>OZ024813.1:107280343-108527618 GCA_964017055.1 Chloromyia formosa | reverse complement strand
CTATCGCGAATATTTTTGGAATGTAACTAAGATAAGCTTCATCCTGATGAGTTTTCTGAAGGATGAGCTCCTCCCAATGGCGGATCTAGAAATCGAGTTTGAAGGGGGCCCGTCTTATTCAACTTTGGATCCTTAAGAGGCATAGGTTAGGTTAGGTTAAAGGGCTGCCATGATTATCCACAGCACACATAGACCACATCTGGGTCCGTTGTGTTACCACACGGGATACAGAAATCCCTGACCATCCTATACCTCGAACCAACCTTAGCACACAATAAAACGTTGTAACTGACCAAAGTCAACGTTTACCAAGTCCGCGAACCCGTTTAAATAGTAAAAGCCAAGAATTAACCTCCTCAGACTCGCCAAGCCTGAGCATCCACACAGAATTGGGTACTCTCCTCTTCCTCCTCATCATCACAACTTCTACAAATGTCGTTATACGGCAGCCTAAGCCTCCTGGCGTGCTCTCCGATTGGACAGTGCCCTGTGATGACCCCATCGACAGCACCGATATGTTGTCTCCTCAACCACAGCAACTTAGCAGAGCGACCCAAGTCGAACCTGGGCCACATCTTTTTAGTTAAATTACATGTGCCGCTGCTCAGCTGCTGACCGCAGCCTGCATAATGGTGAATTTGCATGAGTCGAAAGGCATTTCAACCGTGCAGCGAGTATTTTGAGCTTCAGCCGTTGTACCCCGACGAGTCAGTTCGTCAGCTCTAGAATTGCCAACGAATCCATTGTGACCTAGAATTCAGCACACAAAAAGCTACACAACTCCGTTAGCGATATACGGCACTCCAACACAATCCTCTACGTAGTAATAAGTACGGACTCTAGCGATCTAATCGCAGCTTGGCTATCTGTTAGAATCACAATGTTCCTCACAGATAGGACATGACGCCCCAGCCAGGCCAAAGCTTCCGAAATTCCTACCAATTCCGCCTGAAGAACACTACAGTATTCCGGCAGTCGTACCGATAGGTTTAAATTCAGTGTGTCGGAGTGAACGCCCGCGCCAATTCCACGATCGCTCTTAGAGCTATCGGAGCCAGTCTTCAGCCCATTGAGCTCGTGTTGGAATAAGGCATTTAAAGTTCTTGTCAAACAACGGCTTTGCCTAAGCATAATCCGTAGACGCCTGGATATCACGATTTTTTAAAATTATCGAGTGCCCACTATTTAAAGTCAACCAGTGTCTGTCCCACGAATCCGAATTGCCGTACAAGCGGCCATCTGTTCACCTAGAATATCCAAGGGGAGCCAGTTGAGCATCATGTTCATAGCATCAGAAGGAGTTGTTCTAAGAGCCCCACTGATCGCCACACTATCTGTCCTTTGCACCTTACCCACTAAATTACGGTTAATCTTTGTACTAAGTGCATTCCACCAGACAACTATACTATGCTGGAGGATGGGTCGGATAACCGCCACATAGAGCCAGTGTAGCACTTTCGGTTGCAGGTCCCACTTTTTACCGATGGCCCTATGGCCTTATTTACGCGTTCCTGAATATTTAGCTTCCATTTTAACTTCCTATTTAAAATGAGACCAAGGAAATTTGCATTGTCAGTGAACGTCAATCTGGCCCCCACCAGGACAGGAGGCTAAACAGGTGGAATTATATGTTTCCTTGTAAATAAGACAAACTCCGTCTTGCTGGGATTTAAGAGGCATACGTGTATTGAAAGCGCGCATATATTCCCTATTGAAAAGAAGCATCCAATGATGAAAGTACAAATTCTCGTACCAAGGTGAGGCTAGAAGTAGAGATGGGTATCGACCAATAAGTAATCGATTGATGAAATCGATTATAATTTTTTACGAATTAATCGATACACCGATTATTTGTGACTTGAAAAATCGATTAATCGATCAAGAGGTCCAAAGGATAGCGAACATGTGCTTTGGGCATGCATTAAAGGCTCATTAGGAATACAAAACAACACGACTCAGCATCAGGATATGGGTTGAGTCGGGTCTTTTATGACCTATGACTTTACTTATGTGACTGATAATGATAACGAGATTTTTGAGGATGTTCTTCTTCTATTTTTCTCTGAAACGACCACCACCATTAATAAAAAAAAAATTGTGGTAGATAGGTAAAAGTAGAATGAGAAAAGTAGTAGGTAAATACTATACACGACTGTTGTAAGTGATTTTTCGCAATGAAAGAAAAATAAATCGCTCTTGAAATCTGAAGTCTCAGCGAGGAAAAAAGTTCAATAATCGTTATAAAATAATCGATTAATCGATTAATTCGACCCTAATGTAATCGATTAAATAAAAATCGATTATTCGACAAAATAATCGATTATTTCGATTAATCGATACCCATCCCTAGTTAGAAGCTGCTGTGCTTACCATAGCACACATGGACTTCACCAGGGTTCATTCTGTTGCCACCAGGGAATAATTACCTGACAATCCTAATCATTGAACTGAAAAGAACTCCCAATAAAACGATGGCGTTAACCACTATCAACATTAGCTAAGTTCAGTGAAAAAATGGGGTCCAAGAAATGTCTACTTTCTTTATGTCAGAACAGGACTGCTGCAGAAAATACACTCCTCTTCTTCCTCGCCACAGCTGCTTTCAATTATGCAATTCTCAGTGAGCACCAACAGTAGTTTAACGGGACAACAAGATTCCAATCTAGACCACAACAGCTTTGTTGAAAGGTGTTGTTGCTTGCAATTAAAACGAACTTTTTAAGAGTAATATTCGTATATTATTTATTATGCGATTAATAGCTTCACAGTATTTCGCAATTATTATTAGTTTATATTATATTATGATTATTATTACTTTAAAAGCAGTTCCTTGTCGTCGTCGTCGTTGCTCAACCAAGACTGTCCAAACTTCATACATACTTAGTCGATAGAGCCCGCCGCTCGGTCGCATGTGTGTGTGTGCTCCTAGACATCGGCAACATTCTCCCCCTCGTAAGAGAGCGATGAACAAGCGAGCTTACCCTTCGAATCATTACCGACGTCTAGTACCGCTATTTTGGCTGTGGGTCTCAGCATTACGGCATGTTCGGTCTTGACTGTAACACGTCTGACCTGCCCGTCCTTCGCTACCGTTGTGTCGATTATCCTTCCTTTAGGCCAACAGTTCCTGGGGAGATTGTCGTCAATGACAACTACAATGTCGCCTACTTTTACCGGGGGACGCTTCGTGAACCACTTACTTCGCCTGGCCAAGATTGGTGTGTACTCATTAATCCATCGGCGCCAGAATTTGTCGGCGAACGCCTTGGTTTGCTGCCATCGAAGTCGCAAGTCTCCACCATCAATGCATAGAGGCTTATACCCACTTGATGATCCAAGCAATAAATGGTTTGGTGTTAGAGCCTCGTCATCGCAGGATTCGATAGACACAAATGTTAGTGGGCGAGAGTTGATTATGAATTCAACTTCGCACAGTGCGCTCCGTAGACTTTCGTCGTTGAAACCATCACAGCCCATGCTGTTAAGCACTGTTTTTATGGACCGTACGAGCCTTTCCCAGATTCCGCCCATGTGGGGAGCTGCGGGGGGATTAAACTTCCATTTTATCTCGTCGTATTTGAAGTACAGTTCTGAGTAATTTATATTTTTAACTTCTTCTTTCAGAATCTTTTCGGTTGCTTTGAAATTCGTCCCATTATCTGTGTATATTTCCCTAGGAATTCCCCGTCGGGATATAAAATTTCCGAGACACATGATGCAAGAGCTTGTGTCCAAACTGTGGGCCACTTCGATGTGTATGGCACGCACGGTGAGACACGTAAATATTACGCCCCATCTTTTTTCTCGCCTCCTTCCTACTGTTACGAATAGTGGTCCAAAATAGTCAATGCCGACATACGAAAAGGGACGCTCAAAACAGGCCAATCTTGCTGCTGGTAATGGTGCCATTTGAGGTACGTCTGGTGCAGCATGATTATTTTTGCAGCGTTGACACATCCTTCGTACCGATCGGTATAGTACGCGTAGTCGTGGTATGTAGTACTTGCTCCTGATATTGTTGATTACAGTCTCATGCGAGATATGGTGAAAACTCTCATGGAAGTGTCGTACAATCAGGAATGTTAAATGATGTCCATTTGGCAGAACAATAGCACCTTCGTAACTGTTGATATGATCCACCCTGCTCCGGATTCGAAGGATATCGTCGTGGTCTAAAACAATGTTCAAAGCGATTAGTTTACTGCTCTTCTCGATAGTCTTACCATGCTTCAGGGTGTAAATTTCCTGAAGATATTCGCTAAGTTGTGCCTGCTGGATCAGGATACGTTTAGCCTTTTGAATCACGTCGAAAGACAACTCTGTAATGGGGTTAGTCGATTTGCTGATTGTCGCTCTTAGTCTCTCAACGTAGAGAAAGAATGTTGCAACGGCACGATAAAGCCTCCTCCAGTCGGAAAAATATTCCACGTTCAATGGAATGATTTGTGGATTGCCTTTGCTGATATGAAACACATGCCGTCTCATCTCGCTGGTGTCCGCAGGTCCGAGGTCGTCACATTCTGGCCATCCACTTTCGTCTGCTAATAAGAACTCCGGTCCGGAGAACCACCTTCGAATTTGTATATTCGAAAGAACCGCTATTTTGGTCGCGTAGTCAGCTGGGTTAATCTTCGATGGAATATATTTCCATTGCGTTACGTTGGTTGACTCTAATATCTCGCCTACTCGATGCATAACATATGGTTGGAAACGTTTAGGGTCCATCCGAAGCCACTTCAAAACTGTTTTTGAGTCCGACCAGAAGAATATAGAGTCGATTGAAATACGACGCTTCTCGAGTACTTTAATAACTTTGTTTGCCATCCTAATTCCGATTATGGCTCCTTGTAGCTCGAGTCTCGGGATTGAGACAGGTCGGAGTGGTGCCACTTTCGATTTAGCCATGACTAAAGTGATATCCAGGCGATCGTCACACCGCGTACGAAGATAGCAGGCAGCAGCATAGGCATTTTCTCCGGCATCTACGAAAACATGCAGCTGAATATCGGAACTGTCCTTCAACAAAGGTGAATAGCAGCGTGGGATCTCGACAGATGATATGGTGGACATAGACGCTTTCCATTGACGCCACTTTAGAGCCAGATCCGTTGGAAGTTCTTCGTCCCATCCAATACCGGAACGCCAAATTTCTTGCAATAAGATTTTCAGTTCGGTCGTAAAACACGATAGCAAGCCCAATGGGTCGAATATTGACATAAGTACTTGCAGTGTCTCTCGCTTCGTTACCATTATATCTGGAGCAAATACGTCACGATGTAATCTCGCAAATCTGAATATATACTTGAAGGCGTCCTTGTTTGGGTCCCAATACATCCCAAGCACTTTTTCTGTCGTTGATAGTTCCACAAACGGCTGGGTTGTCGTTGTCGGCAGCTCCGCGAACTCGTTACCGAGCTGTGACAATACAGATTGGCGGTTCGATGTCCAGTTGCGTATGTTGAACCCCGCAGTCGCGTGTATTTGCTTCACCTGTTTCGCCAATTCGATTGCTTCATGTTCGCTGTAAACGCAGTCTATGAGGTCATCGACGTAGTGATAATGTTGGATTGACTCTACAGCACGCGGATACTTTGCTTTAAATTGTTCAGCATTTTTGTCACGTACGTAGTGTGCGATACAAGGGGCGCAGGATACTCCAAATGTTAGAGCGCGCATCACGTATACACTCGGATGATGTAGATCGTCGTTGTTATTGACCCAGAGAAATCGTTGCGCGTGCATGTCGTCAGGTTGTACGTTTATCTGGTGAAACATCTCTGCTATGTCTCCGCAGATCGCCACTTCGCCAGTTCGAAATGCAAGAAGAATGTCTACGAGTGAATTTAAGAGGTCTGGTCCACTTAACAAGAAATCGTTCAGTGACCAGCCGTTAGATTTTGCTGCAGCATCCCAAACCAAACGTACTTTGCCTGGTTTATTCGGATTGAGGGTGGTGAATATTGGTAGATACCAAGTCCGATCTGAGTTGATAGATACTTCTTCAGGCAATAGTTTTCTTGCGTATCCTTTAGTGACGAGGTTATCGATTTGTTCCTGGAAGCTTTTCTTTAATCCTGGGTCTCGGTTGAATTTTCTTTGGAGGCACATCAAACGTTTATGCGCAGCCGTGTAGCTTGCCGGCAATTTAATATCGTCTTTGCGCCAAAGAAGCCCAACTTCGAAGTGGCCGTCTTTTATTTGGGATGTCTCTCGTAAAATATTAATGGCTCTCGCGTCTTCATTTGATTGTAGCTTAACTGGCATCGACGAATCCAAATTAAACTGTTGCTTGACTGTCTCATGGAGTTCAGTAAGGCGGCGTTCACATTCGCATGTGTGGATATTAAGATGAGCTGCTCGGGGACCACATCCTCCTTGAATAGCCCAACCTAGGCGGCATTTCACGGCTATCGGCTGGCTAGAGGCTCCTTCGCGTATGATAAGAGGCACAGCGAGATTCCAATTGTCGGCGCCGATTAGAATGCCGGGCTTAGCGTTTTGATACGATTCAAGAGGAATTCCTCGCAGATGTTCATATTTGCGTTTGAGGTCATCCATATCCACTGTCTGATTTGGAAGTCCAAGCTTTCGAACGGTGTGAACGTTATTTAACTGGTAATGAGCGTGGTTTCCTTTTGCGGAGATATTAACCGACACTCTATTCGAAGTTCCTTCGATGCGCGTCGTATCACTAGTCCAACGTAGGCAAAGCGATTCTCTCTGCCCCTTCATTTCCAGCGCGTTGTAAATGTCTTCATCCATCAGTGTCACTGACGATCCCTCGTCGAGGAATGCAAATGTATCCATACTGCCTTTGTTGGTGTGAATTTTTATTGGCATAATTCGAAAGTACACCTTCTCGTCGTTGTTTATACCGGTATGCGCACTCACGACATTTTGATTATTTCCACTGTTATTATGTAGCAGTTGGTGGTGTTTACATTTACAGCCGTCAATTCCGCACTCCTTTGTAATGAAACATTTGCGGCGGTGTGTGTTGAGGCATAGGCGGCACAACTTTTTTGTTTTGACAGTTTCCCACCTTTGGCTTGTGGTCAAGCATATGAATTTTTCACAATGTGGGACCTTGTGATTGTCACCACAAACGGCGCACTGCACTTTTCGTTGTTCCGTGTCGCCGTCAGATGTATGTGTATTAAGCGAAGCTCCTTTCTTGTTGGATGTTGATACTGCCGGTACGACGGTGCTTGCTGCCTCAGCGAGTTGATAGATCCAGGCACTGAAAGCTTTAATGACAGGAGTTCGCTCGTCTTTCTGATGCATAGCCCAAATAAGTTTGTAGTGGTTAGGCAATTTATCTGTTAACTCACGCACGAGCATTGGGTTATGTAGATGTGTCTCCATCTGGCATGCTTCCATCGTCGAGCAAATGTCACACACACACAAGGCAAACTCGATTAACGATTCCAGCCGATCCTTTAATGGCGGCAATTTTCTCACTTTTTCCAGTACACGATCAAGAATATGCTCTGGTCTTCCGAAACACATCTTCAATGTCCGAATAATTTCGGGAACCATACTCGGCAGAAGTAATTTGTGTTTCACTATTTCTCGGGCTTTTCCTTTTAGGCACTTCTGGAGTCGAATTAAATTTTCGATATGCGAGTAGCCTGCAATGACCGTGCTGTTGTCGAAACTGCTGATGAAAATTGGCCATTCTTCTGGGTCACCGGAGAACTGCGGCAAGTCTTTTGGAATCGCCTGCCTGGCGGCAAGTTGTGCTGGTGTTGGATTCGGAATGGTAACGGATTGCGATGGCATTGTATGCGGCATGGTAATAAATTTCGCTGGTATTGGATTCGACACATGCACTTCGTGTGGATGTGGAGCTGCTGGTAAAGATGCACAAAACGATGTGGCAACGGGTTGTGATACATATGGCATTTGATATCCCAAAGATGTGCTGTCTCCGTATGAAGGTAGTTGGTAACGGGGATCGAAGAACCGTTGAGCGTTCATGTTCACGTTTGATGATTGGGGACGAAACGAAGATATCGGTTGGGTGAATATGGGAAACGGTTGTGCACACGCGCTTGCCGCGATAGAGAAAGTTGAAGCGGCAGCCTCTGCGGATTCCCATTCATGTCGTGGCGGTGGCGTAAAAGTACCCGGCGCCTTGGTAAATGTTGCCGTGCCGGCATATGCTGTGGTTGCAGGTGTGGTATTTTCGGGTACCGTCCGGCTGTAAGATTGCGCGGGAAATGCGTGGGTCGGCGATGATGATGCTTGCGGCAAACGAGATATTTGCTGAAGCGCGTGAAAGTCGATGGTCGTTGTCGGAAGAGCTGCGGCGCTCATTGTAACACTTGCCGGATTAGATTCACAGGATTCACAGTTCCAGCTTAAATTGGCAATATTACTGTCCACTCCAACACACTCGAAATGATACCATCGATCACAGTTATCACATTGGACCATGCGGTCACTTGATCTGTCCGTGTTGCTACCCGCGCACTTACGGCACTTTTCCTCTTGGTCCGACATTGAGCTTAGCAACTGAATGTTTTTAAAGATTTGTTGCTTGCAATTAAAACGAACTTTTTAAGAGTAATATTCGTATATTATTTATTATGCGATTAATAGCTTCACAGTATTTCGCAATTATTATTAGTTTATATTATATTATGATTATTATTACTTTAAAAGCAGTTCCTTGTCGTCGTCGTCGTTGCTCAACCAAGACTGTCCAAACTTCATACATACTTAGTCGATAGAGCCCGCCGCTCGGTCGCATGTGTGTGTGTGCTCCTAGACATCGGCAACAGGTGTGTTTCACCATTTATCCATCTAGGATTGGTCCGGCTAATCGCTTTAATTATCATTATTGTAGCACTACAGCTGACCTTGGCCGTCTGGAATCACGCTTTCGCAATCGCCTGAAAAGCACTGCCATTTTCGCGGAGACTGAAAGAGAAATTTAGGTTAAACTCATCGGAGAAAATTTTAACCTCCTCAATGTCAAGAAGTATGGGTTAAACAGAATGATAAAGACAGCAGATGGAGTATAGTCCTTACTCATTTGCCCTAACCCCTAGTGGGGCATAGCGCGTCAGCTATTCCATGTGGCTTAGTTGGCGTTTCTTTGGCATAAACCAGTTGCGAAAGATGCACGTTGCTAGCACGCACCTTAATAGTATAGTCCTTAGAGCACCACAAAAAGCAACGCAGGCCAATCTTTGATTCTTCGTCGGCAGGCTACGGTTAGCCCATATACGAGTAAAACAGCTACATAATAATAATAATAATAAATAAAGGCAGGCTAAGGTATCCAACTGGTAGGCACTGCGACTATAAGATCTACTGTGCCATAGCCTTAACTAATCCGAAAGACCCTCAACCAACCTGATAAAGGCCATTAGGTCCTTTTTAGCAGTACTCTTAATGACACCGGAGCTCACGATGCAATCTCCAAGAAACATGAACCTGGCGCAAGCAACCGTGGGGCATTCACAGAGAAGGTGTTTGGTGGACTTAATATCCTTCAGGCAAAGTCGGCATTCCGCCTCAGTGGGCAGGCCCATTTTGTTTAAGTGATATCTCAACCAGTGCTGTCCCGTGAGGAAACCAACCAATCTCAGGTGAGCTCTGCCCAATCGGCTAGCTTCTGTGAGACCGTAGGGGTTGATAAGATCTTTGGACTGTCATAATTTTGGGAGATTATTCCAGTGCCGTAGCCTTTCGCCCGCAGACCAATCCCTCACCAGCGCCCTGGCTGTGGCCCAGGTTAGACCACAGTAGGAATCAGGTGCGAAAAATTTGTCCGATGAGCCCTGCCTAACAAGTTCATTCGCAGCTTCGTTGCCATGAATGCCCCGATGCCCAGGTAACCAACAAAGAGTAAGTAACTCGGTTAGAGTTTGCCAGACATTGAAGGGTATCAGAACACTCTTTCACTAATTTCTATAAGAACTTATATGAAGAAAGAGCCTTAATAGCTGGTTGGCTGTCGGAGCAGATAATGAAGTTAGCGCCAGTGAGCTTCTTGTACACAATTTCCCTGGCGCAAACCTCAATTGCATGGATCTCGGCTTGGAAAACGCTGGACCAAGTGCCCATAGCGATTGAGATCCTTGTGTTCGGTCCAAAGACCCCAGCACCATTTCCTTTTCCCGTTTTTGACCCATCAGTATACCACATGATACACCCGGGGTCAGTACAAATATTGCCAATATCCCATTCCGATTGACTAGGGATGGAGATCGAAAATTTCCTGCCGAAGCAGAGTTCCATAGTCATGTAATCTGATCTCGAGCAGATCGGCAAGTTAGAAATCCGCTCCAGAATACTCATGTAGCCCCGTTTGAACACATAAGTATCATATGTTAGATGCACTCGAAGTACACTTAGAGCCGCAGATTCCTGAATAAAAATGTGTAGTGGCGTCTGTCCAATGGTTGGTTGGTTGGTTGGTTTAGGTGGCGGTAGAGCCCCCAAAAAGAGGAATACCCAATTAGCGCTGGTGCGCGCCGTTTTGATGCCACAAACCTCGTAAGAGGAAAACTGATGCTATCCTGGCCACCTCTGGACGGGTCCTTATCAGAAGGCCATTTGTTCTTTGTGTATTATAGGATGGCCATATTTTCCTAGAGGTGATGCACGTCCTAAATGCGCCCCATCTGTTGTTTGCTAAGTTAATGTAGCATTTATGTACTTCCTTCTTAGTGGCGCTAAGTGGCGCACTGACAACCACTGCATATGATCTGTCCAGGGCGGAGCCCAATCGCGCCAGGTGATCGGCCTGCTCATTTCCCGCTATACTCCTATGACCCGGAACCCAGAGGAGGGTGACTCTGTTAAGGGTGGCCAGAGAGTTCAGCTCTTGACGGCACTGTTTTACTATTTTAGATGATACTGTCGTTGCCTCGAGGGCCATAATGGCAGCCTGGCTATCCGTGAAAATTGCGATATCCTTTGTGGTAACCATGATGCGCCTCAACATCCGGCAGGCCTCCCTAATTGCTAGCACTTCCGCCTGGAATACACTAGCAAAATCAGGGAGGCGGAATGACTTAGAGACTGCGAGGTCTTCAGCGAAGAACCCTGCACCGACTCCACAAGGCATTTTCGAGCCGTCGGTAAAAATTCTCAGGTCATATCCCGACATCACATCTTCGTCACACCATTCCGCTCTAGTTGGATATCTAGTAGCGAAGTGTTTCTCGAAGTCTGTTTCGGGTACGATGTAGTCCGTTGGTAGCATATTATGCACCGCACCCTCCAGGGAAGACAGAATGTTGCTATGCCCATATGGCTTCGCTGTCCAGTACGCAGACTCCTTAAGTCTAACCGCGCTACACGCGGCTTCTATGTCCAATAATCGCCTCAATGAACGAGGTGGGACATCTACGGATGGATCCTGTCATACCAAGGCATGCAAGACGTTGTAGTTCGCTACACAGCTGTATGGTGTAACGCTGCTGCATTTTGGGTCACCAGACGAGCGCAGCAAATGTCATAGTTGGTCGCACCAGCATAGAATATAACCACTCAGTCATTTTAGGGGTGAGACCCCACATGATCAGAGTGGCCTTACTAATGACAGTCTCGACGTGTTTGCTCCAGTTGAGCCTCGAGTACAACGTGATGCCTAGACACTTCACTTCGGTGGAGAACACGAGTGCCGTGAATAAACACATAAACACTGAAGAAGGAAGTAAGTCGCTTCTGAAATACGTATATGTTACAAATAAAATAATTGTAGTAGGAACAAATGTTTCGTGTTTAATTTATTGAAAATTAACTACAAACAACGGTAAACTTTACAAAAGTATTAAGATTTTTCTTCCGGGTGAATGGAACCAAAACGGGTTTCTAAGGGTTAACGCTCAGGCCAACTTCAGTGCACCCGTGAAGGACTAGGTCGAGTGCCGCACCCATCACCTCCGTGACGGTTGTATCAAGCTTTTCTCTTATGATTATGGTTATGTCATTGGCGTATCCGATAGCACAATCACAGAGCCTAGCGAGCAGCTCATCTACGACAAGTGACCAGAGAAGTGGGGAAAGGACGCCACTCTGAGGGCATCCCTTAACAGCGTTAACAGAAATTGACGTGCCACCTAACGATGAGTAGATTTTGCGCCCGCGAAGCATGGCGTCGATCCACATGATGATGGCCGTAGGTATATTACTGAGCTCAAACGCTGTGGATATACTACAGTAAAAAAAAAACAGTTACATACAAACTTAGCTTTATCAGCTAAAATTAGGTTCGTCTCGTGTAGCACAGTAGGTTCGACTGAAATTATCCTATAGTTGTAAAGAGAATCTCTACTCTACAATACCTCACTAAGAACACCAGGAAATCTACCAGATATGGCGACAGCAATGTCATCCGCATGAGAACAGACACGCCTTGCATCCCTATACTTTCAAATTCTAAAGCAGTATATTGACAACAGCGTCCCACAGAAGGAAGGGAGCACCTTGCGGGGTATCCCTGCTAACAAGTACATACAGATGGTGCTCCCAGACATGTGTACAGACACAACCATGCACCTTCAAGCAAATTCGAAGGGGAACGTGTAGCGTAATAAATCTCACCCTTGTCGGGCACCTTTTGTCTTAGCTTTTTGAAAATTATTTTCAATTACGACCATGCTCCATATACCAAACATTTTGGAGGAGCCCCCATCTGGATCCGCCACTGGTTTCTCCAGTGTGTTGTAAATCATGCCTTACTTGAGACTTTTATATAGGTTTACCTACCTATTGACTTAATTATGGTTGATAGTCTGAGGTGAGGATACGACTGTATTAAATTTCACAGCATTTCCTTTTTCTTATGCAACGAATAAGCCCGCTTCTAGTATACGACTGCAAGCATGCTTCCATAGCCCTGCGAGTAAAAGTTAATATGTTTTAAAGTATTATAAAAATCATCTCAGCATAATATTAATGCGAATACTCTACCATCACTTCCATTTCATTAAACCCACTCCCATTTCAGTTCTTCCTAAAGAAAGCAGATAAATCATCAATCGCATTCATCACTTGTGCAAATAGAAAACTATATTCAAAATTTTCTGAAATTATACAAAGAATTAGACAACAAAGTAAACAATAAATTTAAAAAAAAAAGAAGTAAACGATAATACTGTGATACTAATTTTTACTAGTATTTCCAGCATAGCTGCGTTTCTCCCATTCTATGAATATTCAATAACATGTAGCAACAAAGTAACAAAAGATACTTCCTTAAATTAAAAACCAAATTAACAATAAATACAATAAAAAAATCACTTCTTAACTAAATAATATAGAATTATTAAAAAAAGGTTAAATTTAAACATCCATAAAAAAGCAATCGACAAAATACTGACATAAAAATTTAAATTCATTCAATTAAAACACAGCAATGTGAAATATTAAACTTGGAAATCACTAAATAATTTTCGACTTATAATAGATTGGATAATAAACTACAAAAAAGACGGGATAAAACGAAGTGCTAAAGAGGAAAGTTCTTTGAAAAAGTTATTATGTTTGATAGAAATGAAAAAAAAAATAGTAATAAAAATGAAATGAATCTTGGACAAATAACGCAAATGAAATGGTTTATATCAAAATGGTAATGGTAATAATTTAAAAATAAAAATTCGTAGTTTCTAAACAAAACTGAATTTAGTTTCTATACTTTTTGCAGATTAATACACACAGCAAAACAATTAAAGGGCCACTTTAAAAAAAACACCGAATTATTCCGGTTAATAGAAATGAGGATGCCGAGACTGTTGTTGTTGGTAGTAGTGCAGAAAGGGCGAAACGTGCAAATTTTAAAATGTTCTGACATAACGGTAAATTAGGCCACATAGAACCAAAAATGAAAATTTCATTTTTTTTTTCATTATGCCGGGTTTCCACCAAAGAGACAGTTTTGAAAAACAGTTTTGTTCTCAAAAACAAAAACAGAAACAAGTTTTGTTTTCTGAAAGCAGTTCTGTTTTATGTAAACAAACTGTTTCAACTGAACAGACTTGTTTTGTTTCTAGTTCTGTTTATCTTGTTCAATATGTATCCCAAAAAATGTCAGACAACGAAGATTTCATAATAAGCTATGGCTTTTTTTAATAAATGACATCTAAAACAGAAAAAAAACGGAAATATTATGTCAATTCTCAATTTAAAAAAACAGCTAAAAGTTATATAACCTGATCTTTTAAAATGGCAACTGATTGTATACTTGGATGCTGTCGCAGAAAATAAAAACACGTGTTTCAATCAACCAGACAAAAAACAAGAACAAATGTGTTTTCCTTTGATCTGTTCTAGAAAATAAGAACATTTTCCCATTCGCGATGGGAACATGTTTTGTTTCCTAAAACAGTTTTTAGAGACACAAATGTTTTCAAAACTGTTCAGTTTTTACAGAACATTTGTGTTTTTGTTCAGAAAAAAACAGTTTTTGTCCGTGTTTTTCAAAACTGTCTCTTTGGTGGAAACCCGGCATTATTTCCGATACCTCTGTCAGGCTTTACCGGTCTTTTGTGAAGTTTTCTTTAAAATTTGCTATTGTTCAGCAAGTGGGAGGATCCTTCACTTAAGTCAAGTCTTTTTTTATTTTGTTTTTGCTAAATACCCTTTGATGCAAGAGCACAACCTTGGCGGGAAGGAAATTAGGGTAGTGGGGCTGGAATGGGTTGCGTTTGAATGAGGTACCGGTGTACGTTTCGTTTAAATTTTTGCAGATTATAACTGCAGGGGAAAACAAAAGATGGTAGGTTGTTCCACATTCGTGTTGTTCTGAATACAAACGAATCATAGAATTTAACGGTATACGACTACTACTGAGCTCAAGAAAATGAGGATGGGCACGGCAGGTTAGCCGGGTGTTCCGCCAAGGAAGAGCAAGCTCAGGAATAAGACGAGATATTTCGTCAGAGCAACGGCGGTTGGAGTAGCGATAAAAAAGTGATAAACAACCGACGTTTCGCCGGTATTCAATCGGCTCGATATGAGAAGTTATGGATTCATCGCCAATAAGGTTAAAGGCTTTCCGTCTTTTTATAATGCGGATAGGGCAGTTCGACCTGCGCCTGCCCATATGTGGGAATTATATTAGAGTCCTGGTCTTATGTGGGCCTTAAAATTTGCGCCGAATTAGATGGTGTAAAGTATCTTTTACAGCGATTCATGAAACCCAGACACTTCATTGCATTTTTTGCAAGTCAGAAGTCCCAGGGCTCCGATATAGAAAACACAAGAATATAATGAGTGTTTTATTATACCCTAGACTTATAGTATAGGGTATATTGTTTTTGTCACGACGAAAATATGTAACACCTTAAAGGAGGCTCCGGAGGTGTAGCAATGTATATATAAATGATCAGGGTCACCTCCTGATTCAATTTAGCCATGTCTGTCTACCCGTTCGCACAATAACTTTCGATAGAAAGAAGCTAGAGCTTTGAAATTTTGGTGAAATGTTGGAAGTATGATCTAGTTGGTTGGCATTGAAAGTGGGCATGAGCAGGCCAAGAGAACGCCTACCTCCCCTACATATGTAAAATAATTAAATGTATCTATAACTCCCGATTAAATAAACATGAAAAGCTCTAGCTTTGGCAGATTACTCGTAAGGGTAATCTTATACTCTCTTGGAAAAATAAAATCGATCAATTGAAAACCACCGGTAATTTTCTTACAAAGAGCCCCGTACTACCCTACTTTTCTGGTTTTTTATACCCTAGACTTTTAGTATAGGGTATATTGTTTTTGTCACGACGGAAATATGTAACACCTTAAAGGAGGCTCCGGAGGTATAGCAATGTATATATATAAATGATCAGGATCACCTCCTGATTCGATTAAGCCATGTCTGTCTGTGTGTCTGTCTGTCTGTCTGTCCGTTCGCACGATAACTTTCGATAGAATGAAACTAGAGACTTGAAATTTTGGTCAAATGTTGGAAGTATAATCTAGTTGGTTGGTATTGAAAATGGGCATGATCAGGTCAAGGGAACGCCTACCTCCCCTATATATGTAAAATAATTAAATGTATCTATAACTCCCGATTAAATAAACATGAAAAGCTCTAGCTTTGGTAGATTGCTCGCGAGGATAACCTTCTACTTCCCTGGAAAAATTAAATCAATCAGTGGAAAACGAACGGTAATTTCCTTACAAAGAGCCCCGTACTACCCTACTTTTCGGGTTTTTTTGTCTATAACTCTTGAACCAATTGGCGTAGACACCTGATTTTTGGCATGTAACCCTGGGGTAAGAAGATGCTTAAGTTTTAGTAAGTTGGGCATAATCGGATAAAAGGAACGCCTACCTCCCCTACAAATTTCAAAAAATTAAATATTCCTTTAATTACGATAACTTTCGATAGAACGACACTAGCGAGTTGAAAATTTGACAAAATGTTGTTAGTAGGATCTACTTGGTTGGTATTGAAAATGGGTAAGATCCGACCCAAGCAACCCCTACCTCCCCTACAAATGCAACTTTAAATAAGCGATAACTTTTGACAGAATGAAGCCAGCGACTTGAAATTTTGGTCAAATCTTTGAAGTGAGGTCGGGTTAGTTGGTATTCAAGATGGGTTAGATCCGACCTAAGAAACCCCTACATCCCCTAGAAATGAAACTTAAAGTAAGCAATAGCTTACGACAAAATAATGCTAGCGACTTAAAATTTTAGTTAAATGTTTGTAATAGGATCCAGTTGGCTAATATTGAAAATACATAAAATCCGACTAACGAAACCCCTACTTCCCCTACAAATCATTTCTAATAAGCGATAACTTTCGATGGAGTGAAGCTAGAGACTTGAAATTTTGTTTAAATGTTTGTAGCATGATCTTATTTTTTGATGGCAATGATGAGTAAGATTCGACCCAAGGAACCTCTACCTCCCCTACAAGTGAAAATTCAAATAAGCGATAACTATCGATAGAGTGAAGCTAGAGACTTGAAATTTTGTTTAAATGTTTGAAACATGATCTTATTTGTTAGTGGCAATAATGAGCAAGATCTGACCCAAGGAACCCCTACCTCCCCTACAAGTGAAACTTCAAATAAGCAATAACTTTCGATAGAATGAAGCTAGCGACTTGAAAAATTCGACAAATATTTGTAGAATGGGTTAGTTAATTGATTTTGATAATGGTCAAGATCCTCCTGAATGATTGCTGCAACCTCCCCTATAAACTGGCCATATGGGAAACTCAATTTTAATGCATATGGTCGTTACCAATTGGTACTTTTGGTATCACCACTAGGTCTGAACAAGTCTAGGGTATATACGCTTCGGACTCCTGGTTTTCTATAACTCTTGAACAAATTAACGTAGACACCTGATTTTTGGCATGTAACCCTGAAGTAAGAAGCTGCTTGAGTTTTAGTTGGGCATAATCAGATCAAAGGAACGCCTACCTCCCCTACAAATTTCAAAAAATTAAATATACCTTTAATTACGATAACTTTCGATAGAATGACACTAGCAATTTAAAAATTTAGTAGAATGTTGCTATTGTTAGTAATATCTAGTATTGAAAATGGGTAAGATCTGACCAAAGGAACCCCTACCTCCCCTACAAATGAAACTTCAATAAGTGATAACTTTTGATAGAATAAAGCCAGAAACTTGAAATTTTGGTCAAATGTGTAAAGTAAGATTGAGTTAGTTGGTATTAAAGATAGGCCAAATCCAACTCAAGGAACCCCTACCTCCCCTACAAATGAAACTTAAAATAAGCGATAACTTACGATAAAATAAAGCTAGCGACTTGAAATTTTGGTTACTTGTTTGTAGTAGGATTCAGCTGGCTGATATTGAGAATACGTAAAATCCGACCAGCCAAACCAATACTTCCCCTACAAATGAAACTTCAAATAAGCGATAACTTCGGCAGAATGAAGCTAGAGATTTGAAATTTTGCTTAAATGTTCATAGCATGATCTAATTGGTAGGGTGGCAATGATGGGCAAGATCTGACCCAAGGAACTCCTACCTCCCCTACAAATGAAACTTCAACTAAGCGATAACTTTCAATTAAATGAAGCTAATGACTTAAAAACCTCGGCAAATATTTGTAGAATGGGTTAGTTAATTGATTTGTAACATCCTCCTGAATGAGTGCCAACCTCCCCTATAAACTTGTCATATAGGAAACTCACTTTTAATGCAATTGGTCGTTGCCAGTTGGTACTTTTGCCATTACCACTAGGTTTGTACAAGTCTAGGGTATACGCTTCGGACTCCGGGCCTGGTTTTTAATTGAATCTAATCCAAGTGTAGGTGAATTCTGGATTAGATGAAGTGAACTGGGGGCTGATGATTGAATAGGCGATATTATTTCTAATGTAGATTGCAATTCCCTTTTGAGGCGAGAAGACAGGCAAGAAGCAATAACCAAGGACGTAGTATTAGCTTATGTCGGAATCACTAGAAACTTTCTTTAATGTATCACCCAACGAAACATCAACTGAGCTACATGAAACAGTTGACGCTCTCTACCCCCCATCGGGGGTTTGGGCAATTGAGTATACCTTATAAGGTCTAGGATATAAAAACAACAATTGACTTAAATGTTAAAAGTTCCATTAGTTTAATACATAAAATATCCAAGCCAGCTATTTGACAGGACTTGGCGTCAGCAGGAGCAAACACTCTCTGATAAGCATGGTTCTGTTATTAAGGAGACAGGAGCTGATTTTGTTGAAAAGCTATGTTATTACGACAAATAAAATGATAAACCAAGCTTTAAGAACTATGACAACGAAAAGTGTCGTTAGCTCCCGGTTTATAAAGCCTCGATTCCATTGAGTGAGTTTGCTGGATATATACCAGCGAGACAAGTAGCCGGCGCTGTTGTGGCAATTACACACAGCTTGTAAACTCGTTGAGTAGCCAACTAGCAAGAGTCACTCACGTCACTCGTGATATCGCGTACTCCGTCAATTGTTCGATGCATCACATTTTTTACGGCTTGACATCACACACATCACATTTTTAATACACACACACACACTGTCCGTCGATTTCTTCTTTTCATTTCCTTTGAACATTTTATTCTTTTCGCTACCACCACGACTTCCGCACTGACCGACAACCAGCAGAAAGTTGCAGCAGCTGTTCCATTAGAACTACACACCGCAAAACAATTAAAGGACCACTTTAAAAAAAACTCCGAAATCTAGTGGTTAATACGAATAAGAAAGGCAAAACTGTAAATGTTAGTATTATTATAGAAAGGACGAGGCGTAACACGAATTTTAAAACGTAAGTTTCCAACATAACGGTAAATTTGACTATATAGAACTAAACATGATGGAGTCCCTTGTTTTTAGGGTTTTGTAGTAAAAACAAAACCCTTATGAAATCGGTCAAATGTCTGTCCTTCCGTCTGTCCATAGAATATCTTACGAACGGCTGAAGTTACATATATGAAATTTTGTAGGAATATGTAGAATTATTATAATTCGCAGGAGAAAGCGATGCGTCGTAATAGGCTAACTTTAAGGGGAGGTCCCCATAGAGGGGAAATTAAGATTTAAATGTTTTTTTCATCTGGTATAGGCAAGTGGGGTATCATAAGAAAGGTAACACCGAGTACATTCCATTTTTGGCCTTTTCGTCAAATTTGAAGAAAGGAGAAAAGAGGGAGAGGTTGAAATATGTGATCATAATTAGTCCCACCCCCCTTGCATTTCCAGACCGTTACACTTAGAAATATGAAAACTTACAGAAAGGTGGCATTTTACCAGCATAGAAAACTAAAAATAACGTTATTTTGATATCTTCTTAAAATAGGTTAATAATAGTACATTTCTATATTTGCAGTTAGGACACCCCTGCATCCGAACGATAAGAAACACCATAGGCAATAATATCTCTAAGTCACAATCACATAATATTTAATAATAGTACATTACATCCATTTAATGTTAGGCATTTTGACACTATCCATACAAAAAATACACCTATCGGCCTCATGCATATTTATGTAGGTGCGAGTACTATAGCACTTGCATGTTGTTTTTCGTAGTGGGAATTTCAGTTATTTGATTAACCATTTTTGAAAGGGTAAAGATTGATTGGGGGCGGTGATTCTAATAACAATTATTCATAAAATTTCTCGTTTTAGGGTTTTGTAGTAAAAATAAAAGTCTTATAAAATCAACCAAATGTCTGTCCGCCTGTCTATTGAATATCTGACGAACGGCTGAAGCTACACATACATGAAATTCGGTAAGAATGTGTAGAAATGTTATAATTCGCTGGAGAAAGCGATGTGTTGTAATTGGCAAGGGGGGAGGGGGGGTCCACTTAGAGGCGAAATTAACGTCAAATTTTTGATCAACTGGTATTGGCAGGGGGGGGGGGGGGTGTCGTGGGAAAGGTAATGTTGAGTACATTTCATTTTTGGAATATTCTTTAACTTGAAGGAAGCGGAACAAGGGAATTGGCATGTAAGATACTATATCATGGGTAAGACATTTTAATTATGGTGTTTTTATCCATCTGAGTGGTACCAAGAAGAGCCAGGAGCCGATATTTATATACCAAAATAAGCGCTTGCTATACAAAACCCTCGAATTGCGGGCGTAGCCCTCTATATTCCGGTTTCATTTGTCGTTGTTTTTGATACTACCCTCAGTGTTCATCGGTCCGGTGTGTAGTTTTCAATTAAATTTGGTATTGTTTAGCAAGTGATGGATCCTCAACAAGGTACTGGAAGACATCTCATCGAATTTGAAATGTGTAGGGTTGTGACGTTAATAGAGCAAGGCCATGGATTCCGGGAATTGAGCCGTCGGCTTGAGTCATCAAGAGTCTGCGGAATGTTCCAGGAGACAGGACAACTCACATGAAGACAATGACAGGGCCGACCAAGAATAACATCTTACAACAAGGCCAGATTTATACGTTTAGGCGCACTTCCATACAAAATTACCTCAGACACGCTATAGAAACCGTTATTTCAACAAAGACCGTGCGTAATCGCTTGGGGAAAAGTGGCCTGCTTTCCATATATCCTGTAAAAGTTCCGCGATTAACAAGAAAGCACAAAATCGTCCGAAATCGGTTTGCCAGAATTCACCGCAATTGGAGTTTGCGGAGAATTTTCTTCTCTCATGAATGGAAATTTTGCCTGTGTGGAAATAATGATCAGCTAGAATCTGGAGAAGAGGAAACGGATGTTTCCTACATTGCGCGCTTCAATCCTCATCACCTTTTGGCGGCGGATCAATTATCATAATTGATCCGCCGCCAAGAGGTGATGGGGCGCTATTTCCTTAAACAACAAAGGCTATTTAGTTGTCATCGCTAACGGCAGTTTAACAGCTCAGCGACACATCGACGAAGTCCTAAAACTTCACGTTACTGGTATAGCACGTGCTGGTAAGCAGGATTTCATTTTGATGCAAGATGGAGCCCAACCCCATACTGCAAACATAGTGCGTGAGTTTCTCACGGCCAAGAATGTCGACCTTCTTGACTGGCCAGCGTGGGGCCAGCTGGAGCAACGCATCAGGACCCGTACAAACCCCCCTCAGACCTTACTATAGCTGGAAAAAACCCTAAAGGACGAATGGTCTAAAATTCTCCATGCCTAGGCGGATTGAAACTGTTATTCGAGCTCGTGGTGGCAGTACGCGCTACTAAGCAGCCGATGAAGCAGAATAAGAAATTGTAAAACATTAAAAAATAGAAATAAGAATTCATAAAATATTGCTGGATGTTGGCTCTTTTGAAGAATTTGTAAAAATTTTATGAAATATACGGTTATTTTAGAAATTAATTTTCAAAAGTGTCTTATACTATACTGTTTCCTTTCCCCACACTTACATCAAAAATAGTCGCCTTGGCTTCCTTATTCTATTCAGCAGGAAGAATTTTGCAATTGGTCCTTTAATTGTATTACAGTGCTAAATTCAGTTGCCATTTTGAAACTCACACGCCAGCGAGTAGCGAGTAAAGTAGCCCGGTCTTGAAATTTTCGCACAAGCTGAGCTAACTGCTAGTTAGCTAGTGAACATGATAACATTGGGCGAGTTTTACTGGCAGCTAGTAAATTCGCGGGCTTATCAGGGCCGTCGCGTGGTATGTAGGCGCCCAAGGCAAGGTTTTAATCGACGCCCCCATTCATTGCAATTGTCTAATGTAAGGTAAGACAACGTATCTTACATTACGTTATTGCGGCAAAAAAGAGGTACAAGAGAAATGCATGTGTGTTTCAAAAAGCGGTTTATGACGTGGTGAAGTAGCCGTGTACAATGACCACTTCAGTCAAACGACATGCACAACTCGCGACTTTAGTAGCAGCCGTGTGAAGATGACGGACAACTATAGTTTCAAGACTCCAAGTCTCCGCCTTTCTTCGACATTTGATGAGTACCAAATATCGAAGACTTGAGTATCCCCGTGTGAGTAGTGCCTTAGTGTCACCATATACTGTCGAACTTGAACACGAACCTAGTACAAGTGGACCGGTTTTCTTCACACCTATATGAAGTGTGTGTGTGTGTGTCAGAGGACATTTGTACCAGGTTCGAGTTCGAGTCCGAGATCGACAGTGTATGGTGACACTTAGCCTACAAACGCATAAAATATATTTATTTTTTTACTCACGGCGCCCATGGATCGCGGTGCCCAAGGCGACCGCCTCGGTCGCCCCACCGACTCGACGGCCCTGCTTGTGGCTAGTAAACTCGCTCAATGGATCGAGGCTTAAGCAAGGATTTCAACAAGTTCCCGAATACATACAACATCGTTGTTTAAAAAAAATCGAGTTTTTTTTGAAGGGAGGAGCGGGGGTCACTTGCGATTATTTCTCTTTAGGGGGTCGCGACGGCAGAAATATTGAATATCTCTATTCTAGCAGTGACGTAGCTAGGATTTCATTTCGGAGGTGGTCCACAGATTCGATATCGGAAATGTTGGTATCCCATATTATATTTTATAAATTATGCTGTTTTTAAACGTTAGACCAACTACATCCTAGACCACGCATTAGACCGTCCATTGGACCATACATTAGACCGTCTATTAGACTGCTTATTAGACCGTCCATCAGACCCCGCATTAAACCGTCCATTAGATCACGTATCAGAGCAGCTATTTGATTTTTATAATAGCCGATTCAACCAATTTTCAGATCATTTTCATACAAAACGACCAGGTCTCACATGAAATCTCATCGGGGCAAAGTTGAAAGCAAATTGGTTGAATATCAAATTCTCTCGCCCCGTCTTAATGTATACTGAGTACGCACGCAATTCGCCATCACGACGGCGAAGTACCTGTATGGCTGTATGGTGGCTGTTTAAGTTCGTTCGTCGCAGATCCGTGGCGTTCTTTTCCGTCTGTGTAGCCGGGTTAATGAATCGAAAGCGGCTAATGATACCTTAGATCTTATTCAGATTCGGTTAAGTAGTATAATTAAAATCGTGTAGTTTTGAAATTTGGCATAATTGTTAGGGACAGTCCCATGAATATCTGATCAAAAGTCCCAGATGATAGAGGGTCCGCAAGTGTAAGAGGAAGGAGGTCAAACGTCTATTTTTTTTCAGTTTTCTTGATTATTTTATTTATACTTTTTTCCCCTATTTTTCGTTCGTAGTCTGGACTACTATAGGCAAGTATATTATACGCAATATAGGTAGGATAATACTTTCTAGCTCGAGCATCTTGTTAGATATTTTGATCGTATTAACATAATGATATAAAATAGAATATATACATGTATATCTACATGACCATATCTTATTTTATTTGTCACAAAAAAAAATGCTGTGTCATACCTTGCCATACCCATTATCTTAGTAAGGTCTAGGATATCATTATAAAAATCAAATAGCTGCTCTGATACGTGGTCTAACGGGCGATCTAATAGACGGTCTAATGTTCGGTCTAATAGACGGTCTAATGCGCGGTCTAATGGACGGTCTAAAGGCTGGACGGTCTAATGTGTAAAAACAGCATTAGACTCGTTTTTTTGTGCCTTATTCAGTGTAGTTTAGGTTAACGCTACGCTGTCTTTTTATCCCGTAGTTTGAGACAGGATAAAAATTCGCTAGCCCAAGCATCACGTCAACATTGTATGTCGCTTGTTACGAAGTAAATAAAAATAAATAACTGGCGCGACAGTCCAATTTGAACCATGGCCTCGAGATGAGTTAGCATCATCTCATTTTCTAGATCGTGACGGTATGTCTTGTGTAGAGGTGTGTGATCAGCAACACGCTCAACCGAGTTATTTACCCCCTAAATGGGTGCTCATTTAACAGCTGAGTGGGCTCATAGTCCGACACGTAAATCCCCTTTTTATCGAAAACTACCGCATTCAGTAGGAATCGAACTGAGGCCCAGTGCGTAGAAGGCGAACGTGCTAACCGTTGCGCCATCCGGACTACGGTTACGAAGTAACATATCCGAAAACCACCTTTGAACAATAGGTAAAAAACCTATCTCTGTCTTCACTGGAGGCCCCACAGAACTACTTTAAGTATTATTTCGCGGGGTGGGGTCGACTAGCTAGCTAACGCGCAGATCTGCGCCTCTCCTCCTCTTTCCGCAGCTCTTTATGAATGTCGCACAGGATGCGACCCACGGCCTTCCATTTTCGACCTGATCGAAGCATATTGTTCCACGATATTTCCTGGGGTCACTGAAGGTGTATTGAGTTCACCACTTTGCGTTGTCAGCTACTCCTGGACATTCCGGATAATCCGGTGAGTCGTGCAACTTAAACCTCTGGAAATAGTCCCAATTTTTAGTAAGAAACCGTTTCAGGTTGTACTTGGCGTGGATTCGCTTCATCCACGATCGATTTTAGGATGAGGGTGCGCGTCCATCAACCTGTTGACAGTTGCTCCCATCGCTCCTTCAATTTTTTTTAGAGACTTCTTCCTTTCCCTCTTTCTACGCCCTTCAAAACTTCGGATGGCTTCAAACGTCGGCCTTTGTAAAGTCGCTTCGTTTCGTCCACTAGGATTTCAGTTGGGTTCATTGGGAACGGCGACAACACAACGTACGCACAATGGTCTAAATCAGGGGTCGGCAAACTCCGGCCGGCGAGCCAAATCCGGCCCACCTTTGGTTTTCATCCGGCCCGCGAGCTAATAATGTTCTTGACATGAAAAAATCAAATTTATACAAATACAGTTGAGTCGCGATAACGTGAACAGAATAAAACCAGCGTTGTTCGAACGTACGCAAGTGTTCACATAAGCGAAGGTTATAATTTGTAACAAAATATATACAGACTTACATCGAAAAATTGTTTATTAGAATACTTTTAATAAAAAAGAAACATCATAAATTTATGTATGTACATTTTTTATGTTTATATTTGCAATGAAATATTACGAACATGGTTTGAAAAATGATGTTAACTTTGTTTGAGCCTTTTTGGTGGAAAGGCTCAACATAACCGCCTTTTCTTGAACAGCCGCTTCAATGCTAGTATGTCACTGATAATGATATCGTTCGATTTAGCCCATTCGATGGCAATGTTCAAACCCTTTACCGCCTCGCCGTGGCTTATATTGGATTGGATGATATCATCCACTGTATCAGTATCAGATATCACTACTTCATCAACGTCTTCTGGGAAATTTTGGATATCCACTAAGTCTTCATTCCATGCTTCAATATCCGAACAGGACAATTCCACCTAAATCAGAAAAAAGTGTATGCTGTAATACCTAATACTAATTATAAAGCAGTAACCAATTTACAGGTTATTGTCCTCTCTCCATCTCTGTTGCAAGACAGACAAGGGTAAGTCGTTTTCATCTTCCGGCGCGGCGGTTTTTCTAGAATATTCCTCCAACATTTCGCTATGATCGTTGGACTCAATTTCCGCCAAGCTCCTTCTAAATTCAGCATAACATCTCTTAGTGTTATTTTTTTAGTGAACTCCCAATGGGCTCATCTTTGTCCACAATAAAACTGAGTAGACTTTTTCGATAGTAGAGTTTTGTAATCCTCAGGACATTTTGATCCATCGGTTGGATTAGAGGTGTGAGGTGCGGTGGCATAAAAAGCGTGAAAATCATTCAATCGGAAGTTTTCAACACATCAGCTGGTGGGTGACAAGGTGCATTGTCTAGCACCAATATTGCTTTCTGCTCTAGTCCTTGATCTTGCAGAAAAACTCGAACCTGAAATGCATTATACAGTATGCATAATTAAAAACAATTGTCAAGAAACAGCATAAAATTTCCGACTTTAGGAACTAACCTCAGGAACGAATTGCTGGAAAAACCAGTTGTTAAAAATTTCAGCAGTCATCCAGGCGTTTTTAGTGTGCCTATAGATGAGTGGATTAGCGAAGTTTTTAAAACATCTGGGGTTCCTTGCTTTCCCGATTACTAGAGGTTTTAGTTTAGCCAAATGCATTTGTACACCCTAAGAACGTAGCTTGGATCCCGAAAGAGAGAGCGGATTTTGTGTTTCGGGGCAGGCAGTCGAGAAAGTTGACAAATTCTGCTATCTCGGAAGCGTAGTTACAGCAGATGGTGGAACGGATGCCGATGTACAGTCTTGCATCAACAGGGCTTGAGCAGCTTTTTTTCAGTCTGACTCCTTTCTGGCAAAACAACAACATCTCCAGACGTACTAAACTCAGGATCTTCGAAACCAATGTAAAATCTGTGCTTCTTTATGGCAGTTCAACTTGAAAGGTGACCAAGGCGATAACAACTAAATTGCAAACTTTCGTGAACCAGTGTCTACGGCGCATCCTACACATACGCTGGCCGGAGGTCATTTCTAACGACGACCTCCTATTCATTACTGGCCACGATAGGATAGACACCTCCATAAAAGGCGAAAGTGGCAATGGATAGGTCACACACTTCGAAAAGGGCCGGAAAACATTGCTAAACAGGCCCTTGATTGGAACCCACAGGGAACCAATGCAAGCCGCCGCGTTTGACGACCTAGAAACACCTGGAGAAGATCAGTTGTGGTCGAGGGTAAGTCATTACGCAAATCGTAGAGTCAGTTGAAAGCGATGGCGGCGAACAGAACGAGGTGGAAAGTCGGCGTGGTTAATGCCCTATACCCCACAAGGAGTTGACAGAATCCAGAGAGAAGAACGTAATTCGTTGCTTTGCGGTTTTCATACCAGGGGCAAATTTTTCAGAGAGACCAATATGAGTTTTTTCAGGTAGAAGCTGCCAGTATAAGCCGGTCTCATCGGCACTGTAAGTTTGATGTTCATTCAGATTTAATTCTTCAATCGTCTTTCGCAGCTCTGGATGTGTGGATAACTTTTTTCCGGTTATCTTCAAAATTCGTATCCCGTGTCTAGTTTTATAGCGTTGCAACCATCCTTCACTGGCATTAAAGCTTCTAATGCCCAACAAAGTTTTCAAGCACATGAAATAGCAACACGCTGTGGTCACACGTGCGAGTTTTAGCTATCAACATGAACGAATATCAACATGAATAAACAAGAGATCCAGGATATTCGCAATATTGAAGGTTGCGCTTGGTCATACTATAAGGTGGTCAATATCCAATTTTCCTTGTTCACGCTACTGCGTGGTTCACACAAGCGCGTGTTCAAGCTAGCGCGACTCGACTTACTTAATTTTAAATCGATTTTTGTTTATCACAACGTAGTGTGTTTGAGTTGAATTTAAAACAAATTTATTTGCTAAATTGGAGACTCAATTGGAATAATAATTCAAATAGCAATCTCTGTCAAGATCCTAGGTAAATTATATGGTAAAAACCGATCAGAGAGTCTGTGGTGGGGTATTTGAACTAAACACTAGGATCTTGCTATGGACGTCTGGCCCAGTGTATATTAAGCCTATTTTCATTGCATTGAGTCCTGCGCCAAGGAAATATTAATACGGAGGCTTCATGGCGCTAATTGCTATTTGTGCAGATAATAATGTATTATTATATGTAATGTGTATGATAATATAAGAGCACGTGTACACTCTTATCACAAGATCTTATTGAGGCTAGTGAAACAGTGCTTCGAGGTCCTTGAATATCCGGTGAACACCAACCTAGTCATTGAAAGTTTGTTTTACTTGGTTTCATTCTGCGTACTAGCTGTGGTTCGCGCCTCTCACGGCACGAATACTTGTCCACTAAATTCAGACTAATTAAAATAGAGGGAATTTGGAATACAAAAAGGATTTGTCCCATAAGGGCGCGAACTTCAGTCCACAGTGTTTCGACTGGCAACACAATGACACGTTGTCAAGCTAATCTACACACGCATACTAAGTTTGTATTCAGAATGAAACCGAACCTACCAAGCTTCCAATTTTCAGTGAAAAATATTTCTTTGCACGAAACTTGAATATCAACCTCTCTCTCTGTCTCTCTGCTTGCAGAGTGACGCATTTAACGCATTCACTACTCCAGATCCGGTGACGAAATTGATGCGTGTAATGCGATTAAATGAATTTGAACTCGCATCGATTTCGTCAAATCCAGGTAACGATGCAAATACGTTTTCCGATGGCATTTGCGGTATAAAATAGTAATACAACTGTGTCTATTTCGACAACTTTAGCTAGATGGACTGGTGATAGTTTTTGGTAATTTGTTTTTGTTGTAAATTTAATGTTTATAAAGAAACTAAAATGTTTCCTGAAATAAACGATACTATTTAAGTATCGATCCGGAAATGTTCATGAGCTTTATTGAATCTTACAGCCCGGTATATAGTAGCTCAGTTTTTCTTACATGACTATCCAGTGCAATTCAGTCCAACAAGAACATTTTAACCTGAAATATTAATGGGGGTGGAACATTTCGTTACCGTCACCCTGTATACGGATGTTTAAACACAGCATATTTTATTTGTCTATCAATATTAGCCCGCAGAGATTCGCATTTTACTGTGGTCTCCTCTGTCAAGAAATACAATCACTGAAGTTGATTAATACGGTTTTTCGTTATTTGGCGTTAAGCTTTGGTTATGTTGCAGGTACATATCACATACTAAGGGGGAATAAACTCAGGACTCACCCTCAATAACAACAATGCACAAAATAAGTAAATTACTTGAATTATCTTTAATTTTGGCACGAAATAATAACCGTTTTTTTTTCTTCTATAGCAGTTACATTGCTCATAATTTCGACTCAATTTGGTCTACATCTAGTTATGTCACAAATGATATCAAATGACGAAATCAATACAGGTTTGTGGTCATTTGCAGAAACACATATCGATTTCGTCATTGAATTTGGGCGTAATAGATACGATACGACCAACGGCTGCTGGCACACGGTAAACAGTTTCATTTTGAATTTCTTATCCGGCCCGCTGAGCTTAAAATTTAAAAAATCTGGCCCTTTTCAGGAAAAGTTTGCCGACCCCTGGTCTAAATAGACGAAAAAGAGGGACTTTATGAAGGCCAACCAGTCGAGCCAGCGCAGTTTAACAACAACATATAGTAATTCAGGGTCAGTGGTGTTTTTAACCTATAGTCTTTAGATTTGCACCTATGGAGCTGCGAGGCCACCGCCCATTGGGAGAATCTCTTAGGCAGATCTTCTTATCTTTTACAGCTAAACCCGAATAAGATCAAAGTTAGCTGTGGTCTTCTAACTGGATACTATTGTCTGAGAAGCCATTTGAAGATATAAGCATAGCCGAGGATAGTAGCTGGCGTCGAGGGCGATGATGAAACGTCAATGTGCGGCAAGGTGCGCATTGGTATGGGTTTCCCCCATCCACGGGATATCGTCTCGACCTTATCCAACATTACATAACTTCATTGGATCAAGATAGACAGTTTTAGTCTTGTTATCAGACCCAAAGTTATGGTACAATAAACTACATATTTGGGATGAGCGCCTGCGGGCCTCAAGGCCCAATAAAATAAATAAATCAAGAATCTGTTTTTTTCTATTGTTTGAAAATAAATGTTCTACGTGAACGTGATATTTGGGGCCACGTTGACTGAATGCGTGACGCCATAAACTGATGAAAAATGGCATTAGGAGTACTTTTTATTGTAAAATCTTGGGAGTACACTCTTCAAAATGTTTGTATTTTTTTAATCACAAAATTTAGGGAGGGTTTCGGACCCCCTGTACTTCTCCCTTGACTACGTCAGTGTTCTAGGACCGTGGCCGTAAATACTTGTATGTATCTGGTGATAAAGGGTGTATCGAGCCATCTAAATCCTCGCATTTGTTTCTAGTCAGTTCCCTGTTGGAGCATGCTCCTTCGGCGGTTCTAGAATCTTCACGATTATTCCGTTGATATTAAGCTGCATCTCAAAAGACACCATGCGACATGAGGTGTCGATACCACCTCCATATACCTATAGAAAAGAATTCATTGCTCCTATGAGTGAGCAATGAATTCTTTTCATGCCAAATCCGCCACATGAATTAAATCCAGTAAACCCTCATCATACTTGACATGGATCTTCAGTATCTTTCTTGTTAAACATAAATTCAGTAGTTCCTGTCATAAAAGATATTTTTCAAACATTTGTAGATTTTCTGAAAAAAAAGGAATAATACATACATTATCTACTAAATACCCTTCAGCCTAGACCATTTACATTTTTTCTCTTCGCCATGAAATTTATGACATTGTTTTATCGAAATCAAATGGACCGTTCCACCTCCATAATACCACAGTGTCACACAAGTCAACCCTATCACTTGCCAGAGAAAGGCGTTTAGTATTAATAGCAGCTGCTGCCATGAATAATTCCCAAATGCTTATTTGCTTTAAATCACATTCCTCATTTGGAGAAGTCATTTCTTTTCGCCGGGAGGAGATCTTTCATTCAAATTACTTTGGAGCCCTTCATCTCATAAACGCCGCGCGGATGCCATCATTTTATGTCAATTATTTACGATGATAATTGACTCATCATCTCCTAATGTTGATAGCCAGTCATCCGGAGATCCTGACAATTAATTAGTCGTGTGCACAATTAAATCATCGAGGTAGGATTTGCATTGATGGATGGATATGGGTTTTGTGGGGTTTTTACTGAAGAGGATATCTGGAAAAGAAATCCAAAAAAATTCATGGTGAACGAAAAATTAAAATCATACTTTTTATCTGAACGAAGAAGCGTATCTTATGATCATTAATTTCTTAGAAAATTGAGAGTCCTTTGTTTTTAGGTTCAAGGAAAAGTTGAACTTCTATGCTAAAAAAAAGAAAAAGAAATATAGCTATAGTCACCTACGAAAACGAAAAGCACCAATTGTTCTTTTCAATTACCCCTGAATTCATTCAATTTTAATATCATCCCAAGTTTCCCCGAATGGCCACTCTCTCTCCATCTCGGGGAACTCTCTAAAAATAGGCCATCATTCACGATCCCGACTCGCAATCGGCATCCCAAGCACTGAATCCAATTTTCATATTTTCCACGTGTTTTTGATAATCACCGGCTAATTAAGATTGAGTAGGGTTGCATGCCATCACTCGCGTTGTACTCAAAAGTGCAATTTGAAATAATTAAAACGCTCCAGCACTCATTCACTTAAAAGGCCATGACTGCACTTTTTCTCCTTCAATTTCAGCTATATCCGTACATGGTGCCGGTTGAAGAAAAAAATCAGTTTGACATTTTTTTTTTTGGAAAATGTATCTCATTCGAAATGATCGTTTTTAATTCCACAGGAAGGATGCAAGATGTTTGGAATAGTTCCGGACGACCGGTGACAATAATTCTACAGGGAATCAGGGAATTTCTCTTTGGGCTTTTTGTTTGTTCTTAGAAATTCCAATTTATGGCTCCCATGATAGAAAAATTATAGTTTTTCAGATTCTTGGATGTAGGGATTTATTTTTATGTATGTATCCAGTATCTACATATCTTCGAAATTTGTTAAAAATTTGTACCAGTTAAAGTTTATGTATATGTACACGTATTTATTTTATGGAAATGCTCTTGAATGCTGGTATTGGCTGGAATTTGCTCCTGCGGTCTGCAGATGTACGAGTATGCTGCTTAGGGTTGAATTGAAATATTATTATGACATAGAAATATGAAAGAATGCTAAGCTGCGGTTAACAAAAAGTCAGATCCAGAAATAAACTCCTTCGGCAATAGTTAAACTTTAAATTATTTGGGGAATTAAAAATGTAAAAAAAAAAAATAGTTTTCCTGGCTAATAAAAATTCTGGATACTGGAAAAGGGTATGTGTCGCATCGATATTAAGCATACTTTATGGGAAGTGAACGCGAGAGACAATAAACAATGAAACCGGAATATAGAGGGCTACGCCCGCAAACCGAGGGTTTTGTAGCAAGCATTTATTTTGGTATGTAAATATTGGCTCCTTGCCCGTCTTACTACCACTCAGATGGTTAAAAACACCATAAGTCAAATGTATCTTTCATGCCAATTCATAAAAAAAAGACTGCATCTCTCACCTCTCAAAGTAATAATTTTAAGAGCTGCACTGTAGATAGATATGTATGTATGTATACGAGTTGAACTGTCCTACTCTTCGAGATGCAACCATTCATGTTAAGACGACGTTGCAAATTGCCAACTTGCATAAAAAAAATTAATATAAAAATTGTTTGAATAATAATCATAGAAAGTAGAGTTAGCATTTTACAATTAATATTTCACTCCATAAATTCAAAGTCATGTGAAGTGCATCCGAACTTCTAGGTTTCTTCGCAATTTCCTATTTCGTTTCCTTTACATCGCTAGCTTTAAAGATTTTCGATTCCAATAACCGAAGTCTGATTCCAATAAACGAAGTTGCTCTCATGTATTCCTCTATGGATTTAGTCGGGTCAAAGGAATTTGATTCCATTAAGCGGCTGATTCTAATAAGACGTGATTCTAATAACCGACATCCACTGTACTACCCATCGAGGTGATGTCACTATAAAAGTTACCCTTTAAAAACATATTAGTAGGGGGTACTGGTATTCATCAAAAGCGTTTGCTCAGTTCAGTGGAGCCAGAGTTTCCTAGACAAACAATGCCGTCAGTTGACGGCGCGTCATCTAGCATTGACTCGCTTCACAAAAACGGTGTCTATGCAAATTAAATATGGTTTCCTAGATAGCGTTGGTTGCAAATATAACGTCAAATAGCAGTGGTTCCAACCAGCGCCATCTAGATATACAAGCCTGCGCTCAGCTGGTTTTGACGGCTAAATTACGCAATTATTTCCTGTGATGACGCCATCGTATCCACAATCCAGTGGTCGGCGACTGATGGCGGCGAGTCCCCGGTATTTGTGCGTTTCGTGTTTAGTTTTCGTTTTCCGCATTCAGTGTTTATTTGTTAGTAAAATTTCATCTAGTGATCCGGGAAAACAAACACGGGCGCGATGAAAGTGTGTCGTGCGGTCAAAAGATGTATTTTGTCAAGTGTGAACTGTTCCACGATGCTCTGTGACTGATCCCCGGGGCTGCGGCTTCGACCAAATTGGCGCAAGTGTCCAGAAAGTGTGTTTTTAGGGGACTAAAATGCCGTCTGGCGCAATTCCAATTGTAAACATATGTCGTGCCGGGGACATCGTCGTGTGCAGTCACTGCCTTGGCGAAGGAAATAATGACGTACGCGAACAGCCGAGCGCAGGCCTGTCTATCTAGATGGCATTGCTCCAACACACGATGGCCGTCAGGTAGCGGTGGGACCGCTATAAAGTTGACAAGACGTAGCTGAACGTTTTTAACGGTCAACTGAGTTGATTTATCAATCAGAAATGAACGAAAAAGCTATTTGGTCCACTGACATGGGCGTCTTAAGGTCGATTCACACACGACCGTAACGACACAGTACTGTGACAGGCCCGTGATTCCACCGACGAGCTCGAAAATATTCTTCTATGAGTGTTGAAGGGGCCTATTCACATTTGACCGTGACAGTACAAACAGTGCTCTCACCGTAACCGTACCGTATTTCTTTCGACGATATTTTTCTATTTTTACGGCCGTATTTTTGTCAGGCTGTGTGTTTTTTTAAGTCTGCACTACTACAGCATGGATGGAAACACTGAGCACGATTCACACTCAACCGTGACGGCACAGTGATCGGCCCGTGATTACACCGGCCGTTAACTTAGAGATCTCTGTTCACACATTATTTCAGTATAGTATAGTACGGATAGTATGTGATCTTCCTCGAAACTTTTTTTCATGCGCTTCTTACGCCTAGTGGACACTGCGATTTTTTGAAAATATTCTTTCACGTCTCCCCAGAATCTCGCCTGCCTCGACTCATCGACGAGAATTTTGTATGTATTTACTGCATCTTCCAATGAATCGAAGCAGACGAGACTCTGGCGAGACGCAGACGAATCTATTCAAAAGTCACAGTGCGTACTAGGTGTTAAGCAATGCAAAGTTTGGGAAAAGTACGGCCGACAAAATATAAAAATATCGTCGGAAAGAAATCTGAAAAATAGGGTATAGTTACGGTGAGAGGATTGCTAGTACGGGCACGGTCAAACGTCGGGCAGATGTGAATAAACCCCTGTAAAATGCCCAGAAAAAAATTTGCGAACTCGTCGGTGGAATCACGGGCCGGTCACGGCACTGTTTCGTTACGGTCGTGTGTGAATCAACTTCTTCTGTGAATATAAATACTTGCCGGTGGTATCACGGGCCGGTTACCTCACTGTGGCGTTACGGGCGTGTGTAAATTGAAAGATCTCGTTAGACCTTTTCATGTGAGTTATTCGTAGATGGTCTCACCGATGGGATCAGTTTTCGGAGCTATTTACACGCACGGCTTTTCTCATTCTCATGAGAATGAAATGAGAACGGATTTATGAGAATATTCTCATTAATCCTCATACATATGTATGTGATGGTAGATAATAGTGTCGCAGCGCATGATATGAAGTTTTTATTATTGTATGGCTCATGAGATACCGGCAATCAATGGAAAGCAAACGGAATTTTGGTTTGGTTTGTTTTTTGTGCTGACACTTAGGGGACTGTCCTAAACAAAATGTCATTCGAATAAAAACTGTGCGTTTGAGTAGGGTCGAATTATGTACGATTTTTAAACTTAAAGTGTTAGGAACGGAATTTTGGTCTGCCTCTTTGTATTTACACTTATGAAAGGGTCCCTAACCGAATGGTACTGGAATTAAATCTTAGCAGATGACTGGACTTTGGTAAATTTTTTACAACCTTTAATGTTATCTCCTACCACTTTAGCAGCATCCTAATTGTATGCCTTCCAATTTTTTGTTATGAGTGGACCAGTACTACTACCATGCAAAAGATAAACCATTAGCAAATGACTTGACTTGCCGCCATTTTTTACCACTTAAGTGACAAATTTTCAACCTGTTAGCAATACGCTCCGGTAGGCAGACAAACTTTTCTTGAACATCTAATGAAGTACTATCCGATGATATCTATTATTGTAGAAGTGTAAGCAAATTACTTTTCTTTCCTGGTCGTTGGCTCTTAAGTAGCGTTTACACTTGCCAGTAGAGCGTGCAAGTACGTACATTTTACAGGCATTGCAAGTGCCTTGCAAGTAACTTGCAAGCTGTCACTTGCGTATGTGTAAACACCCGTGCCTGTGAACTGCCAGGCCAGTAAACCCGCACGACGCCTTGCAAGTAGCTGGCCTCCCGAGCCAATTGATTTCCTACAGGCATTCCAGTAGACTTGCGAACATATGTTTGCTGACATTGGTACGCCAAAAAACGATCAAAGATCAACGTCGCCTGCAACTGAATATCGCAATGGTAAATACGTGATAGTCAAATTGACACTAAGAAAAAATCCCAGCCAACTTGCAAGTCGAATTGTGTGTGTAAACACCTACTGGCACACGTCATGCAAGCAGCTACATGCAAGGCACTTGTCGACAAGTCTACAGGCATGCCGGTGCACTGGCAAATGTAAACGAGCCATTAGACTATTAGTATTTCTGTGCACATGCTTCGATTTAATTATTGGGAGGACCAAGAAGAAAATCTTATTTGCTAACTCTATCCGTAGCTCGATTTCGTCAGTTTCATTGGCATTCTTTGACAGGTTGCTACTCAGGTATATGAAGTCGTCTACGAATTCGATGCTGAAGTCCCCGAAGAAGAAGTTCTTCTGCGGCGGACAGGTTTCGGGACATGAAGTTGATGTCGTCAGCGTATGCTATCAACTGCGTCGACTGGAAGAGCAGTGTGCCGCTGTTGTCAGCACTCATTGCCCAGATGGCGTGTTCAAGTGCCAAGTTGAAGAGCGTCGGAGCCAATTCATTGCCTTGCCTAAGTCCTCGGTCCAGTACGTGTTTCAAAGAGATCAGTCAGCCACTTCCTGAGCCAAGGAGATACTTCCTTTCCCCCTAAATTCTCATTTCGCTTTCGATTCGGAATTCCGTATTGTTCGTTTGCTGCTATTCTAATTTATTATATTCTGTCCACAAAGAAACACGGCTAACCCATTTCTTCTCAACGTTGCGTTTTCGCAACATTATTTTCAAGATTTTTTTCTCGTGTCTAAACTTTTATTTTTTATTTTTTATTTGCTTGGTTAACAACGTTCACCTCTTTCCTAAATACGTATTTTTTTCCAGAATTTTTTACATCATGTATGTATTTTTTAAATTCAGTTTTCTGAGAGGATCCGGAGGTGGCTTGGAAGTTGAAAATTCATCTATTTTTCTTTTGCCGTGAACGTTTTTCAATTGCTTCAATTGTTACTAAAAAATAATGTACAATCCCTGTCCTATTTATTCCCAGACATAAGTTAGAAAAATATAATTTCCAAATGTGATTTTTTGACGATTGAATTTAATGTTGCGTTTTCGCAACGTTGGGAATAACCCATTCACTATAAGATTTTCCATCTTGGAACATGTATTATGCTTGCCCCGATCCTATACACACTTTTCCCGTTATTCCTCGTGACGATAATGAACTTCAAATCAGTCTCTGAAATAGTTTCGAGTCAAACAGTATCAAAGCTCCACGTTTGATAATAATTGTGTCGTAAAATGAGTTTTGTGGGGAAATATCGAACCGTGGAACAAATTCTAGCGGTTTTAGAGGAAATTTATATCGAAGGAAATCCAAGTGACTCTGAAAATAACGACATTAACATTGTTGTACTTCCTCCCGGATTGGACCCACTCTCTGAAGAAGATATTGACGAGGACGTCATAATTTTAGATGATAATGTTGCTGATTTGCCGGGAAAATCGTACATCAAAATGTCCTCTACCCGATGGCAAATATATGAAGAAAAATGACAGCAAAGGGACATATTACTTTGCTTACGACGACAAAAACCAAATTTTTATTGTACGTTGGGTTGACAGTGCTCTTGTCACGGTGGCAACAAACTGTGGCACTAATGAACCCATAACTTAAGCAAAGCGATACGATAGAAAGGAGAAGAAAAAAGTTTGACTTCGCCAGCCGAACGTCATAAACGAAAATAACCGTGGCATGGGTGGGGTAGATCTCCACGACAACGGAGTGGCAAATTATCGTATCAGAACCAAGGGGAAAAAATGGTGGTGGTGCGATTTCGTGAACGCGATCGATACCACTGTGGTCAACTCAAGGAAATTCTATCAAATGGTAACCGGCCGAAAAATACCACAACTATCTTTCCGAAGCGAACTTGTTCTGAGCCTTCTGCTCAGCAGTGACAAGGCCGAGAATTCGATATGCGACGATGACAAGGAAAAACAGCCCAACGCTAAGTTAGGACGACCAGCCGCCAATAGTCTGCCGCACACATTGCGGAAGGACAATGTTGGCCACATTTTGGTGTCTATCCCCGGAAAACAACGAAGACGATGCCAAAATTGCAAGTCCCAGACTGTTTTTATATGCGTTTTAAATGCGACGTACCACTTAATACAGCATGTTTTAAAGAATTTTATCAAAAAAACGTATAAAACAACGGAAAATATAAAAATAACTGCAAAAGTGCTCATACATGCGTTTTTTTATCACCCTTCTTCCCAACGTTGCGAAAACGCAACATTAATTTCCCAAGCCCTAACGCAATGGAAAATTTTTTTTTTATGTTTTATAGTTTAATCAAACCTAAACATGGACTATTACCAAAAAACACGGTTTTTGGAACACCCCTTCAACCCTTGGGAACAAATGGGCTATGAACAACGTAACTGATTTTGATTATCCTAAATTTAGATATCTAATCAAATCACTATCCTTCGTAGCTTCCATCTTTAGATCATTAAAAGTGTCGTCAAACCACTTACGAACTAATGCCAGTTGTCGACGCATATCTGACGATTTGGTGTGAGTCAAAATGACATCTTCCAGTTCATCTTAATTAAATATGTACATGTTGACAACATTGGAAATCGTTTAATATGCCGAATGTGTCATAGGACAACATGCATATACACAGGAGGAAGATGAGGGTGTGCTGCCGAGCGATTGAATCGGTGTTTTTAATTGCAGACTACTTTTAAAGCACATATCTACAAATGTTTCTGATTGGAATGAGATGTCGTTAAAATATGTAACTTTTAGAAATCGTACGGATATGTCAAAATTTGTTTATGATTAATTAAGTCTGGCAACAACTTAAAACATATGTAAATGTTTTAAACGATATGTATTTTCTAGTTCATCTAATGTAATAGAAATCCTAAGAAAAGAAAATAGAGATCTCCCGAATTATTTGTTGAATGCGAATAGACTTAATATTTATTCTCATTAATTAAAAAAAAATACCTACACACAAGCCGCGGCTCTATGGGGAAAATCTGGCCTTAGTAACCTTGTGCGGGATGTCCGAAATTAGGACTGAGACTCGAGTACCTCGTACAGCGCCTCGGCTCTGGGAAGACTTGGCCCGAGCAACCCTGTGCGGGATATCCGAAATCAGGACTCCAATTTTAACACCTCGGACAGTGCCTCGGTTCTGGGAAGACCAGGCCCGAACAACCCTATGCGGGACCGCGAAACTGAGAAGCACGAGCATGTACCACTCCCTAAAGCGCACTTTCGTGAACGACGTAACGCGATGCGAGTTCGTAACTCCTTCGGTAGTTTACCTGAGGAGAAACTTCCGGAGTAACAGAAAGCATCGATCCAGTGGACGAAGCGCGCGTTACGGTTGATATACAGGATAAACCTCTAGGGGGCTAAAAAGAGTAGGTCCGAGGAGGGCTCTCCTGCTGGGCTCGTTGACAGGAAAAGTATCTCAGCTGCAAGTGGCCTAGACCTGGCTGTCCTCGATAAGAAAAATGTCGATGGGCGCATCACTGTTGATAAGTGGAGGGAGATAGAGTGCGATTTGACCTATAATTTCTACTGTACTACGACACAGCATCGGGGACCACCCTCAACTTGTAATTGGGATGGTTCCAGGGATGAATTAATTTGATTATCTACGCCAACCAGGAGGGAGGAGGAATGTCGCCGACCTCATTTCAATGGAGGAGGACACCTCGTGTGATAAAGTGTGGGTCGACCACCGACCGATGGCGACTCGTTGTCCCTTTCATCCGATCAAACATTGTTAGAGGATGTAACAGTTTCTTCAATTCTGGATGACTCCCTGGATTCTGATTTAGGCGTGGACATCAGCATCACTGTGGTCGAGACGAGGAACTAAACTCAGTGATGCTTAATCTACTACAGATAATAAATCTACATTACTCGAAGGCGGTCTCCGCTGCTCTTCTACTCCGCCTGGCAAGTAGTGCGGAGGATATCGTCATGATTCAGAAACTCTGAGTGGTGAATAACTTAGTGCGTGACCTTAAATCCCCGGAGTATATACTTCTCTACACAAAAGATCAAGGAAGGCCTCGTTCTTGCGTAAATGGTAAAGCGTTAGCTGTAGCATTTTTCTGATTCCGCGTACAGCGATAATCCTATTGTTCTAGTCACCCTGGAGGGCACCGAAAGGCGCACGCCTACTGGGTAGCATCAGAATATCTGCCGTATAACCAGGGGGAACTCCATCCACCAGTCTGCTTGCGGGAAGCTAGTTCCACAGCTACAGCGAGAAAAATTAGCTGTGCCACTGTAAGGGACAGCTCTGACACAAATGCTCTTCGAATACCTTATGGGCACCTGCACCTGCTGCTCTGCAATGTGGTCCGCGAACCAGCCTTCATTACCATAAACAGACAGTAGGTCCTCGATATATTTCTAGTTTCTGAGGATATCATAGGTTATAGATGGGTCGTGGCCATAAGCACTGCGACAATGCATATAATACACTGCATGGGGAACTGGAAAGTGGCCCAGAGCACTCCTTCTCTGATCACCACTATATACAGTACATTATATCTCTAATTGCCTTGACCCCTCCAGGGGCATGGGCGCGTCAATATCTGTAGTATTTATATGCCTTGTTGACGTTTCAATAGCATATCTACTTTTGCTAGCATACACCTCCTCTCCGCGCCGTCTTTATACTGACAAGCTCGGAGCACTGTGAGAGTTATATTAGTACTCACAGGCAGGTTTTGATCACGCCAACATTTGATCCCCGAGCTCTAGATTAGTATCGTAGAGCGGTGACCGAACGATCACAGCCACCGAGCGCGCCTTTTACATTATATACAACCATTTAATTATTCCTCCATGTTAATTGCTTTGATCCCTCCAGGAGCATAGGTGCGTCAACATCTCTTGTATTTCTATGCCTTGTTGACGTTTCGATAGCATATCTACTTTTCGAACGTGCAGTTGCTAGCATACACCTCCAATCCGTACCGTCTTTATACTGACAAGCTCAGAGCGCAGTTAGAGTTTTATTAGTACCCAAAGGCATTAATATTTCTTGTTCGCGCCAAAGATCGTAAAGCGGTGACTGATTCTGATTCTGTCATCCTTTCGTAGTACATTGAGTTGGAAGCAGGTACTAGAGAATTTCGTGATCACCTTTACAGACGCTATAACTCAATCTTCGACAATAGGCGCATTTTTTTTCAAACAGTCCAGAACAGAGCAGAACAAAAATTGCTCGCGTTACACTAACAAAATTGTTCTATACAGAGTAGGTTGTTAGTGTAATGCCTACGATTGTTGTTCTGTTTTTGATATGGACTATTGAAAAATACGTGCCTAATATCATGCCGACTAAGTAAACCTAAGGGGAATAAGAAGCCTGTATGGTGGTCCAGGAAGCTGGATCTTCATCGAGCCGCTTGTAAAAGGGGTTTTAATAAGACTAAAGCTTCAAGCACGGAATCAGATTGTGCCCTCTACAAGGAACTCCTTAAAGCACACAAGAAGGAGCTTAGGAAGGTGAAGCGTAACTCGTGGAAGCTCTTCTGTGAACGCATTGAGATTTCTAGGCTTAGCAAAATTTTATTCACTAACCCAGCCATTGCAAGTTTTATTCAGAGGCAGGATGGGTCCTGAATGGTCTCAAGCGAAGAGACTCTGGAGATTCTGACGGATAAACACTTTCCTGATAGCTCACCCATGCCTACTCATAGCACCTGCTCTCAGGTAAATGCTTTGGCTTCAGGTGACTTTAGCTCAATTCTCAAGAGAGAAAGTAATATGACTTTGAGCCCTTTAAGTCCGCTGGACCTGATGGCATTATTCCGGCAGATGTACAACACTCATTGGATGTTGTGGCTCCATGGGTAGAAATTATTGTGTTGATGGAGGTCAATTTAGTGTTCTTCCCAAAGTGGGGAAGAGCTCACCTGCACAGTCAAAAACGTAAGACGCATAAAAGATTGACTGATATTCATTTCGGCGGCACCATTCGAACACATCTACACTCTGCTTCGCAGCATGCTTACACCAAGGGCAGGTCGGTAGATACAGCTTTACACTCAGTTGTGAAAGAACACAGAAAAATACATACAGGAATTTTACCTTTGTTACCTTCTTGGACATTAAGGTGCCAAACTTGAAGTAATTACTGATGCACCGTAGATTAATCTCTAATTAGATAATTAACCTGATGTTAACATCCAGTGTCAGGTGTGTCTGTAGAGGTACTCCGCAAGGCGGTGGTGTACTCTCTCCTCATGTAGAACTTCGTAGTCAACAGGCGCGTTTCTCTGTGTTCACAATAAACCAGGACAGAAAACCAGCAAAGAAACAATAGAGATCAGAAGAGAATAGCCAAAGTAGTAGAAAATTGTTCTTTTTGTTCTGAATCGGAGCATGAGGTACGAAGTATAGTTGTGCAAGTCATTTCGGGAAGATGGTAACTGAAAGATGGCATGGTCAGTGTGTTACGCTATTCCATGTAATTATAGGTACACGAAATCGACATTTTATTTACAGGGAATTAACTGTAGGATCTATCTAAATTTGTCAATATGTACTAAGCAACCTGGATTGCCTGCAGCGAATTCCGAACATTTGAACCTAAAAATTCGAATTTTGCACCAGCACCATCAAGAATTATGCGGGACAATTATGTTGTTAATCTAACGTGTGCTAGTTGTTTTATCATGTACGCAAAGAAACGCGGGGAATGTGTACTTATGCATATTAAATGAGGATAATCCAAAATTTTAAATTTCCATCTACTTTTATGGAGATACCACGTTACTCAAATTGCAATAAAAATAAAAAATAAAACACATTCGGTTATTTTTTTTTTTACATTTTTTATCACAAATTAACGCGAACATCATTTTCGATAATCCGGATGAAATTTAAGATGACATTTAGCGCCTGACCCAAACCTTCCTTAATGTTTGCAGGCTTTGGGCATGTTCGGAAGGATTTTTTTTATTTCTTCTTCTTGACTTAATGTTCCCTTTAGTAAGTGGATTGGATATATCCGCTTCTCCCAATGCAAAGATTGTCATCTGCTTCCTAAATATATTTCAATCGGATGTCAGATAAAGGAGACGCTGTCAACGGGAATTACGATTGAGCAAAGATACAAATCTATATGTGCATCTTCTAGGCTTGTATTGAATATTGGGGGCGGTTGAGAAGACGTAAATTTCACTTAAGTAACAGGCACTTTTTCCTTCTCCGTGTTTGGTGTACATAATCTAATTAGCTGAATACGTTATCCGATTAATTCAACGATGGTCTTGTGTTTTAATCAAGTTAAAAGAAGGACCGGCGAGGCCGTTCTAATGACAATGTTACTCCTGGTATTTTTTCAAAGTAGGTAGAGGAAATAAGTGTAAGGCAGACGGTAAGTTTGAATGACGGATGTGCTTGAAGTAGATTCTTTGTTATTTATGGTTTAATACGGGATGAATAGGAGCAGTGACAGATATAGAAATCGAGATGGCAAGGAGTACTTTTTTTTAATGGGTGAAAAACTATGGTCGGCAATAGATATACAGGGTGGCCCGCGATGAAATCACCATAGGGCTAGGGTATATTTTACACTCTGTTAGAGGAACAACGCCGCCCGAATGGTCTCTCTATCTTTTACCGTTACAGAGTTATTGCATTTTTTGTTGTTCTTATCAAAAAGCTAGATTGTCTGGGGAAAACTTTAATTTACCAGCCTCTGGGTTATTGAAGTCTAAAATTGACCCTATTTTGTGAAACTACGTAAAATTTCCCATAAAATGACACCTCCATCGTTGCAAAATTCGTCGTAGCTGCGATATATATTTTTTTTTTTTGGAATTTTGGGCATTTATTCATAGATTTATTCATATAACTAAATTATTCAAAATATTGGCCATCAGCAGCGATAACTTTCTCCCATCTTTCGGGAAGTCTACGAATTCCGTCGCGAAAAAAATCTTGGGGTTTCGAGGCTATCCATGAATCGAGCCAGTTCTTAGTATCCTCATATGAAGTGAAGTGCTGATCAGCCAACGCATGAGTCATCGAAGCGAACAAATAGTAATCGGATGGAGCAATGTCAGGGCTATACGGCGGGTGGGGTAGCACTTCCCATTTGGTTGTTTCCAGGTACGTTTTCACGACTTGCGCAACATGAGGGCGAGCATTGTCATGCTGAAGAATTATTTTGTCGTGCCTTTCAGCAAATTGTTGCCGTTTTTCACGCAATGCTCGACTCAAACGCATCAATTGCAGTCGATAGCGCTGCCCGTCAATGGTTTCATTCGGTTTTAGCAGCTCATAATAAAGAACACCGATCTGGTCCCACCAAATGCAGAGCATAAGCTTGGAACCATGAATATTTGGCTTCGCGGTCGATGTTGATTGGTGCCCGGGCGGTCCCCATGATTTCTTTCGCTTTGGGTTATCATAATGAATCCACTTTTCATCGCCGGTCACAATACGATGCAAAAAACCCTTCCGTCTTTGCCTTTGAAGCAGTTGTTCGCACATGCAAAAGCGCCTCTCAACATCTCTTGGCTTCAACTCGTACGGAACCCAGTGGCCTTGCTTTTGGATCATTCCCAGTGATTTTAACCGCTTCGATATGGCTTGCTGAGTCACTTCCAACGAAATTGCCAACTCTTTTTGAGTTTGGCACGAATCTTCTTCGAGTAATTTCGTCAATTCTTCGTCTTCAAACTTTTTTGGCTGGCCAGGTCGCTCTTCGTCGGTAATGTCGAAATTATCATTTTTGAACCGATAAAACCACCGAAAACACTGTGCACGCGAAAAAGCATCGTCACCGTAAACTTCCACGAGCAATTTATGACTCTGAGCTGCAGTCTTCTTAGCAAAATAATGTCCAAGTAAAACTTCCCGCAAATGTTGTTTTTTTCGTGAATTTTCGAAACTTTCCATGGTCCGGTAAAATACGTTGTCAACAATCAACACGAAATGTTTATACTGACATTGACAGCTTATGAATACAAACTTCAAATGGTATGTATGTCAAACCATCTTTGACATACATACTACCATTGGTTTATCGGTGTTGCCATCTCTAAAAAAAGTCTCATTATTAAGTTGTAGGCCAAATAGTATAACCATTTCAATTTTTGTTGTAGTCCGGATGGCGCAACGGTTAGCACGTTCGCGTTCTACGCACTGGGCCTTGGTTCGATTCCAACTGAATGCGGTAGTTTTCGATAAAAAAGGGGATTTATGTGTCGGACTATGAGCCCACTCAGCTGTTAAATGAGTACCCATGTATGAGGTAAATAACTCGGTTGAGCGTGTTGCTGATCACACACCTCTGCACAAAACCGTCACGATCTAGAAAATGGGATGATGCTAGCTCATCTCGAGGCCATGGTTCAAATTGGACTGTTGCGCCAGTTATTTATATTTTTTATTTAATTTTTAAAAAAAATTAAAAATTGACTTTTCACAGAAAATCAATCCTGTATTTCATTACGGTACTTTGAGCTGAGATGTTTGCAAAATTTACAAAAGTTGCAAAAATACGTTAGCTTTCGAATGACATATAAATGTTAAGTATTTAGATTTGAAAATTTGCAAATATTACGTATTAAAGGAAAAAAAACGCGTTCGGAATGCTGCTTTCACCAAAAGCCAGCGGAACTACTACAAGTCTATTAACAAGGACCAACAGGCCAGCTATTAGTAGGGCAGGCCTGTTGGTTCTTCTCAGTGACTGATGCGGAACAGTACTGGGGTGGACTTTGGTCAACTCCCGCTCAACACACCCAACATACTGAGTGGATCAATGCCGAAACCACCCCCCATGCTAGCTTGCCTGGAATGATTTTCGCTGAGGTCACTGAATCCGATGTCCTCGAAATTATTACTCAATTGCCCTAACTCCTTGTGGAGCATAGTGCGTGAACTGTTCCATGTGGCCCAGTTGAAGTTTCGTTGGCATAAATTGGTTTCAGAGAATGCAGTTGCCAGCATGCACCTCCCGAAATTATTAGGCGCTTCAAAAATGGGAAGGGCCTGGTCGTGACAAACTGCAGAATTTCTGATATAAGTGATTTCCGAGTAAATGTGGTCAGCCCGCACAAAAAATTAACAGTTGATTAAACGGACTGAGGAATTTTTACCTTTCCTCACAGCAGGTTTGGGTACACCACCTGTACCCAAACGGGAAACAGCGGAGAGCCCTGCTGAAACGAGGCCAATAACATGCTCGCCGACACTGTACAAGTACATTACAGCCATTATAAGTGGCATGCTCTATTCGTACCTCGAGCAGAACAATATCCTTGCGGAGGAACGAAAGGGCCGTCGAGTTGGATCTAGGGAGTGCAAAGAGTATCTCACAATCGACTCGGTTATGGTAGGACAACGCGCAATCACAGGAATCTGTATTGCTGCTATATCGATTACGCTAAAGTGTTTGACAGCTGGCTAATCGATGTCCTCCACATGTACCGCATAGATCCTGTCCTAATCAACTTTTTGACAAAAGCAAAAGAAAGGATGGCACACAACACTATCAGGAGGTGCATGCTAGCAACTGCACTTCCGAAAAGTAGATATGCTATCGAAACGTCAACAAGGCATAGAAATGTTAGAGATGTTGACGCGCCCATGCCCCTGGAGGGGTCAAGGCAATTAACATAACATCAACCGAAGGCAATATGCTCTCTCAACATCCACAGAGGCATATTTCAAGGGGACACTTTAAGTCCTCTCTGGCTCTGCAGGGCGCTTTCATCACTAGGCTAGGCTAAATAGTTCAGCTATTCCATAAAGCATGGTATTCTTGGAATGTTTTTCAAATTCGACTCACCTGATGTACTTAGATGGCATCAAATTATACTCGGTAAGCGACACACATCTCAAAAGTCTGCTGCGAATCACCGAAAATTTCAGCCGTGACATTCGGATGGACTTCGGGTTGGTCAAATGTCGAATCCGTGCCATTCGCAAAGGCGTGCAGGCATCACACCCCGGTTTCACCTTGGATGATGTCCACATAGATGTAATCGGAGGCAGATTTATATAAGTACCTAGGAATTCTGCAAGGTGAGTACACCAGTATTGATGACTTGAGAGAAGGACTGCTGGTTGAGTCTTGGCACAGATTGGCGGGTATTGAACGGGGATACGTATTCTTATGTCCAAATTCCGAATGCTACATCTAAAATCGTCAGTGGAGTGAAAGCGTCTACCTCGTGACATCGGAGGTAGAGGTTTGGTTGACATTGCTAATTTACACCATCAGCAAGTCAACTCACTTCGCAAAGCAACATGGAGTCCTCTGCATGATACTGTTCACTGTTCAAGACCTTCTTTTTGTTGGGCTCGGTGGCCGTGGTCGTTTGGTATAAAGCCGGCTAAAGAAGCCGAGATTACGCCAGTCAGACGATAATAAATGGTTTGCCACTTGTAAAAATTGTGTGCGATTTCTCGTCATTGATCTCGCTGCCAAGCCAATTTGTTTCCTGGACTGCAGTAATGCTCAGTTTGTCATTATGCATAGATTATGGATTACCGCAGTGGCGGTGGCGTACTACCACCGCCCTTGAGGAAAAACTATCGCTTGTGCTGCACAAAATCAGCAACACAAGCGTCCATGGATTCTGGGAAGAACTCAGGGGTACCATCAGGGATGTCGCAGAGAAGGTCGTGGGATATAAAGCCCGGCCAGCGCGAAATGACTGGTTTAATGAAGAATGCAAAAATTCACGCGAAAAACGAGGCCTACAAACAATGGATTCAACGAAGAACCAGACCCGGAAGAGAAAAATATGACGAGCTACGGCGAATATCGAATAGAATAATTAGACGTAAGAAACGTAAATACTTTGACGAGCTGTTGCTGAATATAAACGAAAACTTAGCTAATAGGAACACCAGACAAGCGTACAAACTAGTAAATATCATTAAGAACAGCTATCAATCCAGGACAAGCCTTTGTAAAGACAAGGATGGAAACATCATCAGCGACACCGATGGCATTAACAAACGATGGGCCTCTTATTTTGAAGAGCTTCTGAATCTACCATCTAACATCCCCACACAAGAAGCTCTCGACGATATTGTTGATCTAGGCCCACCCATACAACCCCCGATAGTAGAGAAAGTTGATCTCGCGTTGCGGTCACTAAAACGAAATAAAGCGCCGCTCGCTGACGAGATTCCAGCTGAATTGCTAAAATTCGGTGGAACGGGTCTAGCTAATGCCATACATCAATTACTCCTGCGAGTATGGGAGGTCGAGGTGATCCCAGACGATTGGCGCAGAAACATCATCTGTCCAATCCACAAAAAGGGAGATGAATTGCGGTGTGAGAACTACAGGCGCATATCACTAGTTTGTACGTCCTATAAAATGTTGACAAAAATTCTGGAAAATAAAATAAAACCGTACGCAGAACGAATCATTGGCGAATATCAAGGCGGTTTCCACAACCGATCAGCTCTTTACAGTCAAACTGATACTCCAGAAGTGCTGGGAATACAACATAAACGTATACCAAATCTTTGTCGACTTCAAGCAGGCATACGACAGTATCGATCGTGGGGTACTGTACAACATCATGCTGCAATTTGGTATACCGGCCAAATTAGTGCGACTGACAAAGATGACGATGACCAACTCTGTCTCACAAGTCAGGATCCAGAATAGACTTACTGATCTATTTGAAATACATATGCATTGGTCTGAAACAGGGCGATGGACTGGCACCGACGCTCTTCATCCTAGCACTGGAATACACTATTCGGGCTATGAATATGGACAACAGCAAGACGCTACTTATCAAGTTGACACAATTAGCAGCGTACGCTGACGACATCAACATCATGTCCCGAAGATTGGCTGACGCAGAAGAACTTCTGCATACCCTCGATAACGCTGCAAAAGAACTTGGACTACGTATCAACGAGGGTCAAACTAAAATAATGATGCAATCGACGACAAGGACACCTGCACAACCGAGCATCAATGTGGGGGACCTCAACATCGAGTTCGTGAACTAGTTCATATACCTGGGTTGCAACTTGTCAAGGGACGCCAACGAAAGTGACGAAATCAAGCGACGGATACAGTTAGCTAATAAGACTTTTTTCTCGGTTCTCTCCATAAACAAATCGAAGCATGTGCACTGAAACACGAAGCTCCGCGTTTACAAAACCATTATGCGACCAGTGCTATGCTACGGCTGAGAAGCATGGACCCTAACTCAAGCCTCCGGAAACATGCTAGACACATTTGAACGTATTATTATATTCTGGGGCATAGCCGAAGCAGACCACTAACGTTTGGGTCCGTTTTCGCCCCCTCCCGGTCATCAGTAGCTTCCAGATGTCGACTGATAGTTGTCGACCTCTTTCTTCATCACTGAGTCCCGTGTTATTGCTAGCATTTGTTTAAGGCTGAGTTCACTCATGGTTTCCACACTTATCGTGTGCTTGCCTGTGATCCTCAACCTCGTGCTAGCCAGTGCTGGACATTCGCACACAATGTGTGCTGCCGTCTCGGCCTCCTCCAGGCATAGCCTGCAAACGTCATCTTCCCCCATTTTCATCTTGGCCAGATGAGCCTTAAAATTACCATGCCCTGTGACCAAGGCAGTTATCCAGCTTAGGGTACTCCGTTTATAACTGAGTACCTTTCTCGCTTCCCTGCCTAAAGGGCTGGTCATTGCATTCCGAGCTTGTTTGCAAGTGACTAGCTCCTGCCATTTGAGCGTAAGGTTCTACGGCGAATTTTATGGGCTGTTTGCGATCGAGATGGATGGCGCATCCGGTACAACCATGAGTTGTATGAACTGTACGATGAGCTGCGAGTCTCGAAAATCGTCAAACAACGACGACTTCAATGGACAGGGCATGTACAAAAAATGGACGATGATCGCATGCCTAAGAGAGTAATGAATGCAGAACGAGTCGACGGAGCGAGACTGCGAGGACGACCGAGATCTCGTTGGGAGAGCTCAGTAGGTGTGGACGCCGCGCAGCTACTGGGCTTCCAAAATTGGAGGACGCGGTCACGTGACCGAGATAATTGGAGGACAATGATCCAAGCGGCCAAGGCCCGACGTCGGGCTGTCGCGCCACTATGATGATGGTGTTCTAGAATCTCGATTGGTCTCACGGCTCAAGAAATGGTTCCGTAATACAAAAAACTGCAATTTTATGCACGATTCGGCTCCGTGCCATAAAGCAAGAAGTGTCATGACATTCCTGGCTGAAAAAAATATAGCCGTTTTACCCTGGCCGGGAAACTCACCAGATATGAACCTTAAAGAGAACATGTGAGAGCTCACCAAGCAGGCGATCGCCAAAGAAGTGATTACCACCAAACGCCAGTTAATTGAAACTCTTATCAGTGAATGGCATCACAATACCCAACTGCAGGAAAATGCAAAAGTCGGCATAGAGAGCATGCCTCGACGCATAGAGGATATAATTGCAGCAAAGGGCGGCATCACTACATATTATTGTAAAATGACGTATTCTTGAATGGCCAAATTACTTTCACGAAAAAAATAAAATATTTCGCCTACGTTAATTGTTATTTTTATAATCTTTATAACACAATCCTTTAAAAATAAAATATTTATGAGACCTAGAATTAATTATCTGCTCAAAAAACTAAGTTAAGCTTGAAAATACACAAATATGCTAAGTGTCCCTAATAATTTGGCAGCCCACTGTAGAATGAAAACAGCTGATGGATTTAAGTTCTGTTCGATTTAGGATAGCTAGGATACTATAGGGTTGACTGCTTTTGTGGTTGTTTTTGGAGGAACAGTACGGTTAGGATGGAACAAATATCTTTTGTAAGAGATCCCCGTTAAAATATCATTATAACACGAAATCAGCTGATTCTATCGATCTGAAAATAGTTCTATTCGATTTAGAACGGCAAAATACTTTAGAGTTTATTGATTATACCCTAGACTTTTAGTATAGGGTATATTGTTTTTGTCACGACGGAAATATGTAACACCTTAAAGGAGGCTCCGGAGATATAGCAATGTATATATATAAATGCTCAGTGTCACCTCCTGAATCGATTTAGCCATGTCTGTATGTCTGTCTGTCTGTCCGTCTGTCTGTCTGTCTGTCCGTCTGTCTGTCTGTCTGTCCGTTCGCACGATAACTTTCGATAGAATGAAGCTAGAGCCTTGAAATTTTGGTCAGATGTTGGAAGTATGATCTAGTTGGTTGGTATTGAAAATGGGCATGATCAGGCCAAGAGAACGCCTACCTCCCCTACATATGTACAATAGTTACATGTATTAATAACTCCCGATTAAAGAAGCATGAAAATCTCTAACTTTGACAGATTGCTCGCGAAGATAATCTTTCACTCTCCTGAAAAAATCAAGTCGATCAGTTGAAAACTAACGGTAATTTTCTTACAAAGATCCCCGTACTACCCTACTTTTCGGGTTTTTTGTCTATAACTCTTGAACCAATTGACGTAGACACCTGATTTTTGGCATGTCACCCTGGGGTGGGAAGCTGCTTGAGTTCTAGTAAGTTGGGCGTAATCAGATCAAAGGAACGCCTACCTCCCCTACAAAATTTCAAAAAATTAAATATTTTTTAATTACGATAACTTTCGATAGAATGACACTAGCAAGTTGAAAATTTGGTGGAATGTTGTTAGTAAGATCTACTTAGTTGGTATTGAAAATGGGCAAGATCCGACCCAAGCAACCCCTATCTCCCCAACAAATGCAATTTCAAATAAGCGATAACTTTTGACAGAATCAAGCCAGCGACTTGAAGTTTTGGTCAAATGTTTGAAATGAGATTGGGTTAGTTGGTATTCAAGATGGGTTAGATCCTACCTAAGGAACCCCTACCTCCCCTAGAAATGAAACTTAAAATAAGCGATAACTTATGATAAAATAATGCTAGCGGCTTAAAATTTTGGTCAAATGTTTGTAATAAAAGCCAGTTGGCTAATATTGAAAATACGTAAAATCCGACCTGCGAAACCCTTACTTCCCCTACAAATGAAACTTCAAATAAGCGATAACTTTCGATAGAGTGAAGCTAGAGACATGAAATTTTGCTTAAATGTTTGTAGTGTGATCTTATTTGTTGGTGGCAATAATGAGCAAGATCCGACCCAAGGAACCCCTACCTCCCCTATAAGTGAAACTTCAAATAAGCAATAACTTTCGATAGAATGAAGATAGATAGATAGATATAAAAATTCGAGCTACTTTCCTAGCAGGAAGGCACTGCGACCATAAAGATCTATTGTGCCGTAGCTCATTAATCCAAAAGACCGTCCACCCTTCTAATAAAGGGCAGTAAGTCTTTAGCAGGAATCAACCTGAATTCTGCAGTGCTGATAGTAGCCTGCCCGAGGAGTGACATCCTAAAACGCGCGATGGCGGGACATTCGCACGCGATGTGCTTGGTCGTTTCCACGTCTTCCAGACAAAGACGGCATTCAGTCTCGCTTGACAGACCCATCTTGTTCAGGTGATATCTGACCAGGTGATGGCCAGATAAGTACCCCACTAGGAGTCTTAGGTGGGTTCTACTCATATGAGTAGTACCCTTGTGACTGAAGGGCATTATCAGCTCCTTTGATTGACGAAGCCCTGGAAGGTTATCCCAGTACTGTTGACGCAATCGTGCAAACCAATCTGTGATCCGCAGTTTGGCCGAGGCCAGTCCAAAGCCACAGTAAGGCTCAGGTCCATGAAAACGACTGGATGATCCTTGTCTAGCAAGTTCATCCGCAGCCTCGTTCCCCTCAATGCCCTGGTGGCCTGGCACCCAACACAAGAAGACTCGGTTTTTGGTTGCCAACAGTTGAAGGAGATTGTAACACTCCTTCACCAGTTTTGAAGAGACCTTAAATGAGGAGAGCGCTTTTATAGCTGCTTGGCTGTCTGAGTAGATAGCAATGTGAGCGCCGCGAAGTCCAGTTTCCAAGATTACCCTGGCGCAGACCTCAATGGCGTGGATCTCAGCTTGAAAAACGCTGGGCGAGACTCCCATTGCGATCGAAATCCTGGTGTTGGGTCCAAAGACACCTGCACCAACACCCTGTTCTGTTTTAGACCCATCGGTGAACCACTTGATACATCTAGGGTCTGGACAGGGTGTGCCATTTACCCATTCAGAGCGGTTAGGGATGAGGGCTGAATATTTTCTGCCGAAGCAAACCTCCGTGATCATGTAATCTGATCTCAAGCAGATCTGCACGTCAGGAATTTGATTCAGAATGTTCATGTGACCGCTTTCTTCACTACGCACATCGGAAGTTAAACGAAGTCTGAGAGCATTTAGAGCTGCTGATTCTTGAATGAATATATGCAACGGAGTAAGTCCAATAATCGCCTCCAGGGCTGGCGTAGGACAAGTGCGCATAGCTCCAGTGATGCCAAGGCAGGCAAGGCGTTGAAGCTTATTGCACTTCAGTAAGACAGAAGATTGCTGAGTTTTCGGCCACCACACAAGCGCTGCGTAGGTCACCATAGGCCGCACCAGCATGGTGTATAACCACTCAATTATCTTTGGGGTGAGCCCCCATGTCCGTCCAAAGAAACTTCTGCAAGCCCACATTGTGCGTGTGGCTTTGCCAAGTACATTATCTATGTGGGTATTCCAGGTGAGTTTCGAGTCTAGAGTTACCCCGAGACATTTAACTTCAGTGGAATAATCTAAGGTCGTGCCGCCTAACGAAATTGGATCCAATGTTAAGTTTCGTTTTCGTGTGAACGGCACAACGACAGTTTTCTGTGGGTTTACATGTAAGCCCACATCCACACACCAGTGTAGAACTATGTCAAGGGCCGACCTCATCACCTCAGTGATGGTAGATTCGAATTTGCCCCTGACTATGATAGTTAAATCATCCGCGTATCCGATAGTAAGATAACCGCGCTCATTAAGCATGGAAATCAGCTCGTCCACGACAAGGGACCACAAAAGGGGTGACAGAACGCCACCTTGTGGACAACCCTTTACGGCGTTCACGCAAATGGATGTACTGCCTAGAGTTGAGTGAATATCCCGTCCCCGGAGCATGGCATCTATCCATGCAATGGTAGCGGGCGGGATGTCCCTGAGTTCCAGTGCTCTGGAAATGCACTCGTAGCCGGTATTATCGAAAGCCCCCTCAATGTCAAGAAACGCGCACAGCGCGATTTCCTTTTCACTGAGGGACTTTTCGATTGTACTGGCCAGGCTATGCAAGGCGGTTACTGTTGACTTACCCTTCGTGTACGCGAATTGCATACGATGTAGAGGGCTCGACAGTTCCATCTTGTGCCTGATATGCAAATCAAGCAACTTTTCCATGGTTTTAAGGAAGAAGGAAGTAAGGCTAATCGGTCTATAGGATTTGGGCATATGTTCCGGCTTATTGCCCGCTTTGGGTATGAAGACCACATTAACTTTCCTCCAAGGTTGTGGTATGTACCCTAGGGTGTAACTTGCCCTAAAAAGTTCGATTAGCGGAGTTATTATGATCTCCAAGCTGTTTTGTAACAGAGCGGGGAAGATGCCGTCTACTCCGGGAGCTTTAAATGGCTCAAAGGATTCTATCGCCCATTTTACTTTGTCCATGTCAAAGATGACCCCCGATAAACTGCGAGCCCGGCTTACGGGAACCCGTTGGGGCCTTGCAGTTGGGCAGGGGTCACCATCAGACAGTACGGACCCTGGGAAATGAGTCTGAAGAAGCAACTTTAATGTTTCTTTTGGACCTTCAGTATACGAACCGTCTGATCTCAATAGAAGGCCGACCCCGTTTGCTGAGTCTTTGGAAAGGGCTTTGTGAAGGCGCGCCGCTTCCGGTAGCGACTGAATGCTATCACAATGTCTTTTCCAGCATTCTCGTTTGGAATGCCTAATGAGTTTGTTGTACTCGGTGAGAGCAGTTCTGTACTCATCCCACCTATTGAAGCGCTTGGCTTTGTTGAACATCCTCCTAACTTTAGCTCGCTTGCGGGCCAATTCCTCGTTCCACCAGGGAACTTTACGCCCCGACTCCACCGAACGTGAAACGGTACTGTCTCTGTAGGAGGAAGTTAAAATTTCATTGAGCTCCTCTGCTGCAATCTCAATTTCCCCTGTAGTGCTTATGGGGCTGACCAGTAGTTCCGCTTTGGAGCTAACTAGTTCACGGAATTTAATCCAGTTAGTTTTCCTTGGACAAAAAGTATCCGAGCGAATGTCAGATTGTCCTAGGATGTCAAATCTGATGTGTCTATGATCTGAAAGAGACACTTCGTCCGACACGTGCCAGTTCGCAATGAACCTGGAGAAGAAACCGCTAGCAAGGGTAATGTCGAGTACCTCTGCCCTTGCCGCAGTGACAAAGGTAGGTTTGCACCCCCTGTTCAGGACATTCACATGTTTACACATAAGATAGTCAAGAAGGCGCCTACCTCTGTCGTTGATGTCGCTGCTACCCCACACCGTGTGGTGTGCGTTTGCATCGCAACCGATCACATAATGCCGGTTTGTACGTCGACAGAAGTCAACGAGCTGCTGGACCTCGAGTGGTGGAATCTCAACATTGTCAGATGGGAAGTAGGCAGACGCAACTACCACTTTCTGACGACCGTTGAGCGTGGATACCTCCACCAATGCTGCAGCTAGATCTCTAGAAATAAAATTGGTTAGTGGCAAATAGTTGACGCATTTGTCGATCAGAAGCGCCGCACGCGGACAACCAGCTAACCTGTCATATATCAACTTACCAGTTGTTGTGTTTAGACCGCAAATACGGCCACGGGCCACCCATGGCTCTTGAATAAGCGCAATGGTGGCCTGTTTATCGGCGAATAACCTGCACACAGTGGCCGATGCTCCTATTGCGTGGTGCAGGTTCGCTTGAAGCACCTTAATGGCGCTCATGGTCCTGCGAGGATAGCGAGCGTTGGACTAGGCACTTTTGCTTGCCCTGTCGGGAACTGTTGCCTCCGTCCCCCTTTCGTTGACGCTCCTTCCGGTGAGAGCCGCTGAGGTTCCTCGGGCTAAAGAAGTCCAAGGACGACTCAGAGGGACTGTATCGCTTAACGGCCAGTCCATCGACAGTCTCAACAACGGGCCTGGAGGCTCCGTCGAGCAGTGAGCTAGTAGGCAGCTCAGAGGAAACTGTTTTTGATGCATTTGGAGTTGCATCACACTCTGGTTTATTTTGTTTTTCTTTTTTTATTATTCATAGAATCCCATGAATATCCGGGAAAAACAGTCACCGACGACATCACCCGGTCTGCCGTCAGAAGTCTGGTTTAAAACTGGAGGTCGACAGGTATCCAGAGTTCGCATACTAGCGGCCAAGCAACCTCTTGACCAAGCATCCCTCGGCGTATGCTGTTCCACCTTGGATTTAGGGTATGTTTATAAGGGAGATACCGCTCCCCGCCCGACCAAGTTTAGTCAGCGCTCATGGCAAAGATAAGATTTTGCCAACAGCCTGCTTCCACCCGTCACCACGCGGAGGTAAAGGTCGCACTTCCTAGGGCATGACAGTTACGGCAAATGTACCATGGTGGTCCAAATGTTAGTCCCCCTGTCACACCTTCGGCTGACGGGCCGAATGAAGCTAGCGACTTGAAAAATTCGACAAATGTTTGCAGAATGGGTTAGTTAATTGATTTTAATAATGGTCAAGGTCCTCCTGAATGATTGCCAACCTCCCCTATAAACTGGCCATATAGAAAACTCACTTTTCATGTATATGGTTGTTACCAATTAGTACTTTTGGTATCACCACTAGGTCTGTCCAAGTCTAGGGTATAAACGCTTCGGACGGTTTTTTGATTGTTGTTGGAGAAAGAGTGCGTTTAAGATGAAACTGAGAACTTTTGAATGAGAGGCTCCCTTAAAAATCGATCTGAAAATAATTGCATTCAATTCGATAGGAAAATATGTACATTAAGTTTGACTATTTTTGTAGGTTGTTTCCATTTTTCGGTATTTTTGCCCCACTGTGCGCCCCCTCCCCCTCGCAGCCACTGAAAATATACTTTAAAATGCTTTACTACTGGAAAAACTACTGAGAGCCGTACTGCCACAGGATGACCAAATTTATGAAATAGCGAACCATAAATAAGCAGCAATTAACAACCGTAGCATTAAGTACCTATTTAACACCTAATTAGAATTAAAGAGGTACAAAATATTAGTTAAAAGTATGTGTATGCACAAGCTAGACTCACTATTTATATTATCTTGAGCAACTAAAACTGTTAATTACACCTCTTTTGTTTTATAACCTCGTCACACTGTTCGTAGTGCAATGAAAATTCCTCAACACCCAGATTCGTAACTTTTCTTCGAAACCATGACATTTTTCATGTATAACCCATTCCTTGTCAACCGAAAAACAAATATACTACACCGAAAAAAAGATACTCACCATGTAACCGCTCATTAAAGCTTGTAACAGATAGAATTGTAAACTGTTGATTCTAAATGTGGTCTTTAAGAAAGGAAGGTTAAAGAATTTAATTTTTATTAGGCACTTGGTAATACGTTTCAGTTTTCTATAGCCTATAGGCTTCACTGCAGTCCCGGTCGAGGCTCGTTTGCAGTCTTGAAGAATGTCCAGCTGTCAGCTCCGCATTAAATTAATAATTTATCTGAAAGTTAACATCTATAATATTATTCTGAAACACTATCCGTATCGTTTACTGATCTCTTATCTTTTTGGACGTATCTACGTACAGGTTCTAACGTACTACGTGTATGAAGGTGAGAGTAGTGTGCACTGTGTAGGCCGGGGCCTGGACCCAAAACAAAGACCTCACCTTGATCAAAAGTGATATCTCGATTCAAGATCTTTGTCATCATCGTCGTCGCCATGTCGTGGATTTGGACCTCATTCAGCATGTACAGGGATGTCTGGAATATGTTTTTAAAATTTCTTTTTTTTTGTCTTATTTTTTTGGAAGACTAGAAACAACGGTCCCATGAATTTAAGGGAACTAGCAGTGATTTCGTGTTATGCGGGAGATGATATTAGGAATGACAAAAAACGATTTTCAGAAAGGGTTTCAACGCCTGACAACCGCGACCAATCTCGGAAGGCTATACGAAAAGAAAAAAAGCAAACTTACGGGTAAATGGCGCAGATTGGACAATAAGTCAAACCTACGAGTATGCAAAAATACTCTCTTTTTAATCATAATCGAAATAAACTATTATATTGTACATACTATAAGTGCGGCTTTCCATGAGCGGTTTTAACAGCCTCGGTTAGCGGTTTTCCTATGTATTGTATTTTGTTAATGCGCAACAAAATATATAAGAAAACCGCCTATGAAAAGCGGCACTAACAAAACAATAGCTAAGAAAATCCGATGTTTTGTCAGGGCCAGGCCTGCCAAATATGTTCCTACTTATCAAAGCGCGATCTCGGAGGCATGATAAATTGTGTATCTTTTCTACTGTTTAACATGTTTGTTGCCCATGTAATTTATTGTTGTTAGATGAGTAGTTGTCAACACGAATTTGTTTCCTGGCATACAGCACTGTAGTTCATGGGTTGAATGAAGCTATCCATCTATCAAGCATCCACTCGATTCATCCATACATACAACCACGGAATGCTTTTTGACGTACCTACCTCACGGACTTTAAGAGACGATCACATTCGACTCGCGACATCACGTGACGCTGAGGTCACCATCAACTTCACAATCATTTCCACCTTAAGTATGTATTTCTCTTCATTTTTTTTTTGTAGTGATATTGATGATATCGTTTTTTATTCTTTTTTTTTTGTTTTGGTTACTTAATTTAATGTCGCATTTCGCGGAATTGTTCACATGTGAATGAAACTTAAAATTTATAGCTAAAGATCAATATCAGTTCGTGATATAAATGATACGTATAGTAAATGTATACAATTAATGTTTTTGGGGAAAGGAAAAATGTTCCTTATTATATCACGGAGAAAGATGGAATTTTCAAGATAAAGACGTCAAGGAGTTCAAATGGGCGAAATTAATATAATAAATGAACTTTGAATAGCTTAAAAACGTGGGAAAAGATAACATATCATTTTGAAAGCTCTACCAAAGAATAGAGATTAAGCCAAGAACCAACTCCATTCAAATTTCTTGTGCCTATGTACCTTTCCACACTATCCAGTTTCCACCGGTCGGCTAAAAACCGATCCAGCGAAATTTTTTTATCGACTGAAGAAGAGCATTTACGCCCGTTTCACATTGTCCGGTTTCCCGCGGACCGGCTAAATTTCATCCGGCTGGAAACTGTAACGGACGGTTTGGTGGGCATCCGAAGATGCCCGTGGGGACGGAGCCTTAGGTAGCATAATGACCGTGAAGGTCGGGCCCTGCCATCTGGCGAAGAAAAAGGCCCCTCAACGAGCTAAGCAACGGCCTATGCTTGCTGTAGCTCAGTTCGGGAGATGTGGGCGGGGTTTTCGCCGCTCGTTGCCCCTGTCCTTTACGTATTAACAAAAATTCATAGGCCTGGGGAAGACAGCACAAACAAGGTGGTAAAAATGGGTAATAAAAAAAATGAGGCGATAAGGATGGAATGGTTGGCGGATGGCTCGCTTGCCCTCGCGCTCGTATTGGGGTCCAGGTGTAATGGGACCCTCGGCCTCTGGTTTCGTACCACCGACAGATCCTTACTCATCAGGTGCTGCCATAGATCTGCCGGTGGAAGCAGCACTACCATATGGTCCATCGCAGGTGGTTCATTACAGGGCAGCTTCTACTTCGAGGCCTGCCAAGAAGTAGAAGCTGAGGACAGAGTGTGCTGAAATAAAAAAAAGCGAACTGAGCACCGAAGTCAGCCGGCAACCATTGTAGAGGAGAAAAATTAGCAAAGAAAAAAAAATACTACATTTCCCCATCATTCATATGATCAACAGGTTACAGAGAATCCTGAGGCCAGCAGAGGCGCAACACTGCATTCCTTGCCGTAATTCACTCAGAAACTCTGTAAGCTGCTGAGCACATGAATAATACAAAAATGCAATACTAGGCCATCAAAATTTTTGAACTGACGTGAATGGACAATCCTGGCAAACAGAAAGGCACCCAGGGCTCTTCCGCGCTTCGTCCGGACACCGAAGATGCTCCAAATGCCGGCAATTCAAAGCATTTATGGAGGCCTTAGGTACATGGCTAAACCACAAAAGATAAACACAACACCAGGATTGCCTTTTTGAACTGACTCTAAAAGGAAAAACTACTCTATAGGAAGGATTGGGGTGCTACAGGGGAAAGCACGGCTACTTGAGGGGAAAATACGTTCAGTAAAAATGGCTAAGTCCTAAGACTTAGAGCAAGTAGCTTTAATGTGCTTGTGGGGATGCATAACGGTTGAAGGACCAAAAAGAAACCCAATGAGGTCGTTTTAAGTCCTGTTCTTGACCAGAAATGGGCCCCACGTTGGGCGCCAAATATGTAACGGACGGTTGGGTGGGCATCCGAAGATGCCCGTGGGGACAGAGCCTTAGGTAGCATAATGACCGTGAAGGCGTGAAGGTCGGGCCCTGCCATCTGGCGAAGAAAAAGGCCCCTCAACGAGCTAAGCAACGGCCTATGCTTGCTGTAGCTCAGTTCGGGGTTTTCGCCGCTCGTTGCCCCTGTCCTTTACGTATTAACAAAAATTCATAGGCCTGGGGAAGACAACACAAACAAGGGAGGTAAAAATGGGTAATAAAAAAAAATGAGGCGATAAGGATGGAATGGTTGGCGGATGGCTCGCTTGCCCTCGCGCTCGTATTGGGGTCCAGGTGTAATGGGACCCTCGGCCTCTGGTTTCGTACCACCGACAGATCCTTACTCATCAGGTGCTGCCATATATCTGCCGGTGGAAGCAGCACTACCATATGGTCCATTGCAGGTGGTTCATTACAAAACTGGAAGATGAATGATTTCACATTTGTAATGAACCACATTCTGGTAGTGCTGCCATAGAGGCAAAATAGACAGAGTTGGGACTCAGTATAAATTAAGCAAAGGTTGCCCATAGTATCTCACTTGCGTATGTGTTGTGTTCACTAATCGGTACACAATGGATGTGCAAAAAGTGAAAACTAAGGCCCCCTATACACCTTGTGATCAGTCGACATCGATCTGACGATATTGTGATCGTCATATTGATTGCACAGTGTATGTACTTATCGTTGACGATTTGTTTTATAGTTCCATATATCATCGTCAGATTAATCCGAAGACGAATATCATTGTCGTTTAACGATGAATTGCATTGTCTATGGGGGTCTTATATTCACGTCCATTGTGCCTGGCGGGGCCTCTAAAATTGGAGTGAACGTCGCATGCCAACAGATGGCAATTTATAATACTATCCCCTTATCCAGTACGAAATCGGTTGATGCTACCACGAAAATTTGTAAAATTCTATTGCATATTAAATGAACAGCTAATGTGGCTTATAATTAGATACATAATAAACCTTGAGAAAGTATCCGAAATCCCATAACAAAAATTCGTGTTATGATCAACCCATTTCGTACTGGAAGCATTATCAATAAGATCGCATGCTGTTTGCATTTCTCTCTGGCAAATGTACATGATTGCTGTTAAAGTGAAAAATGGCGGCGACCGTGCGCTCGTTTGGTAAGGGGAACCATGCGAAATTGTGGGATGATCACGAAGAGCTAATCTTTGCGGGCGTGACTTGTGGCAAGTGCATGAATGAAAAGTATGTGATGAAAAATCGGAAACTGAATCTTTATGGTCGCATTTTAGGATGTCCGGAAAGAAAAAAACATGCTATGTGGTCTATGATTTGGTATGATATGATTTATGGCATATGAATTATGATGTAAAATGATTGGTGGTGGTGGAGGTGCTATTAGGGTGTTTTTAAAATTTGTAAAATTTTTCAAATAAATCGTTTTTTCATCACAGACGTTTTATTCATGCACTGCCACGAGCCACGCCCACAACAATGAAAATGCACGAATGCAATGGCCGAAAATGGTAACTCACACATATGAAATTGAAAAACCATGTCACGCATACAATAGCAGCTGAGAAACCTTTGGCTTTTTAATCAACAGACACAGCTGATTTGATGTGTTGTTGTCCTTATCACTCTAAAGGTCGGTTTACTTTAAAGTGTAGCCGTTGCTTCTAGAGTGGTGAGGCTTGTTTGTGCCCATGGGATTATTTGCATACTGCTTTAAAAAATAAATCTGTTGTGAGTCCCTACTCTTTTGCACCGGTACAGTGGGACGACTTGAATAAATTCTTGGACATGGACAAACAAATTAGTTTTTTTTTTGTTTTTATTTTGAGTTTTAATTATTATTTTTTTTTCTTTTCCCTAAGGGTCTACTTAGGGATAAGAAAATGTTAAGAAATTCGAAATACATGAGGAACTCGCATAGTTTTTGCGGCAAATGTTTATAAAGTCAACGGCTTGTGGAATGAATTTGCATGAAATCATCTATTACTTTATTAATCTTTCTTCTGAAAATTTATCTGATGGTGATATATATTTTTTTTTCTGGTGAAGTTCCCCTTCATATAGATAATTTAGCTAACCACCAAAATGTGCATATACGGTCCATTGCCCCGACTAAAGAGGAAATAGTTGCTGCAATAATTGCAGTAAAACGTTGAAAGTCCGCCGGACTCGACGGTATCGCTTCCGAAATTTATCAAGCAGCGCCAAGCGTAACTGCCGATTTGCTGCAGCCACTTGTTGATCGGCGTAGAGCACAGCGTGGAATACAGAGGCCTTTCCCATTGAATGGAAAGAAGGTTTGATCATCAAACTTCTGAAGAAGGGTAGCCTCACACGCTGTAACAATTGGAGAGGCATTTGTGTGCTTCCTGCCGTTGCCAAGATAATTATAATAAGTAAAATCGTCCTGGTACGACTAAAGGCCCACTTAGAAAGCATTGATGAAGAGCAGGCTGGTTTTCGATCCAGATTCTCCTGTGTCGTTCACATTAACACCTTGCAAATCATCATCGAGCAATGCGCTAAGTACGAGTCTCCGCTTCACTTGCTTTTCATCGATTTCAAAAAGGCTTTCGATAGTGTGAACCGGGAATCTATATGGATGGCCTTGCGCAGAAGAGGCATTCCTGAGAAGCTTGTGGCTATTATTAGGGCAACCTATGACGTCGTGAAATGTCGCGTTCTGCATAAAGGTAAGGTGTCGGGGGACTTTGAGATTCACAGTGGAGTTCGGCAAGGGTGTATTCCTTATAGTGGTCGATGATGTGTTGCATGCAGCCCTATCCGGACTAGGTAGAAGAATTTAATGGACTTTAACATCTTTTCTACAACATCTTGACTACGCTGCCTACATATGTATGTCTACTCTCGCGCAAAATCATGGATCTGTCCGCCATGGCGTTAGATCTCGAGAGGGAGGCAAGCAAGGTTGGGCTAAAGACGAATACCATCAAGACCAAGGTTTCTAGCCCGCCATTACGAAAAAAGAAATCCTGCACCTATGCCATAAATATAATGGGCAGTTTGTGGAGAAGATGGTCAACTTCGTCTACCTGGGTAGCATTGTTGCTGAAAATGGTTGTACGGAGCAGGACATCGCTCATCGTATCAACCAGGCTAAATGCGCATCCAGCAGGCTGTCCAAAATCTGGAAAAGGTGTTATCTCAGCATCAAGACCGAACTGGGTCCGTTTTGCTCCCTGGTACTGTCTGTGCTTTTGTATGGGAGCAGTACATGGAAAGTTCCCGCAGGAGTTACCAGAAAGCTGCAAGTTTTCGTCACCTCATGTCTTCGTCGAATTTTAATAATTTTCTGGCCCGAAACAATATCAAATGAAGAGCTAAGTCGTACTATACAGAGTACAATGGCGCGCAGGAGTGGTTGACGCGCTACGCCCCACAAGGGGTTGAAAGTAGTAGTAGTAGTAGCTGGCATTAGGTGGACGCGGCTTTTGGCGGGTTGCCATCTGGTCGTGCTGTTTCCACCGACAGATCGAACGCGGCACCTGACGAGTGATGGCGATCTCTCTTTGGTACGAAACCAGAGACGGGGGTCTGCGGCATCTTCCCGTAACAGTGGGATGGCTTTATCCAATCAAGTTAATGGATCTTTGTGGTAGCCTCCTCCTCAATTTGATTCTGAACAGTGGCGGATCCAAAGGCGGGCCATGGGGGCCCGGGCCCCTCCAAAATCTTTGATATATATGTAGAGCGTGGTCTTGGAATATTCAAGGAAATTCTCAAAAATGATTTATTAAAATAACAGCAAATACAAAGAGTATCTGACAAAGGTGGGTTTCTTTGACCCAGGCGATATTCTGTGCTGTTACTCGTCTTGGCACACTTGTTTGGGACCGCCGTCTAAACTCTAAACGATGAACCGTGAGCAACAAGGTGGAGTTCTCTTTTCTTTTTCTGGAACGTATTTGCCAATGCTACTTTAAACTGAAAGGGTCGGGGTGAAAGGAATGTGCTTACGCCATATAAGATAAATTTCCTGGTGTTTTTAGTGAGGTATCGCAGAATGCCCTCTCATAACAAACCATTTGGACTGATAACTCCAGTTGAGTCCCGAGTATTGCCTGGGACGAGACTAGTTTTTGCTTATAAGGCGAAATTTCCGTCTGCTCATTTCTTTCGCCTAATTAAATAGAAATTCTTTGTTGATCGCTCCACGATGCATGAAGGATTAGGGGTCCGAATTTTCTCTGATGGGTTGAACCTAAATTTCTCTTTCAGTCTAAATGCTGTAGTCTTTTCCAGGCCAAAGTTACAGCGATTTCAAATACTGATCAGGCTGGGGTGTGTCCTGATATAAGCAAGAGATATTAAAATATAATTTTCACCGACAGCCAATCTATAATTAAATCCCTCTGAGGAACAGTCCTGTTTCGCAAACATTATCAAAATTCTCTCTATTCGATTAGAGAGAACTTTTATAAAACTCGAGAAATTTCCACTTTAGGACCTGCAAATCCCCCCGCATGGGTTCTAGGTTCTTACCACTTAAAGTGGAATTGAACTACCCAAAGCGGAAATTCCGCAATTAAGGAATTTCGAAAATTCTTCCTAAATGCAATAGAGAGAAATATTGCTTGTGTTGGATTTTGGGTCAGGGGTTTTGCTAGTAACTAGGCAGACGAGCTCGCCAGGCAGGGTTCAACTAGCGATGCTGCACAATTTCGTCGTTCAAACTATAAATGGTAAAACATACCTTTCAACAAAGCCGTTCTGGCCCAGATTGGATTCTAGTTACACTGCTAACAGCTGTGAATGAAAAGGCAATATATCATAACTGATATGGGTGTCATCACTGAGCATTGCATAGTTGGCTATACGGCAGTTAACTGTGACTGTGCTGACGAGGACAAAGAGGAGTGTATTGCCTACCTTCTCTGCACTTGTCCTATTTTGGCAAGAAGGAGAAAGACATTTCTTGGACTCCACTTTTTCACCGGATATGACTTAGCTAATGTTCATAGTGGCAAACTCCGTTGGAATTTGTGTGTGTTTCAATGATTAGGATTCTCGGATGATGAGTCCTTGGTCTTGGGTAACAGAACGAACTCCATTTTAGTACATGTGTGCTGTGGAAAGTACACCAGCCCTTATACCCAACCTGACATAATCGTGGCTCATGGTAATGTACATATGTTCTTAATTGTATGCTTTTCTACAATAAGGAATTTGTCCGCGCATTTAATAGACACATGCCTGTTAAGGACAGAAAGTTGAAATCCAGACATATCCCTAGATAACAAAGTCGGGCCCTCTCCAAACTCCATTCCTGGATCCGCCACTGATTCTGAACGTAGTATCGTTCAGAATCAGTGGCGGATCCAGGTAGGGATATGTCTGGATTTCAACTTTCTGCCCTTAATAGGCATGTTGTAATGAATGACTTTTCTGATGGTCTATTCGCATTGTTGATTGTCAAATATTTTTCTAAAATATTTGCCACCTAACAATTCGAATTCTCCATCAGGAATTTTTCAAGAACGACAACTCTGTCATTCTATCACACTGTGGGTCGTTGACACTTGCAAACGCTATATTCTGATGGACTCTTACGTGTCCTGTAAGAATATGCTGTTTGATCTGGTGTCATCGACCTCGCATTGGGATAGAAGAGACAAGCGGGTAGCGATATTCCATGTCGAGTTTCATGCAAATGGAGAATTCCGTTGAATAGAACTCGATTGACGAGATTTTTCGGTTGATGCCTGTGTTGAATCGGGGGTCGCGACCTGCTGGGAGAGCGATCGCTCGAGAGTCCACTTTCACCCGTCGGAGCGACCACATCGGCACGCCATTGCCGCACCGCGCGAATTTTTGGTTCGGGGTCGACTTTCACCCGCCGTCCGAAAAAAAAACATCGGCTTGATCGCCCAGGTGGACGGTGATCCGATAGCCGTGAGATCGGCAACGCCATCACCGATGATAGCGAGATCATCCGCAAACATACTTGTTACGTGTTTTTATTTTTGCGTCCACGGACGGGTGATTTTTTTTTTGTGGTAGTGCAATTACACCCGCCGGAATCACATCGGCGCAGCGCGCGATCGATTGTTGGATAAAGATCCTGGGATTTCAAGGATTTTCGCCCGTAGCTGTCGAATCCCACTAGCGACGATTTGCAGATATTGTGTGTGACGTGAAAACCGCGACGTGATTTGCCGTCTGCCACCTCACCACTTTAACTATCGTGCTCCTTTTTCATATCGAGTGATCCTAAAGAAAAACAAAGAAAAGAAAAGAAATATCCTATTGAATAATTGTGATCTCTGGCACAAATCTGTAATGGTGAAAAACGTGCTCTTAGTTCGAGTGTGCCATACCCAACACGACCCAACAACAAGAAGGAAGAACCGCTTTGTATGCCTGATTGTGGCAACTGGCATCACAATAACAACAACAATTACTGTTTGATAATCAAGAGTGTTACCGCCTTTCTTTTTGTGCCATATTTTAACCGTCGAGTTGTTTTTTTTTTGTTGTTATTTTATTTTTAAATTTAAAAGTTTTTTCAGTAATATTGATTTCGGCTTCTTCGGAGTTTGCGGTGGCCATCGGAAGTTTCGGAGGTGAGTCCTTAGTAGCATTAATTTATTGATTTCATGATATTATACTTTTGTTTAATTTTTTTTTATTCTCATTCATTATCTTTAGTTCTTTTTTTGAATTTCTTTGTTATTCTCTTGTTATTTTGGCGGTTGAGTTTGTTCACCTCTTCAGTAAAAATAAACCAGGATTTATAATGTTTTGAATCCCGGCTTTCCTTTTTGGAATTCCCCAAGAACCCCCTTTTCAGGTCAGCGATGGTAGGATGAGGTAGCACTCTCATCGCTTTTCTTGTTTGGTTTGGGAGGTACCATCAATTGGGCCAAGGTACCTCATTGGTAGGGTGGGTTTTGAGGCCAGGGTCCGCTCCATCAGGACCCGGAGCAGTGTCGAGGTACATGAGCCGGTCGACGGCCATTGCCTTTACTTAGTATCTTTCTTTTCTTTTTCTATTTTTTTTAAGGTCGTGGGACCTTTGGTACCAGTGTGTGTGCTGTTGTCCTTAGGCACGAGATATTTTGGAATAGTAATGGTAGGGGCAGCGAGAGGGCAAAAACCCCGCCCACATCTCCCGTCACTGAGCTACAGCAAGCTCGTGCCGCTGCCTATCCCGCTGAGGAGTCTTCGCCAGATGGCGTTGCCGGACCTTCACGGTCAGTTCGGCAAACCTTCACTCCGTCCCCATGGACACTTTCGTATCCCTAACACCTGTCCATTACAATGTGTCTATTAAATTTAATCTAATCTACCATTGAAGTATTTGCCATCTGAAGCAGGACACGCTGTATATATATTTGAGCTCTTAATGTCACATGATTAATAATGCTCTCATTTGAGACCGCATTTGAATACTCTTCTACTTCTAGTCTTCAAATCTCCTTAAAAGCATCGATTTCGATATACTCAGTATGTAGTATGTATCATCCCTTAAATAACAAATGAGTTTCATTTCAAAAATGCACTTAATACCAACTGATAACTTCTCAGGCTATTCCTCGAATGCTTCAATGCTACCTTAGCACACTCATGTCCCGGTGCACTATCAGCAGATTAATGATGAAAAGACATCCAACTCCATCGTTGCATCCGCACGCACTTTAGCTTCGTAATAACAAAAATCATCTCCTGTTCTCCTGCAATTTCCACGACGAAGTCGACTGATATCCACTATCAAGCCTTATTGCATACACAGACACACCGTCCAGAACAGGAGGAATCCAAACACAATAATGGATAATGGATCAAACAACCGGGAACATATTAGGTTCCCTTTTTTTGGTCATTATGCGAAGCACAATGCCACAAGATGAATCTTTTATCTGCGACGGGATAACAAATTATCTTGAGGCACGAAACGCAAAAGAGGAAACATCAACGGATCATATTTCACCTTGTTTTTGGTATGGATAGAGGAGAGTTTGAAAGAAAGAAAAAATCATTTCAAATGCGGCTGGTGGTTGGATGGGGTCATTCATACTACCTTGCCAAAGATATTGTTTTCGGCGTCTTTGTTTTGAAAGAGGATTAAGTCGCAGCAACAGGGACGACAGGGTGAAGAGGATGGAGTGGTGCAAGGATATCGGCAATTCTATCAAGGGATTTATAAATCCGGGGAGACGAGTGTTTTAATATAATCGCGATAGAACACGTATTGGGAGTTTGTAAATTTGAGATAAAAAGTTAAAGTACATACTCGTTTAGTTGATTTTTATTGGTGAATATTCAAAATGTTTGAGCTCCCCTCTGTTTTGAATACCTATAGATACAGCAGACATTTAGATGCATTTTTGAAATTAAAAAAAAAGGAAAATATGCGGTTTGGTCATATTAGGATATGGTTGAATGGTTTTTGTTATTATAGTCGTATCTTTAAAGACTCTCACATGCTTCATACTTTTTAAGGTCACTCTTTCTTGTTGCGTTCCAATGATGCTTGTATAAGAAAGCTTAATACCTCCTATCTTGTTTTTCTTGCATTCTTCTCGCAAGGTTGTTACCAAAATTAGAAACAAATGGAAACAATCAATCGTTTTAATGGAGTCACGATGGCGCCATTCTGTTTAGAAACAAAGCCTTGTAAACATTGAGCAAAAACTCCCGTAACGTATAAAAAATCAACTTTATTCATAGAATGATAAATTATCTAACAAAAAAAAAAACATTAAATTCATTCTTTCGGGACACAACTTAATCTATTGCATATTAATCTTCAGATTATATCACGTTCACACCAGTGCAGATATTGCTAACACTATACACAGATACTCGGTTTATCTCGTACATAGAATACTTATAGTCTTCTCAGTTACTTTTTTTTTCTTGGCTAGATTATTTTCAGATTTTGGATTAGTCACGATTGCAAAGTACGGCAGGTCACCTCACAGTTTCTCGAAAGCACGTTCATTGGCCAACATTTCACGAGTTATTCGCCACACCTGCTTGGCCGCAGCATCCAGCGAACTGGGTGTCTTACCTTTGAACAGATCCACGCTGGGCAAGAAATAGTGCGGACATCGACGATACTGCAAGCATGAGATCAATTGCAAGAAAATGCCATTAATACGATCCGCAATACAACTCTCGCTCCACTCAAAGTCGCGGGGGTGCTTTTCGCATTCGTACAAGAGTAACGTTTTCAGGTGATACGATGTAATCGGATTGCCTGGTAGATCCAAATGTCGATCGCGCAACGTTTTCAAAATGCTCAAGCAGCGTTTGCGGCAGCTACCTAGATAAGTTATAGAAACGGATTAGATTAATGTCTAATAAAAAATGTTTAGATATAGATCTGAAGCGGAACTCCTACAGTTTTAGTTTAGACGATTAGATCTGAGATTAGAGTAGCGGCTACTTTCCGTCTGAAATATGCCTTGCTGAGCTCAATATATCCTTCTAATGGATTCAATTACCGTAATGAAAAATGATTTAGGGTCGTTTTCACAATGTATGGTTAAATTTTATCCTGTAGATAAACGGTAAACGGCACTCATCCTCCAGTTAAGAATTTATCGGACGATGATTCCAAACAGCTGACACGGGTTGCTGTGATTTTGACTGCTAGAACTGTTTACGTTCATTTTCATCATCATCATCATCGTGGCGCGACAGCCCGACGTCGGGCCTTGGCCGCCTGGATCATTGTCCTTCAATTATCTCGGTCACGTGACCGCGTCCTAAAATTTTGGGAGCCCAGCAGCTGCGCGGCGTCCACACCTACTGAGCTCTCCCAACGAGATCTCGGTCGTCCTCGCAGTCTCGCTCCGTCGACTCGTTCTGCATTCATTACTCTCTTAGGCATGCGATCATCGTCCATTCTTTGTACATGCCCTGCCCATTGAAGTCGTTGTAGTTTGACGATTTTCGAGACTTGCAGCTCATCGTACATTTCATACAACTCATGGTTGTACCGGATGAGCCATCCATCTCGATCTCAAACAGCCCCGAAAATTCGCCGTAGAACCTTACGTTCAAAAGTGTCTGGCATGTTTTCGGAGGCTTGAGTCAGGGTCCATGCTTCGCAGCCATAGGATAGCACTGGTCGTATAATGGTTTTGTACACGCGGAGCTTCGTGTTTCTGTGCACATGCTTCGATTTCATTATGGGGAGAACCGAGGAAAAAGTCTTATTAGCTAACTGTATCCGTCGCTTGATTTCGTCAGTTTCGTTGGCGTCCCTTGACAAGTTGCAACCCAGGTAAATGAAGTTGTTCACGAACTCGATGTTGAGGTCCCCCACATTGATGCTTGGTTGTGCAGGTGTCCTTGTCACCGATTGCATCATTATTTTAGTTTTACCCTCGTTAATACGTAATCCAACTTCCTTTGCAGCGGTATCGAGCGTATGCAGAAGTTCTTCTGCGTCAGCCAATCTTCGGGACATGATGTTGATGTCGTCGGCGTACGCTGCTAATTGTGTCGACTTGATGAGTAGCGTCTTGCTGTTGTCCATATTCATGGCCCGAATAACGTATTCCAGTGCTAGGTTGAAGAGCGTCGGTGCCAGTCCATCGCCCTGTTTCAAACCAGTGCGTGTTTCAAATAGATCAGTAAGTCTATTCTGGATCCTGACTTGTGAGACGGAGTTGGTCATCGTCATCTTTGTCAGTCGCACTAATTTTGCCGGTATACCAAATTGCAGCATGATGTTGTACAGTACTCCACGATCGGTACTGTCGTATGCCTACTTGAAGTCGATAAAGATTTGTTATACGTTTACGTTGTATTCCCAGCACCTCTGGAGTATCAGTTCTGCGTACGGTTTTATTCTATTTTCCAGAATTTTCGTCAAAATTTTATAGGACGTACAAACTAGTGAGATGCCCCTGTAGTTCTCACACCGCAGTTTATCTCCCTTTTTATGAATTGAACAGATGATGCTTCTGCGCCAATCGTCTAAAATCTCCTCGTTCTCCCATACTCGCAGGAGTAATTGATGTATGGCATCAACTAGACTCGTTCCACCGAATTTTAGCAGTTCAGCTGGAATCTCGTCAGCGCCCGGCGCTTTATTTCGTTTTAGTGACCGCAAGGCGAGATCAACTTCCTCTACTGTCGGGGGTTGAATGGGTGGGCCTAGATCAACAATATCGTCGAGAGCTTCCTGTGTGGGGATGTTAGATGGTCGGTTTAGAAGCTCTTCGAAATAAGAGGCCCATCGCTTGTTAATACCATCGGTGTCGCTGATGATGTTTCCATCCTTGTCCTTACAAAGGCGAGTCCTGGGTTGGTAGCCGTTCTTAATTGTATTTACTAGTTTGTACGCTTGTCTGGTGTTCCTATTAGCTAAGTTTTCGTTTATGTTCAGCAACTGCTCGTCAAAGTATTTACGTTTCTTACGTCTAATTATTCTATTCGATATTCGCCGTAGCTCGTCATATTTTTATCTTCTGGCTCTGGTTCCTCGTTGAATCCATTGTCTGTAGGCCTCGTTTTTCGCGTCAAGTGAGTCTTTGCATTCTTCGTCGAACCAGTCATTTCGCGCTCGCCGGGCTTTATATCCCACGACCTTCTCTGCGACATCCTTGATGGTACCCTTGAGTTCTTCCCAGAACCCATGGACGCCTGTGTTGCTGATATTGTGTAGCATAGGTGATAGTTTTTCCTCAAGGGCGGTAGTATACGCCACCGCTGTAGCATCACTCAAAAGCTTATCAACCGCAAAGATTTTGGGAGGGCTGATTCTTGACTGGTGCACTGAGGAAACTCTACATCTGTAAGTCGTCTTCACCAAGTGATGATCTGAGTCGCAGTTTGCTCCTCGATAGGAGCGGACATCCATGACACTAGACGCCCATCTCCTGCAAATGAGGACGTGGTCAATTTGGTTGACGGTATGTGCGTCTGGAGACTTCCAGGTCTGCTTGTGAATGCGTCGATGCGGGAAGCACTTAGAGCTTACGACTAGATTCCTGCTGCAGGCAAAGTCGATAAGTCGCTGGCCGTTATCGTTACATTCTTCATGGAGGCTGTGGCCTCCAGTGGTCCCCCGGTGCCAACTTTCATTTCCGACTTTCGCGTTAAAGTCTCCCAGCAGCAATTTGACGTCGTTTTTTGGAAGTGAGTCGAAGAGAGTTTCAAGGCGGGCGTAGAACTCGTCTTTTACTGCGTCTTCTTTAACTTCAGTGGGGGCGTGCACATTGATGAGCCAGAGATTGAAGAATCGAGTCTTGATGCGAATCGCACACAGCCGTTCATTTATGGGTTTGAAGTCAGTAATATGCGGTTTGAGGTGATTAAATGCTACTCTAAACTATTTGCGGCCCGATGATTTGCCACTTGTGAAAATTGTGTGCGATTTCTTGTCATTAATCTCGCTGCCAAGCCAATTTGTTTCCTGGACTGCAGTCATGCTCAGTTTGTACTTTTCGACCTGTTGAAGGAGGGTCTTCTCGGCCCCCGGTTTGTTCAGGGAGCGTACATTCCAAGATCCGAAAGAATAATCCTTTAGTCGTTTGCGTGGTCGTCGTTGTTGATCCGTCCAATCCGAGGCTTTTGTTCCAGGTTTCTTGACATGGAGTGGTTTTTACAAGGACGAGTTGTCAGCACGTCGCTTAACCCCATTCAGGGGATGGCCTCGGAGATAGCTGCTTCAGATGGTTTAATAAACGTGCTGGAGCCCACACAACTATGTAGCAGGTCCAACTACGCAAGTCATTCCATCCTACTAAACCTGAGACGCTTAGGTGTTCGTCAGCCATTCAGGCTACAGCTATCTGCCTTTTCCAAACTGTCTTATCGCTAAGACATTGGCCGTCAGCGAATTGATACACTGCCGTTATCAGGGGGCGCCCACGCGGAGGACTATGGAAAAGGTCTCTGCACATTCAATTAAAATAAATAAATAACTGGCGCAACAGTCAAATTTGAACCATGGCCTCGAGATGAGTTAGCATCATCTCATTTTCTAGATTGTGACGGTATGTCTTATGCAGAGTTGTGTGATCAGCAACACGCTCAACTGAGTTATTTACCCCATAAATGGGTACTCATTCAACAGCTAAGTGGGCTCATAGTCCGACACATAAATCTTCTTTTTTAACGAAAACTACCGCATTTAGTAGGAATCGAACCGGGGCCCAGTGCGTAATAGGCGAACGCGCTAACCGTTGCGCCATCCGGACTACAAACGCACATTCAAATGAGACAATAAAACTGTCCACAAAGTATAGAGTTCTCAAAATTAATTCGATGGAAGAAGATTTGAAGCCAACTCACCCATAAATTAATGATGAGAGACGATACAAACGTAGAATACGAGGGTGAGGTGAAAAGTTCTCAACCTGACACAGAAATACCGTTACAGCAAAAATGTATGTTGCCTGCCTGATTTTCGTTAGAATGGAGAACTTGAATATCGTGCGGTCATAAAATTCTTCGTTTTGGATGGATTAACCCTTAAGGGAATTCATTCGAAGCTAACAAGTTTACGGGACCTCTGCTCCTTCGATGTCAACCGTTAAAAAATGGGCAGCTGAATTTAAACGTGGTCGCACGTCCCTCGAAGACGACCCACGTGAAGCACGGCCAAAAACCGCAACCACACCGGGAACCATCGATAAAGTGCATGATATCGTGTTGGACGATGGGCGAATGAAAGTGAGTGATATTGCTGAGGCTGTGGGGATATCGGAAGAAAGGATGCGAAACATCTTGCTCAAAGAATTAGAGATGCGAAAGCTCTGCGCAAGATGGCTGCCGCATTTGCCGAATGCCGATCAAAAGCAAATACGCAACAATTTTCGCAGCAATCTTTACACCGATTCAATCGGGATCCGACTGATTTTGTGCGGCGATTTGTCACCATGGATGAGACTTGCGTCCACCACTACATGCCAGAAACGAAACAGCAGTCGAAGCAGTAGGTGGAACCCGGTGGTTCAGCGCCAAAGAAAGCGAAGTCGATCGCATCTGCCAGAAAGGTCGTGGCCAACGTAGTTTGGGATGCGAAAGGGATCGTGTTAATTGATTACTTTGAAAAGGGTAGAACAATAACAGGCGAATATTACTCCAAACTTTTTGACCAGCTGGATGCCAAAATTCAGGAGAAGAGGCCTGGCTTGAAGAAGAAAAAAAAACAATCTTTCACTAGGACAACACACCTGAACACAAGTATGCGTTGGCGATGGGAAAACTGCGGGATTTGGGGTACGATTTGTTCGACCATCCCCCCTATTCTCCTGATTTGGCACCCTCAGGCTTACATCTGTTCCAAAACTTGAAGAAATTTATTTCTGGGAAGCGCTTATCGCATCCAATGAAGAAGTTAAAACAGCCGGGCCGTAGATGAATATTTTCACAGCTTTCCGGACTCTCACTTCCGGAAAGGAATACTGATGTTGCAGAAACGCTGAACCAAGTGTGTTGAAGTCAAGGGAGATTATGTACAATAGAAAAGTAAAATCAATTTTTTAACTGAAAATCGCAGTCTTTCATTGTCAGGCCGAGAACTTTTCACCTTACCCTCGTATAGAATTCCGCCAAGAAAACCAGCTGATTCAATGCATTATCATATTTTGAGTGTTGTACTATATACGCTAAGCCTGGCATTACACTTTGCGTTTATATGCAGGAAGAGCAATCCCGCAAAAAAAAATGCATTGTCGTTCAAGAAGAGGAACGCGTATATTTAAATGGAACGCTTTATACTTATGCGTTACGACAACGCTGCAGTTTGTAGGAATCATTTTGCAGCAGCAAGTCCAACGACAGCGGGAAGACTTCTCCCGCAAAAAAAGTGAGAATATGAACACACGCTGGTATATGAAACGCATTACACCTTCCGTTTTTTGGTTCAACGATGCATGCAAACGCATGCACCCAGTGACGAAATTCATGCAGTGCATCCATTGAGGACTGGCTGGAATTGTATCGGCCTCCCGACTTCTATCACCGCCATCTTTACTACTACTACTTTGCCTTAACCCCTAATGGGGCATAGCGCGTCAACTACTCCTGCGCGCCATCGTACTCTGTTCTGGGCAATGGGACGCAACTCCCCAAAAGACTTACCCAGTGCCTGACACTCCTTTGCCACAGATCGACGCCATGTGATTCGAGGACCCCCTCTTGGTCGGCCTTGGTTGGAAATGGGGTTCCATTTCATGGCATGCAAAGCAATGCAGTTATCACTCTTCCGCAATGTGTGACCTATCCACTGCCATTTTCGCCTGCGTATCAATTCGTCGATTGGCATCTGACCCGTACGCCGACTTAGCTCTTCATTTGATATTGTTTCGGGCCAGAAAATTCTTAAAATTCGACGAAGACATGAGTTGACGAAAACTTGCAGTTTTCTGGTAACTCCTACGGAAACTTTCCATGTACTGCTCCCATACAAAAGCACTGATAGTACCAGGGAGCGAAACAGGCCCAGCTTGGTCTTGATGCTGAGATAACTGCTCTGCCAGATTTTGGACAGCATGCCGTATGCGCGCGACGAGCGATGTCCTGCTCCGTACCACCATTTTCGGCAACAATGCTACCCAGGTAGGCGAAGTTGTCCACCTTCTCCCACAGGCTGCCCATTAATATTGGTGGTAATAGGTGTCGGATTTCTTTTTCGCAACGGCGGGCTAAGAACCTTGGTCTTGTTGGTATTAATCTTTAGCCCAACCTTGCTTGCCTCCCTCTCGATATCTAACGCCATTGCGGACAGATCCATGATTTTGTGGGAGAGTAGGCATATGTCGTCAGCGTAGTCAAGATGTTGTAGATAAGATGTCAAAGTCCATTGAATTCCTCTGTCGAGTCCGGATAGGGCTGCATGCAACACGTCGCCGATCACTATGAGGAATAGGATCGGTGAGAGGATGCACCCCTGCCGAACTCCACTGCGAATCTCAAAGTCCCCCGACACTTTACCTTTATGCAAAACGCGACATTTCGCGCCGTCATAGGTTGCCTTAATAATAGCCACAAGCTTCTCAGGGATGCCTCTCCTGCGCAAGGCCGCCCATATAGAATCCCGGTTCACACTATCGAAAGTCTTTTCGAAATCGATGAAAAGCAAGTGAAGCGGAGAATCGTATTCAGCGCATTGACGTCATGACAAGCTGTGAACCATAAAACAAAGTGGAGAACGTGTGCGGTCGACCTCTTGAAACTTCGCGATTTTCGTGCGTAAGAGTGATTTTAGTGTCGCGATTTTAAGTGCAATGAAATTAGTGCTTGTTAGTGATATGTGAAAGTGAAAAAAAAAACGCAAGATGCTGTGATCCTCCGACCAAAATGAACTGCTCGAAAGTGCGCGAGGCACGTTTACATGTCGTTGCGAAACGGAAAATTTCGTATTTTTCGTTAATTTTCCGGCAATTTGGCAAATGTGAATGGTGCTGCGCTACCCTAGGACAAATCCTCGGGATGGTGAGTTCAGCGGGAACTCCTCGAAAAGTGAATGGAAAGTGGTTGTCGAATGACGACATTACAGGTAATTTCCGGCCTTTTCGTCGGAATTCATAGGGTAAGTATACGTTTCTTTGTTGTGCTAATATTTTAGTAGAATGAACCGCCCGGAAATGCGAATTTTGACCACGATGTTGACGAACCGGACGAAAGTTTCACCGCACCAGGCATCTAGTCCTGTCAGCTGCAGTGAAACTTTCGTCTGGCTCGTCAACAACGCGTTCAAGACCCGCATTTTCGTTCGCATCAACCCACTAAAAAATTAGAACAACAAGAAAACGTATACTTACCATATGAATTCCGATGAAAAGGCTGGAAATTACTTGTAATGTTATCATTTGACAACCACTTTGCACTCACTTTTTGGGGCACTTTCGGGAGTTTTCGCTTAACTCACCGGTCCGATGATTCGTCCCAGGGTAGTGCTGCACCACTCACATTAGTCAAATTGCCGGAAAATTAACGAGAAATGCAAAATTTCCCGTGTCGCACTTTCATAACCTCGCACTTTTCAACATACCACTCAGCTCGGTATTTCACGGCACTTCACGTTTTTTTCGCTTCCACACGACACTGATAACCACTACTTTTATTTTCACTGGAAATTGCGACACTAAACTCTCTTTTTCGCACGCGTTTACATGTCGTTGACTGCTTGTCATGTCGTTGGTGCTTTGACAATCAGCTGACACTGCGGCCTGTTAGTAAAGATGGCGGTGCTTCTACCTACTATATTGCCACAAAAATAAAACCATCAATATCCTCACTGGGATATATTTATAGTATTTCTTTCACAAGCTTTTCCCGCAGAAAAACGCAATATGTAATTAAAGGATTTTCTTCTTGTACGACAATGGTTTTTTTGCGGGATTGCTCTTCCTGCAGAAAAATGCAGTGTCCCGGATAGCTAATAAGCAGTTTAACCAAACATTGAGTAAACGGGTCTTAATATTTGAAAACTAATCGCAAGATATGGGTATCCGATTCGTATATACTCACCGATCAACAAACGATTTTCAGCCTCAAAAAAGCTCACGACCCACGCATCGCCTTCCATAGCCGCGTTCTTTCCCTGCAATGTTATGCACTCCTTCGACAGCAAATCGAAACCTTCGTGCTTGACTTCAGCCACTATGCTCGGATGAGGCCACGGTATTCCCATCAGAGGCCAATGTGCTGCCGATCTAGGCCAAATACCTGGACATTTGAATGCTGGAGTTATCTGAACTATAAATCGTTCTCTGATACGAAGTTTAACTTCGGTCGTATCACCAATCATTTTGACTATATCGCGATAGATACTTTTGTCGCAGGCTTGAGCCACTAGCGTTTGAAATCGTGATCGCATTTTACGTGCCGATAGATAGCCCGAGGCTGTGATGAATTCCACCCAAAGTGACATGGAACGTTTTCGACCGTCACTCAATTTCAGAACGGCACATCCGGGTAAGGTTCCGTCGTCGACAAAGTTAAAAACGCCCATTTGATTGAGATAGAGGACGATTTCCAATTCATTGGGCGAGATGACTCCCAAACCTTCGAATCTGTAAGAGGACGTAAAATAGTTATTGAATATAATATGAAGGTATAGGATATTTGTATCTACAAGGTAACCAAAAAGGGTATGGTGTGAGTATAAATCAAAAACCTAAAATTTCTGTGATTATTTTTATGAGCCGGGGGGGCAAAAAAACCTTTTCCATAGTCCTCCTCGTAGGCGCCCCCTGGTAACGGCAGTGTGTTAAACCGCTGGCGGATAAGTCTTAGCGATAAGACAGTTTGGAAAAAGGCAAGATAGCTGTAGCCTGAATGGCTGACCAACACATAAACGTCTCAGGTTTAGTAGGATGGAATGATTGGTGTCGTTGGACCTGCAACATAGTTGTGTGAACTCCAGCACGTTTATTAAACCATCTGAACGAGATAGCTGCCGAGGCCACCCCCTGAATGGGATTAAGCGATGTGCTGACAACTCGTCCTTGTGAAAACCACTCCACTTCAAGAAATCTTGAACAAAAACCTCGGATTGGATGGATCAACAACGACGACCACGCAAACGACTAAAGGATTATTCTTTTGGATTCTGGAATGTACGCCCCTGAACAAACCGCGGGCCGGGAAAGCCCTCCTTCAACAGGTCGAAAAGTATAAACTGAGCATTACTGCAGTCCAGGAAACAAATTGGCTTGGCAGCGAGATCAATGACAAGAAATCGCACAAAATGTTTACAAGTGGCAAACCATCCGGCCACAAGCAGTTTGGAGTAGCATGTAGGTATCATAAACAGTCAACTCAAGCTACACATTATTGACTTCCATCCCATAAATGAATAGCTGTCTGCGATTCGCATTAAGACTCGATTCTTCAACCTCTGGCTCATCAATGTGCACAACAAAAACCTGCTTTTGGAAGGGTCGTTCCTATGACAGCTATATGATAGAGTAGTCCAATTTCAACCATATAGAGAAATATGGTTTGACTAAAGATTTTATTGAATAGTGCCAAATTTGAAAAAGATAGCTATAGAAATAAAAAAGTTTCTCTCACAAAGACTAATTTTTGGACCGGTCGTTCCTATGGCAGCTATATGACGTAGTGGTCCGATTCCATTGGTTCCGACATATTTAGAGCGTGCAATAGAAAGAAGGCTTTGTACAAAGTTTCAGCTCCATAGCTTTAAAACTGAGGGACTAGTTTACATAGAACCGGACAGACAGACGGACAGACGGACAAAGCTTAATCGACTCGTCTCATCATACCAACCAAGAATATATATATAGTTTATATGGTCGTAGATGCTTCCTTCAGTGCGTTGCAAACTTTATAACAAAGTTAATATACCCTATCACATCCGTGAAGGGTATAAAAACAATAGCCACGTAGCCATTAAGGCTTTCTTTTCACATAGGCTCTCTTCAAACTGGTAAAAAAGTATCATGATCTTCTCCAATATCTGGGTACTATCAACCAAATATTTTTGCATTGGGTGCCAGGTCACTATGGCATTGAGAGAAATGAAGCAGCGTCAAATTTTCTCGGGCCGGAATCCTTTTGTGGTCTGGGCTTAGGTTCAGCTAGGGCAGTCACAATGGATTGGTCTAAAAGGATACAATAGCACTACTGGGACAACCTTACAGGACTGCGGTATTCAAATTAGTTGATGAGACCTTTGAGCTACGTAGATACAACCCGCATGAGTAGAGCCGACCTTAGACTACTTTAGGGCTACCTATCTGGCCACCCCTGGGTGAAATTTCATCTAAAGAAGATAGGTTTGTCTAACGAGACGGAGTGTCATTTTTGCTTGGAGGACGTTGAGTCCACATGTCACATTTTATGTGTATGCCCGGCGCTTGCGCGGGTGAGGTATACGTTCCTCGGACAGTTCACCACGTGCCCTCCCGTTATCAGGAAAACTCCTGCAAAAGACGAACTACATACTAGCCTACGTACGAGTGGTGGAAGGTATTTTGCTTGAATAATTGCAATAGGCTAGGCACAATAGACGTCCTTTGATCGCAGTGCCCACCTTTAGGGTGAGTAGCCAATGTCTTCTTATATCTATTACACAATTAATCTCATTCCACCGGGCTATTTTTAATTTGTAGGGTGAGATAATGGGTGGTATGCATAAAGTGAGTCGAGTGGAGTAAAGCTGAGTTGACAGATTTCCACTCAATTTTCACTGTGGAGCGGAGAGTAGTTTTATGCATACAAATTTTTCACTCGATTCGCCGAACATAGCAGACTCAGGAATGTCCTCAATAGACTTCACTCTTGAGTATATCCTCATTATTATGCATATCACCCATTAGCTGCGATTCAGTATTTACTGCAATGTTCTACCTGATAGAGTTTTTCAGTTATTGCGTTTTTATTAAAGTAATATTGGGTTGGATTCACATAAGGGGCCAGATCAATTCGTGGTGTGGTGAGTTTAAATTTATATCTGACAGTTTCAGATCAAGTGAACTGGCCAGATTGAGCTGAGATCCAGTACTTTGGCCGCAATCTGAACATGAACTAAAGTCGGCTATTTTGCAAAGATTAAATTGCTTGTGGCTCGACAAATTGTTTCAACACTGGATGTATTAATTAGACAAGTTTCGAATTTTTGATACATTGTATGAGTTGGCATATTGCTGAAAATTTAAGTTTTCTAATTCCCCCACCAACGTTTAGGCCGCCATCTTGAAAGAATCACTTAGTTGTTTGGCTTGTCCCGTTTTTTTTTAAATATCTCTTAAATTAGACTGTTAAAAAATTTAGTAAAGCTTTGTTATACTAAAGTTAATTATCTATGATCAGAGATTAAAATAAAACTCCTAGCTGTTACTTATCGAAATACTAGCTGTATTAAGGTTGAAATCGCTAAACAGTCATTTTTGCAGTTATGATTACATTCACACTAAAAATCAGGGCCGTGCGAAGGGAGGTGCGAAGGGGGCGACCGCCCCGGGCGCCATTAGCAGGGGGCTCCGAAAACAAGTTTGATATTTTGGAATTTCCATAGCGCATTTCAAAAAGGATATTTGTACAAATTTAAAGAATGGCGGCGAGAGTGACATCCGACACCTCGTCATAACACTCTTTCTTGAATCCACGTGCAATCTCGTACCTCTCTTCCTGTTTTCAAAATAAAAGATAATTACGCATTTTTTTAGAAAAGGACGCACATTTTATGAGTGCACATGCGAGTGCATGTGTGTCTCACCGAATATACATATGCTAAAAAAGTGTACAAATATTTTATGGGTTCTTAAAAAAATAACTGACGGTGCAGTCTAATTTTGAACCAAGGAATCGAAATGATCTAGAATCATCTCATGGTGGTGATCATGATCACACAGTTAAAAATCCTGGTCTATTATCAATGCTAATTCGGGTTACATATATGACGACACCAAAATTGTATTAGATTTTAATAAAATGAAAGTATTACAATTGCTTCCGTAAACTTCACTGGTTTAAATATTAAACTTTTCTGGCATTATTCTTTTAATCAAATTGTTGGTTTAAAATTTAATCTACAGATATTATAATCTATGAAAAAATATTAATTTTACTGCGTTTTTTTAACTCCTCTTAAGTTTTTTCTCCATTATTTTTTTTTTCAATTTTCTAAACTTCCAAATCTTTTATTAAGCCCATCGCAGGTTAGCGAGCCAATCTTTAACTTTTTTCGCCATGGCGCAGCATCGAACCTGTGAACTCCGTGTTGTAGAGTTGCGACCTAGACCACTCGGCCACGCAGCATAATATTTTGAGCTGACTGCGAGTAGTTATAGTGAGACTTGAGACTCAAAAAATATACTTTGTGGGGTTTACCTTTTAATTAAACTTAGATTAGAAACTAATGCGAGAACAAAAAGAACACAAAAAGGTTTGAATTGTATTAGAATTTATTACAAATTGGTTTAAAATAGAAGTAAACTTTGAAAGGGTTTAGATTATAGAATTAAAATTATTAAAAATGGTGGTAGTCCAAGACCAGGTTTAAAAAAAATACCGAGATTTTTAACTGTGTATGAGGATTGAGGTTTCATCACCGGCCTCGCAAAAGCGGGAGCTAGCGTCTCATACAATATGCATGGTTTTAAGGTGACCCCTCAGACGCGAGTGACCCGTTAAAATTCCACAAATTATTCTGATCCTGTTCTTGCTCAACCGCAGCAATTCCAGGGTACGAACGCGTGAGTGGCCGGAAATATAGAGTTTAGCCTGCCTTAGGCCTGGGAAGGCCTCCCATTGGGATGAAGCACGTGTGCTCTCCCAGTCTCTTATGTGCTTTCTGCAGTAGCAGAATGGTATCCCAAAAAACGGTTCTGAGCCGTAGATGGGGACGGCGGAGGCTCGGTTTGCTAGCCTATCTGTCAGCTCATTGCCTTTAATGCCCGAATGACTAGGGACCCAGTAAAATGTGAATTTGTTCGTTGAACCCACATTATGGAGGACTTCTTGACAAGCCAGTACCAGCTTAGAATTGGTAGTGAAATTAGCGCTTTGATAGCCGATAACTTTGACTGTTGTTGAATGTTGCCTCGTCCCTGTTTAAATAACCGACGGTTTAGCGCAGTCTAACACAAAGTTCGATGGCGTAAATTTCCGCTTGGAACACGGACGGCATTTTACCCATTGGAATGGAGGCTCTGTGCTCAGGACCGACAATGCCCGCGCCGGAACCCTCTTCCGTTTTGAAGCCGTCTGTGAACAATTTGATTGTGCTTGGTCGGAGAGAGTTGTAGCCATCCATCCGCCCACCTATCTCTGTTCCAAATGGCTGATTTAAAGGAATGGAATAGTTGGTTTGAGGTCCACTTGATTCCTATGTTGCAGGCCTTGACTCTGACGGTTGCCATTCTAGCTTCGGCTTCAATGTGTATATCCGTCGGCGGGAGGACAAGTAGAACGTTAAGAGCAGCTGTTGGACAAGAGTGCATGGCCCCAGTGATGGCATTGCAGACAAGTCCCTGAATTTTATTCAGAGCCGTTCTGCCGGCTGAGATAGTGGCCCTTTTCCACCAGATAACCGCACCGTATTCTACTATAAGTCTGAAGATCGCTTTGTAGATCTACCAAACTATGTGTGGCTTGGTCCCCCCATGGTCTTGCCGAGATATTGTCTGCAGTTCCACAGAGTTTTGATTGCCTTATCGGAAGTCACTTTAAGGTGTTTGCCCAGGATAACTTAGTGTCAAGGATAACGCCCAAACATTAAAAGTCATCAATTTTATATGAGAGTTGTATGTAAGCCGAGGTTGTCGCACCATTCTTGAACTACTCGTAGCGCATCTTGAATGATATCGGGCAGATTTGCCCTGACCATGATCACAGAGTTGTCCGCGTAACCTTGCGTGGAAAACTTCATTGCACCACTGCATTCGATGAACCATATTAGGGGAGATAATACTCCGCCCTGCGAGCATCCACGCATGGGTGGTGAGAGCGCTTTTCGCTTGAAGGGCACTTTCGATGGATTTGAAGGAGGTATTGTCAAATACCCCTAGTTACCCGAGAGTGGTTTTGCAGGGATGCTGTATATTATATTCTTCGATTTATATATGGGGCCATATTAAATCTTTGCCCCGGGCGCCAAATTTTCTTCGCACGGCTCTGCTAAAAATGGTCCAAATATTGGCCACGATAGACTTGAAATCTTCAACTTCAACCCCATCGGCCGATGGATCGCCGCAAAATATCTGCTGATCAAAATTACATGGAATTGTAAAAAAATCGCCATCGATAGGCGCATACACAGGCCGATCCATCGGCCGATGTCGATATCGGACGACGGATAGGCCGATCGATCGTTGCGTCTATGGTACCTAGGTCTTATATTGAATCAGTTTTTCATTTGGAGCATCCATTTCAAAGATCTATGAGCTTGAAAATTGATAAAATGTGATTTTTCTAAGCCTCAAAAATTATCATTTTGCGACTATCGATTTTGACAGTCATTTTGAGCAATGTATTGGACGTAGAAATCAACGCTATTTAGTTTAGGTACATCCTACTCAATTTTTCGACCGAGGCACCGTTTAGATGTTATGAGAAAAATATTTTAAAAAAAAGTTCAAATTTATCAGATTTTCACCAGCTAAAAGTTAAACTCAGTTTATGTGACTGTGAAAACAGAGTTGCGGTGTATTCAGAATCTATAGAAGGGATTACAATTATTTCCAGATATTTCCCAATGATTTCCTATAAAACCCCCAAATTGAACGATTTTACTGGCCTATCTTGGCAACGGATAAGTGAAGAAAATGGGTTAATGCAATCAGTTTTATTGCCAGAGGCGATTGCACTTATCAGATCTCGACTGTACATACATTACGAAGGTAAGGTGAAAAGTTCTCGGCCTGACAATGAAAGACTGCGATTTTCAGTTAATAAATGATTTTATGTTTCTACATAATCTCCCTTGACTTCAACACACTTAGTCCAACGTTTCTGCAACATCAGTAGTCCTTCCCGGAAGTGAGAGTTTGGAAGGCTGTGAAAATATTCATTTGCGGCCTTCTCAACCTCTTCATTGGATGCGAAGCGCTTCCCAGAAACAAATTTCTTCAAGTTTGGGAACAGATGGAAGCCTGTGGGTGCTAAATCAGGAGAATAGGGGGATGGTCGAGCAAATCGTACCCCAAATACCGCAGTTTTCCCATCGCCATCGCACACTTGTGTACAGGTGCGTTGTCATGGTGAAAGATGATTTTTTTCTTCTTCAAGCCAGGCCTCTTCTCGCAATTTTGGGCATCCAGCTGGTCAAGAAGTTTGGAGTAATATTCGACTGGTATTGTTCTGCCTTTTTCAAGGTAATCAATTAACAGGATCCCTTTCGCATCCCAAAACACGCTGGGCATGACCTTTCCGGCAAATGCGATCGACTTCGCTTTCTTTAGCGCTGAACCACCGGCTTCCACCCACTGATTCGACTGCTGTTTCGTTTCTGGCGTGTAGTGGTGGACCCAAGTCTCATCCATGGTGACAAATCGCGCACAAAACCGGTCGGACCCGGATTGAATCGGTGCAAAGATTACTGCGAAAATCGGCGCCGGCGGCACCCATCTGGCGCGGAGCTTTCGCATTTCTAATTCTTTGCGCAAGATGTTTCGCACCCTTTCTTTTGATATCCCCACAGCCTTGGCAATATTAATCACTTTCATTCGCCTATCGTCCAACACAACACGATATCATGCACTTTTTCGATGATATCCGGTGTGGTTGCGGTTTTTGGCCGTCCTTCACGTGGGTCGTCTTCGAGGGACGTGCGACCACGTTTAAATTCAGCTGCCCATTTTTTAACGGTTGACATCGAAGGAGCAGCGTCCCCGTAAACTTTTTTTTAACTTCGAATGAATTTACTTAGGGGTTAATCCATCCAAAACGAAGAATTTTATGACCGCGCGATATTCAAGTTTCTCCATTTTAACGAAAAACACGTAAAACGTCAACTGCAGAAGTTCGTCTAAACAAACTATTGTACTTGAGAGAACAAGTTGAAACTTGTCATCCGAACTAATCACTAAAGGCAGGAAACATAATTTTTGCTGATTGTAACTAACGGTATTTCTGTGTCAGCCCAAGAACTTTTCACCTTACTCTCGTATATGATTAAAGTTGATAAAATATGAGTATCTATGTACAACCAGAGTTTTTGTTATTGCCGCAATCGATCAATGAAAAAAACATCCTAATCCTATCAGACGATTTAAATCATCGAAATATTTTCTTTTATTTCTTCGTTTAATTTCGAATTTTTGAAAACGTCTTCGTGACCCTCGGGAAATAGCTTCGCTTCCATTTCTCAATCACACACACACAGTAATTCATATATCCCATTTAATCCCTTGGCAACGGTCCTCATTCTCTTCCCAGCGACGCGCTATGCACTCACCGTCCATTGTACTCGGTCAAGCTGGATATGAAACGCGGCTCCTGAATTTCCACTTCCTTGAGAATGTCCTGAACGATTTTCACAATTTCCCGAATGGCACTGGAAATTTTCAGCATTCGCGCTTGTACGCGTTCCGCACAAAATTTATTCATCTGATAGATGAGTTTCGTTTGCGCGGACACCATGTCCGGTGGCACTAACATGATTGGGCCGTCGCGTCACCGTGTCACGTTTTTCTTTTTTATTTTGCGCGAATTCACTTTTGCACATAAGACGCGCACACAGAAACCGACCGATCGCACCGACCGATAACAAATCTCAACCACAGAATTAACCACCGCTCTAAAGTCGCGAAAACCACAATGGATCTTACCACGACTCGACACAGGTGCCACTTCTTCTGCAGCACCGGCAACATGCCATCACTACGAGCCCGAGCAGCAACGGAAAATCCGTTGCACGAACCACTCAAGTGTGTACGTGGGTTGCAGCGGGCACAGTATTGCTTTAGCGCCAACAGCACCACTTCCAGCAAGCGTGTTTCCAATCGCTTCCACGACAGAGACCAGAAAAGCGTTGACGCACGGGGTGGGTTGAACGAACGATTTATTTCTCAGCCACGAACGGATGGACCGATGCACAACAGTACAGTCTCCCCTACAGTGTTTTACCGCGAAGCCAACTTCCCCCACCCTTTCATTTCATCCAATAACTTAATCACGCGGACTACACAAACACAAACTGCAAAGTGCCGACATAAGGAATACTTTTCACTCGCGTGCGCCAATTTTCACCTGGCCACGACACGACCAGGTACCATCGCAGATACTGAACGGGAAAATGACGGAATCAATGATTTAATGGAATGAATATTCGCGGTGGGTAATGCAGTGCGCGTTCCATTCACGACTGATTGGGCGGTGCGTTGTAGTTGTGTTCGGCAACGCCTCATTTCAGCAATGGAGTCGCATGTGGGTGGAGCTTGTGAGTGTGGTGCTGAAATCGATATCTTTGCCATTTCAGATGGCCATAAATGGATGAACATTTTTATTTATCTGCAACGGGGGATGCATAATTTTTCGGTAAGCTTTATTGTCCTTTAGGGTGGGGTTTATGGACGAAATTAGGGTGATCCCGTGAAACGAAGTAATGTTGATGGTATTTTCCTTGATTATGGGTGAGAAATTGATTTGATAAATACAAGAAGCCTTTCGGATGGGTTACTTTCAGGGAAAAACAAAATATGCTCCTCGTGGAATATCTACATTACAAATTTTAATTTATAATATAATAGTCAATAGTCATGTTTGTTTGTGACCAGGACAGTACCGAACAGAATAGCAACAAAGAAACCGTACAGAGTAGTTCCTGAACAAGAGTGTTAAAAGCCCGGACCGTGCTGTTGCCAATATGTTACGAATCAATACCAAAATCGATAATAAATTCAAATTACTATCGTACACATCAGTATACATATAGTACGATAGTGTCCGTACGAAGACATTGGCGTTGATAGCATGTCGTCGAGGGGAATAGGTTGTCTGTGCTAATTTTTTCCTGACATTATAGGCCAGTAAAATGAAACCAGTTCGGGGGTTTTTGAATAAAAATTAGGGAAAGATCTGGAAATAAATTTAATCCCTTCTATAGATTAGATACTGAACACATGAAAACTGAGTTTGCACGGTCGTAGAAGGTGAGCTTAACTTTTGGTGGGCGAAAATCCGGGAAATTTTAGCCCTTTTTTAAATATTATCCTTATAACTCCTAAACGGTGCCTCGGATCGAAAGAAAACTTACATGAGTAAATTAAAAAGCGTTGAATTGAATTCGTTTGATGCACTGCTCAATATTGAAATTCATTAAAGTTTTGCGAAGTTACTTGTAAGACCAATTTAGGAGATACTGAAAAGAAACTGGACAAACCAAACAATTAGGCACCTTTTGAACATGGTGGCGGGGTCCATGGTGGGGGGGAACTCGAAAACTCGAATTTTTAAACAATGTACCAACTCAAACAAAACAATATATCAGAAACTGAAACTACCCTAATTAAACCAACCAGTGTTACAACAATTTGACTGACCAAAGTAATTTATCCTTTGCAAAATCAACGACTATTTTTAACTGATTTTTGAAGAAAAAATCAGTTATTCGACCATCCTTCAATAACGAGTTTCGACCCCGGAGTTGGTTTTTTTACGTTTCATGACCCCAGGAATCGATTGGCATCATTAGATTTTTTAGTGTCCTTTATATGTAGGGTAATTCCGGGTGAAATGGCATACATTTTTACTTTCGCTTATAAATCAAAAAGTAAAACAGTTATGTAATCGAAACAGAAACATAAACATTCTTTATTTATTGTTCAACAAAAATATATAAAAAAAAGTAACATTATTCCATAATTAAACAAGAATATATTAAAAAAGAAAAAAATGTTTCAAAATCCCATATCACCTAATATGTAGAGTGTTATGGTACTGTCGATAGGGTGAAATGGCACATCATATGCTTTTTAGATTTTTGTTGCCGCAGTCATGACACGTGTTAACAAAAGACGTACAAGTATCATGCGACCACCTTTTGCAAATAAGACACTTAATCCATTCGTCTTTTTTCGTTGTATGGTAGTAGTTTTCGCCACAGCCCACGCAAAGATCCTCCTCAAAATCTTCAGGATTGTCGGACTCATCAACCAAATCAAGAATCCCATCATCTTCAGAGGAAGAGGCGGCTGAAATAACCTTCCTTTTTCTATTTTTTTTTAATTTCACTCATCGCTTTAACTTTATTTACACGTTCTTTCTTTATCGTCTTTAATTTCTGGCCCTCTATATTTTTATCAGATGTCAAAACTCGAGCTTTCTGTCTCCTTATAGGTTTAATTTGTCTTCGAGCTGAAGAAGAGGGCACTGGCGATATAATATTGAGCATTTTCCCTGGACTTACTCGTATATCAATGATTGGCGGAGTAACAGCTGCACTTGTTGTTGGCCGGTCTCTTAACTCATCTTCTCTATTTGGTGGTAGGGATGGAGTGCTTGGAAGATCCCTTGAAAAGTCTGCCACTGAAGATTCATTGGGGGCAGTGGAGCTATTAGAGCTTATAAATGCATAATCGGGAATAGCATTAGGATTGAACGGGAAAATTCCAGTCGCAGAAAATGCAACAACCCCATTATTGACTGTTGCTGCTTTGCTCCATGCAACAGATAATATGCTTCCGAATTTTAAGCGGTTAATTTTTCGCGTAGGATTGGTTTTCATGAACAAATTGCATGCTTCATAAAAGTAATTTTTAAACGCTTTAAAAAACACCCTGTCTAATGGCTGTAGGAACTGCGTAGTGTGAGGTGGTAGGCATAACAATATGATATCATTTGCAGTAGCATATTCCAACATTTCCACGCTAGTGCAGTGAGATGAGTGGCCATCTAAAATAAGCAGTACTTTCCCTTGTGGCTTTCTCGGTACAAAATGTTCTTTGAGCCACGCCAAAAACAAATTTGCGTTTACATAAGCAGATTTAAGGCCCATGAAAACGACTGATCCAGGAGGCATTCCATCTTCGAATTCTGCTCGCTTATTTTTGCCTTTAAAAACACATGCTGGCGGAATAAAGTTACCTTCTGCATTACAGCAGGCTATTACGGTTATCGTTTCACCTTTTTCAGCAGAAGTTACAGCAACTACATTTTTTGAACCCCTTTCAGCAATGACGTGTCCAGGACGGTTATTAAGTTGGCACCCAGTCTCATCCATGTTATATAAAATATATGACCGGGCTTATCCATCAAATCGTTTTCGCTGAGTGTTTTTTGCAAAAGCTGGAAATAGTTTGAAACTGCTTCCTTGCTTAAACCTTCGACTCTTGCTTGAAAAACACCTTCAGACTTTCGAATTGATAATTCGGGATGCCGCTTCATAAAAAGGCTAAGCCAACCGTATCCAGCTTTCATTTCATCGTGATTAAAAGTGTGTTTTATTTTATATTTTTCCGCCAATTCGTACGCCATGCGGCATACCTCTTGCCTTGATGGAGCGAATCCATGAGCCTGCAGTTTCTTTATTTGGGCAACTAGTTTGATTTCCTTTCGTTCTCCTAGACAGCAAGGCCCACCTAACACCGGCTTTTTGTCATTGTGCGCTTTCAGATGTCTTCTTAAAGTAGTTCCAGGAATTTTGTATAAAGCCGAAACTTTATTAATACTTAATTCCTTACTTTGGACATCGGCTATTGCCGCCCTTAAATCTGCTTCCGTCCATTTAGCTCGGCTCGAATTTTCCTTTCGTTTGTATATTAAAGGCATTTCTGAAACCGAATTACGAAAACAAGTAATTTATGCTAGAATTATAGTAGGTAGTTTAAAGGAATAAAAGAACGACAAGTCAATTGGGGGGATATGGTACCCCATGCCATATCTCCCCACATTGTAGTTCACCATTTCTCCCATATTGGTATAGTTTTTCTTTTTGGCAAACACAAAATAGCCCAATGTACACCAAGTGTCTCTAACACTTACAAAACAAAATATACTTCGCTGATCATATAATGCTACATTTCCCTTATATTTCTGATAAATACTTACTAAGAAACAGGCGAAAGAAACAGGAAGGAAAAAAATTGCGTCGCAGTTTATTCGTCGTCGCAACAAAACTCTTCACTAACGGCTGAATTTCAAAGCGAGGTCAACACCAAACACACTCCACGACTATTAATGTTCGACTGAACAAATGGGATGTTTTATGGGCTTGCACGTGCAATGCGTATGCAAGAACTTTAAAGTGTGCCATATCACCTAATGTACCATATCACCCGAAATTACCCTATATATATATGTATATCCGCAAAATGTTGTGGACACGATAACAGTCGAACGGAAGTCATAAGCGAGGTGAAACTTTTCCAGTTGATAGATGTCAGCAGGGAGCCGGCTGCTATTGAAATCCAGCACTATCGATAAAGCGATTAAAAAGTTACAGCTATGTAACGGCAAAAGTATCTGAGCCTAATAACTTCATAACGGAAGAGGCTAGCTAAACCAAACTTGCCCAATAAGTAGACGTCAATAAGAACTAGCCTATTATTGAGTTTTAGCAAAAATCCATCAAGCGGTTAAAAATTTACAGCTATATAACGGCTTAATCTTATAAACAAAATAACCACCTAACGGAAGAAGATAGCTCAGCGAAACCTACCCAGTTGGTGGATGTTAAAAAGGACTGAACTTCTATCTGATTTAAGAAAAATACATGAAACGGTTCAATAGTTACAGCTACATAACGGCAAAATATTTTAATCAAAATAACCCTATAACGGAAGAAGCTAGTTGAGTGAAACTTTTTTAATTTGTGAGAAATCGTCAAGACTGGGTTCTTATTTAATTTCAGCAACATCAATGGGTCAGTTCCAGAATAACAGCTAAATAACCGCAAAATTTTGGGAACTCATTTTATTTATAACGGAAAAAGCTAGTTGAGCGAAACTTGTCTAATTGATGAAAATTAGTGAGGAATAGCTTCCGGTGCAGTTTCAGGAAAATCCACAGTACAGTCGAAAGGTTACAGTAATACAACAGCAAAAAGTAATAAGCAAAGCTTCACCTACACGAAAGGCATTTAGTTGATGTTGACGACATAGAGTTTGAATTTGGTTTTTCTTTCTGTCACGCTGTCCAAAATAAGTCCAAATCCTTTAACATACTATTAGAATATCCACTCGTTTGAAGTGGATCTGAGCTACAGTGACACGGTTGCCGCTGGTTCAGAGTTCTCAAATATGTAAGCGCTGATATTTTGGACTCGAAACAGTTGACCGTCAGCAACTCCCCATTCTGGAACTCATAAGTTGATATTAGAAAACGGAATTAAATTTTAACTTAAAGCGATTATCTCTCCATTTAGCAATGACGATAAGCTATCATTTCAAATTAAATAATATTGAAGGACAATTAAGACACTTTAACATAACCTAGCACCTCGAAGACCTTAAACGACATTATTCCAAAACGGAAGATTCTGCTGACATGACAATGTTCTCACCTTGATCAATCGTCACATTCTTCAAATAATAGACAACAAACCAGGCAGACAATTTTTCGTGATATTCACATTGAATTTCGTGATAATATCCCTTAAAGTCGTCTCCCTAAAACTATCGATCAATCAACATCGTTCGCACTTGATGCTAATATGTGAATTTTCATTTCTAGTTGTTAGATCCAATCTTTTTGAGCTCGACGAAACAAAACTATATTGGGATACTACTTTGCCTTACCCCTAGCGGGGCATAGCGCGTCAACTACTCCTGCGCGCCATCGTACTCTGTTCTGGGCAATGGGGCGCAACTTCCCAAAAGACTTACCCTTATTTAAATAAACTTAAACTTAGTAAAATCAATGGAACAGCTAAAAAGTTTCATCATCTGAAAATATCTCCGCAAATATCGAAATACAAAATTCTGCAGCCGCACCTGGTACTAATAAGTGCAGTTAAGTATCCCACCCATGTCATAATTATACGAGTACATAAAAACTCATAAATGATCCCGAATTAACCCAAATCAAATATCAGTTCCTCTGGCTTCACTGCGCCTGATGTCTTTTTTTTTTAACAAAAACGCAATAACTCAAAAACTATACCAGGTAATATATTCTAGTAAGGATTGAATCGCAGGTTATACCTATCCAACCCTAACAATTAAAAATAGCCCGTAGAAATCAGATGCTTTGTTTACTAGATATAGCTCGAAAAAATAAGAAAAAATGGAGGGTGCAATCAACATTTTGTTGTTTTATCTTATTTTTCTCGACTTTTCACCTATTTATTATATTAATTTTATTAAAAATGAGAACTTCCTGTTTTGTTGTAAACAATTTGTGTTAACACTATAATACTACTTTATGTATTAATGTTCTTGCAAATGTACAAGTGCGAATCATTTCAGTGAAAATTGGAATTGTTTGTGACACTTGGTTTCATTCTGCACACCAACTTAGTATGCGTCTGTAGCTTAGCTCGGTAACGCACCGGGCATTTTTTGCTACTCGAAACACGGTCTCTGCGGTTCGCGCCCCGCAACGGGACCAACTGTTTTTTATTCTCAAATTCCCTCTGAATTAATTTCTCCGAGCTTAGTGGTTTCGTATGGATAGTAGCACTCATCAGGTCTTGCATCTTTGCAGCTATCCATGTGCAAGACGACCACGAAAGTGTGAGAATTCTGTTTGTATAAGCCGTGAAGGCGTGATTTTACTTGAAAACTCGACCGTGGAGGTCTAGATGGTGTGAAGCACTTATATTAACTCACTAGAGGGGTGGAGAGAGGGTGAGAAGTGAAGATATTTGTTTCCTGGCAATTTTACTTTATGTATTAATGTTCTTGCAAATGTACAAGTGCTATAATACTAATTTTTAAATTTCGGGTCATTTATAGCCCTTTAATTAGAAAAATTAATTTGATCACTCTTTTTTATTTTTATTTCCAAGGCCGTATCTAATAAACAGTTTATCTGATTCCTACGGGCTATTTTCTATTTTTAGGGAAAGATATTATCTGCTGTTCAGTCTTTACTAGAATATACTAGCGGGTACAGTTTATGAGTTATTGCGTTTTTATTGTATTAAAAAAAAGTCGTTGATTTTGCAAAGGTTAAATTACTTTGGTCAGTCAAACTGTTATAACACTGGTTGCTTTAATTAGGGCATGTTCAATTTTTGATATATTATTTGAGTTGATACATTGTTTAAAAATTCGAGTTTTGTATTTTCCCCATGCCACCATGTTGGAAAGTGCCTAATTCTTTGGCTTGTCCAGTTTATTTTTAGTATCTCCTAAATTGGTCTTTCAACCAACCTTGCAAAACTTTATTAAACTAAAGTATATTATCTACAATTTAAAATTAAAACAAAATTCCTAGTTGTTTTATTTACCGAGATACCTGAAGCTTTTAAAGCATAAATCGATTTTAGAGTTTTTGCTCATAACTACTCTAAAAATGGGCCGAAACGAAAAATATTGGCCACATTGGGATAACAATCGAATTATCCTCAGCTTTTACAAAGAAACTTTTCCACTTTGAGCATACGTTGCCAGAATCTGTGAGCTTGGAAAGTTATAAATTGTGATTTTTCTCTGAAGCCTCGGAAATTATCGTTTTTTTGACTATCGATTTTGACTACGCTACTGAACCAAATTTCAACGTTAAGCAGTGCATTAAACGCAGAATTCAACGCTCTTTAATTTACTCATGAAAGTCTTTTCGATCCGAGACACCGTTTAGGAGTTGTAAGGATAATATTAAAAAAAGGGCTAAAATTTCTCGGATTTTCGCCCACCAAAAGTTAAGCTCACCTTTTAATACTGGCAAACTCAGTTTCCATGTATTCAGTAGCTATAGAACACAGTTAAAAATCTCGGTATTTTTTTTAAACCTGGTCTTGGACTACCTCCATTTTTAATAATTTTAATTTTATAATCTAAACCCTTCCAAAGTTTACTTCTATTTTAAACCAAATTCGTAATAAATTCTAATACAATTCAAAGTTTACTTCCATTTTAAAACAATTTGTAATAAATTCTAATACAATTCAAACCTTTTTGTGTTCTTTTTGTTCTCGCATTATTTTCTAATCTAAGTTTAATTAAAAGGTAAACCCCACAAAGTATATTTTTTGAGTCTCAAGTCTCACTATAACTACTCGCAGTCAGCTCAAAATATTATGCTGCGTGGCCGAGTGGTCTAGGTCGCAACTCTACAACACGGAGTTCACAGGTTCGATGCTGCGTCATGGCGAAAAAAGTTAAAGATTAGCTGGCTAGCCTGCGATGGGCTTAATAAAGGATTTGGAAGTTTAGAAAATTGAAAAAAAAATGGAGAAAAAAATTAGAGGAGTTAAAAAAACGCAGTAAAATTAATATTTTTTCATAGATTATAATATCTGTAGATTAAATTTTAAACCAACAATTTGATTAAAAAAATAATGCCAGAAAAGTTTAATATTTAAACCAGTGAAGTTTACGGAAGCAATTGTAATACTTTCATTTTATTAAAATCTAATACAATTTTGGTGTCGTCATATATGTAACCCGAATTAGCATTGATAATAGACCAGGATTTTTAACTGTGAAGGAATTATAATTATTTCCAGATCTTTCACTAATTTTTACTAATAAAATTTAATTTTACTGGCCTATTAGGGAAAACATTAACAGAAATTGGACAAATTTTGATTAGGCTTGGTTATAATGAATAACTGGCGCAACAGTTGAATTTCGGGCCAAGGCCTCGAGATGGCTTAGCATCATTTCACTTACTAGATCATGACGGTATGTATTGTAAGGAGAAGTGTGATCAGCAACACGCTCAACCGAGTTATTTACTCATTTAAGAGCATTTAAGGAATGTGATGGGGGCTTATCACAGGTTGCAGCATAATCGGGGAGCATGATAGGAGACCTCGGCTCGGCTCGTGGTGACGAGGAGGAAAACGAAAGTTGTTCTGACCATAGGCGCCGACTATGGGGGGCAAGGCACTTTTTGGCCCCCTCAATCCAAATATGGGGGGGGGGGGGGCACAAATAGCGAAAAGTGATCTCCACTCGATTTTATCGTTTCAACAACCAAACACTTGTTTAGCAATGACACATTGGGAAGGAGTTTCTGTAGACATACATACATATATATGGCCCATGAGGATTGTACCATTGAATCTTGTGCTTTAACAAGGCTTGGCCGTCAATTCCCCGGGTCACGAGAACCCGTGTGATATTAGCCCGGAACATAATGGTCATATTAGGTATTAAAACTTGTTGTTCAAGTCGGTTATGATTCCTAAAGATGCTGTCAAAACTTAATGGATCTTTTATTCTAACTACAATAATTTCAGTCAGACGTGAGCATTTAAAATATTTGAATTTGGATTTAATTAGAATTTAACTCATTAGTTTTATGTTATCATACAAAGAAAAACAGTATAGTTCCATCTTCAAATGCTTGAATGAATGACCTGGATGTTAATAGTTAATTCTTAAAAACAAACAACAAACATGGTGGAGGTGCATGCTGGCAACTGCATTCTCAGAAACCAGTTTAATGCCGTCGAACGTCAACTGGGCCACATGGAACAGTTGACGCGCTATGCCCATGATACAAGATATGGAATTGCGCATGCCGGCTCTCTGAATACCTACGTCATTGGCTCATTCAATTGTATGAATACTTAGATTTCGGCTTTTATCTCTGTAACTATTAATCTTAGCAAAAAAAAAAAACTTTCTGAGGCGAAATTGAAGATCACAAAAATCTACACACAAAATGTCTGGACAACTTTTTTCTATCTTAAATAGTTTCTTAGATAATCTCATTCAATTCATTCATTCGCACGAAATTGAAAAAACATGTCAAGCAGAGCCTGCACAAGAGCATTGCATTGCAATCCTCACGACAGTATCGATTCGCTTCGCTTGTTGAGGATGCAGCACGCACACGATGCAGCGGTCTCTTGTGTGGGCTTTGCTTGATATGTATGTTATTTGAAAACCGAATTTCCCTTTGTGTTTATATCGCAATAATCTCAATCAGAGGCAGCTGGACCGTGCGCGTCCCGTACCGTGCGCGGCCTGAACCATGCGCGTCCTTCACCGTACGCGTGCTGCTTCCTCAACAAGCGAAGCGATACTGTCGTGAGGATTGCAATGCTGAGAGTTATGAACCACCACTCTTTCAAGTGTATACGAGCCATTTACGCGATGCGCAGAAAAATACGAAAATGAAACACGGGAATGCCTTATCTTGTATTCGTTGTATCATGTACCTCTCCTATGTAAAGCCTTCTAGATGTATTCCCGGTCAAAGCTGTCAAACGCCTTCTCGAAATCGATGAACATGAGAAGTAAGGGATCTCCACTATGCGGATTGTTCAATAATAATTCGGAGGGTGTTAATGTCGCTACATAAAAAGTCCTCGCGAAAACCAGCCTCATCATCGTTCAGTGTGCGGTCAACTGTTTGCTTGACCCGGTTTAGGGCGAAATTCACACACACGACTCCGCGCTGCACGACTGCTTGAAATTTCAGTCGAGATACACAGCATCAAATGGGCGGATTCACACTCATCGCTCAGCATGCGATACGATCGACTATGCTTGGCTATTGTGCGTGGCTGCGTCGGAGCTGAAAATGTAGCTAATCTGAATATCTCCTAAAGACTATTTTTGCCATCAGTTTAGAGACTGAGGGGAGGAGGCAAATTCCACTCCAATTATTCCAATCCTTCAGGTTACCTTTCTTTGGGACCTTAACCTTCATAGGACCGACCTCGAAAAATTACGTTAAAGACCAAGTGGGGTGTAAATGCACCCCAACTTTTTTGTATTATATAAAGGACAACAAATATTTTAGACAAAACAATTTAATTCTATATTTTGAAAAGTGATCTAGAGATATAAACTGAAATTAAGAAATCGTGATATCAGTAGTAGAGAAATAACTATCACACTCATTACAAACGGTTCTGATTTTGGTGTGATTCAGGTACTAATTGTACCGAAAACTTCAAGATTACCTGTTCCGCAACGAACAAAATTAATAATAACTCATTACAGTATGTAGCATTTTATTTCAACTTTTTTGTACAATATAAGTACATTTAAAAAACATATCTCAAAGGAAATTTACAAGGAAATTTTTGTTCGGAAGATATCCTAAGTCTGGGGTGCAGTTGCACCCCGCTCGGCCTTATGAAGGTTAATAATGACGCCCTTCTTCCATTCTTTAGGGAGGGTTTCGGTTTCCCAACAGTCTTGGATAAGGGGGAGAAGAATATCCGCAGTAGCGTTGAAATCCGCCTTGAAGAATTCCACCGGAATTCCATCTATCCCCGGGACTTTACCCGCTTCCATCGATTCAATAGCCACAGTTAATTGCTATTTAGATGGTGGTCTGGTATCAACTCTGGCTATTTGCGGAATATTTTCTACTTCTAGTGAAGATACATTCGAGTTCGAAGTCTCCAAATATGCCGTTGAGGTCCTCAATGAAGTGCTCTCTCCACCGTCGCAGTTGGTCTTCATCAGCGACCAGTAGGAACCCGTCTTTATCTTTCACGGGATGTTCAATTGCAAAAGCATGTGGCCCAGTTGACGTTTCGTTGGCATAAATTGGTTTCGAAGAATGCAGTTGCCAGCATGCACCTCCTGTATATCCATGGCCGTGAACGACGTCGGGGACGGGATTCGAACCCGAAACGCCGGTAGTCAAACATAAAACTGATGCCTCAACACATTGCGCTACCGGTCGCCCCAGTTAATGGCTTGATAAGTTTGTAAAAGGTTCCACTGTCACCACGGTAAGCCGCTTCCTCTGCCTTCTCGCTAATGCATTGATGTTGTTGCGTTTGTCCCGTCTTACGCTTCTTTGCACGCCTTTCTGAAGAGAACGGTATTCAGCTCTAAATTGATCTTTGACTGCATCGTCAGTAGATGAGTTGATTTGTTCTTTGATTCTTTTGCGTGCCGAGATTAGAGACCATGTAGAGTCAAGTCACTAATGAATGGCCTTCTACCGCGCTCCAATCTGTCCGCAAAAGTTTCACCGCACGAGATAAATGAGTCCTTAGCCAAGTTCCATCTAGCATCAATTGTAGGAGTCTCATAAGGTGGTATTGCATTAGCTCTTTCGTGGAAGGCGCTGAAAGAAGCACGTCTTATAGGTGGATCTTTAAGCTTTTGCACATTAAAAGGTGGCAAGATTCTTGCATTGCATTCTTGCCATTCGTAAGCGCACTTTTGCGACAACAAGTTGGTGATCGTTGTCAATATCAACTTCGACCTGACGTCTAAGAGACAGTTCCTCCATGTCTATGGCTATATGGTCAATCTGGTTATCTGTTTTGCCATCCGCAGAAACCTAGGTTGTTAAATGGCATCGTTTGTGCTTGAACAAAGTACCGCCGATGACGAGCTGACGAGAGTTGCTAAACTCCACGAACATCTCGCCATTTTGTTTCCTGTTTCCTAGACCATGATTGCCCATTGGTGCTCCAAACCAAGGTTGTCAGACCCGACTTTGGCATTGAGATCCCCCGTAATAATATTTATGCTAATTCTTCTTGCGTTTGGCACGAATCTACATCGAGCAGTGCTTCCAATTCGTTGTCTTTGAAAATTTATTCTCTCCCACCACCGTGCTTGTTCTCGACATTGAAATCGCCACTTTTAAAACGTTGAAACCACTCACGACATGGTCTCTCACTTAAAGCAACCTCACCGTAAGTATCTGAGAGTATTCAATGAGCCTCAGCTGGAGTTTTTCCCAAATGGAAGCAGAAGATCAAAACTTCCCGCAAATGACGAGAACTTGGCTCGAAAACAGACATTTTGAATCGCGAATCTTATTAAAAATGCGAACAACTTTTACTAATGCAGGGATGTCGATACGTTCACAGACGTCCAAACTCACTTTGTGACACTTTTGAACTACGTATTTTGACCAGCCCTCACCGCTGCAAGCATCTGTCGAAAAACGGCGAAAGCAAAGTTGTACACCTAATTAATAGTATCCTACTAGACTTAATTAGAAGAGTAGAACTTTTTATGCTGACTCTTACGCTCTGGAAGAGTTCTATAAGAGGCAAATTGTTAGTTAGGAGATGAAAGGGCCGTACAAAAAATGGTCAACTTCGAGAGGTGGTAAAATGTCAATATACAGAAGTGGTCAACTTTTCGAGTTCTGCTGTATTTATTCTAGTTTAGCAGATGATTTCGTATATAAACAACAATTATTTTTTACGTTCAATTCAACTCCGCTATAGTTTCGTTAAAAGTACTTTATAACTGGCTATATTTATGACCATTACAGTACAGTGTACATAGACGTACTAATACCATATCGAACGAGCAGCGTTCATCTTTGATGTTGTAAATTCTTTTTGTTTTATTCGCAATTGTGCATGCTATGAAGGTACTTTTATGCTGTTAAGTGAAATCTTTATGACAGTGACGATCATATAATTTCCGAACACATGTCAAATAAATTGCTAGTGATGGCTTCTCGTTGGTATACTTCGGTATCCATCATAGTTGAATGGCATTGGCGTTTAACATGCCGGCGTTGAGCGGTTACTGGAAGATTGTATGATATCAGTTAAGTGGCAATAAGTACCTATGTATTTGTACAGGATAGGCTCAAAAGGATTGAGCTAACCCGTCAGCACTCCTGGCTATGTATGTCGACAGGATCTGGTTCGACTGGTTTGGTATTATTACTAAATTACCTCTGTACAAGTAAATTTACATGACTATAAAGCAGCATCGGCTGCTCTTCTTAGTTTGGTGAATTTTGTGTAAAACATGATAAAATCTTTCCAACGACATTTTATCTTAGTTGTACAATTTGTGGCAGTTACAGCCCTTTAAATGGCAACAAAACCGCTCAAATATTGTACATACTCATAAAGTCTGAAATTTTGAATGAAAAAAAAAAATGTTTAGTGCTTATGCTTTACGTTTATAGGGTTCTAAGATTTGCCCAAGATTTTATATTAAACTTATATACACTCGAATATCAAGTTCTTATTAAGGCTAGTGAAAGAATGCTTCGAGGTTTGGTAAACACTAACCAAGTCATTGAAAGTTTAATAAGCTACAGTCGCATCCTTAGTTGGTATGGAGAATGAAACCAAGTCAACCAAGATTGTAATTAGGGTTTTGTAGTAAATACAAAACCCTTATGAAATCGGTCAAATGTCTGTCTGTCCGTCTGTCCATGGAATATCTCACGAACGGCTGAAGCTATATACATGAAATTTTGTGGGAATGTGTAGAATTACTATAATTCGCCGGAGAAAGCGAATCGTCGTAATAGGTCAACTTTAAGGGGAGGTCCCCATAGAGGGGAAATGAAGGTCGAAATTTTTTTTTCGTTTGGTACAGGCAAGTGGGGTATCATAAGAAAGGTACCGTCGAGTACATTCCATTTTTGGAATTTTTTTCAAATTCGAAGAAACGGGGAAAGAGGGAGAGGGGAAAATATGTCATCCCAGTTTGTCCCCCCCCCCTTGCATTTCGAGACCGTTATACTTAGAAATATGAAAATTTGCAGAAGAGCGCCATTTTACTAGCGTAGAAAACCTAGATTTCTAGAATTTTGAAATTTTATCAGAAAAGGTTAATAATAGTACATTTCTATAGTTGCAGTTAGCACACCCCTGCACCCCTTACGCGCATCCGAGGTCAAAAATATTGATGGCCAATGATAACCAACATCATAGGCAATAATACCTCTAAGTTTCATAACAATCACATAATATTTAATAATAGTACATTCATTTAAATTTTGAGATTTTGATGCCATTCATACAAAAAATGCACATAACATACTCGTACGAGTACTATTACTGTATACTTGTATATTGTTTATTGTTTTTCGTAAAGTGAATTGGAGTTAACCATTTCTGAAAGGGTGGAGATTGGTGGTATAGGAATGGTGGGGGAGAGAAGTTTAAGAGGGGAGGTAGGTGGGTTGCTGCTTTAAGGGAGGTTCCCATAGAGGGGAAGTTAGGGTCAACACTTTTTTTCATCTGATATAGGCAAGTGGGGTATCATGAGAAAGGTACTACAGAGTACATTCCATTTTTGGCGACTTCATCAAATTCGAAGAAAGGGGAAAAGAGGCAGAGGGGAAAATATGAGATCATATTGTAATTTGTCCCACCCCCCTTACCATTTCGAGACCATTACACTTAGAAATATGAAAACATACAGGAAGATGGCTTTCAACTAGCACAGAAAACAAACAAAATTACGAATTTTGATATCTTCTCAAAATAGGTTAATAATAGTATATTTCTATAGTTACAGTTAGCACACCCCTGCATTTCTCAAACTCATCCGAGGTCGAAAATATTGATGGCCGACGATAATCAACACCATGTGCAATAATATCTCCAAATTTCTTAATAATCACGTAATATTTAATAGTAGTATATTCATTTAGATTGGGTCATTTTGATATCATCCATACAAAAAATGCACATAACAGGTCTCTTGTACTACATACTAGTACTACGAGTACAACATACTCGCATATTGTTTTCCGTAGAGCGAATTGGCGTTAACCATTTTCAAAAGGGTAATGATTGGTAGGAGAGGAGGGAGGAGAGGAAGGGGGAAGGAGGGAGGGGGGGGGGTATGCTCGTCGCTGACTCTATTCTCTATAATTATTCAAACAATTTATTTTTAATATTTTTTATGCAAACTTACAATTTGCAATATTGTCTTAACATGAATGGTTAAGCATCTCCAAAAGTAGGACAGTTCATCTCCTATTGTCATGGGACACTACAAAACCCTCGGATTGCGGGCGTAGCCCTCTATTTTCCGGTTTCATTTTTAATGCAATGAATTTAATGAAAGATTTCTGCAATTAATGCCAAATCCATAATGTTCCAAAAATGTTTTGTGAACTGATGAGTCGAAATTTGATAAGGGCGGAATAATTAATTATCACATAATCTGCACTATTGGTCCCGAAAAGTTGACGCAAACCCAAAAAGAGTTCATATTCAGTTCATGTCAGCGCAGATTTTCTCTGAATGTGTTGATGAGTGTCATTGACGACAGAATAGTTGAACCCCATTTTCTGCCTGATAATCTAAATAGAGAAGACTATAAAGATTTTCTTAGGCACGAGTTGCCGGAATTACTTCACAATATTCCCGAAGAAACAAGAAATGACATAATTTTTCAGCACAATGGGTGTCCAGCACACTATCGAATAAGCCTAGTACCCCACATACACGGAGCGATCCGTCGCCTGATCGATCGGCCGATGGGTCGCCACAAAATATCAGCTAAAGCCGCTTCTAAACGATGCTACGAACACCTTCCAACGTTGGACGCTTGATGGTTCGTAGCATCGTGTGGCCGAATGTCGAGCTACGAGCTTCCAATGTCAAGCGTCGAACGTTCGCTCTGTTGGCGAATTTCGTACCCGAATCAAATGAATTCGAACGTTCCAACGTTTGAACGAAACAATTGCCGAACCGTTGAGCAGAAACACACCATTTGAAGCAAGCTCGGTTGCAAGGCACGACGAATTTGGTAAACGTTTTGAGATCAACACAGTGTGAAGAATCAGGTAATTAATCGTTTAAATTAAAATACATAAGGATAATGACAATGATAATAAAATATATTTTTGATAGTTGAAAATGGAGTGGAATAACGACGTAATTTTGGAGTTCATCGGCCTATATTAAAAGTATCCTGTTTTGTGGAGCCCGAAATATCCAGAGCACAAGAATAGATGCGTGGGTTACACTTTCAAGCGAAATGAGTATCGAAGCCGCGGTGGACGAACTGAAAAAAAAGAAATAGTCGCCAATGGCCACTTACAGAACTTTATCCAGAAAAATTAAAAATTCGGAAGTTACTGGATCCGGAAGAAAAGATGTGTATATGCCGTCGTGGTTTGCATATGACACCATAGACCGCTTTGCGAGAGTTGTCGGAAAGAAAATACCATCTATAAATTCAGAGGTAAATTTTATTGATTATTATTCGTAATTATTTTATAATACATAAAACATACACTAGGAAACATAATGTTGCCATTCAAGTGATCCACTAGTTGTAAAATATTATGCAAACTCGTTTTGAATATTTTTTGCCTGCTGAGATGGTATTCTGCAGTGACGTGCAGTGGAAATTTTTCATAGTCAAGCAGTTGGGCGCCCTAAAGCCAATTTAGCATAAACAAAAATGGACTGTATAATAGAATATGGACAGTCACAAAAACATTTATACCAAGCGGCTTTAAGTCTTAAAGAAGAAATCTGGAAAGATATAAATAAAATATTGGCACATATATTCGGAATACAAAAAAAAAAAAATAAATAAATAAAATATTACTAATAAAAAAAATGATAAATAAATATTATGTTAATTAAGACTAAGAAAAATTCAGGGGTATTTGAAATAAATAAATATTCTTTCGCCATTGCCATTTATTTGTATTCCAAATCTATGCGCCGTTCTTTAAGTAAAAACTCTTTAATCACATTATCAAAAAAATCGTTTTCTCTTCGCATTTGTATAAGAAGATCCTTTTCAACCGCAATTAAAGCAAGATCCGAAAGTCGTTCTTGGGATTGGCGATTTCTCAAAAATGTGTGAACGCGCTTTAGTGTTGAAAATGACCTTTCCGCAGTTGCCACTGTGACTGGAATTGACGTTAATAATTTTGCTAAAATATGAACTTGCTTAAAACCGTTTGCGACATAAGGCCGTTTTTGAAAATAATCGAGAATTTTACTAGGATTCGCGTTTTTAAACTCATCTGAAGAATAAATAACTTTTAGCTCATTTTTCAACTTTATTCTGTCGAAAAATTGACCGTGATATTCAATAAGTGAGTCAAAATTTTTATCGGGAAAATTTGACTTGAATTTAGAAAAATAATTCGGCTCAAGCAACTCTAAAAATGAAAGATCTTTAAACGAATGGAATCGATCTCGAATTTGCCCGAGAATAACATCTATAATCTCCCGAAATATCCGCCGTAAATTTTGTAAAGGATCTATCGCATTTCTACATTTCTTACGTGGTGGCTGATATTCTGCTGTAACTGTCGAATAGAAATTATCAAACTTTTTAGAAAAGTCATTTTCAAGCCAATTTTCAAATTCAATAATTTTTTGGCTTGCATATGAAATGTTTACCACTTTGCTCTGAATAATATTAAATAATATATCAGTTTTCGAAAAAATTTCAGAAAAAATTAACAGATATAATTGAAAATCTGACTCTGCGAATTTTTGTAAGTATATATCGGAAAAAGTCAAGGAATCGCCATCCCAGTGTTGAGAACCATTCGAAATTGTCTCAAAAACTGTACAAATTTCATGCTTATGTTCAAATATAACGTTAATAATACGCGAATGATAATGCCAACGCGTTTTGGAAACCGATGGTAAACGACGATTTACTATATTTGCAAAAAGGTCCGACCTTTTAGTGGATGTATTAAAAAATGATGCGATTTTATTGATGTGCGCGAAAAATAATTTAATTTCCGGAATAAACTCAACTGCTTTAGACAATACTAGATTTAGTGAATGAGCGTAACATGGAACGAAAATTGCCGATTTATGTTTTTCCCGAATTAAAGTCTGAACTCCACGAATTTGAGAACTCATTACTGCTGCGCCATCGTAACATTGTGCAATTAATTTCTTATCGATATTAAAATTTTGCAATTGTTTTAAAATGTGAGAGCTTATTGCTGTAGCTGTACGATTAGCGCTTACATCCAAAAATCCGATAAATCTTTCTTCAATCTCATTTGATATTGTATATCTAAAAATCATCGTTAATTGTTCCCGACCGCTAACATCTGGCGTTTCGTCGACCATTACAGCTACAAATGGAGCCTCCTTTATTTCCAAATTGATTTTATTTCGAACCACATTAGCTATAGCGGAAACAAGATCGTTTTGGATTCTATTAGACAAACCCGAAAACGCTGCATTTGCTTTTATAGAATCTATGTGGGACTCAATTATCGGATCGTACAAACTCAAGAAATTTACGGTTTCGATAAAATTACCACGATTATTTGAAGAAGAGTCTTCATTATTTCCGCGAAAAGGAAGCTCCTGTTTTGCCAAAAAAATTACAGTATCGATTAAACGTTTCAAAATATTACGATTACGCTCAACTTTTTCATTATGCAAACTAACAGATATTGCCACCTGGTTACTAAGCATAAACTCTATACGCTGAGAACCAAAATTATCTAATTTAATTAACGACTGAAGATGTTTTTCGGAACTTGAATGCTTTGCTGCTGAGCCCGTAAAATTATTCAAATCACTAAATCCAGCTTTATTCCAAACAGATTTTTCATTCGTGAACAAAAGACACGGCCAGCAAAATAACTTATTTAATTTACAGCTTCCCGTTAACCAAATGTACTTTTCATACGTTTCGATATGGAATTTTCGCGTAATATTTTTTAATTTAAACTCTAAACTAAGATCTGGCTTCGGTCTATCCGATTCTATAATTTCTCTTTTCTTGGCAAAGGAAAGAGTTGAAAATCCCGCGCAGCAATACTCCGACATAATGCGAAAAGAAAACTTTCCACTTTTATCACAAATCAAATCAATTAAATCACTACAAACGGTCAAAAAAACTTCAAATCACAATTTAATCAAAATCACCCGATTGCACTGATTTCCTCTTTTAAATTGCAACGGAAAATCCATTACATAACAAAAACAAAAGCTCTACTGGAAAAATCAAATTCCCATAAACATTCCCTGCATTGGCAACATTTCATTAACAAGCATCATTGGGCTTTATCCCACACACAAAAGCAGTCGCGCCAGTGCTTGACTTGTCTCATATAAATTTGCGAACAAAACAAAATAAAAATCGTTGCCCAATGTACTACCGAAATCCAAGATTCCCATTTTCTGGAATCAACATGTCTCTAGTATTTGGATGCACACATGGTACATGCATCTAAAGATCTAGGCACATTTTCCTATTCTAAGTTTGGTGTCTATGGTGTGCAAAATGTGGGAGGTTTGAATATTATCTAAAGTAATTGAACGAATGTTTTTTAACCAAAAGAAGGCGCGGATCAGAATTTGAATGTGTAAAGGAATATTTGAATGATAATATGTATTCTTCAGCTTAAAGAAAAACATTGACTGAAATGATGATATGTGTATTGGTGTAAGCAAAGTTTATTATTGAATTGCTTATTTCGGTAAGTCAAGCAGTTTGGAATTGCTTACTACGAGTGCACGTCACTGGTATTCTGCCCAACCTACTAAGGGGAATAAGTGATGAATTGCTGGTATCTTGACGCCATGTTCCTGGTTTGAAATGTCCATCCGCTGATTCCGGCAACTAGAATAAAAAAAAAACAAATTATCTTTTAAATATGATTGATAATATTGAAAAAAATATCAAATTATTTTAAAAATAAAATGTTCTTTCAGGAAACGGAGTCCGAGGAGCCTTTTCAAAATAAAGATGACTGCGTGTGTGATCAAGAGGAATCGAGTAATCAAGATGAACCACAAGAACAGGCTAATGGGTCAAGTTCCATCTTGTTACAAGGTGCGAGACAAGGCGGTAATACGAATTTTGCATTGCCTCAAACCCGCCCAATAAAGAGGAAAGTAGCCCCAAATGTAACCGAAGAACATGTTACGAAACATTTAAAACAAGTAAGTGATGCTTTGAAAACACTTGTAACCTCCAAACCTCAAACACCGCAAATGCAAGATGCTCCTGCATTATATGGGTAGCTGTTAGCTGCTAAACTTAGAACATTGCCTTAAAGAACATAATTAATTTTGCAGAACCAAATTGACAATCTGATTTTTGACACAAAACTAGGTATTGTACAATAGATGGGGCGACCGGTAGCGCAGTGTGTTGAGGCATCAGTCTCAGGTTTGACTACCGGCGTTTCGGGTTCGAATCCCGTCCACGACGACGCTCGTGGCCATGGATGTGCAGGAGGTGCATGCTGGCAACTGCATTCTCTGAAACCAATTTATGCCAACGAAACGTCAACTGGGCCACATGGAACAGTTGACGCGCTATGCCCCACAAGGGGTTAGGGCAATTGAGTAGTAGTAGATGGTATTAACCCCCCTTCTATGGAAATCGTTTCATCGAGACCTTCTCCTTTACGCAGTAATACAACTACGATCAGGACGAGTTATCCTCCTGATCCAGGACCCTCCAATGATTCCCAACAAAATGCTCATTTAAATGAGACTACTAATGATAAAGAAACAATGGTACAATAGGCGTGTTTTTTTGAGAATTTATCGCGTGTAGGGTAAAATAACACACGCGTTACACCAACAACATTAACCGGGATAGATTATTTGAGTGGCTGCCCTACACGCTATAACCCCTCAATAAATTCCACATGCATGACACAACAGATGGCTCTGGTGTCGTGTAGAACGTAACAGTGCCGTAGCCAGGGGAGGGGTCCATGGGGTCCGGACCCCTCCCGAAATTTTGTAATTATTCAACAATATTGAAAGATGCACCCAAAAGACTTCTATAAAGTACATGTTTTTAATCATTAAGTTAGTCTATGGCGTCACGCATTCTGTCAGAAATTTCCCAATGTTCCGATCAGCTGGTGTTTTTTCAGCAACAGAGAGAAAAAAGTTTTTTTTATTTATTCGCTTTTTAGACAGGTGACTTCCGGAAGCAAAGAGACTAAATTAAATGGTATGTTGTGCTAAGTCTGTCGATAACTTGATCCTATTGATGAAGTGCGTCGGCCTTCGTAAGGTCGCTTTGTTTTGTTCACTAGGATATTTATTAGGATAATTCTGCCTACGTCATCGGCGAAATGATCCCAATAGAAATTTTAGTGGACGAAACGAAGCGACTTTGCCAAGGCTGACGTTTGGAACCATCCGAAATTTTGGAAGAACGTAAAAACGGGGAAAATAACTAGTCTCGAAGAAATTGGCAGAAGCGGCGGGAGGAATCGTTAACAGGTCGATGGACGTACACACTCATCCCACAAATCGAGCTGTGGATGAAACGAAACGGCCTGACATAGTTTCTTACTAAAAAATGGTGGTTATAGACAATATATGTACAAGTTTAAGTTGGACGACTCGCCGGATTGTCCGGAATACACAGAAGTAGCTGAAGTCCTCCAGCTATTTACAAAGAAACGTTCTGAACTAGAGGAGGAACTGGTGGGTGTATTGAGCCCGTGAAATATTGTGGGACATATGCTTCGATCAGATCGAAATTGGGAGGCCGTGTGTCCCATCCTGTGCGACAGCCAGAAAGAGCTACAGGAGGGTGGGGGAGGCGGAAATCTGCTCATCCAAGTGGCAGCTAATTAGTTAACCCATCCCGCGAAGTAATACTTAAAAGTAGTTCCGTGGGGCCTTCAGCGGTGGTTTTCGGCCCGCTTACTCCACTATGAGCCATACATACAATGTCAACCATAGTGGTTGGACAAGCGAATTTTTATCCTGTCTCAAGCTAGGAGTAAAAAGACTGTGTTAGGTGAACCTAAACTACAATACAATGGGTAAGACGCAAGAAAACGACCTAATATATGGGATACCAACATTTCTGGTGTCGAATATCTGGACCCCCTCCAAAATAAAATCCTAGCTACGTCACTGGAACGTAATATGTCGATGTTGGCTTGTGTTTCTGTCACTCATTCATTGGTAAACTAATATTACGTCTTGCTCTGATGGGCCCATGCCTATTATTAAATAATACATTTTCAATAGGATTACCAAAAATATCAATGGAACGAAAAAAAGGAAAAAAAAGATAAAGAGTTTGCTGGTGATCGAAACCGCGACCCATTTGGATAGAGTTGCACTTGTAGCTGTCACTGATAAATAGCGCGTTTGAATGATGTTTGTTAAGTTAGAGCGCTACGCCAAGTTTATATATGTCCGCTGTCGCGATAAATAAACGATCCGACAATCAAACTGATATTTCATTCGAATTTGTAATTTCCACCACATATGAGGCGCACCACTTGACGTCAGTGTAGACAACTTCACGATTCGGAATTTAGCCTGAATGCTGCCCTAGAGCGTTTTTTTGCGCAACCAGGGCAGGGACCCTACACGGTTACGCAAAAAAACACGCCTAATTTTATGTTACATCTAGTGAAATTTTGTGAATCAAAAGAAATGTGAGCCGGTGTTCCAATAAAGAAAATTTGTTATAATGTTGCATTTTCCTTACCTTTATTTGATCCTTTAGTACTTTAATTAGAGCATGACAAACTTCAGGAACAATGCGACTTATGGACTGATGTGATATTTTAAACAGGTATGCAAGAGCAAGACTGGTAAAATTAGCCCCAGTTGCCAAGAATCGCAAAGTAACTGCAAGACGTTCTTTCGCTGGAATTGCTTTTCTCATATTGGTGTCTGGTTTTTCTATTCTTGGACCAATTCGATTCAGCAGATATTCAAAATCTTCGGCTGACATTCTTCAAAAATTTTGAAATTTTTCGCCAAGTTCTCTTTGCAAATCAGCCAGGAAATCCGAAGCATTGCACCTTAAATATTATGAAAATTCGAATCTGGCCTATGAATCAAAGAAAAATTGAATAAACTCGTACATACCTTGCTCTAGACTTGTGCAGAGATAACATCCACCACCTTCTTTTACGTCTTGTACGTTCCTTCCGTCCACCACCCGGATTCTTTTTTTTTAAGTAAAAAGTAGCAACACGACAATACCACAATGGCGGCAGCAACAGATGCTATCTCATCTTCCGCCATCACCGTGATAAGTAATTTCCATTTAATTTATTAATTGACAACTCGGCAAAACCGTCAAACGTTTGAATCGAACGATCGAGTTGCCGTTGCCGGTGAGAAGATACATTTGTCGCTTCAATTGCCAAATTATTTGATTCAAACGTTGGATCCAACGTTGGATCGAACGTTGGATGGAACGTTGGACGCATTGTTTAGAAGCGGCTTAATCAAAATGATATGGAACTTAAAAAAAAAACTGGTGGAATCGCAGGGGTGGATCAATTCCATGGCCTGCACGAAGCCCAGATTTGACACCATTGAATTTTCACGTCTGGGGTCTGATGAACGAATTAGTCTACCAAAGCCCAATCCGTTCCATAGAAATGCTGAGAAAAAATAATCAGTGCAGCAGCGACAATGAGAGCGAAGTTCACCTTAAGTATCACCTGGATGAATGTGCGGAAGCAAATTCTCAAATCGAATAATGGTTTCCCGAAGAAGTTACAGTCAGCTCCTTCAATTATTTATACCTTAATGTGCTTAATGAATAATTGTCAAATTTCCAAGTCATAATAAGTTTTTTATATCTTATTATTCACTCTTATACACAACAGTGATATCAGAATATCATCCAACAAACGTGCGAGACCCCCTTCGCCTACATGTGGCGCTGCGGGAAATGAATTTTCTACGATAATGCCCAAAAGCAAAAAAGTGCATATTGCACCGGGACCGAGTTCGTGCTCTAACCGGTTTGCACCACTCAGCCAATTGTCAAATGATGACGATACAGCTATATTGCCTCCAGCGGTACGGCGTAATATGCCACCGACAACTATTATTGACACTCCGAGAGAGAAAATCGAAGCAGAGTTGCGTGCCCTCAACATCAGGGATTATCTACTGAAGTTTACAAGCATAGGTACGAAAGTTTATTCACTTACTAACGACGAATATGTCAAATTTATAGCAAGGTTAAACGAAACCAATGCGAAATATTTCACCCATGACCCAATGTCAGGGAAAACGTTTAAGCTTGTTCTCTCGGGGTTAGATTTGATACCCATCGAAGAACTCACTGAAGAACTGAAGTCACATAATATACAGTGCGAGTCTATCAAACAACTGACAATCAAAACTCAGCGTTATGATAAACAAGCATCGTACCTTCTTACGTTTAGACGAGGCCAAATAAAACTGAAAGAACTGCAAAATCGTGTGAAGCATCTATTTCACACAGCAGTTCAATTTAACTACTACCGCAAAAAACGAAACAACGGACCGGTACGCTGTTACAATTGCCAAACAATGGGACATGCAATCAATGGATGTCACCTTAAAACAATTTGTAATTTGTGTGCAGGGCCACATAAAACGACCGAATGTCCACAAAAAGAAAATCAAAATGCAAAACATAAATGCGCCAACTGCACAGGTGAGCACGCCGCGAGTTACTCCAAGTGTCCAGTGAGACTGAACTATATTGCGCTTCTCCAACGTCTCAGAGAAAAGCGTTCAAATAAACCAGTCGAGCAGCGTATACAAACCGACTTCCATAATCCGAAAGTTTTTCCGGTACTTCCCAATACATCAAATGCAGGTATAATATCAAGTACCAACCAGTCAAATCGAAGTTTCGCTGATGTCACGAGAAACATCACCACTACGTCATCAGAATTGTTAAGTCCATCAGTACTATTGAATCTTACCAACGAATTGTTAAGTAATTTAAAAAATTGTAAATCGAAAGAAGACCAGTTTAAAGTTATCACAGAATTAGCTGTAAAATATCTTTACAATGACAAATAATATGGATAACATAAATATTGTTCTATGGAATGCCCAAAGTCTGGGTCCAATAACTAAAAGAATTGAATTATTTTCCTTCTTGAATAACAATAAAGTAGACATAGCAATATTAACAGAGACATGGCTAAAAGAGGAGTCTCAGTTATATGATCCAAATTATTTTATCTATAGAGTAGATCGAACATCAAGTAGAGGCGGTGGTGTTGCTATAGCACTACTTAAAAATATATCCCATCGCGTAAATTCGGGGCTAAATACTAAGGCTTTCGCAACACTAAATATAGAGATTTTCTTGCGCAATAATACATTTATCTTAGTTGGAACATACTTTCCGGGTGGAAATTCCAATTCCCACAAAGATAAAAACTTTAAACATGATCTCAACTTATTCAATAGGTTGCAGGGCAATGTTATTATCGCTGGAGACTTTAACTCGCGGCATACTCAATGGAACTGTGCTAAAACAAATCATTGGGGCAAGTTGCTGCATCACAGGCTCACGACTAGCACCTATGATATACTATTTACCCCGACTCCTACTTATTACCCTAAAACAGGAAGAGGACACCCTTCTACTTTAGATTTTATACTCTCTAACTGTTCTTAGTTTATCTCACCTCCTATCGCGCTCACTGATCTCTCATCCGATCATCTGCCAGTGTCTTTCAAAATTAATGATAAGTCCATTGAATTAGTAGCACCTAAGAAATTTATGTTCCATAAAGCAAATTGGACACGCTTCAAGCGTCTTACAGGCATATTAACAAATCTCGATAATGCAAATCTTAGCTTTTCTTCCAAAGAGGAAATTGATCAATACTTACACAAATTCAATGAAATTCTCTGGGAAGCAGCACACGAATCAATTCCTCAGTGTCATCCGAATTCGATACCAAACGAATTAGAACTGGCTCCATTCATCAAACAACTAATAGCTAAACGTAACTCATTTCGCAGACAGTGGCAACGCACCAGGCTTACAACACACAAACGAATTGTTAGCCAGCTTAAAAAACAAATAAACGAAGAGATATTTAAGTTAAGAAATTCGCATTGGAGTAACAAATTAAAATCTCTAAAAACTGGTGGCAAAACATTTTGGAAGATAACCAAAGCTCTTAAAAAGCGACGCTGTGCCGTTCCTCCAATAAAACAAGGAAGTTCAACTCTACTAATGAACTCAGAAAAAATTGAAGCTTTTGGAGAGCACTTTCTTAGCCAACATCTCACTACCTATAATTTCGGAGATACAGAAACTTCAAACTCTGTCAGGGAGACAATACATCTAATTAACAGCTCTACTAATGTTAGCTTCCCATATTTTCCACTATCCTCCATAAAAAAATAATCAAATTATCAAAAACAAATAAAGCACCGGGACCTGACTCCATTCCAATGTCTTTTCTAAAAAATATGCACAAAAAGACCAATATTTATCTTTGCAAAATTCTTAATGCCTGCGTAAAATATTCGTATTTTCCGGAAGCTTGGAAAAATGCATCAGTCATTTGTATTCCCAAACCCAATAAGCCTTTGTCATTGATTAGCAGCTACCGACCAATAAGTCTATTAAGCAATATAGGAAAAATATTCGAGCGTCTAATCAAAGATCAAATCGTTAAACTACTAAACGAAAAACACATTCTATTAAACGAGCAATTTGGATTTAGGAGTCACCACAGCACTACTCATCAAATCGCACGTATCAAAAAAATTGTTCAAACGAACTTCGAGCTTAAAAAGTCCACGGGAATGATAACGTTGGATATAGAAAAGGCATTTGACTGCGTCTGGCACGATGGACTTATTTCCAAGTTGCATAACTACGGGTTTCCACTATACCTGACGAAAATGATTCAAAATTTCGTCTCAAATCGCAGCTTCCACGTAAATATTAATGGTTCGAAATCTACATCTTTCATGCCGGAGTCCCGCAAGGGTCGGCTCTGAGTCCAATACTTTTCAATATTTTTACAAGCGATTTGCCCATTCCAGGCAACTGTCAAATAAGTCTTTTCGCGGATGACACTGCACTTCTTTGTAGTGGTGACTCCCCAGAGCAAATTTCAAGAGATTTGTCAAAAGGATTTCAGACATTAGAAAAATATTTCACTAAATGGAAAATAAAAATCAATACTACTATCAATACTACTCTTCTTCTCAAGGAAACGGAAAGACAGCTTATTACCCAGTGACCCACTGCATGTAGGTAACGATATAATTAATTGAAATTCCTTATTTGTTAAGTACTTGGGTGTTCTACTTGATAAAAAATTGACTTTCAAACCAAATACTGATGCTATTTTGAAAAAGTCAGATGTCTTAATTAAATCAGTATATCCCCTAATCCACCGAAAATCAATTCTATCATTAGAAAATAAGCTACTAATATACAAAACCATTTTCCAACCAGTCATGCTCTACGCATCCGCAGCTTGGGGAACGTGTGCTATCTCCCATATTAAAAATATTCAGATTAAGCAAAATAAAATACTTAAAATTGTTCTCAACCTGCCGTTCTATTTTTCAACAGTAAGATTACATTCGATCTCTAAGATACCTTATATCTACACTAAAATCATGCACAATATCATTAATTTCAATCTGTCCTGTGCTAAAGCATCCAACCCGCTGATCAAAAATCTACCATAGTTGATTTAACCATGTCTCTGGTTTACACTTTAAAAATTACAGTTGTAAGTTAGTTAAGTTAGATAAGTTAGATTAAGTTTTAGTTCATACCTGAATAAGAGGTTTTTTAAGCCGTTTTCCTCTTGCCTAATTATTTTGAATATCTTCTATCATATAATTCAATTGCTTGTCAATAAACTAATTTCATTATAGATGTAAGAGTAATGCACTCGAATCACTTGCCTAAATACCTGTACCTTGTTTTATATGCACATATGTATTCTATTATGGTGAAATAAATTATTGTAATTGTAATTATTTATACCTTTTTGGCAGGCCGACAAGACGGACATGTTTTTCTAATGGTTTGTACGCTTTGTGTCATATAATTTTTTTTAGTAATACTACATTTAAATCAAGTAAAAAAAAATTATAGTTTAAACCCACTAACTTAGTAGTCTTTTTATACCCTAGACTTTTAGTATAGTTATACCCTAGACTTTTAGTATAGGGTATACTGTTTTTGTCACGACGGAAATATGTAACACCTTAAAGGAGGCTCCGGAGGTATAGCAATGTATATATATAAATAATCAGGGTCACCTCCTGATTCGATTAAGCCATGTCTGTCTGTCTGTCTGTCTGTCTGTCTGTCTGTCTGTCTGTCTGTCTGTCTGTCTGTCCGTCTGTCCGTCTGTCCGTCTGTCCGTCTGTCTGTCCGTTCGCACGATAACTTTCGATAGAATGAAGCTAGAGCCTTGAAATTTTTACTAGATGTTGGAAGTATGATCTAGTTGGTTGGTATTGAAAATGGGCATGATTAGGCCAAGAGAACGCCTACCTCCCCTACATATGTAAAATAATTAAATGTATTTATAACTCCTGATTAAATAAACATGAACGCCTCTAGCTTTGGTAGATTGCTCGTGATGGTAATCTTATACTCCCCTGGAAAAATAAAATCGATCAGTTGAAAACTAACGGTAATTTTCTTACAAAGGGCCCCGTACTACCCTACTTTTCAGGTTTTTTGTCCATAACTCTTGAACCAATTGACGTAGACATCTGATTTTTGAAATGTAACCCTGGGGTGAGAAGTTGCTTAGGTTTTGGGAAGTTGGGCATAATCAGATCAAAGGAACGCCTACCTCCCCTACAAAATTCCAAAAATTAAATATTATTTTAATTACGATAACTTTCGATAGAATGACACTAGCAAGTGGAAAATTTGGCAGAATGTTGGTAGTAAGGTCTTCTTAGTTAGCACTGAAAATGGGCAAGATCCGACCCAAGGAACCCCTACCTCCCCTTCAAATGAAACTTCGAATAAGCGATTACTTTTGATACAATGAAGCCAGCAGCTTGAAATTTTTGTCAAATGTTTGAAGTGAGATTGAGTTAGTTGGCATTAAAGACGGGTTAGATCCCACCTAAGGAACCCCTACCTCCCTTAGAGATGACACTTAAAACAAGCGATAGCTTACGACAAAATAAAGCTAGCGACTTGAAATTTTGCCCAAATGTTTGTAGTAGGATCCAGTCGGCTAATATTGAAAATGCGTAAAATCCGACCAACGAAACCCCTACTTCCCCTACAAACGAAACTTCAAATAAGCGATATCTGTCGATAGAGTGAAGCTAGAGACTTAAAATTTTGTTTGTATGTTTGTAGGGTGACCTAATTAGGTTGGTGGCAATGATGGGCAAGATCCGACCCAAGGAACCCCTACCTCCCCTACAAGTGAGACTTCAAATAAGCAATAACTTTCGATGGAATGAAGCTAGCGACATGAAAAATTCAACAAATATTTGTAGAATGGGTTAGTTAATTCATTTTGAGAATGGTCAAGATCTCCCTGAATGAGTGCCAACCTCCCCTATAAACTGGCTATATAGGAAACTCACTTTTAATACATGGTCGTTGCCAATTATTACTTTTGGTGTCACCAATAGGTCTGTACAAGTCTAGGGTATATACGCTTCGGACTCCGGGCCGAAGCTTCGCTTCGGCCTGGTTTAATTCTTATTTTAAATGGCTAAATCCGTGTTTTCTTTTAACTTTAAAATTCAATTCAAATTCATCTCAGTAACCACTGAAAATCGGTAAGACATTTGTGGCTTTATTTTGTTGAATTTCCAACCCATGCTGATCTGCAAGTAAATCAAAAATCATTTACTTACGTCTCAGCGTACATCCAATCTTAGCCAAATACATAAAACGAGCACAACATTCTAAAACAAAAGTAATCGTCTTACCTATGTATCATCATCTCAAGCTCAACTTTAGATGAAACGATACCAACAACAGTTTTATGTTTCTTAGAGAAAAACGCTTTGCTGTTAAAGAACGGCTGCGATTCTCATTGCGAAAAAACTGTTTCGGTTTTTGCAATGAGAACTTGCGGGGAAACTATAGGTATGTATCTCGTTTCTAGTTGTTATAAAACAGTTTTCTTAGAGAAAAACGCTTTACCGTGAAAGAACGGCTGCGATTCTCATTGTGAAAAAACTGTTTCGGTTTTTTACAACGAGAACGTTTTTTTCTATTCTACTAATACTTTTGTGGGGAAACTTTCTCATTTTTCGTTGTTATAAAACTGTTCGGGGAATAAGCTTGTAGAAAAAAAAACGTTTTTTTTTTTTTTAATTTTTCGAAAGCCGTTGCTTATAGTTTTCATTTCAAAACAGGTTTTTGCAGCTGTTGCGTTGATTTTTGCCCATGTCTATATAAAAGTGTAGACTTTCCTTTTTCTTACGATGATCGCATTTATAACACGTCGCCAGCAAAAAACGACACAGAACAGAATAGTGAAAGGGGAATTTAGGAGAAAATTTTGTATTTCTTTCGTACAGGGTGTGTCTTCAGTTAGCTAGTATTTCAAACATCAACTCAAGTTTTAAGAGGAAACTTAAAATTTTATCCGCAGTGAAAATACAATCTAAGGAATTTTACTTGAATAGCAGAGTCATTTAATCTATTTGTTATTCCATGTAATTACGAGGGTTGCCTTTTATATTTCGGGATTAGAGAACAAAAACAAATATTAATCATTGAAAATCGCTTTATTGTTTTTCAAAATATTCCCCATGAAGATCTATACACTTTTGCATGCGTTTGAACCAATTGTCAAAGCACTTTTGCCACTCTGATTGAGGTGTCTCCAAAACATGCATTCTGAAGGCAGCAACCGCTTCTTCAGGTGTTGAAAAACGTTGACCTCTCAGTTTGTTTTTTACGCACGGGAATAAAAAGAAGTCATTCGGTGCCAAGTCAGGACTATACGGCGGATGACTCATCAAATCTATGTTTTGAGTGCTCAAAAATGCAGTTGTTTGAGCTGATGTGTGCGAGCTCGCATTGTCGTGGTGAAGAGTGATCCGTCTTCGGCGGTTGGTTTTCCTGATTTCTTGGAAGACAACTGGTAAACAAATGGTTGTGTACCACTCAGAATTGACTGTTCTGCGTTGTTCTAGTGGTACGGTTGCGACATGTCCAGTTTTTCCGAAAAAACAGGCGACCATTTGCTTGGAAGTGCTTCGTGCGCGAACAACTTTCGTTGGGTTTGGCTCATCTTGAAACACCCATGATTTTGGACGACCTTCACGAAATTCGTCTTGGAGTGAACTACGACCTCGATTGAATTCACCATACCATCGATAAACACTGGTCCTTGATGGAGCTTCATCGCCAAAAATTGAATTCAGTTCATCCATGCACTGTTGCTGAGCTAATCCACGTCGGAAGTTGTAAAAAATAATCGCACGAAAATGTTCACGATTGAATTCCATTATTTGGCCGAGATTAATCTTTTAAGTTACTGTAAAAACACAAATAGCGCTCGTATGTCAAAACGTTCTGAGTACGTATAACCTCAAAAATGTCAAACTTTACGATAGAGCTATCAGTTGCCAGATTGCCACACTAGGGTTGTCCAATCCCGAAATATAAAAACACAAAAACAACACTTTATTCTCAGGGAATATACTATTCATAGAGTAACTGCACTCGCCGCACCTAATATTTCCATATCTGCAAAATCGCATGCAGAGAACAACTTTTTTGCACCAGCTGTTCATTCAGATTTAAGAATTCTCAGGGATAATGTTGTTAGTGTTGTTCTGTTCTACAATGTTAAAAAACGCGACTATTATAATTCTTTCGGTTTTTTGTTTACACTGTAGTCTACGAGTAGGTGCGCTTACGCAATTCAGTGAAGCCATGAAACTTCCGAGTACCCACTAAAATTTTTATAGTTTACAGACAATCGACAATCTTTTCGATCTGCATTAAATCTACATATTAATGCACGCATAGTTTGTTTCAGCTATATCCCAATCCCCCAAATTTTGACATTGTCAGTCAAAATACAGTCAAATAACGAAGGAAATAATGATAGCTTAGGTTGCATTTTGAAGAAGCCAATGACCAAGTCGTCCATTTAATTAAGTAATGATAAATTATACCAAAGCAAACATCCATCTACCTGCCTTCCAAAGTGAACCTGCCCTCATTCTTTTATATGTAAATTTCCATTATCAACCACAAATCTCCACTTCATTCATAGCCAGCCATCATTAATATCATTCAGCCACTGTCCCATTGTATGGCTGTCGTTATAATTTTTCAACAACAGAGTCCTAACTATTCATAAATAAATGCGGGGACTATACCCAGCCTATCCCTGAGACACACCAGCACCACTGTTAGACGTAGAACTTACGTGCCCAAAAAAAGGACAAATTCTCCAGGATCAGTAGTTATACGAACGCAACGAATGAAGAAGCCATTTTTTGGCTCTGACTTTTTGGGTTGAGCTCATATTCTTCCTTTGACAAAATTTCTTTCCTTCGTGTTGTTGTGGCTGCAACCCGCGAACATCTTATAAGTATGTTGACTTTGTTTTTGGCATATTTTGGGCCCTGAAATGGGTTTGCAACATACAACATAGCAGCGAAACAACAAACAGACAAACAAACGATCGACGACATTTTGATAGTTTTTTGTTTTGGCTGCGTCCGTGTCCCTGTCGGTTGTGCCAACACACAATTCAAAATTTATGGCGGACTTTTATTTTTCGGACGGATTTATGGCAACGCGACAAGATCACCTTTGAGATTGTGTTTTTGCCGCGGTCGACAGACGACGACATATGCAATTTTTGTCATTGCCATTGTCATTTTGTGGAGACGAACTAGTACGCTGGCAGAATCCTAAAGAAGAATGCTCGATATACACGTAGTCCTACCTTTTATTTTGGTACAGATAACCGTTCTTAACCCATGTATAAACGCTGTTATTATGGAATTTCAGATAATGCCAAAATGTATATCTAATTACATTTGTTTTCATTTTGAATAGGAAAATTCCGCGCATCTCATTAGGGAATTTAGGTTTCAATAGTTTTTCATGGGAAGTATTAGCTGCTTGAAATTCTCATGGTCTAGCTAGATCAAAGGGTGAATGCCCATACCATTACTATACAATCTCTCCAATAGACCTACGATAAAAAATAGATGGGTTAAGCCAGGGGTGTCCAACATAATTTTCGAGAGGGCTAGGTTATTTGTTTGTGAAACTGTGGCGGGCGAAAGAAAATCTTTCATAGTAAAGCAAAGGTGGGTTTATTTTGCAAGAAAATAGTGTATGTTAGAAACCATAGACTTACATTCAAATATAATGAGATATGTACCTGCCCTTTCATTTACAGGCGTACCCCGGTATAAGACAGGGTTGCGTTCCAGAAAAAACCGACTTAACTTGAAACGACTTATATCGAAACAAAGTAACCTACGAATATGTCATCAGGATCAGGCTAAATTAAATTACAAAATTCTATTATTAATATTATTTATTATAAACGATTTAACTGTAAATAGAAATATTGTGATTTGGAATATTACGCATTTGCACATGTGCAATGTACATAATGTATTTGTTAATTACAGAAAACAACGACATTTGAAATGCCTATGGTAGTAAATAACAAAGTTTTTGCTTGCGGAACGATCCTGAAAAGTACGGATCTATATTCCGCTTCCGCTTCAGCTTCAATTTCGTCAAGAATTTGCAGAAGTTGGATTAGTGCTTCTGCGGAAATTCCCTCATCGTGTGACCTCGGTAAAATTTGATGGATTTAACGAAGTCACGCGATTGGGAATTACTACGCAGAATAACTAATCCAACTTCTCCAAAACTTGACGAAATTCAAGCTGAAATCCATTGTCTGTTTCAATGGTGTCGGGTGACTCCGTCGGATTTTTTTTACCTATTTACGCATTTAGCGAAAAAAATTTTCCGGCCTCCATTCATATTGGATGTTTTACTTCCTTTCCAAGACTCATGAGTTTTCTCGAGTGCTTTCAGTGCATTGACATCGGTAGAAAGTTCGAATTGTCATTAACGTTATCTCCTATATCAATTCCGGTTATAAGTTGTCTAAACGTCCAAAATCGTACCGAACAAGTTTTTGGTCGTATTTTTTCCGCACAAATACTACCTGGTCCATAGGTTGCCGTAAGGAGACGATGTGCGGTAGAAAAAACGTGAATTTGATGTTCTGCTCCAAGTTGACTAGATACGAAGGTTCGCTGTCCACAATGGGCAGTAACTTTTGAAATTAGTTATTTTAAAAACAATAATCTTTCACCGCTAAACAAAAATAATTTTTGAGCCAATCTATAACGGAAGTCATCGACATCTTTTTGTTTAAAGGCAAGTACTAACCTCCGTTTTCGTGAGAAATCACATACAAAAACTGCCGAAAATCCGGTTCGCTAGAAAATTTTCGCTCTTCTCGGAACTCAGTGCTCCGCACGAAAATCCCACGCACAGACAATAGTCTCCACTCTGTTGTGGGCAATTTCCACGCGAAAAAAATTACTTTGGATTTTATTTCGTTAGGAAACTGATCAAAATAATGGTGATCGCTCTCTTTTGAGTGAGAAGGGGAAATTCAAGTGTAGTATAGAGCGCCGCGGATATGTTCTGTGTACAAGTCTACACTGTCACTTGTTCGTGGGTGAGATATGAAAGTACAACATTTCCACCCGAACAGGTTAGTACCAGCCTTAAACGTTAAAATATTGGTATTATTCGTTTGGAAGTTAATGTAGCTAGAGATCCTCAGATGTATTCCTTCTAAGAAGCAATGTAGTGACGATTTGAGTCCAGTCGCCATCCCTTCAGATAAGAATGTTCTGGATGGCATATTTTTCCAGAAAAGGTCTAATTGCGTATTAAGGAGCTTGTCCGGTCGAGACACACTGTGTACTGTAACTGGATTGGTATTATAGGTAGACTTTAATAGTAGTCACCTACATAACTTACTAATTTACATTAAAATCATTTCTATTCTATTGCGTTCAAACTGTGTAACAATCTTTCGCCATAATTCTTAAACTTCGGCTAATAATGACCCTGTAAATGCAAAGCCAAAGTACGAAATATATATAATACTTTTTCGCAATTTATAAAAGTTTTAGACTTTTCAACGCAAAATAAAACTGTCTTTCGCCATTTAAAGGGCTGTAAGAGCCACAAACGTGCCATAACGAATTTTGCACATCTTTTGTGCCCAGTTGTACACCAATTCAAAAAAAAAAAAAAATTAAGCGCAACTTAGATACAATTATAAATTTTCGAATTTCGAGGATTGACGTAAGTGTGAAGAAAAGTAGTCGTTAATCGGGGAGGGGTGGAAACTTAGAACATAGAGGCATGGAATGAGCTTGTCCTGTATGTCTCGATAGAAACAGTGACTCCAAAATCTGGGTACTAAGTCGACATTTGATCGACAGTCAGCTAACTCAGTAGACTGTTTAGTACTGAGAGTATGGAATATGTATTGAAGAGAGACAATGATCACACATAACCCATGTGTTTTTTACACATTTTTTTTCAGAGCCTGCCTTCTTCTTTCCCTCGTTTGTCAAATTAACTGACTGAAAATTGCAATTTATGTCGGTTTTTTACAATATTTTTTTTTATTGCCTACTTTCGCCTAACAGCTGTTGCTCCCTCGGTTGCGGAATGATTGAAAATCACAACAAATTTTATGACAGCCAGGGGAACGTTTTTGTGGTGTGTGTAATATGTCAGTGTGTAAACTGGTACCAAAAATTTATTTCCGTTCTTTATATAGTCTTCATATTCTCAGGTTTAGTAATTATGAAATTTAAATATTGACAAGAATTGACATTTGTTTGTGCACAATTCGACAGTGCGGTCAACATTATGTCAATACCGAAACGCCAACTGAGTTGGCTGACTGTCGATATTCTGACAAGAATTGACCTTTATTCATGCACAATTCGACAGAACAGTCAACATATGTCAATATCAAACAACAACCGAGTAGGCTGACTGTCGACTTATTCGCCAAATGTTGGAGACAGAGACATACAGGACAAGCTCATTCCATGCCTCTATGTTCTAAGGGTGGAAATTATTTGGCGACTCAAGTGCGAAATGACTTTAAACGAAACGACTTCTATCGGGGTATGCCTGTATTTGTCCAATGACTCTATGTCAGGTGATATATTCGAAGTAGCTATGCGCAGAATGCCAGTCAGTTTACCGTCTGATAGGGATGATTTCGTTTTTTACTTTTATTACGTTTACAACCTACCCAACCTAGATTACTTCATGTGCGCGTAGATAATTTATTCTGGGCCAGATTAAACAGTAGATTACTTCGTCTGGTTAGCTTCATCTACAGCAGATTGCGCACACAAATTATCTTGATCTAATTTCACGACAATGTGGTGACAATAAGTTACAACTTCGGATGAAAATATTAGTCTGATTTATCGGATCATTTATTTAATGCGAAGGCGGACGTTTATAAGCTCGGCTTACCGCTCCAACTTAACAAAAATCAGTCAAACGAGTTCTTTATCAGTGACAGTGAAGAGTGTTATTATTATCCAAATGGGTCCCGGGTTCGATCCCTAGCATAATCCTTAATTTTTTCCTTTTTATTTTTTTTTATATTGATATTTTTTTTTTAGTAATCCTGTTGAAAACATATTATTTAATAATAAGCGTGTGCTTATCAGAGCCAGAAAATTGCTGTTTTAATGTTCATGGCAAAAAAAGGTACGTCAAACGGCTAGATAGCGAAAACATCTAAACTCACTCACGTTTTAATCTGCGCGCAGATGAAGTAATCTGAGTATAGTGTAAACGTAATATTATTATGTTTCATGCGGGAAAAAAGTTTTCGCAAATATACAATATATACTCCCGAATAAGGGTATCTGTTGAAGTGCGAGTTTAGTTAGGTTTGGGTACTGCTTGGTGTTAAGGGGCTATACCAGTGTGAACGCTGAAGCGACTTAAGCGCTGGATTCAGAAGCCCGAAAAAAAGAGTTCCTCCACTGCTGACATGACTCCGGCCGACTGAGTAGCTAAAACCGAAAAAGGAAAAAAAATGACGTTAAACTGGAAGGTATTTCCTGTACAATGACGTAGGGTTTTCAAAAAATATCAAACTCTAAGAAAATGGCGTAGGTATGAAGAAAAAAGTCTGTTTTCCTGCCTATAAAATGGTCGTTTTTTCAATGCCAAATCGCCATATATTCAATAATACTCAGTACAAGTTTCAAGTCAATCGGATAATTGCTCTTTGAGTTACAATGTCAGCAAATTTGAAAAATCTCATTTCGAGAAAAACGCGTTAAAGGTTTAACTAACGAACTGCGTTGAACAGTTCCAGAATACTTTTTAAATGGCAACGCTGTTTTCAAATAGCCCTATACATATATTTCTAGCTTGAATAGTGTCCCCTCTTAATTAAGTACAATACCATTTATGATGCCGAAAGATTCAAGTAACAACACGTCAGAGATCCGGCTCCAGGCAGATGGAGCAGATCGCACGAATATCGCACTAAAATATCAGCGGGTCAAAATTGATCGGTCGATCGGTGTGATTTCCACATACACAAGCCGATCCATCGGCCGATATCAATATCGGGCGACGGATCGGCCGATCGATCGGAGCGTGTATGGCACTTTAAGAAAGGCATACCAGCCAACCAGTGCTCATCCGTTGCAATGGTTGGATATTTGCTTGGATGCCTGCAAGCACTTTGTTTAAAATTCGAACCAGATGCTCAACTTTATATAACGGTATTCCGATGTAAATATAAGGCGTATTCGACTCTCCCGGGTCTCATTGGATCTTCATACAAATTTGCAGACCGGTCTTTAATCCAGGACTGTTGTTGGAAATCGTTGGATTTATGCTGCTGGGTCGTGCCTCTACATCCACAAAGTTGTCGCCCTGATATCTATCTGACAGTTCTCGAACGTTAATTGGCTGTCATAGGTGTCATGGAATTTAAAGAGATGCGTGCTCTGTATAAATATTAAATAGTGGAATTGCATGTTTGAAAAATTAACATGTCGTAAACAAGATATGCGCAGGGAACACGCATTTCATTCAATTCGATAGGATTTAACCGGCAGCCGTACGCTTCGCTCGTTCTGGGTAATTGACAACTCCCATCACTTTGACGTCGTCTTCTTCTTATTTTAGTAAGAACTACCAACTGTTAGATTTTGAGATCCATGCCATTTTATTCATTCATGATCCAGACTAAAACGAATCGAATGCACTTGTACATATTATACCTTTCGCAGAACAAGCAAACATTACGACTTACCCACTTGGAAACACATCGACTGCCTCCCACGTGCAACTAGCCGGCTTGGACACGAGGGGTGGCCATAACTGGGGAGCTGGCGGCCCATTCGGTTACGGTATAAGTACCAAGGTTAGAACTTTCACGATCGTTTCTTTGCAGGAATACGAAAATGAGAAGTCTGGCAAGCTTCCGAAGGTTGGGTTGGCGGCCGTAGAGGGTTAAAATTTGCATAAAAACGTTAAGATTACGTCATTTTATCAAGTTTGCAGCTTTGTATTGTGAAAGATACTAATTATCCAGGATATTTTTTATTACAACATCTATTCTTGTAGTGGGGTTCAGAGCAGATTTTACAGAAAGTGCTCGTAAATACGAAGTGAACTTCCGGTATTTCTTTTTTAGCTTTGTTCACATATTTTGAAAACGGTCAATCGGAGCGTCCACTTCGTATTTACGAGGACTTTCGGTAGAATCTTTTATGGACCACACTACAAAAATAGAGAATAACAAAATATCCTGGACAATTAGTACTTGTATCTTTCACAATACAAAGCGGCAAACTTGATCAATGACGCAATTTTAACGATTTTTTGCAAATTTTAACCCTCTACGGACGCCGGAGGCCTGCCAGACTTCTCATTTTCGTATTCCCGCATTACAAAGAAGTGATCGTGAAAGTTCTAGATTTGGTACTTATAGCGTAAACAGACGGCCACCAGCTCCCCAACTACAATTCTAACGTAATGTTCTGCGATGAACCTTAAAACCGTGTTAAAGAAAACTGCGGTTGTCGCTACGATTTGAATTCAATGTAAATTTTTGATTTGCAGCGGCTCCCGAAGCTTGCAGGGTCCAATTCCAAAAGAATGCCTCCTCTTCTCAATTAACTTGCTCGAGATTTTTTTCTCTACGTTTCGCGTCAATTTGCAATGAATCATATATTGACCTAAATTATCTTTATAGATTGGGACACAAAACCAAACTAGTTCGTGGGCCGGAATGTGGTCCGTGGGTCGTATGTTGAACAGCTTTGGGTTAAACAATACCTTGTATATACCATTGTTCAATAACGACTAATGTCCTTCACAAAGATCCGCCATTTAGCGTGACCACTTATCGCAAGCCAATGCGTCCCGAAAGAAAAACCAACACCCGAAGAACGTGTGCAAAGCGAAATGTGTGAAGAACAGAAATGTGCAACAAGTTTGCAATATCGTGATGAAATTTGATATGTTCATCAGTTTTATCATAATTTCCATTCATTTATGACATTCCAAATGCGCGTCCTGATTGCAAATTTTATATCGCACATTGAACATGTGTAGCGTGCAATCACGTCAGGAATACTAAGTACAGCATGAATGGCGAGTGCAATTGGATACCTTGGTAGGTACTTGGGGCTCCTCTACCTTAGCGCTGTTGTTGTTGGTCGTCTATGCGGCCTCTGGTTTCAGCGGGACGAAGCGCCACGAATGGGCAATATTGAAATCCGGCATAAGAAGCAGAAAACCAGGTGAATTGTGGTTGGATACGAGTATGTAACATGTACATAGATTCTCATGACGGGTATGTTTAAAACATGTTTGCCGTAACAGACATTTGATTGCAAATGCCATTCAAGTTGTCTGTACAACGTTCCTGTTGTACGGAAATATATGGAAAGTGCGTAGCGTTGTTTACCACTCCAAAGGACAGGTGTTTGTTTTATACTTGTACAGGTTAACAAGTCGACGAAACATTTTTATTGCATCTATGAAAAAGCAGTCTCTACTTGGGAGTTAAAGTGTTCATAGAGTTAGGGTTAAATGCAACTATGTATGTACATATGTTCTATATGTGTTCAGAAAAATGTTCGAACCAAGGTCTGAGTTGAGCAAAATTAAGCGAATAGTGAACAATGGCTTGTGGATCAGAAAATATATACATGAATCGTTTGCAGCCGATTGAAAGCCAGTCTTACTTCGGTAGGTATAGGTTGCCCATATAATAAATACTCGTAGACGTCATTTCAAGATAAATCTGAATTGTATTATTTCGATCCATGTAATGGGCTCTACGAAACAACTTCCAATGAAATAATTCCCAACGAAATAAGTTCCAGTAAAAATGAAATAATTCAAAAAAAATAATGAAATAAGTCCCAAGGGAAATGAAATAATTCCAAAAACCGAAAATGAAATAAGTCCCAGTTTTTAGGACTCATAATGAAATAACTCCAAAATGAAAAACACAAAAAATACGAAATAAGTCCCAAAATTTACTGGAATATATTACTCATCAGACATATACATATATATTATGTACGGATATGTACCATATATTGGGACTAGCGTTGATATCCGCTTTAGGTAGTACAATCCAACCATATGTGCATCGTAACAATAGCTTCATAATGCAAAATGTAGGCTCGAATTGCCTAAAACAGTAATCTACTTGAGGGTAACCCTGTGTGAATATCCGCTTTAGGCTGTACAAACATCATCATAACAATAACTTAGCATTGAAAAACGTCACGTTCGGAAGACATTATGGAAAAAGCCATTTGGAAATAATTTATTAATGTATAATTTCGGTTGAAACCGAAAGTGGCCATGCATGGAATCTTTCGGTTTCACACTCAATGTTCAATTTCGTTTAAAACGAAAGTTAGTATTGGGCTATTTTCGCTTTCGTTCGCATACGTTATTTCGATTTGAAACCGATATTATCCATGCATGGATTATTTCGTTAATTTTTTGATACCTTCGGTTCTAAGTCCGGTAGTCCGGCTGGCGCAACGGTTAGCACGTTCGCCTTCAACGCACTGGGCCCCGGTTCGATTCCGGGGATTTACGTGTCGGACTATGAGCCCACTCAGCTGTTAAATGAGTACCCATTACGCCCATTGAAGTCGTTGTAGTTTGACGATTTTCGAAACTTCCAGCTCATCGTACAATTCATACAACTCATGGTTGTACCGGATGCGCCATCCATCTTGATCGCAAACAGCCCCGAAATTCGCCGTAGAACCTTACGTTCAAATGTGTCTAGCATGTTTCTGGAGGTTTTAGTTAGGGTCCAGGCTTCGCAGCCATGGCATAGCACTGGTCGTATAATGGTTTTGTACACGCGGAGTTTCGTGTTTCTGTGCACATGCTTCGATTTCATTATAGGGAGAACCGAGAAAGAAGTCTTATTAGCTAACTGTATCCGTCGCTTGATTTCATCAGTTTCATTGGCGTCCCTTGACAAGTTGCAACCCAGGTATATGAACTCGATTTTGAGGCCCCCCACATTGATGCTCGATTGTACAGGTGTCCTTGTCGTCGATTGCATCATTATTTTAGTTGTACCCTCGTTGATACTTAGTCCAACTACTTTTGGAGCGGTATCGAGTGTATGCAGAAGTTCTTCTGCGTCAGCCAATCTTCGGGACATGATGATGATGTCGTCGGCGTACGCTACTTATTATGTCGACTTGATGAGAAGCGTCTTCCAGGTTTTTGAAAATAGATCAGTAAGTCTATTCTGGATCATGACTTGTGAGACGGAGTTGGTCATCATCATCTTCGTCAGTCGCACTAACTTTGCCGGTATACCAAATTGCAGCATGATGTTGTACAATACTCCACGATCGATACTGTCGTATGTCTGCTTGAAGTCGACAAAGATTTGGTATACGTTTAAGTGTTGTATTCCCAGCACTTCTGGAGCATCAGTTTGACCGTAAAGAGCTGATCGGTTGTGGGGCGACCAGGTCTGAAACCGCTTTAATATTCGCCAATGATTCGTTCTGCGTACGGCCAATCATCTTGGATCTCCTCGTCCTCCCAGTAATTGATGTATGGCATTAACTAGACCCGTTCCACCGAATTTTAGCAGTTCAGCTGTAATCTCGTCAGCGCCCGGCGCCTTATTTCGTTTTAGTGACTGCAACGCGAGATCAACTTCCTCTTCTGTCGGGGGTTATATGGGTGGGCCTAGATCAACAATATCGTCGAGAGCTTCTTGTATGGGTATGTTAGATGGCAGTTTCAGAAGCTCTTCAAAATAAGAGGCCCATCGTTTGTAAATGCCATCGGTGTCGCTGATAATGTTTCCATCCTTGTCCTTACAAAGCCTTATCCTGGGTTGGTAGCCGTTCTTAATTGTATTTACTAGTTTGTCCGCTTGTGTGGTGTTCCTATTAGCTAAGTTTTCGTTTATATTCAGCAACTGCTCGTCAAAGTATTTACGTTTTTTACGTCTAATTATTCTATTCGATATTCGTCATATTTTTCTCTTCTAGCTATGGTTCCTCATTGAATCCATTGTTTGTAGGCCTCGTTTTTCGCGTCAAGTGAATTTTTGCATTCTTCGTCGAACGCCGGGCTTTATATCCCACGACCTTCTTTTCGACATCCCTGATGGTACCCTTTAGTTCTTCCCAGAACCCACGGACGCCTGTGTTGCTGATGTTGTGTAGCATAGGCGATAGTCTTTCTTCAAGGGCGGTAGTATACGGCACGGCCGTGACATCGCTCAGAAGCTTATCAACCGCAAAGATTTTGGGAGGGCTGATTCTCGAGTTTGAGTCGCAGTTTGCTCCTCAATAGGAGCGGACATCCATGACACTAGACGCCCATCTCCTGCAAATGAGGACGTGATCAATTTGGTTGACGGTATGTGCGTCTGGAGATTTCCAGGTCTACTTGTGAATGCGTCGATGCGATTCCTACTGCAGGCGAAGTCGATAAGTCGCTGGCCGTTGTCATTACATTTTTCATGGAGACTGTGACCTCCAGTGGTCCCTCGTTGCCAACTTTCATTTCCGACTTTCGCGTTAAAGTCTCTCAGCAGCATTTGGACGTCGTTTGTTGAAAGTGAGTCGAAGAGAGTCTCAAAGCGGGCGTAGAACACGTCTTTTACTGCGTCTTCTTTAACTTCAGTGGGGGCATGCAAATTGATGAGCCAGAGATTGAAGAATCGAGTTTTAATGCGAATCGCACACAGCCGTTCATTTATGGGTTTCAAGTCAGTAATGTGCGGCTTGAGATGATTGTTCACTTTAAATGCTACTCCAAACTCCTCGCGGCCCGATGGTTTGTCACTTGTAAAAATTGTGTGCGATTTTTTGTCATTAATCTCGCTGCCAATCCAATTTGTTTTCTGGACTGCAGTAATGCTCAGTTTGTACTTTTCGACCTGTTGAAGGAGGGCCTTCTCGGCCCACGGTTTGTTTAGAGAGCGCACATTCCAGGATCCGAAAGAATAATCCTTTAGTCGTTTCCGTGGTCGTCGTTGTTGTTCCGTCCAATTCGAGACTTTTGTTACAAATCAATGAGCAGATCGATGGTGAAGTTAGCCATCAAAATGGCATTTTTGGAGTCAGTTTACAATAAGAGGTTGTAAAAGTTATGTAGTAAAACACGACATTGACATAGAGGGTTTGTATGTTGCTGCTTCTAACGGCTTATCACTGAAAATAACAACATAGGCGGTTGAGCAATTGATGCATAAATATTTTAAAAACACGTTAGAAAAACAGAAAAAAAAACCAGGCCGAAGCGTATATACCCTAGACTTGTAAAACCCTAGTGGTGATACCAAAAGTACGAATTGGCAACGACTATATGCATTAAAAGTCAGTTTCTTATATGGCCAGCTTATGGAGGAGGTTGGCACTCATTCAGGACGATCTTGACCATTCTCAAAATCAATTAACTAACCCATTCTACAAATATTTGTCGAATTTTTCAAGTCACTAGCTTGATTCTATCGAAAGTTGTTGCTTATTTGAAATCTCACTTGTAGGGGAGGTAGGGGTTCCTTAGGTCGAATCTTGCCCATCATTGCCACCAACCAATAAGATCACCCTACAAACATCTAAACAAAATTTCAAGTACCTAGCTTCACTCTATCAAAAGTTATCGCTTATTCGAAGTTTCATTTGTAGGGGAAGTAGGAGCTTCGTTGGTCGGATTTTACGTATTTTCAGTATTAGCCAACTGGATCCTACTACAAACATTTGACCAAAATTTCAAGTCGCTAACTTTATTTTATAGGCAGTTATCGCTTATTTGAAGTTTCATTTGTAGAGGAGGTAGGGGTTCTCTGGATCCGTTTTCAGTACTAACTAACTAGATCTTACTACCGACTTTCCATTAAATTTTCAAGTCGCTAGTGTCATTCTATCGAAAGTTATCGTAATTAAAGTAATATTAAATTTTTTGAATTTTGTTGGGGAGGTAGGCGTTCCTTTGATCTGATTACGCCCAACTTACAAAACCTTAAGCAGCTTCTCACCTTAGGGTTACACGCCAAAAATCAGGTGTATACGTCAATTAGGTCAAGAATTATTGACAAAAAACCTGAAAAGTAGGGTAGTACGGGGCTCTTTGTAAGAAAATTACCGTTAGTTTTCAACTGATCGATTTTTTTTTTCCAGGAGAGTATGAGATTACCATCAGGAGCAATATACCAAAGCTAGAGCTTTTCATGTTTATTTAATCGGGAGTTATAATTACATTTAATTATTTTACATATGGTAATGGCGTTCTCTTGGCCTGATCATGCCCGTTTGCAATACCAACCAACTAGATCATACTACCAACATTTGATCAAAATTTCAAAGCTTATCGTGCGAACGAACAGACAGACAGACAGACAGACAGACGGACAGACAGACAGACATGGCTAAATCGAATCAGGAGGTGATCATTTATATATATACATTGCGATACCTCGGGAGCCTCCCTTAAGGTGTTATGTATTTTCGTCGTGACAAAAACAATATACCCTATACTGTAAGTCTAGGGTATAAAAATTCAAAAATTGACATGGGAGGTTGAGAATCTTCACCATCGTTCTATAAGATATTTAAGTTTGCAGGATTCCTTTTTTTTATTAATGGAGGAGGCCAATGCCTTCGTTTGCCCACGCCACATCTCCCAACAGCCGAGCTGGGCTGCCAGCGCACGTCGACAGTGGGTACTTGGAGAGGGTTAGAATTTCAACACCTAGAGTGACCTTCGGCCTACACGGCCACCTCCCATTCCTCGTCCACCGAGAACTCCATTACAAGCAGTACATGGAAAGTTCCTGTAAAAGTTACCAGAAAGCTGCAAGTTTTCGTCAATTCGATATCTATTAATTTTCTGGCCCGAAACAATGTCAAATGAACAGTAAAATCAGCGTAAGGGTCAAATGTCAATCAACGAATTGATATGCAGGCGAAAATAGCCTGTGGATAGGTCACACATCGCGGAAGGATGGTAACTGCATTACTTTACATGCCATGAAATGGAACATCATTTTCAATCAAGGCTCACGAAGAGAGGGTCCTAAATTCACATGCCGTCGATCTATGGCAAAAGAGTATAAGGCTCTAGGTAAGTCGTTTGGGGAGTTGTACCCCATTGCCCAGAACAAAGGCGGAGTGGTTGACGTGCTATGCTTCACTAGGGGTTAAGGCAAAGTCCAACGAATGGACGATAATAGCATGCCTAAACGATCAAAGCCTCTGCCTCCGTCCTCACTTAAAAGTTCTCAAGTTCAACAGCGCATTACAACGCCGGCGAAACATCAGAATCAGACTGACTACGCCTCAATGTACTGAGCTAGCGGCCTCCCAATGATACTGAAAATGAATAAGCAAATGTCTTATGCTCCAAAATCATCAGATAAATTTCTCCACTGTATCATAAATAAAAAACTTGCTTCTTTTCTATAAATTATGGGTATTTATTTACACTGAAAACTAATGTATTGTTTAAATTTACTTATAATAATAGTTCATACGTATTGCCTCACAGAGATACAATATCTAATTTACATTTATAGATTGGTATATATATAGATTTATGAATAATGCGAACACTGGTAAAGTTCTACCTTTTATTATGTAATTGATTAGACCTAAAATATTATCTAAATATTTTTTTATAATAACTTCAACTTTACTCGTACAAAAACTATTATAATATTTCTCTGTAATATAAATAAATCGGTTCAGCATTTAATGCATTTCTATTTATGTATTTCATCTTAAATATTCTCTAAAAAAATATCACTAAAGAATAAATTAAATACAAAAACAAAAAACTTATTGTAAATTTTCGTATCTTGATAAGTGTTTTAAACTTAATGAATAGTGCGAAAGCAATTTAAAAAAATCATATTTATATACGTACATACATTTTATCAACGGATGTCATATTGAATAAAAAAAGTCTTATAATTAATTTTGTATTTAGCATTATGTATAAATAAATATATGTATTGGCACCATCTAGAAGATGGTGCCAATACATATATTTATTTTCGTTAAAATCTTTTTCATGTTGTACGAAATTGACTTTTCTCTCCGAGATAAATCAATAGATGCCGAATTTGTGATCTAGTCATATTCGTTTGCTTCTGTTCTCCTATAAAATTTATTTATAATTTCCAGGCTCTAATTAAGTTGTTTATCGCCAAAACTTCTCTAATTGAGGTCATCAATTATCCTAAACAAAAATTTGAATAACGAGTACGAGTATTTAAAAAAAAAACGAAGTGAGAAAAAAATAATCTAGCAAATCACAGTGTTTGTGTGTGTGTGTGTAAAATTATGCAATATATTTAATATTACGAGCTTAAAAGTTACAAGGTTTAGGTATAGTGTACAGCTAGCAGTAATTTAGGCAATCAACGAGAAGAATTTTTGTTGGGTATATTGGAGGATGTATTCATGTATTTACAATATTAATTTTATTTTTTGGGGAATATATCAGCTTAATCGTATCAAAAAAATTTATGTGATTATATCAGCAGTATACATATATTGTTGCTTCATTTTTTGATTTACTTTTTTTTTCACTGGTAGAAGTTTTAGAGAATTTTCTAAGACAGGCTTGAGCATAAGATCGAATTTTGATTTCACAAATAGAAATTGAAGAAAAAGCTTCTTTTTGTTAGGGAATATGTAGGTTCTTGCAAATTTTGAAAAATTATAACGTTATGAGGTTTATTATGTCCAAGCAGTATATCTCATCGACACAATCCGTGCTGTTATTGTAGATTCGTCTTCACATATCACGGGAGAGAGCACCCATTTCCCCGCTTAAAACCCGCGGAAATTTAAATAAAACCCGCGGAAATTTAAAAAAATGTTCCTAATCATGATAAATAGCCTTTTTAATGATAATTTTAATGAGGGTCCATACTTGGCGTGAGATCAATTCAATCTTGGTAACCAAGGTGTGGTAAGTTAAAATTTGTATGTATCTGACAATTTGAGATCAAGTGAATTGGTCAGATCGAAAAATGAATTTTGACAAAAATAAAAAATTAATAATTCCCCCAAATTTGAAGGGATAATTCACATGGAAAATTTCCCCAAAACCGATTATGAACCATACTTTCAAAATCGTACTTGTAAAACTATATTGATATTTAACATTGAAGTGGCGCTTTATATGATGATTCTAATAATGTATACGGTGGCGAGTTCTAACGTCATGCTAAACAATTCCAATTGAATTAAAAAAAAAAACGAAATAACGGCAAATTGACATTATTTCACTGGACGTTATTACATTCAATCAAAGTATTCACGGTCGTTCTGTACTGCCTAAAGCGGAAATCCTGCAATATGTGCATCATAACAATAGCTTCATACCGTAGAATATAGGTTTGTACTGTCTAAAGCGGAAATCTACTTGAGAGTGGCCCAGAGTGTATATCCGATTTAGGCAGTACAAACTTCATAACAATAACTTCACACTGAAAAACGTTAGGTTCGGACTGAGCATAGCGAAAGTTCCAAGTTTTTGCTGGTGAAAAGGTTTTTTTTTCTAGAAAAATTAACTATCTCCCAAAATTAAAATTTGGGCGTATTGTTCATTTTCTATATTTATGCATTTTGGGGTCATTGTTCATATGGAAATTTCCTCCCAAACCAAATCGAGTTTTTGGGGTAATTTTGCGAACTATCACTCGAAATTTAGGGTGATTTTACATTAGAAAATTCACCTCAACCGCATACAAAGTTGGGACGGGGTGGATCATGTTGACAACGCACCATGCATATTTGTTGCCTGTTGCTAACTTGGAGAAATTAAATGGAGTGAATTTGAGAATAAAAAATCTTTGTCCTGTTAAGGGTTCATAGCTTCAAGCGACCGTGTTGCGAGTAGCAACAAAACTCATGGTTCGTTGCCAAGCTACAAACGCACCTTAAGTTGGTATGCAGAATGAAACCGAGTCGCCAATTCCAAACCAAGCTGCAAAATTATTTCAGATGGTCGACGTAAGGCATTATTTTTAATTTGAGTTGAATATAATTATTGGCCATGTTATAATTGGTTTTGAAGTCTTTCGATAAAAACTTTTTTTGACTTGTACAGCTCAGATTCGCCATTCAACGTTCAACTTGTAAAAAAGACGATGGAATGGATGAAATCGACGTTCTTTTTGTATGACTGCTGCATATTAGAATATCTGCTACTTTGTATAGCAGCTAATAACTTTGCTGCTGACAACAAAAAATAACAGATGCAGATTAACACTTGAGACAATACATTAAACCGTCTCATGAGTTGGAGGTTAAAAGCTTCAGCTTCTCACAATAGCAGCTCCCTAATTAGCTCCTCTCTTAACTAAATTAGGCCTTAGCCAAATAAGCTATTAACCAAATTAACTGTCCCATTTAGAAGAAAGTGTAGTCCGAGTGAAGCAACGGTTAACACGTTCGCCTTCTGTGCACTGGGCCCCAGTTTCCTACTGAATACTACTGCATTCAGTATGGATCGAAACAATGATAAAAAAGGGGACTTACGTGTCGGACTATGAGCCCACTCAGCTTACCCCGTTTGGGGTGAATAGCTCGATTGAGCGTGTCGCTTACCACACACCCCTGCACAAAACACACCGTCACGATCTAGTAAAAGAGATGATGCTAACTAATCTCGAGGTATTGGTACAAATTAGACTGTTGGCGCAACAGTCATTTATTTATTTTATTAAGAGGAAACTTTGTACTGATTTTATCACTATAGTGGACTTAATAAGGGAATTAATTAATGTAATCTAACCCCCCCAATTATTTCGTTCCGGCGTCCCAGAGTCAGAGTACAATAATTCAAGTCTGTGTGGAGAATGAGAGCTCTTGTTGGAAATAATCAAACTGTGATGAAAAAATGTTTAGTACAATTTGCAGAGAAATTATAATGTTAACAAAGCTTTAATTGTAAAATTTCGGTCGACTTTGAAAATCCGCATCAAAACCGCTGAGATTCGGGTTTTTTCCGCGTTAAATGTTCAAATCTCGCGGCATTTCGGAGGAAAACTGCTCATCTATCAGCACTAGACACAATCCCAGTGCGGGTAGTACAGCACTATTCTTCGATGTGTAGGTAAGTACTGAAGAATGTAATGTAAAATGTAATAACTGGAGTCCGAAATTATCACTGGCCAATAAAAGGGAAACATTCAATGTCAGCAAATATTAACAATTAAATTTATTTTGTAAATCAACAGTTCTAAGAGCATCGTTGAAAAAATGATGACGAGTATCTACACTGCATGCAGATACATCGGTACATGGATATGTGTTATGACTACCAAACGCGTGGAACGTGTTTTGTCGAAGATTTCGACGTAGGGAGACGATCCCAGTATCGTTAACTATACTGTATGAAATCATTCAACAAAACATGTTCCATGCATTCGGTAGCCATAAGCATAAGACATATCCATGTACCGATGTAGATACTCGTCATCAGTTTACTGATGATGAACAACTCCGTAAGAGGGCACGAGCGACGAGGTCTAAGCTGTATACTATTTTCATACTAAAGCTGGACCTTTCAATTTCATTCAACGGCAATCAATTGTTTGCCCTTTGGTCGCTCACCAAGCAAAATTTTCAAAAGTTCATTATGTTAATAGATGCGGGACGTTGCGTAGGCTATTTCCTCATGGCGAACATTTCAGAGTTTTGTGCTTGCATTTACCACCTACAAAATGATGACTGTGTAATGAACCATATTTTGGTCTGGTAGTGCTGCTTCCAGATCCATTCCAGATTGCAGATCGATGGCAGCACCTGGTGATTAATGATCTGTCGGTGGTACGAAACCAGAGGCCGAGGGTCCCATTACACCCGGACACCGATGCAAGCTCGAGGGCAAGTGAATCGTCCGCCAACCATTCCATCCTTATCAACTCATTTTTGTTATTCCACTTTTTTACCTCCCCTGTTTGTGTTGTCTTCCCCAGGCCTATGAATTTCTATTAATACGTAAAGGACAGGGGCAACGAGCTGCGAAAACCCCGCCCACGTGTCCCAAACTGAGCTACAGCAAGCATAGGCCGCTGCTTAGCACGTTGAGGGGCCTTTGTCTTCGCCAGATGGCACGGCCCGACGTTCACAGTCATTATGCTACTTTAGGCTCTGTCCCACGGGCATCTTGGGATGCCCACCAAACCGTCCATTACAACTGTTAAGAAACTCACTGTCGTTTATGGGGAAATAGATTTTCGGAAATCGTCGTCGAAAAAATCCATTGTAAACTATATCCGTACATACGTCGTGTTAGTAACTTCATCGTTGAGAGTAATGAAATTTGAAAGCTCTTGCATGCTTGCACTAGCCGATTCCAAAGAAATGAGCTGGTTAACAAGAAGTGGGACTCTATACAAATTAAGAGTGCCTGACTATTAGTTGAATATGTGTTGGATTACGAAGGGGTAATGCCGAATAACGAGCATGTTTTGTCATTTGAAGAGCTTTTTGAAGTGTTGTCATCTCTATCCCTCTAAAGGCGAATTCTATTTGATTATTTGCGTACGCGCACCGCGCTTTTTCTTAAATCATATGAAGTTCCAAATTGTGCCAAATTGACTGCGAATGAGATTAATACTCAATACACTAGTTTAAATTAAACGTGACCGACTGACAATTCTGCGAGCCTGGTTGGAAATCGTTATATCCGTCGAGATGGACAAATTGTCAGAATGATAACCAGGCATAAGACATATCCATGTCAAAAATGTTTTTCTCCCAGGCCCAACATTTGACTCTTCTATCTGGCGACTCATAACAGAACCTCTGGCAACTCCGCATACACCCGGTACCTGATAAAATTTATAGGTACAAACACGACTCTTTTACGTCCGCAAAATATCAATCAGATGTCAGCCTCTGCTTATCCTCCGATGACATGTTTTGAATTTTTATGCTTTTATTAAATTTCGTTTTGAACCGCTGCTCTTTGTATTATGCCCCCATTTAGACAGACCGCGATTTTATTGTTGTCATTTGTTTTATTTATTGGATTAAACGATCCGTGTGTTACATTCGAAGACATATTCGTATTCAGTATACGAAATAATCACCGATAAATTATCATATGAACATCATTTGATGGCCGTTTTTGATAAATTCGTACATGGGTTTTGGCAATTCGCAGTCAACCGCACCGCATAATTTCAGGGAGTACCCATGTATATATGTGTTCAGATTTTGCAATGAGGGGCTTTGAGAATGAACAGGTTGGCCGATGAAAATCGAACTGTGAGCATTTTACGTACATTTAGATATCTACGATAAATATAAAATGTTGCTCAAAACTTGGTTTAGTCTTCAGACGAAGTTACGAACTACTACAAACTAAGTATTCAACAGATTTTGGAGTCTAGAGATACATCCTCTGTCTCGTACCTACATCATGCAAATATTAACCAACAATGAAAACAAAGATGACTACAAGTATACTATATATTGTTGACATATAATGAAAATCACGACAACAAAACACTGAAACTGCAAATCTGAATGCAAATTTTGTGTAATAAAATCGTTTCCGTCTGCTCAATATCTGACCAATACTTGATCCACGATTTCGTGTCAATATTTAGTGGGCGAATATCAATAAAATTATTTATTTTATGCGAAATGTACGAACACCTATACAATGAATATACATAGTGTTCTGGTTAACCCTGGGTGATGCAAGAGCCAGTGTTTACATGAGTACGAAGGAAATTCTTTCTTCTTATCCGTCAGTTTAACTGTTCGCGGCAGGATGAAGCTTCTCTAAATGAGCCTACAGTTTAGCTGATGAATCAGGAAATGAGAAAAACTGCAGGCAAAAATCTTTAATATTCAGTTCCCTAACCCCTTGTGGGGCATAGCGCGTCAACTGCAAGATGTGGCCCAGTTGACGTTTCGTTAGCATAAACTAGTTTTAGAGAATGCAGTTGCCAGCATGCTCCTCCTGCTCCCCATGGCCACGAACGTCGTCGCGGACGGGATTCGAACCCGAAACGCCGGTAGTCAGACATGAGATTGATGCCTCTACGCTCTGAGCTACGAAAAAATATCTAAGCGCCACTAACATATCTGGCCACTGCCTGAACAGTCAGGCAATGGACTGCAAGTGGCCTGCAGTCGGTGTTGAGATGATGTGAACTGGCAATAATCTGAATTTTCCACACACTTGCAGTTTCAGGGGGCTGCAGTTCACAAATTTTAAGACCGTATTAAGGTCAACTGCAGGTGTGTGTGCCAAATACGATTATCTTCAGTTAAAATGTATGTCTAGTGTAGTAAAGGCCTGATTTTTTCACTATAAAGCCGACTGTATTTCAGTAGAACCTCCAAAGTTGGCCACCTCTGTATTTTGACTACCTCTGCTGGTTGACCTACTCGCCCTTTCACCTTTGGCATGGTTTTCACAGAAATAATGTTCAGTAAGTTGACAAGTAATTTAACCTCTGTAAATTGTTAAAAAAAAATTGATGTTTAATGGCGCATTATCATACTGAAGAGCTTTAGGAAATGGAATTGATATTTCTTCCACGAAACGCTATATCAGTTTTGCTAAATATAGAATAGATTAAGGCCCGATCAACTTCTTGAAAGGGGTTTTTAGGTAGTCATATGAATTTCAGTTTTAGTTGTCCCATCCGTTCTCTAACAGTTGATTTATGCATTCTCCGTCAGTTCGAGCTATCCGTTTCCATCATCAATCTAAGCAATCCGTTTTACTATCCATTTTCATAAGTTTTGGGTAGGATATGATGACGAAGAAGAATCGATGACAGAATGGATAGCTTAATAATTGAAAGCACAACTGGTGAGGAGCGGATAACTCAACTGATGATGAATGAATGGGAGAGCTAAAATTGAAACCGATATGATAGTCTAAAACCCCTCTAAGACGCTGCTGTATTAAAAGTTCTTACCTAAATCATTAATATCTGAAAATACGGAGATGGAAGCACCTAATAAATGTGTCATGCTCTATTCGGAATAAAATACTGGTAGCGTCTGGTACGATACGGTTTCCGAAGGGCGCATTTCACTATTGACGCAATCATGTCAGTGACTGGCCTGGCAAGGAATGCCATGCGTGGGGAGAAGTATTATGCTGTGGTCACACTGGATGTCAGAAACGCTTTTAACTCCGCTTTTAATCAAGAGCTTCCGCACATACCGTGTTCTGCAATATGAAACTGGCGAAGCAGCGAATGAATATAGCCGGTGTTTCACAAGGATACATTCTTGGTCCTTTGTTTTAGAATATAAGTATAACGACGTTTTGGATTTGCCTGCACCTAAGGAGGTAACGATAGTCGGGTTCGTGGGTGATATAGCGGTGGTTGCGGCCGCTAGATGCCCGGAATATGCCGAAGTGTAAGCCAGCGAGGTAATCACAACTCTCAAGTTGTGGTTGAAGAAAGTGGGCCTAGAGCTGGTCGATCATATGCTTCCATTACTTCCAAGGCAGTCATTACGTACTTGGGAGTGATGGTTGACACAAAGCTGAGCTTTGGAGCGCAATCTACAGTCGCCAGACGGCAAACCACCCATTGTGCTGCAGGAATTACTCAACCACGTTCCCCAGTCGTAGCGACGAGTTCGAGTCGTGTTAACGAGCAGCTTATCCACCTTCGTACTAAAAACGCTTGAGGGTATCATAGACTTCCACATATCTCTAAAATTGCCTTGACCCCTCCAGGGGCATGGGCGCGTCAACATCTCTAGCATTTCGATGCCTTGTTGACGTTTCAATAGCATACTTTTCGGAAGTGCAGTTGCTAGCATGCACCTCCTATCCGCGCCGTCTTTATACTGACAAGCCCGGAGCACTCAAGGGTAGATCCACAGAAACGGCTCTGCATAAGGTGGTGCGCACCATTGAACAGAGCCTTCAGTATAAGCAATATACACTATCTGCTTTGCTAAACATACAGGGTAAATTCAATAATATCCGCATCGAATCTATTCACGGCGCCCTATCAGACTTCGGAGTTGAGTCAGGGTTCCGCAACTGGATAGCAACTCTTCTAACATCTAGAATAATTCATGCGGACTTAGGAAACAGCCACCTAACCAAATTCGCATGGAGAGGGACACCAAAGGGAGGCGTCATTTCCCCACTACTCTGGCTAGTTGTCATGAAAATCCGAGCTAGGCTTGACAGAGAAGTGATTAAAGTGGTCGCGAACGCGGCTGATGTGGGGATCGTAGGGTTAAGGATGTACCCTACATGATTAGAAAGGCGTGGGCATGGCGAGTACCTTGGCCACAAGCTGTGGGCTGGGTGTCAATTCAGGTAAGATTGAACTAATGTTATTTACCAGAAAAAAAAGTACCACATTCAACCCTTTCTAAGCTAAACGGACATCAACTCCAAATATCGCCCAGCGCAAAGTATTTAGGTGTCATTTTAGGCAGGAAGCTTAAACATTGAAGAACGGGTACATCTTTCTACTTTCTTTCTGTAAGTAAATATTTGTAAAAATATGAAGTCCGAATGGCGCAGTTGTTAGCACGTTCTTCTAAGCATTGGGCCCGGTTCAATTCCTACTAATGCGGTAGTCTAAAAAATTTGATTTACGTGCCAGAGTATGAGCACACTCAGCTGTTAAATAAGCACTCATTTGATGTAAATAACTCAGTTGAGCGTGTTGCTGACCACACATCTCTACGTAAAACACACCGTCACGATCTAGGAAATTTGATGATGCTAACTCATCTCGAGGCATTGGTCCCAATTGGACTGTTGCGCCAGTTGTTTATTTATTTTTGTTGCCTTAAAAATTGTATTTTGGTTGCAAATAGCAGTTGTCCATCCGATTCTTACAAATGGATCGTTAGTCTGGTGTTCAGCGCTTGGTAAAATAGAGAACGTAACAAAACTTGGTAGGCATGTCTTGGTACTATAGGTGCCATGCTAACAAGCGCGATGGAAGCGCTAAACGTGATCCTGCATCTTCCACCTTTCGACCTTTTTATCAAACAACTGGCGGCGGGCAGTGCAGTTAGGCTCAAAGAGTCCGAAGGCTGGAATGCCAAACACTACGCCCATAGTGACATTCTCAACCAGTTGCCACAAGATGTGGCCAAAATTAGAATCGATTTCACCATGCCGAAACTAAGATTTGGAAGAATCATTTCTGCCAAATTCCCTACCAGAGCTGAATAGAGAGGAGGCGATGTGGTGAAGGATTTTGACATCACGATTTTCACCAATGGGTTCAAAATGGACTGCGGCGTCGGTGCAGGGATCGTTTTTTTAAACATCCATACAGAGCAGAGCAGGTTAAGACACACAATTACACTAATAATTTTATCTGAGCTGCCCTGGATAAAATGTCAGTGCAAGGATGCTGCTCCGTTGAGTAGTCTGCGTTTTGAAATGCTGGCGGCGCAGGTGTCGAAGTTTTCGAACAGTTTACAGTTTGAGAAGCACATAAAATTCATTTGCTATCAATAAAATGTTCGTTTTGTGTAATTATTTGGAATAGTAAACATACGAATTCATTTTGCTGCCTAAAGGGAATTAGTACGATTGTATATGTACATATTTAGGATTTAAGTTTTCTCTTGAAATTTGAGTTGACATGGTTTAGTTAGAGTTCAACTCTAACTAAACCAAGACACCCTCCGAGCAAAAGACATGCCCCGTTTTCGTGTTCGCTACCATAATTTGCTCTCGGTATTTTTTTTTTGCCGCTTAACCTACTCTACTCTGCTCTGTACGAAAAAACGCACCTATTATTTCGGAATGTTACCGCCTTCCAGATCATGCCAGCATTTTCCAGGCGGAAACGCTCACAAGGCAATACTCATACTCATGGTTAAAATATATAACAGATAACCACAACATCGCCATTTACTCGGACAGCCAGGCCGCTATCAATGCACTGGACTCGGTAAAAATATCCTCCAAGCTTGTCAAGCGATGTCGGTAGGACCTGCTCTGAATTCCCGGATCACGCAGGCTGGGTATCCCCTACAATCCGCATTGCCGAAGTTGCGGGAATAAAAAAAAAACTCTCACTCATTTCCTTTGTGAATGCCCGGCCCTTGCTTTCCTTAACAACCTGGGGAATGTGTCGGGAGTGGGGATTGGGGAGTTGCTTTACTTCCTTAACTCCTCCGGTTGGATCTAGGCATCTTAGCAAAATTTCCAACTGTGATCTAATAATAAAATTTCAGGAGATTTGTGGCTTCAAAACGGCGCTTTCTGCGCTAATTGGGTTCTGGCTTGTTTTGCCTCAGCCACCACTTATACTAACCAACAAAAAATTGACCTCAATTTCCCCACAATGGAAAATGAAATTTCAAATTGGACCCTACCCCCTTGACGAAATCCTGGATCCGTCACTGGTCTGATATCTGAACAATTTACACAAAATTATTTAAAACTAGGGTATAAAAAGGAGGATTTGGATGTTTCAGCTGTGCAGAACTCGACTAAATTTTATTTGAAAGGGAAAGTCTATAGGAGAAGGTGTAATGAATGAAAAGGAGAAACAGTAGACGATGGCGATCAGGAAGAAAATGCTGGGATACCACGAGTCCAGCATATTCAAAAGTAACTGCGCAGTATTACAACTTTTACAAAAAAGTATGTAATGGACGGGTTGGTGGGCATCCGAAGATGCCCGTGGGGACGGAGTCTAAGGTAGTATTATGACCGTGAAGGTCAGGCCGTGCCATCTGGCAAAGCAAAAGGCCTCTCAACGAGCTCAACAGCGGCCTATGCTTGCTGCAGCTCAGTTCGGGAGACGTAGGCCCTTCTCCTTTACGTATTAACAAAAATTCATAGGCTTGTGGAAGACAACACAAACCGGGGAAGCAAAAGTGGGGAGTAAAAAAAGTGGAGCAATTGGGATGTAATCACTCGCATCACTGTCCGGGTGTAATGGGACCCTCGGCCTCTGGTTTCGTTCCACCGACAGATCAAAGGAAACACGTGATAATTGCTGGCTTCGTTCTATCGGTGGAGGCAGTATGACGGAATATGGTTCACTACAAGTAATATGCAAGTCGTACGAGGTTCACGTTTGTTTTCTCATGAAATCGCGATATTCTGTTGTATATAACTAACTAAAAACAAGCACATAAATGCACGTGCATACTTATGTACTCGTATATATGTAAAATGTTTTTCAATTCTTGCCTTAAACTTTAGCTTCTAACAAACCTCTTTAAATTGACCACCTCTCTATGTTGACCGAAACTTGTCCACCCTTGAGTCTGAGTGATCAACTTATGGAGGTTCCACTGTACTTCAGTCACAATAGTGCCTACACTCTCTTTATAACCTACAACCTCTGTTTATAATACATGGAATTTCAATTGAAGAAAAAAGGTAAAATAAAGAAGAAAAAAAAGTCGTACAAAGCATCGGGATCGAAAAACATTATTTTTTCATTAACAAAAGGAGAGACAATGGAACCCCCATGCCTATATCGAGCTTTGTATAAAATCGAGTTTCTTATGAAAAAAAAACTCTCCAGGTTACAAACACTTAAACTCATCGTCTAACCTACATACCCAGAGGGTTAAACATTCATAACCTCCGATGTTCTTACCTAACCCAACGATCAACCTCATCTACCTGATTCACTCTGAATATATTGCACCTTAATTATTATAATATTTGCATTTATAATTTAATTTACTCACGGGAATATACGAAATGACAGTTATTAGTCGAGTGCCTTGTAAATTATTGGAATATTAAAATGGTTTTTATTAGCATTAAGCAAATCAACACACTAGTCACGTTTAAATGAAAACAACTAATTTAATGCCTTTCAAATGAGCTGAAATAGACACACCATAGATTTTAGATGCGTATGTTAACGGATAATGTTTTGATTTGAGCGTATCTGGAAGTTTGCGAGAAGATATTTTGAATGGAATAGCGTGACTGGCACGAAAGGAATAATATTGAATTGAATGCAGGAATATTAGGAATCCAGCGGTTCTACTAAATCATGAACATATTCGGGAAAGCATTATACGAGTACGAGTATGATCAAATACCTCCTCGTAAATCATTATACTTTGGTTCACGTAAATTTGATTCAGAAAATGGCTAATTTTATTCGGCAGATTTTAATTTCATTCGGAAATCGGTAGTTTGATACGGAAAATTACTGGCGTGTTTTTTTTTCATTCGGACGAAGATCAAAAGTGATAAGAACAAAGTTGGACAGCCACTATACATATGCTTCGCCGCGTGGGGCGAATTGCGGACTTCGTGTATACAAATTTGCAGAGTGGTTTGTCGAGAAGCAAGTTGACGTTCAACCAATTCACTTTTAACTCTGATCCAGACGTTATCCCATACGAGATCTGGATCATAGTCGTTTTGTATGGGAATGAGCTTTTGATTCAGCGAAAAGAACGCGGCTATTTATTGTCATGCAAGGCATTCCATCTGCTTGGAAATCCTGAGTCTATAAAATTAAAGGTGAACCACGATTCTCTCAATACTTTCCACAAAACCTGCGAAAAATAGAGCACTGCACGAAACACACGACCGACTGTTACTTTAGTTGAATATCTTAAAACCTGCTAACCATCAACTTATCAGTCGGCCACTTATTTCGCGAAAAAGTAGCGGGGGAAGCAAAATTATGCGAAGGTACTTGTAGACATACACATGCCCACTTGTTTTGCTTATGTACGAGTACCACTGTTGAATTACTCACCCTGGAAGAAAACATAGCACTAACATAACAACCTGCTACATGAATATTGCTGACGAATTCGTCAGACCGCGTCCGCCGTAGCTGATGAAATACTTGATGAAATTCGTTGATAAACACATCAGGCCATCGTCAGCTAATTAGCTGATAACTTTTTTTTCCATTTTTCGTCGAAGCATTCATCCACAGCTTTAATATTTGCTCAATTATCTTCAGAAGAAGACCGTTGTGGTAGCTCAATGAGTGGAGACTTGATCTCTTCTTCGTGCGGTCGCTGGCTCAAGTTCTGCCATGAGCAAATATTTTTTTACCTTGACGGTTTTGCTGATGATGGACAGATGAATTTGTCAATGACCTTCATCAAGCATTTCATTAACTAACGCCTGATGAAATGGTCAGTGATACTCATCAAGTATTTCATCAGAAAAGGCCTGATGAACTCGTATTTCATCAACTAGTGAGTGGTCATGTATTATTTCATTACATACTTGGATAGTACGTAAATGAAATTAGTCCCGTGGCTATAACAATTGTCATGATGGTTAGCCAGGCCCTCATAATGAGCGCATTGATGACTTTATGACATTCATATAAATTATTTATTGTTCAAATCTCTTTCATGATGGGTACGAGTACAAATGGGGCTAACAGCTTTTTAAACTACAATAAATTTTCAACTTGAATGTCTATAGCAGCTACTGGTTTGAGAAATCGATAAAAACTCCTAATACAAACATATTTTTCTCCTAGAATTGCATGAGCAATCGCATTTTGAAGAGCTTAGACACCACTTTGCGTCGATCGCAGGCGATGATAAAAAATATACACACAAATAGTGCTATGGCTTGATCGCTACTCGCGAGCAATGTGCGACGATCGTGTGCCTAGACAAACGCACATAAAGGAGCGATGGCTACGGTGAACGAGCACGCGGAAATGTGCAACCCCTGTCGGCGAATTTCGGACTCTTTCCCTCATGAAATTCGTGGCGTGTGTATGGATAGTAAAATAGATGGGATGAGTACAGAACTGCTCTCACCGAGTACAACAAACTCATTAGGCATTCCAAACGAAAATGCTGGAAAAGACATTGTGAGAGCATTCAGTCGCTACCGGAAGCGGCGCGCCTTCACAAAGCCCTATCCAAAGACTCAGCAAACGGGGTGGGCCTTCTATTGAAACCAGACGGTTCGTATACTGAAGGTTCAGAAGAAACATTAAAGTTGCTGCTTCAGACCCATTTCCCAGGGTCCGTACTGTCTGATGGTGCCGGGCTCGCAGTTTATCGGGGGCTATCTTTGACATGGACAAAGTAAAATGGGCGATAGAATCCTTTGAGCCATTTAAAGCTCCCGGAGTAGACGGCATCTTCCCTGGTCTGTTGCAAAACAGCTTGGAGATCATAATAACTCCGCTAATCGAGCTTTTTAGGGCAAGTTACACCCTAGGGTAGATACATACCACAACCTTGGAGAAAAGTTAATGTGGTCTTCATACCCAAAGCTGGCAATAAGCCGGAACATATGCTCAAATCCTATAGCCCGATTTCCACACCATAAAATGGTCGAGCTACCGTCCCAGCAGGAAGGCACTGCGACCATAAAAGATCAATTGTGCCGTAGCAGTGGTGATAGTAGCCTGCCCGAAGAGTGACATCCTAAAACGCTCGATGGCGGGACATTCGCACGCGATGTGTTTGGTCGTTTCCACGTCCTCCAGACAGAGAAGGCATTCAGTCTCGCTGGACAGACCCAACTTGTTCAGGTGATATCTGACCAGGTGATGACCAGGTGATGGCCAGATAAGTACCCCACTAGGAGTCATAGGTGGGCTCTGCTCATTTGAGTAGTACCCTTGTGAATGAAGGCCAATATAAGCTCCTTTGATTGACGTAGCCCTGGAAGGTTATTCCAGTACTGATGACGCAATAGTGCAAACCTATCTGTGATCCGCAGTTTGGCCGAGGTCAGCCAAAAGGCACGGCAAGGCTCAGATCCATGAAAACGACTGGATGATCATTGTCTAGCAACTTCATCCGCAGCGTTGTTTCCCTCAATGTCCTGGTGGCCTGGCACCCAACACAAGAAGACTCGGTTTTTGATTGCCAACAGTTGAAGGAATTCGTAACACTCCTTCACCGGTTTTGAAGAGACCTTATATGAGGAGTGCGCTTTTTTAGCTGCTTGGCTGTCTGAGTAAATAGCAATGTGAGCGCCGCAAAGTCCAATTTCCAAGATTACCCTAGCGCAGTCATGATGAACATGAAATTTAATGGGGATCTCCACTCTGCGGATTGTTCAATAATAATTCGGAGGGTGTCGATGTGGTCGCTACATGAAAAGCCCTGGCGAAAACCAGCTCGTTCATCGTTCAGTGTGCGGTCAACTGTATGCTTGATCCGGTTTAAGACTATTTTTGCCATCAGTTTGGAAACTGCGGAGAGGAGGCAATTTCCACGCCAATTACCTATTACAAGCCTTTCGACGATACTGCCTACAAATCTACCATGGCATTACTTCATCAACATTCATCAATTACGGGATTAAAACCAAATCCAGTAATTCTGACGCAAGCACCAGCCACATCACTTGAAGAGAAGAGGCTTTCTAGAGCCACCAGGACGACACTTGCCTAACTTCGATCAGGCTGGTGTTCACGCCTCAACTCGTATCTATCCCGTACATCTGTTCAGCCTGCAACGGAACACCTTATGACGTAGACCACATTTTCACGTGCCCAGTTACCCCCACTCGGCTTACCCCTAGTTCGTTGTGGGAAACCCCCATTCAAGCAGCTACATTCCTTGGCCTTGACACGGAGGAGCTCGAAACGAAATTAAACATGCAACGCACACACGCACTGCAGCTTTGACCATCTCTACAACAACAACATCGGTATCAATACTGTCATTCAATCGCGCTATGCCCCACTAGGAGTTAGGGCAAATTATTAATCCATACTTGCAAATTTAGAGGTCGGAGACGCTAAACCTCGATCTTGAGCTCTTGCAAGGTCAGCCAAGCCAATTGCCCGAATAATTTCGTCGCACGATTCATGTTTTTCCTTTTTGTTCGATTCGCAAAAGTCTAAAGTTGCGAGCTTACAATGAGTATTTAGAAGTAAATCAGGAATATGGCGACTCGGTATCAATAACGAGTTAAACCGTCGAATAATACCGATGAGCCATACTGCCAATATATCACCAAGGCAGGCCAAAGAGTAAAATCGGGGAGTAATACCGTTACGAATAGTGATGGGTAGCACATGAATGAGGCAATCAAAATGAGTCAATTGTCACATTGAACTAAGAGAGTCGACTCCCTTCATTCGACAACAATCGCTCACCACTCACTTCGTTCACTAGCTCTTTCACACGGAATCACTCTTTGCATCACTCTGCAACTCATTCGATGTGCTGATTCATTCAATATGCGGTTGATCGATCGCCTCGCGACTTTGTACATATCATATATGGCTCACCTGCTGATAGTTGATTTGATCGGTCGCCATCGCCATGCATGCTACAGTAACATAAGTTTGCGACTCACTCTATGTGATGCGCATTTGAAGCTTTATAATGTAGCAATGAATAGCTTTCTTCTGCAGCTACAAAATGTAGGTATGAGCGGTTGACCACTTGTGACTCCCCAGCATACCAAGCGGACCGCCAGTGAATTACCAGCGAGTCACTTTGGCGAGCAAAACCTTCGCTAGCGAATTCACTAACGACTCGCCGGTAATACCTTTGTCGTTCGAAATTGACATTCGAGGCGAATGTTCTTTTTCGCACAACCAGCAGGTCACCTTGAGCGAATATATAACCAGTCTATATATTCGCTGAAGCGAAGGTTTCTCGACTCGTCAGTGATCCGGGAAAAAAGCGTCGCCGCGAAAGTAAATTTCGAACGATAGAGTTATTACCTGCGAGTCTTTGGTGAAGGTTTTAGCGAAGGTTTTCTTCGCCAAAGTGACTCACTGGATATTTCCTGGAGATTCGGTTGGCAGAATATCGGCTCATTTGAAAATTAATGGGGAAAATTTTGAGGGGGGGGAATACAATGTAATGCGGGAATCTATATCTATGCTATGATATACACACACTTAATCACTTCACTGCTTTTTATTTCACCGTTTAATTTAAACTCTTGGAATGCAGAATTGCAAGTGTTTTCTTAGCTAGCGCGGAACTGAAACATTTCCCGCTATGAGCGAATAAAACATTCACTTTCAGCGAAGATTTTCGATACATAGTGTGTTTGTTTTGCCGTTTCAAAAAATCCTCGCGTACCTTCGCTCTTAGTGAGATCCAAGCAAAAGAACATAAAACATACGCATATTAAAAACCTTCGCTTATATTCACTTTGATGGCTCTATAGCGAGTCGTATACCCTCGCTTTAATGAAAATCCTGCGTTGGTTCGCTTTTCTTCGCAATAAGTGAATAAAAAAGATTCGCTATTATTCGCTTGTTGGTGAAGGTTCGCTTGGTGGTATGCTGGGTCGTTGTGCACTTGCATTTGAATGTAAAGTTGATGTCTCGAAGAAGAATTTGAATTTTTAAACAGACGTTGGTTGTTCTATGTGCAAATGTTTTGATATATGAAGAATTTCTGCCGTTCGATAATTTCAAATTATTGTAAGGTGGGTTTTGAAAATTTGGAGCGAATAATGTTCTTGAAATCATTGTTTTATATTCAATTATAGGTTTCTTTTCGCAGTCACATTATCATTTTAATTTTTTTTTTATTTCAATGGAATCATTTTTGGCGGCTCTTTTGTACGACTCTTGGTGATTGACTCACTGAAGTGAGTGAGCCGTAAAGAGGCAACTCATTAAAAAGAGTGACTTTTCCCATCACTATTCACGAGTAAAACTGCTAATGGATCAGCGCTTTTAGGTTGACATTTTCTGTCGAGCACTCTCACTCTCGTTCTCGTTTCATCTCATTCATCGAATTTTTGCAAATCAAATTTGCATCCATAACATCCCCACAAACCGGGGAAAACACCTAAAACGAAACGCATAAACCAATTTGATTCAATCTGGTGTCACGACAAAGTGTTTCGATATTCAATGATTAATAGGTCGATACCCATTCACGTTCCAAACAGCCAAGCCATAATAAAAATGGTTAATTATGGGAGACGACAGTGGAATAAAACAAATTTTGAATATTTTAATAGTTTGCCTCGCGGGATTCATTAGTCGTTGTTGCTGTTGTTGTCTTTTCTCCGATTCTCCATATCTTGTCCGGATCAAAAATTTATGTGAGATTTTTTTGAATAGCGACTAAACACCTTGAATTTTTATACGGATGCCTACTTTTGTTCATGTCCGACAATATTTCGTAGGTGGACGAGTCTTTAAGAGAGCTGCGTGGCGAGAAGAACAGCCTAATTCAGACTTCTTGGAAATAGAACAAAATAAAAAAAAGATCTGGAGAAAGATGTTAAAATAGATTCAAATTGAAATTCAATGTCTATGGTTTTTTTTGACTAAAATATCGATAAGAAGTGTGTGTTTGCTTTTAACGACTTATTTGGATAGATTTCAATATATTTAACATCAAAGATATATTTTAATTTGAACATTGTTCTAGCCAATATATTGAGCATATTATACAGTATACAGTGAGAATCACGACAACTTTATAGCAAGCGATTCGGGGAAATAGAAACGTTTTGTTATGCTAATGGCTGTCGATTGAAGCTTATCTCTTGACTATTTTTAAAGGCCATTTAGTGACACATTTGATTAACAGCGATGTCATTTTAAGGAGTTGCTCAAGGGGCACGGGCAACAAAACATGCTATCATCACAAAAAAAAGCTACCACAAGAACGGGCCTTTATTTGTGTGAACATAAAAGACTGTTTTTTTTTTGTTTATGGTTCTATAAAGCGGAATCGCCGACAATGTCGCCATAGTTATTGACATCGATAAACACTTATCGACAGGAATTGTTTGCAAGCTGCCGAAGAGGTTCAATTAATAATTGAAGGAGATGCATCTTACAAGATGATCACAAAAACTGGATGTGTCATGCGCGTTGCAGCTACAAGTACATATACTCGTTCCGAATGGTTGAATGCCTTGTCAAAATGTTTTTCTTAAATAAACTCTCCAAGTGCGATTTGTTGATGCTGTGGTATTGAAACGTCTCTCAAATTAGCTGCGAGATAATCGTTAGCTTGTCGGCTTTTTCCTGCCGAGATGACAAGACTAGGAGCAATGACAATATTCCTTAGTTGGACAATTTGTTTCTCGCTCCACTGAAGCACTGGTTGTAGAACATCCTCTTGGGAGTAATCAGCGGATGAATGGAATTGAAAAAAAAAAAACTATCCAATATCCTGGAATGATACCTATCTATAGGTTCGCAAAGTCAACCGCAGTTCACTACATACATATGTATGTACATACATATATGTATTCATGCGCTGTTCCCCTTTTGATAGATATCAAACAAAACATATACTATACACCTATATCCCGATACGAACGCTTCTGATCCGTTAATTATAATTCACAGCTACCGAAACCTGTCACGATATCTTATGCTCAAGCCATCTTATATAGGATTCGAGTTGATTAAAACAACAAGAGAATTCAATTATCACTTGGCCTAATGCACTTATGCAGTCGTTTTCTGTTCTTATCTTTTATCTAGACAAAAAAAAGAGAAACCAACATTGCCGCTTCGTCGTAGACAAGTCACCGGCATACCTCCTCCTGATCATAGTCCTTTTTCGTGTTTCGGGGAAGCACAGTTCGTACACAGGTCTTCTTGCTACCACGGTAGCGACTTGCGGCAATCTCGCATTTCATTTAGAGCTCCTCCAGACATCTGGCATTGGTTAGCATAATCCTCGTCAGCCGCCACACTTGTTTAGCGGCATTCTCCAGTGCACCGGGCGATTTACCCTTGAACAAATCCATGTTGGGCAGGAAATAATGAGGACATCGTCGACACTGCAAGCACGAGATCAATTGCAAGAAGATACCATTGATCCGATCGGCTATACAATTCTCTTCCCATTCCATTTCGCGGGGATGTTTCTCGCATTCGTACAAAAGCAATGTTTTCAGGTGATAGGATGTGACGGGATTGCCGGGTAAGTCTAAGTGACGATCGCGTAGTGTTTTAAGGATGCTCAAGCAACGTCGTCGACTTGCACCTGTAATTGGAATGGAGAAGAAATTTGGTTAGTTTTTGTGTAACTGATGGTGGTGTGAACGTCTAAAGAAAGGTTAATATTAGGGAAATATCGAATATGATTTTCTGTTGTTTAACCCTTTCTTTCCCAGTGATGCCATATGGCATCATGAAATAGAGCGATTTTTTTGTCAGATGTGCAACAATGAAATTGTCACTGTTTATATAATATCCTTCAAACACTAAAATGCCCATTATTTTTTTTTAAATTATTGGATTAAAAAGGATATTTTGGATGTCGAATTAAAACAGGTAGAGCCATAAATTGATTTTTGTATTCCGATTTATTTCGGACCATACGCACAATATGTAAATCCTTTTAGTACTTTAAATTAGTGAATGAAGTAACGTAAGCGTATGTTCCCCGTACTAGGTGGTTGCTATTAGTTTGCTCCAACCCGGTTGAATTAATAAAAAAAAATAACTGGTCCAACAGTCCAATTTGAACCATGGCCACGAGATGAGTTAGCATCATCTCATTTTCTAGATCATGACGGTCTTGTGCAGAGGTGTGTGATCAGCAACACGCTCAACCGAGTTATTTACCCCATAAACCCCGGTCGCAGTTCGCCCGATGGAGGGGAAAGATTTTCCGCGCCCACATGTTATTCGTATTATTATTTATTATCGCCTGGCTGGCGTAATCTCGGCCCCTTTGGCCGGTATGTATACCCGCAACGGATGCAACGCATCAAGTTGACGGATATGGATGCCTTGGGCAGGTGTTATGCCGGCATCCTGATACTAATATAATTTAGTGGAGGTCGCCGAGCACTTTTCGCACTATTGCACACGTATGCAAAATTACGTATTTTTGCATAACGTCAATGAGATTGTGCGGCAGGTTTAATTGGGTGAGGGAAATCAGAAAGTCTTTGGGTATTATACCGGCAGCCGACAATATTACAGGCACTATTCGTACACTGCCAAGATGCCAAAGTTGTTTGATTTCTTGGGCCAGTGCACTATAGTTTGCCCTTTTCTCCGCATGCTTTCTCTCGATGTTGCTATTATGGGGGATAGCAGCATCGATTATGTATGCAGAGCGACTCGTCTTGTCGACTAGGAGTACATCGGGTTTGTTCTGGGCGACCGGGTGATCAGTGTTTACCTGGCGATACAGCATTGTGCCTGTCCGTGGTCTCTATCGGCGCCATTACAGGACAACCAGAAATGAGATGGTCAAGTGTTTCCAACGCCGAACCACACATTCTGCACCGGTCGTCATCCACCCTTTGTTTGCAGATATGCTTAAGATAAGCACGGGTGGGGACCACGCGCCGTCCTGAATGGCAACCATCGAACCTTCTGTTTCGGCAAAGAGGTGCCCTGCACGAAGCCATCTGTTAGACAGGTGAAGATCGACAAATGGCTGCCAAAGGCAACTCGCATGTTTACCATGTATCGCATTTGACTTCCCTTTGTCGATCTTCTCTTGGTCTGACTTCACCAAACTCAAAGGAGCAAATGATTGATCCTTTAAATTGAGTGGAGTTAAACCATAATCTGCCTTGCAGACAGCATCATGCAAGTCACTCGATGTTGCTCTGCCTCTGAAATAAGTGCGAAGTGAGTTGACTTGCTGATGATGTAAGTTGGCAATGTCAACTAAACCTCTACATCCGATGTCACGAGGTAGGCACATTCGCTCCACTGACGATTTTGGATTTATAATTATTATTATTGGGCGACCGGTAGCGCAGTGTGTTGAGGCATCAGTCTCATGTTGGACTACCGGCGTTTCGGGTTCGAATCCCGTCCACGACAACGTTCGTGGCCATGGATGTGCAGGAGGTGCATGCTGGCAACTGCATTCTCTGAAACCAATTTATGCCAACGAAACGTCAACTGGGCCACACGGAACAGCGAAGAGGGCCGTCGCCCCGGGCGCAACGGCTGAGGGGCGCCAAAACGCTATTCACGGACCAACTTTTTTCTTCCCTCTGTTTGAATATTAAAAAGAATTTTTTTGTAACATTAAATAATTACTTCAAAAATTTCAAAAAATAAAATAAATGTATCTTCATGAACATTAAATATTATACTTCAACAGCTTTCCCAAATAAGTTAAATATAGGTATAATCTCTCCATGATATTGAAATTAAAAAAAGCGCACATGACATTAAAAGCTCGCTTTTGTCGTGGGAACAAATTCGTTGATTATGTCGCTATAATCTAAACTGGCAGCAGTTTCGCATTCTATTGATAAAATTGTGAGATTTGACAATCTGTGTTGACGTCGTTGACCCTAAGTACGATTTTATCAATTTCAGCTTACTGAAAGGTCTCTCGCATGGTGCAACTAATACTGGTATAGTGAGTAGAATTCTTAAAGCTATGAGTAGTGTGTTGTATGCCTCAAGCCTCATTGATGAAATATACAGCAAAAGTCGTTTAGGCTGTAATTAAATTTTTTCTCCGCTGTCCTTTGTTCTTCTTAGTGAAAATATAACGCCTTCTATATCGCTAAATAAATTTGACCGTCCAAGTCGTCTGGATAGAATTCAGCGAGATTGAGACATTGTTCTCGTCAAGTTTTTCATTGTATGATGAGTGGCTAGGGGGTAATTCTATTATTGTATATGTCATACTGAAATTTTGCCCCGGGCGCTAAATACTTTAGCTACTAGCTACGCCACTGCCTACCTCGTCACCCATAACACCCTAAATCTGGGTAAACATGTTCAACATACAGTGAACCCAGTCCTGCCTCCTAATCAGCATGAACAACATAAGGCACCGCATTCCGGTTCACTAGCAGTCGCCGGGCCTAGTGGCATAAATAAAAGACCGGTAGAAGCGACATCCTCTACCAGCCAGGCCCAAAGTGCGACTGCTTATGTATCCGGCAACTCAACTACATTCAGCGGTTCTCGAGCTGGTAGTAGCTCGAGTATGACCTCTTCTCCTTTTTCTTCTACAATAACGAAGAGATTATCCTGTTCCCGAGCTGGTAAGGGCCCTCATACCAACAAGGGATCTCGACGATAGAAGCGAATTGGGAGAAGCGACGGGGGCTACAGACCCCGCCAAGACAAAAGTCTGGGCCTCATTAAGCGCTCTCCACAAACGAAGCCGAATGAGCGCCATTAAGGTGCTTCAGGCGAACCTGCACCATCGACCACTTTGTGCAGGTTGTTCGTCGAAAAACAAACCACCCTCGCGCTTATTCAGGAACCGTGGCTGGTGGCCGAATCTGTGGTCTCAACGAAACATCAGGTAAGTTGTTTGCTTGTTTATGACAGATCAGTTGTGTGTCCACGTGCAGCACTTATGATTGACGAATGCGTCAGTCATTTACCACTCACTAATTTTATTTACAGAGATCTTGCTGCAACATTAGGCGACATACCAACTTTCGACGGGTATTCTTCCTTCTGACATGATACCACCTATTAAGGTGCAGCAGCTCGTCGACTTCTGTTGACGCACAAACCGAGAATTTCTGATTGGTTGCGATAAGAATGCGCACCACACGCTGTGGGGCGTTAGCGACGACAAGAACAGAGGTAAGCGCCTTCTAGAATATGTGACGTGCAAACATATGTACGTCCTTAATAGGGGGTGCAAACCTACCTTCGTCACTGCTGTGAGGCAGGAGGTACTTGACATTACCGATGAAGACCAGGATTCTCGTATGTGGATCACATTAACACACTGCGAATCATCATCGAGCAATGCGCTAAGTATACGATTCTCCGCTTCATTTGCTTTTCATCGATTTCGGGAAGGCTTTCGATAGTGTGAACCGGGATTCTATATGTGCGGCCTTGCGCAGGAGAGACATTCCTTGTGGCTATTATTAAGGCAACCTATGACGGCGCGAAATGTTGCGTTCTGCATAAAAGGTAAGGTGTCGGGGAAGATTAGCAGTGGAGTTCGGCAGGGGTGTATCCTCTCACCGATCCTATTCCTCACAGTGATCGGCGATGTGATGTCCGAACTGGACAGAGGAAATCAATGAACTTTAACATTTTACAACATCTTGACTTCACTGACGACATATGCCTACTGTCCCACAAAATCATGGATCTGCCCGCAATGGCGTTAGATCTTGGGATGGAGGCAAGCAAGGTTGGATTAAAGATTAATACCAACAAGACCAAGGTTCCGCAATTGCAAAAATGAAATCCTACATCTATTGTGAGCTATATTAATGGGTAGCCTGTGGAGAAGGTGGACAACTTCGTCTACGTGGGTAGCATTGTTGGCGAAAATGGTTGTACGGAGCAGGAACTCACTCGTTGTATCAACCTGGATAAATGCGCATACAGTATGATGCCCAAAGTCTGGCAGAGCAGTTATCTCAGCATGAAGACCAAGCTGGGTCTGTTTTGCCCCCTGGTACTGTCTGTAGGAGTTACCAGAAAGCTTCAAGAAATCTTCTAAGAATTTTCTGGCCCGAAACAATATCAAATGAAGAGCTAAGTTGGCGTACGGGTCAGATGCCAATCGACGAATTGATACGCAGGCAAAAATGGCAGTGGATAGGTCACACATTGCGGAAGGATGATAACTGCATCGCTCAACGTACTATGAAATGGAACCCCATTCTCAACCAAAGCCGACCAAGGTTAGGTGCAGAGGCTACCGTGAAGTATCACAGCACACTTAGACCAGCATTGGGTCCTTTGTGGTACCACCAAAAAATCGCCTTCTAACGAACCTACATGTCAAACCAGACTGTATTAGCGATATAACTGTTGGGCCTTGTGGCTGTCATATTCCTAAGCAGGTCATCCAGATCACAGAAAACCCAACAGCCCAAAAATTTTCTTCTCCTGCCGGCCAAGGCCGGACAGTGATAGAGAAGGTGGAGAACACTCTCCTCCTCATCTAAATCTCCAGAACTCCTGCAGAAGTCGTGATGAGGAATCCGGAGCCTCCAGGCGAGCTCCCCGATTGGGCAGTGCCCTGTGATAACTCGTACTACCCTGCCAATGTGCTTTCTGTTCAGCGATCGCAGTGTGGCAGAACGACCGGGATCAAATATCGGCCAAATCATCCTCATTATTTGGCAGGTGTTGCCACTGAACCATCTTGTATTAGCCCTGTTCACAGCAGCTGTGTTAATAGACCAATTGCACATGCCAAGTGGCATTTTAATGTCTCTGCGTCTTTCGTCAACCACCCCAGTTGTACCCTCCCGAACCGGCTCCGCCTTGCAGTTCAGTTACCCACAAAACCACTATGGCTCGGGATCCAACAGAGAGTGATATTGAAGAAGCCGCCCATCTCTGCGAGGGCTGAGCGGCAGTTATCAATGGTTTTAGATGTCGTGAGGACGGATTCAAGTGAGCGAATCGCCGCCTGACTATCTGTGTAAATAGTGATGTCCTTCACAGTAATGACATGACTGCCCAGCCAAGACAGGACTTCCGAGATCGCCGAAACCTACGCCTGTAGGACACTGCAATAGTCGGGAAGACGGAGTGACAGGTTAATCCCCAGTCCTTCCGAGTAAATGCCCACCCCAAACCCCCTCGTTGGTTCTAGAGCCATCTGTATAGATGACCATGGTGTCGGTAGTCAAGGACAATTCCTCCGTTCATAGACTCCTCGACGGAATCAGGCTGAAGAAGTTTCTGCCAAAACGATATTTTGGAGAAATGTAGTCCGTCTCCCTGGGGAGATCCATGTTATTCAGTACAGTAGAGTGTCCCGCACTCAGCGCACGCCACTGGCCAGCCTCGCGAAGGCGCAAAGCCGTCTTTGCTGCCAGTTGTTCGCCAAGAATATCCAGTGAGAGTAAGCCCAAAGTCGCGTCCAGTCCGGCAGACGGAGTAGTTCTAAAAGCCCCCGTTGTGGCCAACGCAGCCAGCCTTTGTGCCTTCCCCAACCAGTGGCGACACCATAAATATGTTCTGGGGGGGGGGAGGTAAGACATATTGACGGAGTACTCGTATTGTATGGCTGTGTCATTCGTCATTCAAATTTTTTTATACATTTCTTATAAATTTTCAACAACTGTAATGAATCGCATGACTTTCAATAGTCACCTGGTCGAGTTGTCGACCCCTTCCGTCTCTGGCAGCACCTGAAGAGTATGGTCGCCTTTAGAAGGAAACCACTGAGCTATCCGGGTGCCAGTTTTTCCCTTAACGATTTTTGTATCTACTCCATTTTTATACCCTAGACTTTTAGTATACTACTTTGCCTTAACCCCTAGCGGGGCATAGCGCGTCAACTACTCCTGCGCGCCATCGTACTCTGTTCTGGACAATGGGACGCAACTCCCCAAAAGACTTACCCAGTGCCTGACACTCCTTTGCCACAGATCGACGCCATGTGATTCGAGGACCCCCTCTTGGTCGGCCTTGGTTAGAAATGGGGTTCCACTTCATGGCATGCAAAGCAATGCAGTAGTCACTCTTCCGCAATGTGTGACCTATCCACTGCCATTTTCGCCAGCGTATAAATTCGTCGATTGGCATCTGACCCGTACGCCGACTTAGCTCTTCATTTGATATTGTTTCGGGCCAGAAAATTCTTAAAATTCGACGAAGACATGAGTTGACGAGAACTTGCAGTTTTCTGGTAACTCCTACGTAAACTTTTCATGTACTGCTCCCATACAGGAGCACTGATAGTACCAGGGAGCGAAACAGGCCCAACTTGGTCTTGATGTTGAGATAACTGCTCTGCCAGATTTTGGACAGCATGCCGTATGCGCGTTTAGCCTGGTTGATACGACGAGCGATGTCCTGCTCCGTACCACCATTTTCGGCAACAATGCTACCTAGGTAGACGAAGTTGTCCACCTTCTCCACAGGCTACCCATTAATATTGATGGCAATAGGTGTCGGATTTCTTTTTCGCAACGGCGGGCTAAGAACCTTGGTCTTGTTGGTATTAATCTTTAGCCCAACCTTGCTTGCCTGCCTCTCGAGAACTAACATCATTGCGGACAGATCCATGATTTTGTGGGAGAGTAGGCAGCGTCAGCGTAGTTAAGATGTTGTAGATAAGATGTTAAAGTCCATTGAATTCCTCTGTCGAGTCCGGATAGGGCTGCATGCAACACATCGCCGATCACTATGATGAATAGGATCGGTGAAAAGATGCACCCCTACCGAACTCCACTGCGAATCTCAAAGTCCCCCAACATCTTATCTTTATGCAAAACGCGACATTTCGCGCCGTCATAGGTTGCCTTAATAATAGCCACAAGCTTCTCAGGGATGCCTCTCCTGCGCAAGGCCGCCCATACAGAATCCCGGTTCACACTATCGAAAGCCTTTTCGAAATCGATGAAAAGCAAGTGAAGCGGAGAATCGTATTCAGCGCATTGCTCGATGATGATTCGCAAGGTGTTAATGTGATCGACACAGGAGAATCCAGATCTTTCCAGGACGATTTTAGCTATTATCTTGGCAACGGCAGGAAGCACACAAATGCCTCTCCAATTATTACAGTCTGTGAGGCTACCCTTCTTTGGAAGTTTGATGATCAAACCTTCCTTCCACTCAGTGGGAAAGGTCTCTGTATTCCACGCTTCATCAACAAGTGGGTGCAGCAAATCGTCAGTTACGCTTGGCGCTGCTTGATAAAGTTCGGCAGGGATACCGTCAAGTCCGGCGGCCTTTCCTCGTTTTAGTGCAATAATTGCAGTGACTATTTCCTCTTTAGTTGGGGCAGTGGACCGTATACGCACATTTTGATGGTTAGCTAAATTATCCATATGAGGGGGAACTTCACCAGAGGTTACACGGTTCAAGACCGCGGCTAAGTGTTCTTTCCACCGCCTCATTTGATCTTCTTCCAAGATAAGTAGCTTTCCATCACTATCTTTCACCGGATGTTGGCAGGAGTTACGACCACCTGTAAATTCCTTGATGACACCGTATACGGCGTTTAAGTTGTTACTTCTTGCGGCTTCTTCTGCTGAGCCTAAAAGAGAATTGGCATAAACTCTTTTATCGCGTCGCACACTACGCTGAACTTCTCGAGCTTTCTGACGGTAAAGGAGTTCGATGCTGCTTCGATTGTCGTCTGATGCTGCAACCAAACGAACTTTCAAATCCTTTCTTTCAACAATCCGCTGCCATGAAGCGTCGGACATCCAGGGCTTATTCCGGCAATCCGGGTTTCGGCCAAGGATGGTATTTGCGCTATCAATGTACGCATTTTTTATGGCATCCCAGTTTTCGTTTATGTCACTATCTGGGTGACTAGTTATCTCAGCTGCTTTTTGCGCAAGATGGTCATTATATTGTTGTAAGACAGCTGGATTTTTTAATCAGCGGTGTTGAATTTGCGGCGCCTGGATCTTTCGTCGCTGGGGCGGTGCGCGGCTGCAATACGCAATCGAACATTAGCGATCATAAGATAATGGTCTCTTCCCATCCCAATATCGGCACACTTCTTGTTTCGCACGTCCAGGAGGCAACTCTTGAATCTTTTACTAATGGCAAAATGGTTGATCTGATTTTGTGTTCTGCGCCGATCAACAGAGGACCAACTGATTTTGTGGTGGTCCTTATGCTCAAACATAGTACCACCGATGAAGAGACTGTGAAAGTTGCAGAACTCTACAAATCTTTCACCGTTGTCATTACGATCACCAAGACCGTGTCTCCCCATCACATGTCTGAGCCCATAGTTATCAGCGCCAACTTTCGCATTCAAATCACCCAAAACCATTATAATGTCACCTTTAGGTGTTCTGCTCTGAACGGCGTTTAGTTCTTCGTAGAAGGAGTCTTTTGCCAAGACATTGTCGGGTTCAGTAGGGGCATAACATTGTATAATTGAGATGTTCCTCATTTTGGTCCGGAACCTGGCGGTCAAGACTCTGTCAGAGACCGGCTCCCAGGATAAGAGACAGTTTCGCGCGGCTCTGGTTAAAAGGAGCCCCACACCTGACTCACGACGACTACCGGTAGCTTTACCGGAGTACAACATCACAGTGCTGCCCGTTGGAGAGATAAATTCTCCGCTGTTCCACCATCTTATCTCACTAACTCCTAATATATTTAATTCGTAATTGAATTAATGATAATAATGTCACAATTGCACCACCTCAAAAAGTACTTTATAGTTCCTCACTAGGTAGTTACCATATTGTGGTGCCCAACACGAAACATTCACCTGCATTTGTGCAATATATAGTGGAAACACTTTTTTCAAATCCCAGGTTATGAAAAATCACCAATCTGAAACCTTAATAAAATCACAAAATAATGCCACTAAAATGTTCCAACTGCCACTATGCTGGAACGTTCTACGAGCTACGTTACAGGATTTCTTAGGATGAAGTTGCAACTCTAGTACCAAAAATATAGCAGCAACTTCATATAGTGGCAGAATCGAAAACATTGGTATTTGCTACCTAAAATGTTACTTGGGGGAGCTATAGCAATGTAGCCCCCCCCCGTGTTGCGCCACTGTCCCCAACAAACCAGGTTAGAGTGGAAACTAACATTATTCCGATATGATTAAGGATGTTGGGCCAATGTCATGGTACTTTAACTAAATTTTATGATTTGGATTTAATTTTGTATAATCAACAATTTTTACTGCACGATTTTGCACGTTTTCAAGATTTTATTGCATGTTTTTGGGCTTTTTTCTGCACGAAAATCCGGTCTTTAGTCATCACTGACTGTAAAAACTCATTCACATCACGCTACATATTCATCATGCAGCATTTTTAAAAGTAAACAAAAAACGCAACATTTCCTCTATAAAAACACAAATCCAGATATGAATATGCATTGCAACAATTTGTTTATCTTGATTTTAAAACATATTTTCGCACATAGCTTGATAACGCGACCATATCTCTTGAAAAGAATGCCTTAATTCATTTTATAGCATATTTTAATTGTTAGCATTTACATTTTCATAGGCATTCAAGTTTATCTTGTTATAATTATCCGCATTCCGCTTTACGCTCGGGAATTTTACAATCCTCTTAGGAGTGCTTAACCAACCGTCAGTCTGACATGAATTGTCGGAAGCTTTTATACTTGAATTATTTTAATTGAGCTCGCTACCTATCATCAAAAATTAAGCTTCAGACAAAATGGTGCGTACATTCAGAGTACTTATAAAGTTAAAACAAAAACGAAATATGTACCTATTTCTAAATCGTCCACTGTTTTATCCTTTTACGAGTGTGAGTCTTCCACACAGTTAATAGGCTATACCACTTGGTTTTTCGTAAAAATGTTCGCTTCCGTAATGAATGTTCGTCTCCGTTTCAATTAATTATTCTGTCAGATATTCGTATTAATGGTTGCCTTAGCCCCAATAAACAATCTACATAGAAATTTAATGTGTGCCGACTCTTCCGGTTCTTGACTTTTGAATTTATTTAACGGAGGATCAACGTGAGACAAGCAGCAAATAGTAGACCAGATCTGTCCATACGTTCAGCAAAAAAAAATATAAAAAAACAAAGAAGAATCATAGACACATCATGACAGATCGACGTTATGCATGCTATCATTCTCCCACTAATTGTCCATGTCGAAAAATATTATTATAGTAGATGGGGCCATTGTAGTTTGGGATAAAAGATGACAACGCCCACATAAATATAATTAAATTTTATTTATTTTGTAAACTTTTCGTTAATTTATTAAAAATTACTGCGAAGTTTGCCTTCCTTGTGGCCGAGAATTAATTTTATTTTAAATAATTGGAATATTTTGTGGAAATTTAGAAAACGGAGGATATTATTTTTTGCCAAAAGTCAACCCCAAGTGAAATATGAATAAGACATTTTTAGCCATATAGAATAAATTGTTGGATTAACTCGACATAAAACTAAGGGAAAGAAATTGAAAACTGTGGACGCTGATTTTTGGGCATAAAGTATTCCTTTCGGTGCAGTGCCGGATTAGCCACGTAGCAGAAGTCAGCAAATGCTACGGGCCCCGCGCCTTGGAGGGCCTCGCGCTTGTCCGCAAAAAAATAACTGTCAAGTAAGGTACCATTCAAATTTTAAAAGCGAGCGCTAGCCACATATTCAAGCGGCTTTGAAATTTATTGCAGACCATTCAATATTTTGCGAAGAAATATCCGTGTGAGGGCTTTCGGCAACAAATTGTGTTGAGTTGTAGTTTTAGGGTCTGTTCATATGATGTTTAATCGATGCGAATTTAAATAAATCGATGTTCGAATGAATTGGGTATAGTTAATAAGTAAAATAGTAAAAATAAATCTTAGGCCACGACATTTTCAAAATTATATGAGTTAAAACATCAATGTCCGGTGATGGTTAGGCGACCATCGTGGGTTACACGATTTCATGTATTTCATGAAGTTTCGAACTCTGGACCCCCGACAGGCTACAAGGCATACGCCAATTTCGCCGAATATAGCGCCACATGCTGAGAATAAGCAATAATAAGCAATAATTTCGCTAGTTTTTCGCAGAAACAGAGTTGCGCGACGTGTCGATTCTCAGCTTGTGAGCCAAATAGAGACGGAACAAAAATATTGGCGAACACTCTTAGAACGAATTACTGCAGTTATAATATTTTTGGCAGAACGAGGTCTAGCATTTCGGGGCAGTAATGAAATTATTGGTTCACCTCACAATGGAAATTATTTAGGTTTATTCGAATTAATAGCTAAATTTGACATTTTTCTGGCCGAACATATTTATGCAAATAAAGGAAAGGGACATACGTCATACTTGTCAAAACAACATGCGAAGAATTTATCCATCTAATTGCATCAAGTTTACGGGATCATATTATTTGCGAAATTAAGAGATGTAAATACTATTCAGTATCATTGGATTCGACTCCAGATATATTGCATGTAGATCAACTGACTTTGATAGTGCGCTATGTCTTGTCATCTGGACCCGTGGAAAGGTTTGTGAGATTCTTGGATATGAAAGGTCATACTGCTGAGCAACTCGCTCAAAGTTTACTAGAATGTTTAAATGAGAATGGTATCAATATCAAAGATTGTCGAGGGCAAAGTTATGACAATGCCAGCAACATGAGCGGAAAATACAGCGGCTTACAAGCACGAATTAAGGAGATAAATAAGTACGCAGAATACATTCCGTGTTTTGCACATTCATTAAATTTGGTTACCAAGTGCGCTGCAGAATACTGTACAGAAGCATCCATTTTCTTGCCGTTGAAAACCTAATTATATTCATTTTTTTCCGCTTCAACCTATCGATGGAATGTTTTTACGAAAGCACTACAAGATGCTAGCCCGAAAATTCCAATTTTGAAAAGATTATCGGACACAAGGTGGTCTGCACGAGCTGATGCGACGAAGGCGCTTTTATGTGGTTTCACCACTATCAAACAAGTTTTGGATGAAATATCTAATAACAAAGATCAAAAAGTAGAGTGTCGTAATCAAGCTTACAGACTAGTTTCGAAAATGGATAAGCTAGAAACGGGAATAATGACTATTGCGTGGAATGAAATTCTAGAACGATTGCAAGCGACTAACGCTTCATTACAGTCGGCTGGTCAAGAACTTAACACAGGATACGCTCTTTATAAATCATTACATGGCTACGTTCAAGCAATGCGATCCACATATTCAGATATAGAGACAAAAGCCAAAGCCCTAGTTGGCTGTGAAGAATATCAGCAATCGATTTTAAGAAAACGCAAGCGAAATACAAAGTACGACCATTTCAGCGGCTTTACTATACTCGATGAAGTTGTAGAAAATCAAACACCTGGACAACGTTTTGAAATTCATGCGTTCATTGTCATCATTGATAATATACTGTCTGCATTAGCTAAACGCATGGAAGCTTACCATCAAGTGATCAGTGTATTTGGTATACTTCGGCAATTAAGGACTTCAACGGCAGAAGAGATCTTGGAAAGAACTTCAATTATCGTCAGTTCTTACCCAGATGATGTGGAAGATAGTCTGGGAAATGAACTGGTGCAGTTTACTGAGCTACTGAAATCAGATGTAGCTGCCGATATTGACATCAAAAAGCACGAGGCTCTGGAACTTCAATTGTATAAGCTTTTAATGAAAAATTCATTAGAATCATGCTTCCCAAATGTAGAAATAGTGTTACGCATTTACTTGAGTTTGATGATCACCAACTGCAGCGGAGACCGTTCTTTTTCAACGTTGAAGCGCATTAAAAATGTGTTAAGAAATACAATGGGACAAGAAAGTTTAAATGATCTCACGATAATGAACATTGAAAACGACTTACGTAGAAATATTGATTTGACAAGTGTTATCTCTAAATTTGCCCACATTAAATCACAAAAAGTCTATTTGTAAATGTGCTGTTTTATTTTAAACAGTGGAACCCCGATTATCCGGACCTCTATTAAATGAATGCTCGATTATTCATGATTAAGATTGCCGTATTTAAGTAATCTTAAAAAAATATGTACGTATGTACAAAAATGTATCATTCATCTCTCAATTAACATTAGTTTTTGTTGATTGTAACAAGTTTAACTTGATTTTGTTGTTTTGAATAAACTCATATTAACCCTAGGACGATAACCATATGGCAACGTACCTAAAAGATAACCATATGCGTGTGACGTAGGTTATCATTCAATTATCCGGATTTTCGGTTATCCGAATGGGAATGACTTACGACAACTTACGTCCGGTTAATCGAGGTTCCAGTGTATTCTAAACTTTAGTACCTAATGCAAATCAAGGGCCCCTTGTTCCAATTTGCTACGGGCCCCGCGCTGCCTTTATCCGGCACTGTTTCGGAGACATTTAACAGTTTAAGAAAAGCTTGATTTGACGGTGAAAAAAGTATAGACGTTTATTTTGTCAATTTTAGTTTATGTATTTTAGGGCGCTGAATCCGAATTTCAACTTTGCTACCTGGAAAAAGTGATGCATTCCGGGGACACTGCTCGAAACTGGTCGAAAATTGCTCTTTTTTCACTCTTTTGCCTATAATTTCGAAAATACTAACTTTTGAAGTAGGCCCGTGCGCACGCGATGGGTTTTGGGGGCTCAAACCCCTCTCATTGGCATTTTCGTCCGTCAAAAATTAATATGCACTCGTACATATTGAAAATTAAATTAAATTTTGGCGTCAATGCAAAAAATGTTCATTGGGAATAAATCTGGTAATAAATACTTAATATACATTTTTGTGTTTATTGGGGAAATTAATAATTTCTATGAATTTAATTTGTGATACTTCTTAAATGAAATGGCCAATAACACCAGTGCGTCTCAAGACATAGGCGAAAGGTGGAGTTGCAACATAGTTGTGACAACACCAACCCGTCACACCCGGCTCAAAGATCATCAAAAGAACGCGCGATCAAAAACACCGTTGGTTGAAGCTACCTCTGCGCTATATAAAAAATAGCTCCCGGCGGCTCTTAGGACACCTAAGGAAGCAACCCTCCCCTAAGATTGGGTATACAGGCTTGTAACCTGCGTACCTGAAATCAATTTACACTCGAAACATGAAATGAGCCTCGGATACCACGGACAGATTCACCGACAACGACTTTTGGCTACAAACAACGGACCATGATCGATTTTTGAAACGTTCGTATGACGTGGTGCGAGTGCGGTAGTGCAAGGCTCACTGAATTCGAGCGGGAAATGACAGCTATGGGAGGCCCCTATATCTTCTTCGTTTTCGGCCAAGGGGGCCTCAAGGTCGGGTTTTTCTCTTATTATATTTCAGCGGGTTAAGTAGGCCAGGGCCCATCGCCATCTGGGCCCTGGAGCACAAAAGGACGGCACCTGCGCTGGCTGACGCCATACTTCCCTTAACTCGCCCAATTTTATACCCTCATGATGTGTTGTCCTCCCCAGGCCTGTGAATCCCTTCTAATATGTTTGGACAGGGGCAGCGAGCGGCAAAAACCCCACCCACATCTCCCGAACTGAGCTGCAGCAAGCACAGGCCGCCGCTTAGCTCGTTGAGGGGCCAATTTTGGCAGCTGTCACTACCGGACCTTAACGGTCAAAATGGCTCCGTCCCCATTGACACCTTCGGGTGTCTCCAACGTCCCTTACATTTCTGTGCTCCCCCGCTATTTTCGAAAAACTGGCACTTTTACCGGGTTTTCGCCTTTGTTTGATGAAATTTGTAGTAAATTTTGTGCTCTACAAAAATGTAATATGTACAAATATTTTGCGTTAAAATGGACTGGAGCGGAGTTATAGGCGAAAAACTGGTAAAAGTGCCAGTTTTTCGAAGAAGCGGGGGGAGCACAGGAGGGGGAGTGACGCAAACTTGGATTTTTTACTACTCCGCCGACCTATACAACATATCAAATATTCAGAACTACCGCACCTTTTGCAAGCCAACCCCCCTTATTTGGTCTGTATTTATTGGATTAATGATAGGACTGAGCGAAACAAGATGATTGCATCGGGAACTGGGAACACACCTAGAAATCTGCACGGTGGGTACAACGAAATTTGACTGTCACCCAAAAAGAGGCAGATGTGGGTTATGCTACATATTTTCTTAAAAAAAAAATTTAAAGAAGGGAAGTGTAGCACCTTCCATAAAATCATTCCAGGTGACGAGTTTTAGATTTATATGCACGACCCGGCAAACCAAACAGAATTCTATGGTATGGAGTCCAGAAAGTGGCAATTTATGAACCACGGCAGGAAAAGTCAGCGACTAAAGTGATGATGTCGATTTACTTCACCAGCGCAAAAATCGTAGCTGCTACTCAGGACCGTCGAGAGAAAATCCGGGCCCGGTACAAAATCCGGGCCAGGTACTCAACTTTTGTAGGGGCCCCATATATGGCGACCGGTACCTCAATGAACAAAAAAAAAAAAGGTCAAAGCATTCGTTGTTTTTTTTTTGTAGGGGCCTGTATATGGCGACCGGTAGCTCAGTGCGCCAGAGTGGTATGAAAGGACAAGGAGCAAAAAAAAGCTCAGTGCGTAGATACGGTTTTTTTTTCAATTTTTCAAATTTTCGGGCCTCCGAGACAACACGGGCCCGGGGCGTTTCGCCCCTTCCGCCCCCCCCCCCTCTCTCGACGGCCCTGCTGCTACTCCCTTGGAAACTGGTCGAACGGTAACTTTTTAGTGATATATAGAAACTTCTAGAAGTTTAAAAAAATTTACTAAAATAGATAAAAAGGAAAAAGGGTATCTGCGGCGATACTTCCTACATCACGATAATGCTCCAGCTCATACTGGTCAAATGACATGCAATTTTATTGCACTTCCTGGCATTGACCAAATTATCCCAGATCTAGCGCCGACTAATTTTTAGTTGTTTCGAAAAATTAAGAAAATTTGCAGGGGACATTTTTTTTAATAGCAATCAGGACATCAAATCTTGAACTTGGGAAACTGTAAAAAGTATATTTTAAGGACTATAGCCTATAGGCACGTTCTTTTGTACTGCAGTGCCGGTTAATTCGGCTTAACAATACGCAATTACAACAATGCGTTAAAACGAATTAACCTGGATATCTCTACGGTTAAATAAAAAAACCTGCACGGGATATGTCAGATATGACGGATAAATGTCGCTGGCATCGCCAAAAGGCGATTTTTTTATGGGAAATTAATTATTGATATCAAGTTTAGAACATTTCAGTTTCGCGAATATTAGGAGATCTCTCAATTGCATTTAGGGAGCATTTTTAAAATTCCTTAATTGCGGGATTTTCACTGTAGGTTAGAACCCAAGCGGGACAAATTTGCTGGTCTTAAAGCGAGTCTTGTGAAGGTTCCCTCCAATCGAATAGAAAGAATTCTCTCTTTTTATTAGTAAACATGCCCTAGATATTTTCCACGGATATGTTCCATATTTTAAATCTCGTGAACACAATCAAAAATGATAAGAAAAAAAAATAAATTGACGCAAGGGGTCCATTGCACATTTGACACTTAACCGAATTAAGCCCCACTGGAGAACAAAAAAACGCGCCTTTATAAAAAAAAAATACCGGGTGAAAAGGTGCATAGAAATTAATGGAATCTATGTTGAAAATATAAAAAGTGCTGAACATTAAGAATATGAAAATTTGATTTTACTATATCCTTTTCTTTTAGCCCAACTACGAGAACTTTTGTTAGACCCCTCGTATATACCTATGCTCTTACCTTTTAGTTACTGCAGTTTTTGCTGCAAACACATTATTAAAGAATAGAGATTAAGTTGAGATGAAATGAAGAAATTGATTGCTGGGTAGACTAAAAAAACCGGGTCTGAGTAGAGCCTTTCATTTCCAACACCGTTTTAAAGGGAATATAGTCATTAATAGGTGATCGTCCCGCTTTACTCTTGATCTCGGTTGGGCAGGGCCCGAACTTTCATTCAATGTAATACATATAATTCGGAGGAGACAGCTTTTGCCTAACAATGTATAAAAACGAAAAGAGATTGGACTCGCCATGGAAACGTCAGGTGCCTATAAAAAATGTTCTGGTTTTGTCAATAGAAAACTTTAAGTTGTATAAGAAGCCCAGACAGATATGCTCAGTCAAACAAAAAAAAATTACTTTAATACGTGGGGAAAAGTCAAAAGCATCGCTTTAGTCTAAAAGACTATATACGGAAAATTCGAGTTCAGCTGAAGATATGGAAGTTATACCAGAAATATCGAAGAAGCAGTGGCGGTTCTGTAACGGACGGTTTGGTGGGCATCCGAAGATGCCCGTGGGGACGGAGCCTAAGGTAGCATAATGACCGTGAAGGTCGGGCCCTGTTATCTGGCGAAGAAAAAGGCCCCTCAACGAGCTAAGTAGTGAGTAGTGATCTGTTGGTGGTACGAAACCAGAGGCCGAGGGTCCCATTACACCCGGACCCAGGTGCGACCGGTGGGCGTCTGATCCGTCCGCCAACCATTCCATCCTTATCGTCTTTTTTTTTATTCCTCGTTTTTACCTCCCCTGTTTGTGTTGTCTTCCCCAGGCCTATGAATTTTTGTTAATACGTAAAGGACAGGGGCAACGAGCGGCGAAAACCCCGCCCACAACTCCCAAACTGAGTTATAGCAAGCATACGCCGCTGCTTAGCTCGTTGAGGGGCCTTTTTCTTCGCCAGATGGCACTGCCCGACCTTCACGGTCGTTATGCTACCTAAGGCTCCGTCCCCACGGGCATCTTCGGATGCCCATCAAACCGTCCGTTACAGTTCTTATACAATAGATCTTGAAAGGGGAAAAATGGCAATACTCCCCAATATGTAAACACGAGGATTGCCTCTTAAATTCCTCAGATCTTATGTACAAAATTTACGTTTTCGGGACTGGAAGCGGATACCTGAACGCTTAGAATAGCACGAAAAACCGTCAGGACACACAAGGGCCAAATTATATGCAGACAGTTGGACGCAGCGGACAGACGCATTTGTTTTTTGGTATTATCACGTCATGGGCAGATGTACATGATTTAAATTTCATTTGTTATCAATTTCATTTAACGGCAATCAAGGAGGTCCATAGTCAATCTCGTGGGCGTCCCCTGGAACGATAGTGGTCGTTGACCATTTTTAACAAGCCAAGCCGCCAGTAAAGGCGGTACGATGATTTGGTTGTGGTAAACACTCCCCCTGCGTTGTGGGGCGTAAGAATAATACAACGGCCTTTCCCTTTGTCGCTCTGTCGTAGAAAACGACAACGAAGGACAGGATGTGTATGCCAGCAACTTGCACTATACGAAATCTTCTATGTGCTAATGAAAGGTCAACGGATAAGGACTGATTCAACGGTTACGACTTTTGGCTATCGTACAATGACAAAAATTGGTTTCTGGAATGTGCGTACCTACTCTCCTGGACAATGGATGAGAAAGTTCCCAGAACGCACGATTTCTTCAATTAGAAAGTGCATTTTTGAGGTATAAATTAAACATCTTAGGAGTTAGTGAGATAAGGTGATGGAACAGCGGAGAATTTATCTCTCCAACGGGTAGTATTGTAGTGTTGTCTTCCGGTAGAGCTAACGATTGTGGTCGTGAGTCAAGTTCAGGTGTGGGCGTTCCTCTTAACCAGAGCCACACAAAACTGTGTCTTATCCTAGGATCCGGTCTCGGACAGAATCACGACCGCCAGGTTCCGGACCAAAATGAGGAACATCACAATAATACAATGTTATGCTCCAACTAAAACTGGCAATCTCTTGGTTAAAGACTCCTACGAACAACTAAACGCCGTCCAGAGCGGAACACCCCAAGGCGACATGATGGTTATGGTTATTTGAATGCAAAAGTTGGCGCTGATAATTATCGGCTGAGGCATGTGATGGGGAGACACGGTCTTGCTTGGGGATCGTAAGGACAACGGTCAACGATTTGTAGAGTTCTGCAACTTTCACAGTCTCTTCATCGATGGTACTATAGTTGAGCATAACGACTACCACAAAATCAGTTGTTCTTCTGTTGATCGGCGCAGAAGGTAAAATCAGATCGAATCGACCACTTTGCCATTAGTAAAAGATTCAACAGTTGCTTCCTGGACGTGCGAAATAGGAAGGGTGCCGATATAGGGATGAGAAGAAACCATTATCTTATGATCGCTAATGTTCGATTGCGTATTACAGCCATGCGCCGTCCTTGCGACGAACGAAAGAACCAGGCGCCGCAGATGCAACGCCGATCGAGCAGTTGAGAAAATTAGTCACCCAGATAGTGACATAAATGAAAACTTGGATGCCATAAAATGAGTACAAAAAAAATCTGATTTATTTCCCCTCTTTCAGATGCATGTGAATTGCAATTGCAACGTTTATGCAACGTTTGAGATCCAGAACGCACTCCATGATCGCAGCAGACAATCCAACCAAACGGTTTGCGACCACGCGCAACCATAGAATGTGCAGACAAAAATTATCATTTTCACCGCATTTCGCGAACCATTGTGTTCGGCGTCTTTGCCGAGCTTTAGTCTCACTAGAAAATTAAGCCTAATGATCGCCACACACGATCGGGCACAACCACCACCGAACTTTCATCGAACCATTAATTTCATAGAACGGTGGAAATAAGAAGATTTGTTTTCAGCACATTCTAAGAAATTGATAGTTCTATGAAAGTTCGGTTGTGCGTGACCATATGTGGCGACCATAAACCTTTACCGCAGTACAAAAAAACACGCCTAGTGGTAACTTTACGATTTTATGCTGAAATAAGGAACGCCGCTAGCAAAATCTAACTAACGCTGTGCCGCATTTTGTGACTGGCGGCGTACACTGACGCTCTCACTGCGCTGTACGGCTGTACATAAAGTGTTGAACTTCCCGATCGTGGAAATGGAATCTGTCCTGGGATGAACCGCGGCAATGTTTAGTGTTTCATCACAGTTTGCGCGCGAGTATATTAGCTCTATCCATAAAACATCTTGCATGTGTTACCACTGTAATTTCAGCTTAAGGTTCGAAATTGAATCATTAACGCGTGTAAAGTGGACTGTGAGAATTAGGCATACCTCAAACCAACGCGTTTTATTCGCAGCGGATAATTCGCGGCGGATTCGTAAATTTTTTCTCATCTCGTCTTAGGGCGACCACAGAGTGAAAGCTGAAGCTGATGCTTATGCTGGTTTTTGATTGCGAACACTCAGTGAAGAGAAACGTTTACGTGAAACGTGCTCATGGAGCTTTCCCTGCCCATGCTATCGCTAAAGCTCAAGATCGCATTCGTAATTGTCCAGTGATTTCATATATAAAATCCATTCATAAGACATAAAAATTAACGAATACGCCGCGCAATTAGGAATGTAATCTTCTGCAACATGGGGAGGGGAAGCTTCATGAGCACGTTTTATGTGAATGTTTCTCTTCGCAGAGTGTTCACAATCAAAACACCAGCATAAGCATCAGCTTCAGCTTTCACTCTGTGGTCGCCGTTATGCCGGGTTTCCACCAAAGAGAGAGTTTTAAAAAACAGTTTTGTTTTCGAAAACAGAAACAAATTTTGTTTTTTTAAAAACAGTTCTGTTTTATGTAAACAGACTGTTCCAATTAAACAGACTGGTTTTGTCTCTAGTTCTGTTTATCTTGTTCAACATGTGTCCAAAAAAATATCAGACGACGAGAATTTCATAATAAGCTATGGCTTTTTTTTAATAAATTACATCTAAAACAGAATAAACGGAGATATTGGGTCAATTCTCAATTAAAAAAAAAAAAACTAAAAGTTATAAACAGTTTTTAGAGACACAAATGTTTTCAAAACTGTTCTGTTTTTACAAAACATTGGTGTTTTTGTTCAGAAAAACAGTTTTTGCCTGTGTTTTTCAAAACTGTCTCTTTGGTGGAAGCCCGGCGCCGGCATTATGGAGTTGTTCACACCAGCGTGACACGAATTCGCGGCGACAGCGATTTTGCAGCGATTTTTATTTTCCCGAATAACATTCGCGTTACTATGGCCACTGATTTGAATTTCATGGATGTAATTGAAGGCATTCGCGTTTAGGCCAATAAAATTAAATTTTATTACATACTAAAAATTAGGGAAAGATCTCAATATAATTTTAATGCCTTGTATAGATACTAAATACATGGAAACTGAGTTTGCACATTCGTAGAAGGTGAGCTTAATTTTTGGTGTGCGAAAATCCAAACAAATTTGAGCCTTTTTTTTAATATTGTCCTTATAATTCCTAAACGGTGCCTCCAATCGAAAAAAACTTGCAGATTAAATCAAAGAGCATTGCATTCTGTGTTCAATGCATTGCTTAAAGTTGAAATTCGGTTCAGTAGCATAGTCAAAATCGATAGTCAAAAACGACAGTTTTCGAGCGTTCGGAGAAAAATCACACTTTATCACTATTCAAGCTCACATATCTTTGCAACGGATGCTCTAAATGGAAAAGAATATTTGGGAAAGTTGGGGATAATTTGATTGTAAGCCTAACGTGGCCAATATTTTTTAATTCGGCCCATTTTTAGAGTAGTTATGAACAAAAATTCGAAAACGATTTGAAATCGATTTATGCCTTAAAAGCTCTATCTCGGTAAGTATAACAGCCAGAAGCTTTATTTTAGTCTCAAAAACTACCGGTTTAGTTTAGTTTCTTCCTAAAGTATCAAAATCAGTAATGCCAGAAGTTTGTTCGGCAATTATTTTAGTATTGGGATGGGAGATAATGCAAAGGTAAGTTCACAAAAACAACCATGTTGTAAAAAGTTTTCGCCAAAGAAAAATTCATCAGCCGCAAAAAGGAGTGATGTGAACACAATCACGCCAAAGCATTAGCAGTTTCGCATTTCGTGTATGATTAAAAAAAAACAGGTTAAATTTGTTAATTTCTTTCAATGCTAATTGGCGCGGAGCGTCGTGACCTAAATTATGTTGCCAAATACTATTGTTTCCTGGATCTCGTTTTAATCCCCCCCCCCCCCCCCGCTCTCCCCTCTTTTTAGAAGACTATAAATGTACCTACTTCAGGCAAGAAACAATGTATTTTCAACTCCTTTCTTCGCTTTCTATTTTCCATTTTATTGAGCATATTTTCTTAATTTACTTAATATTTTAATTCCCTAGTTTCATTCTATGATTTTCTTCAGTTCTTTTGGATTCTTTGCTTTTATTTAATACAAGCTCCCCGCCAAACTGCGTTGAAAGAAATTAACTAATTTAATCAGGTTTTATTAAACATACGCAAAATGCGAAACTGCAAATGCTTTGATGGGATTGTGTTCATATCAATCCTTTTTTGTTAGGGGCGACCGGTAGTGCAGTGTGTTGAGGCCTCAGTCTCAAGTTTGACTACCGGCGTTTCGGGTTCGAATCCCGTCCACGACGACGTTCGTGGCCATGGATATGCAGGAGGTGCATGCACGAAACGTCAACTGGGCCACATGGAACAGTTGACGCGCTATTCCCCGGGTTAGGGCAATTGAGTAATCCTTTTTACGGCCGATAATTTTTTCTCAAATGTTTCAACACCAGTCTAGTGCAAGTGCATTCTCCTAAACACTCCCATTCATAATATATGATACCCATCTTGCAGTGACGTGCACTCGTAGTAAGCAATTCCAAACTGCTTGACTTACCGAAATAAGCAATTCAATAATAAACTTTGCTTACACCAATACACATATCATCATTTCAGTCAATGTTTTTCTTTAAGCTGAAGAATACATATTATCATTCAAATATTCCTTTACACATTCAAATTCTGATCCGCGCCTTCTTTTGGTTAAAAAACATTCGTTCAATTACTTTAGATAATATTCAAACCTCCCACATTTTGCACACCATAGACACCAAACTTAGAATAGGAAAATGTGCCTAGATCTTTAGATGCATGTACCATGTGTGCATCCAAATACTAGAGACATGTTGATTCCAGAAAATGGGAATCTTGGATTTCGGTAGTACATTGGGCAACGATTTTTTTTTGTTTTGTTCGCAAATTTATATGAGACAAGTCAAGCACTGGCGCGACTGCTTTTGTGTGTGGGATAAAGCCCAATGATGCTTGTTAATGAAATGTTGCCAATGCAGGGAATGTTTATGGGAATTTGATTTTTCCAGTAGAGCTTTTGTTTTTGTTATGTAACGGATTTTCCGTTGCAATTTAAAAGAGGAAATCAGTGCAATCGGGTGATTTTGATTAAATTGTGATTTGAAGTTTTTTTTGACCGTCTGTAGTGATTTAATTGATTTGATTTGTGATAAAAGTGGTAAGTTTTCTTTTCGCATTATGTCGGAGTATTGCTGCGCGACGGATATCGTACTAAAAGCGGGATTTTCAACTCTTTCCTTTGCCAAGAAAAGAGAAATTATAGAATCGGATAGACCGAATCCAGATCTTAGTTTAGAGTTTAAATTAAAAAATATTACGCGAAAATTCCATATCGAAACGTATGAAAAGTACATTTGGTTAACGGCAAGCTGTAAATTAAATAAGTTATTTTGCTGGCCATGTCTTTTGTTCACGAATGAAAAATCTGTTTGGAATAAAGCTGGATTTAGTGATTTGAATAATTTTACGGGCTCAGCAGCAAAGCATTCAAGTTCCGAAAAACATCTTCAGTCGTTAATTAAATTAGATAATTTTGGTTCTCAGCGTATAGAGTTTATGCTTAGTAACCAGGTGGCAATATCTGTTAGTTTGCATAATGAAAAAGTTGAGCGTAATCGTAATATTTTGAAACGTTTAATCGATACTGTAATTTTTTTGGCAAAACAGGAGCTTCCTTTTCAAGGAAATAATGAAGACTCTTCTTCAAATAATCGTGGTAATTTTATCGAAACCGTAAATTTCTTGAGTTTGTACGATCCGATAATTGAGTCCCACATAGATTCTATAAAAGCAAATGCAGCGTTTTCGGGTTTGTCTAATAGAATCCAAAACGATCTTGTTTCCGCTATAGCTAATGTGGTTCGAAATAAAATCAATTTGGAAATAAAGGAGGCTCCATTTGTAGCTGTAATGGTCGACGAAACGCCAGATGTTAGCGGTCGGGAACAATTAACGATGATTTTTAGATATACAATATCAAATGAGATTGAAGAAAGATTTATCGGATTTTTGGATGTAAGCGCTAATCGTACAGCTACAGCAATAAGCTCTCACATTTTAAAACAATTGCAAAATTTTAATATCGATAAGAAATTAATTGCACAATGTTACGATGGCGCAGCAGTAATGAGTTCTCAAATTCGTGGAGTTCAGACTTTAATTCGGGAAAAACATAAATCGGCAATTCTCGTTCCATGTTACGCTCATTCACTAAATCTAGTATTGTCTAAAGCAGTTGAGTTTATTCCGGAAATTAAATTATTTTTCGCGCACATCAATAAAATCGCATCATTTTTTAATATTTTACATCCACTAAAAGGTCGGACCTTTTTGCAAATATAGTAAATCGTCGTTTACCATCGGTTTCCAAAACGCGTTGGCATTATCATTCGCGTATTATTAACGTTATATTTGAACATAAGCATGAAATTTGTACAGTTTTTGAGACAATTTCGAATGGTTCTCAACACTGGGATGGCGATTCCTTGACTTTTTCCGATATATACTTACAAAAATTCGCAGAGTCAGATTTTCAATTATATCTGTTAATTTTTTCTGAAATTTTTTCGAAAACTGATATATTATTTAATATTATTCAGAGCAAAGTGGTAAACATTTCATATGCAAGCCAAAAAATTATTGAATTTGAAAATTGGCTTGAAAATGACTTTTCTAAAAAGTTTGATAATTTCTATTCGACAGTTACAGCAGAATATCAGCCACCACGTAAGAAATGTAGAAATGCGATAGATCCTTTACAAAATTTACGGCGGATATTTCGGGAGATTATAGATGTTATTCTCGGGCAAATTCGAGATCGATTCCATTCGTTTAAAGATCTTTCATTTTTAGAGTTGCTTGAACCGAATTATTTTTCTAAATTAAAGTCAAATTTTCCCGATAAAAATTTTGACTCACTTATTGAATATCACGGTCAATTTTTCGACAGAATAAAGTTGAAAAATGAGCTAAAAGTTATTTATTCTTCAGATGAGTTTAAAAACGCGAATCCTAGTAAAATTCTCGATTATTTTCAAAAACGGCCTTATGTCGCAAACGGTTTTAAGCAAGTTCATATTTTAGCAAAATTATTAACGTCAATTCCAGTCACAGTGGCAACTGCGGAAAGGTCATTTTCAACACTAAAGCGCGTTCACACATTTTTGAGAAATCGCCAATCCCAAGAACAACTTTCGGATCTTGCTTTAATTGCGGTTGAAAAGGATCTTCTTATACAAATGCGAAGGGAAAACGATTTTTTTGATAATGTGATTAAAGAGTTTTTACTTAAAGAACGGCGCATAGATTTGGAATACAAATAAATGGCAATGGCGAAAGAATATTTATTTATTTCAAATACCCCTGAATTTTTCTTAGTCTTAATTAACATAATATTTATTTATCATTTTTTTTATTAGTAATATTTTATTTATTTTTTTTTTTTTGTATTCCGAATATATGTGCCAATATTTTATTTATATCTTTCCTGATTTCTTCTTTAAGGCTTAAAGCCGCTTGGTATAAATGTTTTTGTGACTGTCCATTTTCTATTATACAGTCCATTTTTGTTTATGCTAAATTGGCTTTAGGGCGCCCAACTGCTTGACTATGAAAAATTTCCACTGCACGTCACTGCCATCTTGCCTAATCATCACTTCCTTGCCAGGATTATACTTTTACCTCTCCAAAGGATTCAAACTGACAATAGTAGAATCATCACACCGCACTGACTAAATAAGCTTGCGAGTTACACATTTGGTTTTCATTTTAAACGGGAAACCAAAAAACAGCAACGTGCACAGCTTGTGAGCTATATACAACAGTTTCCACCAACATTTTGCAACGCGCACATTGCTTTTTGTTTTCGGTGAAAACAGTTCAGATGCATCGAACGCGTGCAGCACGTTGGGCGGCACAGCACGGCACCGTACGTCACGTTTCGAAAATTGGAGCGCACCGCATTTTCTGCCGAGCGTTGCACTCTACAATAATTTTCGCAGGTGTATTTATTTCTTCGTTTACAGAAACGTGTCATGCGGTACGTGTCCAATGTGCGAGCCAATTTACGCTGGGCCTTATGCCCGTACCACATTATACGGGACTCGCCGAGTCACGAGCCCGCATATCGCATAATGTGGTACGGGCAGAGTCTTAGTTGACGTTTCGTTAGCATACAACTTGTTCCGGATGATGCATATTGCTGGCATACACTTACACTTCTACCACAAGCCAGGAAAGGCTGGGACTAATTCTTATCTTAAGCCCCACAGAATCACCAATCAAACAAGATTCATTGCCAAAAATTGCATCCGAATCTGACTTCCATTTATATTGTCTAATATAAAGCAAAATCCATTGTAAAATAAAACATATCGCAGACCCACGTCCAACAGCGTACGCACAAGCACATGCCGTCGGAAACTCACCTTGCAATAGTCGATTTTCTGCATCTGTAAAACTCAGGACCCACGCATCGCCTTCCATCGCTGAATTCTTGCCCTGCAACGCCAAACACTCCTTCGACAACATATCAAATCCTTCCGTTTTCACCTCCGCTACAATATTAGGATGCGGCCAAGGGATTCCTGGCAGTGGCCAATGAGATGCTGACCGTGGCCACAAGCCGGCACACTTAAACGCCGGCGTTATTTGAACGATAATCCTTTCGCGAATGCGCAACTTCACCTCCGTCGTGTCGGCGATCATTTTCACAATATCACGATACGCACATTTATCGCACGCCTGTGCCACGAGCGTTTGGAATCGCGACCGGATCTTCCGGGCCGACAGGTAACCGGACGCAGTGATGAACTCCACCCACAGCGACATGGATCGCTTGCGACCGTCGCTCAATTTGAGCACAGCACAACCCGGCAGCGTGCCATCATCTACAAAGTTCAGGACACCCATTTGATTGAGGTAAATGATGATCTCGAACTCGGTGGGCGAGATGACCTCGAGTCCTTCGAAACGGCCGTTGTAATCGTTCAGCGAAGAGATGAAGCGCGGCTCCTGCACCTCCACCTCCTTCAGCACGTCCTGCACGATCCGACACACTTCCATGATCGTTTTGTGAATTGTCGCCTTGCGCACTTGCACGCGATCAGCGCAATATTTGTTCATTTGGTAGACCATTTTGGACTGCGCCCCGATCATGTCGGACGGTACCAGCATCATGTTGGCGAGATTCGTTCCGTGTTGCGGGTCTTGCACAAAATATTCAAAGTTCCCTTTTCACCTCCAAAATCGCACTTCCACGCACTTTTAGCTTAGTAGCGTCACACATTCACTGCACAGTGCACACACCGCACGCAAATCGCGGGACAGAAATTACTTCGACGAAACAGCGACGGGTCTTGCGTTCATGTTCGCGGGCGCGCACAAACAAATCCGAATGCAAATCGGAAATGCAATGCAACTGCAGCGGGGAATCGCGAGTAATTAGTCAGCGCCACTCGGTGCGACACGGCTCAATTAATTCACGCGGACGAAACGCAACGACGCGGGCGGCGAACCTCGGACTGTTCGATGAAAACTTGAAATTCAAGTCAAAACGGTCGCGACGACGAGAATTCGATTGTGCCCGGCCCACCGATTCCGTTGTTGGACGACCACGACGACTGCACGCACTGTGCGACAATGACGACGACGACGACAATGTGAAGGCACTTCCCACACCTGAGTGTGGCGGAGACCAAGAACACCACTAACAAAAGACGGACCGGTTTGGCGGATAAGCCGAGTCAGACAATGGACGCGAACAGAAAAGAGGAAAAAACTGGGCGGGACCTGTGTTAAGATTGAGTGGTGTACTAAAATATTCTAATGTTGTACCGAAACCGATGCAAAGAAGGGAATTTCATATCAGTGCAAGTCAAAGGTACAAGGACACTCGTATCAAATTTGAGTCTCTGTGTCGGTATATGATTTCCAGTTATCAACTAACATTTTGAACCAACTCTTTTCGCAGCACCGGAATTGCAGACCAGCGATACCACCATCCATGACAAGGTCGCAACATGATTCCCTCTCGTGCTTCTCCTTTCCGCGTGAACGACTCGTCATGCGCTTGATCGCAATTGCAATCGACACTTGAATCCCGTGCCGCATAGTTCAATATCCACGGCCACGCCCCTTTGCCGTTCAAATGCCACTGGAAGGCACGAACTGCACTATCTGAGCAAACATCGACACACCGACAACATGGTTGCCCGTCGTTCCACCGCGGCGGCTGGAGTGGGTCTCGCGTTGACAATGGAACGGTAGCCGCGTCGATGCTAATCACGACGTGTACTGAGGAGTGTTAGGACGGGAACCACCCCTCGCATTAGTCCATTACGGCGGCGATGGGATGTTTGTTTTGGTGCTACTCCGCTACTTTGCATTGTGCTGTGTACTTTGTGCGGCACACGCACACACACGACGACCCGGGTAAAGTGTTGGACTGTCGCGCGGGCGTTTCATGTTGGCTGTGCGTTTTTACAGTGTAGCTGATGATTAATGGACGACTGACACGGACTAAGGATAAAGTTTGCCTCCTTGAATGTGACGTTGTGTTTTGGGATCGTTCTGGTGGGACGAATTGAATTAGGGAAAGTCATGAATGACGAGGAGGGCTCGTGATGAAATTGGTGCTGCGCATATGGTTGTTTGGGGAGACCGGAACAGGAAAGGAGAGTGGTTTATCGATTTTGTGGAGATATGTGTTACTTATGTTTTGACTGAGAAAAAATGGCAACCTTTTAGTTTCCGGGGCCCCGGCTGGGGGAATCACTTTTCACTCGGATTTTTGTCACTTTTCACTCGCGTCACTCTAAAAGTCGAGAATTTGCAAAAAAAAAATTTTTTTTTTTAATTTTTATTTTTAATTTTTGTTTTAAGTTTTAATTTTTTTTTATTTTTTATTTTTTTTTTCATAATTTATACTGAGTGTTTGGAATATTGGAGGCATGGAAAATTGAAATATTCGCAAATCCCCTTGCGTGGGCTCCGCTCGCTACGCTCGCTCCGCGCTTAAGGGATCGCAACCCTCAATATCGCACAAACATGAACGCTCGCTTCGCTCGCTCTGCGTGCAACAGCGTTTTGATCAGTTTTAAACACACCAAACACTCAGTATAAATCATTAGAACAAGAAAATAAGGAAAAAAATTAAAAAATTAAGATTAAAAATAAAAAAAAAATTAAAAAAATATAAAAATTAAAAAAAAAAAATATTTTTTTTTTTTTTTGCAAATTTGAGAGCCTTAGGGTGACGCGAGTGATAAGTGACAAAAAATCCGAGTGAAAAACGATTTTTTCACCCCGGGCCCCGGAAACTAAAAATACCCCAATTCTTCATATCAAATTCAAGTATATACGTAGATCCTTTGGAATCAAGTCAATTATTGATGATCTTTTACTTTTTTTTCAGCTACCCTGAGCGCCAATCTCTTAAATTCAGCTAGTAGAGAAAGAGAAAAATGGCGGTCGGAAGGTGTCGCAAACGCGCTACGGGTTCTGGTCTTATTGATTGACTCTCAATGCAATGTCGGTTTTACCTTACGAACGTCTAAAGGCGCACGTCTCTAATCGTCGGATACAGTGGATGATCCATCAGACCAGGCCCGGTCAAAGGCTAAGCCGAATCAGGCAGTCGCCTGGGGCGCCGAAGAGGGCGCTAGTGCTAGGATTACACGATTGACGGAAAAGGGTAAATCTAGCGTCAACAGTTTTACGCCCGATTGGCGTATTTTAGACAGAAGCGTAAATAGATTGTTCCCCCGATTTATACGATTGACTTAAAAACGTCAATTTTAACAACGTCAACCCAAATGTCGATTGACGTTTTATAATGAGCAAGCTGGTTCACCAGATGGTGTTTTGGGGATGGAGCCGGAAGTTTGCCGAGAAGACCGTGAAGGTCCGGCGACACTAAAAGCGAATGCTCCTCAACGAGCTGAGCGGCAGCACATGCTTGTTCCAGCTCGGTTCGGGAGATGTGGGCGGGGTTTTTGCCCGCTCGTTGCCCCAGCCATTACATTGATAACAAATATCATGTGCCTTGGGGGTAGACGATCACGACAAAGGATAAAACTGAGTCCCACGACTCAGGAAAACTAATAAAAAAGGTGCAGGCAATGGCCGTCGTCCGGCTCATGCTACACGCTCCGGGCCCTGATGTTGCGGACCCTTATGGCCTCTTTACCCATAACATAAAAACCCGACCAATGAGGTCCCACGGCCGGCAAAAATGTTGGGACCTCCCAAAGCGGAACAAGAGATGAGGCCTTCACCTCATCTCGCCAACAACCTGAAAGGGGTTTGGGGAAGGTTCCGAGTTCCGTGAAGGAAAAGCCTTGATTTTAAGATTCACAACATTATAAAATAATAAAAAATGTATAATTCAAGTCTACTCTACTACAAAAGTTTTAGTGAAATAATAAAACAAATGAAGCTCCGCGAAAAAAAAACTCAAAAATAAAGGAAAGTATCACAACAAAATTTGCTAAATTCAACAACAAATCAAATGGAAAGAAACGAATATTTAGTCAAAAGAAAGAAATCGTTACTATACTCACCCCTGCATCCGCAATGATCATTCCGGCGAAGAAGCAGCTTCAACTAATCATACAGGTGCAAAATATCGGATAAGAATTTAGCAAATTCAAGAAAAGAAATTATTAATTAGTTAATATTTATGATGCGTTATGTATTAATGTTCTTGCAAATGTACAAGTGCGAATCATTTTCAATTTAAATTGGAATTGTTTGTGACACTTGGTTTCATTCTGCACACCAACTTAGTATGCGTCTGTAGCTTAGCTCGGTAACGCACCGGGCATTTTTTGCTACTCGAAACACGGTCTCTGCGGTTCGCGCCCCGCAACGGGACCAACTATTTTTTATTCTCAAATTCCCTCTGAATTAATTTCTCCGAGCTTAGTGGTTTCGTATGGATAGTAGCACTCATCAGGTCTTGCATCTTTGCAGCTATCCATGTGCAAGACGACCACGAAAGTGTGAGAATTCTGTTTTGTATTAAGCCGTGAAGGCGTGATTTTACTTGAAAACTCGACCGTGGAGGTCTAGATGGTGTGAAGCACTTATATTAACTCACTCAAGCCTTCACGGCTTAATACAAAACAGAATTCTCACACTTTCGTGGTCGTCTTGCACATGGATAGCTGCAAAGATGCAAGACCTGATGAGTGCTACTATCCATACGAAACCACTAAGCTCGGAGAAATTAATTCAGAGGGAATTTGAGAATAAAAAATAGTTGGTCCCGTTGCGGGGCGCGAACCGCAGAGACCGTGTTTCGAGTAGCAAAAAATGCCCGGTGCGTTACCGAGCTAAGCTACAGACGCATACTAAGTTGGTGTGCAGAATGAAACCAAGTGTCACAAACAATTCCAATTTATGATGCGGTAACACAGTCTGACAAAAGAAAATTGTATGCTCCACCGTCGTTCCTGCACCTCGTTCGCAACAACTACCCATCATCGCAGAAAAATCAAAATAAAATAGCATTTGACGTTTGCTGGTGTTGGTGTTATCGACGCTTGACACAAATACTCCCCCTCCATTTGCACTGCTCGCGCAGACAGGTATGTCACACAGATGTATCAATGAATGTACAGCATTAGCGGTTGCCAGCACTACCACAAAGGGACTCGTTGCAAAATCGTTGGGGTCATCAAATCGGGGCGAGACAAATCAGCGGCTCTTCACAGCCGGACGAAGTTACGCGGCGTTCCGCCCTGCTTGAATCGCCATCGGCCACCATAAGATTATTTCCAAACAATCGGGAGGCACAGCCTACTGGTCGTGAGATTGAACCTCCACGTTTGACGCGAAAACGAACACAACCACGCCGTCGCTGCAATCACGATTGCATCCTCTAGCAATCCAATAACCCTCCCAATGGAGACAAAGGCGGTCGAACTCCCGAATCCGTAATACACGGCTGATGGCGTTCAACGGTGCCAAGCAACTCCCGATTTTTTTGTTGACACCCACAAACCAGACCGATCTAGTTGCCGGGTTATTCGCCACTCTCGACTTTTCTTTTCTATTTTTGTGTCGGCGCGCACAAACCCTGGCCGATGTCGTTGGCGGGTCATTTGTAACTCTCGCTTTGACGGCTGTCAACGCGCGTCACTCATCACTGAGCCAACATGAAGTTGACGCCAAGTGATGGGTGCGCGCGAAGATTAAAAAAAAAGGTGTTCATTACAGTTTACACGATTGACTCTTTTTATGTCAATCGAATTGATCATTGGTTGACGCTTATATTCATTAGCGCCAATTGAATTCCCCATAATTCAGTAATCCCCAATAGACAAACACAGCAAGACATTTGTCTCCGATACCCAGTGGAATCGAAAAGTCGTCGATCCTACAGCGGTTCCATTCATCGGTTTGTCTCCGTAGCTGGACATACAATATTTCAATGTTCTCGATTATACATATTTTATCTGGTATGCCTCTCATACGTAAAGCCCTTCAGATGTATTCGCGGTCGACGCCGTCAAACGCCGTCAAACGCCTTTATTTTATGAAATTAATTTTAAAAGTAAGGGTAAAGTGTTGGCTGGGACTAGGTGTTTATTTGAGAGTTTACTTTGCGTACTTCTGGAGCTATTGCGTTTTAAGCAATGTAAAATCGGGGTAGTATTCGACTTTGCAACGAACAAAAAGCCTGTTTTCAAGCATCCAAAGGGCTATAATTTCCAAATTAAATTAAACCGGAATATAGAGAGCTACGCCCGCAATCTGAGGGTTTTGCAGCATGCCCTTATATTGGTACGTAAATGTCGTTCTTCTTGGTACCACACAGATGGATAAAAACACCATAAGTAAAATGTTTTACTCATGATATAGTATCTTACATGCCAATTCACAAAACAAAACTCACACCTCTCAAAATAATAATTTTAAAACGGCAAGAGATGAACTGTCCTACTCTTCGAGATGCTTAACCACTCATGTTAAGATGACATGAAAATAAAAATTGTGTGAATAATTATAGAAAGTAAAGTAGGCGACCAGTTTAACACCCCCTCTCCCTTCTTCCAACAACTTTTACCATTCCAGAAATGGTTAAACTACAATTCGCCCTACCAAAAACAATATCGATTGTAAGGATTCACAACCTCCTACGTCAATTTTTGTGATTTTTTTTTTCTCTTTTTCTAACGTGTTTTTTTAATATTTATGCATCAATTACTCATCCGCCTATGTTGTTATTTTCAGTAAAAACCCGATAGAAGCAGCAACATCCAAACCCTCCATGTCAATGTTGTGTTTTATAACTTTTACGACCTCTTATTGTGAACTGACTGCAAAAATGCGATTTTTGACATAGGAGGTTGGCTGGTTGCAAGTATGTAGTACTCGCACCTACATATATGTATGTGGGGCCGGTAGGTGCATTTTTTGTACGGATAGTGTCAAAATGCCTAATTTTAAATTAATGTACTATTATTGAATATTATGCAACTGTAACTTAGAAATATAGTATTATTCCGTATGGTGTTTGTTATCATCCATCATCAATATTTCTGATCTGAGGTGTGTTTGAGGGATGAAGGAGTGCGCTGACTGTAATTATAGAAATATATTACAGACATACCCCGATTTACGACAGAGATCATCATCATCGTGGCGCGACAGCCCGACGTCGGGCCTTAGCCGCCTGGATCATTGTCCTCCAATTATCTCGGTCACGTGACCGCGTCCTCCTCTGGAGCCCAGTAGCTGCGCGGCGTCCACACCTACTGAGCTCTCCCAACGAGATCTCGGTCGTCCTCGCAGTTTCGCTCCGTCGACTCGTTCTGCATTCATTACTCTCTTAGGCATGCGATCATCGTCCATTCTTTGTACATGCCCTGCCCATTGAAGTCGTTGTAGCTTGACGATTTTCGAGACTTCCAGCTCATCATACAGTTCATACAACTCATGGTTGTACCGGATGCGCCACCCATCTCGATCACAAACAGCCCCGAAAATTCGCCGTAGAACCTTACGTTCAAATGTATATAGCATGTTTTCGGAGGTTTGAGTTAGGGTCCATGCTTCGCAGCCATAGCATAGCACTGGTCGCGTATAATGGTTTTGTACACGCGGAGCTTTGTGTTTCTGTGCACATGCTTCGATTTCATTATGGGGAGAACGGAGTAAAAAATTCTTATTAGCTAACTGTATCGTCGCTTGATTTTGTCAGTTTCGACAGGGATACGTTCCAGAAAAAAGCGACTTAACTTGAAACGACTTAAACCGGATCAAAGCAAACTATATTTGTAAATGTACCAGACAAAAGTAAATTACAAACTTCTTTGATTAATATTATTTATTATTAGAGTTGTTCATGTAAATAAAAAAAAAAACATTATGCAAAAGAATACTGTGCATATTTACATATATTGATCGGAGAAAGCAAAAATTCGGTCTGTACTCTCATTTGAAGAGTAGATTGACGGTGGTAACGAAGTTGTTGCTTGCGGGATGATCCTTGAAAAATATGAGTCACTCAGAAAAAAAATCCCATTAAATCCATTTGAATTTAATAGTTTCTACCATTAAATTTGGTCTATGTGATTTATGTGGTTATTTTAATTGTTGCTAACCCATTGATTTTGCAGTATCCAATCCCATCAGATTAATAGCTGTGTATATCCTAATAAATTGCTTATTTAATCATTCGTGCCAAACATTTTGCCAGGCTGCATTCAAAATAAAGATTTTTACCTCTTTCCAAGACTCATTGATATACCCGACTGCTTCTAGCACGCTGAAATTGCGCCAAAAGTTACGAATTGTTGATTTGTCAATATCGTTGTCCCCTTGATCGATTTCGGTTAAATGTATGTTGCTTAAACGTACTATGGATGTAGTAAGCCTTGAAAGAAGCGAATACCCCCTGGTCCATAGGTTGGAGCAAGGACGTGGTATTTGGAGGCAAAAACATCACTTTGATGTTCTGGTCGAAGTCGCCCAAGTTCCCCGGATACTCAATTGCCCTAACCCCTTGTGGGGCATAGCGCGTCAACTGTTCCATGCGGCCCAGTTGACGTTTCTCGGCATAAACTGGTTTCGGAGAATGCAGTTGCCAGCATGCACCTCCTGCACATCCATGGCCACGAACGTCGTCGTGGACGGGATTCGAACCCGAAACGCCGGTAGTCAAACTTGAGACTGATGCCTCAACACACTGCGCTACCGGTCGCATCGGTTCCCCGGATGCGAGGGTGCATTATCCACAATGAGCAGTGCCTTGTGGGATATGTTAATTTTAAGACAATAGTCTTTTAGCACTGGACTAGAGTAATTTTTGAACCAGTCATTAAATATGACAGAAGTCATTCATGACTTCTTGTTGGAGCGCCAAATTAGGAATACTTTTCCTTGCTAATGTGTTTCATCGCTCTTGGATTTTCCGAAGAATTAATAAGCAATGGCTTCAACTTAAAGTCCCAAGATGTATTCCCTCCCAGGAGCAATGTTAGTCTATCCTGTGATGCTGTGAATCCGGACGCAGTAGTCTCCTCTACAGATTTAAATGCGCTGGAGGCAGGGCCGCGTTTTCAAAATTTGCGCCCAGGGGCTTGAGAATTAGAAGCGCCCCCCCCCCCCCCCAACCAATTTCTCATAATTAAAGATATATATAATAATGAAAAAACAAACGAATTATTTAAAATTTATGTAATTTTTACAAAACCTTTAAAGCAAGATAATACAGAAGTACAATATTTTATAGAGATATCTTTCGACTTTTCTTCTTTGAAAAAATTTCAATTATTTCATCAAAATTAATTTTTCTTATATACTCTGATTCGATCGTCAGGATAGATAGGCTGTTCAGTTTATCTTGACCTAACGTTGATCTGAGTGCATTTTTCACTCTTTTTAATACTGAAAACGACCGTTTACCACTGCAGTTCGTTAAAGCAATTGCAAAATAGATTCGCAGTGCTACTTCAACATTCGGAAAAGTTGCTTGAATTTTATTTTTCAATATTAACTTCAAATATGATACTGGCAGTGAAATATTGGAAGGGAATTTTTCATCTTGAATTAAATATCTGAATTGAATAATTTCTTCAATGAAATCGTCTTCCATGTCGGAACTATATATTTTCAATAGATTTTTCGCAGATAGTCTTAGTTTTTCATTTCCGAAAACAGATTTGAGTTGCAATTTGTGAAAAAATCCGAACGTATGCGATTGTTCATTATAACACACTGCTCTTTTCTCAAGAGCATTTAAAAGATTATCCAAAATGGGAAAAAAAAATTTTAATCTTCATCGCATCTATGGCCTCAAAGACAGTGTCAGCTTGTCCATTTTCATCAAATTGCCGCTTCCTTTTTCGACTGCGTTTAGAATTATCATACTCCTCACAACCAGATTTTTCTTTGCCTCTTTTCTCAAATTCCTTGAAGCTTTCTTCAGTTCGTAGATACTTGAGTTCTTCGCATAAACTATTATATAATTCACCACTGTTTCTAAATCGATATTAACATTCTGCAAACTCTTATTTGTTGCGTTAAATTTTTGTAAAATATGATTCCAAATTTCAGAAATAATTGCAATGTCCAACATGTTCGATGAATTAACTAAGGATTCTGCTTCAACCCTAGTTATTTGTTTCTGACTATCATCAGTTATAAGTTCTTCTAAGGCAGTTCGAAAGCAGCTATATCCTTGAGATAGAGCCTTTGTAGCATCCGCCTTAGCAGACCAACGCGTGTCACTTAATTTTTTTGGTACTGGTTTTGTATTCGACATAGTTAAGTGTTTTTTTAGAATCTCCCATCTCGCTGACGATACAGAAAAAAATACATATATATTTTCTAAAAATAAAAAATATCTTGTGGCTTCTGGACAACAATCAGCTCCACAATTCCCGACTAGATTTAAGGAATGAGCTGCACAGGGGATGTACAAAGCTAGTTTGTTTTTCTTTAGAAGCTTTGCCTGCACACCGTTGTAACATCCAGACATATTCGCGGCGTTATCATAAGATTGGCCCCTGCAATTTTCAAAATCGATGTCTAGATCTTCTAATGTTTTCAAAATTGCTGTACTCATTTGCTCTCCTTTATGACCAACATTCGGTATAAAAAGTAGAAAACGTTCTACAGGACAACCATCAATAGAAACGAGCCGAACAACTAAAGTCAATTGATCAATATTTGAGATATCTGGTGTTGAATCGACAATAACAGAAAAGTATTTTGCTATTTTTAATTCCTGAAGAATAGATGTCCTCACGTGCTGTCCCATGATTTCGATAAATTCATCGCAGGTTGTATTCGACAGATATGAAACGTGTCCTTGTTTTTTATTTGCATGTTCCGCAATATGAGCCCTGAGTCAGGGAACTACGGGTAGTAGCGATGCCGCTGACATTGCGGTAAAGAGGGGGAAATCTCGTAAATTAAGTGGGTGGATTTCCGTAAAATAAGTGGTGCATAAAATAAGTGGATGTAAAGTAAGTGGACTTATACTGTATTAGTAAACATCATGATGTAAGAAGAGTCTTACTTCATGGTAAACATACTGTAATATTTGTCTTGTTTTCATAATAAGTAATATTGCTACTTCTTTAAACTAGACTTACATACACACCCTGTCAAGCCTTTCAACAGCGCCTTCAATAACAAGCCTTCATCAGACAGTCATTTCAACGTTCCGTTCAATCGCAAATGTTTTTAGCATAGACTGTGTTGGCCTGTTGAACTATTAGATCATGGATGTATGCGTTGCCGGAACAGGGTAGTTATGGCGCTGTACATTCGACTAAGTGGATGTTCACACTGCGTGCGATGCCGAGCCGAGCCGAGCCGGGTCGAGCGATGCGATGAGGTGGGTGTTCACATTGCACGCCGTGCGATGCCGAGCCGAACGATGGCTTGCGATGCAAAGATGATCCGAGCGATGGCTTGCGATGCAAAGATGATCCGGGATGTTCACTGCACGCAATGATGGAGAGTAGAGACCAATTTAGTTCAAGGAATAGAATCTGTTCGACATCATGTCGTTTGTATGCTTGACCCAGTAAATTTATTTCAAAACAGTGCTCTAAAAATGGAACGGCGTCGCCATTGGGTGCATCCCATTAATGAAGAAAGGCCCAGTGTTGGTGAATTTCATCATCTCTTCCGCGACCTCAGACGAGAGGTTTCACAAGCGGATTGAGCAGCGGCGCACCGCTGTGTATAAACGCAAAAATCGGCAGCCGCGGCGGCTTTAGGACGATGAATGTATAAACCGCTCGACTCGCCGTTGCGGCCACCGCCGCGGTTTGTGGAGCGGCGAGATTGCATTTGAATTCAAACCGTTTGTGAAACCACGCCTTCTAAACGCGACCTTATTACGGTGATAATAACCTTTCATTTGAGCCATACTGAATCAAAACCGGAATCCAAAGCGTATATACCCTAGACTTGTACAGACCTAGTTGTGATACCAAAACTTCCAACTGGCAACGGCCATATGCATTAAAAGTGAATTTTCCATATGGTCAGTTTGAGCTGTGGGCATGGATCCAATGAAAAGTTTCATCGTTCATCCATTCGAATTTTGGATATTTACATTTGAACTAACGTTTACAGTAAAGGTTGCCGTTCATTCAATAGGATCTTGCCCATTCCCAAAATCAACTAACCAACCCACACTATAAATATTTGTCGCATTTTGCAAGTCGCTAGCATCATTGTATCGAAAGTTATCGCTCATTTTGAAATTTCATCTGTAGGGGTTCCTTCGGTTGGATCTTGCCCATTTTCAATACCAACCAACAAGACCATTCTACAAACATTTGACCAAAATTTCAAGTTTCTAACTTCATTCTATCGAAAGTTATCGTGCAAACGGACAGACAGACAGACAGATATGGCTGAATCGAATCAGAAGATGACCCTCATAATTTCCATGTATACACTGCCACACCGCCGCGCCTAAAAGTCTAGGGTATAAAAGCAGACATACATGCATTTTTTCAGTGTGATCTTACATCAAATACTACTTTACAGCTCGTACTTGCACCATACTGGCTTCACATCGCAAAGCATCGCAAGGCCCATAAACTCCATCGCAAAGCCCATTAAATTCCATCGCCAAAAATCACCAGCCGGTACTCGCACGAAAAAGCAAAGAAGTTTGTGAAAACATCGGGCCATCGCTCGGCTCATCATTGCATCGCGCGCAGTGTGTACACTCAAAGCGTGATTCCATTTAAAATTGAAGACTTTCCATTTTCTTGCTTTAAAAGCTTGCAATCGCATTGCATCGCTCGACCCGGCTCGGCTCGGCATCGCACGCAGTGTGAACATCCACTAAGTGTGTATCGTGTCGTTGTCTAGTTTGTACCGCAACCATGTACATACAGTGTACATCGGGAGGGCATACCATAGTAGATACGATTTCAAGGGCTATAATTGCTGAATCAGATATCTTTGTTGCTAGATTTGATGATGTTGAGATGAAACAGGTATAGGATCGCTATTTTGGCGGGAAAACTTCCAGTTTTCGCAAAAAAAAGAGAAGGGTGGGATTATGATAAGTTTTAACATGGATTGGGAGGTGTGGGTACTAAAAAAACGGGAAGTTCAAAAGAATCATTCGAGGTGTCCAGATCGTGTCACCCTGCCGTCATCATAAATTTAAAATAAAATGTAAATTATAAAGTTTCAAGTAAGATAGTAGTTACCGGTGAGAAGGTTTTGAAATAAAATTATACATACGAGTATATTCTGTGCGGAATTGGAATAGTGAAAAAAATATGGCGATTTATTTAATCTTTTGATTCAACAAATAATAAACTCCACATCGAAGAAGTGAAACGAAGCGGCCGTTCCGTCGGCCGGTCAGTGCAGGACCACTTTTATGGTTGATAATTCCCACGCTGTGATTTCAACTTTCCTTGCCATCAACGCTAAGTCCGACGCGCGGTTCGAAATTTCTCGGTTTGGTGATCTCCGGCATTTAATCGTTGTGGTGCGAGTTTATAACGCAATCTCAGAAACACGAATTCCACGCCAACGTCGTCATCTGTGTGAATTCCGCATTTTTGCCAGTGCCATCACCGTGTATAAGCCAACCAAGTGCCAAACACTATATTGTTTAGTGCATCTTGTGTCGGTAACTGTAAATTTAAACTAGAAATTAGCTGCAGATAGTTTTCAAACAAAAGATATTTTTCACCTCGTCACAGACGGGGATTGAACTCGGGGCTCCCGTGTGAAGAGCCACCGACCATATCATGAGCCCAAGCGAGTATATGGAGCCGCTGTGCTAATAAGCAATTTTGTGCGTTAGGAAAAAATGTAAAAGTCTTAGGTTTTGTGTACGAATAATTCATAGTTTTCTTTTTTTTTTTTGATTGTTGAGATTTAAAAATGATAGGTTTATAAAAAAAAAATGTATGTTGATGGCCTGGTCTGCGAAACACCCGAAAATTACCAAACTTTTTTTTCAGTCGGACCCAACCACGTACGCAACGGCCGTTCCGGACGTCGAATTGGGGTGAGTAAAGTATTATTATTGTTTGATTATTTCTAAACTAAATTTTTGAGTCTCTCGTGACCGGCTTTCTGAACAATATAGACATTGAATTGAATTTGAATTAAAGTAATGTTAATGTTATGTTTTTCACCCTAATGTAAATTGTAGCAGGTTAATAGAACCGTGAAGTGTTAATTCTTTCTTAAATCCATAAATAAATAATTTAGCATCATGTTCGTTTAACAAGCTTAGATTTTCCTGATTGGAATGCCTCTCCCCTCCCTTCGTGCGTGTCGGCTCGAAGTAGCCATGAAATAATTAAGTGGTAGTAACTTCTTGAGGATTTATGGGTGGTTCCCAACTCGATTTGGCCTTGGAACCAGTGGGTGGATGGGTGAAGTAGGTCTCAGTCCTTACCATCTGGACTGATCGCGTCCTCAAGAGCATGAGACAGTACAACCGGTGTAATTTAGTAGTTGTTCTTCCTTCGACACATATGTAGCTTCGTTCTTTCTTTCATCTTTGGTGGTAATTGTATTGATTTTTTTTAGGCATGTGAAAAACAAGTTGTAATGGGTATTGGAGATGCAGACAGGCACCAACCCCGCCCACTAGCTACCGAATACGAGCTCCGTCCAGCACATGCCGCCGCCTGCTCTGTACTTCAAATTGGCAGTATTCGACTGTCACCGTAACTCTCATTACAATACAGAGATACATTCAGTGCGAATTCGGTGCAAATTTTGCGACTAGTTGAAAACACCATAAAATAAGTAGAATATCATCAACCGTTTTGTATTTTACTTGAATAAATGTTCTTATCTATGTTCTTTGAAGGAACCTTAACAGATTATTCGAAGATTATTCAAATTAAACACAACTCAATTGATATAATCGTACAATCGACATTATCGAGTACCACGATTCTACATTTCAAAAAATAATTTTCTTATTTTACAAAACTCATTGCAAAGGAGACCTTCTATCAAATTATCTCGTTATAAATTGTATTGCGTACGCTTATTTAAACTTAGTTTTCTTTATTTGTTTTTTATTTTTTTTTTATTTACTTATTTTTTTTCTTTCGTCGTCTGTGGCGCCCCTTTCGCTGCGGCGCCCTGGGGCTTGAGCCCAATAAGCCCATAGGTAAACGCGCTACTGGCTGGAGGGCATCCTTTTCAAAAAAGGCCTGCTTCGTCTACATTGAAGACCTATAATAACAACACAGTAAGCTTTGAACAACCCATATCCTTTATAATTAACTTAATAGGTACGCATACCTGCTATGCAACGTATCCACCTTCTGAAATGACATTCGCAAATGTAAGTAAAAAAAAAAAAGAATCTGCATCCGCACTGGCAGTTTCACCCGTCAACTTCAAACTGTGTAAACTGCTCAGGTTCTTAAATCGGTGGAACCAACCAGCACTTGCTTTAAATATCTTATCCGACCCTCCGCCATTTCGCTCCTGCACACAATCAAATAAAACTCTAGCTTTCTCTTTAATTATCAGGGTACTGAGAGGAATGTTTTTATTTTATTCAGATCTTCAGTTCAAATTCTTAACAGTTTTTCCATTTACTCCATATTGACACTTCGTGATTTGGTAATTAAATTACAAAGCATGATTTATACCTTTTTTTCGTTCAAATTAATAAATTTGCGAATGAAATTAACAAACTTGCGAATGGAATTAACAAATTTGCGAATCAAATTAATAAACTTTCGAATGAAATTAACAAATTTGCGAATCAAAGTAACAAATTTGCGAATTAAATTAACAAATTTGCGAATTAAATTAACAAATTTGCGAATCAAATTAACACATTTAGGAAAGAAATTAATATACATATCAACCAATGGTTAAATGCCGAATGCATAGCGTTATAGTCAAAATGAGCAAAAAAAATTCGTGAGAATGGTAAGGACTCCAGTAAAATATAACGTACGCTGTAAAGTTAAATTTGCTTAAAGCAATCAGACAATTTTGTTACAAACAAGCCAGGATAATGTAATTTTGGGATCAAATAATAATTCAGGAGTATTGAAATAATAACTTTACTATTACGTATATCTGCAGCTATCAATTATTCTCATAAAGAAAAGATTTAGTTCTAGAAATTCAGTATTTTCTTCCACATAATTTTTGCGAGGCTATATTGGCTAGAATCCTTTTTGAGGCTCATGGTTCATACTTGTAATTCAAAAATAAATAGAAACAGAACCTTGGTTTATCCTTTAGTAAACATACTTGCAAATGTTTCTGAAGAATACTGAATACTGTTGCGAAAAAAAAACGATACGTATAATGATCTCTATGTTCCCCACATATCTTATCAAAACTGGAAATAACATGTTTTTTTTTGGTTTCGAAACATTTGTGAAACAGTTGAAATTAAGCTAGAAACATAAATAAAAATTAAGTAACTTATAAATGTTTTTAATGGAATTTTACTTCTACGAATCTTATAATCGAATCAATCCTGGATAGGAGCCCCACCTGTGGCCTTCTGTAATACAGCGGTGACATCAGGAACAAAGCCTTATCTAGATCACAGGAGCAAGAAGAAGAAGAATCTTATAAGGAATTTTTCTTCTTCATTTTAAATACACGTTGGAGTAGCATTTATAGTGAACAACCACCTCAAACCGCATATTACTGACTTCAAACCCATAAATGAACGACTGTGTACGATTCGCATCAAGACTCGATTCTTCAATCTCTGGCTCATCAATGTGCATGCCCCCACTGAAGTTAAAGAAGACGCAGTAAAAGACGAGTTCTACGCCCGCCTTGAAACTCTCTTCGACTCACTTCCAACAAACGACGTCAAATTGCTGCTGGGAGACTTTAACGCGAAAGTCGGGAATGAAAGTTGGCATCGGGGGACCTCTGGAGGCCACAGCCTCCATGAAGAATGTAACGATAACGGCCAGCGACTTATCGACTTCGCCTGCAGCAGGAATCTAGTCGTAAGCTCTACGTGTTTCCCGCATCGACGCATTCACAAGCAGACCTGGAAGTCTCCAGACGCACATACCGTCAACCAAATTGACCACGTCCTCATTTGCAGGAGATGGGCGTCTAGTGTCATGGATGTCCGCTCCTATCGAGGAGCAAACTGCGACTCAGATCATCACTTGGTGAAGACGACCTACAGATGTAGAATTTCCTCAGTGCACCAGTCAAGAATCAGCCCTCCCAAAATCTTTGCGGTTGATAAGCTCTTGAGTGATGCTACGGCGGTGGCGTATACTACCGCCCTTGAGGAAAAACTATCACCTATGCTACACAACATCAGCAACACAGGCGTCCATGGGTTCTGGGAAGAACTCAAGGGTACCATCAAGGATGTCGCAGAGAAGGTCGTGGGATATAAAGCCCGGCGAGCGCGAAATGACTGGTTCGACGAAGAATGCAAAAATTCACTTGACGCGAAAAACGAGGCCTACAAACAATGGATTCAACGAGGAGCCAGAAGAGAAAAATATGACGAGCTACGGCGAATATCGAATAGAATAATTAGACGTAAGAAACGTAAATACTTTGACGAGCAGTTGCTGAACATAAACGAAAACTTAGCTAATAGGAACACCAGACAAGCGTACAAACTAGTAAATACAATTAAGAACGGCTACCAACCCAGGACTAGCCTTTGTAAGGACAAGGATGGAAACATCATCAGCGACACCGATGGTATTAACAAACGATGGGCCTCTTATTTTGAAGAGCTTCTAAACCGACCATCTAACATCCCCACACAGGAAGCTCTCGATGATATTGTTGATCTAGGCCCACCCATTCAACCCCCGACAGTAGAGGAAGTTGATCTCGCGTTGCGATCACTAAAACGAAATAAAGCGCCGGGCGCTGACGAGATTCCAGCTGAACTGCTAAGATTCGGTGGAACGAGTCTAGTTGATGCCATACATCAATTACTCCTGCGAGTGTGGGAGAACGAGGAGATCCCAGACGATTGGCGCAGAAGCATCATCTGTCCAATTCATAAAAAGGGAGATAAACTGCGGTGTGAGAATTACAGGGGCATCTCACTAGTTTGTACGTCCTATAAAATTTTGACGAAAATTCTGGAAAATAGAATAAAACCGTACGCAGAACGAGTCATTGGCGAATATCAAAGCGGTTTCAGACCTGGTCGCTCCACAACCGATCAGCTCTTCTCAGTCAAACTGATACTCCAGAGGTGCTGGGAATACAACGTAAACGTATACCAAATCTTTGTCGACTTCAAGCAGGCATACGACAGTATCGATCGTGGAGTACTGTACAACATCATGCTGCAATTTGGTATACCAGCAAAATTAGTGCGACTGACAAAGATGACGATGACCAACTCCGTCTCACAAGTCAGGATCCAGAATAGACTTACTGATCTATTTGAAACACGCACTGGTTTGAAACAGGGCGATGGACTGGCACCGACGCTCTTCAACCTAGCACTGGAATACGTTATTCGGGCCATGAATATGGACAACAGCAAGACGCTACTCATCAAGTCGACACAATTAGCAGCGTACGCCGACGACATCAACATCATGTCCCGAAGATTGGCTGACGCAGAAGAACTTCTGCATACGCTCGATACCGCTGCAAAGGAAGTTGGATTACGTATTAACGAGGGTAAAACTAAAATAATGATGCAATCGGTGACAAGGACACCTGCACAACCGAGCATCAACGTTTGGGACCTCAACATCGAGTTCGTGAACAACTTCATCTACCTGGGTTGCAACCTGTCAAGGGACGCCAACGAAACTGACGAAATCAAGCGACGGATACAGTTAGCTAATAAGACTTTTTTCGCGGTTCTCCCCATAATGAAATCGAAACATGTGCACAGAAACACGAAGCTCCGCGTTTACAAAACCATTATACGACCAGTGCTATGCTATGGCTGCGAAGCATGGACCCTAACTCAAGCCTCCGAAAACATGCTAGACACTTTCGAACGTAAGGTTCTACGGCGAATTTTCGGGGCTGTTTGCGATCGAGATGGATGGCGCATCCGGTACAACCATGAGTTGTATGAAATGTACGATGAGCTGCAAGTCTCGAAAATCGTCAAACTACAACGACTTCAATGGGCAGGGCATGTACAAAGAATGGACGATGATCGCATGCCTAAGAGAGTAATGAATGCAGAACGAGTCGACGGAGCGAAACTGCGAGGACGACCGAGATCTCGTTGGGAGAACTCAGTAGGTGTGGACGCCGCGCAGCTGCTGGGCTCCCAAAATTGGAGGACGCGGTCACGTGACCGAGATAATTGGAGGACAATGATCCAGGCGGCCAAGGCCCGACGTCGGGCTGTCGCGCCACGATGATGATGATGATGATTTTAAATACACGTGCTATGCGGTACCCCATAGTTATTAACATAAAAAAAATGCAATCTTTGAAACCAAAAAATCGTTGGAGAAAATATATGTTCGTTTAATTGACAAACTTGTTTACTTGATTCGTAAAATTGTTAATTTGAATCCCGAATTTGTCAATTTGATTCACAAATTTGTTGTTTTGATTCGCAAATTTGTATTGTGTGTTGTATTTCAGTCGCACATTTGTTAATTTCAATCGCACATTTGTTTATTTTAATTCGTAAATTTGTAAATTTCATTCGCAAATTTGTTAATTTGAACGAAAAAAGGTATAGATGAGCCAGCTAGCACACTTGCTCTAATTGTTTCGGCATTCTATATACGCTTCAAATTTAATGCTTCTCCAACAGCCGTGACTTTTTCACCGGAATCAATGCCCCTTAAAACTTGCATTTTCAATTCTGTTGTCACTGTTTTTCTAACTTGAAAATTTCATAAACTTATAATTTTCATTGTAATTTTCCTTTGTGACGTAGTGGTAGCAATTACGAATTTTCAAGTTTCTGAGAGCGACGTAAGTATGAATCAAAGTTGTCGTTGTCTAGTCGGAGTGGGAATTATTTGGCGACTCAAATATGAAACGACTTTGTGCGAAACGACTTTTATCGGGGTATGCCTGTATTATTAACCTATTTGGTGAATTTTTCAAAATTCCATTATTTCTAGTTTTCTGTGCTAGTAAAATGACACATTCCTGTAAGTTTTCATATTTCTAAGTGTAACGGTCTGGAAATGCAAAGGCCGTGGGACAAATTATGAAGTCATATTTTCCCCTCTCCCTCTTTTCCACTAACCTGAAATTTGAAGAAAGTGCCAAAAATGCAATGTACTCGACGGTACCTTTCTTACGATACCCCACTTGCCTATACCAAACGAAAAAAAAATGTCGACTTTAATTTCCCATCTATGGGGACCCCCTTAAAGTTGACCTATTACGACGCTTTCTCCGGTGAATTATAGTAATTTTACACATTCCTACAAAATTTCATGTATGTAGCTTTAGCCGTTCGTGTGATATTCTATGGACAGACGGACAGACAGACGTTTGACCGATTTCATAAGGGCTTTGTTTTTACTACAAAACCTTAAAAACTATGTAAAAATGGTTCCAAATACTTGCAAACAATATTTGCAGCAACGCATCATTCTAGTTTATTTGGAAAAATGAGGAAGAAAGGGGGGAGGGGCACCAAAATGTTCTTGCTTGTGCCTTAGACCGACCCTAGAATATTTCAACCTAATAATTCGCCTTCAGAACAAGCATCTTGTAGTTGTTTATCGAGAATCAGCAGGAATAATGTTGTTAGTGTAAAGAATCTTAGTTGTCCTATATTGAACGCAAAAAACCCGGCTTATTTCATGTGTATACTTAAAAACATTTTTAATGATGAAGCAATGAATCTCCTACTCGGGATAAAACCTGACTGACGAAGTGTCAGATGTTCGCAATGGAATTGGCTGTGGAATTTCTTTTTTTATTTAATTTATTTTTATTTCATTTTGAAAATTAGTTACTCCACTAATGAAATCATAACACAAATCAAATTAACAATATTCAACCAAAGTTAAAAAAATCCATAACAGTTCATATTCAAAACAGGCAGCGTGTGGCCAATTCTGAGAAGTAATTTGGTAACCTGTTCCAATTATGTAGGCAGAATTCCGAGAAATCCGAAATCTTTGCAAAAACCATTATATTTATGTTAAGCGAACATTCTATTCTAATTGGCTGGCTTTTTCTACCCGATTGCCATATTATTCTGAATAGAGTATCTTGTATAGTACGTATGTCTTCTGTTTCCAGATTTTCTGAATTCAGTCATGATCAGCAATTCAAATTTTAGTATGTATATGAATATATCAAGAAAAGAGTAAAAAATTTCGTTTCTTCAGTTTTGAGTTGGAGGTGATAATCATCTTTATGTGCAATCACAACATTTTGTTAAAAAGTCGAGACGATGTCGTTGCCTTGTGTGAAAGTTGCACATTAGCGGCAGGAGATTCGACCAAACAGCGGCGACGAACATCTTGTCTTCTCCTATTTCGCCAGCTCGATGTCAATTTTCTAGATAAAAGATAAAGATAAGCTTGAAATTTATGAATAAGGCATCAGTTCGCCGAAATCGGCGGCTATAAATTACGATTTTGCACAGATTGGAAAAGGTCGAGCTGCATTGATTGGTGGATGATTATATATTTACTGGCTTGGCCATCTCCGTGTCTATGTCCTAGAATGGCGACCTGGTAAGATGTGAATGTTTAATTTAAGTTTTAAACATGTTTTATACTAAAAAGTGCTTAGTTAGCTGCATCGTGGTTATTGGAATGCAATGAATGAGGCAGTTTGACAGGCCATGGACATGGGAAGTTGTTATAATTAAGAGATTACAATGAATGCCACTCAGTGACAGTTTTACCTATGGGGCCCTGTTTAACCCATACGAAAATTGTTCATAATGTACAATCTATCCTACATGTATTTGAGCGGTGAAAAATCTGCCACATTTTCTGTTACTGTAATGACTTTGCGAAAAAAAACTAGAAATTTATCATTTGTTGTGTAGTTGAAACCAAAACTATTTAAGAAATTGGTGAATCCTATGGTTTACCATGCATTGTCTTTGCCTTTTATTTGTCGATCTTCTCTTGGTCTCACTTCACCAGACTTAAAGGAGTAAATTATCGATCCTTTAAGTTGAGTGGAGTTAAACCATCATCTGCCTTGCAGACAGCATCATGCAGAGCACTCGATGTTGCTTTGCCTCTGAAATAAGTGCGAAGTGAGTTGATGCGTTCATAAAACGCCATCGCTGAGTCAGTACTAAGAAGCGATTAGTGCTGCATGGTAATTTGCCGTAGAAACACTTGCGCTGAGCTAAGCGCTGACATTAAAGGCTTTCACTTCTAGTCAGCATAACATTGGCTAAGTTCATAACACACAACTGTTGGCATACTGTTGCCAATTTGTTTTATGAACTCTCTCCACTGAGTTTTTGATGGACACAACATGCTGTGAAAAATGTCATTTTCTCCATCACAAAAATTTCTCCGCTGGCTAGGACTAGCATATGACAATCCTGAAATGACACTCGCGCTGTCATATTCATACGATTTTTCGTCAGTAGTCAGTTTTTAACTGGAAATTTGACAATTGATGGATGACTGGAGGCAAGTCCAGTTCAGAACACAACAACCTGTTGCAAAGCTGCTTCGATACTGTTGTCACAGCATGTTGCGATTCCACTGTGTGTTATGAACTTAGCCATTCTCTCGCTTTTTCTGGCTCAGCGCAATATTTGGCATTTGCGACAATTGTCAAACTTCGATTCTAACCTCGGTTGGGTTGTGTATGGTCGATAATCGTGGTTTTAACATAATTGTTAAACCTTATTGTGGGAAAGAAAGTTGTTATCATATCTTGTGTGTCACCTGGGACTCATCGAAGCAAGAAATTTCGAGTTTTCTATCAAATGTCAAATTGACAATTTGACAAATGAGACAAATGGCATGCCGTTTCTAAAACACGAAAATAATCACAATGTGCTGGTCAGCAATTGAGAAGCGCAGACTCTGCGAATATTTTTTAAGAACGCAGCCAATGTCAACTAAACCTCTACCTCCGATGTCACGAGGTAGACACATTCGCTCTACTGACGATTTTGCTACATGCATTCGGAATTCAGATATCAGAATACATAATCATCTGTAATAGACGGTTTTGTGGGCATCCTAAGATGCCCGTGGGGACGGAGCCTAAGGTAGCATATGGCCGTGAAGGTCAGGCCGTGCCATCTGACGAAGAAAAGGGCTCCTCACCCGAGCTAAGCAGCGGCCTATGCTTGCTGTAGCTCAGTTCGGAAAACGTGGGCGGGGTTTTCACCGCTCGTTGCTCCTGCCCTGTACGTATTAACTAAAATTCATAGACCTGGGGAAGACAATACAAACATGGGAGGCAAAAATACGGAATGAAAAAAAAAATTGGGCGATAAGGATGGAATGGTTGCCGGGCGGCGCGGAATCCCTCGCGCTCGCATCGGGGTCCAGGCGTAATGGGACCCTCGACCTCTGGTTTCGTTCTACCTACAGATCCATACTCATCAGGTGCTGCCATAGATCTGCCGTTGGAAGCAGCACAACCAGGCAGTGTCGGACCAATAGGGCCCGCAGGGCCCGCACCGCGGGGGGCCCACGAGAGTTTGGGGGCCCACAAGTTCGGGGGACTATAAGCCAGTGCCAATTTTTTAAACCTGTTTTTTTACTAATAATATTAGTAATTTAATAGTACATACAATAATAAATTATTAACCAATAGTAGATACACGAGTTAGCGAATTCTATACGAGACGAAAAAAATAGTCGATCAATCTTCCAAGGGTATCTGCGATGAGATCATAAATACTTTAAAGGATTGCCAATTAAACATCAATAAATGTCGTGGACAAGGCTACGATGGCGCTGCAAATATGAGTGGCGTATATATCGGTGTCCAAGCACGTTTATTTATTTATTTATTTATTTATTTAATGAAGCTAGAAGCCTGAAGTTACATTGACAATAAGTATACATACATTTCATTCCATTTATATAACTAAAAGATATTAACGTGTATGGGACAAAAAGCGGGAAACTAGGATGTTATGAGGGACTTTATCAAATTATGCTTAAAAGAGAATTTGGACATCCCTGGAGAATAAAGGGTACTAATAGAGTTGAAATTTCGACAACATCTATTTATGGGTTCGTTATAGCCATAATCCGTCGGGTGTTGGTACTCCTTTAGGAGAGCTGTATGCCTAGTACGTCTCGTTTGATCGTTGAACATTATTTTGTTAGAGAGAAAATCGACATTAACTGTACCGCTAATGATATCAAAGGTGAAACATGCACTGAGTAGCGTTCTTCTTGAAGAGAGTGTCATTAAATTTAAAAGACCTAATCTATATTGGTAAGAAGGGAGGTTATGGAAATCGTTAGGATCATATAGGTTTCTCAGTGCGAAGAGAATAAATTGTTTTTGAATCGACTCAAATTTTTTGCAGTGTATCTCATGTACTGGGTTCCAGACAACACAAGCGTATTCGAGAAGTGGTCGCACAAGTGTGATATACAAAGTTTTAGTAACCCAGAGATTTTCAAATTTTTTTGCTCGTCTTTTAATGAAGCCGAGTTGCTTATTGGCCGTAGATAACGCCATATCATATTGTAAATTGAAACGTAGTTTGTTGTCTAAGACTACGCCAAGGTCCTTCATATGATAGACACGATTAAGTTCAACGTTATTGAGTTGGTAGGAGTTGGTTATATTACTGATTTTTCGGGAGAAACTTATTACTTGACACTTACGGACGTTAAGGTATAAATTATTTTGATTACACCATTCTTCGAGGAATTGAAGCTTGAGTTGAAGAAAAGCTGCATCAGAGTGTGTATGTATTGTATGGTACAGTTTTAGGTCATCGGCATATAGAAGATGGTGGATATCGGACAGTACTTGTGATAGGTCTGAAATAAAGATATTAAAGAGTAGAGGACCCAAATGACTGCCCTGTGGTACACCAGAGGATATAGAGATACTTTTAGATAGACAACCTTGAAATTTCACAAATTGAGTACGATCGAGAAGGTAGGAGCGGAGCCAGCTTAACAGTGACCCAGTTACCCCAAATTTGTGTAATTTTTCGATTAGAATTTGATGATCGACTCTATCGAAGGCCTTACTAAAGTCGGTATAAACTGCGTCAACTTGATTTCCTTTTTCCATTTCACAGAGAACCTCGGAAACAAGGATAATGAGGTTGGTTGTTGTCGGTCTGCCTTTACGAAAACCATGTTGTTCTTCATTAAGAAGTGGGTCAATGACACCGGTGAGTTTATCACATACCAACTTCTCAAATAGCTTAGGGATTGTCGATAGAATTGCAATGCCCCGATAGTTATCGACTAATCGTTTATCACCGCTCTTATGGATTGGAGTGATATGGGAAAGTTTCCAATAAGAGGGAAAGACGCCTGATTGGAGGGATGTATTGAAAATAATATGTAGGGGAACGAGCAATTGGTCCATACATTGCTGCACAAAGTAAGGAGGAATTAAGTCAGGGCCAGGTCCTTTTTCTACACTTAGCTCTGCAATCGCTTTGGATATTTCCTCCTGCGTGATAGTAATTTCGCCGATAAGACTTGTTGAATGAGAATGGGTCGGGGGCGATGAGGATCTTAAGTTTTTGCTGAAACTGTTTTGAAAATGTTCAGCGAAAAAGTTGCAAATTTCTTCTGGACAAGAGGAGGAAGCGGAACCACTGGACATGGAAACAGGAAAACCCGCAGTTTTACGTTTAGTGTTGACAAAGTTAAAGAACTTCTTCGGGTCGTTGATAATTTTTTCACCCATTAAATTGACATAAAGCTTATATGCTTCACGGGATTTCAGGAGAAACTCATTTGCTAGTTCATCGTACTTTTCCTTTACGTTCAAGCAAACATTGGGGTCGTTTTTTATAATCTTGTAAAGTTTGTTTCTCTGGTTTCTAAGGCTTCTAAGATTTCTATCGAGCCACGGTTCGGAAAGCGGGTTGCGTTTTTTAATTTTGGGCACATACATATCAATGACCCCAAGAATTATGCTGTAGAAAGAAGACACTGCGTCATCTGGATTTAACATAGATATATTAATTACCCAGTCTATGGAATCAAGGTAATTTCTGATTCCCTCATAGTCAGCCTTTGAGAAATCGTAGACAAATTCATTTTTGTAGGATTGGGTGAAGGAAATATTAGCTGTTGAAAGTTCAACTGTGATAGCAAAATGGTGATGGGTGTTGGAGAAAAGATTTTCTGATTCAGCAGTTGGACTAACAATAACTTCGTCATAGGAGTTGGTAAAGATTAGATCCAACCAGTTTCCATTCTGGTTAGAAGTCGAATTACTTGTTGTAGGTCATTGCCATAAAAAGTACTAATGAGGTTAAAGTCAGAGTTTTCAATAAAATTAACTGGGAGGAATCGATTGTCATTCTCGTCAAGTACAAACTTAATGTTTGGACGATTGAAATCACCAAAGACTATAATTTTGTCATTATCGTGTGATGAGGCGATAAGGGAAGTGATTATTCCACATACATCATTAAAGGTGTTTTCATCAGAGCGGGGGGGGGGGGGGGGGGGTATGTAAAAGGCACCGATATAGAGGTAGTGTTTTTCTAGTGGAATTTTCACAAAAATGTTTTCAAACGTTGTATTGGACTGGGTTGCAGCAATTTCACTTGGAAAGGAGTTATGAACTGCGATGAGAACCCCTCCACCCCTAGAAGTACCGGTGAGATTATAATTACGATCACATCTATAGATGGACCAATTATCGTCAAGGATTTCATTATTTTTGAAGGAGTCATTTAGCCAGGTTTCAGTAATTACCAACATGTTGAAGTGACAAGATTTAGCGTCCAGAAAAAGTGTACTAACTTTACCCCGCATACCGCTACAATTATGGTAAATAAGTCTAGGAGTCTTTGGAGCAACTTTATTATCAGGAGTAAAATTTTTTGTGGTCCTCGCGTGTTTTTTGTAAACGGGAAATATGCTTTGAACTAACAAAAGACCGAAAGGTTTCGAGGTCCCGTTTCACCTGGTCCTGTGTCATTCCAAGCTCAGCGTGATATCGATTAAAGAAACTCCGTAGAGAGTCGACATCGGTGGGTAGACCTTCCTGTTGGATTAAAACTTTTAGGTTGGTTTTCGTTTTACCGTCGATGCAAGTACTGTCATGAGCATTGTGCATATATGCTAGAAACAAACGGACACTATCGTAAATTTTGTGGTCCCTGAATCTCGATAATAGATATCTAGAATCTAAATCTTCGTACGAGTTTTTAGTAAGTTTAACGACAGGTGGGATAAGGGGGTCGAGAAACTTACTTGTAGGTGTGGTATTTTGACTCACAGAAACTTTAGGTATGTCAATTGAGCCAGACACCGAAGGTAAAAGGGGATCTCCACACACAAAGTTTGAATATTTTGTGGCATCCGTAGTTTCACGGTGTTCTAAGGGCCTAATAGTGATGTTCAGATCATTATTGGGAGATTTCGGAACTGTAGGCGTAATTGGTTTTTGTTGATTTGTGTGAGATGTGGAGTTAGGAGCTGAGTTTAATGGTCGTGGTGACTGGGGAAGATGCGGGAAAACATTTTGGCTTTTGGTGGAAGTTGTATGAGTTTGAGGCATAATCAATTTTTGTTGATTAGTGTGAGTTGTGGATTTAGGAGCTGAATATAATGTGGGTGATGGCTTGGGAAGATGAGGTAAAAGATTTTGGGTGTTAGTAGAAGCTGTATGAGTTTGATAATTAGAAGATAATTTTGAAACTATATGTTGTTTTTTGGTATTCGTTGAGCGTGGTTTCGTGTTTTTATTTCGCCATAATGTAAATCGCATTCCTTTCCAGGTGTATACGTTGCCTCTGTTCGGGTCATGCATTCGAAACAGCCAACTGTAACGTGCGGGTACAGATAACTTAAACGATTTATCAGATTTGCTTAAGCCATGACGTAGGTTTATTAATTGACACTCGCAACCTTTGATTAGTAAGTCGTTCTTTAAAAGTCCGCATAACCAAAGTTCATCCGCGAAATTCGGAGCGCCTTCTACGAGGAATGTTGTTCGATCTGCGTTGTTATCATATGTGTTTACTCGTCGTTTCTGGGCGGAGCTATTAAGTACTTTGATTCTTCTGATCCTTTGGTCCCATTCATCGCGAGACCAAACAGTGCCAAATCGTGAAATTGGCCTGTCGGGACTCAATGGGAGACTAGGAGACACAGGTAGGTCACTGTCGAGGGGTGTTGTAGTTGGTGTTTGGTTAAAAGTGGTGTGAGTTATTTTAGTTGGACTGTGATCTACGCGACTCGGAGATAAGGTTACCGGAGGATTCATTGCAGAAGTAAGACAGCCAACAGCTATTTACATACATTGTGCTGCTCATAATTTAAATCTCGTACTAAACGATTCTTCACAAAAAATAATGGAAGTTAATAACTTTTTTAATTTTATTCAATCGGTATATGTACATATGGATATGGTTCATTGCAGGTGGTTCATTACACCCGCGTTTAATATCCGCGAAAGATGTGACAGACCACGGGACTATTCCGAATGAAAAGTTCAGTGAAGGAATGGCATATAAGTAGGTTGATCGCGCTTATTTTGTTCCTTCCCGATAAATTGGATTTTAACACCAATTTCAACCTGCGGCAGAACTTAACTAACAGTCCCCTTCTCAAGTCATCAATACTGGTTCTGGTGTGTTCACCTTGCAATTCCTAGGTATTCGTAAAAGTCGGCTTTCGACATTGCACCTCATGCAAGGTGAAGCCGGGGTACGGTGCGTGAACTTCTTTGCGCATGGCACGAATTCGACATTTGGGCAACTCAAAGTCTATTCGAATGTCACGGCTGAAATTTTCGATTATCCAGCAGCAAGCTTTTAAGATGTGTGTCACTTCTCGAGTACAAGACAGGATTTACGCAGTACATGTGGAAGAGCTCGATTAGCCAGCTATGGGGGATGCTGTCAAACGCTTTGGCGTAATCGATATAGCAGCAATTCCTGTGATTGCGCGAAGCTTGTCCTACCACAACCGAGTCGATCGTGAGTTACTCTTTCAACCCCCTAGATCCGACTCGGCAGCCCTTTTGCTCCTCAGGAGTATATTGTTCTGCTCGAGATGCGTATAGATCCTGCTACTAATAATGGCTGTAATGCACTTGTACAGTGTCGACAAACATGTGATTGGCCTCGTTTCGGAAGGGCTCTTCTCTGTTTCCCGTTTGTGTAACAAGTAAGTCAGGCCTATTAATCAACAGATAAATCTATTGTGCGAGCTGATCACATATACTCGGTAATCGCTTTTACCAGAAATTCTGCAATTTATCAGGCCCTTTCCAATTTTAGGACCGCTTAATAACTCCGCGGACATCGGATTCAGTGGCCTCAGCCAGGCAAGCTGGCATGGCGGATGGTTTCGACAGTAATCCGCACTCAGTATGTTGGGAGTGTCAAGCGGGAGTTTGGCAAAGTCCACCCCAGTACTCTTCTGCGTCAGTTACCGAGGAGTTAATATTGCGGCTGGCCTGTTGTTTCTCGTGGATGGAATTGTAGAAGTTCGGCTGGCTTTTGGTGAAAACAGCGTTCTGAACACCGCTGGAGATGCTCGGTATGTATCGTCGGAGACGATTTGTGATGACTGGGAGCTTCTGTTTTAGTATATCCAGTAGTTTTACCAAAGGAATTCCGGAAGAAGTGCAATATTTACGAAAGATCTTTTCCACTTTTTTGTTCAACTGCCTACAGGTATTGTCGGCGACAGATTGTGTTGGTCGGCTAATATCCTGCGGTAAGGAATCTCTCTTCCGCTGGATTTTGTTTTTATCTCCGATAACGCTTTCTCGGATCTTCTGACCATGTAATCTGATAGCTGCCACTGCACCACAATACACAAGGGAATGCAGCTCTAGTAACCTCGTACCTGAGTATAGTCTGGATGTGATTTCGCTGTCGATTTGAGAAAGTATATCAAATGTTGCAGCAGATATATGTAATGCCTGGTCTGTGTAGCAGGGGATCTATTTCCTGATATTCTTTGCAAGCCCTTTCATATTCGTCGTAAACTTCAGCATAGGCTTCCACTTGGCGGTGATGTAGTGTACTCCGTCTGGAGTTGTAGGTACTCCTCTGCGGTAGGCCTGTTCCTAATACCGGGATCCCGGTTTGGTACCATTTTTTTCAATACCCGTACCAAAAAACCAGGCTACCGGTATCCCGGTTTTTTTTAGTACAAGTATTGGGTACCGGGATCATGGGATGTGAGTGCCGGTATTTTCAACCATGAGCCGTTTTTTTAGTACCGGTACTAAGTACCGGGATTAGAGTACCGGGATCCCGGGATTTGAGTTCGCTACTACCCGAAATAAACAGAAGAATTAAGCTAGCGTGAAGTGCGTTTTGGAAGAACTCCGTAATCATCAAATCTAAAATGAAATCCCACCTGAAGAAGAAAGCCTTTGATGAATGCATGCTGCCAGTCATGACCTATGGTTGTGAAACTTGAATTCTAACAACAGATACTATAAGGAAACTTCAGGTTGCCCAAAGAGCAATAGAGAGATGCATGTTGGGCATCACGTGAAGAGATAGGAAAAGACTAACCTGGATAAGAGCGAAAACATAGGTAACTGATGTGATCAATAGAATCAGAAGTCTCAAAGGGCGATGGGCCGGGCATTTGGCAAGCATATTGGACAATAGATGAGCCACAAAAGTCATGTATTGGTACCCAAGGGGAGTCAAAAGACGGCGACGACGCCGGAAACTTCGATGGGACCATAATATAAGAAAGCTAGCCGGTATAACCTAGACACGTATAACCAAAGATAGACAAACATGGAGGGCAATGAGATGTTAACACTTAGGGAAGGCTACACCATGATCCGTATACATGGATGGTGATGATATATGACACTAAAAAATTCGAGGAAGGGTGGAATAACTGATTTTCTTTCAAAAATCAGTTAAAAATTTAAATCTAGATTGGTCGAAGCATACCTATAGAGCCGAACTAGAAGCTGTATCATATCACAACGTTCAACTAAAGCTTTCCCTTCTTCTTCCATAATTCATCTCAATCCTATTTAACGCCATAAAACTATAATTGAACTTTAATTCACAGAATGCTCCAATAAATTTCCTACTGGCTCTTTACGGTATAGCAGCAAAAAATGCACGTCAATCCTTTCATTCCTTGATCTCGCCTGGATTAACAGATTAGAAGGCAATAATTTCTGCTCTGAGCCCGAACACTTACGCCGAAGAAAGTAGCCAGAGCTACGGCACGCTTCGAATATCTTTTCGAAAAAAAAGGTGCACGATTGGGCGGAACTCATCGTGTCAATGACAAATGGGGCTTTCATGTAAGATGACATAATTAACGACGTCTTGATCATGCAGTCAAAAGAAGGTCTCAACTAGACGCCCGTAACTTATTATTTCTGCCTTCATGCTAATCGCCAATAAATTGTTCCAGCCTGCTATTGATCGGCTTCGTGCACACCTCATTCCTAGTCGTCTTTTCAAAAATGGTGGTGCAGTTAACCCAGTGGAGTCCTGACAAGCGCTTTGCAGACACATTCGCCTGGAGTTACATTCAAGATGAAAAGATACTCAGGGCTCCTCGTACGGTCTGGTGGCGGGTTAATGAAACATTTGCATTCCTTTGGTCCACGTAGTGTCATCTCGAAGATTTTTATGACGACGTAATAGAGGCACTCACACACCCTGGGGATTTGCTTTATCCATTTTTCAATTTTTCTTTGGTGGATTCGGCGCTGTGTTGCCTGATCAATTTCCAGCATTCACCGGATACTTAAACTAAACGAACAGATAAATTATGTCAAATTGGAGGGCATATTCGGATCGCTATACAGTCACGCAAAGTCCTCAAAGTCGTCGTCATGTTGCCCGATCGTCATGAATAGTAGGCGATATTTTTATCAGCGATACTTATCGGTTTCGTGTTCTGAGGTCGGTAGGTTCGATCATAGAATATGAATGATATAGGCCAGATCAATGATCCTCAAGTTTCTTGTTACTTTCTGATACCAGCTGGCTAGGACTTATCAAATCGGGAGATCACAGATCATGATAGCCATGGAGTTAAATTTCGGTATTGCTTGAATATGGTAAAATGATACCACACATTGTCCTACATAGGTGCTCGTACATAGAGTGCATATGTCAATTTTCGCATTCAATATTTCCTACGTTGTATTCTTCGAGCTCCTGAATATTGGCAACTTCCATCACATTTAATCGTTGTCGTCTGCATACCTTATCCCTGGCAATGATCTTGGAACGGGAAGGTATTTTTGTACGCTGCAAGATCGAATAAATTTCCACAAAAGAGCCCCGGCTCGCCCTCGACCATGGTATAGAAGATCCGCTCAATGTCTGTTTGTTTTGGGATTCAATGGCTCAGCGGGACATCTTTGTTGGCATGTTATCGCTCGATTCATATCGAAATGTGTTTTGTACACCAGAAAAAGGAGATTGAAAAGAATATGGGGGAGTAGTGAGCCGTTTAGGTGTCATTTGAGACGGACTGAGTGAGTGCTGCCGATATTTGTCGTAAAATTAAATGGAATTGAAGATATCATTTGGTTTTGTTTGATACCTTGCACTAAAATTTTTTCAGGATACATCTTCAGATCTGAACTCTTTGGTAGCAACACGAATATTATTATCTGCTAATTGCGAGGTCAAAGCCCGAAAAGCGATGGTTGACGCGTGCCGGATTTACCGACCCTTTGTCCATTATCCTGGAGTGGTCAAAGATTGACATATCTTTGCTTCAGAAATTAATTTTCTTAATGCCTGAGCGAGTCCTGAAGCGCAATGTTATGCTAGAACTAGCGTCAATTGTGGCGAATTGGCAGGTTTAAAATTTGCAAATTTTGAACTAAAGCAACTAATAAGCAACTAACTAGTACCTAATTATGAAATAGGTCTTATACCGATACTTGGTGTTGCCAGTATAACGAACGTCTAAAAGACAATATGCTTACCAACAATTAATAACCAGAATAGAAAAATGAAATCCAAGCTAGTCTTTCTGAACGCGAGGTCTGAGGTCAATGTGTATACACAATATAATATATTTATTATAGGCGTTATTATATTTTTACAATTTTCCCCAAAAGCAAATGATTGGCGTAGATCAATGGATAAAGAGCAGGTCTTATCGATCGAAGGGTCGTTGGTTCGAAGCCTGCCCGGAACGGCTTTTTCCGTATTGTTTTAAACCATCATCATGTAATATTACAATTTATATTCGGTTATGGCTCTTTTAGGTATCATTTAATGGATAATATTGGTTTCTGGAATGTGTGGACTTTTCGTAATATGACCGGAAACAGAAGATCCGTTCACCGGCAATGGTCCCGATGGGCTATTTAGCTTCTGACGGAGGCTATTCCTTGTGCTCGTTGCACAGTGTACATAAAGTGAAGCACGGTATATTATTAAGTTGAGAATTGACAGGCACTCACACCAAAATCGTAGAATTCACATGAACATATGTATACATACAAATGGTATACATTATTATGATTGAAGAGGTGCATGCTGGCAACTGCACTCTCTGAAACCAATTTATGCCGTCGTAACGTCAACTGGGCCATATGGAAAGGTTGACGCGCTATGCCCCACAAAGGGTTAGGGCAATTGAGAGAGGGAGATACATTATGATTATTTCCCACATGGGCGATGGTTAGCTGAGATCAATATGGGAAAATGAATATATCAGAACTTAAAATTAACCGCAGACAATTTATTTGGCCATAATTAAAATCGCATTACTAATTTTCATTTAAGCAAAAGCCATAAAATTGTCTTTGTTAAAAAAAGGAGATATGAAGATATGATACCTTCCTATCATACCTTCGTTATGTTTTGTGGTACATTTGCTTTTTTGAAATTAGTAGTAAAGCTTGTTCCGATTTCACTGTTCCTATAAGAGGTATATGAAATAGTGGGCCGATTTCAACCAAATTTAGGAACGTAGCTTAGCAGTCAATACGATTGAATAATATGCAATTTCGTAAAGTTATCTTCAGAAATAAAAAAAGTTTTTCTGTCAAAAACTTACTTTTGGGACGGTCGTTCCTATGACAGCCAGAGGCGCCGACTGTTAGAAAATATGGGGGGGGGGGCACAATAACTTTTCATACACTTTTGAAGGACTATCGGATTGCCTTATTGTGTGATTTTTTTTTAGATGGTGTCTTCACAATAAACTGACCCATTCCTGAAATAACAATTAACGTATCTCTTGAACTGAAAAAGATACTGATGATGGGTCCACGAACAGAACTGCCCAATAGCACTAGCTAAGAAAGTCGGCGTCTTAAAGCGGTTTGATATCGATACAAATGTATAGTCTCATACAGTCAATCAAAATGGTCTCACGATTGAGGGAAACCAATCTAGAACCATCAAGTTGTACGGACCGACCCTGCAAATCATCAGCGTTGTATGAAAATGGCGTTTGTTGTTTGTTTTTAAGAATGAAGCCAATTTGTCAAGCATTTATAAATGAAATAATAATGCTTTTTTGTTTGATAACACAAAATAATGAATTAAATCCCAATTAATTTCAAACTCAGATATTTTTAGCGTGCACGTCTTAGAATCATAACCAAATTGAACGACTGAACGACGAGTTTTAATACCTCATATGACCATTATGGTTCGGGCTAATATGACACGGGTTCTCATACGCCGGGGCACGGCGGTCAAGCATTGTTAAAGGTGCGTTACTGTTAAGCACACGATCGTCGCACATTATTCGCGATTAGCGATTAAACCATAGAGCACGGAACACTAATTGTATGTATATTTTTGATCGTCACCTGCAATCGACGCAGAGTGGTGCCTAGTATATACGAGTATATGTCCGTAGAAGCTCCTTCCTTACTTCCCTATTTGCCATAGCTTTTCTTGTGAAACGATAGTTGTGCCAGAATTATTGGAGTGGAGGGGCGTTGCCCCCTCAATCCAAATATTGGATGCCTTGCCTTGCCCCCCATAGTCGGCGCCTATGATGACAGCTATATGATAGAGTAGTCCGATTTTAACCAAATTCGGAAATATGATTGCACTAAAGACACTATTGATTATTGTGAATTTTGAAAATTATATCTTTAGAAATAAAAAAGTTTTTCTCATCAAGACGAATTTTTGGACCGGTTATTCCAATGGCAGCTATATGACGTAGTAGTCCGATTTCAACCAAATTCAGAAATGTGATTTATATTAAAATACTATTGATCAGTGTGAAATCTGAAAACGATATCATTTGAAATAAAAAAGTTTTTCTCACAAAGACGAATTTTTGGACTAGCCGTTCCTATGGCAGCTATATGACGTAGTGGTCCGATTTCAAATAAATTTGTAAATGTGATTTAGCTATAGATACTATTGATTCCTGTGAAATTTGGAAAAGATATCTTTATAAATAAAAAAAATTTTCTCACAACGACGAATTTTTGAACCGGTCGTTCCTATGGCAGCTATATGACGTAGTGGTCCGATTCCGTTGGTTCCGACATATATACTGATTGCACGCAGTAGGAAGAAGAAGGCTTTGTACAAAATTTCAGGTTGATAGCTTCAAAACTAAGGGACTAGTTTGCATAGAAACAGACGGACAGACAGACAGACGGACAGACGGACAGATGGACAGACGGACAGACGGACAGACGGACAGACGGACAGACAGACAAAGCTTAATCGACTCGTCTCATCATACTGACCAAGAATATATATAGTTTATATGGTCGGAGATGCTTCCTTCTGTGCGTTGCAAACTTCATGACAAAGTTAATATACCCTATCACATCCGTGAAGGGTATAATAATAACAAAATGACGAAAAAGAGCGACGATGTTCATCGGTACTTTAGGCTCGCCCCATGCAAATACACTTTAATTTTAATTGACTAACTTTTTCAATGTCTTTTTTTTTTTCTGACAAAAGGACTCAAAACACCATCATATGACTACCAGTCATATGATAACCATCTTTCCTATAAATTACTTAATTGAAATTTTTTTACATTTTCTTACCAAAGGACTCAAAATGACTTCAACAGTAGTCTAGTACATTTGCCTCAAGACTTCATACGATACTCATCTTGCCAATATATTACTTCAATGCCAAGAATGTCCTTTTTCGTCACCAAAGGACTCAAAATGCCTTTAACAGTGGTCTAGTGCATTCGCTCCAACATCCCCAGTTATATGATACCCATATTGCTTAAATATCACTTCATAACCAAAAATGTCCTTTTTCCTTACCAAAGGACTCAAAATTCCATTAACGCTAATTCACTGGAATGTATTTTTTTCATACCAAAGCATTCAAAGTGGCTTCAACAGTTGTTTAGTCTAGTGCCTCAACAAACCGTTTCATATGGTGGGTCTGGGTATCATGGGTATTGTCTAGATATCGCTTTAATGTCAAGAAAGTCCTTTTATCCTGACGCACACCTGCGGCTACTACTATTACTTGTTAAACTACTTTTAGCTACTTTTAGATAAAATTATGCGAGCAACTCTGGTTTGAAAACGTTGACGTTTCGTTGACATAAACCAGTTTCGGACGATACACGTCGCCAGCATGCAGTCAGTAGAAGAGGGCTCGGATGGAAGGTGTATGCTAGCAACTGTAACATCCGAAACTTATATGCTAAACGAAACATTAAGAAAGCCTAGCTATGCAAGAGATGCTGACGCGCCCATGTCCCTGGAGGGGTCAACGCAATTAACAACAACATTTTTATTGAAAAATGTCCCTGCATACTACAAGAGTTCTGAGTAAATCTCGAGATTTAGTCAAATCTACACCTAAATCTGCTAGATTTACCATACATTTAGCAAGGAATCTAGACTAGATTTCGTACAAAATTTAAAATTAGGCTCGTCTCAAATCTTGGTATATTCCCTGAACTTCGCTGCAATGTATGCAATAGAGAACGGACAGGAAGAAGGGATCATATGACTGTTAGGCTGTTGTTAGGCACACATGGACCATGATAAGGTCCATTGTGTTTCCACGGGGAATCATCTCTCAAGCGTCCTACTTATTAAACCAGCCAGAGCCAGCAGTGAAACGATTAAATTTCCCAACATCAAAATTGGCTAGATCCTCTAGTTTGTAATGGACTGTTTGGTTGGGCACCCGAAGATGCCTGTGGGGACGGAGCCTAAGGAAGTATAATGGCCGCGAAGGTCGGGTCGTGCCATTTGGCGAAGAAAAAGGCCCCTCAACGAGCTAAACATCGGCCTATGATTGCTGCAGTTTAGTTCGGGAGACGTGGGAGGGGTTTTCGCTGCACGTGGCCCCTGTCCTTTTTGTATTAATAAAAATACATAGGCCTGGGGAAGACAACACAAACATTTGAGGCAACAAGGGAAATAATAGAAAATGGGGTGATTAGGATGGTGTGGTTGGTGGACGCCACAGATGCCATCGCGCTTACATCAGGGTCAGAGTGTAATTGGATCTTCGGCCTCTGGTTTTGTACCACCGACAGATCAGTACTCACCAAGGCTACCTTCGATCTGCCGATGGAAGCAAAACTACCAGACCAGAATATAGTTCATTACAGGTGGTTCATTACAAGTTCGTTGAAGAAATATGAACCAAAAATTTCCTTACGCCTACCTGATAGCGCAGGACAGGTGCAGAGAAAGTGGAAAGTACATTCCATCTCATCCTCATCATCGTAGCATCTACAGAAGTCATTAAAGGGAACTCATGTTCACAAATTTACCACTGGTCGGTTATGACTCCAAGGACCGCACTGATGTGTTGTCTTTTTATCGAGAGTAGTCTAGCTGAATGATTCGAATCCAGTATGGGTCACAAAGGCCGTATGAAGTGGCATGTGCCATAGACAGGGGTCTGGCGAGCTCATCTGCTATGCCGTTACTCGCAAAACCGCTATGACCCAAAATCTAGCACGAAACAACATTGAAAAAATTACTCATTCTCGTAGGAGATTTTATAACAGCTTGGCTGTCCGTGAAAATAGTTATGTCTTTTGAGGATATAACATGCCTCCCAGCTAAGTCAGTGTTTCCATAGTCGTCGTGATCTCCGGCTGAAACACACTGCAGCAGTTAGGGAGATGGAAGGATAGCTTTATATTCAGCCTATCGGAATGTAGTCTTAAACTGGATCAAGCATACAGTTGACCGCACGCTCAATGATGAACAGGCTGGTTTTCGCGAGGACTTTTCATGAAGCGACCACATCAACACCCTCATAATTATTAGTGAACAATGCGCAGAGTGGATATCCTCGTTACATCTCATGTTTACCGATTTCGACAAGGCGTTTGACAGCGTTGACCGGGAATACATCTGAAGGGCTTTACAGAAACATCTCCAGATGCACCAAGCTCAGGATCTTTGAAACCAATGTAAAATCTGTGCTTCTTTATGGCTGTTCAACTTGGAAGGTAAACAAGGCGATAGTAACTAGATTGCAAACTTTGTTTACGGCGCATCCTACACATACGCTGGCCGGAGGTCATTTCTAACGACGACCTCCTGTTCATTACTGGCCAGTACAGGATAGACACCTCCATAAAAAGGCGAAAGTGACAATGGATAGGTCACACACTTCGAAAAGGACCGGAAAACATTGCTAAACAGGCCCTCGATTGGAACCCACAGGAATACGATGCAACACGCTGCGTTGGTCGACCCTGAGTCGAGAGTACCTTAGTCAGTTGAAGACGATGGCGGCGAACAAGACGAGGTGGACAGTCGGCGTGGTTTATGCATGTCTCACCATTGGTTAACAGGAACCAGAGAGAAAGAACGAGAAGAAGAAAAAGGATGGTGTGCATGGGCTTCGGAATTTGTAAATCCATCAAGATTTTGGTGTCTGCTTTTGAAATTCACCTATGAGTATAAAAATATTATCCGTACAAAAGGTATTTTATTTACACCGAAAGAACCATCTTAATGGCATACCGAATCGGTGCATTTTCCTATGCAGTTTTTTACTGTGCATGTAGTTCATAATTTGATAAAATCAATCATCACTCAACGTCCAGGTAGGAGTGTCATGACCAGTAAAACCTATGAAGATGACATAATACCTAAAAATATTTAAAACAATAAAAATCGCGTAAATGAATGAAAAGGTACAGATTTTAACTTGTGTGGTTGATAGGCCGCATTGATTAGACATACTGCTAGCCACTAGACTAGGTATACAGTCTACATTAACACTACACAATTAACTATACTTCTTTGGCTTGAATCCACATTCTCAGCCCGAACACATGTACTGTCATTTGAACTTGGCACTTGCATCCTAAAAATGTACGGCCAACAACTTTACAAGATTGGACTCAAGCCATAGTGTATGTTTTATTCACCAGATAGTGTGGCTTATTAATGATCCCTTTATCAAGAACAGCAAAATCCAATTTAGCCCTAATTGCCCGACTCGGAGGAAATCATTATGGTTGTATCCTGTCTTCCAACAATGTGCTACAATCAATTTTAACCGGATAGAATGGTGCTTGCCATAGCACATACACATACAAGTTCTCCACAGTCTAGGGTTGGCCCAAAAACATACTGCGTGAGGTGCTCAACCCATTCCGGTAAGATATACGAATACAAGGCGTTTAATGGAGAATCGCTAATGCTCTAGTATTTAGTCATTAGTCAAATTCAAGACTCTCTCTCTCCAAAAAGCAGACACCATCACCTTCCATGGCGACAACCATATTTCATCAACAAATTTTCATGAAAGCCAACGGCTTCTTTGTTAGCAATCCCTGATCAGTGCTATACAGAAATCCTGCCGAATCAAAAAAAAGGTAAATGTCTTCAATTTTTCCTGGTGTAGAAACTAATTCGAGCCCAATGTCACTAAAAGTATCCGTCTTGTATCTACGAGTACTCGTATCTGGTGCAGATCAACTGACGAATGATGCCGTCAATTGGTATGACGTATCGTGTATATCACAGCGCACCATGGAAATTCATCAATGTAAAATTCTTGTTCAGTGTCACCAAGAAAATTGTCTGGGATCCAACGAAAAAAAAAATCGATAAAACACCAAGATGTCGGAAAATGTAGAAACAGGAGGAAAACCAAGAACCAAGATGCGAAATTGGCACGTCCGTTTGACGACATGAGAATTCGACTGTGAACAGCATTTTATTGGCCAGCATGTTAATTTTGCAATTTGTTAAACTGTTCGTAATTATTTCAGCTATTTCAACAGTGTCAGATATGTTTCGACTTGAAGGAAACATGCGGTATGTCGAATTGGCGATGTCAACAAAGATGCAGGCTGTGTCAAGTACATTTTTTAAGGTTTGTGTGAAATTTTTTAAAATTACCTCCGAAATACATAAATCCAAATTGTCCAAAAATGCTTTTACCAATTTGCATCACACTGTGATCTCACCTTGATCTACTGCAATGAAAACGACACTTCAGGTTCTGTAAAACATGATCGCATCACTGCTCATACTATCTTTTAGTACAACACGGCCATATCTCGTTTATCTACTAAATTGGCTATAAACTTAACCGTTACAAGACTATGGTATTTACGACTTTTCCAACTATCACGACACATTGTCATATTCAGCGTCCTATAGTGCAGTTAAGATACGAAAAGTGTCATCAACATAAACGCCTAACAATAAATTAGAATGGGAAATGGTTGGCATGGCGTCTCCAATCCGTTGCTTATCTACCAATTAATGTAACAAGCCGTCGTCAGTCGAATTGGACAATTTTGATTAGGTTGTTACCGTTCCCAAAGTCAACCTCGGTCTTGGACTGGTTCGGACTCATGGAAAATATAGCAGTAGTACGGTCGTTGTATAACTAGGATGTAGATACACCGGCGTTTTTATACGAGTATTCATGCCTGCGTAAAACTTTTGATGACCAATCTTTAATTTTTTTATCGGACTATTGGATGTAAAGTTTCAGTCATAAACTGGCTAGTATACATGTCAGCAATGTCGTTTTGACTCTACTTTTATCACCAATCAACATGGAAATTCATGCTTTCATGACACTGGTTGGATTACCCTATACCTGCCACGATGTTTGCTTTTAATTATTATGGCTTGCGTACGAGTAAGTACTAAGATTTACCGCAGGGGTGTTGGGTTACGTTTAACTGCCCTTTGGACTACTCAGGTCAGTGGCTCCAAAAATATTGTGCTCGGCAGAAAAAAGGGGCTCAGACGCAGTCAAAGTCTAATTTAATGGCGGATCAAGAAATCGAGTTTAAGTGTCACCATACACTGTCGAACTCGTACACGAACCTGGTACAAATGTCTTCTGAATAGCTCAAGATACACACACACACACTTCACATAAACGTGAAGAAAACCGGTTCACTTCGAGTTCGACAGTGTATGGTGGCACTAAAATAAGGTAAGATAAAAATAGTGGAGCTACTGTCCCAGCAGGAAGGCACTGCGGCCATAACAGATCTATTGTGCCGTAGCTCATTAACTCAAAAGACCGTCCACCTTTCTAATAAAGGGCAGTATATCTGTAGCAGGAATCAACCTGTAGTCTGCAGTGCTGATAGTAGCCTGCTCGAGGAGTGACATTCTAGAACGCGCGATGGCGCGTTTCCGCGTCCTCCAGACAGATCCATCTTGTTCAGTTGATATCTGACCAGGTGATGGCCAGATAAGTACCCCACTAGAAATCTTAGATGGGTTCTACTCATATGAGTAGTACCCTTGTGCATAAGGGGCCTTATCAGCTCCTTTGCAGGACGAAGACTAAGAAGGTTGTTCCAGTACTGATGACGGAATATTGCAGACCAATCTGTGATTCGCAGTTTGGTCGAAGCGCAAAGCCACAGTAAGACTCAGGTCCATGGTAAACACTGGCTGATTCTTGTCTAGCAAGTTCATCCGCAGCCTCGTTCCCCTCAATGCCCTGGTGGCCTGGCACTCAACACAAGAAGACCCGGTTTTTGGTTGCCAACAATTGGAGGAGTTCGTAGCACTCCTTCAGTTTTGAAGAAACCTTCTATGAAGAGAGCGCTTTTATAGCTGCTTGGCTGTCTGAGTAGATAGCAATGTGAGCACCGAGAAGTCCAGTTTCCAAGATTACCTTGGAGCAAAATTGTGGTGTAAGGTCCAAAGATACCTACACCAACAACCTGTTCGGTTTTAGACCCATCGGTGAACCAATTAATGTATCTAGGATCTGGACAGGGCGTACCATTTTCCTATTCGGAGCAGTCAGGGATGAGGGCTGAAAATTTCTGCCGAAACATTATGTAATCTGATCTCAAGCAGATCTGCACGTCAGGAATTTGATTGAGAATGCTCATGTGCCGGCTTTCTTTACTATGTGCGTCGGAAGTTACACGAAGTCTAAGAGCATTTATAGCTACTGATTCTTGAACGAATGTATGAAACGGAGTAAGTGAAATAATCGCCTCCAGGGCTGATGTAGGAAAAGTGCGCATAGCTCCAGGGATGCCAAGGCAGGCAAGGCGTTGAAGCTTATTGCACTTCAGTAAGACAGAAGATTGCTGATTTTTCGGCCACCACACAAGCGCTGCGTAGGTCACCATAGGCCGCATCAGCATATCACCCCTCTCAATTATCTTTGGGGTGAGCCCCCATGTCCGTCCGAAGAGATTGGTTTGAATTTTGTTTCTCCTTTCTCTAATAGAGAGAGAGGAGAGCGGAGAGCTTCTGATTTCAAAGGCGAACTCGAGGCGAAGAGTGACGAGAGCACTAGATCCCCCCAAGAGGTCTTGGCATTGATCGCTTCCAATCTACAAATAAAAAATGAGCGCTATTAAGGTGCTTCAGGCGAACCTGCACCACGCGAAAGGAGCATCGGCCACCCTGTGCAGGTTGTTCGCCGAGAAAAAAGCCATCCTCGCGCTTATTCAAGAACCGTGGGTGTCTCGTGGCCGAATCTGTGATCTCAACGATACAACAGGTAAGTTGATATACGACAGGTCAGTTGATCGTCCGCGCGTGGCGTTTCTGATTGACAATTGTGTCAATCATATACCAATGACTAATTTCATTTCCAGAGACCTTGCTACTGCATTAACGGAAGTGTTAACTATCACCGGCTGTCAGTCAGTGGTGGTATCACCCGCATACTTTGCGTCTGATAACGAAATGATACCACCCATCGAAGTGCAACAGCTCGTCGACTTTTGTCGACAAACTAACCGTCAATTGGTGATTGGTTGTCACGCTAATGTCCACCATATGGTGTGGGGCAGTAGCGATGACAATGACAGAGGTAAACGCCTTCTAGATTATCTAATGTGTCAAAACGTGTTTGTCCTTAATAGGGTGCAAACCAACCTTCGTCACTGCTGCGAGCGAGGAGGTGCTAGACATTACCCTTGCTAGCAGTTAATTTGTCTTCTTAGGGCAAGTTACACTTTAGGGTACATACCGCGACTATGGAGGAAAGTTAACTTTGTGTTTATACCCAAACATGGTAACAAGCCGGAGGATTTACCTAAATCCTACAGACCGATTAGCTTAACTTCATTCCTCCTTAAAATCATCGAGAGGCAGCTCGACGTTCATACCAGACACATGATGGAATGTGCGACTCCTTTGCATCGAATACAATTCGCCTATTCAAAGGGCAAATCCACAATGACCGCCTTACAGAATCTTATAGGGACTGTCGAGAAATCTTTAATGACAAGGAAATCGCATTAGGTGCTTTCCTTGACATTCAGGGTGCTTTTGATAACACCGGCTATGACTGCATATCTCGAGCCCTAGAGCTCAGGGGTATACCATCTGCCACGATCACATGGATAGATGTTATGCTACACGGGAGAGGGATCTACTCAACGCTGAGCAGCACCATGATAAGCGTCAGAGCTATTAAAGGCTGTCCACAAGGAGGGGTCCTCTCACCACTATCGTGGTCACTGGTTGTAAACGAACTGCTGTCCAGGCTAGATTTGCATGGATTATATGCTATCCGATACGCAAATGACATAACCATTGTGGTCAGGGGCAGGTTTGAATCCACCGTCTCTGAAGTGATGGGGGCCGCCTTTGATGTGGTCTTGAATTGGTGCGATGAAGTGGGGTTAAATGTTAACCCACAAAAAACAGTCATCGTACCTTTTACTTGTAAACGTAACCTAACTTCCGGTTCGGTTTCATTAGGAAGGACGGTTTTACAGTATTCCAAAGAAGTTAAATGTCTTGGCGCCATGCTAGACTGGCGACTTAATTAAAGTACTCACATTGACAATGTAATCACTAAAGCCTCACGTCTAATGTGGGCTGGTAAAAATTTCTTTAGACAGACATGGGGGTTGACACCAAAGATGGTGAAGTGGCTGTACTGTATGGTGGTGCGGCCTGCAGTTACATATGCTGTATTAGTATGGTGGCCTAAGGCTTAACAGAGCTCAGCCATACTGAAACGCCTGGCTTGTCTTGGGATAACTGGGGTTATGAGTACATGGAATACGCCTGCTTTGGAGTCGATTATTGGATTTACCCCGCTGCACATCTTCATTAAAGAAACAGCTGGTCTAAATGCTCTTAGGATACAACTATCTTCTGAAGATTGTATTAGTGACAATGGTCTCATGAGCATTTTGAATGAAATTCCTGGCATGCAGATCTGTCTAAGATGAAATTATATGACCACGGAGGTACGTTTCGGCAATAAATTCTTAGCCCTCATCCCAGTCCGCACAGTATGGGATAATGGCAATCGCTTCGCAGACTCTGGATGTACAATATTATGTGGTACACTGATGGGTGTAAGACTGTACAGGGAGTTGGTGCTGGCGTCTGTGGGACCAACACCAGGATTTCAATCACTATGGGTGACTGGCCCAGCGTTTTTCACGCCGAGATCTATGCCGAAGAGGTCTGCGGCAGGATTATTCTGGAGAACAAAAAACTTAGAGGCGCTCATATTGCTATCTGCACAGATAGCCAGGCAGCCATAAAGGCTCTCTCTTCACACAAACACTATTCAAGGCTGGTGAAAGATTGTCGTGAACTTCTTCAATATCTGGCGACTGACAACCAAGTTCTTTTATATTGGGTGCCAGGTCATCGAGGCCTTGAAGGCAATGAATTGGTGGATGAACTTGCCAGACAAGGCTCAACGTCTAATTTTATCGGACCGGAACCATATTTTGGCCAGCCAGGACTATCATAAAGAAATGGTCTGACAGGCTACGACAGCGCTATTGGGATAACTTTCCAGGGCTGCGGCAATCAAAGGAATTAATGAGACCCTTCGACTATAGGGATACTGCCCACATGAGTAGAGCTGACTTGAGGTTAATTGTTCGCTAACTATCGGGCCATCATTAGGTTAGATCTCATTTAAAATAAGATGGGCTTATCCAGAGAGATGGAGTGTTGTTTTTGTTTAGAGGACATTGAGACCACATATCACTTTTATGTGAATGCCTGGCTACTCGGGAACTCTGCTGATATCAGGAAATCTCCTGCAAAAGACTTACTAGCCTTCGTAAGAGTGGTGGAATGTCTCTTACGATAATATTAAGGGCTATGGCACAATATACCTCCTATGGTCGTAGTGCCCAACATGAAGGTCAGTAGCCGCACCTCTTTTTCTATTCTATTCTAAGTCGCTACCATATACGTACGGGCATTTGACTTATAACAGATTGAAGCCTATTTAGTTGTAAAAAAAACAGACCCCATTCATTTTACTCGTGGGACTAGTATTTTACATGTTATTTGATGAGATACATCGCAAAAACCATAATTTTTACTCTGAGATAAACGAGCATTTGGCAAAAAGTGGATTTCAAGTGAGATTATCTCGAAAACTGTTTAAGATACGAAAAAATGGTAATAACCATTTTTATGTATTTTGTGTTCTTCAACTGTCTCTCAGACTCCTTTTTTCTATGGTTAATAGTTACGGAGATAAAAGCAAAAAAAAAAACAAAAAAAGTCCCCTTTAACCCCCTCCCCCGCGCGGGCTCACACCCTACAAGCGGAGACTTTTAGTATAATATACTCTTAGTACCGACCAACAAATGGCGCTGAGTTACAAACTTCCTTTATTTTTTTTCGCTCGATTTCCACTCCTCAGCTGGGTATATGAGAAAAGATTTGAAAATCACCATGTTATTGAAAAACTCCAAACAAGGCTTCAATTGTTCTAAGCCAGAATAAAGCAAAACTTTCTCTTAAAAAAACATTCAATAAATAAATAACTGGCGCAACAGTCCAATTTGAACCACGGCCTCGAGATGAGTTAGCATCATCTCATTTTCTAGATCGTGACGGTTTTTTGTGCAGAGGTATGTGATCAGCAACACGCTCAACCGAGTTATTTACCCCATAATGGGTACTCATTTAACAGCTGAGTGGGCTCATAGTCCGACACGTAAATCCCCGGAATCGAACCGGGGCCCAGTGCGTTGAAGGCGAACGTGCTAACCGTTGCGCCATCCGGACTACTACGTGGGACTAGTATTTTACATGTTATTTGATGAGATACATCGCAAAAACCATAATTTTTACTCTGAGATAAACGAGCATTTGGCAAAAAGTGAATTTCAAGTGAGATTATCTCGAAAACTGTTTAAGATACGAAGAAATGGTAATAACCATTTTTATGTATTTTGTGTTCTTCAACTGTCTCTCAGACTACTTTTTTCTATGGTTAATAGTTACGGAGATAAAAGCAAAAAAAAAAAACAAAAAAAGTCCCCTTTAACCCCCTTCCCCGCGCGAGCTCACACCCTACAAGCGGTGACTTTTAGTATAATATACTCTTAGTACCGACCAACAAATGGCGCTGAGTTACAAACTTCCTTTATTTTTTTCTCTCGATTTCCACTCCTCAGCTGGGGTATATGAGAAAAGATTTGAAAATCACCATGTTATTGAAAAACTCCAAACAAGGCTTCAATTGTTCTAAGCCAGAATAAAGCAAAACTTTCTCTTAAAAAAACATTCAATGCAACTCGTAAATCATTTCGAAAACGAGCCAATAAATTAGTTGACGATATCTAATTAGCAAGATAGTAAAATGCCAGAACCTTTAAATCGACCACATGAAATTCCATTTACGATAGGTGTAGCTGCGTACATGTGTATCTCGCCAAATTGTATCTAATGTGCACGATGAATAATTCATTTAAAAAAGGTTGAGAGTTGCGTTGTAATTAATTCTGCATAACTGATGAGTTTAGTTTAAGAGTTATGTATTTTATATTTTGACGTTGTGATGGTTTGCGGTTGTGGCGGTTAGGATACACGGCGCCCAAACTCCTACTGTTTTCAACAGACCGCATCGAAATTCAGAGAACATAGTCTAATCGTCTGGAAGTATCCGAGTTAGAGGTGTAAGTAGGCGGCAACCATTACGACTAGATTTGAAAATAGAATATAAAAAAAAACATAAAAACCAGTGGCCGTAAAGTTTTAATGGAACCCCTATCGTCATTGGATGTGGGTATACATATCCCATATTGTTAAAGGAAGGATTGTTAGATAAATTATTATGTACATATTTATATATTTTCTTTTTTATGGTTTTATGATAAAGCTGGATATAATTTTTGGCAGTTTGCTTGAATTACCATATTTAGATAACGACTGAGAACCATTTTGTTGTATGTTTAGGTCGTATCTAATAAATTTTCATAATTTTAGATTTGGCTTATTTCGGAATGAATGAGCGAAAATTGCAATTTTTAACTGATTTTTGAAGAAGCAAAAATCAGTTATTCGACTATTTCCCTTTCAGGCATTGATTGGCATAATAGGCTTTTTAATGCCATTTGAATATACAGTAGCCGCCGATATTAGCAACAATTCGGTTCTTTATACTTTGATTTTATTAGTCAAATCTTTAAAAAATTTCAGTAGATATTGAAAAAAAAAATCGTTACGTAGTTTCCATCGATTCATAAAAATAAAAAACTATTAATTCTGGTTCATTCTGTTCAAGTATTTACGTTGAGTATTTGAGTCATTTCATCTCCTTCAGTTATTGAGGCGTCACCAGATTCCAGCAGTATCTTTAATTTTTTGAAGCAATTAAGTAATCATTTGACAATTATTTCACTCCTTGAGTTCAAAGTCATGTGAAGCCTTTCCTAAATTGTAAGTTTCTTCGCAATTTCCTATTTCGCTTTCGTTCCAACATTAGTAGCTTCCAAAATTTTTGATTCTAATAAGCGTAGTCCGATTCGAATAAGCGAGACTGCTCTCATGTATTCCTCCATGTATTGAGTCGGGCCAAATGCATTTGATTCCATTAAGTGGCTGATTCTAATAAGCAGTGATTCTAATAACCGACTTCCACTGTAATAGAGTATATCCGCCAAATGTCGTAACTATGATAACTGTCGAACGGCAGAAGCAAACGAAGTGAAGCTTATCCAGTTGAGAGATAACATTAAGGGCTACTAAAGAAATCCAGCAATATCCATCAAGCGGTTAAAAGGTTCAGCTATATAATGGCTAAACTTTAGGCGCGTTATTTTGCAGCTATCCAGGTCAAGGGTAGTTAACCCGAGCTTTTGTGCAAAAAAAAAACGATGTTTCTGACCCATACAGGGTAAAAGTATGTATTGGACATGAAATGGATTTTGTCTCAGATAAAGTGTGGATTTTAATTGGTGGCCTTGAAAAATAATAAAAACAAACTTTATTCTTATACATCAAGAGCAAGCATTGAACCTATCAGCTGCAACTGTGACAGAAGAAAATTTTCAAATCTGAGTCCTTAGTCTTTACATGCCGTTGGAAAGCTAACATAGGTAATGGGGCAACATTATATTAGCTTTCGAACGGCATGTAAAGACTAAGGACTTAGATTTGAAAATTTGCGAATGTTTCATATTTAAGGGGAACAACGTTGTCCGGATGTCGAACAAATCGACTACTACTACGTCGATCTTACATTACTAGAAACGCAATAACTGCACAACCACTCAAGCTAGAATAGTTAAAAAAAAACACAGACAAAACTAATACTTTATTTTAATAATTAAGGCTTTTGCGTAAAGATCAAGGAACTAAATAATTAGCTGTAGCTCCGAGAAAGGAAAATTTTTGTTTTGATTTTTATTTATAAGTTCAAATATTCTGCGAGGCAAGGAATGGCATAAAGAATGAAGTATGACTTGCGATATTTTCGACCAAGCCGCCTTGATTGCATTATTTAATTCTTCTATTGAGTTGTATTGGTTACCACAGCTATAAACTTCCCGAACAAGCCAAATCCAAACATTTTTTTCTTTTCTAAGACAGAAACATTATTCTCCAAAGTAAATGGTTTCACATCCAAAGTCGTGTTGATAAATCGATGACTCGCCTTGAAACACCTCATTCATTTTAGGAATTTCCTCTACTAACAACTGTTTATAAGTTGCTCCCGTTTGTTTACCATGTAGGATAACCAGGTTAAGGTTCCATAGTATGATATAACTCCCCATACCACAACGAAACCTTGTCGGAAATTATGGCGTGGCTGGTACATATGTAGGTTAATTCCTAATATCCTGATAATAATAGGAGAATCCATATGGACCGTCCAACGAAAACCTTTTCTCGTCTGTGAACACTAATTGTCTTCAGTGCGAAGTCCAGCTCATGAGCTTCCTTAACAAATCTAGGCGCTGTGAACGATTTTGCTGCGTCAAGGCTGTTTTTTAGCCGCAAACGTTTTATTATTATTATTATATTCTGGGGGATAGCCGAAGCAGACCACTAACGTTTGGGTCCCTTTTCGCCCCCTCCCGGTCATCAGTGGCTTCCAGATGTCGACCTCTTTCTTCATCACTGAGTCCCGGGTTATTGCAAGCATTTGTTTAAGGCTGAGTTCACTCATGGCTTCCACACTTATCGTGTGCTTGCCTGTGATCCTCAACCTCGTGCTAGCCAGTGCTGGACATTCGCACACAATGTGTGCTGCCGTCTCGGCCTCCTCCAGGCATAGCCTGCAAACGTCATCTTCCCCGATTTTCATCTTGGTCAGATGAGCCTTAAAATTACCATGCCCTGTGACCAAGGCAGTTATCCAGCTTAGGGTACTCCGTTTATAACTGAGTACCTTTCTCGCTTCCCTGCCTAAAGGGCTGGTCATTGCATTCCGAGCTTGTTTGCAAGTGACCAGCTCCTGCCATCTTTGTTGATGCATGGAGTCCATCCACTCTCCAACCTTCGCTCCAATCATGCCGTTCCCCAGAGCAACTCTGGGTTCTGGGCCAATGAAAGTTGCCACAGATCCCTGTTTTGCTAGGGCATCCGCCGCCTCGTTTCCTGTTGTACCTATGTGTCCTTTTACCCACATCAGCGTAACCTCATTTTCTGAGGCACACGTGTTGAGCTTCCGGACACACTCAAGTACCAGTTTAGAGTTTATGTTCGTCTGCTGCATGCGTCTGATCACGTTTTAAATATGGGAAAGCTTTTAGGGTTCGTTGGACTGTCCTAACACTTGCCGTTAATTCCAGTAAGGGGAAAATTGATGCTTCTTTCAATAACCGATATGTGGGCAGAAATCGCCCTTTTTCTACCTCTTCCGTATCGTTGGCCGTAATTCTTGCGATCACGGCTGTAATTATTTACGACGTTTAAATTACAGATATCTAAAAAAAAATATTACTTAAAAAAACACTGCTTACCGCGGCGAAACGACTCTTTAAATTAAGTCAACCTTAACAATTTTCGCACTAGCACAAGTTGTTTTCATTTTAAAAAATTCCGTTAGCTACACGGACAGCTTGACAGATTTGAAACATTTACCCCAATAATCGTTAATCGAAAAAGTACGACGGCAGTCCGATAAGTACTTAACCTACAAAAGAAAAACGAAAATTTTGGAAAAGTGGCGATTTATTTCTCAACATAGTGTCCTTTTAGCTCGATACACTTGGCCCAGCGATGCTCCAACTTCTTTAACCCGTCTGAAAAATACGTTTTCTCGAGGTCTGCAAAGTAGGCCTCCGTAGCGGTGATGACCTGCTCATTCGACTCAAATTTCTCCCCGGCGAGTGACTTTTTCAAGTTTCGAAACAAAAAAAAGTCGCACGGGGCCAAGTCTGGAGAATACGTTGGATGGGGCAGCAGTTCGTAGCTCAATTCGACCAATGTGGCCGTGGCGACAGCGTAGGTGTGAGCCGGTGCGTTGTCACTTTTTTCTTCGCCAAATGGGGCCGTTTTTTCTGCAATTCGGCGTCGAATCGGCACAATAATTCAGCATAGTAAGAGCAATGGAGATCACACCTTGTGAATCCCAGAAAAAGAGGGCCATCACCTTTCCGGCCGATAGGACAGTCTTCGCCTTCTTTGGAGCACGTTCGCTGGGTGAAGTCCACTATTTCGACTGTTCCTTGGTCTCTGGTGTGTACCAGTGGATCCATGTTTCGTCGACGGTCACGAAACGACGGAGAAACTCATTCGGATTTCGGATTGCGCTTAAACAGCGTCAAACACTGCTCTGAAGTGGTCTCACGGTTGCGCTTGTTGTCCAGAGTGAGTAAACGCGGCACCCATCGCGCCGACAGCTTTCTTATGCCCAAAATTTCATGTAAGATACAACTCACGCGGTCTTTTGAGATGCCTACTGTCTCAGCTATCTCGCGCACCTTCAATCGGCAGTCTGCCAATACGAGATCGTGGATTTTTGTCACGTTATCCTCCGTGGTAGCCGTTTTCGGGGCACCTGGGCGTGGCTCATCAAAAACCGACATGCGACCACGTTGAAACTCGTTAAACCAATTTTTGACGGTCGCCATCGAAGGAGAAGGGTCACCGTACACAGCATCCAAGCGCTCTTTGACTTAGCTGCGCGATTTCCCTTCCTTAAACAAAAATCGAATCACCAACCGATATTGCCCTTTCTCCATTTTTCTAAAATCCGCAGACACGCCCGCTTCCACACGCGGTCAAAACAAAACTACGAGTCTGAAATTTGACAGTAGCTGTCTACGAGAATGTACTATACGATAGTAAATTTCTCTTGTGATAGTGGCGCCATCGGGCGGTGAGGCTAAGAATTTATCGCACCACCCTCATACAGCTGAAAATTATAGTGTGTGCCACTGAAATATAGTAAATAGAAATTGAAGCATCTATGAGTCAAAATAATATTAAACCTAAGCATTTGTCGTGAAGTGTATAGTTCCATTTATTTTAGTTAAATAATTCAATAAATATTTCGCGATTTATCCAATCGAACGCGATTTGATATCGAATCTTCGGTTTCATTTTCCAGTGAGAGTGCTTTATCGACCTTAATTAGTACTAAACAAAACCGATAAAAAGTCACTCGCAGAACCGGCCTTGTCGAAGTTGACAAAATGTGAGGAGGAGATGCCAACATTTTGATGTCTTGCGCCTTAAGCTAGACTTTGAATGACCCTGCTTCTGAATTTAATCAACAAAAATTAGGTTCTAGTGAACAGTATATCCATTTCTATTATTGTTTTAAGATTGTTCCGTAATGTTTTAATGCCAAATAGCGGCTATCTCTGTGGTGAGGAATTTTTCACGTAGATCCCACATTAAGACAGCCTACAGGGAGTAAATGCTTGTAGTGGTCTGGAAACTCTGTCTCCTATGAACAAAATGTTGATTTTGTATAACTTAATAAAATGCAAACAAACAAAATGATTCTGCTGCCCAAAAAAAATATTAATTTGTATTTGTAGTGAGGATATGTGAAAATTTAAATTTTCTCATCAAATTTGACTTGATGTTTGAAAGTTAACTAGCCCAAGACACACCCTGAATCAAATAAATATCCTATTTTTCCCTAAATTGCCCTTTCGCTGTATTGTTTTGCTCTGTATTGTTTCTTTGCTGCTCAATTTGAAAATCCAACAGGCGAGTTTTGCTTCTTCCGGCGGCCCTGAATACAGAGCCTATATATGGTAGATACAGAGTTTACGCTTTGGCTCGTTGTGAAATGATATAATCTGGATCCCATCAACAATATTCTAATCTTAGTGACCAGAAACAGACATTATAAAGATACTGCATTTTATACAAATTAACGAACGCAAATAAACCTCTGCCAAAAATTCAAAGGTAAATCACCTTGAGAGAGATGGAGACGGCAACACTTCAGCGAAAACAACTGCCTATCTAAAACGTTTCATTGTGTGAGTGTGAGGTGGCATTACCCCTTTGTGTACGCATATGGGAACCGATACATATACAACTACTTGGCTCTTGCCAAAGAGAATTGATAATTCTACAAGAGTTATCACTCCATAGAACTTTCCCCTCTATCAAGAGATTTGTATGTATTGACAAATTGTATAGACTTCACAAGAAAGCTTCCTCCATACAACTTTAGCCTCCGGCGGTAGATTTGTATGTATTGATTCTCTTGTGTATCTATACTGTGTAGTTTATACTACGACAATTTGTCAATACATACAAATCTCCTGGCAGAGGCGAAAGTTTTATGGAGTGATAACTCTTGTGGAATCTATACTATTTGGCTCTTGCGTTAATTTGTATGAAGTGCGGTATCGTTGTAATGTCTAGTCTTTGGCTGGGGCAAATAGTATATGTAGATTCCACAAGAGTTATCACTCCATAGAAGTTTCGCCTCTGCCAGGAGATTTGTATGTATTGACAAATTGTATGAACATAGTATAAACTACACAGTATACGTACACAAGAGAATCAACACATACAAATCTACCGCCGGAGGCGGAGTCAGTTTTCTTGTGAAGTCTATACTATTTGTCAATACATACAAATCTCCTGGCAGAGGGGAAAGTTCTATGGAGTGATAACTCTTGTAGAATTATCAATCCTCTTTGGCTGTGGCTTATTATTACGCGTCGCACCACAGGGGGAAGACAACACAAACAGCCATGGCCACAAACGTCGTCGTGGACGGAATTCGAGCCCGAAACGCCGATAGTCAGACATGAGACTAATGTCTCTATGCACCGAGCTGCCGGTCACCGCTACATGGTAGGTAGTATAATACCCCATTTTACTGTCTACAAAGTAGTAAACATTCTACTTCAACCATTAAAATCCTATTTTCAAAGCATATTTAACTTTTCCCAACTTCTCTCGCTGGCCCAGTTGTTTACAATCTGTAAAACCAAATATGAAAAATTCAAATCAGTCTTTACTGTAACTACACCAGCCGGCCCTCATTACAACATACCCCATCCCATATCCATATCCCTTGCGACATGAATTTTATTATCCTTCGTGCGTCCTGAGTCATCCTCTCAATGTTGCAATGAAACGTCCACCAGAATCGTTTGTTTCAATTTGTGTCAATTAGAAGTAAAATATGATCTTGTTCTTGGAATAATCGAATAAATTTTGCAAAACTTGATTCCGTGGCTCAATAGAAGAGGAAGAAAGCAGCAGCAGATACCACCACCATGGGGACAAGTTTCATTGATGCTAAGACTTTGAATTCTAGGAGACTTAGCGTGGGAAGTGGCCAAGTAGAGAAGTCTTTGCTGGCACTTCCACGACCGATGTTCCAAGCCAATATCGTCAGACATTAACTAATAAGATGTTGTTTTAATGTCGTTTTAGGCCTCTAATGGATGTTGTGTACCAAAAACCACCCCTTCTTACTTCCACTTCGCCTCGGCTACAAATTCACTTAGTTGTAATGCAACTCTAACGCTATGGGAGCAAATGGGTCGATGACTTTTTATTTGTCCATTGGGAAATCACTTAAGTGATTTCTTCAATTCAAAACACTTGAGACGGATGTGTTTCAAACGGTGGTAGCCATAAAAAGTAGAGCGTGCCATGGATATTGTGAGAATCATTTGCAACCTACATGCATTTTGCTTCCATTGAAGACTAGCCAGGAAATAATCGATACATCCTCATTCACTAGAAGCGTATTATTGAAAAGCATATTAGCGGCTGCAAGTCACAAAATACCTGAACGTCCATTCGTCACCGCGCGACATTGGGAGCTCAACAACCAAGCGACTTCCTCAGAAGGCCCATCAAAATGATAAGACAAGAGCAGCTGAGCTGTTAGCACTACGTTCCGTCCTCGTATAAATAATTTGGGTATCAGTGTCACAGGCTGCTTGGTATTTAACGTATAGATCAGTTTCAAGAGCAGCCCGAACGTACATATCAAACAAATTAACAACGACGGACCGCTACTAGTCCCTTGGGTTTTGCCTTCTGGTGTTGTGCCCTTGCCGACGACATCTTCGTCCATTTTTCTGAAAAGCGAACGCGTACATGGCGGGAACGCATGGCAATGTGCAAGATGTTTAAAAAAATCGTCCTCATTTTATGGACGAAATACTTAAGAAAATGGTTTTCTAAACAGCCTCATAAATTATGAGACATAAGTGGCGGCATCAGGGGACATGTCCACACATACTTAATTCTACGTCGACTTCCATTCATGACGGTTTTTTTTCCAGAAGCGTAAGTGTCGTTTACACTCTGGTGAAAAAGTGTGAAAATATCGATACCACATTTGGTTGTCAAATGTGTAATTGGACCTTATTTTCCTTGAATAATTTTTTTCTTTGCAACAAATACGGCTCCACGCACTCCCAATATATATATTTCCCAATAAAAAATGCCAAAAGCCCCAATTTTTGTGTTGACACTTCATCGCATCATATCTAAAAAATACAAATTAACCCCAAAATACGATGAACACCCCCTTTTGTGGGAAATTTCACATGAATAACACTGGTCTACAAAATTCAAACTTTTTTTTGGCACACGAAAACTTACATCAAATCTTAAATCTTCCTTCTATGGCAAAAAATGACACGTCAGATTTCTTTGTGATATCAAAACATATACATACTTTCATGAAATGTACAAAAATTTCCTCAGTTAGACAATTATTATTTAGAGTGCAATAAATAGTTATGATTTTCGTGAGTGTTTTGCTTCTCCAGCAGTAATCAAGCAGCATTCCTGGATTGCATTTCTCGTGAAAACGCTTCTCTATTAAGGAAATGTCCTGGAGAAATCTCTCGCCTTACTCGTCATTTACTGTACCCAAGTTTTCGGGAAATAAATCCAGATGAGAATCCAGCATATGTATTTTCAAGGACATGCTACACCCCAAAACTTTGTATTGGATTATAAGCTCATTAATTACAATAAATCTTTGTAATTTTCAGCTCTATCGGTTCTTAAAAAATTGTGAACAACATTAGCCAAACATTTCCAGGCGGATTTTTCATGTTCATTCAGTTTCTCTCCTTATCCTTCATTAGTTCCCGTATTTGTGGACCAACAAATATTCACCCTTTAATTTTTGCATCGCTTAGTTTAGGGAATTTCTCTTTCATGTATGAAAACCCACTAGCATCTTTATCCATAGATTGAACAAGATTTTTCATGAGTTTTATATGCAACGGTGGTAAAAGTATATCTTCAGGGTTCACGAAAGGCTCATTTTTAACATTCTTATATCCTGGAGTAAGTGATTCACGTTTAGGCCATGCTTTCTTTGAGTACTGCCCCATTCACAAATAAAACATCAATACAATATTGCTGTAACTGTAAGATCTAATCCAAACAGAAGAGCTATGACTTTAAGATCTCCACAAATTTCCCAAGTGTATTCACCGTATTTAATTTTTTCGAGAGCGAATTTCATCCTCTCGTATGTCTCTTCCATATAAGAACCATGATCTACAGTCACTGAAGGAAGTTTGTTTCCGTTATATAGCAACACTGCTTTCAAACTAGTTTTTGAGGAGTCAATGAGCAACCGCCAGTGACTTGAATCATATTCAAAATCTAAAAGATTCAATACTGCAGGAATGTCATTACAATATACTGCAAGAGCTTAGTTTTCACTTAAATTGTATTGCGTAGAAGTATTAATGAGAAGGTCGACCAAGGGTATCTTTCCATCTTTGGGAAGAAAGTGCTCTATGTGGTCTCCTCATATTTCACATAAATTAGTTATGCGTTTATTTATATGTATTACGCAAATATAGTGCAGGCGTATCCTTTTTCTAAAGTAAGAAGGATACGTCGAGTCGCGAGTACTTTAAGTTGACTTGGGTCAGTCTTGTTCCTAAGTCAGTGTAGTGTGGTGTATAGTTAAATCTCCCAAAAACAACCCTGTTGTAAAAAAAATCCACGCCAATAAAAACTCCTCAGCCGTAAAAAGGATTGATATGAACACAATACCGCCAAAGTACTCGTAGCTTCGCACCTCGCTCTAGGGTATGCATATTGAACGCTGATTGCATTAGTTAATTTCTTTCAAAGCTGATTGGCGGGGAGCTTCGTAGCCTAAAGGATCACCGCCGAACGGATCTAATGACAAAATGACAGTGATAATGACAACGATGTCGCTCTGACAAAATTATGGATAAGTAGTTGCGTCCGGATCATGCTGTAAGCTCTTATGCCAAGTATTATTGGCTTCTCGCCCGGATCTCGTTATAAAGCCCCCGCCTTACAAAAGACTAAAAATGCACTTCAGGCCAGAAGTGATTCATAGACTATTTTCTACTGCGTTCTTCTTCAGATTGTTCAACTTATTTTGTTTAATGGAAGCTCCCCGCCAAACCGCGTTGAAAGAAATTAACTAATGCAATCAGCGTTCAACATGCATACCCTAGAGCGAGGCGCGAAGACACGAGTACTTTGGCGGCATTGTGTTCATATCAATCCTTTTTACGGCTGAGGAGTTTTTATTGGCGGGGATTTTTTTACAACAGGGTTGTTTTTGGGAGATATCACATCTTTTTGCATAGTAGTAGTAGTAGTAATCCAGATGGCGGGGCGGAAGGGTAAGCACGTTCGCCTTCTATACATTGGGCTCCGGTTTGATTCCTACTGAATGCGGTAGTCTTCGATAAAAAAGGGGATTTACGTGCCGGACTATGAGTTCACTCAGGTAACCCATTTGGGGTAAATAGTTTTTTTTGCCAAGAATATCATTTTTCTAGTTCAAAGGACTCAAAGTGCCTTTAACAGTAGTTTACTGCATTCGCCTCATCACCCCCGATAATATAATACTCATCTTGCCTAGATATCGCTTCCTTGCCAAGAACATCTTTTTTCCTGCCCAAAGGACTCAAAATACCTTTAACAGTGTACTGCATTCGCCTCATCACCTCCACTCATGTGATACCCATCTTGCCTAGACATCGCTTCCCATCTTCCACACATTGGAAAAAATCATCTTACATCATAATTCATATCTCATATGCCATAAATGAAACTACCTAAATCATATACCACACAGCATGTTTTTTCTTTCCGGACATCCTATGATGCAGCCATAAACATTCAGTTTCAATTTTTTCATGACACACTTTTCATTCATGCCACAAACCACGCCCACAACCATGAACTCGTATGGTTCTCCTCACCCGACGAGCGCACGGACTTTTGCATCCGTGGTCGTCATTACTCACATAATCAAGTGTTTGCGTCTCTCCCCGTCGGCATGCGCTCTCAGCGAGTGATTTTCTGTGTCGCATTCAAATTATCAAAAAGACTTAAGCGAGAAACTCTACTATAAAATTTCACATTTTTGGATGTATCTTTTTATCTACTGCACGGATCAGTATAGCGTGATAGCCTATGCACACCCTTGGGACACAGTCAATCCGTGAGAAAAGAAAGCAGACCTCGATACGCTCCCTACGAGGCTGTAGACCGGTCAAAGAACAACGAGAACAACGAAAACGACAAGAACAACAAGAACAAGAAAAATTTGAAAAATAGCCATTTTCCAATTATCATATCTGGGGTGTTTTTCCTTATATCGGAATTAAATTTGCATCACTTCGTAAGATGACCAGAGACAATGACCATACCAAATTTGAGCTCGAACAAGCATCCGGGGCCGGAGCTACAGAGGTCCGAAAACCCATACTGGTTGTGTCGCGTAAACATAGTCTTGGTCACTTTACATTTTTTTTCTCGATTATTTTGTTTTCCTTTGGCGGGGTGGGACGCACAGTTTTTGATCGCGCCGAGATTTGAACTCCGAGCTCTAGATTAGTATCGTAGAGCGGCGACCGAACGACCACGGCCACCGAGCCTGGATTAGAGAGTGCGTATTATTAATTTTCAGCTAATTCCCTAAGAATTGCTCTTCCGCCACAACACCTTACTTGGAAATTCCTTCAACGCCGTTCCGACATCTCCAGATGAGAAAGATGACCTTCCTCCACCAGTGAGGGAGAGAAAAATAACTGATATGCGATTGGGTTATCTATTCCTCATCTTAATGATGCTTATTTATTGATCAAAAATAGTTTAAATAAAAAAATAACATCCTTTAATGGTGAGTGAACAATTTTTGAATTACATTTTACTTTTTATTTTCCCAAAATTATAAATTATAGTTTTAAGCGTTTTTATTTTCGATAAAGCAAAACGAAGGCTTTCTTTTACTGGTCTATGAGCCTTCTTTTCCTTTTCGTAGTACTACTTGAATTACTGCGGCGGACAAAAAAGAAGTTGGAGCCCCAGGCGGAGGTCTCAATATTTCGCGAATTTGGGTATATGGCTGGTACGCCCTGCTACAATGTTTGACCTCTAATGCTTTACTTTTAACAGTGAAATAGTATTGGTGGGGTAGGGTGGTGGCCGTCCGATTTCCTGAACATCCCGCAAAATGGCGAGTATTCTAACTAGAACCTATCTGGGAACTTATGAACACGTCTGATGAAGGTGCCAAATCCATGATTCCATTTCATCGACACCTCAAATTGCGTGTATGAGTGCAATATTCTTGAGGCTTTCTCCCAATGTTATAAGCTCTGAATCCTTCCTATTTCGTTCGGTTTCTCTGATGGCTACCATTTTATGTGCTAAAATGGCATTTGGGATGATTCGCTGCGACAACAATACTCATCCCTCAGACTCCTTTCTTTGGTTCATCATCATCATCGTGGTGCGACAGCCCGACGTCGGGCCTTGGCCGTTCTTTGGTTCAAATACAGATATCATTTTAATTATTTGTCATGCATGTGGATGTATGATTTTTTCAATTAAAAAAAAATATGCAAGAAAGTAAAACATAACTCCTCCCAAAACCGATACATTCCTTTCTTTTAAATTCAGGCGTGTCAATGGCCCATTACGATCATTTCTCATTTGAAAAATTAAAAATTGAAATTATTAGAAAACGATACAAACAAAAACTAAAGAAATCACAAAACCAAAGTAGAAAAAAAACACTTCGACGTCAAAAAGATACTTAAAACTCAGATATCAAATTCGAACAGTTTGTTTTTATCTGATTTGGTATGCTCATGAACCAGCCGTTCGCGGCGGGATACAGGCGCCACTTTCTGTGTACAGGTACTACAAGAATGTCTTACACACGACATGGAAGAAGGCCTTCTCCCTTTTTTGATAGACGATGGTAAATGTGCACGGTGCGCACAATGTGTACAGAACGTACGTACGTATACAGGTGACTATCAAAAGACCATATTGTGGATGTCATTAAAACTTCGTAAAAATATCTTTGACAAAAATTCCCATAAATACATCTTTGGATGTCATGATCGCGCTGTTTCTTATTTTCTTCCTTGGGTTGATTTTTTTCTTGTTTTTGGTTCCCTGGTTTTCTTTTTTATACGCGCGTGTTGATGTCGGTCTTGAAGATATACTTTCCAATCTGTTCGACGTCATGAGATTCTTGTCTAAGTTTCAATTTACGATTTTACCCAGGCATTTCACTAGGAACCTTGGGTGGTTGTCTGACTTACTGGCTAGGCCATTATACGTCAAGCGTGAGGTAACGTAAATCAAAAACGTGTTCATCTTTCAAATTAGACCCCGTGATTGTACTGGAATATGAAATTGAATGTTAGATTTAAAAGGGAACCTAAATCGGTAATTGGAGAATCGAGTTTTATGCGATGAAATAGTCCTTGGAAAAGATGAAAATCATCATCATTGTCGTAGTCATAAAAAGAAATGCATGCTAAGACTATCCCGTGCCAAAGGTGAAATTTTTAAAGTGTTGCTGGTGAAAAATTGGGGCAAGGTTCTTCCTCAACAAATCTAGGGACACGGGAGCGTCCCGCCCGTCAAAGAAAAACGAAGAAATCGAAAAAAAAAACCAAAAAGTGACAAAGCGACCAAGACTATATTTACGCGACACATCAAGTACGGGTTTTCGGACCTCTATATTTTTGGCCCCGGGTGGGCATGGGGGTTTAAATTTAGTAGGTGAATTTTCTAGGATCGTTTTAGGAAGTGTAGCGAATTTGGAGTCGATTCGTTGAAAAACTTTTCTTGCCCTTTGGCAGGGCTAAAGCCTCGTAGGGGCGTCTCGAGATATGTCGCCTTTTCTCACGGATTGACTTTGCCCCGAGGGTGTGCATAGGCTAGCATTTGCTTTGATCCGTGCAATAGAAAAAAATAAAGCCACAAATGTGAGATTTTATAGAGTCGCTTAAGTCTTTTTAAAGATTTCAAGCAAAAAAATTCTTCCATCCATTTTCCGTGGTCCTTGGTTCAATTAAATTTGGTACTTAGCTTCCTTGGGATATTATAAGTAGCACACGGTCATATTTTGGTTCTGCTGGAGGTGTGCATTGGTCATGAAATGAAAAAGCAACCAAACCTGGTACGGGTATCTCCTGAATTGAACGATAATCCCAATGCACTGGAGTACTGAAGACATTGTTAACCCTTTCCAGGTATTTCTAACCCTTTGGTCAAATAGAAGCACCATCTTTGATATGAAGTGAAATCTAGGAAATAAGAGTTTCGCTTGAATCGGGGGGAAGACGCGAATGCACTGGAGTACTGAAAAAAATATTTTGAGTCGTTTTATCCTTAGATAAGACAAAAATTATAAAACTCAAGTATCGGCGAGATATTTTAGGTTGCTTTTTCGGACCCAGCCGGCACTTATCTAGGGACGCGGGTGCGTCCCGGTCCGCCAAGAAAAAAGAAAATGAAGTGCGACCAAGAAACACTGGCTGCGTTCCTAAACAAAAATCGTTGAGTCAGCGCTTTATAGTTGCTGGCCAGAACAGTGTGATTATTTTCGTGTTTTTTTTTGTCATGCCATGTTCAGTTTGGCATTTGACAGAAAACTCGAACTTTCTTGCTTTGTTGAGTCCCAGGTGACACACGACATATCATAACAACTTTCTTTCCTTTAATAAGGTTAAACAATTACGTTTAAAATACGACCATCGACCATACACAACACAACCGAGGTTAGAGTCGAAGTTTGACAATTGTCGCAAATGTCAAATACTGCGCTGAGCCAGAAAAGCAAGAGAATTATATGCTGACTAAAAGTGCAAGCGCTTAGTTTCTACGACGAATTACTATGCAGTAATTGCTTCTTAGTGCTGACTCAGCGCTGGCGTTTTAGGAACTGTTTACGCGGCACAACGATTTCAAGTGTTTTCAGCTTTCTGCGGGTTGTGCCCCGGGGGTTTTAGAGTTTTAAGGCCGTTTTCCCAATGTCTAGTTAAAGTTTATCGTATAGATAAACGCTAAATGGCACTCATGTTCCAGTTAAGTATTTATCTGAAAATAATTCCAAACAGCTAATATGGGCTGCTGAGATTTTGACATCTAGAACTGTTTACGTTTGCACATTCAAATGAGACAATTAAACTAGTCACAAAAAACAGAGTTCTGGAAATTCATTCGATGGGAGAGGATTTGAAACCAACTCAGCTGCAAAATAGTAATGAGAGATGGCACAGACGTAGAATAGAATAGAACAGGCGGCAGAATTCCGCCAAGAAAATCAGCTGACTTTCTACTGCATTAGCTGGGCCGGGGACTGCATTATCATATTTTGAGCGTTGCATACGCTACGGTTAAATTTAGTGTCATGGATAGCTAACTGGCAGTTTAGCGAGACTGGCCATAGAGGTTAAAATTTGAAAGGAACATCCCTGTCGGTCCCCTGAATACGAGGGTAAGGTTCTCGGCCTGACAAAGAAATACCGTTACAATCATCAAAAATTTATGTTTCTGCCTGAGTGCACGTGTCGTGAGTTCGTATGAAAAGTTTCAACTTAGATGATTTTTATGTTGTTATTGCCGGAATCGATGCAATTTACTTGTTGCGATTTTGCTTTACCTCCAGGGGGATTCAGGAAAACGAAAGTTGACCGATTTTTTTGTTTAACCGATATATTTCGGGCATATGCCCATCTTCAGGGTTCTATAAACATAATACATTGCAACTTATTAAAATAAGATATTAATAAATGAACTACGATCAGAAATATACCTTAGTTCTTTTGAAGTTTTACGAACAAAGACTTAAACAAATTTTATGTTAAACAATAATATGATTTCGCTAGATGTCAATTATCTAAAAATTCCATACAGGTGTCAAATAATTAAAAATACACATTATGAATAGACAACAGCGTAGTATACGTGGACATAAGATGAATTATTTTAATCCCATTTTGATTAAGTTAAAATAGGTGTTAAAATAATCTTTTTTGTCATTTTTGTCGTTACAAGCAGTATTTTCATATTTTATTGTCTGATTAACTTCATGTATTTGGAGTTTTGTTTTGTTTTGTTGACTAATTATATTATATTAATATTTTTGCATAGTCAAAATTAAATGTATGGTTATTTTGAATTGCGTGTTTAGCTAGTGCAGACAAATTTACATTTAAAGTCTTCTTCGTGACATTTTTATGTAACACGTGTTCCTAATTTTTGGATAGTTTCACCAATGTAAGTTTTATCGCAATCGGAGCAGTCTATTTTGTAAACAACCCCGGATCTTCTTCTTCTTTTGGAATTCGGGTTTTAAGATTGGTGTACATGTTGACCATTTTGTTGTGCGGTCGCATTGACACATTAAGTTCAGGGACGAAGTATCGACTACTTAATCTTGGTACATATACCAAAGATGAGTAATATTTTGTGGAATCGTTGTTCTGTGGCATTTTTGAGCTCTCGTCAGAAGATAGGTACGCATAACTTGTTCTGTCTGGAGCATTCCGATGTTGTCTGACTTCTCCAATCATTTTCTCTTTCATTTTGCCAGGGTAATGGTTTTTCTCAAGCACTTGTTTTATACGTTGTAAGTTCTCATCCCAAAACTGTATGTGACTGATTCTAAACACCTTCCTAATGAAAGATTTTGCAACATTAGTCTTCATTTTTATGGGGTAATTTGACTAGTAGTTCAGTAGCCTGTTTGATGCTATTGGTTTATGAAACCAATTCATTATTACATGGTGATAATTAGTTCTGTGTAGACTTAAGATCTAGATAATCCAATCTCCCATCTTCAATCTCGAATGTAAATTTAATGTGAGGATCATAGTCATTAAGGACATCGAGTACTTGTTGAATTTTATCCTCAGGAATGGCTGTTATGTTCGGTCAACTTTCGTTTTCGTCAATCGCCCTGGAGGTAAAACAAAATCGCAACAAGTAAGTTTCAACTTGTTCTCTCAAGTAGTTTGTTTACACGAATTTTTTCAGTAGAGGTCTTACGTGTTTTTCGTTAAAATGAAGAAACTTGAATATCGTGCGGTCATAAAATTCTTCGTTTTGGATGGATTAACCCCTAAGAAAATTCGTCCGAAGTTAACAAAAGTGTACGGGGACTCTGCTCCTTCGATGGCAACCGTTAATGGGCAGCTGAATTTAAACGTGGTCTCACGTCCCTCGAAGGCGATCCACGTGAAGGACGGCCAAAAACCGCAACCACACCGTGAACCATCGAAAAAGTGCATGTTCTGTTGGACGATAGGCGAATGAAAGTGAGTGATATTGATGAGGCTGTGGAAATATCGGAAGAAAGGATGCGAAACATCTTGCACAAAGAATTTCGGGTGCCGCATTTGCTGAATGCCGATCAAACGCAAATGCAAAAACAATTTTCGCAGCAATCTTTGCACAGATTCAATTGGGATTCGACCGATTTTGTGCGGCGATTTGTCACTATGGTTGAGACTTGTTTCCACCACTACACGCCAGAAACGAAACATCAGTCGAAGCAGTGGGTGGTTCAGCGCCAAAGAAAGCGAAGTCGATCGCATCTGCCGGGAAGGTCATGGCCAGCGTGTTTTGGGATGCGAAAGGGATCCTGTTAATTGATTACTTTGAAAAAGGCAGAACAATAACGGACGAATATTACTACAAACTTCTTGACCAGCTGGATGCCAAAATTCGCGCGAAGAGGCCTGGCTTGAAGAAGAAAAAAATCATCTTTCACCAGGACAACACACCTGATCACAAGTGTGCGTTGGCGATGGGAAAACTACGTGATTTGGGGTACGATTTGCTCGACCGTCCCCCCTATTCTCCAAATTTGACACCTTCAGACTTCTATCTATTCCCAAACTTGAAGAAATTTGTTTCTGGGAGGCGTTTCGCATCCAATGAAGGAGTTGAGATGGTCGTAGATGAATATTTTCACAGACTTCAAAACTCTCACTTCCGAGAAGGAATACTGATGTTGCGGAAACCGTGGACCAAGTGTGTTGAAGTCAAGGGAGATAATGTAGAAAAGTAATAGCATTTTTTAACTGAAAATCGCAGTCTTTCATTTTTTCTCACAAAGACAAATTTTTGGACCGGTCGTTCCTATGGCAGCTATATGAGGTAGTGGTCCCATTCCGTTGGTTCCGACATTTACAGCGTGCAGTAGAAAGAAGGCTTTGTATAAAATCTGGAGATATGAGCCTTCGTGAAAACCCAGGTCCATCGATTGATAACGACGAGCTGCATGCACTAGTGGAGTTTGACCCCCGCCAAACCATAAGTGATCTTGCGGAGAAATTAGGCGTGCACCATTCGACAGTTTGCCGCCCCTTGCAACAACTTGGAAAAGTGAAAAAGCTTGACAAGTGGGTTCCACATGCTCTTATCAAGCAAAACATGGCGTGTCGAATGGAGATTTCCAGTTCTCTTTTCTCCCGCAACAGAAACGAGCCAAATTGTGACCTGCGATGAAAAGTGGATACTATACGATAATCGTCGCCGATCGGTCCAATGGCTAGATGCCGATGAAGCTCCAAGACACATGCCGAGTCCAAGCCTTCATCCAAAGAAAATAATGGTGACTGGTTGGTGGTCTGTAGCTGGATTTATATACTTTTCGCTCCTGCGACCTAGCGAAACCATGAATGCTGAGAAATACCGCTCTCAACTGGACGAAATGCATCAGAAATTGACAGTTCAACGACCAAGGCTAGTCAACAGAGCTGGAGTTTTACTGCTTCACGACAACGCACGACCTCATGTATCGAGAACAACGATCCAAAAAGTGAACGAGTTGCGCTATGAGACTCTTCCTCACCCGCCATATTCACCAGATCTTTCGCCAACCGATTACCATTTCTTTAAACATTTGGATCACTTTTTGACAAGAAAACAGTTTAGCAATGAAGCAGCTGTCAAAAATGCCTTCGAGGAGTTTCCTTGAACCTGAAACTCGGACTTCTACGAAACAGGAATAAATGCGCATGTATCTTGTTTGGAAAAGTGTTTCGCATCCGCTGGTACCAATAAAATTAAATAAATGAAAAATGTAATGTGCTCGGTGCTCGGTTTCGATCGCTGGTGTAATCAATTGAAATTGATTGAATGATATCGTCATTAGTGAACGGTGCAGCAATTTCTATCTCATTACCGATATTCACCCGTTAAAAAAACTCCTGTTCATCCATATCGTTGGGATTTTGAATGATTTCATTTTCTTCTCTTTGTGGGTGTCACCAGATTCCAGCAATAACTTTGAATTTCTGAAGCAATTTTGAATGCATTTCTCAGTCACTTTATTCGATGAGTTTAAAGTCATATGAAGTGCATCCAAAATCGTAAGTTTCTTAGCAATTTCCGACAATGTGCCCATTCCAGCATCGATAGCTTAAAGATTTTCAATCTCATTTCGGTTCTATTGTATAAAATGTTTTGAACGTTTTTATAATACCATGGTCTAAGCGCTATATGATCGACGTTGTATTAGGTGAGAGAAAATTAAGCTCAGTGTTTTGAAGCTCGACATACGAATGGGCGGGACAATTAAAAATGTCGTTCAAATTATATATATCCCTGCAAAATGGGTGGCCGCTTTTGATCCAGCCAGATATCTGCTGTAGAAACATCGCTATCTTGTTTTCCACCATGAAGTTTTTTGTACACGATTCCATGTCTTTCTTTCCATCGCGTTAGCCATCTGTCGCTTGCTTTAAAGTTAAGGTTAAGCCGAATAAAAGAGTTATTGGCTTTTTGCAATAGAATGCTCCTGTTTATCGGAGCATTCATTGCTCTGGCTTGTTTAACCTTTCCTATAAGGAATTTTCGACTGAAGTGTTAAATCCACTGCGTTTCCTTTTCCGGCTTTGACTTGTCCCAGCAGCAAACTCGCTTAATGTCTCTCAATTTTTTAGCAACTTGGAAAGGGTTGCTTGCGGAATCTTTAATGAAACCGCTGTCTCTTTTTGCGTAACTTGTTGATCTTTCAACAAGTCATCGTATTGCTTTAAAATTTTCCGTTTTTTCTGTAATTGTTAAGCCGTTTCTCGTAGGCGTCATTTTAAAAATCCAAATTCTTATGGTTTCGATAACACACTAACAACAATTCATAAACTTCACGTAAGTTCGTTCTGATTTCACAACAAAACTGAGCTTCAGGCGCTGCAATGAGACACTAATGCTCAAATTACAGTGACACGCGCGTTTTTGTTACTAATTTTCGCCTTTGCACTTATATCTCCCTTGCATTCGTTTTCACCTTTGTGTAAAGTGATTGCATCATACTTCATATCAAATTTTGCTACGTACCAAGTGGAGCAGATATTCGGTATAAGACCGGAAATGAAAGCCAGGGCGAACATAAGTGGAAAAGCGCAAATGAAAAAATGAGCGGAGCGGCACTCGCTGATTCTAATTACCAAAAGTCCAATTCTAATAAACGAAGCTTTTCCCATACATTTTCAATCGGGCCAATTGAATTTGATTCTAATAAGCAATGATTCCAGTAACCGTACTTGGATCGAATTAAAGTACTTGAATCGGATTAAGCTACCTACAAGCTACAATCCACATTTCTACTGCTTCTCCTACTTTATTCTTCCTTCTTGTTCATTATTATGCCCGAACCAGAATGAACGCAGAATGCAGCAACAGCGACAGCGGCAGCGAAATGTCAAATGCATTTCCCATAAGCAACCTAGATTGAACGCAGCGACAGCGGCGAAAGCAGATCTGCATGTTGTTGTAGTTGCTGCTGCCGCTGCTGCTGCTTTCTGCGTTCATTCTGGTTCGGGCATAAGTGATTGAGACTACGGACTACGCCACATCGTTGAAATATTCCATGTCATCCAGCCGCCATCCATTGCATTGTATGATGGGTATGGATATGGCTTGATCAGTTTGACACACGTTACACGTACATTGTTCCTTACTCACTTCTTTTCTAAAATTACGGCTTCCTCATTACCATTGCAATTTAGAAACGAAAACGACATGTGGTCTATGATATGCATGTTATGTTACGACTGGTTTTTTTTTCGCACATCATTTCATTTATCCTTTTTCGGGCTTTCTTTTAGTGTTCAGGAATACAAAAACAAGAATATTGAACTCTTCCAGTTTCATCTGTAGTAACTTTTTAAAAAGTACTCATTCGATTCGATTCGAGTAGATATCGATGCTTTTGATTCAATACCAAGTAGGTGTCGATACCTTTTGCCCGAAGTACTTGCAAATACTTGGTATCGATACCCTGGGGTATCAAATCAGCACTAACTACACATTTGATACGATACGACGATGAATCAGCAGAGGCCGCGTTTGTTTATTTTTTTAGCATGCATTTTTCTAAGTAAGTCTCTCGAAGCATATCTTAACACGAGGATTGAGAGTACGGATGGGGATATTTGATATAGAAAAGATGAGGATAGGGATACGGATGAGGATGTTCATTTTTATGAGGATAATCGCCAATTGTGGATGAGAATGAGGATATCCCTTACATCCCTAGATGGGAGTTATCACTGGGAATTGTCTGATAAGCGAACACGCACGAAGACTCCAACTTCCTTACAGGGATTTTTGTAGGAGCTATAATGACGAGGATGAGAAAGAAAGTGCTCCCCATCTTCTTTTTGCTTGTTCCTGTTGGGTCCTTCTTTTTCGGGGATTCGGATGTCAATATTCTCCTTAGTTTCATTGTCAGCTGCGGCTGGTTCAACGATTAAACTCTATTATTCAGGTTGGTATATGCCTGGGCACAACGTGCCTATATGTGGTCTCAGTGTGCTGTGTCATTCATAGCAGCCCTTCTAACCTAACCTAGATTAGGTTAGGTTAGAAGGGCTGTCATGAATGACCATGGTTGACCTGACCCGTGTACGGGCTTCCATTAATTTACATTCGACATCGGGAGCCAATCCGTGGACGGAGAGTCTTTGAGTTATTACACCGATTTTTGACGGCACTCTCTATTGATATGAACATATGATCCACGACTTTTGGAATTTGAATTATGTACCTATATGTATATAATATAGTGCTTGTATTTTTTTATCAATTTGATATTCAGACAATCACCAAACCGACCAATCCTATTCAAATTCATATAACGTTCTCCAACAAAAATTGTTGTAATGAATCTAAATTACTGATCGTGTCATCATTTCTTACGATAAGAGTACTTACTCCTTCATGGATTTAATAGGCACTGACTAATGTAATGAGTAATTCAGTATCTGTAAACACATAGATTTGATAAAATCTGGGGCATCGCATATAACCCTTTATAGATGCCTGACTTAACAAATATCCTATGAGGAATTCTTTTGCCGTGCAAAATTCCACGTAAGTTCGGATGCAAGGATCACCCTCGCCCCAACACGACATCGTAAGCAATCCGAACCGTGCTGCTGCTGATCCCTATCACAAAAGTAACCCAGCAAAAAGACATTGTGCAATTAAAGTTACAAACTTGCTACTCGACTTGAGCGAATTTCCATTCGATGGAGCCCATCCGTTCGGAAACGTTTAGTGTAAACGCCGCGTGATCGATCGAGCGAATTGATTATGTCTCCCGGCAATGAAGACGTTACAATTGTAATCAATTAGAGGATGCAGACGTGACTTACTTACATAAGTAATTGTACTGAATTAATTCATCGATAGTGTTTTTTGAAAGAGGACAATATGTGAAATATCCTTTGTAAATTTATTCTGATGATGGAGATTTATTGGTCATTCCTTGTATGGAGATCGGTAATGAATTCTATTAGTGTAGTTGCTTATTAGCATTATAGGACTTTATCGGTTTTGATTGATACAAACTTGGAATCTAGCAAGGCCTTTATTTGTTGAGCTTTCATTGGACAATCTAATGGGATTTGTCTCACGTTGGGCGCTTTCAAAGAGTAAAGATTAGCAATCTAAATCGTTACAGATACAACTATAACTGTTAGTACCTAGTTAGCACTGTTTATGTTGAATGTGAAATAGTCCACAGGGGCCCAGTCTTGAAACACTGCCTAGAACAGAAATTCACTAGAATGAATTTCCACTTTACGGCTGGTAATAACCTTTTCGTGTGAAAATCTTGCACTTATCTCTCCTACGAAATATGGACGGTGGAAACTCACAGCACATACATATCCACGGCGCTTTACCTACACGACACTTAAACTTCCCTGCTCATTCAAAATGGAGCGATCACCACTGTGATAACCGGTTTTCACGCGAAGTAAAATGCAAAGGAATTGTTTCCGCTTGGAAATTGCTCACAATTGTGCAGAGAATTTTTCCTATGTGGGCGATTTCGTATGAAGTATGTTAGTATCGGATTGTGAACATTTTTCGTGAGAGCGAACATTTTGACAGTTGTAAGTGTAATGCGTGCGATTGTTGTTCTGCACTTGATCTGGACTGCCAAAAAAACGCACCCATTGTCACCTTTAGCCCCGGTGCACATGCGCGTTCAAATGACGCTGGACGCCGCGTCATTTAAGCTCCTCACTCTCTGATACCTATCTGCGTTTCAATTCACATGATGTGATAGGACGCAGCGTCACTCTGTATTACATAAACCGGGTCACGTGCTGTCGAACACGAATTTGAAATTTATGTGAAGTATCTTGCATCACTCGGACGAAATTTCAAACTATCGCTTCATTAAAAGTGATCCTCAAACAAATGGTCTGCCAAACTTCACACAAATCACACATTGTGATCGTGTTCGTGTTCCGAGTTCAAGTGTATGTGGCCCGGCTTAATAAAAATTGATCAACGAAAGCATCAACTGTCGCAGATATGAGCAAAAAAGCGGCATTCCAGATAGCTATCGCGACGGCCAAGTGACGCCGATAGCAATCGGATAGCTTTCGGCGTCCCTTGTGCATCGCTCCATTGCCCGCAATGTATCTCTTCCTACCTACCGGGTTGAAAGTAACGCGGTGTCCGGCGTCATTTGGGCGTTCGTGTGCACCAGGGCTTAGGTGTTCTGTTCTGGACGGCCGGCGCACAGTGCGTTGAAGTGATCAAAAATCAGTATCTTAAGAACTGTGCAACCGATTTTGTTAAAATTTCGCACGAATGGGGAGCTATACATAATCTTTTAACTGCATAAATTTGATTAAGATAGATGGTCGCAGTTCTGATATATTGCGAAAAGTGTGAGTTAAATTTGCTGTAATTAGGAGGCTGGTGGTAAAAAAATCATAACTTGAAAACGAGTCTACCGATTGTAATGAAATTTAACGTCCATTTAATAAAAGCTACAAGCATTAACATTTCCAAATTACAATGTGATCTGATGACGCAGTTTTGAGATATTGATCAGAGAATTTGTTCAATTCTGGCTCTGTTTATAGGTAGTATGCAAAACGTAATATCTTTTAAATGGTAACACAGAATATCTTAAATTTTCAAAGAGATTCTATGCACATATTGCACTTTACTATATTTTACTTACTTGGAAGGATCAAGGCAATTAACAACTTAACATTTAATTTAGCACAGGTACACAGATGCGGAATTTGAAGTTTATGTATGAACCGTGTCGAATTTTCTAACTAGCTGTGACATTTTACAACATTTATTTTATTACTCCGCTCGAATTTTCATTCGTTACGTTAGCTGATGCTTTTAGCACCTAGAGCGTAAAAATTAAAGTGTATTCTTTCATTATATCCATATTATTCTTTTATTTACTTTTTTTCCGGTCCTGCTAGTCTAACTCTAAGCACAATACTTATTTTACCTATAAAATATAAAATTTTGTCCGTAATTAGAACTTTTTAGTAGTTTTAACATACATATACATATTTACATGTGTTACAAAAGCGTTTTTCACGCATATAAATTAGAATTACGCCCCCAAAATCACTCTAAAGTAGATAAGCGAAATAATATATATATAATAAAAAAAACTTTAACCCAGTTGAACCGATATGCCTTGTGTATTTGTTCCCTTTTATGGGTATTTCTTTCTAGAATAAATAAACTTTTTATAGTTTATTGAATTTTTTTTTTTTATTTATTTATTTATATTTCAGACGGTAAGCACCTAGTCCTTGCAACAAATGTGCAATTTTCTCTGTATTATTAATTTTAAGGAATCTTGAAAAATATTCATTGATTTTTTAAATGTGACTTATCCCACAAAAACGCCAATTACGCTCAAAAAGGCAAAAAAAGGCAAACCAAAACTACTTAGAATGAAAGAATATATATGCATCTGACAGAAACCGTCAACCACCCAAAACGTTTTGTGACGTTTTTTTTTAATCCTTACTCAAAGTTTTATTTTAATTTTAAATAATTGTGCTGTTTTTTTTTTAACATTTTTTAATTAAATTTTTTTTTTGTCTTTGGGTGTAAGCCTGGGGCCTGGTCTATTGGGAAAATATAACTTTAGGTAGCCAGGACTTCACCGAAGCTCAAAACGCAATTTTCACCTCATAGACCCTTTTTTCAATATTTTCAATTTTTCGAATTTAGCACATAATATTACTAAAACAAAGAAAAGCAAAATTTTTCAAACATTATTTTTAGGAGCTCCAACATGTTTTCTTAAAGATAGGTTACTTTCAAAGCCGGACAAAAATAAAAAATTTCCGATTTTTGGCTATGGAACGACGGACTGTGCGGCGTGGCGTTCAGTTGTTTAGAAGGAGTTTTTCGCCACGACATGGTCGTGTTTAATTGGAGCATACCATTGTATTATTATGCGGCTTTTTTTAACAGCTATGCAGAGCAGAGCATGTTAAGACCACAAAATTACGCAAACAATTTGATTTGAGCTGCTCTGGATAGAAGGTTAATGCAAGGATTCTACTCTGTTAAGTAGTCTGCATTTTGAAATGCTGGCGGTGCAGGTGTCGTAGTTTTCGGGCAGTTTACAGTTTGGGAAGCATAAAATTCATTTCTTGTCAATAAAATGTTCATTTTGTGTAATTACCTATATATGGAATAGTAAACATACAAAATGATGCTGCATAAAGGCAATTTGTCTATATTAAGGACTTAAGTTTCCTTTTGAAATTTGAGTTGACGTTTGAATGCTAAACTAAACCAAGACACACTCCCAGCAAAGAGATGCCCCGTTTCGTCTTCGCTACTCTAATCTGCTCTATAGCGTTTTATTCTGCTCTACTCTGCTCTGTACAAAAAAAAAGCAGCTACTGAGATGAATATCATTTTGGTCCGGCCATTGGTTATCATCAATCTATCGCAGACCCGATTCCAGGATAAGAGACAGTTTTGTGTGGCTCTAGTTAAGAGGAGCCCTACACCTGACTCACGACTACTGTCTGTGGCTTCACCGGAGTACAACATTACAGTGTTTCCCGTTGGAGAAATAAATTCTTCGCTGTTTCACCATCGTATCTCACCAGCTCCTAATGTGTTTAATTTGTACCTCAGAAATTTACTCTCTAATTGAAGAATTCGTGCGTTCTGGGGACCTTCTGATCCATTGTCTAGGAGAGTACCCACATTCCAGAAACCACTCTTTATCATTGTACGATAGCCAACAGCGTAACCGTTGAGTCGGTCCTTATTCGAGGCATACTTGACGTTTCATTAGCATACAGAAGATTTCGGATGATGCAAGTTTGCTGGCATTCACATCCTGTCGTTTTCTGGTCGGTTCTACGGCATGCCGGCAAGAGCATTATTCATACGCCCCACATCACAGGGAGAAATATTTACCACAACCAAATTATCACATATGACTTAGTTAACAATTTTTAATGAACGGTAGTCTATGGAGCGCCCAATAGGGGGACTATGATACTTGTGGACTTATCTGAGTCGATCAGCGGTGACATCGAGCGAATATATTTTGTATCGCGAGGCACATAATTGTGGAATCATTTCAAATTTGAGAGATATACCGCCCCAATCGAACAACCCACCTGGCAATGTGCGGATCTCTTATGCCTGCTAGAGACAATGGCCCATACATTCTGTTCCACAGTAAAGGAGGCGGGGTTTTTAATAGTAGAATTGAAAATATTCCAACTTTTTTCTTTGCAGGATCATACCATCGGTCATATTCCGCGGCAGCTAAAGTTAATAAAAAGTCAAAGAAGTTTGTTGAGAAATAGATGAAAAGGCACAAAGAGACAAAAAATGTTGATGATCTTCATGAACGCGGGAAAACAAGAGGGACGTCCAGCAAACACGACAAAGTGATAGTGCAGATGTTCAGGAGTCATACCACTCTGCGCCTGCGCGAAGCCAAGAGTCAGGGTCTCAAGCTGGTAATAGGAACCTGTAAAGAAAGAAATAAAGGAATTAGCTAGTTTCGGCGGAAAATTAGGTGGTGGTGGTAGTACAATACTTACCTCTTTTTTTCTTCGACACCGTCCATTTCTGTGAGCAATTGATTGATCACTCTTGTAGCAGATCCAGCATTCGTGGCATCTGATCTTTCCGGACATAGCGAGTCAAATTCATCGAAAAAATATGACACATGGCTGAGAACTCCGAGCTCTCTGGAAACACTGCCGAACTGCACGCTCATTTTCACCAACATACATATTCATTAACTCCGGTCCTTTAACTGATATGAAGTTAATACCAGCTTCATTTGCAATGAACTTCGAGTCCGGACATACCGAAATGACAATTCGGAGACTCAACAAGTGAATGTAAACAAACAACACTGTTCCGACTGTCATCGTTAGCAACGAAATACAGTACTCGATTTAGTACACTTTGATCGTTAGTCGGATTCTCGTATTTACATGGAATTCGATTGGAACTGTTATTAGCCTTTTCCGTTGTCAGCAGTCTATTTAAACCCTGGGATAGAAAACGGGACCCTCTTTGTTCATTTTCACTTGGCATCGAAAAGGTGGTTACCCCTATCCCAGGGAATGAATTTACATGGAAGACTAACGCTCTTTGTTCACTTTCACTTGGCATCGGAAAGGAATCGGAAAGAATCGAAAAGAAATCGAAGAGCAAGACGAAAATCTCGAGCGACTTATGTCAAGAAGCCAACGACGACGGAGGTGGAGTTCTAAGACGTGAGCAGAGGAATTGTCAGAAAGATCAGATTGGAAGACTCTAAGGGAAGACGTTATATTTGTACACAGCAACGGAACGACAGGCGACGTACCAGGACGACGTATCACCGGATCGGTATTCAGTATTATATGCATGCAGGGAGTAGTACCGCCACCTAGGTAGGCGTATTGTAGGATCTAAGTTATTAGCTGTAGAAATAGTTCAACAGATGGTTAGTGTTTAATTACGACCGGTCGTCATTTTGTGAATTCAATTAAAAGTGAATACAGTAAATTATATAACGATTGAATTGTCGTCTATATATATTGTGACCCAGCTTGGGTTCGAACGGTTCCAGACTGCGGTCAATCGCGGATTCGCGCTTACCGCGGCTTTATTGATAGGCAGGCGGTCGGTAATATAAGCGCGTGGCGCCCACGACCCGTCTCCTAGGCTAGTCGGACGGCTGCCCAGGAATCGTCGAAGAAAATTGGTAACACAAGGGCAAACTCGCCAGGAAGAGAATACATATCAGCCTCAACTCGATAAGGTGACGTTTACATGAAGCCAAGCTGCTATACCGTTCTACAAGCTCGAAACCTCTTCTCAGCGCAACCCAAATGGAAAAACGCCTAAACTGGGCGGAGGAAAACAAGGATCGCTATTGGTCGAAAACTATTTTCTCGGATGAAGAATTTTTTTGGTCGTGGGTTCCAGTGAAACGTGCCTGGCTGGGAAGCAATACCGATTTTGTTCAGCGCATTGTCAAGCATCCAGTAAAAGTAAATGCTTGGGGGTGCTTCTCAAAGCGGGGATTTGGTGGCTTGCGGCTTTTCACCCAGAATTTGAGTGCAGTGAAAATGTTTGAAATTTACAAACGAAGCCTTATGAAGTCGGCCGAGAAAAGGCCGCGCCAGGAAGGAGAAAAATGACAACACCTTGGCTGGCCCTCCCAATCTCCTGACGCAAACCCCATCGAAAATGTCTGGGCCAATATGAAGAGCAAACTTTCCGGAAAGCCTTTTCACAATTTGAAGCAGCTTTTTCGGGAGATTGGAAAGATTTGGCCTTCTTTTGCAACAAGCTACGCTAAAAACCTTGTCGAAAGCATGCGTGTAGTACTACACTGTTTACTAATTGATTGCGTCGAAGCTTTTTACTTGTATTACACTGTAAAAAAAATCTGGAATAAATATTTTGATAACTATCGAAATACTCGCGCCTCCTTTCTTATGGAACATACTGAATATGGCAATTTGAAGCCATTGCCACTGTGTAGATGGGCGGATAGCGTTTAGCGGCCGATATCGGGTAACCGCAAAGCGATGACGCATCAGATGGCCACAAATGGCTTCGATAGCCATTTTTCACGCCTAGCGTTGTCGTCAATTGAAAGTCAGCTGTTAAGACAATATATTTTTACTTAAACTCTTATAAGGCTCTTATTTCAAGAATCATAAGATTTAATCTTTTGTAGGAACATTTTTATGAGAGTGTAACTCTTTAACAGCTGAATTCTCATAAAAAAGGCTCCATGAGAACACGTGGTGACAATATATGATCTTGCTACAAAAGTCAAACTCTACTAGAGTAATACTCTCATAATAGGTGCTACGAGAACTAATTTAAATCATGTTACAAGAGGTATGTTACGAGAATGGCGGAGAGTGTTACTAGAGTCTTATAAGAGCATTTTTTAGTCCACAAGAGCTTAACACTCAAGAGTTTGTTTGTTGGGATGTTCTTTAAATGGTATGCGGTTTTAAATCCGCTGCAATAATGCAGGTAAAAGTAACTTAAGCTTTTTAGCGTGTGCTTGCAGTTGAAACTGGTGAAGAAATGGGGCACGGCAAACATGAGACTGAAAAACAATGTTATAGGTAAAAAGCGCGCCATATGAGTATTTATGCACATATCAACATGATTTTAGTTGGTCCCATTTTGTTTTCCGGTTTCCACAGAATTAATTTCCGGTCCGTATCCCACACATCAAACGAGGGACTATTATATGTATGTACATATTTGAAAGAAACGTTTACTTTTCGAATTTGTTTCATGTGAAGCAGCAAACTGGCTCTATGTACGTATACATTCGTCATATCTTTTTTTTTAAATAATTATCTTGTCGCCTTAGAAGTCTAAAAATTTTTTTACACAAGTTTTAAATACTACTTGTCTCTAATGTGTGTAAATTCACTGATCTTTGAATTAGAAGTGTCAGTTCAAAGGTACATATATTTCTATGATACGTCAATCTCATTATGCATTGTTTTAAGGCGAGTCATCATAACCGTAGCTATAAGGTGAACGCATTTCTCCTCAACTTTATTGACTCCAGTCCCGCCAACATTCACCCATTTATCCAAAACTAATTTCATGGGCCGTTGCTTTCTTGTACTATGAATTCATAGCTTGACAATCAATGAATCACATCACATCCTCGTTTAGACCCGAATCTCAAGGGTGTAATCCGAAGGACGAGTCAATTAAAGATACATACATACATTGAATTGAAGATGCAACAAGCCACGAATACCATAATCCCCATCATCCTAACCTAGCGTGTTACGAATGCATACACGTAGCCTTAGGGTTCATCGAGCGCGCGTATCCCTGCAAAAATCGTTATTATAGTTAAAATATCTTCATTCTCATCGGCTTGTCTCGTTTATTTTTTAAGCATGAAATTCTATCCGGCAGGCGTATGTGCACATCCCTTCATGTATTTTCTTGGATTAGGGGTAAGGACCCTTCCCGTGTTGGTCCGTTGCCGGGATCAAAAATCCATCTGACATGGGGATTTCAAATTTTCACTTGGCTGAATATTTTTGTAATCAATTTGTTATTTGGAATCCACTTGGATTAGAAAGTTATAATCGAAAGTTGGAGAGAACATAGGAATGACGGGTTGTGTAAGCGATGGAAGCTGATTTTTTTTTTTAATTTTACAACGGATAATAATAATTATATTCATTTTGACTTCGAAGCCTTCTGCAATTCAGCTGGTGGTTTAAATGGTTGGTAACGAATTAAAATAAAATGCACAGAAAGGTTTTCCCGGTGCGCAAAAATTTCATTGAATAGCTAACAGTGTTTCAAAAAGCGGATATTTATTCAGAGTGCTTAAATTTAAGCCAACCGACTGACATATGCGACAATGAAGATGCAGTTTCCATATCTACTGTAATACCTACTGTAACCATACGGCCACGATGGAAACATGATTTCTTTTTCAACTGTACTTACACTACTTTGCAGTCACTTATTAATACAAATTTCTTTGACATCCATTAACAAATCAATTAGCCTAATCTAAAAGAATCCACCTCCCATTCAAAGGCAATCAACAATAACACATTAATCAACACTAAGCAAACAAAATCCGATCATAAAGTCCCCCATTAAGGTGCAACCATTTTGTATTGTATTTGGCGCCTTCGCGGTAATAATGAGAACACGTTAATCGACGTAAAAAGAACGCCTTCGCCCTAAAAGTCATCGAATTATTTAATATCAGTAATAATTTACGAGTACATTTAAAACCAAATTGATGTTAAAAGTTATTATGCCGAGCCACACGTATGGATCGCAGATCAGCTTGAGGTCTCTTCTTCGCACGGGTTCAGATCATGGGGCTCCGCGGTGTATAACGTCCGATTGATCATAAAAAAATACACAGCTACAAGCGACCCTTGTCAGATGTGTCTGCAGACCTTGTTAACCAGATCCAGAGGAGCGAGTATACAGAATTACAGAGGTAGGAGGAGGTAATAAAAGTATGTAAGTATGTGAATAGGTGAAAAAATTAAGAGTAACTCGCAGACGTGGTTGCATATACCTTATATCGATTGATATGGTGAATATTCAAATCAGTTGATACTTGGAATGCAGTTGTTCAGAATCTGTACTAGGTGACCATTTTTCAATAATCAATAGGGCGACCGGTAGCTCGGTGCGTAGAGGCATCAGTATTATGTCTAACTACCGGCGCTTCGAGTTCGAATCCCGTCCACGACGTCCTTTGTGGCCATGGATGTTTGTGATATCTTCCCCCTGTGGTCTGGGGGGTAATTAAAAACCCCAGCACATCCCGACTTGCCGCAGGTAGGCGGCTAAATGGGGGAGCAGGAGGTGCCTACTACCAACTGCATTCACTGAAACTATTTCATGCCTACGAAACGTCAACTGGGCCACATGGAATAGTTGACGCGCTATGCCCACAAGGGATTAGGGTAATTGCGTAATGGCTTGTATATAACTTTTTTCTTATACTACTTTGCCTTAACCCCTAGCGGGGCATAGCGCGTCAACTACTCCTGCGCACCATCGTACTCTGTTCTGGGCAATGGGACGCAACTCCCCAAAAGACTTACCCAGTGTCTGACACTCCTTTGCCACAGATCGACGCCATGTGATTCGAGGACCCCCTCTTGGTCGGCCTTGGTTGGAAATGGGGTTCCACTTCATGGCATGCAAAGCAATGCAGTTATCACTCTTCCGCAATGTGTGACCTATCCACTGCCATTTTCGCCTGCGTATCAATTCGTCGATTGGCATCTGACCCGTACGCCGACTTAGCTCTTCATTTGATATTGTTTCGGGCCAGAAAATTCTTAAAATTCGACGAAGACATGAGTTGACGAAAACTTGCAGTTTTCTGGTAACTCCTACGGAAACCTTCCATGTACTGCTCCCATACAAAAGCACTGATAGTACCAGGGAGCGAAACAGGCCCAGCTTGTTCTTGATGCTGAGATAACTGCTTTGCCAGATTTTGGATAGCATGCCGTATGCGCGTTTAGCCTGGTTGATACGACGAGCGATGTCCTGCTCCGTACCACCATTTTCGGCAACAATGCTACCCAGGTAGACGAAGTTGTCCACCTTCTCCACAGGCTGCCCATTCACATTGATGGCAATAGGTGTCGGATTTCTTTTTCGCAACGGCGGGCTAAGAACCTTGGTCTTGTTGGTATTAATCTTTAGCCCGACCTTGCTTGCCTGCCTCTCGAGATCTAACGCCATTGCGGACAGATCCATGATTTTGTGGGAGAGTAGGCATATGTCGTCAGCGTAGTCAAGATGTTGTAGATAAGATGTCAAAGTCCATTGAATTCCTCTGTCGAGTCCGGATAGGGCTGCATGCAACACGTCGCCGATCACAATGAGGAATAGGATCGGTGAGAGGATGCACCCCTGCCGAACTCCACTGCGAATCTCAAAGTCCCCCGACACCTTACCTTTATGCAAAACGCGACATTTCGCGCCGTCATAGGTTGCTTAATAGTAGCTACAAGCTTCTCAGGGATGCGTCTCCTGCGCAAGGCCGCCCATACAGAATCCCGGTTCACACTATCGAAAGCCTTTTTGAAATCGATGAAAAGCGAGTGAAACGGAGAATCGTATTCAGCGCATTGCTCGATGATGATTCGCAAGGTGTTAATGTGATCGACACAGGAGAATCCGGATCGAAAACCAGTCTGCTCTTCATCAATTGTGCTTTCTAATTGGGCCTTTAGTCTTTCCAGGACGATTTTAGCTATTATCTTGGCAGCGGCAGGAAGCACACAAATGCCTCTCCAATTATTACAGTCTGTGAGGCTACCCTTCTTTGGAAGTTTGATGATCAAACCTTCCTTCCACTCAGTGGGAAAGGTCTCTGTATTCCACGCTTTATCAACAAGTGGGTGCAGCAAATCGGCAGTTACGCTTGGCGCTGCTTGATAAAGTTCGGCAGGGATACCGTCAAGTCTGGCGGCCTTTCCTCGTTTTAGTGCAATAATTGCAGTGACTATTTCCTCTTTAGTCGGGGCAGTGGACCGTATACGCACATTTTGATGGTTAGCTAAATTATCTATATGAGGTGGAACTTCACCAGAGGTTACGCGGTTCAAGACCGCGGCGAAGTGTTCTTTCCACCGCCTCATTTGATCTTTTTCCAAGATAAGTAGCTTTCCATCACTATCTTTCACCGGATGTTGGCAGGAGTTACGACCACCTGTAAACTCCTTGATGACACCGTATACGGCGTTTAAGTTGTTACTTCTTGCGACTTCTTCTGCTGAGGCTAAAACAGAATTGGCATAAACTCTTTTATCGCGTCGCACACTACGCTGAACTTCTCGAGCTTTCTGACGGTAAAGGGGTTCGATGCTGCTTCAATTATCGTCTGATGCTGCAGCAAAACGAACTTTCAAGTCCTTTCTTTCAACAATCCGCTGCCATGAAGCGTCGGACAACCAGGACTTATTACGGCAATCCGGATTTGTGCCAAGAATGGTATCTGCGCTATCAATGTACGCATTTTTTATGGCATCCCAGTTTTCATTTATGTCACTATCTGGGTGACTAGTTATCTCAGCTGCTTTTTGCGCAAGATGGTCATTATATTCTTGTAAGGCAGCTGGATTTTTTAATCGAGCGGTGTTGAATTTGCGGCGCCTGGATCTTTCGTCGCTGGGGCGGCGCACGGCTGCAATACGCAATCGAACATTCGCGATCATAAGATAATGGTCTCTTCCCATCCCAGTATGGGACTGGTCATCCGTGATAAATTAACTTGGTGGGCATTCGTTGGGTGTTTGCAATGGAACGGTTTAAGAGGCATCCGAAGATGCCCGTGGGGACGGAGACTAAGGTAGCATAATGACCGCGAAGGTCGGGCAGTGCCATCTGGCGAAGAAAAAGACCCGTCGACGAGCTAATCAGCAGCCTATGCTTGCTGTAGCTCAGTTTGCGAGACGAGGGCGGGGTTTTCGCCGCAGGTAAACAGCTAAATGGGAACAGGAGGTGCATGCTGGTAACGTGCGTAGTTCGAAACAGGTTTAAGCAAACCAAAAGCCAGCTAAGTCATATGGAATTGTTGACGCGCTATGCTACACTAGGTGTTACTGCAAATGAGTATCATAATCTGACGAAAATTAGCTTACAAATACTTTGAGCCTAATTCTGAAATATCATAAAAAGGCTGTGAGAGTAGTCTTTAGTACTTTCAATTCCTGGAAACATCTTGTGATGATTTTCAGTCTTCATCATCATCGTGGGGCAACAGCCTGACGTCGGACCCTGGCCGCCTGGATCCCCGTCCTCCAATTATCTTGGTCAAGTGATCGCGTCTTCCAATTTCGGATGCCCAGAAGTTGTCCGGCTTCCTTTTCTGCTGAGCCTTTCCAACGAACTCTCGGTCTTCCTTGCAGCTTAGCTCCGTCGACGCGTCTTGCATTGAATTTTTCTTAGGCATGCGTTCATCGTGCATTCGTTGTATATGGCCCATTGTAGACGTTGTGGTTTGACGATTCTCGAAACTTCGAGCTAATCGTACAGCTCGTACAGCTCATAATTGTACCGGATGCGCCATTCATCTCAGTCGCAAATTGTTCCGAAAATTCGCCGAAGGATCTTTCGTTCAAATGTGTTTATCATGTTTTCGGAGGCTTGAGTAAGGGTCCAGGTTCCGCAACTTTAGCATAGCACACGTCGTATGATGATTTTGTATATGCGGAGCTTAGTATTTCTATGCTCTCTCTCTCTCTCGGGATCCTGTTAACCCCTTGTCAGGCATAGGGCATTAACCACGCCGACTTTCCACCTCATCTTGTTGGCCGCCATCGCCTTCAACTAACTCCACGATTTGCCTATTGACTTACCTTCGATCTCAATTGATCTTCCCCAGGTGTTTCTAGGTCGTCCAATGCGACGACTTTCATCGGTTCCCTGTGGGCTCTAATCGAGGACCTGTTTAGCAATGTTTTCCGGCCCTTTTCAAAGTGTGTGACCTATCCATTGCCACTTTCGCCTTTTTATGGAGGTGTCTATCCTATCCTGGCCAGTAATGAACAGGGGATCATCGTTAGAAATGACCTCCAGCGTATGTGTAGGATGCGCCGTAGACACTGGTTCACGAAAGTTTGCAATTTAGTTGTTATCGCTTTGGTCACCTTCCAGGTTGAGAAGCAAAGATTTAACATTGGTTTCGAAGATCCTGAGTTTGGTACGTCTGGAGATGTTGTTGCTTTGCCAGAATAAAGTCAAACAGAAAAACCTGCCCGAACCTTATTGATACAAGACAGTACATCATCATCCGTTCCACCATCTGCTGTAACTACGCTTCCGAGGTAGCAAAATTGTCCACTTTTTCCACCGTCTGCCCAAATCACAAATTTCGCTCTGTCTTCCTGGGTCCATGCTCAAGTACTTATTTTGGCAGAATGTATTTTAAGCCCCGCGTTGCCACTTTCGCGGTGCAGGGCATCCGTCATTTGAACTAGATAATTCGATCTATTTGAAAGAAGACAAATATCGTCAGCGTAATCCAGGTGTTGAAGGTCTTCAAACAGCTTCCTTCTGATACCTTTGCTCTTGTGTTTATGAAGCGTGCTGCAGAGTACGTCGTTCATGTAATTTATACCGATTTCTCCAAAGCCTTTGATACAGTGAATCACAGACTTTTACTGAATAAATTATTTGGTCTTGGGTTTCCTTCTCACCTTGTGTCTTGGCTCTCCTCCTACCTTCTCAACCGTTCCTCTCAAGTAGTCTTCAAAAGTCTATTTTCTTCTCCCTTTTGCCCGTCGTCTGGAGTCCCTCAGGGTTCTATTCTCGGACCCCTTCTCTTTCTGTTTTTCATCAATGACCTACCACCGCTGCTCACTTGTCTTTCTTTGCTTTATGCCGATGATTGTAAGATGTTCACTACCATCTCTGACTTTAGTGATTGTTTTGCTCTACAAACCGACTTGGACTGTTTGTATTCTTGGTGCATTTCAAATGAACTACATCTGAACATCTCCAAATGCTCGGTCATGACTTACTCCCTGAAATCTTCTCCAATTTCGTTTCCTTATAAAATTAATTTCCTCCCTCTACAATACACTTCCTCGTTTAATGATCTCGGTGTTGTCTTCGAGTCCAAATTAAGATTTACTGAGCATTACTCCTTCATAATTAACAAGGCATCCAAGCTTTCTGGATTTGTTTTGCGTTGCTCGGGTAACTTTCGTTCCTTACACACTGGTGTAAACCTATTTGTTTCACTTGTCCGCAGCATACTTGAATATGCTTCAGTCATTTGGTCGCCTTCTACCTCAGTATCAACTGAAGCCTTAGAAACCGTTCAACGTAAGTTCACCAGATCCTTATTGTTTAAATTTAAGTTACCATACCTTCCATATTCTGATCGCTTGAGCTTACTCGAAATGTTGTCTTTGCGTAAAAGAAGAATTTATCTAGACGAATGCTTTCTCTTTAAGATTTGCCAGGGCCTTTTACTTTCACCGCTTTCTGAAGACATCAATTTCCGTCTCCCTTCTTATGACACACGATCGGTAGCCATCTTCGAACCTCCCAATGCCTGTTTATATGAACTCTCCATTACCTAGGACCATGCGTAATTATGATAGACTATGTCTTGGTCCTTTACCCAATTCATTTTATACTTTTAAACGCTTACTGTTGCTTAAAGTATCATCACATGAATTAAATGACTGAATTAGCTTTGAATTAACTATTTGTGATTTATATTTTTCTTTTTCTTTGATACTTCTGTTAATATTTTATCTAGTTTTTATTTTTAATTTTTTCCTTTTTTTTAATTAACTGACTGAATTAGCATTGAATTAACTATTTGAAATTTATGTTTTCCTTTTTTATACATTTGCAACTTTTCTATTATTTTTTTTCTCTCTCTGTTTTAAATCTTTTTTTCATTTTCTTTAATTTTTCTTATTATATAATACTGTGTTATTGGGATCCTATCCTGTTCAGTTAATAAATGGAATAAATAAATAAATAATGGCAACTAAAAACAATATAGGTAACAAAATGCAGCCTTGTCTCACTCCGCTATGTACCTCGAAGGAATCTGAAAGCTTACCCTTGTGTAAGACGTAACATTGGGCTCCGCTATAGAACTACTTGATGATGGATTTGATTTTATCTGGTATACCTCTCCTACGTAAAGCCTTCCAAATGTATTCCTGGTCAACGCTATCAAACGCCTTCTCGAAATCGATGAATATGAGTTGTAAGTAGTAGTATTTCTATGCACATGGTTCGATTTCATTACGGGGAGGACCGAGAAGAAAGTCTTATTTTCTAGCTGTAACCGTCGCTTGATTTCGTCAGCTATCGTCAGTTCTGTCTTATACTATATTACCCTTTTTTAGGCATTCCCCGCTTTGAAACGAATAAAAGATTTCGAAACACTGAAGCACAGTCTCACATATCACCCGTATCCTATTCCAATCGTTCGATCATCAAAAATAGTTGGCCTTAACTAAGAAGCCGTGCAGACAGGTTTCATTCTTTTCAATTGGACAGGTTTCAAACATCGACATCATAGATACTCGAATCTGATAGATTTAAGCGGATTAATTAATGATCGAGAATCATAATGATTTAGAGATCAATTAATCATAACAGGCCACCAATACAATTGAATCCAATCAATAAATCAATTTTGTGGGTCACCAACAACGTTTCGTGAGGTTTGAAAGTGGAGAGAAAGGGGGGGGGGGGGGTCGATCATCTCCTTTCGCTATGTATTATCGATTGTCCGGATCGGCAGGAAAATGGCAAGGCTCGTAGATGAGCTGAGGAAAATCATGTGGTGTACTGCGTTTTTTCTTCTTCTTGAAATGTATGCAAATCAGATATGTATGTACAGTGTGCCGAAAACGAAGATACCTACTACCACTTCATCTTCATCTATTGCCAATCATATACCAACGAACTGACCATAGACTGACTCACGGTCAGGATCACCGCGAGCAGTGCCCACACGACGGGTGGTCAATTTCTAAGTTTACTTTGTTGGCATGTCGACATGATCTTTTGAGGTGATCACTCTCGATCAGTTTTAATATCATTTCGTTGTAGTGACAGGCACGCCATGATCCAAAACATTTTGATTCATGATTTATGCATAATTTTTTTTCGGAAGGTGGTTTTTGCTTCTGGTGATTTGATGCATGATTTGAGGAATATGCCGGACACATATTGAGCTGAATGAACCATAAGAGGACGTCAGATAGTCTGCGTGCGATCCTGGGTGTACGAGTAATTGTGTTGCGAAAGACAACGTACAATAACCTCGAAATTATGTAATGGGAACAGGGATGATGGGTTTCAAAAATAATCTGTAATTATGTCTTCATCAATATCAATTTGTAATTATCATTCTTGTTTCGTTAGTTTCTACTATGGGAAAGTTTTTTGGAGGAGAAGGGTTTTCTCTTCGGCAACTTGATTAAAGAAGACAATGGTTTTGACAGTTTGACGGACATATTGACGATAGAAAAAGGATTCGTAAGGAATACATAATCTGAACTCATTTTAAACATTTGATGGCGCTGTACTGTGTAAAACCGTGGAATCTGTGGAATGCGTAAACATCATTAGGCCCGAGGCATATTGCTCCCAATCGATCCCAACGAATACATAAACCACATGGTACTGTTGTTATACCAAGTGTCAAAATCAGATTTTACAGGAATAATGTCATGAAGCTTGTGCGTGAGTTGGCCATTTGTATGAATACACATGTTCATGTGAATTCTACAGCTTTAGTGTGAGCATGCCAATTCTCAACATAATAATATTCCGTGCTTCACTTTTTGTACACTGCGCAACGTGCACAAGGAATAGCCTACATCAGAAGCTAAATAGCCCATCGGAAGTGTTGCCGGTGCACGGATCATCTGTTTCCGGTCATATTACGCATAGAGTACGCATATTCCAGAAACCAATCTTTGCCATTAAACGATAGCTAAGAGCCATAACAGAATATAAATTTTTATAATATTACTTGATAAACGTTTAAAATAAAATGAACACGCTGGTAAAAGTCGTTCCAGGTAGGCGAATCAACCACCCCTCGATTAGGGCAACCGCTAGCTCAGTGCGTGTAGAGGCATCAGTCTCGTGACTGACAGACTACTGGCGTTTCGTGTTGGAATCCCGTCCAGGACGACGTTCGTGGCCATGGATGTTTCTGTTGTCTTCACCCTGTGGTGCGGAGCGTAATTATAAGCCACAGCATCCCCCGACTTGTCGTAGCTAGGCGGCTAAACGGGGGAGCGGGAGGTGCATGCATGCAAGTGTATTCTCCGAAACTAACGACCATCTTGCACAAAAATCAGCCGAGATAACCAGTCACCCAGATAGTGACATAAATTAAAAGTGGGATCCCATAAAATATGCGTACGTATAGCGCAGATATCATCTTTGGTACAAAACCTAATTGCCGGAATAACCACTGGATGTCCGACGCTTTCTGGCAGCGGATTGTTGAAAGAAAAGAACTAAAGGTTCGTTTGGCTGCAGCATCAGACGACAACCGAAGCAGCATCGAACTTCTCTACCGTCAGAAAGCTCGAGAAGTACATAGTGTAGTGTGCGACGCGATTAAAGAGTTTATGCGAATTCTCTTTTAGCCTCAGCAGAAGAAGCTACAAGAAGTAACACCTTAAACGCCGTATACGGTGTCATCAAGGAGTTTACAGGTGGTCGTAACTCCTGCCAACATCCGGTGATGAATAGTGATGGAAAGCTACTTAGTCAATTGCCCTAACCCCTTGTGGGGCATAGCGCGTTAACTGTTCCATGTGGCCCAGTTGACGTCTCGTTGGCATAAATTGGTTTCGGAGAATGCAGTTGCCAGCATGCACCTCCTGCACATCCATGGCCACGAACGTCGTCGGGGACGGGAATCGAACCCGAAACTTCGATAGTTAAACATGAGACTGATGCCTCAACACATTGCGCTGCCGGTCGCCCCAAATGAGGCGGTGCAAAGAACACTCGCCGCGGTCTTGAACCGTGTAAAATCTAGTGAAGTTCCCCCTCATATAGATAATTTAGCTACCCTTCAAAATGTGCTTATACGGTACATTGTCCCGACTAAAGAGGAAATAGTCACTGCAATTTTTGCACTAAAACGAGGAAAGGCCGCCGGACTCGACGGTATCCCTGCCGAACTTGATCAAGCAGAGCCAAGCGTAACTGCCGATTTGCTGCAACCACTTGTTGATAAAGCATGGAATACAGAGACCTTTCCCACTAAGTGAAAGGAAGGTTTGAACATCAAACTTCCCAGGAAGAGTAGCCTCACAGACTGTAATAATTGGAGAGGCATTTGTGTGCTCCCTGCCGTTGCCGGACTCGACAGAGGAATTCAATGGACTTTGACATCTTATCTACAACATCTTGACTACGCTGACGACATATGCCTCATCTCCCACAAAATCATGGATCTGTCCGCAATGTCGTTATATCTCGAGAGGGAGGCAAGTTGGGCCAAAGATTAATATCAACAAGACCAAGGTTCTTAGCCCTCCATTGCGAAAAAGAAATCCGACACCTATTGCCATCAATATTAATGGGCAGGCCGTAGAGAAGGTGGACAGCTACGTCTACCTGGGTAGCATTGTTGCCGAAAATCGTGGTACGGAGCAGGACATCGCTCGTCGTATCAACCAGGCAAAGTGCGCCTACGGCATGCTATCCAAAATCTGGCAAAGCCGTTATCCCAGCATTAAGAGCAAGGTGAACCTGTTTCGCTCCCTGGTACTGTCTGTGCTTTTGTATGGGAGCAGTACATGGAAGGTTTGCGTAAGAGTTACCAGAAAGTTTCAAATTTCCAGCAGCTCATTTTTTCGTCGAATTCTAAAAATCTTCTGGCCCGAAACAATGTCAAATGAAGAGCTAAGTCGGCGTACGGGTCAGATGCCAATCGACGAATTGATACGTAGGCGCAAATGGCCGTGGATAGGTCGCAAATTGCGGAAGAGTGCTTTGCATGCCATGAAATGGAACCCCATTTCCAACCAAGGCCGACCAAGAGGGAGTCCTAGAATCACATGGCGTCGATTTGTGGCAAAAGAGTGTCAGGCACTGGGTAAGTCTTTTCAGGAGTTGCGCCCATTGCCCAGAACAGAGTACGATTCCGCGCAGGTGTATTTGACGCGCTTTGCCCCACTAGGGGTTAAGGCAAAGTAGTAATATGACCCCAGAAAGGTACTTCTAGGTCATTGCACTCATTTAAAATGCAATAGGCATTTCATACTTTGTACAGATTGGTATCTTATCATGAAAAATCCGTCGAATTTGTGTGGATTATGTCATGCCTATTGCACTTTAAATGCGTGCAAATGTCCTGATAATAGTATGTAGTACCTAGCTGGCGTGTATAAAGCTTCGTATACATATGAGCATACGTGCGCGCACAGAATCTCGTCTAAACCAAATTGCACGCACAAAGTTGTGCGCGCACGGAAATCCACTACCGGTGGATAGTGTTCGTGGGGATAAAACCCATGCTCCTACTGTACACATATGAGCATTTTTGCGCGAAAATATATACGAAGCTTAATGCATACCCCACCTGGTTCACGTGAAGCGCTGGTCGTCTGAAAGATGTTTGCACTCGCTGAGTTGGTCAGTCGATGAGTCCTACTCACGGGCAGATCGTATGAAAGCTTCCATTTAAGCCCATGTAAGCCATCGGTGAGTCGATGAGTCCATGAACCGGTAAGCGACTCACGGACTCATCCGTGTGAAAGCGCTGATTTAACTCTGTATTTTTGGTAATTTGCCTTTTCTAAATGCATTGTGGGCTCATCGACTCACCTACTCATGACTAAAGTCATCAAAATGCGAAGAAAAACCATTGCAAAACCATTGAGTTGTCCGGGTATTAGAGGTTTAGTTTGAAAAACAACTGAAAAATGAGTAACTGTGTCCGGCTATAGGAGCTTCCGGTTAAGGGAGCCTAATTTGTTTGAAAACATATAAAAAATGATCTGGACCTAAAAAGTAGTCCGCTTATAAGAGGTGTCCGGTTATGGAAGGTGTCCGTACAGGGAGCGTACACTGTATAATCGATTCCTGGGGTCATACTACTAATCAATTGTCCTAACCCCTTGAGGGGCATAGCGCGTCAACTGTTCCATGTGGCCCAGTTATCCGATCGAATTTTGACTAGTGATGGGCACTATCGATAGTTTTTACTAACGATAGTTATTCGATAGTTTAAAAAACTATCGAATATTCGTGTTATTCGATAGTGTGAAAACTAGTAACTAGTAGAAACTATCGATAGCTTTAAAAACTAGTAACTAGTTAAAAACTATCGAATAACTATCGGACGCAAATTCCGATAGTTTCGATAGCCCGATAGGTCCATAGTTTGAAATCGAACTACTTTTTCGAATGAATTCAAGGAAAATTCGGCTGACGAAGGATAAATTTCTTGCACGAATGAATGAATATGATTGCTTGTACATTGTGAAGGTAGATGCGATGTTAAGAAAAAAATGTCATTCCTGGCAATGAAGTGAGGCCAGATGGATATCATAAGGACTGGCAGGAGTAATGAGGCGGATGTACTGGACTACTGTTGAACAGGGTCGTCGAGAAGGGGGGGGGAGGGTGGAAGGGGCGAAACGCCCCAGGCCTGTGTTTTTCTCGGGGGTCCAAAAATTTGAAAAATTAAAAAAAAAAGAAAAAAAGCGTATCTACGCTCTGAGCTTTTTTTTTTGTTTGCTCCTACTAGCCCGGGGAATAAAGGCATACTGCCTTGCAAAAGGTTCAGTAGTTCTAATTTTTTGATATGTTATATAAGCCGGTCCCGTAGTTAAGAATCCAAGTTTCTGACCTCCCACCCCCTGTGCGTTCCCTGTGGCACCCATAAAACCGACAAATTTCCGGCTACTTTTCACTTTATTGCACATATCTTTTTAATTGTGAATCCTAGCGAAAAATTTTCTACCAGAAAGTTATAGAGCACCAAATTTCCTATAAATTTAGTTGACGAAATTTTTCTGTCAAGCTGTTATCTTAAGAATTACGAGCTGTCAAAGTTGCACATTTTTTGTAAAAACTATACGTTTTCGATGGTTTTGTTGTTTTTTTTTTGTTCTATTATCCCGAAAACGGCACGTTTTCATAGAGAAAGTTATCTTGAATAGTATTTAATAATATCTGTATTATTATTGTATAATTTCAATTAAGCAATAATTAGAGAAACTTATATTTTCATCCGCTTATTTTTGTGGGGTTTTGAAGTCTCAGCTTGTTCCTCGTTGACTTCTTCAACAAGTAGTTCAGTCGGATCATCTTCATAATCATTAATTATTATGTCCGCTTTGTTGCTACAGCTTTGTCCACAACAGTTTTTGCAAATTACGGAGCACCTTAGACCGCTCTTTCCGCAACTACAGGCCTTAGTGCAGCCTTTTTTTGCACTTACATGAAATGCATTTCAGGATAGATTGAGCAGCTGGATCTCTGGTGGTTTTGATAGGAGCAAGTCCTTGGCTGTCCCTTCTCCATCCCCAGTCCAGAGGGTTTTTAATTTGGCTCTGCCATGTCTGAACTTGGTGATAAGTCCGAAAGATGTGGTACATAGCTGCATCCTGAGTCGGTGGTAGCTTTGAAAGATTCAACTTGTTACCTTTAGCAGACTTCGAGAATAGTTGATATCGCAAAGCTTCTAATGTTTTTGTTGTGTCACCGCCATATAGAGCAAGAAATATACGCTCTCCTGCTTCAAAAATGGCCGAAACACTGGCGTTAGGATTTCTGAAGATATTTGCAAATTCATGCAGGGTTGGTTTGTTTTCAAACAAAGTGCAAAACTTGGTTTTACCAAATCTAAACAGGGAGGACGTGGTGTCGCACCCACTCAAAGCGTGAAGAACAAGCCGATTTTGCGATGCTGAGTACTTATAGGATGCTGTGATAAATAAAATATCAGGGGAACCACATCTTCCAGGCTTTCGGAATTAAGTGGGGAGATCTTGAGCCAAAGAAGTCATGAGAACAAGCAAATCAACGTACTCCCCGATGGTCTCCACAGCCTCATACTCTGCAGCAAGGCTTATTGCAGATGTTACAATAAGTACATCAGCATCTTTAATCGCTTGCTTCACATTTATATTGTTTTGATTGAGTGTCTCCTTCAGAAGTGAAATAAGGCGAAGTTTGTTGTTTTCGTTCGCTAGGAACTTTTCCTGTGGCACTTGATTGATTGTTGTTCCATCAAAAATTACATCAATTGATGCGTTCACACTCCACCTTCTGAACCTTGTAACTCTCATCTCAGAATCCAGGGGATAACCACCAAAAATTACCATAACGTTTGCTCCGTAATGATCACGAATGAATTTCACATACCTTTTACAAATTTCATTGAAACTGTCAATCCTATTCCATATGACCTTGTGGAGAAGGAATCCACCTTCTACGACTGCAGTTCGATTGGGTAGAAGTTCGGTTGGTTGTGGTAATGGTGAAAATGCTGTATACAGAGACGATTTTGTACCCTTACGCATACCCTTACGCATACCGACAAAACAATCAAAAACGTATAGTTTTTGAAAAAATGTGAAATTTTGACAGCTCGTATCTCTTAAGATAGTAGCTTCACGGAAAAACTTTGCCCATCAAACTTATTGGAAATTTGAAACTCTATAACTTTCTCGTAGGAAGTTTTCCGCTAGGATTCACAATTAAAAAGATATGTGCAATAAAGTTAAAAATGACCGGAAATTTGTCGGTTTTAGGGGTGCCACAGGGAACGCACAGCGGGTGGGAGGTCAGAAACTTGGATTCTTGACTACGGGACTGGTTTATATAACATATCAAAAAATTAGAACTACTGAACCTTTTGCAAGGTAAGGTTACCTTTTCAGACTCTATTCCCCGGAGTATACGCTTTGACCTTTGTTTTTTGTTCATTGAGCTACCGGTCGCCATATATGGGCCCCTACAAAAGTTGAGTACCGGGCCCGGATTTTCTTTCGACGGCCCTGCTGTTGAAGACATTGTGAGTCCTTTGATTAGAGAAAACTGAAATTTTTGGCATGGAAGTGATATCTAGTCATGGAGGGTATCATATAACTGATTGACTGCGGGTCGAGAAGCTAATACAATAGACTGCCGTTGATGGCATTTTGAGTCCTTTGGTCAGAAAAAAAGGGCATTGTTGGCACTGAAATTATATCTAGACAAGATATATGACTGGGTTTGTTGAGGAGAATGCACTAGACTACTCTTAATTACAATTTGAGTCCTTTGGTCAGCCAAAAAAGGGCATCCATTCGGCATCGCACGGTTGTAAATTAGGAGCGATTGTGTTTGCGAATTGTTGCCGTGCAATGTTGTGTATTGGAGAGATGATTAGATTGTGCACGGCAACCGATGGTGTAGCAAATGTATCTTTTTTTCAGAAAATGTCTTTTTTGGCGTATGTTTTTTGTATAAAGATGACATGGCGCACAGGGTTGTTGCTAGGCAATGGAGGATTTTTGTATGTACATGAGGCGAATGTATGAAAAGAGGCGAATAGACTAGTCTACTGTTAATGGCATTTTGAATCTTAAGGCAAATGGATATTCCCGGCAATGAAACCGAATATGGATGTCATATTAATCGGGGTGATGGGGCCAATGCACTACTACTGCTGCAGTAGCAGAGGGTGGGGTGATGGTGGGTAGGGAGTGGACCGAATGTAGTGGAGGGGGGGGGTGAAAGTAGTTGCGGCTAATAGTAGTTCAATGAGCTGCGATGTTTCAAGTTCAATGGATCTACGGAATACACAGCCTATCCGATGACTAATCGAAACGACGATGAGATCGGGACTTGCTAAATAGACGACGAGACGGTAAGACGTAGAACGAGCAAGCGGCATCGGTCGACCAAATTTTTAGGGCCTTGCACTTTACACTTTAAATTTGAATTATTCTATCTTGGATCATCATACATTTATTATAATTAATATTATATTAAGTAATCATTCTTAATGTTTCCGAATTTAATATAAACTTGTAAAATTTTAAAACGACCGCCAAATAAAATAAAATTTAATGAAAAAATGTATTCTCTCTACAAAAAGGTCCTCCGCACATTGCTGTAGCAACAAAAGGGCTGAGGGTAAAAAACGAAATCGTTATTGGTAATACTCGGTGTATCGACGGTATTACAGATTGTGATAGTGATACCATGCTTAGGATTCTGTGTTGGTCCCTATACTGTACTAGGGTTCTTTACTGTACCACTTTAAATGTTTCTGTGATTTTTTTTTGCTTTATTTTGTTGAGGAAAAATTTAAGGTTCTACATCGAACCGAAGGGGTTTTTAGGGTTTTGTACTGCTCCAAGTTGGAATTTTTTTGCAACTTTAAAGTATATGGTGGCTCCTTGGTGATTTTTTTGTGATTTTTTTTTTATTTTTTGCTTTTTATTTTTTTTGAGAAAAAGCACAGATTTATGTTCGTTTAAGCCGTTTTTAGGGGTTTGTAATACTTCAAATTACAATTGTTGCAAATTTGAAGCACATAGTGACTCCTTGAGGCAGTGCAGTGATTTTTAGCCCTTTGAGGGTTTACGGTCCTGTGATTTCCCTCAATTGAATTATAGCGATATTTTTTTCTTGGCGTTTAGGATTTTGCTGTGGCTCCTGGTGTACTAGGGTTCTATACTGTACTGTACAGCAGCACAAAACCCTAAAACCACTTCGCTTCAGCACAGAACCCTAAAATTTTACTCAACAAAATAATATGTTATGTACACAGTCAGAAATTTTGGACTCAAATTTGAATTTTTGGTCTTAGATACATATATGACGACACCAAAATTAGTTTAAAATTCAGTGCTTGCCAAGTTATCAAAAAAGATTTTAACTCCTGCCGGTATTCAAATTTAATTCCATGCAGGATTTTTTTTTTCATTCTATTTTCATTCGGAAAAATTATTAACTTTGCTGTGTTTTTGATTTAGCTTTCTGCATTTTTTTCCAATTTCAATATTTGTTCACTTTTCAGTCCTCAACTTTTTCTGCCTGCCCGGGAATCGACCCTGTGATCTTCATTGTATAGAGTTGCGACCTAGACCACTTAGCATAATATTTTGGTCCTACAGCGAATAGTTATGTTAATGCTAGAGACTATAAAAGTAAATATTGGAAGTTTACATTCTAATTTCAATTTGAGTAGAAATTAATGTGTGAGATTTATTTTTAATATGATCGAATTACAAATAATTCCTTTTGTAACAAACGTCAATACAATATCTCTAATTGCCTTGACCCCTCCAGGGGCATGGGCGCGTCAACAGCTCTAGCATTTCTGTACCTTGTTGACGTTTCAATAGCATACCTACTTTTCGGAAGTGCAGTTGCTAGCATGCACCTCGTATCCGCGCCGTCTTTATACTGACAAGCCCGGAGCACTGTGAGAGTTCTATTAGTACTGACAGACAGTTTTTGTCGCGTAGATATTTGATCTCCGAGCTCTAGATTAGTATCGTAGAGCGGTGACCGAGCGATCACGGCCACCGAGGGCGACAACACAATATGAATTTTGTTGTATTTGTTGTTGTTGTTCTGCATTATAATTTAAATATGAGACCAAGTTAGTGTGCATTTTAATACATAATATATTGAGAAAAAAAGTACTCTTTTGAAAAGTATAAAATTTAGTATGCACTTTGTTAAAAAGGTGCTGTAATAAAGGCTTGATTTAAAAATTGGTCCAAAATTTTTGACTGTGTATAAAAAATAAAAAATAGTCACAAAAAAAACCTCAAGAAGTCGCCGTGTACTTCAGATTTGCAAATATTTGCAATTTGGAGCACCACAAAAACCTAAATGGCCAGTTTAGACTAGCATATTCGGCAAGAATGTTCGAGGCAAGTAGCATGGTCGAGGTGCGTGTCACATTCTCAGCACTTCGCACTACCAGTGAAAAATAATGTCCGCACTTTGCTAAGAGCATTTAATTTAATTTAAATTTTACCAACCATGATCTCCTGTAATTTTGTAGTTAATAGTTTGCGCGCGTTTAAGCAAAACCACGCATGCAGCCCCCTACCAGCTTTTTGCAGACTAATTGACCGTGTTTTTGAACAAAAAGGGTTGCCGCTCATAAATTCCCTGATTTTCTGATGTTTTGCAAATTCGCAATCAGTGACCCAATCGACTCCCTACCAGTTGTTTTCAGCAAGATTGGACGAGTTTATAAAAAAATGTTGCCATTCTGAATCCCTCATTTAGTTTTTTGCCATTTGGACTTCAGATTCGCAATCACCGACACAAAAAACCACCTACCAGCACTTTCCAGTAATATAGGCCATTTTTTTGAAGAAAAGGGTTTCCGTTCAGGAAAAGATCTCAATTCAAGTCAAGTTTGTTACCAATCACACACATAATCTGTATTGGGTTATAAATCGAAAATCGGTTGCACATAATATTGAGATGCCAAAGTATAATACATATTCATTCATTCGACTAAACTTTTCCTACAGAGCAAACTATCGGGCTGTCCAATAAACTTTTTATTTAAAGCATACTATCGGGCTATCGAAACTACCCACCGATAGTCCGAATAGTTTTTCGAATAGCTATCGACCGTTATTTTTTCGAATAACTAACGATAGTAAGAACTATTGAATAACTATCGGCCGATAGTTTTCCGAGTAACTATCGATAGTAAAAACTATCGAATAGATATCGATAGTATCGATAGTAAAAATAACTTTCCGATAGTAATTCGATAGTGCCTATCACTAATTGGGACACCCTGTTACCTCGTTTGATACTTATATTTCGAGCGTTGCAATTTACCCTTGCTGTTGATAATACGATGAATGCTCATTATAAAAATGGAACTAGTGCTATTATATTTCGATAAATATATTTAACCAAACCAAGCGATGTTATCTTCAAAAATTATAATTGATAAGTCTTATCTCTATAAATGCTTGAACGATTGCGTTCACAATATGAGCAATTTAGATTCATTCAATCGGTTGACTAGACACGATTCGGTGACGGTATCAACAAAGAAGCATTAAAAAAACATTTGTTTTACTTAAGATATGCATAACAATGCGATTAACATCACCAAAAGTGTTTACGTTACTTAAATATGCCGCTCTGTTGGCATTGTGCTGGGGTTTTCTCCAATGGTATGGATCGGGTGAGTGCAATTTCTAATCTCTAATCAGACGTGTACTTCCTCCATCGATTTTATTAGCCATCACGACGGGACAGTCTTATCACATTAAAAAAAACAGATGACATCTCTCGTTGCAGTTCGACTATCATTGAAATTACAAATACGGCAGCACCATGAAGACATTGAATCAACAAAGCTCAGAATAAACGAGTTGGAGTCTCAAATCGAGCAAATGGATGACGACAATGGATTTCTAGCCCCATTCAGAAAGAGTCGATTATTTGAAAACGGCGAAATCGAGGATACAATTGATTCACTACGTTTCAGGTACAGTCAAACATTGCCCAGAGCCCTTCAGCTGCTTCCTCATCTGCGCGGACACCCAAATGCACTTGAGCCGACCCTAATCGTTTCTAAGGGTCGTACCAATGTTACGTTTTCATTGGGCATTCCTACAATTCTTCGGGATAAAATGTCGTATTTGAAGGACACTCTTGTCAATATCACGTCGAGTATGAACGAAGCAGAACGAACAGACACTGTTATCATAGTATTCATTGGTGAGCTTGAAATGCACAACATTCTTGTTGTGGCGAATGAGATTCAAAACAACTTTGCCGAGTTCATCGACAGCGGGCTGATAGAGATCATTGCACCACACCCATCATTCTATCCGGATTTCAGTAAGCTAAGGCTGACACTAGGCGACAGATTGGATCGCGTCAAATGGAGGTCTAAACAAAATTTGGATTATTCGTACCTAATGACCTATGCTCAGCCAAAGGCCAAATATTACGTGCAGCTGGAAGACGATATTGTCACTCTGCCGCATTTCATTACTGCCATGAAAAACGAAACGGAAGCTGTACAGGAGACGTGGTACGTTCTCGATTTTTGTCAATTGGGTTTTATCGGTATGTGAGTATATCCAGATAATCGTGGAAAATCATTAAATCAATAAACTTTCACAGGAAAACTGTTCAAATCATCCGAACTGCCGTTGATCGCTACCTTCTTCCAGATGTTCTTCAACGACAAGCCTGTAGATTGGTTGATCCATCACTACGTTGATACCTACACCTGCAATTTCGATCGAAACTTCAAAATATGCCAAATGAATAAGAAGAAATTCTGGCTTCGCTATAAAACATCGCTCTTTCAACACATCGGCAAGTATTCGTCGTTCAAAGGGAAAATCCAGAAATTAGAAGATAAGTATTTTGGCAAGCCGATCAAAAAAGTTCACATCAATCCTCCGGCAGTTGTGAAGACATCCATTACAGCTCAGTCGAAATATAAACTGGCAGATGTGTACGAAGGCACAAAGGCTTTTCTGGGAGTATCGGCGCAGTCGGGAGATACAATCGAATTTATATTCGACGAGTCCATTGTAATAAAACAGTAAGATATCGCATCTTATTACAAATTCAAGACATAATCACTTACCATTTCTGCCTTTTGTTTAGTTTCATTTTTTCGAGTGGGTCCTGCTTAAAAACCTGGAGCTGTTTCGACCATACTACGGTTGAGGTACTACCAGAGGATTATAATGGAACGAAATCGAATGATTTTGTGGCTGTGGGAAGATTCAAATCAGACGGAGTAGCTGAAGGAAGTATTGATCCAAGAATTGGAAAGTTGAAAGAAGTGAGGTTATATGTACAACAGACTATCCGTCATCCAGTTCGCTTGGCAGAGGTGATTTTGGACTTTTGAATCTTTAAAGGACGACTTGATGTTAGACGAATCTGTGATGTGATTATTATGCTTTCTAATGTAGTTTCTTTTTCTATATGACTACTAAATTAAAGATTAACCTAAAATTTAAGGGATGAACATTCATAGGTTTTTATTTAAGTCACTGCAAATGATAACATATGCAGTTTGCAGTCGACACTAACGCCTAGTCATGATTGCCGCCAATTCAACCTCTTTTTAACCTACCCCGAACACCGGACTAGCTCGACCTACTCCGCAATCGAAAAATGATCAGGTCGAAAAATGATCAGTGTCGGAGCATGAAAACGAACCCGGATCATATGGTTCCTTTAAGTTCAGGTCGGAGTCGGGATAGTTGAAAAATGAACCGTGAATTGGTTTAATAGTTCCGTCTGTCGGTATCGGAGCATGATCAGATCAGATCGTTTAAATCTGGGGGGAATAGAAAAGTAGAAGAGAGAACTGAACTATTGATTAGATTAGATGATGTGACATACATACATATATACGATGTCGCTACGCTATATTGTGGTGTAGAATAAAGTGGAGTAAATTTTCAATTGGATTTTATTGATGTTGGGTGGAGTGAAGCTTTTCGCCTTTTTTTTGTGTTGTCCACCATCAGCCACGACCACCCGGCCGATGATGGATTGGGTTTTTTTGTTCCGCTGATTGCGAGTCTGACATCCAAATGGCAAAAAATCAAATGGGGGGTCAAGAATGGCAACACTTTTTTTTATAAACACTGCCAATCTCACTGGAAAAAACTGGTAGGAGGTTGATTGGGTCGCTGATTGTAGATCTGAAGTCAGAATTGCGAAAAATCCAAAAATATAGGAGTTTATGAACGGTAGCCCTTTTTTTCTCAAAAACATGGCTAATCTTGCTGAAAATAGCTGGTAGGGGATTTTTGGGTCGCTGATTGCGAATCTGAAGCCCAAATGGCAAAAAACCAAATGGGGGATCTAGAATGGCAACACTTTTTTCATAAACACTGCCAATCTTACTGGAAAAAACTGATAGGGGATAAATTGGGTCGCTGATTGTGAATCTGAAGTCAAAATATAGTACAACAGCAAAAAAAAATAAAGAGATTCTGTACGGCAGTCCTTTTTTCGAAGAAACGTCCAACCAGCGTGCAAAAAGTTGGTAGTTGGTTACGTGAGTGGTTTCGCTTAACCTAATCCCGCGAATTAAGGATCGAAGTGATATAACACTGGTTGCTTTAATTAAGGTAGTTTCGATTTTTGATCTATTGTTTGAGTTGGTACATTGATTAAAAATTCCCCCCCCCCCCCAACACCACGGACCCCGCCACCATGTTGAAAATATGCCTAATTTGTTGGCTTGCCCTATTTCTTTATAGTATCTCTTAAATTGGTCTTACAAGAAATCTTGCAAAACTTTATTAAATTAGTATATAGTAAATGAAATTATTCACTATCCAGCTTTGTTTGTAAATACTCGTATTTATTCGACGACGTTTCGCTTTTATAGCATTATCAAGTCTAAATTACAAAAATAATATCAACAATATTAATAAATATTTACAAACAAAGCTGAATAGTGAATAATTTCATTTATTATATACGAAGATACCAGTGAATAACAATCAACTTATCAATTTATTAAATTAGAGTAATTTATCTACAATCTACATAGTGTGATTTCCCTCCAAAGTCTCAAATGTGGCATTTTTCGACTATCGGTTTTGACTATACTACTAAACCCAATTCCAATTTTGAGCAATGCATTGAATGTAGAATTTGAAGCTCTTTAATTTAAATCCTATTACGTTTTTCGATCCGAGGCACCGTTTACAAATTATGAGGAGAATATTAAAAAAGGTCTGAAATTTCTCGGTTTTTCGCCCGCACAGCCGCTCTGCCGCAAGGTCCAAGATGGCTCCATCTCTTAAAATGAATGTATGGGGACCACCAACGATAATACCAAACGGCATTTCTCTATCATATTTTGCAAGGTGGCGTCCATTTATGTCGCTTAGCGTCCCAACTATAATCCCATACAGGCAATAAGATCAGAAATGGACTGTAAGATGATGCAACTGGCCAATAATGATTTCAACAAAGCCATCAATTCCAGGATAACGAGGGAAGTCTGGAATTCATACAATCCAAGGAAAACTAACAGGACTATCCAGAGGTAAGTCTGCGATGCTAGTCGGATTAGTTACTGGCTATTGCCTGATAGGGGAGCATGCCTATAGGCTAGGATTGATCACTTCCAGTGGCTGCAGAAACTGTCGGCTGCCTAACATTAAAGAAACTCTGGAACACCTCTTGTGTGAATGCCCAGCACTCGCAAGAACAAGACAAAAATGTCTTGGTGCCTACTTCTTCCGCAACTTGAAGGCGGTCGCGGACCTCAGTATAAAGAGTCTTTTGGAATTCGCAAACGTGACGAAAACCTTCGAACTCAACAATGGCCCAACGATATTAACTAATCCCAATACGTAGTTCCTTTGCTACGTTGTCAATTCGTGGCATCGCTATGGACCCAAGCGGTCTATGCGAGGATGTAAGGCCGCCACCTAACCTAACCTAAACTAACCTAACCTAACCCACCCCCAGGGACTCATTACCCGATAATCCTAATCATTGAACCAGTTATAAGCCAAACCAATGTAATCTAGAATCCAATATAATAAATTATAATTCCTCTAAGTATTGAGCGACATTTCGCCATGACCAAATGTCCGGTCTTTTACGTAGTTAGACCAGGCTGGAGGAATTTAGTTACGGCTTGGCTGTCGGTGAAAATGACAATGAATGCGTTCTTAACGCAAGCGCTTAAGGTGCGTTTTGCTAGACATGCGATCGGCACATAATGTTCTCGATTAGCGAGAGAGAGCAAGGAGCGCTATTTGTATGTATCTTTTTGATCGTGGCCTGCGATCGACGCAGAGTGGTGCTTACCAGAACGCGCCTTTAGTACAGCGCTTCACAATCGCTGAGCAGCAAATTGTACGATTATTTTGTGTTTTACGGACCACATGCTACCATTTATCAAATGCAATGACGTTTAGTTTGGCATTTGAGGTTGGTGGATATCAAGCAGAATAGGGGAACATCACACAATTCAAGCGCACTAAACGTTAAGATTGGTTTCCGCGGTGGACCCAAGTCGTACCTGATTCCCCAATCCACAAATACGCTTTCAGCCAGAAAAGCGCAAATATTTAATGTGGACTAAAAGTGAAATTGCTTAGCTTAGCACAAGCATTTCTAGAATAAATTACTATACAGCACTAACCGGTTATCAGCGCTTGCGTCTTAGGAATGCAGCCAATATTTGTAGCTGATATCATGAGACACCCGCGTAGGTCAGTTCAGACTGACAAAATACTTACCTAGAGGAATCGTCAGCTGTTGCTGAAGTATTTGGGTTGCTCAGAGTACCAGCGTGGCCAGAGCTGTAAGTCAACTACTGATCAGTGTTAAATAGTCCATAATAACCGTATTTGCTGCCATTTATTAACCAAAAATGCCAAGAATTATCAAATTAAGTAGCATGTTCAAAGCAGAAGGAGTAGTCCTAATGGCACCACAAAAAGCAACACAGTCCATTCTTTGCCCCATTACCTGCTAAGGGTTAGCCTCTGTACTCGGAGTAATCCACCAGAAAACTACTCCAAAAATGAGTAAAACTTCTACATCGATATTTCGCTCCAATGGCCCCCCTCTGGATCCGCCACTGGTTTAAACGATGATTAAGTTGCTGGCATGTACATCCAGTTCATTCAGTCGTCTTCTACGATAAGCAAGGAAAGGCTGGCTTAATCTTACATACACACGACACCACAGAAGATGCAAATTAAGCCATACTATAAGAAAGTAGCCGTAGGGTAATTATTTCGATTTTACTTATATACGTATATGCGGTATATAGTATTCACTAGACTAAAGTAGTAAAGTAAAGTAATTAGATTGGAGAAATAGTTTACAAGGTTATCCAGGTTTGGGCATGCGGGTTGAACTAATAGTTGCCACTAGTTGCTGAATTCTGTAAAATGTAATTTTAATTCTAATTTAATTTATCTTCTGAACCTTAAAAGCGGACACACACTTGCGTCCATTTGGACGAATATCAAAATGGATCCGCTCAGAATGATTTGAATTGAGGTCATACACTGCGGAACCGAGCCATCACGAACCAGACGTCATTTTAAAAGTCAAATAAACTCAGTTTTCAACTTATTCAATTAAATTTCACGCACCGACAATTGGATTGTAAATATTTTGCATAAACACCTCGGCGGCGACAAAAATTCAAAACGATTTCTTCCTTGCTATTTAACAATGGAAACAAAAAAAAAACAATACCACAAAATTGAACTCCGGTCAGTTCGGATTTAGCGGGCATCATGGCAGTCGGGTTCTGGATCGTGGCTTCTGGGCGAGTCGAATATCCAACTTGGATCGCAGAGCCATCAACTTGAACCCCACACACTACGGGCTTTGTCTCGAACCGGGATCAGTTAGGCTTTTGGCTCTGTGAGTGTTTCCACCTTAATGCCGAACATACACCATCCAGAATTCCTGTCCGGAAAAACTGATCAGGCCCGGCCTTGAGAAATTCCGGATCCTGTGTGGTCTTTCTGGTTTGGGCTTTCAGGCGGCCGGAAGGAAAATCATTCCCGCCAGGCCTCCACCACACATGGAATGTTTCTCCGGTAAAACTAATCAGGCCTGGCCTTGAGGAATTCCGGATAGTGAATGGCCGGTTCAGGCGACCGGATGCCCAACTGAAAAACGATCTTAACGCCAGAGATTCAAAGTATCTTTCTATTTATTGAATTGAATTGAACGTTAATATCCCCGTTAATAAAAGAAAGTAGAACGACGGCTATACGGATAGGGGGTGTATGTTAGCAACTGCACTTTCTGAAAATATGCTACCGAAACGCCAATAAGGCACTGCTGTGCTAAAGATGTTGACCATGCCCCATTGGTGGGGTTAGGGCAATTAGTAGGAGAATTACACGTAGCCTGGTTAGAAACCATCCAATTGACATCTGCCTTTTTTCTCCACGGTTTAGCGAAAGGCTAGTGAATGACCCATGACTCCAGCATGTTGGTATGATGACTGAGAGGAGGAATGAAGAAAGAGATCAGAGTTGTAAATATTAAACAAAAGTCTAATAATATAAAAAAAATCGATTTTAATATTTGGTCATGCTACAGTCTCCACTATTGACAGGAGAATCACTTCAGATGCATTTATTATATAATTTACGGGAACACATCCCTCTTTATGATTTATTTATGATTCAAATTCAGAAAGAGACTGTCATAATAAATGTTCTATACCTTGGACCGTTCTCAATACAATGCATTTGTTCGGCAAAATAATAGGAATCTTCCAATGTTTTACCTAATAATCCGATACAATGCACCCATGACTCAAACACCCACCTTTCCTTTCCAAGTTCTGGCGTTAAGACACTCCGCTCAGTCCTGCCGACAAAGGAACGACATATGAAAAGCCAGATTAAGTGCATTCGAGTAGTTCACTTACGCACTCACATTGGCTCATTGAAGTGGTTGCAGGGATTGAGTATATACTTTCAGGACCTCATGTCTTTTTGCAGCTGAAGGGTGGTCCGCCGACTGCCAATGTGATTCAGGACTTGTTTTTTTAATGCATCTATTTGTATGGCAAAGGGGCGCATGCTACCCACTCTCTCTGTTCCAATCTGTATATCTCGCCTTTCAAGTGCGATTACTTTGAGATGATAACAACAATTACGTTTACTTTTGGGAATAAGATAACATCTCATCACAAAAGGTACATGTGTTCATTTCGAGGATAATTGAACAAGAGGGTCGTAGCGTCGAGTACTTCAATGTACTTGACGAGTATGTACGAAGGGATGGCTATCAGGGTAGATATTGTGTACAGAGTGTAGCATATGCCGTCAGGACGAATTGACAAGTGCGAACTTTAAGAGCCTGCAGGGAATAGGAAGACGAAGACGACGATGATGATGATCTGCAACAGCTGACATTGAATTGAATTTAATGCTCTAACATAATACAGATACTCGTATACACAAAAATGGGTATCCATTATGAGATTATTTCTTCAAATGCGTTAATTAAGTTATGGATTGGAGTCCAAAAGCTGAAGACAGTCGAAGTCAAAGAGGAGGCAGAATGAGAGACGATTCGACAAACGTGTAGCCTCTAATGAGTCCTATTCGTTTTGGGTCATTAGAATGAACTGATGATGTTTCTGAGAGACTGGTAGCTACCTTAACTATTTATCCACAAATAAGCCAATTCAGCGACAGAATGCCCATCTGAAAACATTCACGTCCAATGGCAATGATTTATAGGGGCACAGTCTACCACCTGCTGTTTGTTTAAATGTAGCATTTCCACCTCGGCTTCTGCTTCGGATCGTAGCCGTATAGCATGAAGATACAGTCACATTGAAAAGGTTCAAGCACTTTAAAGATATTTATCAATTAATTCGATAACACAACGAAAATGAGGAAAATAATATTGGAGTGTTGCCAGATAATCTTGGAATAGGTCCTCCGAAGGGATGATGGATTTTAGTATCACGGAATGGCCGACTGAAATTTGGATATGCTTAGCAGTTAATTCAAGCTAATTTTACCCTGGCGTCTGCTATCGTTTATTCCAATAGCGAATTGACCTGTTTTATTCTTAGCATAATTAAGACCCATTAATATACGCATAAAATGGTCCTCACACCGACGTGACAAAATCGCAGCGGAAAAATCTGCTGCAGAAATTCGCGGCGATTTCTAGACTATTCACACCGGCGCGGAAAAATTGTATCGAAAAACTTCGCATTCATCTTATCTAATCAGAAATCACTGTTCTTGCATTTTGTTTTCGAAAATGTGTACGGGGTTTTAACTCGCTCGTTGCAACAGCCATTACACAGATAACATGTATCATGTGCCTTGGGGGTAGACAAGCACAACGAAGGATGAACCTGGCCCAGGAAACTAATCAAAAATCGGAGCAATGGCCGTCGACTGGCTTTTGCGACATGCCCTAGTTAGGCGGAGCCTTGGCCTCTCTACCTAAAATACAGCAAACCCAACCAAATAGGTTCCGTGGTCGGCAAATATGTTATCACCTCATGTCAAAACCATTCTCTTCGCCACGATTTGTATTACAATAAAAATCGTGGAGAAGACAACCTGTAACGGACGGTTTGGTGGGCATCCGAAGATGCCCTCCAGGTAACAAACGAAGTCGGGCCCCCTTCATTAATGCTGGCAACATGCATCGTCCGAAAGTGGTGCGCCATGCCCACTACGGGTTAGGGCAAATGAGTAACATCGACATGTACATCACCTACATTACAAATATGTGTATGTAGGGACAATATCGGAAAATTGTTTATAGAGAATCGATAGCGTGAGCACAAAAAAAACTTTGATGTTTTTGTTGTTTTTGTTTCATGTATTATCATTCTCATTATTAAGATAGTTCTGTTGTTTCTACGTATTACTTCTTTAAAATTTAGTGCCGTTAGTAATTCAACAACGTTTTATAATTATATTGTATGTTAATGTTACTTCCCTCCAATAAGGAAGGACTAGCCTCTGTAAGGACAAGGATGGAAACATCATCAGCGAAGCAGATAGCATTAGCAAACGATAGGCGTCCTACTTTGAAGAGCTTGTGAATCCAACACAAGAAGCCCAAATCGATAGCGTTATTATTGATCATGACTCTACTACTCAACCTCCGACAGTAGCTGAAGTTGATCTCGCCTTGCGGTCAATCAAACCAAATAAAGTGCCGGGTGCTGACGAGATTCCAGCTGAAATCTGGTGGAACGGGTTTATTAAATGCTATACGCCAACTACTTCTGCGAATCTGGTAGGATGAGGTGATCCCAGACGATTGGCGTGGGAGCATCATCTGTCGCATCCACAAAAAGGGAGATAAACTGTGGTGTGAAAATTACAGACACATTTCAATAGTCTATATGAATAAAACCGTACGCCGAACAAATCACTGGCGAGTATCAAGGCGTTTTCACACCTGGTCGCTTCACAACCGATCAGACTTTACGGTTAAGCTAACCCTGTAAAAGTGCTGGGAAAACAACGTTGACGTGTACCAAATCTTTGTCGACTTTAAGCAAACATACGAGAGTATCGATCGCGGTGTACTGTCATCATGCTGCAATTTGGTATACCAGCAAAACGAGTACGACTAACAAAAATGACTATGACCAACTTCGTCTCACAGATCAGGATCCAGACCAGGTTGACTGATTCTTTTGGATGGACTGGCGCCGACGCTCTTCAACCTAGCTCTTGAATACGCCATTCAGGTAATGGATACGGACAACAGTGAAAGGCTACTCATTAAGTCAGCAGAATTGATAGCGTACGCAGACGACATCAACATCATGTCCCGAAAACTGACCGACGCATCACAATCAAGCATCAACGTAGGGGACCTCAGCATCAAATTCGTAGACGACTTCACATACCTGGGTTGCAACCTGTCAAAGGAAGTTTCGAAAATCGTCACACTACAACGTCTTCAATGTGCAGGGCATGTGCAACGAATGGACGATGTTCTCATGCCTTAACAAGTAATGAACGGAAGACGAATCGACGAAGCGAAACTACGAGGACGACCGAGAGCTCGTTGGTAAAGCTCAGTTCAGTATATGCTTACACTGAGCAACTACTAGACTTCCAAGATTGGAGGACGCGGTCACCTGACTGAGATAATCGGAGGACAATGATCCAGGCGGCCAAAGCCCGACATCGGTCCATTGATGTTCTTTCCTGCGGCAGCCGGTTCTACGCACCGGAGCGACCCGTTTCACAACGGCCAATAGCTGTTAAAACCCCTCAATGCAAGAAGGAAAGTGTGTTTGTATGTTACATGCTTCGTATCGTTTTTTATGTTCACTGGGATCAATGCATCTCAGCGCAACAACACTTAGTGCTTCTTCCCCGCGCCAGCATTGGGAGAAACCCTGGTCCGTGGATCTGCTGCGTATGCTACAGAGTGCTGCACCAAAACGCAACTGCGGTGATATGCAATTGCTCGTTCATGTCAAAGAACAATACTGGTGGCACTCGACCTGTCGAAGGCCTTCGACACTGTCAGCCATTCAGCACTTCAGTCCGACATCAAACGTTCATCTCTTCCGACGCAGTGAAATGGATTGCTAATCTTACTGGCAGGCAATCCAATACTGAATTCAGGAGCAGTAAATTGAAGCTTAGGAAGATTAAACAAGGTGTACCTCAAGAAGAAGTTCTTAAGGAACTGTAGGCGTGGTACTTTGTTATCGATTAAAATCAACATTACCCTTTTCCTCCATATTTTGTGTCATTGTCATTATGACAGTATATTTTAGCTATGGATCACTACATGAAGGAACAACGCATTGAATCGTCGAATTTTGGATCTTAAATTCCAAGTCGATGGTGCAAACGCTACGATCGATTCACCAAAAATGGGGTCACAATCACCACATTAGTGAAACAACTGTGCGCAAATTGTGAATAAATTTTATCAAACTGGGTCCGTACTTGATGTTCCGAAGCCGACCAGAGTGCGGAATGCACGCAGTGCTGAGAATATAGCTGCAGTAAGTGAAAGTGTCGTCGAGTCCCCCGAAATGTCTATTCGCCAAAGTTCGTAACAATTGGCCATTTCCGCGACCTCCATGCATCGAATTTTGTGCTTGGTATTGAAGTTACACCCATATAAAGTCCAACTGACGCAGCTGCTGTTGCCTCGTGACCATGCACAATGCCGTACATTCGCTGATTGACAAATGATTGCTGAAGATGATGATTTTTTCCAAAAAATCAACTTATCGGACGAGGCTCATTTCCACCTCGGCGGCTATGTTAACAAGCAAAACTACCGTATCTGGGGCTCGAAAAATCCACAAATGATTGTGGAGAAACCAATGCATCCACCGCGAGTCGCTGTTTGGTGCAGTTTATGGGTCGGAGGCATCATCGGGCCGAATTTTTTCGAAGATGAAGACGGAAACAAAGACCTTTTCCATAGTCCTCCGCGTGGGCGCCCCCTGGTAACGGCAGTGTATCAATTCGCTGACGGTCAATGTCTTAGCGATAAGACAGTTTGGAAAAGGCAGATAGCTGTAGCCTGAATGGCTGACAAACACCTAAGCGTCTCAGGTCTAGTAGGATGGAATGACTTGCGTAGTTGGACCTGCTACATAGTTGTGTGGGCTCCAGCACGTTTATTAAACCATCTGAAGCAGCTATCTCCGAGGCCATCCCCCGAATGGGGTTAAGCGACGTGCTGACAACTCGTCCTTGTAAAAACCACTCCATGTCAAGAAACCTGGAACAAAAGCCTCGGATTGGACGGATCAACAACGACGACCACGCAAACGAATAAAGGATTATTCTTTCGGATCCTGGAATGTACGCTCCCTGAACAAACCGGGGGCCGAGAAGGCCCTCCTTCAACAGGTCGAAAAGTACAAACTGAGCATTACTGCAGTCCAGGAAACAAATTGGCTTGGCAGCGAGATTAATGACAAGAAATCGCACACAATTTTTACAAGTGGCAAACCATCGGGCCGCAAGGAGTTTGGAGTAGCATTATTATAGTGGACAATCACCTCAAACCGCATATTACTGACTTCAAACCCATAAATGAACGGCTGTGTGCGATTCGCATCAAGACTCGATTCTTCAATCTCTGGCTCATCAATGTGCATGCCCCCACTGAAGTTAAAGAAGACGCAGTAAAAGACGAGTTCTACGCCCGCCTTGAAACTCTCTTGGACTCACTTCCAACAAACGACGTCAAATTGCTGCTGGGAGACTTTAACGCGAAAGTCGGGAATGAAAGTTGGCATCGGGGGACCTCTGGAGGCCACAGCCTCCATGAAGAATGTAACGATAACGGCCAGCGACTTATCGACTTCGCCTGCAGCAGGAATCTAGTCGTAAGCTCTACGTGTTTCCCGCATCGACGCATTCACAAGCAGACCTGGAAATCTCCAGACGCACATACCGTCAACCAAATTGACCACGTCCTCATTTGCAGGAGATGGGCGTCTAGTGTCATGGATGTCCGCACCTATCGAGGAGCAAACTGCGACTCAGATCATCACTTGGTGAAGACGACCTACAGATGTAGAATCTCCTCAGTGCACCAGTCAAGAATCAGCCCTCCCAAAATCTTTGCGGTTGATAAGCTCTTGAGTGATGCTACAGGGGTGGCGTATACTACCGCCCTTGAGGAAAAACTATCACCTATGCTACGCAACATCAGTAACACAGGCGTCCATGGGTTCTGGGAAGAACTCAAGGGTACCATCAAGGATGTCGCAGAGAAGGTCGTGGGATATAAAGCCCGTCGAGCGCGAAATGACTGGTTCGACGAAGAATGCAAAAATTCACTTGACGCGAAAAACGAGGCCTACAGACAATGGATTCAACGAGGAACCAGAGCCAGAAGAGAAAAATATGACGAGCTACGGCGAATATCGAATAGAATAATTAGACGTAAGAAACGTAAATACTTTGACGAGCAGTTGCTGAACATAAACGAAAACTTAGCTAATAGGAACACCAGACAAGCGTACAAACTAGTAAATACAATTAAGAACGGCTACCAACCCAGGACTTGCCTTTGTAAGGACAAGGATGGAAACATCATCAGCGACACCGATGGTATTAACAAGCGATGGGCCTCTTATTTTGAAGAGCTTCTAAACCGACCATCTAACATCCCCACACAGGAAGCTCTCGATGATATTGTTGATCTAGGCCCACCCATTCAACCCCCGACAGTAGAGGAAGTTGATCTCGCGTTGCGGTCACTAAAACGAAATAAAGCGCCGGGCGCTGACGAGATCCCAGCTGAACTGCTAAGATTCGGTGGAACGAGTCTAGTTGATGCCATACATCAATTACTCCTGCGAGTATGGGAGAACGAGGAGATCCCAGATGATTGGCGCAGAAGCATCATCTGTCCAATCCATAAAAAGGGAGATAAATTGCGGTGTGAGAATTACAGGGGCATCTCACTAGTTTGTACGTCCTATAAAATTTTGACGAAAATTCTGGAAAATAGAATAAAACCGTACGCAGAACGAGTCATTGGCGAATATCAAAGCGGTTTCAGACCTGGTCGCTCCACAACCGATCAGCTCTTCTCAGTCAAACTGATACTCCAGAGGTGCTGGGAATACAACGTAAACGTATACCAAATCTTTGTCGACTTCAAGCAGGCATACGACAGTATCGATCGTGGAGTACTGTACAACATCATGCTGCAATTTGGTATACCAGCAAAATTAGTGCGACTGACAAAGATGACGATGACCAACTCCGTCTCACAAGTCAGGATCCAGAATAGACTTACTGATCTATTTGAAACACGCACTGGTTTGAAACAGGGCGATGGACTGGCACCGACGCTCTTCAACCTAGCACTGGAATACGTTATTCGGGCCATGAATATGGACAACAGCAAGACGCTGCTCATCAAGTCGACACAATTAGCAGCGTACGCCGACGACATCAACATCATGTCCCGAAGATTGGGTGACGCAGAAGAACTTCTGCATACGCTCGATACCGCTGCAAAGGAAGTTGGATTACGTATTAACGAGGGTAAAACTAAAATAATGATGCAATCGGTGACAAGGACACCTGCACAACCGAGCATCAACGTGGGGGACCTCAACATCGAGTTCGTGAACAACTTCATCTACCTGGGTTGCAACCTGTCAAGGGACGCCAACGAAACTGACGAAATCAAGCGACGGATACAGTTAGCTAATAAGACTTTTTTCTCGGTTCTCCCCATAATGAAATCGAAACATGTGCACAGAAACACGAAGCTCCGCGTGTACAAAACCATTATACGACCAGTGCTATGCTATGGCTGCGAAGCATGGACCCTAACTCAAGCCTCCGAAAACATGCTAGACACTTTCGAACGTAAGGTTCTACGGCGAATTTTCGGGGCTGTTTGCGATCGAGATGGATGGCGCATCCGGTACAACCATGAGTTGTATGAAATGTACGATGAGCTGCAAGTCTCGAAAATCGTCAAACTACAACGACTTCAATGGGCAGGGCATGTACAAAGAATGGACGATGATCGCATGCCTAAGAGAGTAATGAATGCAGAACGAGTCGACGGAGCGAGACTGCGAGGACGACCGAGATCTCGTTGGGAGAGCTCAGTAGGTGTGGACGCCGCGCAGCTGCTGGGCTCCCAAAATTGGAGGACGCGGTCACGTGACCGAGATAATTGGAGGACAATGATCCAGGCGGCCAAGGCCCGACGTCGGGCTGTCGCGCCACGATGATGATGAAGACGGAAACACCGAAAATGTCAACTCTGAGCGGTGCCACACTATGTTGGAGGACTATTTTGTGCCAGAGGTTGAAGCTCAGAGCCTGGACGATATGTGGTTTCAACAGGACGGCACCACACCACACACAACTCGCCTCAATTTGGCCTTTTTGCGTCGCAAACTCCTGAACCTTGTAATTTCTCGTCGCGCTGATGTAAATTGGCCGCCCAGATCATGTGATTTTACGCCGTTAGACTTTTTCTGTGGGGTTGCACGAAGGATAAAGTCTATGTGAATGATCCGAAGACGATTCCAGACTTGAAACGCAATATTACATCGGTGATTCGGGCCATTCCGGAGGCCATACTGCAAAATGTCATCGAAAATATGGCCGAAAGAGTGAGATATCTACGGAAGAGTCGCGGTGAACATATCCACGAAATAATTTTCCACACATAATCCTTTTGTGTGGCCTTTCGATCGAAATAAAATATTTGAAAAAATTCCGAACCATGTCCGTTTTATTCAAAATCAAAGTACCATACATGTTAATGGAAGACCCTTCATCTCCTACCTTGTTCAATCTGTACTTATTAGGACTCCCAACACCACCTGAGGGGATCGATACGACTGCTCCATTCTGGCAACAGGGAGCATCATAGCGGATATGTGCGAACACATCAACGGTTATCTTGAAGACTTAACTCGTACTTCAAAAGTAAGAACTTAACCGTTTTGGCGTCTAAATCCTCGGCAACCCTATTTACCACCTGGACGATGGAAGTCAAAATGCAGTTTGGAATCACGATTGGAAATCATCCAATTCCTACTATAAACCATCCTAAAATCCTAGGAGTCACGCTGGACAGCATGGCCACATCATCACCCCATGCCTCGGTCGTGTGTGACAGGATGCGTAGTAGGAATAAAATTCTCAAAGCCTTGGCCGGGAATACCTGGGTCAAGAACAAAAAACTCTACTGGTCACATATAAAGCAGTCGGAAGATCAGTGGCCAACTATGCGGCTCCTATGTGGTCACAGAATCTCTGTGACACACAATGGAAAAAGATTCAAAAGTGCCAAAACGCCGCTCTCCGTACTGTTACTGGCTGCCTCCTGATGCCACCCCAGGACCATCTGCATCAGGAAACCAGGATGATGCCTTTAAGGGACCAGAAACAGATTCTTGGCAAGTAATACCTGGTGGGTTGCTAGCGAAGTGATCACTCAAACTATAATCTCATGTACAAGACGCCGCCGCCCAGACATGTTAGGCGCGACTTGAGGGACCTAGAAAGAGATGTCCACAGGTACAAAAGGGTACTACATATTTGGTAACGGCGCACAGATGTCAGTCATCGCAGTGATACATCAGGAGGAGGTTCTTCAATCAATTGTAGGGTTAGGTTCAAATCCAGTTGTCTCGTCTATTCCACCAACGATATCTCCGGAAGAAGAAAGACCGAGAGCAACGAGGACGTCACTCGCACAAATTCCGTCAGGCTGGTGTTCACGATTGAACTCCTACCTATCCCGCATTGACTAAGACGTCTCAAACATATGTCCCGCTTGTAATGAAGTCCCTCATGATGTGGACCACATCTTTCACTGCCCAGCTGCACTCACGCACTTGACTTCCAGATCGCTGTGGGAGAATCCAATAGAGGCAGCTAATTTTCCATCCTTTGACACCGGGGATAACGACGAACCGTAACCGTAACTTACCAACACACCGAATTCCGACCATTGCTACAACAACATCCATTGATTTCGTCTGCAATTTCCCATTTAGGTTTTCATTCTGCTATTTAAACATATCACATTTCAAGAAAATACATTGTACATATATGAAAAAAAAAATGGAAACATAAAAATATCGAAATTTTCGGCCCGATGTTTCATAGACATCGATGTTTGCTATCTGAGACCTCCGGCGTGTTTTTTTGGGAATTTATCGGGTGTAGGTTAAAATAACACATGCGTTACACCAACAACACTAATCTGGATAGCTTAGTAGAGTGGCTATCCTACACTCGATAACCCCTCAATAACTTCCACGTGCATGACACATAGATGGCCTTAGTGTCGTTGGAATCTAATATGTTGATGTTGGCACGCTTGTGTTTTTGCCAATCAGCCAAGTTCATTGGTAAACTAATATTACGTCTTGCTCTGATAGGCCAATGCCTATTATCAAATAATACATTTTCAATAGGATTACTAAAAATATGAATAGAAAAAATTAAAAAGAAAAAAAAAGATAAGAATTTGCTGGGGATCGAACCCGCGACCCATGTGGATAGAGTTACACTTGTGACTTTCCGAGTTTAAAACGTCCGCCGTCGCAATAAATAAACGATCTGATAATCAAACTGTTATTTTATTCGAATTTGTAACTTATTTTCACCACATATGAGGTGCACCACCAATAGTCACCAACTTGACTATTCGAAATTTAACCTGGGTGATACCCTGGAACGTTTTTTTTTGGCGCAACCAGGCCGGGGACCCTATACGGTCACGCCAAAAACGCATCTATCGATGTTTTCGGGTCGATGTCACGACTCTAGTTGCTAGCATGCACCTCCTATCCGAGTCTTCTTTTACTCACGAGTTTGGAGCGTTGTGGGAGTTGTAATAATACCCAAAAACAGTTCTTAGTAACGCCTCGGGGATCGAACCCATGTTCTCTAGATAAAGGATCGTAGAGTGGCGACCGAGACTTCATAGCTACCGAGACACTTGTGCATTTTGATACTTCTGATTGTTTCATATTTTTCAGAAAACGCTAAACGGTTAGTCCCGATACAACAACCTTGGAAGCAACAACAGAATTACTTGCGAACAAGAAGACGAGGCGTCAACGCGGAGATAAACTTGGTCTGCAGTGAATTTTAACGCCGCGGAAAAATTCGTTGCACAAAGTGGGGAAACCTCACGTCAATGTAAGCATCCTCATAAGATGCCGCTGTCAGATTTTTGACGCCGCGGATTTTTTCGCATCGATGTGAGGATTTTTTAAAGCCATCCTCATATTAACGTGATTTATTCGCTGCGAATTCGAATATTTGTTTCACAGCAGTGCATATATCGCGATTTGGCACTCATTTCAGTATGAGTCATGTCCGTTTCAATCGCTACTGATGTAAATTTCACCGAAGTTTTCTACGAATTTCACAAGCGAAGAATCGCGTCGAACGAATGTAATTGTGAATCCGCAGCGCATAAATCGCTTTGGTGTGAGAGAAGCCTAATATCGTTGTAATATTAAATTATGCGTCCGGAGATTCTTCGTGGCAAATATTTGAAGCTGAATTAAATTACAGGTAGTCAAGATGAGCTCATTCCAAAATACACCCAATAACCTGTACTGAAACTCCGCTGCCTTTCGGCTCACTCTGCGTCTACCTACTCATGGTATGTCTTCGTCGCCGTCTTAGGGGTAGAAGACGTGCTCAGCCAAGAACAAAACAAAGTGGCGTCTGATTAAAATCAACACGAGACATGCCAATCGATTGTCGTTTTTTTCTGTTGTTATATTATTATTTTACGTCGGACAATTTATGGGACCATCTCTCAGCCTTAATGGTTTATCAATTAAAAATCAGGATCAGGACAAAAAAGAAAGGGAAATTGATAGCACGCTGTGACAAAGATGAAGCAGCTTGTTCGGTGGCTGCAGTGAGGTGGATGTACAGCGAAGGATATACATGTAGATGGTATGGATTGGGAAAGGTTAGTGCGAAATGACCGATTTTAAGATGTGTGGGATTCACAGAGAATGTTTTCTTAATTAGGCGGATAATTAAATTCAATTTTCGAATATTTTTCTTGGGAATGTGTGATAGCATATGTGGGCTGAAGAACAAGGGTGTATGGTATTTATGTGACTTCCTTTTTTCTGGTATTTTTGTTTTAAATTTTGTGAATATTATACTGACAGTGACACCACAGAATTTTTATGTTTGTATATGACAGTCTACAACCAAACTATTTTTTACCTTTCGCAGAAAATGTTAAATGTATTGACCTTGTCATGAAGTTAGCAACACATAGAAGGAAGCATTTGTTTTGCTTCATTATCCACTGAGTCTTCCCAAATAGCTCTCGGTCTTTCTGCAACCTTCCTCCGTCGACGCGTCGTCCATTCAATATTTAGTTAGGCATGCGGTCATCGTCTATTCGTAGTTTGACGATTTTCGAGACTTCCAGCTCATCGTACAGTTCGTGCAGCTCATGGTTGTACCGGATGCGCCATCCATTTCGGCCGCAAACTGTTCCGAAAATTCGCCGAAGGACCTTTTGTTCAAATCTGTTTATCATGTTTTCGGAGACTTGACAAAGGGATGGAACCTGTCGCAGGCATAGCAAGTACAGGTCGTTTGATTGTTTTGTATATGCGGAGCTTCGTATTTCTGTGCACATGCTTCGATCTCATTATTGGGAGGACCGAGGAGAAAATCTTACTTGTTAGCTGTATCCGTCACTTGCTTTCGTCAGTTTCATTTGCGTCCTTTGACAGGTTACTACGAATTCGATGAAGACGTCCACGATGCTAACGTTCGGTTGTTCTACCGTCCGTGTTCTTGATTGTATCATTATTATACCCTAGACTTTTTAAGTACCTAGGTATATACTCGTTCCATATATTGCTTTTGTTACGACGAAAATATGTAATATGAATAAACGTGAAAAGTTGAAACTTTGGCAGATGACTGGAAAGGGTCATTTTGTATTTTTCTGTAAAAACGAGATTGATCAATTGGAAAATATCGGTACTTTTCTTACAAAGAGCCCCGCATTACTCTACTTCCAGGGTTTTTGCCTATAACTCTTGAGCCAATTGACGCAGGTACGTTTGGTACATAAATTTCAGATGAAAAGCTGCTTAAGTTCCAGTAAGATGAGTACAATCAAGCCCAAAGAGCGCCCACCTCCCCTACAAATGTCCAAAATCGAAATATTACTTCAACTACGATAACTTTCGACAGGATAAAGCTAGCTAGTTAAAAATTTGGTCGGATGTTGATAGTAAGATTTAGTTAGTTGTTACTGAAAATAGACAAGATCCGACCCAAGGAACCCCCACCTCCCCTTCAAATGAAACTTCAAATTAGTAATAACTTTTGATAGAATGAAGCCAGCGACTTTAAATTTTGGTCAAATGTTATGATTTGGTTAGTTAGTTAGCTAGATCCGACCCATGAAACCCCTACAAATGAAACTTCAAAGAAGCGATAGAATGATAGATAGAATGCAGCTAGTGACTTGACTTTTGGTCAAATATTTGTATTAAGATCCAGTTGGCTGATATTGAAACTACAAATGAAATTTCAAATAAGCGATAACTTTCGATAAAATGAAGCAAGTGCCTTGAAATTTTTGTCAAATATTTGTACTACGATCTAGTTGGTTGTTATTGCAAGATCCGACAAGGGAAACCTCTACCTCCCCTACGAGTGGCTATTCAAATTACCGATAACTTTCAATAGAGTGTAGCCAGTGACTTAAAAAACTCGACAAATATTTTTAGTGTTCGGCCTGGTTTTTGTTTTATCCTGATTAATACGTTGTCCAACTTCTTTTGCAGCCGTGTCAAGCTTATTTAGAACTTGTTTTGCGTCGGGAAGGTTTCGGAACATGGTGTTGATATCGTTAGCGTATCAACTGCGTCGACTTGAAGAGCAGTGTGCCGCTGTGGTCCGCCTTCATTACCCGGATGGTGTGCTCAAGTGCATGTCGATCGCCTTGATTCAGTCCAGTACGTGTTTTAAAGATATCAGTCACACTGCTTTGGATCCTGACTGGTGACATAAAGTTGGTCATCGTCATCTTTGTTAATTGTACTAATTTTACTGGTATACTAAATTGCAGCATGATGTTGTATAGTACCCCACAATGGATACTGTCGAATGATTGCTTAAAATTAACAAAAACTTGGTACACGTTAACCGTGTATTCCCAGCACTTTTCTAAAACCTGATTGGCCGTGAAAAGTTGATCGGTTGTAGTTCAGACATGTCTGAAACCGCCTTAATGTTCGCCAATGGTTCGTTCAGCGTACGGCTTTATTCCTTGCCCAGAATTTTCATCAGTATTTTATAGGACGTACAGGCTAGTGAAATGCCTCTGGAACTCCACCTCGTCATACCTCGTCCTCCCAGATTCGCAGAAGTAGTTGATGTATTACATCTAATAGACCCGTTCCACAAGATTTTGGCAGTTCAGCTGGAATCTCGTTAGCGCTTTATTTGGTTTAAGTAACTGCAAGACGAGATCAACTACTTCTAGGTTGTGTATTGGGGCCATGATCAATCATATCGTTAACGATTCGGGCGTCTTGTATGGGGACGTGGGTTTCGGGATTAAGAAGCTCTTCGAAAGAGGACGCCCATCGTTTGTTGATGCTATCGGCGTCGCTGATGATGTTTCCGTCCATGTCCTTACAGAGGCTAGTCCTGGGTTGATAGCCATTCTTAATCGTGTTTACCAGTCTGTACGCTTGTCTGGTGTTTCTGTTAGCTAGGTTATCATTAATTCTCAGCAACTGCTCGTCAGGTCAGGGGCGACCGGTAGCGCAGTGTGTTGAGGCATCAGTCTCATGTTTGACTACCGGCGTTTCGGGTTCGAATCCCGTCCACGACGACGTTCGTGGCCATGGATGTGCAGGAGGCGCATGCTGGCAACTGCATTCTCCGAAACAAGTTTATGCCAACGAAACGTCAACTAGGCCACATGGAGCAGTTGACGCGCTATGCCCCACAAGGGGTTACGGCAATTGAGTATGAGTATTCTATTTGATATTCGCCGTAGCTTGTCATATTTTTCTCCATTAACTATAGTTGGATGTTGGATACTGTAGACTTCGTTATTTGCGTCAAATAATTTTTGCCATTCTTCGTTCACCCAGCCATTTCGCGCTCGCGGGGCTTTCTCTACAGCCTCATTGATATAACTTTTTAGTTCTTCCCAAAATCCTTGTACAAGTATGTTGCGGATGTTGTGTATCATAGGTGTCAATTTTTCTGTAAGAACGGCTGTGCCTGCGATGTAACATCCTTCAGGAGTTTGTCAACGGCAAAAATTTTGGCTGGGCTGATTCTTGATTGGTGCTCTGACGAGATCCTACATCGATAGGTTGTTTTTACCGGGTGATGGTCGGAATCACAATTTGCTCCTCGGCATGATCGGACATCTATCACACTTGAAACCTACCTCTTACATATGAGGACGTGGTCAATCTTGTTGACGGTGTGTTTATCCGGAGACTTCCAGGTTTCCTTATGAATGCGCTGATACATGTTCTTGGAAAGCATGTTGACCATACGACAAGGCTCCTAATGCACGCAAACTCGTCGTAGACCGATGTCATTGTATTTCTCGTGAAAGCTGTGTTCTTCAGTGTTTCTCCGATGCCATCTCTCGTTCTTAACTTTCGCATTGAAATCTACCAGTAGAATTTTGACGCCGTTTGTTGGAAGTCACTCGATCAATGTCTGCAGGCGGTCGTAAAATTTGTCTTTCACTGCTTCTTCCTTCACTTGAGTGGGGGCGTACACGTTGCGGAGCCTGAGGCTGACAAATCAATTTTTAATGCGAATCGCATACAACCATTCATTGATGGGGTTGGAGTCAATAACGTGCAATTTGAGCTGATAGTTCACTATAAACGCAACCCCAAACACCTTGTGTCCACATGGTTTACCGCTTTTGAAAATTTTGTGCGATTTCTTGTCGTTGATCTCGCTGCCAATCCAATTTGTTTCGTGGACTGCAGTGATGCTCAGTTTGTATTTCTCTTCCTGTTCTAGGAGGGCGTTCTTGGCCCCCGATGTATTCAAGTTTAGAGAGCGTACATTCCAGGATCCGAAAGAATATTCAGTTAAACGTTTGCGTGTTCGTCGTTGTTGATCCGTCCAATCCGAGATTTCTTTCGAGGTTTCTTGTCATGGAGCTGTTTTTGCATTGATCGATTGTCGGCCTATCACTAAACCCCAATCAGGGCTTCGGTGATAGCTGCTTCAGGCGGTTCATAACCTGCCGGAGTTCACCCAACTATGTTGCAGGCTTGACTACGTACAATAATTCATGCCTCCCTAATGACCTGAGGCGCTCAGGTATAACTCAGTCTGTCAGGTTACAGCTATAGTTTCTTCCTCCTTTCAGAATGATAGCTTTGGACCGGGGGGTGACCGGTAGCTCATTGCATCCGTCTTATATCTGACTACCGGCGTTTCGGGTTGGAATCCCTTCCATGATGACGTTCGTGGCCATGGATGTTTGTTTTGTCTTCCCCTGTGGTGCGGGGCGTAATAATAAACCACATTCGATATACCGGATATTGTTCGGTGTTTCTACTTTGTTCTAAATAATAAACGGCGTAACCTGTTCAAAGCTACAACTTTTATTTTGTATGTAAATACATGTATTTCGAGAGCTACTTACTCTTTTCTGCAGTACAATGGTTACTGTGGTTAATAAACCACAGCATCTCCCAACTCCAGTAGGCAGCTAAATGGGGGAGTAGGAGAGGCATGAGGGCAACTGTATTCTCTGAAACTAGTTTATGCCAACGAAACGTCAACTGGACCACATGGAATACTTGACGCGCTATGCTCCACAAGGGGTAAGGGCAATTGAGTAGTATGGCTTGGGACAGGCTTCGGCGGTATTGACATCTAATTTAGAATAGCTTAACTCTTGAGAGTTTGCTAATTGGAATGACGAACAGCCGAACACTGAACAGAGAAGCGTAGGAGTAGTATTGGACAACATTACAATTAAGATAAAGGCATATGCTTTTTGTTTAAATTATGTCAGACAAATAATGCAGAGCGTCGTCACCTAGGGCAAACGATTAGCTCAGATGGGAAAACTTGTATCAATCAATGAAGTTATCACCATGCATTTGGAGAGACGACAGCTGGTGAGGGCCATTGCTAGTGTGTTCCTATACGGCCTAAAGCTGAAATTATATTTTCAGCTTTAGGCAGTAGTAGTAGTAGTAGTTTGTGGCAAAATTACTGCAGTCGCTAATGTCATTATTGTACTTTCACTTTGTTTTCAGTTAAACACAGCGTCCGTTGACAAAAAAAAACTTGACAAATCAAACAATTGAGTTTAAGAATTTCAGGAGTTTGGATGAAAATGCCGTTCCTATTTCTACACTTTTGCTTTCACTGTTTTATTTACTGACCTCAGTGCCCCAATTGTGTTACCAGCTTAATAATTAACGGGGAGGTTCGCTTGGTGGTTGGTCCAAAGTTGATTCCCTATGTGGGAATGTAGCAATCTACCATGTACGAGTATATGCAAGATCACTAGCTTTATACCGAAAAGAACACGTTCGTACTATTTAAAGCCGAAATGTACTCTATCCTTACTCCAAGTTAATTTACATTTTAGCAGCGTGAACCTAGATTTTCAGTTCAGTTCGGCTTCAGAAGAGTTGAAATACACCTTCTCTTGTTTTTTACCCTATTTCTCTTCGATAATCCAAATACAAATTTTCCATTCAAACAAAACTCTCGACTAAATCAGAGATGAATCAGTCAAATAAAATGACACAATATTTGCCTAAAAACCACATTAACTGTCAAAAATTCTGACAGTCCAATTTGTTAACATTGATTGACACTCACCCCCTTTTGTCACATTAACATTTTTTAATCAATTCACCGGCATCAACCCTTTTGAAAATGAGACCTTAATCAGAGCCTTTTTTGCGTCATCAGCCCTCAAAAACAAAAAAAAAATTCCCGCCCGGCGAGTAATTTGATCACTTCCAGCCACCCCAGGAGGTCGCCGATTCATCCCCTTCAGTTGAACCCCCAAACTATGGCAGTGATGAGTTCCGTTACGGATGCTGCGTTTTCCATCCGAACGAACAGCGTTTCACCCTCATAAATCACACTCTGACTATGAACTCTGGTAGTCGAGTGCTGTAATTTGTTAAGTGTCCTTTTTGCTTGCCAAGCCGAGATGTTTGCATTTTCAAGGCTCATTCGTACGTACGACGAGAAGCTGGTGTTTTGCAGGGTTGCGGTAGTAACTGCGGGGATGGTGTTGTTGTAAGGAGGAGTGCATGCGTTCACATAATCGCATAATAACCCCTCGCTTGAAAGGTTTATGAGATGTTCCGTGCGGTAATCAAATTTGGATTAAATTGATGTTTTCGGTGGAAAATGGAATGGAAAACAATGGATTTCACCGGGGTGGAGGAAATGAGATGATTGAGGGTGAAGGAGATGGTGTCTGTTTTCGTAAATCGAAATAATCAAAACATGATTTTAGGATTGGATAAAGGAGGGTTGAAAGATGACTCGTAATTTTTGGAATGCTTTATATATTTTGGATAATGGATAAGGAGTTGTTTGGGGTCTGGAATTACTGACTGTATCCACGGGTGCTACTGGACAAAAGGAGTCTTGTCCAGTAGCAAATTTTAAATTTCTTTATTTGTTTTGTTTGTCTAAGCTTTGGAGCTACAAAACATGCCTAGAATCACATTCCTTAAGAAATTAACAATAATAGAATCCTTCTTGTTGAATTAAAATAAAAGAAATGCTTAAAAATTGGCTTTAAAATGTCTGACGAGAAAAAGCGCCCACTTGTAATATCCTCACATTAACGATCAACCTAAATTCTTTAACAACAACATCCAAAACATACCAAACCACGACACGAATTCTTTCCAATATTTGCGGAACAGATAAAATTTCTCAAGTGGAATTTCGGAAGGCTTAAGGCGTTTCTTCTTGTCGCCACCATTTACGGCAGCTTTAAATAGCGGACAATAATTCGATACTGTGTCCTTACAAAACAAATAAATTCCGCTAAAATTAACACATGTCCATTGTTTCTGCAAATATTTTTGTTCTTATCTGTACGGTCCTTGATCATGCAATGAAGGAATTCGCCGATTAATATTTTTGCGATAGATGCCACTACCCGGTCCCAATGGAGTACCTTTTATGGTTATGATCAAAGGAGGTATGATACGAAGAACGTGAATTGAACGACTTTGTGTGTGAACAAAGGAATGGTGTCTGTAGGCATTGCGGCAATTTAGGTTTTTGTGGGAGTTTTCAGTGGCTCTGAATCGGGAGTGGTGTTAGCGATTCAGGCTGTGCAATTTTGGATGCATTAGAGTAGGTAGGTCCAGGTAGGTAACCTGGCTGCAATAACAAGCACAGCACACAGCCCATAAGCTGGGGTTCATCAACCAATAGCTTTTCTAAATCTGAAACCGGTCGAACCTAGTGATAATGCGAAAGAGGCTACAAATATACCACGAGTTTGTTAGATTGTAATTTAATGAATAAATTGCAAATTAACCTACATCACTCAAAAGCGTCCTCAGCGGCTCTTGCACTTCGCTTGATAAACAGGGCGGAGGATGTCATCCTAGTTAAGAAACCCTGGGTCATCATCAATGAAGTAGTTCATAGCCTAAATTGTCTCAATTACATTTTTTTATATCAAAGATCGGAGCAAACCTCGTTGGTGTACCATAGTGAAAAACACCCTAGCAGTTTTTATGGTTCCACTAAAAAGATATCGTGTTAGTGACCTTAAACCTTCACCATATGAAAGCAGCCTCGGCTGCCATTCTTCTTCGTCTGGGCAGTGAAGAAGATATCGCATTAGTTCAGGAACCTTGGGTTGTGGACGATCTCGTTAGAGGTCTGGGGTCTGCTGATTACATCATTTTCTATATTAAAGGCCAGGGTAGACCACGGTCTTGCATTCTCGTTAGGAAACCCATCAAGGCCTTCCTACTCTCAATTTACAGCGATAAAGACTCTCTGTTAGTCTGCCTGGAGCTCAAAGGTAAGGTGTATTGGGTTACATCTGCTTATATGCCGCATGACAGTGTGGGCACGCTCCCTTCACCCAATCTTAGGGATGCCATTGCGGCAGTGCGGACATCGAAAATCAGTATGATTCTTGGTTGCGACTCAAATGCGCATCACGATGTCTGGGGCAGCTCGGACACCAATGAGCGCGGAGAATCTCTTCTCGAATACATTATGGGAACTAATCTCTTATTCTGCAATGTGGGCCGCGAGCCTACTTTTATAACAAAAGCCAGACAGGAGGTCCTAGACATATCTCTGGCGTCGGATGACATCATCCACCTTATCAGAAACTAGAGAGTGTCGTCGGAACACTCCTTCTCTGATCATCGATACCTCCAGTTCAGTCTCACCCAGCGTGCTGAAGCAATTTAACCCATTATAAATTGCAGAAAGACTAACTGGCCTAAGTATTGTCATGCTCTTTATGAAGGGCTACCTCTACTAGCAGGTCAGCCCTGCAGCGAACGGGAGCTGGATGATATGGTAAATACTTTCACGGATGTTATGAAGACAGCGGTGTCTTCATCATGTCCGGTTACCTCACATGCAGGAAAGAAAAAACCAGCCTGGTGGAGTACTAGGATCTCCGAACTTAGGGCTGTGCGTAGAAGAAGCTTTAATAAGGCTAAGGTTTCAAGGCTGGAGTCGGATTGGCACTCATATAAAAAACATCTGAACTCTTTCAAGAAACAATTAAGAGGGGCCAAACGCAATGCATGGAGGAGCTTCTGCGAACGTATCGAAGGATCCAGCGAAACCTCTAGATTTCGGAAAATCCTAGCGTCAAATCCATCTATGCCAAGTTTTCTTCAAAAGGAAGACGGTTCTTGGACGTCTTCGAGCGAGGAATCCATCATGTGTCTACTCGACACACATTTCCCTGGAAGTTCGGTTGCGGCCCCGCTGAGGGACCCCTCCACTTGTCACATAGCGCCATGTGATAGTGCATCCATTCTATCTCGGGAGAAGATTGTGTGGGCAATCTCCAGCTTTGAACCTTATAAGTCGGCTGGACCCGAGGGTATCATTCCTGCGGATTTGCAGCATTGCATGGATATCGTATATCCTTGGATAGAGTGTATCCTAAGGGCCTGCCTGGAGCTGGTGTACGTTCCTCGCATTTGGAGGGAAGTGCGGGTGATCTTTATCCCGAAAACGGGTAGAGGTTCGCATTCGCACGTGCGCCCAAACTATCTCCGACCAATTAGTCTCTCTTCAACTATGCTGAAAGCATTGGAGAGACTGATTGACATTCATTTGCGGGATACTATCCCGCCACTGCTTTTGTCCACGTCGCAATATGCCTATTGGAAAGGTAAGTCAGCGGACACGGCTCTGCACTCTTTGGTCCGTCATATTGAGAAATCTCTTGATCAAAACGAATACACAATGGTCGCATTCCTGGATATCGAGGGTGCTTTCAATAATATTAGATCTAGTGCGATTATTGAAGCACTTCTGGGTCTCCAGGTTAATTAGCCGCTTTACAAACTGGTTAACATAATGCTAACATCTCGGTGCATACACGCTACCCTAGGTACATCGTCGGTTTGTAGGGATGTCTGTAGAGGAACCCCGCAAGGGGGAATACTGTCTAAACTTCTTTGGTATATAGGGATCAACAGACTGCTTCTAAAACTGGAAGAGGTTGGGTGAAAAGTTATTGCGTATGCAGATGACGTTGCCATCGCTGTCACAGGTAAGTTTCCTGATGTCCTTTGCGGGTTACTGCAGAATGCCCTTTCCATTTTAACAGAGTGGGCTAACCTCTGCGGCGTCGGAATTAACCCTGTTAAGACGGAGCTTGTGCTCTTCACTAGAAGACGCGCGATTCCTCCTATTGAATCTCCCACACTGGAGGGCATCAAACTGGTCTTCATCTTCAGCTAAGTTCCTTGGTCTCATTTTTGACAGGCAACTAAGGTGGAAGCCTAACATTGAAGAGCGGGCCAAAAAAGCTACTGTTGCCCTCTACTTGTGCAAAAAGGCCATAGGTAACAACTGGGGCCTACAACCTAAAGCTATATATTGGATATCAGCTGTCGTACGTCCTATACTACTGCACGGAATTAGTGTGTGGTGGACGGCACTCCGAGTAGCGGCCTATTGTAACCTACTGAGTGAGATACAAAGGCTAGCAACGCTGGCTATAACGGGGGCCTTTAGAACAACTCCGTCAGCCGGATTGGACATGGTGCTCGGCTTGCTACCTCTATGCATATTTGCGGCGAACAGCTGGCGGCTAACACGGCTTTACGCCTTCGCGAAACTTGCCAGTGGCGCACGTTGAGTTGTGGACACTCGACTATACTGGGCAACTTTGATCTTCCTGCGGAGACTGATTATACTTGTGCAAAATACGTTTTTGACCGGAACCATACCAGCTTGATTCCGTCAAGGGATCTATGGGGTGTTAACACGCTCATGACCACCGACTCCATGGTCATCTACACGGATGGCTCTAGGACCGACGGCGGAGTCGGGGCTGGTATCTATTCGGAGGGATTGGGAATTAACTTGTCATTACGTCTTCCCGAATTCTGTAGTGTCCTTCAGGCGGAAAATTCGGCAATCCTGGAAGCTCTGACATGGCTGGGAAATCATGTTGTGACCACGAGGGACGTTACTATTTACACGGACAGTCAGGCTGCAATTCGATCATTTGAATCCGTCCTGACCACATCGAAAACCATCGCGAACTGTCATTTAGCCCTCAGGGAGATGGGTGGTTTCTTCAACATTGCGCTCTGCTGGATACCGAGCCACTGTGGCTTCGCAGGCAACTGCGAGGCGGATGAGCTGGCTCGGGAGGGGGCAACCGGAGCTATTGAGGGGGACCGTGTATGTAAACACCAAAATGCCTGCCTCATCGTGCAAACTTGTCATCAAGGCCACCGCAGTTGACAGGGCGAACATGAGATGGTTAAACGGCGATACGTGCCAGACAACGAAGTTGATTTGGCCGAAACTAGTCGCTCCGCCACACTGCTTTCACTGAACAGGAAACACATTGGCAGAGTCGTGGGGGTTATTATGAAGCACTGTCCTATAGGAGAGCATGCTTGGAGGCTTCGTATTCCTCATAATGACTTTGCAGGAGCTGTGATGACGTGGATGAGGAGGAGAGCGTTCTCCATCTTCTTTGTCATTGTCCGGCCCTGGCCGCGAGGCGGAGGAAATTTCTGGGTTCGTGGTTTTTCCGGGAACTGGAGGACCTAAAAGATATGAGTGTAATGCAGCTCAATCGCTATATTACCAGCACAGGCTGGTTTGTTGCCTAGGTTTAAGTAGGTGACTTTGGCGGTATCACAACGGACCCAGAGGTGGTCCAAGTGTGCTGTGCGGTAGCATGGCAGCCCCTTTACCTAACCTAGTGACCTTAGAAACAAACTGTAGGCGGTACTAGATAATATCCGCCTACCTGCCATATGGCTATTTACTATTTTCCCCTAAATTCCGCATTTGTGGTCTGTTCCGTATCGTTTTTTTGCTGCTATCCGTATTCTGGTCTGTTCTACATACCTATAGTTATAAAGAAATACAGTCAATATTGCATTGTGGTTTTTATCAGGACTTTAAACTTTCTTATCACTAAAGAAGCTGGACAAATGGGTGATTCCGTGCTACTCGATGATATTTTTTTTTGTCATTTTAGGCATCGGGGTGACGTTCACTGACTTTTCGCCGATATAGTTCAAAACGATGTTCCCGCTATGGGAAAAGATGTTCAATGCTTACTGCATTTGCTTCAGCATTAGCTCGCACCAAGGGCACATTTAGACTCAATGCCGCCCGAGCTGCCTAAATCTGGCCGCCCCCACTCACTTATTAAATTTGATGGGTCAGCAGCTACATCGGTTTTGTCAAGCTGAGAAATTTAATCACTTTTTCAGCTAGCTCATCAGTACTCCATGTTGATAAATAATGAAAATTGGTTGTGCAATTCTTTGTAGATGGCGTCGCGACGCCCAGTGGCCAAAAATCCAAAAAAGTTGGCCAAAAGTAGAAAACACTAAGATATTAAAAGTCTCTGATTTTATTCACGAATGAGCGTATATTATAGTTTTTAAGAATAAAGTGGAGTGGGTCATTGCGAGTCTAAGTCAAAAATAACTCAAACTCGTTCTCCACTACTACACAAAAATTAATCAGCTTAACTCTAATTTCTCCTGGCTTGGTCCAGCTGTTTCCGCCATGGATTATGGCAGCTCCTGAAGAGTGAATCCATAGCGTGGACGAAACCAAGTGACAGGAGGAATTGGCGTTAAGCCGATTAATTTTTGTGTGGTAGTGGAGAGTGAGTTTGAGTCATTTTTAACTTAGACTTTATTCTTGAAAGCTAAGATATTAAGTAGAAAATCTGTAATCAGGGGTTTTTGGGGTCCCTGATTGCAAATCTGAAGTCAAAATTGTATAAAACGAAACACGGGGCAACACTGTTTTCAATAAATACATTCAATATTATTGAAAGTTACTGTCTCGGGGTTTTCGGGATCGCTGAAAACGAACCTAAAATCAAAATTAAAAAAAAAAAAAAACAAAATAATGAATCCAGAATAGCAACACTGTTTTCAAAAAATACATTCGATCTCACTGAAAGTTAAATACTATTAGAGAGTTTTTGGGGTCGCTGACTGCGAATCTGAAATCAAAACTGTGAAAGTATAAAATATCGGATACAGCACTATTTTCAATAATAAGTTCAATCTTACAGAAAGTCACTAGTCAGTGGTTTTCGGACTTGGTAAATACGAATCTCAAGTCAAAATTGTAAAAAAAAACGAAAACAGCGGATCCAGAATGGCAACACTGTTTTCAATAAATATGTTCAATTTTGTTAAAAGTTTTTGAGAATGGGTGGTTTTTGAGGTCGCTTGATTGCGAATCTGAAATCAAAGTTATAAAAGAAATGGGGGGGGGGGGGCTCAAAAAATCTCCCGATAGCAACTTTCACGAAGATTGGACGTATTTATGAAAAAAAGTGTTGCCTTTCTGGATCTCCAGTTTCGTTTTTTAAACGTTTAACTTCAAATTCGAAATCAGCGACTCCAAAAACTCTCGGATATTAGCTTTCAGCAAGATTCAACGTACATATTTATAGAAAGCAGTGTTGTCATTTTGGACTCGCCACTTTGTTTTTTTTTTAACATCATATTCGCAATCAGCAACCCTAAAAACCCCAGGTAACTAGTTTCATCCTAATATCATAATAATAGAAGACTTTAATTCGTTTTTTTAATGAGTTAGCCCCACTTGGCAAGAGTCCTAAAGTCCTTCTAAAATTCTTAGGGGCAATTTCAGGCAACTAGATTTTTAATATGTCAAAGGTAAGGGTATAAACTAAAGAACTCAGGTTGAATCAGAGTGGAACCTCCTAAGGTTTTTTTTTAAAGCCTTTCTAAAAATTGAGTTCCCTTAAAATAGTTTCTTAAGGTTACATGCATATATCGTTTTCATCACTCATCCGTGACATGATTTCTTCTTTTTTGCAAATGCATATAATACACATCACGAGGAAAATTTTACATTTCGGAGGATGTAAATTCAATGATTTTTACTGATAACACCCAGTTTGAAGTTACTCTTATTTGTCGACTCTTCTAAAGATTTTTTCCGGTGCGAAGGTCAATTTTGAACTAGTGTACAAACGATATGGAAAATTATATTGACTAAATGTTTTGGGGAACTGATGCTGGGACGACAGCTGAAATCAAAAACCCCATTCAGGGAAAAAAAATGAAAAAGTTCACTTTTTGACTTTTGGCCAGCTTTTTGGGATTTCTGGCCACTGTGCGACGCTGCGGTTTGATTCAGACAAAAGACATGTTGGCAGAGTACACCTATGACTGTCCCTGAATTTTTGAATATATATTTGTTGTTGGTTGCTATAAGTGGTGGCTGAAGCACAACTTGCCAGAGCCCAATTAGCGCGAATGCGCCGTTTTGTAATCACAAACCTCGGCAAAATCGTTTATAAGAAGATGGTTTGACTAACAGGGGATGCAAAGATGCCTAGATCCAACCGGAGGAGTTCAGGAAGTATAGCAGCTCCCCGATCTTCTCCCCCAATACATTCCCCAGGTTAACAAGAAAAGCCTCACCTAATGTTCGATGTCTGGCCCTAGCAAGGGCCGGGCATTTGCAGAGGAAGTGAGTGAGGGTTTCTTTCTCATCCTCACTTCCGCAGCTGCGGCAATGCGGATTATAAGGGATGCTAAGCCTTATTGCATGTTCCCCGATAAGCCAATATCCTGTGATGACCGCCGTGAGCCTGGCGGGACTTGGTCAATAGCTCAGATGTTTTCCTTCAGTCATAGGAGGGCCATATCTTCCTTGATACAGCGCAGGTGGGCAGATTCCGCCATTTTGGATCGGCAATATTGAGGTAGTGAGAGGAGATCTTGCTCTTAACATTCCTCAGCGAAATACAAATAGATTCCGCTAGAGAGCTTTCTCGGACTGCCCCTTCCTGCCAAGCTCGTCGGCTTTTTCGTTTCCCTCAATGTATCTATGACCAGGCACCCAGAGCAGGGTGATATTTAGTCGTCTGCCATGGTGAGTTAACTCTTCCCCACACCGCTCGACCAGTTTGAAGGAAGTACTCACCGAGTTCAGTGCCTTGATAGCGGCCTGGCAGTCTGAGCAAATGGCGATGTTCTGGTTATCTGGTATATCTCTGAGAGTGAGACACGTCTTCATGATTGCAAGAGTTTCCGTTTGGAAAATGCTGGCATAGTCCGGGAGGCGATAACTCTCCGAGATATTCAATGCTTCAGAAAAGATCTCTGTACCGACGCCGCAGTCCATTTTCGACCCGTCGCACAGTGCGTCGTTCCATAGCCAAAAATCGAAAATTTTTTATTTTTGTCCGGCTTTGAAAGTAACCTATCTTTAAGAAAACATGTTGGAGCTCCTAAAAATGATATTTTAAAAATTTTGCTTTTCTTTGTTTTAGTAATATTATGTGCTAAATTCGAAAAATAGAAAATATTGAAAAAAGGGTCTATGAGGTTAAAATTGCGTTTTGAGCTTCGGTGAAGTCCTGGCTACCTAAAGTTATATTTTCCCAATAGACCAGGCCCCAGGCTTACACCCAAAGACAAAAAAAAAAATTTTAATTAAAAAATGTTAAAAAAAAACAGCACAATTATTTAAAATTAAAATAAAACTTTGAGTAAGGATTAAAAAAAAACGTCGCAAAACGTTTTGGGTGGTTGACGGTTTCTGTCAGATGCATATATATTCTTTCATTCTAAGTAGTTTTGGTTTGCCTTTTTTTGCCTTTTTGAGCGTAATTGGCGTTTTTGTGGGATAAGTCACATTTAAAAAATCAATGAATATTTTTCAAGATTCCTTAAAATTAATAATACAGAGAAAATTGCACATTTGTTGCAAGGACTAGGTGCTTACCGTCTGAAATATAAATAAATAAATAAAAAAAATAATTTAATAAACTATAAAAAGTTTATTTATTCTAAAAAGAAATACCCATAAAAGGAAACAAATACACAAGGCATATCGGTTCAACTGGGTTAAAGTTTTTTTTATTATATATATTATTTCGCTTATCTACTTTAGAGTGATTTTAGGGGCGTAATTGTAATTTATATGCGTGAAAAACGCTTTTGTAACACATGTAAATATGTATATGTATGTTAAAACTACTAAAAAGTTCTAATTACGGACAAAATTTTATATTTTATAGGTAAAATAAGTATTGTGCTTAGAGTTAGACTAGCAGGACCGGAAAAAAAGTAAATAAAAGAATAATAAGGATATAATGAAAGAATACACTTCAATTTTTACGCTCTGGGTGCTAAAAGCATCAGCTAACGTAACGAATGAAAATTCGAGCGGAGTAATAAAATAAATGTTGTAAAATGTCACAGCTAGTTAGAAAATTCGACACGGTTCATACATAAACTTCAAATTCCGCATCTGTGTACCTGTGCTAAATTAAATGTTAGGTTGTTAATTGCCTTGATCCTTCCAAGAGAATGGGAGGGTACAATCCGAGTGAGATTCCTCATAACTGACGCCATTTTTTGTTTGTAAATTCATTCAAAAGGTATAGGTACAAGTAAGTAAGGTAATTAAGCTATTAATATCCTAACGTTAGAAAATCAGATCATTAAAGTGTCGTAAGATTGAGTGACTTTTTGTGAAAGAGTGCGTAAAGTGCAATATGTGCATAGCATCTCTTTGAAAATTTAAGATATTCTGTGTTACCATTTAAAAGATATTACGTTTTACCACCAGCCTCCTAATTACAGCAAATTTAACTCACACTTTTCGTAATATATCAAAACTGCGACCATCTATCTTAATCAAATTTATGGAGTTTAAAGATTATGTATAGCTCCCCATTCGTGCGAAATTTTAACAAAATCGGTTGCACAGTTCTTAAGATACTGATTTTTGATCACTTCGACGCACTGTGCGTCGGTGAAAATCGTGATGTCAAAGTCCTTCACCACCTCTATTTGTTGTAGTTTTAAAATATCCATCATTGCACTGTAATATCACTTTTCGAGTAAATTTGCCGGGAAGGGAATAGCATCGGTTAATTTGAACTTTAGTCAATTTACCCAATACGGATTATTCCGTTTAGTGCCAATTCATACTTGCGTTGTGCCGGAAAAGAAAAAGCATTTTTATAACTTATTATTTATGTTTTCCGGCAAACCGAAGAAAATTGTATCGAACACGCATTACATAAACAACGAGTCATAAAAAGGCATTCTTTATTCCGGTAAATCGTAAGTATAACATGACCATTAAGACGGTGATCCATCAGCGGTTTTGCTCGTGAGAGTATTACTCGCAAATTTTACTCGAAAACTTGTCTTGAAACCAAAGGCATTCGTTATCATTAAAGCCAATAAATGCCGTTAACAATAGCAGTTTAACGTTTTGCAAATTCATTTGGTTAACACCCAAACGGGGCACCATGAGCTGTTGGTATTGGGAACCTGTCAACTCGGTTCGCAGGTGTGTGTAACGGACGGTTTGGTGGGTATCCGAAGATGCCTGTGGGGATGGAGCCTTAGGTAGCATAATGACCGTGAAGGTCGGGCCGTGCCATCTGGCGAAGAAAGAGGCCCCTCAACGAGCTAAGCAGTGGCCTACGCTTGCGGTAGCTCAGTTCGGGAGATGTGGGTTGGGTTTTCGCCGCTCGTTGCCCCTGACCTTTACGTATTAATAAAAATTCATAGGCCTTGGGAAGACAACACAAACAGGGGAAGTAAAAATGGGGAATAAAATAAAAAATAGTCAAAAAGGATGGAATGGTTGGCGGACGGATCAGACGCCCACACGATCGCACCTGGGTCCGGGTATAATGGGACTCTCGGCCTCTGGTTTCGTACCACCCACAGACCACTACTCATCAGGTGCTGCTTTGATCTGCCGGTGGGAGCAGCACTACCAGACCATAATATGATTCATTACAGGTGGTTTATTACAACTTTTTGCTTATGTTTTACCGAAAACCGAAAAAAAATTGTAACGAACACGCATTACATAAACAACGAGTCATAAAACCGCATTCTTTATTCCGGTAAATCGAAGGTACATATAACATGACCCTTGACAGTATTACTCGCAAGTTTTACTCGAAAACTTGCCTTGGAACCAAAGGCATTCGTTATCATTAAAGCGAATAACTTCCGTTAAAAATAGCAGCTTAGCATTTTGCAAATTCATATAGTTAACACCCAAACGGGTCACTATGAGCTGTTGGTATTGGGAACCTATCAACTCGGTTCGCAGGCGTGATACACTTAATTTTTAATTTTTCTTATCCCGAAGTCAGATATTTGCCGTCCCTATAATTCTGCCACCCTAGGCTATAGCCCATAGAGCCCATACGTATGTAAATATTCACCTGACTCGCACCGGATCGAAATGAAATATTTTACTCTAATGCGATTTGATTTAAAAAAATGCCTGCCTAATAAATTGACTCACTTAATTAAGAGAATAATTTTTCCTTATAATGGCCATGAAAGACAATTGCTGAAGAAAGGGTTATTTTAATATAATTGCAAAAGGCATCTGCAAAATATTTTCACGGCTTATAAATTCTCCCCGCTTAACGAACATCATAACTTACCGCGTAAACACGCATCCCTAATCTGTGAAAGAATGTGCATATAAAAACGTGGCTAAATAGAGCCGTTGTTAGCATTAATTAACACAAGTGTTAAAGTTTCTTTTACAATCGCATTTCGCGTTTACATCTTCGCGTAACAGGCGAAGAATGGGCTCAATTATGTGCACGTTTGCTAACGAAGGTATCGAGCATGAAATAGCTCCATGGCTATAATGGCCATTGGAGGCGATAGACTCAGTCGTTACCCATGATTCCACTTTTTATGTACAATTTATAAATGTAGGTGTCCATTTTCGTGGTATTTAAGTTAACCACAAGAAATGGCAACAGCAGGAGGTTGTGTTTCTTTAATTAGCTGCTGTTTTAAACAGAAATTGTATGGTACATTAAACGGCGGCGTCAGACAATGTATCCTTCTTTCAGAATACTTTCTTTTGTTATGCTGAAGCAAATAAATGTTGCAACAATTATTTTATCTAAGAGTACCACTTGCTATATGCCACAATAATGTCCAGAATATACCATGTGATATTATCGAAAATAATTTGAACATTTTCGAGGCAAAATAATATTCTTTTAATTCAATTTCATATTTTTTAAGCCAAATTCATATTCTGCTAAGTCAAAATGTACTATACATAATTTTGTTCAATTTATATTCATATTGTTTTCTTTTAACTCGTATTTACAATTTTTCCAATTCTATGTTTTCCAAGCATAATTCTTAGTTTTTTAATGAAATTCGTACTTATTCACTTAAATAATTGTCGAATAAGAATCCACAAGCACTATTATTGGATGATAAGTTTGACTTAATAAACTATGAATTTGTCTCAAAAATATATTATATATTTGACTTGAAAGAAGAAGAAATATGAATTTGGCATGAACAATGAATTTGATCCAAAAAATCTGAATTTTAATTGAACAAAAAATGTGAAATTGCTTTAAAAAATTACAAATTTGACTTGAGTAAGGATGGAATTTGACTGAAACAGCTTTCTGTAATGAATTCGAGTAGACTGGTGTATCATTTGGTTCATCAAAATTCTCACAAAACAAAAAAAAAACATTGCTTTGGCGCCCAACGTGGGGCCCATTTCGCCAACTACAATAAAATTTAATGGATCATGCTTCCAAAGCTTCACTGTCGATTCTAGACTCTTATTTTATTTTTTTATTTATTTTACTTGCATTTCCAATTCGATCCGAAAATAAGATTTTTACTATATATGTACACATTGTACAAACAATGTTTCTTTTGTGTTGTAACCGACACTTTTGCGTCGCGAGTAATTGCCCTTTAAATACATGGAATTATGGTGTTTATAAAGTTTACTCCTTTATTCCGAGCCATCTATTTCACAGGATCTTTATCTTGCCACTTTGTAAGAAGCATCGTCCGCACACATAACGTTCATTTACAGTAAGAAATTTTATTGATGTGTAAACATCTTATCGCTCAGTACGGGATAAAACTATAGAAGCTGCGGAATGCGTATCTTTTGTGTATGTACGAATACATGTGAATTATTTGAATTCTCAACTTTATGCATTCCGTACTTAAGTTTAGTGTGCACACATAATAGTCTTCGTTACCAGCTGCGTAGCTCCATCGGTAGCATGTTGGACTATAGAACATATCCGGTGCGGTCCCGGGTTGTAACTCCTGTTGTACCGAGTGTTTATTTTTCTTTTTATTTTCTGTTGTATTTTTAAAATGAAAATGTATAGGTATATTGGGAGACGATTAATATAGAAAGCGGCCAGAAAAGCGACACAAAAAAGCGGCGTGGTTCTAAAGGAGATTCGCTAGCATGAACGAGAAAGAGACATTTGATTTAGATGTAGGGTATAGTAGTTGAGGGCAAAAGCCTTCTTCCACAGTCCTCTCCGTGAGCGCCTTCTGGAACGGCTAACCAAGCCAACCAAGTTTTGCAGCTCAAAACATTTGGTAGAGGCACATAACGATGATCATCCTGAATAGCCAATAACACCAATAACGTCACACCCAGCTGCAAAATCTTCAAAAGACGCGCGAACACCATTGGAGAGGTACCTCTACGCTATATAAAAAATAGCTCACAGCGGCTCATAGGTCACCTAAGGAAGCAATCCTTCCCCTAACATTGGGTATGTAGGCTTGCAACCTGCGTACCTGAAATTAATTTACGCTCGAAACATTAAACGAGCCTCGGATACCACGCACTGATTCACCGGCAACGACTTTCGGCTACAAGAAACGGACAACGATCGATTTTTGGAACGTTCGAACGATGTGGGGCTAGTGCACTAGTACGAGGCTCACTGAAGTCGAACGGGAAATGACCGCATATAACATCGATATACTAGGACTGGGCTAAACAAGATGGCCTGGATCGGGAACGACTTTATCACCAAGCTCCGAAACAGTACCTCGAATGGCAGGCGTCGGAATCCCATTGACTAGGGATGCACGTCTATCTCTAATTGATTGGAAGCCCATCTCTGACCATATCATCACAGCCAGATACAAATCCAGGGCAAGAAACATCACAATAATTCAGTGCTACGCCCCGACTGAACCAGCAGATCAATCAGCAAAGGACGAATTTTATCAACGACTTGGCGACACTTTCGGCAAGGCTCCCAAAGGTGACATAAAAACTATCACGGGGGATCTCAAGTTGGGCCTGACAATACAAACTTAGACACCTAATAGGCAATCACGGAATAGGCAACAGGATCATAAATGGGGAGATGTTCGTGGAGTTGTGCAACTCGTCATTGGCGGTACCCTGTTCAAGCACAAAACGCTGCCACTTAACAACCAGGACCTCTCCGGATGGCAGAACAGGAAACCAGACTGACCATATAGCCGTTCCAAGACATGGAGGAATTGTCTTTTGGACGTCAGGTCGAAGCGAGGTGCTGATGTTGGCAGCAACCACCAACTTGTTATCGCAAAAATACGCTTACGAACGGAAGCGATCCAGCGCCCTCAAAATGCACGAATCTTGCCACGTTTTAATGTGGAAAAGCTTAAAAACACTATATAAGGGCGACCACAGAGTGGAAGCTGGTGCTGATGCTTGTGCTTTGTTTTGATTGTGAGCACTCAGTGAAGAGAAACATTCACGTGAAACGTGCTCATGGAGCTTTCCCTGCCCATGCTATTGCTAAAGCTCAAGATCGCCTTCGTAATTGTCCGGTGATTTTCTATATAAAATCCATTCATAACACACATAAAAATGAAACGAATACACCGGACAATTACGAATGTCATCTTCAGCAACATTAGCAGGGAAAGCTCCATCAGCACGTTTCATGTAAACGTTTCTTTTCACTGAGTGTTCAGAATCAAAACACCAGCACAAGCGCCAGCACCAGCTTTCACTCTGTGGTCGCCCTAAGACATGCATATTCCACTTCCTTGCACGTGAGAGCTATTGCACCAACCACCTTGTGAGAATCCTACAATTGATGATAGATGGAAAGTTGCTAAGGACTGATTTATTTCGTGTGGCGCAAAATTTGCGGGTCGATTTTAGCGCGGTAGGAGGCCATTCATTAGTGACTCTACGTGGTCTCTAATCTCAGCACGCAAGAAAGTTAAGGAGCAGATTAACACAGCTGCTGACCACTCAGCCAAAGACCAACTCAGAGCTGAATACCGTTCACTACAGAAAGGCGTTCAAAGAAGCGTAAGATGGAACAAGCGAAATTACATCAACGCATTAGCGGAGAAAGCAGAGGAAGCGACTTAACGCGGTGACAGTGGAACCCTTTTCAAGCTTATCATTAACTGGCAAATCTTTTGCAGCAGAACATCCCGTTAAAGATAAAGGTGGGTCTCTACTGGTAACCGTAGAACACAAACTGCGGAGATGGAGAGAACACTTCATTGAGGTCCTCAACAACACCTTTGGATCTTCGAATGCATCATCATTAGTATCAGATGATATTTTTCTCCCCCTTATCCAAGAGTGATGGGAAACCGAAACTCTCCCTAGAGAGTGGAAGAAGGGCGTCATTATTAAAATCCCGAAAAAAGGCGACCTGAAGGATTGCAATAATTGGTGTGTGATCTGTCTTCTCCCAGCAGTTTCTAAACTGAAAACAAACAGTTGACCGCACATTGAATGATGAACAAGCTGACTTTCCCGAGGGCTTCTCATGTAGCGACCACATCAGCACCCTCCGAATTAATATTGAACAATCCGCAGAGTGGAGATCCCCATTACGTCTCATGTTCATCGATTTCGAGATGGCGTTTGACAGCGTTGGCCGGGAATACATCTGGAGGGCTTTACGTGGGAGAGGCATACTAGATAAAATAATTTTCCCTCATCAAAGAGTCCTACCAGGGAGCCCAATGTCACGTCTTACGCAGGGGTAAGCTATCAAATCCTTTCGAGGTCCATAGCATAGTGAGACAAGGCTGTATTTTTTCACCTATACTGTTTTTAATTGCCATTTATTATATACGAGTACTAAGCGGCGCGCTTCAAGAACACCACAACGAAGGTATAAGGTGGAGTTGTCCAAATACCTTCAACATCTAGACTATGCTGAAGATATTTGTCTTCTATCAAATAAATCGGATCAAGTAGCTCAAATGTCTGATGCTCTGCATTACGAAAGCCGTAATGCGGGGCTTAAAATCAACGCTACCAAGACTAAGTGCTTGAACTTGGATCCAGGGAGGCAAAGCAAAATTTGTGTTTGTGTGAGGTAGGCGTTCTCTTGGCCTGGTCATGCCCATTTTCAATACCAACCAACTAGATTATACTTGCAACATTTGACCAAAATTTCAAGGGTCTAGCTTCATTTTATCGAAAGTTATCGTGCGAACGGACAGACAGACGGACAGACAGACAGACAGAAGGACAGACAGACAGACAGACAGACGGACAGACAGACAGACAGACAGACAGACATGGCTAAATTGAATCAGGAGGTGACCCTGATCATTTATATACATATATATGAACATTGCTTTACCTCCGGAGCCTCCTTTAAGGTGGTTACATATTTTCGTTGTGACGAAAACAATATACCCTATACTATAAGTCTAGGGTATAAGAATCGTTATCAACTTTTGGTGGGATAATTGAACCCACATTTTATGACGGGGCTTTGCACTAAGAGCTCTACAAAATCTCCAATAGTTTGCCCAATTTCTTACCTTTCGGATGACATAAATATCTATGACTTGGATTTGAAAATTCCCAAATTTCCCATCAAAAGTTGATATCGAATTTTTTCTAAAATTGGAACTTTGTATCTCGGGCGGTGGAATGAATTTTGAAACCGTTGAGGTATCATTATAACGAGTATTTTGTGTGTATTCAATTAGCCTTAGGCCTTTAAATCGAAGTTTTTTCTAGAAGGTCAGACTTTTTGACAAGAATTGGGAAAAATGCAATAGCTCTATAACGGTAAAAGATAGAGGGTTCATTTGGAGGCCATTTTTCCACAAACAGAGTGTGGAATAAGCCCTAGTCCTATGGCGATCTTAAAGTGGGACTCTCTGTACACATTGCCATATCTACGGAGAGGTGTTACATATTTTCGTCGCGACAAAAACAATACACGACCCTATACCTTATAAGGTCTAGGGTATAAAAACTTCCACTGAAAGAAAATCAAATTTAAATATGCGATGAAAATAAGATAAAAGTAGGGTTTAAAAAAAGAACAATTTCTTAGAAAGCAGATGTAAGTATGTTAGGTGTCGTCCGACGTTTGTAGTTGTCAACTAAATCAAAGGAGACGCAGCTTTCCCAAACTACAAATTTTATTTATATGTATATATATATTTCGGGAGCGACTTACCCCCTTCTTCAGGTAGCTTTTGTACTGAAGAAGGGGGTAAGTCGCTCCCGAAATATATATATACATATAAATAAAATTTGTAGTTTGGGAAAGCTGCGTCTCCTTTGATTCAGATGTAAGTATTTGAAATCGGCGAGAAGTATGGGACGTTCTGTAGGTATATGGACCCTTAGTAGTTGAGCTCCGGGCCCGGATTTTCTCTCGGCATTCTTGGGCGTACCTCAAGGTATACCTGAATGTATATGGGCGGCTTTATGACCCCCAACCACGGTTTTGTCACACAAAATTATCTCCTTACGTGTGATCAATAATCCTGTCAAACGTACAGGACTGTAAGTTGATCATTTTATTGCTGTTTCAAAATCTTAGCATAGTGACCCAATAATAGTGAAATTACCATACAAAGAGCCTGTTGAGGAGAATCTCCTCGCTTAAAAGGTTTGATATACCTACAACGAATCGTCACTGATTAGGCAAAGTGATTGATTCCGCACAGAACCCCGAAGGCCGATCATATCCGGGTGCATGTATCAATTTTTTTCTTTCTCCTTTCTGATTTGTTGATTAATTTGAAGAAGTTAATCATTTTAGGTTGAAGATGAATTTTATTGTTTTGTTGCCACCACTGTAACGTGTGTGGTACGCATGCGGAGAAGAATTGGTGGTCTTTGCTAATAGGGTGTAGAGGTCAATGTAATGTGTGTTTTTGAGTAATTGTCGAAAGTGAAAGATTAAATATGTACTAAGAGGTAAACAAACAACAACAAACAATGCATGGTATTGGTTCATTTGTCTATTCGGGACTCAATGCGCATGATGGAGTAATCAATTATGTAGATACATTGTCTTAGAATAATTTGTAAAAAAAGATCGTGAGCCGTGGTAGGTCGATATACTCGTACGTTAGGTAGCATATCGATCTATGAAGCGAGCGCTCGGCGCGGTGGTTTGAATTCCTGCTTATGGTCTATCTCGTGCATCATTCCACCGCATAGCACACCGTTAAAATAAGATAGGAACATAGATGGCATGGAGGGCGTTGGAAAAAAAACTGTGATACTTATGAAACCAGTAACTAATACATAGAAGGGCTGCGACCCATTCCTTCACTCAAGATACTTCCTTTTCGTCGGTGATAATATCTGAAAATGTTGATTATATCTTACTTTCGGCTTTGTACACATCAATTTGATTTGGTGTAGGACTAACCAGTGTTTTCACCAAATTTTCTTTGGAAAAACGATGGAGTGTAGGTCTTAGATCCCCAAGTGTTGGTTTGGGAATGGATTCTCTAACCCAGTTAATGGGCATGCTACACACGACACCAATTTCTATCAAGAATCATACTCCAAGCCTCGTTATTGATTGCATTGCAACACAAATCTAAGTAGGTTCCATTTAACCGACACATTTGTCTAAAATATCGTTTAGTTCTGAGAAAAGCCTTTTCTCTTAACACTATCACTAAGTGGCCTCAAATTCTTATGTCTTGTAACTAAACGCAACACAGGCAGTCTGCCTTGCTAGCACATGACGGCATCGGGAACTGATCCATGCTGGGCGTTTTTAGGTAGAGCACCTGAGGCAAATCTAATCAGTCTACTCGAATGTAAATAATCATTAATAATATAACAACGATCCCATCAGGCTTAAATGGATTTGATGTCAGTCAAAACCTGTCTGTCTGCCTTGCCATCCGATAACCAGGTTGGCTTCTTTGAAATTCGGGATCTGGTGCGATTATCGGAGATGAACCAATGCCGTGGGATCTGCAACTACGAATACATTTTAGTATGGTCGTTGGCTACAGGAATAATTAGCGTCCGCTTGAATTAATTATGGGGTTAGTGTTTGTACATTTCAATTTGATTCGGGGTACGACTGAAGAGTGTCTTCGGATGGTAGGCCGTGACCCTTAAGAGGTGTTTCAAGTACACACTCAGGGCTGGTCAAAGGCTAGGGTGAAACAGTCGGTCGCCTGGGGCGCCGACTCTGAAAGGGCACCAAGGGCAAAGCCAAGCTTGAGAGTGAATTTTGTCAATTTAGAGCTGAATGTATAAATATTCCATTTAGTTTCCGTAAATAATTCGCGATTCATCCGATCGAAAGTGATTCTCACCGTTCGAATTGACACGCGTGAACGAATCAATTTCGAACATTAAGGTTCTAATACACGAGACGCGTTTACGCGTTCGCGCAATTTTAACTCGTTGAGCGTAAACGCGACTAGTGTTTACCTGAGAGTCGGCTTTACGCGTTCGAAGCGAACCGAACGGCTATCGAAGCGTAAATGGCTGACGCGGAAATAATGAACGGGACGCGCGCCGTGTTTACACGAACCGCGTTTACGAGTCGACAGCGAATATACTGTCAGAAATATTATATGTTCGGTATAACTAGTTGTTAATTTCTTTTAAAAAATTGAAATGGCAAACCTGTGGGTCTTGTCTCCATTTTTCGAAAAACGTAGATTGTTGTTAGGCACAATTAGCATACATTTGCTAATTGAAGAAAAGGAGGCAAAGAAAAGAAGAGGGACAATTTGGGCAAAAGAATTATATCTCCAACGCGACAGGGAAAACATCTTCGAAAAAGTCTAAATACAGCCTTTACTAGCGCAACTGTTAAATTGTCGCGAAATAAATTCACAAAATAGGGGGATTCATGCTCACGTCGTAAACGTCGTATTTGTCATAAAGTTGTAAACTTCTGTCATTTTACAATGGAGATGACAGAAGTTCACGACGAATACGACGTTTGCGACATATACGACAGGGAGCGTAAATCCCCCTGCTATGTTTGCTGTTGGCCACTTGAACTCATCTACGGAGAATGAATTTAATACGGGGTTTAATGAGTAGTTTTATGAAAAATTAGCTCTATTGGTATCAGGGCCGAACACAGGCTAAGGCGAAACAGGAGGTCGCCTGGGGCACCGACTCTGAAACGGCACTGAACAGGGCGCCAAGAGGAAAGCCAAGTTTAAGAGTGAATTTCGTCAATTTAAAGCTGAATGGAACAAATTCCATTTACCTGTAAATATTTCGCAATTTATCCGATCGAAAGTGATTCTCACTGTTCTACGTTACGTGTGTGTATTATCCAATTTCGAATCCTGGGTTTAATTCTTCACTGAAATTGAATAAAAGCTCAACACTCAGTTTGTTGTAGCAGCCATAGCGTCGAATTGTGTGTGTGTATGTGTAAGTTGGAAGTTATATGTCAGCAATGGCCTCTCCTATGGTGTCGAAGCCAAGGAAAATGGGAGTTTTGATCGGAGCCTCCCACAGAGCTCCTGGTGTTAACGGTGTGGTAGCTGCTGAGCAATAGAAGGTGTATCGTTACAAGCTGCGCATGTATTCAGAATATCGTGATCGATGCGGGACTAGTACGAATTAAGACGGGAGCCCCAGCCAGATCGAAGCTACGCAAATGTAGTTCTGGTCGATCTAGGTAGGTCAAAGGCCTGTTTTTTAGTACAGCATTGGAATTAAGTCCTGCAAACGACTTTTGAACTTCCTCTATATGTATAGTAGCAATGGCAGCCCTGTAGGTGGCTTCGTCGAATGGCTCCCTTTCATATCTCTGAACTTATTTCTCAAGGTCCCACGGGTTATGTTTGATGTTTCGTGGGGCGGTGTTTTGCCCATGCAATTCACTAAGTACTGCTTCGAGAGGAGAGTGTTGTGGCATCCAATGGGCATTATGAGGAGCTCTTGGTGCAGGTGATCCTGAGATGACATCAAGTGACAGTATGTGACTGTGCGTAATGCAACATTTTGACAAGATTGTATGTTCTTCCAGTGCGTGTCACCCAGTTAGCCACCGATCTTCCAATAGCTTGATATGTTACCAGCAGAGTCTCCTTGTCCATTTCCTTTGAATTTCCAGCGAGTGTTTTGAGAACTTTATTGCGAGCTTTGATTTGATGGCAGATCAAGGAAGCATGGGGGAATGATGTTGCCATACTATCCAGGGTGACACCAAAGATTTTTGGGTAGTTTACAGTGGGAATGGGTTGGTTGCCTTCTGATATATCCAGCTGTAGTTTTATCTCCTTGGTTCAAGAGGTGAACAAGGTGGCAGACGATTTTGGCGCTGAGTTCAACAAATTTTTGTTGACGAAGATGGTCGGCGTAGGTGATGAGTGGAAGTCCTTATGCTGGTGTTGGGAGGCCCGATGTACAGATGTTGAACAGGGTAGTTGATAGGATTCCTCCTCGCGGGACACTGTTTAATTCGCCTTACTTTGGAACGAAAATCCGTAAATGGTTGTCGACCAGCCAGATAGTTTGCTATCAATTTTTTGCCGACACACAAGTCAAACCAAATATTCACGAAACGCGGTGGAAATTTAGAGATTTTATTCCGTTCGTTCTATGAAGGTGACCTTGTTGCATCGTAGTCGCGAACCATTTTGGTTCAATCGTCAATTGTGACCACCGACTATAATTAGTGCCAAGTAAAACAACCCGAACGCTTGAAGCGACGTCGATATTAGTATGAAGCGAAACCGCTAGAACAAAGGCGACGCTTAAAAAAATGTGAAACAATGATTCCTAATATTTACATGAAAAATACTTGCAAACAATATTTAAAGCGATGCATCATTTTAGTTTATATGAAAGACTGTGGAGAGGGCGCCAAAATATCCTTGACTGTTCCTTAAGTTAGACTTTAACCGGTCCTGATTGGCATATCTGCAGAACTTCCTAAGGTACTGTATATTTTTGTTATGGCAAAAAAATACACACTAAGGCCAGTTGGACACGGAACGCACAATACACAAGTTTCCCCTCAAAAAGCACCAGTGACGAGGAAGCTTTGTATGTATCTGTGTATCGGGGTAGGCGATCGAAAAAGTGGGCAGTTTTTGCTAGCTTGGAAGTGTAGTTACAACAGATGGTGGAACATATGCTGATGTACAGTCCCGCATCAATAAGGCTCGGGTAGCTTTTTTCAGTTTGTCTCCTTTCTGGCAAAACAACAACATTTCCAGACGCACCAAGCTCAGGATCATCGAAGCCGATGTAAATTCAGTACTTCTATATGGCTGCTCAACTTGGAAGGTGACCAATAAGATAACAACTAGAGTTTTGTGAACCAGTGTTTACGGCACATCCTACACATACGATGGCCATAGGTCATTTCTAACGACAACTTCCGTACTATTATGTACATGTCAGGACAGGATAGATGCCTCCATTAAAAGGCGAAAGTGGCAATGGATAGTCACACTCTTCGAAAAGGGCCGGAAAACATTGCTAAACAAGCTCTTGAGTCGTGTTGGACGACCTAGGAGTGAGATGAAAGCAATGGCGGCGAAAAGAACGAGATGGAAAGTCGACGTGGCCCCACAAGGAATTAACAGGAACGAGAGAGAGAGAGAGAAAAAAAATAATGCCCACGTCGAGGTTCGTTCACGATTAAACAGCATATGGGCGAGTACTGAAATCATCCTTTTTTCATGTGTTTGTTGTTGGATTAATCGACTCATCAACGGCGGATGAGTACCCGTCGTCAGCTAACAAGCCATGCGTTTTCGTAAACCCATTTGCTGTTTACACGAGACGGGTATGTAGATTTGACGCGCCCGACGGGCTTAAGCGTCACATGTACTAGAACCTTTACACAAACAACAAGCGACCTGCTCTGTAACACACTGACCCAGTGTAATGCCTTGTTTAACCCAATTCTTCTTAAATAAGTAAATCAACTTCCAGAATCCCGACCTGATGTTGGCTTCTAATTTTTTTTAGTTCCGTTTTAATAAATATAAACAGGATTACATGCCCTATTTAATCCAAGGAATGGATTTTTCATGTTTTGCTGCAGTTGGTCCTCTAAAATAAAACGAAGAAAATGTGAAGCCTAGCCATCAAACAGCACTACCACTAAGCACAATTACATGCTGCGAATCGAAATATAATGTGCTTCTGAGGCCCCGAAAGCGAAAGACCTGTCCTGTCCACATCTATACCTCCAGATACATGCTCGGATATTGTATCTAAACCTGAAAACAACAGGTACTCGTACTATCGCGTCGTATGTGATGAAAGGCTTTGAAAAGCCAACAACTCAAGAACAGATCGAATAAATTCGCATGACTTAACTTTGAGAGGATCGGTACGATCAAACAGCAATCGTTTCGGCTCCCTCTTGATCATATGCCTTAAAATGTATAGATACACATCCTTCCATATGTGTTCTCTATTACGGATTACTTTGTTCTTGGACGACTCGCGATAAACGCATTTCTAGTTCCGTGCACTAAAAGGATCAAAGTCGATTTACCTTTTTATAAAAATCGACATTGCGTACATTGATGTTTTCCGCCCAGGTATAGGGTTGAATGGATGGGAAAAGGTAAGTTTGATTTCATTTTTATTCAAAAAAAGGGGTTCGACATGTTGAATGTGCATTTGAGATGCTCTGAAGGCAGCCTGCTATGTATGCCAAGTAGCTAAGGAAGGCAACCAAAGTTTCTGCAAACAACAATTGCGAGTACAGGCATACAAGAATCCAAAAGTATTGCGAAGCGGTCTTCGCGATCATAGCAGCGTTTAAAGGTGTGACTTTTCTAGACTGCGACTGAGCGACTTGCGTTTGCGAATGTGGGAAAAACTATCATAACGGATTTCTATTCATGTATATTTTAAAACTTAGGGAATAATAGAATGCAGGCTGTAGTTGTACGAGTGTAAAAAAATTAAATGCGTGCTAAGAATACCGCGCGTCGAAAGTGTAACTTTTACAAGTCTTGTTAAGGCTGCCAGCATACTTGATTTTGTAATTAAAGATTGAGCATTTCATCCCCTCCCTGTCACCCAAAATACGCCATCAAGAGTATTAATCTCAGAAACACCAAAAACTGTAAATATAACACTAACAACTACGATTTTCATTTAATATTACCCCCACGCCTCCACTACCCTAGGGATTGTGGTATTGTCTTAACAGCCCTACAGTATTTTTTTTTGTCAGAACGCAGGCGATTGACCAAGTTTTTCTGAAATTGAGGTGGTTGCTTCACTTGATATGTACAAATGTATATGAAAACATCGCGTTGCATTATAGAAAGTCTGCCTATGAAATTGAATTTGTATGTATAGAATAATAGACACTGGGGTCATGTTCGCATCATCCCTTTCCTGCATAATTGCTAAAATATAATAAATCAAAAGAAAATTGTGTGTGATGCTCTAGAAATATTTTTTAGCGAGAAATGCTCATAACATAAAATAGTTACTGATTTTGTTAGTATGCCCTTCTGTAATCGCAAGCAGTCTAATTAGGAATTATTTTCACTTATTTGTATGAATATGCGATATTATTGTACATACCATGCGTTTCAGGAAAATTTATGAAGTCAATCCATTTTTTTCGAAGCTCTAGACTGAGTTGAATGCAATGTGATTGCTTTGGATACGCCCTTTGCAAATGGGGACCGCACAAATTTTGCCCATTGCTATATTTTTTTAAATTTGTAACACTTTTTGTTTTACATCACATGCTGGTGCTGTAAAATATTTTCCTCCTCGACCGTTATTAGCTCTTGTTATTAATATTGGTAATACTATGTAACATCACCAGCGCCAATGAGATAAATACGAACTAAAAATTTTCAACACAAAACGTAGCAAGATTAAGAAAAAGAAAAGTCAAGCCGCCCCCAGACTGAACCCGGGGACTTCCGTGCGAAAGTCTAATAGAGCAGCTGCTAAGCCATCGAGCTATGTCCATTATAGTACCATATGGGCTCACTCTACATTCGCACTTCCTGTTAAGCGAAGTAATCATATTCGTCTTGAATATGTTTTCAGATTGCATACCAAAATATACGAGTATAGCCTAAATATTATCGGAATGTGGTGAATCGAGGATCCACTGTGAAATTTATACACCCGGCCACCAATTCTTCATTGAAAATATTCGAATCGATGCTGAATGAACCCGGCGGGAGATCGATCCCCTCCGTCGTGATTCTCGGCTTGCCGACAGTGGGAATGCGTTCTTTATAACTCAGCGGGTGCCCACTGCCAGTCGCCTCACCCGTTGTTATGGTTAAACGTGGTTTTACTGTGTGTGGTAGAATTTTGGGGTCGCGAACCACCTTATTGTCTTCCCTTGCTACCCAAATGTAAACGCACAAAATTTCGTTATCCGAAATTTCGCCTCTCCATTTAGTTTGGTTGAATAGGGTTTTGAATCATGTTTTATGCCTATACAGTTACAAATCTTCCACTTACCATAAATCATTCAAATATAGTGTTCCAAAAAATATAAAAAAGATGTCTAAATGGAGGACCCAACACGGGACCCCCGTGCGGAAGCCTCATCGATCAACTGATCAGCCACTGAGCTTTTCTAAACACGTCGTACACATTACGTGGTATATATGCTAGCTCCACATTTGCTCTTAATGTGGAACGAAATTTTATATCCCACATAAATATGTTTTCTGATTAGATACATATTTCCTCACACAACCAAATGTCTATGTAATCAAAATGTTGTGTTTCCCGGTTTTTAACATTAATGCGAGGAACGGAACAGCTCTTCGGGCGACGACCATCAACCACCATACCACGTATATGGCGTTAACATGCCATCGCCCTTAGCAGGTCGATGGTCATCGCCCGAAAAGCTGATTCCGTATTATGTCGCCACTGCCACCAAGCCAGAAAAAATACAGTGTAGTCGCACTTGTGACTGCTAAGGGCGACGGCATATTAAGCGCCATATACGTGGTCGATGATCGTTGCCCGGAAAACTGGTTCCGTATCATATTAAAAATATTCCATTCGGTCCTGCAATGTACTATATAGGTACAATGCAGTGATCGATTTCCGAATTTCCCTTGCCGACAGTCGCAGTCGGCACCCGCTGTGTTTCAAGTACACAGCGCCACAGTCGAACCCGTGACCAACTACTCACAAGTCGGACTCGCTAACCACTAAGCCAAGAAGTAGATACCTGTCAAACTATTTTCGCTTTATGCACCATTATGTACAATACAAATCGATGAGCTTGTATCACAGCGATGCGAGCGCTTCTCCCTTCTGCGTGGCAGTACTGGTAAATTATATTTTTTCGATTCACTACCCATCGATGTGTCGTCGCTATAAAAGTTACTCTTTAAAAATTAACGGAGCAGACGGCTAATGCCCGACGTCAGGCTGTCGCGCACAATGATGATGATAACGGAGCACTATTTTAATTGTTAATTGCCTTGACCCCTCCAGCGGCATGGGCAAGTCAACATCTCAAGCATTTCTATGCCTTGTTGACGTTTCGATAGCATATCCGCGCCGTCTCTATATTGACAAACTCGGAGCACTGTGATAGTTCCATAGGTACCCACAGGCAGTTTTGGGTCACGCCGAGATTTGAACTCCGAGTTCTAGATTAGTATCGCAGAGTGGTGACCGAGCGATCACGGCCACCGAGCGCGGTACGGCTAATAGTGCTCCGTCATGATAGTTTTTTGCCCAGTCGTAAACGCAAGTCGCTCAGTCGCGGCCTAAGAAGTCAATCATAAGCCCTGGAATACAGTTCGTCGTAAAGTGAAAAGTGCCGTGAAATCTCGTACAAAATGCAATCGAAATCTTTCATCGGTGAACCGATTTGAAATTTTTGTATTCATTTCACGGCATTTTTCATTTCATTTTCTATAACAGGCTTTCGGCGTAGAACTTTAAGCTTGAAACTTATCATTTAAATTGCTTCTCCCCATATAAAATCCCCATTAATATTGAGCCAGAGACGTCGTAGCCGGTGGGTCAGCGGGAGCTGGCGCCCCTCCAATACTTCCGTAGGAGGGGCAAGTAGTGCATTATGTGCCTCCAAAAAATAGGTTGCGAACAGAGTACGAGGCGAGTGCATTCCATTTTTTACCTGATATACAGATCCAATAACCTCTCAATAGTGTTTAGGGGAAACGAAGAGAGGCTTATCGGCCTGTAAGATCTCTGTAGCTCCTCCGGCTTGTTTCCGTTTTTCAGAATAAATACCACGTTCACCACCTTCCATAAGCGTAGTATATAGTTCAAGGAGTAGCTGGCTCTGACCAGAACAATCAAGGGGGTGATAATAAAATCAAGGCTACGTGGAGCAGGAAAGATACCATCAGCAGCAGATGCCTTAAAGGGTCCGAAGAATTCCACGGCCCATTTGACCTTCTCTTTATCAAAAATGACCCCCGAGAGGCAAGTGGAGGCCGATGGTCAGCCGATGGAATAGAAACACAAGGCCCAGCTTGAACTGAAGTTAACGGAGGTATGTAGGAAGAGTTTTCAGTTTACTCTTTACTTCCGCCCTTTTTTGAGAACGAACACTTGTTTACACATAAGATAATCAAGTAGGAACTTACCTCTGCCGTTAATGTCGCTGCTCCCCCAAACAGTGTAGTGGGCGTTAGCGTCACAGCCAATGATGAATTGCCGATTAGAGTTCTTGCAGAAGTCGACAAGTAGCTGGACCTCGGGTGGAGGTATGGCATAGTTTGTCATATATCAGCTTACCAGATGTACTGCTGATGCCGCAAACTCAGATCTTTACCCCACAGGGTTCCTGGATGAGCGCCAGAGTGGTCTTCCTCTCTTCGAATAACCTGCACAGTGTGGCCGATGCTGCTATCGCATAGTGCATGTTAGCAGGCTTGGCGGCTGATAGGGCTCCCACGTTTGCCCTGACGAGACTTGCCGCTCCCATCTACTATACTCACCGTCCTGCAGAGCAACTGTGGCTCAGATGGATGATGGAATACAACTCCATAGCGAACACATGCAAATAGTCAAAAATGATCGTTGAAATCAGATAGCAAAGCTGTTTACTGGTACAAAGTAAATGAAACCGGAATATAGAGGGCTACGCCCGCAATCCGAGGGTTTTGTAGCAAGCACTTATTTTGGTATGTAAGTATCGGTTCCTTGCTCTTCTTGGTACCACTTAAATGGATAAAAAAAATGATAATAAAAATGTCTGACCCATCCTGTAGTATCTTAAATGCCCATTCATATTACGTGATTGTAATGAAACTTAGAACATATTATTGTCTATGGTGTTGGTTATCCTTGGACATCAGTACTTTTGATATCGGTCGTGTTTAAGAGATGCAGGGGTGCGCTAACTGTAACTATGGAAATAAGCTATTATTAACCTATTTTGAGGAGATATACAAATTCCATTATTTCCCGTTTTATATGCTATTCGGAACCCACCTTCCTAAAAGTTTTCATTTTTCAAAGTGTAACGGTCTCGAAATGCAAGGGGGGACAAATTACGATCTAATATTTTCTCCTCCCTCATTTTTTCCGCTTTCTTCAAATTTAAAGTAAATGCCAAAAATAAAATGTCCTCAACATTACCTCTCTCACAACACCCGACTTGCCTATACCAGTCGATAAACAAAATTTGACCTTAATTTCGCCCCACCCCCTCCCCTGCCCGTTATAGTTGGCCAACTACAACACATCGCCCCCTACCAATCTTTACCCTTTCATGAATGTAATTAACCCTAATATGTAACAATAACTGTAGTCCGCACCACGAAAAACAACTTGCAAGTAGTACTCGCACCTTCGAAGCCGGTAGGTGTATTTTTTGTATGAATAGTGTAAAAATGCCTAACTTTAAGTGAATGTACTATTATTAAATATAACATGATTATAATGAAACTTAGAGACATTATTGCCTATGGTGTTGATTATCATTGGCCATCAATATTTTTGACCCCGGGTGTGTCTAAGGGGTGCAGGGGTGTGCTAACTGAAACAATAGAAATGTACTATTATTAACCTTTTTTGATGAGATTTCAAAATTCAAATATTTTTAGTTTTCTATGTTAGTGAAATGCCGCTTTTCTGTAAATTTTCATATTTCTAAGTGTAACGGTTTCGAAATGCAAGGGGGGGACAAACTCGGATGACATATTTTCCCCTCTCCCTCTTTTCCCGTTTCTTCAAATTTGAAAAAAATTCCAGAAATGGAATGTACTTGACGGTACCTTTCTTACGATACCCCACTTGCCTATATCAGACGAAAAAAAAATTTCGACCTTCATTTCCCCTCTATGGGGACCCCCCCTTAAAGTTGACCTATTACGACGTATCACTTTCTCCGGAGAATTATAGTACTTCTACATATTTTCACTAAATTTCATGCGTGTAGCTTCAGCGGTTCGTGAGATATTTCATGGACAGACAGACAGACAGACAGACAGACGGACGCATGACCGATTTCATAAGGGTTTTGTTTTACTACAAAACCCTAAAAATTACCTAGGGAAATTCAGTGAAATAAAATTATCCATACGGGGCATATGTGATTTTATTCAATTCCAAAAAAAGCTCGGTCAACAACCAGCTAGATTTGAACCCTCGAATGAAAGGATGAATACATCGGACTAAAGACTCACCGTACTTAGCTACCGACTCACTGATATGCAGATATATGTTTTAGAAGATGAGTAAAGCTAATATGATATAAATATTTACATTACACATTGAATTAATAACTCCGGTTTATTTTTTTTTTTTTTATTCTGGTTGTGTGTTTTCCACCACCTGTAAAATAAATACACCTCTTTCTCAATTGCCCTAACCCCTTGTGGGACATAGCGCGTCAACTGTTCCATGTGGCCCAGTTGACGTTTCGACGGCATGAACTGGTTTCGAAGAATGCAGTTACCAGCATGCACCTCCTGCACATCCATGGCCACGAACGTCGTCGTGGACGGGATTCGAACCCGAAACGCCGGTAGTCAAATACGAGACTCATGCCTCAACACACTGCGCTACCGGTCGCCCCCGGTTTATTTTTTTTTTCGATTCTGGTTGTGTGTTTTCCACCACCTGTGAAATAAATACACCTAGTAAAGGTATTATATTGATAGATAGATAGATATGATATGTGTGTTTTATTAAAATTCCAATTTTTATAAATAAATACAATGTTGCTTAACTTAACCTCGAATCAGGGCTCTGCACTTCGAAAAGCCTATCGGAGTGCAGGGGGAGGCGAGCGGAGATGGGTGATTTCTTCGATATTATCCTGTGCTGGATACCTGGCCATCATGGCTTTTCTGGTAATTGCAGGGCTGATGAGCTCGCATGGAGGGGTGCCACCGACGTGGCTCTGCAGCTTAGCAGCGATATCGCTACACCGATTGCCCTGGTAAAATCCAGAATGAAATCAGCTGCGATCAGGGAATCCCACCTTAGGTGGACTGATGGCGCTTCCTGCTATAATGCCAAGCTAATCTGGCCCAGGCAGAATATCAACCGCACTACTAAACTACTGTCGCCGACTAAATACCAGATCAGCCTGGTGGTCGGCTCCGTTACTGGACATTGCCTTATCGGCGAACATGCCAGGAGGCTACGGCTTCCTTTCTTTGATTACTGCAGAAGCTGTGGGGACGAGGAGGAAGAGGAAAGTACAATATTACTCATCTGCTCTGCGAGTGCCCTGCTTTTGCGCAATTGAGAAGGTCAACTCTTGGCAAATACTTTTACGACCATCTTGGGGAGCTGGCGGAGGTGGAGGTGGTACAACTCCTTCGTTTCGTCAGCGGCTCCGGATGATTCTAATACGTTGCTGTTTGGTTCTCCTAGGGTATCACAATGGACCTATGTTTTCTGGTCTAAGTGTGCTGTCTTCAGCAACCCTCTTACCTAACCTAACCTAGCTTAACTAAAACAAGGATATGGCGTGGCTTAGCCGTCTGCCCGATCTGATTTACTTCCTACTACATATTAAATTTCATTTATTTGATTTATTACATATTATTCGGGCGACCGGTAGCGCAGTGTGTTGAGGCATCAGTCTCATGTTTGACTACCGGCGTTTCGGGTTCGAATCCCGCCCACGACGACGTTCGTGGCTATGGATGTGCAGGGGGTGCATGCTGGCAACTGCATTCTCCGATACCAGTTTATGCCGAGAATCGTCAACTGGGTCACATGAAACAGTTAACGCGCTATGCCCCACAAGGGGTTACGGCAATTGAGAGAGAGAGAGAGATTACATATTATAATTATTGTCGTAATTCGCGTTTTTTATTTATGTTGTTTTATCCTTACATTTATTTTATTTCATTTATTTCATTTATTTTTAAATCAGTATTTAATGTATCGATTATGGTTCATGTTGATACTTTCCTTTCGTATCAAGGCATCGATTATTGTTGCATTTCAGTATAACGGGAGTGCTAGGCGATGAAGTTCACACAGCTCCAGATTCTGCGTGTTCATCCATCATCATGTCCCATCATCTCTATAACTCATTATTTACAATGGATTTTTTTATATGCTTTCATTAATTATTTTTTGTCTGTAGTTTATAGATATATTATAATATTCGTATAATTTTTCACAATTCGAACCATTTAGAATTGTATCCACTTCCATTTCATTCAATGCGTCTTTTCCGAAACATGATCTCCTGACCTCTTTCAATATTGGGCATATGCCTAGAAAGTGTCGTGTGTCCTCTCTCGTCATCATATTGCATAAATTGCACAATACAGGCAGATCGTCGCGATGTGGTATGTAATTCAGCGGCAGCAATTCACCTCTGGCTCTAAATATAAGAGATATTTTGTTGACCGAAAAGTGATTTTGGAAGTAGGTGTTAGACTTCAAGTCGTGATTTAGGCGGAAATAAATTTCACGATGCTGTGTCGTCGACGCTCTTTCCAAGGTTATTTCTTGTAACATTTGCTTCACGTTGCTTATTAGTCTACGAAGTACGTAACCAGCTTCTACTGAGCCATTCCAGTTGAAGTGCGTCCCGCTCTTATTTGCTAGCGCTTGTAAATCAGTATAGAATACGTTCCTCGTAACTACTTCATGGGCCAACATTCTCTTCGGAAGCCGTTCATCACTCATAGCTGCAACCTTCAAGAGATAGTTAATGTGTGTGTTCAAAGTTTCAAGAAACAATGGCGTAAGGCCACTTTCTTGTAGCAGCATGTAATTAGGCGTTGTCATTGGAAGGTGGAAAACTCATTTTAAGTAATATCGCTGCAATCTTTCAACCTCTTCGAATCGTCTTCCACCCCAGACTTGAGCGCCATATAGTAGAACTGATTTAGAAACCGCTTGGTAAATGATGTATTTAGCCGTATGAGATAAATCTGGGTTATTAAAGCAGTTTTTCCACACGGTGTTCATTGCCCATTTTGCTTCTTTCACCTTTTTTTTTGAGATGTGGTTCCATTGATAGGTAAAATACCAAGATATTTAATATATACAATGCTATATATTGTAAACATCAATCGTGTGATGTATTCCAGGTGTATTGATTCACCGAATGAATGTACAAAGCTCGTTATCCAGCAACTGGTGTTAAACGGAGCCAAATATTTTTTACTGTGTATCGAAACTTCCCGTATAGATACTCTACAACCGAAATGTCATCCCCACCAAAAAAATATTCATCGACAACAAGCCGGTAAGAAACCACGCGAAAATCCACTCAACCGAGATCAGTGAATGCGAAAAACAAAAGACAGATATCCCATCTAAAGGGCTCTTCTTGAACTTTGTGCATGTCCAATAAATTTATTCAAACGACGACTAAAATAAATAAGGTCCTTAATGGAGTCAGTTGCCCGGACCAGTCATATGTCTTTATGTCGTCGGCTTTGATAAGCTCGGCTGGATTAAAGATGAGGCGCTGGTTTCTTCAAATAACGTCTTCCGTCTATGACGGGGTCTTCAAGACCAGAGCCGACCGGAGCAGGAGAGCCTCAGGAAGTATGTGCGCGTATTCTCATGCGGGTATCTTTGGTATCCATTCCATCATGTGCTCATATACATAGATGGTTCAACATCTTTCGACTCAAGATATTCCGTTTAGTTAATATGAATGGCGCTCGTGAATGACTCGGCTCAATTGATTTTGTCCATTGCATAAACCATCGCGCGTAATTATTTGTTGGATCGTTACACGAATGCATAAATCTCTCAGTTGGAGATAGGAGATTTAAAAATATTGTATAAATAAAACAAAAAGTAATGTCGGAGGCTTTTCACTTATCCTTGCATCATTATCGGCACGTAAAATGCGATCTGGCGGCGATCTTTGAAGAGTTATTGACCAATAAGTAGTGTAAATTACGTTGTGCAACATACAATCCGGCATTGAGCAAACGTCGTTAATGTGCGCACGGATTGGTGTTCTTAGATTCAGCGTGATCGCTGGTAATGAATAGCTAACCGCCACCCCTGGGGTATACGTGTAGTATTGAGGATATGTGTATCTCGATGAGAAGATTGAGTACAAGTTTACAGCTCATTTTCACCATAGATCGTGTCTAGCCAATAGATTGGCACATGCAACAGTTCATAGCTAATATGGACGTCCTGAACGATTAAATATCGCACCCCGGACGAATATTTTCTCATGAACTACAGCCTTTTCGTGTTAACTCAATGCCATGAGTGGTTAGATTTTACGACCATATCTTGTATCGTATAACGAGCTGCTTTCCACTCAACTGCTGCTCACTCATGATTACCCGAAGTCCTTTATCTGCCTCCTACAGTTGGCATGACCCCACGCACTATTAAATTTTATTTATAAGACAACTTCAGTCAGATTACTGCATACATTTATGACAACGAAATCATCTTGAGCCATTCATGAGACCATCATCAGAAAACATTATCAGTCAAATTGGTCATTTGATGCTGCCAAAAGGTATAAAACGATCAGATCTGGTTATGGAGCGCGTAATAAAACGCGATCTTATTTGATGGTAATCTTAAATTTTGCAAGATTCGTTTGTACATGCACGCGAATGTAAACTTTGTGAAATGAATTCGTAACGCGTTTGTTTGGCTTTATGACATGACCTGTCATCAGTTTTTAACTGGACGACTTAGCCAAAGATTAGACATTACAAAGACCCCGCACTTCATACAAATTAACCGCGGTGCGCCTAAATGAAACTTCTAGGTAGTTGTCATTAGTGAAGTGTTGCCGCCTCTATCTCAGTAAAGGCGATTTCCCATTGAATTATTGGCATCGCGAAGTTTATTTGTGTGGGTTAATTTGCATGAAGTGCAGTATCTTCGTAATGTCTAATCTTTGGCCGAGCATTAATGGTAAACAGAACAAGACTCGTTAAATGATGTTACGTGAAGGCTTGCTTCTAACTGGCCTCCAGACCATCAATTTTCTTGTACATATATTACTGTTGTATTTTACGTTTTTAGGAAACATATTGACTTATTATAACCTAGACTTTACAAGGTATAGAGTATATTGTTTTTGTCACGACGAAAATATGTAACACTTTAAAGGAGCTTCCATTCATCGAACAGGCAATCAAAAACATATAAAAAATGTTTGTCCTCCCCCCCCCCCCCATAATTTTTAACAGTCGGCACCTCTGGATCCTTGGATAAGCAACAGCTTCATGCGACTCTGGTTAAAAGGAGCCCTACACCTAATTCGCGGCCCTACCAGTAGCTTTACCGGAGGACATACAACACTTCAGTGCTGCTCGTTGGAGGATAAATTTAACGCCGCGCCGTTCCAACATCCTTTCCCACTAACTCCTAAGACGTTTAACTTACATATACCTCTTAAATTTATTCTATAATTGTTGAAATTGTGCGTTCTGAGGACCTTCTGATCCATTGTCCAGGAGAGTACGCACATTCCACATAAACAAATCTTTGTTATTGAACGATAGCGAAAAGTTGTTGTTGTAGGAATGGTCGCAATTCGGTGTGTTTGTTGGTTACATGCCTACGGATTCGTCTTCATCCCCGGTGTTGAGGGATAGAAAGTTAGCTGCTTCTATTGGGTTCTCCCACAGCGATCTAGGAGTCATGTACGTGGGTGCAGCTGGGCAGTTTAAAATGTGATTCTCGTAGCTCTCGGAAGTCTTTTCTCTTCCGAAGATATCATTGGTGGTATGGACGAGAGAACTGGATGCGAACCTAAGCCTGCGATTGACCGATTAACCTCCTCCCGATGTGTCGCTGCGATGGCCAACCTTTGTGCACCACTATCAAAGGGTACCCTTTTGTACCTCTGGACATCCCTTTCTAGGTCCCTCAAGTCGCGCCTAACATGTCTGGGCGGCGGCGTCTTGTCCATGAGGTTGGAGTTTGGATGATCACTTCGGTAGCAGCCCACCAGGTAATGCTTGGCAAGAAGCTGGTGTCGGTCCCTTAGAGGCATCATTCTGGTTTCCTGATGCAGATGGTCCTGGATGACATCAGAAGACAGCCAGTAACAGTACGGAGAGCGGCCTTTTATCACGTTTGAATCTTTTTCCACTGTGTGTCACAGAGATTCTGCGACCACACAGGAGCCGCATAGTTGGCCACTGATCTTCCGACTGCTTTATATTGACCAGTATTGCTTATCCTTGCTCCAGGTACTACCGGCCAATGCTTTGAGGATTTTATTGCTACTACGCATCCTGTCGCACACGGTTGAGGCATGGGGTGATGATGTGGTCATGCTGTCCAGCGTGACTCCTAGGATTTTAGGATGGTTTATAGTAGGAAAAGGATGATTCCCGATCGAGATTTCAAGCTGCATCTTGACCTCCTTCGTCCAGGTGGTAAATAGGGTTGCCGAAGATTTAGGAGCTGAGACAGTAAGGTTCTTGCTTGTGAAGAACGAGTTAAGTTCTTCAAGAGAACCGCTGATATTTTCGCACATATCCGCTATGTCGTTCCCTGTTGCCAGAATGGAGCAGTCGTCAGTGTAGGAGATGATGTCGATCCCTTTAAGTGGTGTTGGAAGTCTTGATAGATATAAATTAAACAAGGTAGGTGATAGGACTCCTCCTTGAGGTGCACCTTCTTTAATCTTCCTAAGCTTCAATTTACTACTCCTGAATTCTGTATAAGATTTCCTGCCAGCGAGATAATTGGCAATCCATTTCACTATTTGCGTCAGAAGCGATGAACGGTTGATGTCAGACAAAAGCGTTGAATGGCTGACAGTGTCGAAGGCCTTCGACAGGTCAAGCGCCACCAATATTGTTCTATGACATGGACGAACCTGGTTGAGACCATTATGGATGCGGGATGTAATGGCATCCAAGATCGTGGTCGTACTGTGGATGCTTCGGAAGCCATGCTGGTGATCTGCGAGCTGGATATGGGCTGTAAGAACAGGGTGGATTAGTGCTTGAAGCGTTTTGGCAACTGGTGACTGTAGAATTATTGGACGATAGGATTCTCCGAGTGTCGCTTTCTTCCCAGGTTTCAATATTGGGATGACTCTCCCTTTTTTCCAGATTTCCGGAACGATCAGCGAGGAGATGGATAGATTATAAGTAGCCGTGAGATTGTAGATGGCTGGCAGATTTAGATGTTTTAGCATAGTCATTAAAATGGCATCTGGTCCCAATGCATTCGAGTTGTTCGCCTTCCTTATAACTGCAACTACTTCGTCAGTGGTGAAACCAGGTATGCTATCTGTGGTTCGGTTGTAAATCTTCCTACGAATTTTGCGCTTAAGTCTGTCTGGTGCGAGGTATTCAATAAATTGTTTATTGAAACGACTTGTGCAGTAAGTAGGGTCACTTGTTGAATTTTCACTGAACTGACTGGCGATGTTCCCTCTCTGTTTTGGTGGATTGGAAAGGGTACGGACTGTCGGCCATAACTTGCTCAACCCTGTGGTTAGATTGCAGTTATTCAGATGGGTGCTCTATTTTGACCTCCTGTGTTCGGCTACTTGCCTTTGGATCTCGCAGTTCATCTCGTGAATTCCGTCCAGGTTTACGCTCCTGATACTGTCTCTCTCGTCTGCCAGTCTGGCGGCAGCGGTTGGAAAGTTAGGCCGAATTTTCGGAATCTGTCCTGCAGGAATGAACTTCGCAGCCGCTTTGCTCAGGACTTCTCTTATGTTGGCTTCGGCTGTACGAACGTCGGTTGGCGTTGGCAGAGCGAGGAATTTAGCGTTGGTATAGGAGGTGAAACCGTTCCAATCGGCCTTATTGTGGTTGACAAACGTGCGGTGTTCGGCAGATATGATGTTTGTCAGTTCAATTTCCAACCGTTCAATGCAAGAAGGAAAGTGTGTATAGCGAAAAGTGGTAACCAGTAGCGTGAATAAGGAAGGGGGGAGGCACCAAGTGGACCAATCTCCCTCGGTAATTTCTTATGAAATAAGGAACGCGATATTCTGCTTCGAAATGCCTGTTCTTCTAAAAATCGACGCTTAGTTCACTGTCCTCTTCATTTGTGGGCAAATTATCACCGAAATTGGCATTTATCTTGATGTTTTCGATCCCTGGTACTATCAGTGCTTTTGTATGGGAGCAGTACATGGAAAGTTTCCGTAGGAGTTACCAGAAAACTGCAAGTTTTCGTCAACTCATGTCTTCGTCGAATTTTAAGAATTTTCTGGCCCGAAACAATATCAAATGAAGAGTTAAGTCGGCGTACGGGTCAGATGCCAATCGAAGAATTGATACGCTGGCGAAAATGTCAGTGGATAGGTCACACATTGCGGAAGAGTGATAACTGCATTGCTTTGCATGCCATGAAATGGGACCCCATTTCCAACCAAGGCCGACCAAGAGGGGGTCCTCGAATCACATGGCGCCGATCTGTGGCAAAGGAGTGTCAGGCACTGGGTAAGTCTTTTGGGGAGTTGCGTCCCATTGCCCAGAACAGAGTACGATGGCGCGCAGGAGTAGTTGACTCGCTATGCCCCACTAGGGTTTAAGGCAAAGTAGCAGTAGTAGTAGTATCTTGATATAACGGACACAAATCTTTCACAACAAAAGCCTGTTGTTCTTAGAAATAAAAAAGATTAGGATTTAAAACTAATTTGGCCAGTATTTGGTTGCCAATGCTAAAACTAATAAAAAAAATTTACAAATTCTAAATACTGCCTTTTGAATAAAATACAAAAGCTTAACTATAAGTCATGCCATCTGTCACAAGACACAAACACCGAAAAATTTCCAAACCTCTACAAAAAGGCATAACTTACTTGAAGTTATCTTAAGACTTCCTTAAGGCTGTGTTCGATCCAACATCAGTGAATATTTACAGTAGAAAATCGATAAACCCTGAAAATATTAGGCGTCCAATGTCGGGTGGGGATGATTTTATCAAGTCAATGAAACTCGAATGGACAATTCAAATGGGGCGTGCTACTGTTCGTAACAAGATACCAAAATCGAAACATAAGGTTACCTTACTATAATAATAATAATTTAAGGTTTTTTTTTATCTTACGTTACTAAAAATTGGAATTGAAAATTGTCGAAAAGGCTTAGGCATTTTCGGTGCCCAATGTGAGGTCAGTGTAATTTTATCTAGTCAATGAAATCGAAGTGGTAACAATCGAATAGACTCGCCGTTAGCCAGGGAGCACTTGAACCGAAGCCTTTTTAGATCTTACCTTAAGGATTCCTAATAACTTTTAAAATGTAGCGTCTTGTTCAATTAGGAAATGCATTTCGTGCCCCTTCATAATGACACCCTCTTTGACTGCGCAGTCTGCGTTTGAAGAGCCTGCTAAGTTCTACATTTTGAAGAAAGATATTATCAATGACATGATAAACGCCTGAATGAAAGTCACTGCTTCCCCGATGGATCATCGTATGGACGAGCCTATGAACCAAAAGTTGGATGGCGTTTATGCCAAATAAAACGCTGGCTCTACCCTAGCGAGCAGGTTGGATCTGGATTACTCCACTCAACTCGATTCTGAAGATTCGAATATAGATATAAGGTTCGTATCAGTATTTTTGCGATGGAATAGAATGTCACTTAAATACTTTCGAATTATAAATATATATGGCCATATAGTTTTCCTTCCCTCGCTACTCCTCATCATCATCATCGTAGCGCGACAGCCCGACGTCGGGCCTTGGCCGCCTAGCCCGCTACTCCTCCACGACAATAATTGGTCATTTCCAGACCAGTTCCGTTGGTAAATTTTATCTTTTAAACTCATCGAAGATTTTTAAGCTTCGATCATCAAGAATAACATCTATCAACTATTTAATGACTTTGTTGATAACACTCATCGAATATTTCATCAACTAGTCGTGCTCGTTCAAAGCTTCGAAGATATTTGTATTACAAAATGTCATCAGCTTACTGATTCGTAGATGGTTTGATATTTACTCAATTTTCATGTAAAAGGGCAGTTGTGCGTTCATTTTCATTCAAAAGTTGAGGGGTTCAAATTCTGTTCCGAGCACGTATTAAAAAAAATAGTGCTGACAACATATCCCCTCCCCCATTGGAAGCTATCTACGCCGTAGATATGGTCGTAACCGGTGAGTCAGTCCTTATCTGCGGCATAGTTGATGTTTCGTTAGGGTATAAAAGATTTCGGATTATTCAAGTTGCTGGCATACACGTCTCGTCCTTTTTAAGTTGCCTTCTTCAACATGCTGGGAAAAGGCGTGGCTTTATTCTTGCGCCCCACACCACGGCTGCCATGATTTTAATACTCCTGTGACTATGTAACAGGTAGAGACAAATTCATTCGAAAAAATCTGTTCGTATTAACTTGAACTTCGGCCCTAACTGCTTATTCGTCCCCTCGGGTGCCGGAAAGCAGCCCTCCCCCCAAAACAAGTGAAGAACACCATGCTCGACATGACCAAATATTAATTTAAGAAAAACTCTCATTACCTCCCCAAATCAATAACTCTTTCAATATCTGACGCGCTTCACCATAAATCATCACCCGTTCCTCAACCAGGTGATTAAGACTCATGATGACCCATCATCAGAGGCCAGTTTCAATGATGCAAAATCCACTGCACAGCATCCTTGCTCGCATGAAAAATGGACCACAAAAAGAAAAAACGCAGAGTGACCGTTGGGCGATCGTGATGTGAAGTGCAGCGTATTCATTGTCGTGAACGGCGGCGCAACCAGACGCACTACAGCAAGCTGGCAGGCAGGCAACTCCTGCAAGTTTATGCTTCACCTAATCGGGTGCCGCGTAAACACTGCAATTAGATGTTCATTAAAGGGGTGGTCTTGGAGTCTGAGGGACTCTTCGTGGTGCCTAACAAATGTGCTTTTTTATGCGTCGCTATGTAATGTCCGCGCGCAACAACCGATCCGCAACGTTAAACAAATAGCCGTATATTATAATTATAGCTCGTACAAGGAAGGGCGGACATTGACTAGCCCGTAACCTCGATCTTAACACAATAACCGCAAGTTATGGATGAGAGATGTGCCAGGATGCCTTAACACTCTTCGACATTCGGTTGGCGCAGGGTATGAAAGCGAAATTTTTATTCAAGACTCTGGTGATAGACAAGTTTCAACGTGGGGCGGCCCAGGACACTTTTCCAGCATTCATATCTGAAGTCTTTCAAATTTTCTAGCGTCCTTATCTGAAATCTTTCAAATTGATTTTTTATTATATCGCTGCTTTAGATTCCCCATTTTATTTCCAACTGATGTCATCGTAGTTTTGCAGACAGTGCCAAATGATCGAACCCGTCCCGAATCACCAAAAGCCCATCAGGACGTCATCGTCCTCACGACGACGCATTTAATATATGCATTCGAGCCCGAGGAAATGATGTGAATTTTGGGCAAATTGATTTCAATGGAACACATCTTTCAGGCTGAATGTTAGCCAAGTGTAATGCATCCTTTGCCGGGCCAAAAGATATGAGATCTTGACTTAATGCCCGAGAACGCCATATGCAAATATTCATTAAAAAGTAATCAGGTCGGCTGTCGACAAGTTTTCAAGTTTTCCATAGGAAAAGAAGAAGGAAAATAATTCGTGGTCTTGTTTGCATATTATGAACAACTCGAACTTGAGCCTTCATAGCCACGGTGAAATTGCGGAAGACGCTACTGATGGAGAAGGCCCATGAGCATGACGAAAGAAGAACAGAATGTTGATGTGAGGTCTCACCTGGAATTGAGTGGAGGAAATTTGAGACGTATAATTGGGCGATGATTGACAGACAACATTCGATATTTGAGAGTGTTATAGATACTTTTGTCGATGGGTTGGGTTGACGCCTGTCTATTTGTGGTTTGAGGATTAGTACACGGAGTGGAATGGAGTATGTATTCGCTTTGTCTTGAACGAGTGACCCATTTTATTCGAATTCGGATCGGATTCTTGTTCTGATTTCGGAAGGGTTTGAGAAACGAAAATATTGTTAGGTCTGCTGAAATGGAAGTCCGTATATGGTGTTTTTCGTATAGTTTAGCAAAAGGTCCGGGTAGTTTAATGGAGGTGTAGATATTTCTCTCACCCATTTTAAGCCCTCATAAAAGACCCGAAAAGAATACCGTTTGTAGCTTCTTATCAACATTTTATGTTTATGTTTTGGGCGTTTGGATTGGCCCGAAGGGCCACCAAGCACTGCGATGTGGTCTATTGTGCTGCACCCTAGTGTCTATGCAGATTTGTGATTAATTGTCGAGGCCAATCATTCCAACAAATCTGCTCAGCTGCTCAAGTTTCAGTGAGGCAATCGTTTCCGCTTTAGGGAATGCGTCACCAAATAATTTTAGGCGACGGAACTGAAGTGGTCACAATCACAGAGAATATGCTCGGATGTCTCATCCTCACTCCCACAGAAGCGACAGCTCGAGTCAGAGACAATCCTCATTTTATGTAGATAGATGACCCCTTAAGGTAAAATGACCCGTAAGGAGCCGCAGATAACTCTCACCCGGTTTTTGCGTAATCTTTTCAGCTCGATGGCACGATTGCGTCAGTGGCCAGCTGTGAAAAGCTTGGCCTGTCTGAGACCCGGAGTACCGTCTCAATGCGCAATGGTTACTGAGTTCTCCCATTCCCTGATGTGCCGTCTTACGCAGCACAGAGAGATTCCACAGCATGGCTCAGGGCCGATGAGTGGGGTTGCAGAAGCCCTCTTAGCCGACTCATCAGCTCTCTCGTTTCCTGGGATCCCGGCGTGCCCGGGGACCCAATAGATAGTGACCTTGTTAGTAAAACCCAACTTTTGCAAGGCTTCGCGATCACTTAGCACCAATTTCGACGAGATAGAGAAATTACTTAGTGCTTTGTTGGCCACTTCGCTGTCTGTAAAGATTGCAATATTCCTGCCTCAGCATCCGGCTGCTATGCATATGTTCGTGCAGGTCTCGTGAACTTCCGCCTGAAATACCGTAGCATACTTTTCCATGGGAATGGGATACCTTGTGAGACGGGCCTGCGACGCCCTCCCCTGTACCCTCCTCGGTTTTAGATTCATCTCTGTACCATTTGACAACATTGGGGGAAAGGGGAGGGGGGGCGTTGAGCTTCCAAGTTCAATCCTGTCTGCTTCAGATAACGGCTGTAAATGGAAGCTTGAAGCGTAGCATCCCAGCTAAATCGTCCGATAGCATAGCAGATACGCAATCCTCACGTATCCAGTTGGTTTGCTCTGGGCTTAGTTTAAGGAAATTATGACATGCTTTCAATTTGGCTACTGCCATTTTTGCCTCCGCCTTTAAGTGGGTATGGAGCTGCGGTGGGACAACTGCGTATTGTCCTCGTTACTGTGAGATATGCTGGTCTCTGAATCTTACCCAGTTTTATTTTCCCATCATTAGTGGTGGATTTTTTCCACCAAACAACAGCTCCATATTCAATTATTGGTCTGAAAATCGCCTTATAAATCCAGAGGATAATGTGAGGTCTTGTTCCCTAAGTCTTTCCCACAAACTGTCTGCAGATCCATAGGGCTTTGATGGTTTTGTCAGATACTTACCATAGGTGATCTGACCAGAGAAATTTCCTGTCTAGACTAATACCGAGGTATAAAAGGGGATCTCATTTGTCTGTTATTTCTTTTCTTTGAAAAGGGAACATCGACTGCCTTAGACGGATTGACTCGTAGGCCGTGGTCATTGCGCTATTTTTGTACGGTATTTAATGGCGATTGGAGGATTTCCGTTAGGACTTCTTCGAATTTTCCCCTAACAGTTATAAACAGATCATCGGCATATCCCTGAGATGAATATCTCATCGTGGTAAGTTTCCAGAGTAAACTGTCTACTACGAGTACGATGCACCACAAGAGAGGAAATAGTACCCCTCCTTGCGGGGATCTTCGACTGACGTTTCCTGTTAAAGTGTAGTCTCCAATCTCCATGATAACCTTTCTGAAAGATAACATCCTTTTCACCCATAATGCTGTTGTATTATTTGCTCCCTTATCTCTAAGTGCAGAGTCGATGGAAGAGGAAGATGTACTATCAAACGCACCTTCGATGTCCAGAAAGGCGCACACCGCCATCTCCTTTGCCGCCAGGGTTGTCTCAATTTTTCCTACAAGACAGTTTCAGTTGATTTATCCGCCTGGTATGCAAACTGTTTACAATGTAGCGGAAATTTTGTGAGGAGTTTGGATCTGACTGTCAGACTGATAGGCCTATATGATTTAGGGTCGTCTTTGGGACGATTGTCCATTTTCGGTATGCAGACTACTTTAACCGAACTCCAGGGATTTGGGATACACCCAAGGGCAGAGCTACCTCTTAATATATTTAGGATATAGGGGATTGGTATATTCTTCCCTTTCTGTAACAGAGTGGGGAAGATACCACCCGTGCTAGTAGATTTATATGAGTCAAAGAGTCAATGGCCCATTTTATGTTATTGTATGTGAAGATATCTTTGGCACTAGTCCAGTCTGAGCGGGATACCTCATTGCACACCTCCATGTCGACCGAGTAACTGGTATCCTCTTCTAAAGTTACGCACCCAGCAAAATGGGTATCCAGAAGCAATTTGCCTGTGGTTCAGGCCTGTGAAACTACCATCTTGTCTCCTTAAGGTGCTGACTTGATTCTTGCCCTTTTTAGCCAGAACACGATATGTCAAAACGAATGTGCCTATGATCGGATAATAATGGCTCATTTGAGACGTACTAATTCTGTATCTGTATCCAGTTACCATTTGAGGTATTGTAGGTCCCAAGCGTTATGTCAAGGACCACCCGACTATTCCTAGTGACAAAAGTTGGGCTGTCTCCTCTGTTAAATATGTTGAAATCTAAACTAATAATAAGTTCTAAAAAGTACTCACCTCCGCTGTTTGTGTCAGTGCTACCCCAGATAGTGTGATGGGCATTCACATCACAACCTATCGTGGTCGAGCCAATAGCTACTGCCACTAGGTCACAGCTGGTGAAGTCTGAAAGGCAGATGTGTTTAATGGTGTTCTTTAATAAAATACAGGCTCTTGGCCGGGAAGATCCAGAATCGTAAATTATGGTGGTGTTACTCACACTAAGGTCTTTAATTGCTCTATTGAGCTGAAATGGTTCTTGAATGAGGGCCACCTCCTAGGTCCTCTCTAATAAATCTGGCTACTAGGATATCCGAGACATTTTTGGAGTGATGAAGATTTCTTTGGATCACACCAGTCCTCGCATCAGTTGTCTGTCTGAATCGAGTGCATATCTGGTTTTACCATCGAAGCTTAAATGAATCTTCTATACTGGGCGAGGTTAGAGCAGCATTGCCCCTTCCGCATTCAATGCTTGTTCCAGGCTGCGGTTCAGTATGGAGCGTATTGACATAGATTTACATTCGATGGCAACAGCAGGAGTGGTTTTCTTGAATCCACACTCCTTGTTTTTGCTGGGGAGGGAAATGGAGGGGTAGTAACGGTCACCGCGTGCTCAGGGGTTCTCCGAACGTTGACATTTCAAAACCTGTAGAAAAGGCAGAAGTTGCGCTGCCTAACGATAACCATAGACCGTGGGTCTACTAAGGCTACCACTGAGAGGCCATCTCCTTCTCTGGCCTCTCGGATAATCCAGTTTACTGTTTGTAGACCTCTATTTTGTTTATCCAGAAACTTGATAGCTCTCTCCGCCCTCGATTGGGCACTCTTCGCGAAGTAGATGCTAACCACCCTGTGACGGGGTAGCTTATCCCCGTAGCTACACGCAGCGACGCTCCTTCCCAAGGCTTCAATGAGGCTGCGGCGGAGATAAGCCATTCTCTGATCTTGCGACTATCCATTCGACCGTGATGTACCCTGGCTTAAAGCGAATGCCTCCAAACTCATGGCTGGCGGTCTGTCTATGGAGTGCTTTGTCCATTATTGCGTCTTGAACGAGCGTCTGCAGATCAAGTGTTAAAGCTATGGCGGGATACTTGAAAAGGAGGATAGCCACTCTTTCGGTCGACGCTGCTTTCACGTAAAAGACTCGTGCCCCGCTGACTGCTGTTCTATGGGCGTTTCCGACTGGCAGTTCTCTTCAGAATAGATAGATAGGTTTCATATAAATTCAAATGAAATTACAATTAATGGGTTACGTATATGTATTTAATAGCTGCAAGAGCTCGCTCGTTCGCTTCTTCTAGGGCTCGCTTCGCTCACAACATTGACACTAACTTCATTTTGAACATTCTTTCATGGTCATTCACCCCGGGGAAGGGACTTTGGGAGCGCCACCATTTGTCCCATTTTTTTTTTGCAGTCTCATTCACCTCCGGGTTTATTTCGTATCATATGGGCCTTATGCGAATTTACATGTCCTCCACTCCATCTCGATCCAAAGCGGTTCGGAATATACGTACCAATGCATTTTCCGCTTGTAAATGTCTTTGGGGATCAGCCAAAGTTCATGATTTGCTCCAGGAATCTGTTTCGAACGCTGATCCACTCGCTGTGTTCTTCGTTGCTCGTTAAATCAATTTGCAAGTAATTTTAGTTTTAGTCGGCAAGTAGAAGAATGAGCCCACTTGATGGTATTTCGGACCCTGTATTTTAAACGTTGGTATGAATCTACCCTCGTTAACAACTCCTTTTGCTCCGAACAACGTCATTTGGAAGCAAGCTCTTTACTTCCTGGAGCAAATATTCTTATAGAGGATCCACTCCAACACTCAAAAGACGTGTTTTTTGCAAATCAAAGTTGTGCACGTGATATTATCCAGAATGGTAATTGTTTGGGTTTTCACTGGATGGATGGATACAAAGCGAGCGAAGCGAACGATACTGAGGGTTTTGAGCTAGTGATGTGTAACACAGTAACGATCAACAGAATGAGCGAAAGATTCGGCACAACGACATAGCCTCCGAGTCATTCAGTTTAAGAATGACACACTGTAAAATGAATACTCTAATTAAACCCCGCATAAATACTACGTAACGCATAGAAAATGCACGCCACCGCACATCCAAGTGACGCGCTCGGTGGCCGTGATCGTTCGGTCACCGCTCTACGATACTAATCTAGTGCTCGGAGATCAAATCTGGGCGCGATCAAAAAACTGCCTGTGAGTACTAATAGAACTCACATAGTGCTCCGAGCTTGTCAGTATAAAGACGGCGCGGATAGGAGGTGCATGCTAGCAACTGTACTTCCGAAAATTAGATATGCTATTGAAACGTCAACAAGGCATTTCTATGCTAGAGATGTTGACGCGCCCATGCCCCTGGAGGAGTCAAGGCAATTAGAGAGAGAGACATCCAAGTTTCCCCAAATACATAAAACAAGCCCAACATTCTAAAACAGAAGTAATCGTATTCTATCATCATCTTAAGTGCAACTTTAGATGAAAACGATACCAAACCAACAACCAGGCAATTTTCTCTGTATACTTGGCACGAAATGAGTTATTCGCAATGTGAGTTTTGAGTTTTTAACACAAACAGCACACTTCTATATTTCACTCAGTCTGTGCTGTAAGATATACTGGGCTGTGGTGATAACACAAACTTTGATTATTTGTGTAATTCAGTATAGACCCAAATTCAGATGTTTCACTCCCGAAGCTGAAACAATGGATGCTCGGAGGACGAGGGTTGGGATGGCCTTGAAGGCCTGAACACCTATGGTGTTGGAAAAACCACTCTCCAATTCCTACCCGTGACGTGCGCTGGCAGACCAGCTCAGCTATCGGGAGTAGCGGGGTGGGTAAAAACGGTAGTCATTGGCCTCCTCCAAATGTTTACAAAAAAATTTTCGCACGTCTGCCCGTTCAACACAAATAAAACAAACTAAACCCGCAAAGAACCAAGACACCAAAACCAAACAACAAAGAGAAAAGCTAATAGGGGTGCCTCTGCACCAAACTCCCTAGGACTCAAACGACAAAGTCCCGTACAGGGACATGGGGCTGCATCAGCCAAACTACGAAATGTGCCACTAAGGCCAACAAACGATAAAATATTTTAACGGGGAAGACCGTCCAATCGGGACAGACCCTTTCCCCCCCAGGTTGACTGAGCCTTGGATGGCATTCGGCTCAATTCATGGGCCCCTGATGGTAAGGGCCCGGCGCGTCTACACCCTCCCTACCGTGGGTTACGGGCGCCATATTATGTCGGGACCCCCAAATTAAATTCAGCGCTGTGGGAGGGCGGAGTGAGAGGGAGAGAAATTGGGACTTTAGCCCGACATGAGGTTATTCACAAAAAAAAAACACCACCCGCATAATGGAATTCAGGTTATGCGCAGGTAATTTAGAGGTTTAAGTTTCTTCAAGAGGTATTCAGATTGGCTATTCTTACGACCTGTAGATCTCTACCTATATATATATATATATATTTCAATTATTCCAAATCGAACGGATCGTACCGTAAAAAAAATATTTTCCCAGTATTTACGGGTTCAAAACCAAACTATATTGATTTATATCATTTATTCCAAATCGAACGGATCGTACCGTATAAAAATATTTCTAAAACAACAATAATCGCTGCGGAGCTCCTGTGAGGCTTCAATGTCAAGAGCATCGACAATGGTTGCAAAACTCAGCTAATCACTTAAAGGTGTAGCTGGGAGTTCCTGCCAAAACTTATAAGTAAATACTTATGTACTATCCTTCCCGGTATTTACGGGTTCAGAAAAAAACTATAGTGATTCTTCTAAGGTATGTCGAATTTCATTTCAAGGACCCAATGTCGGACTCTGTTATACGTTTGAACGTTCAAAATTCCCCCTCACCGCGTCCAGCTTAGGGAAGCGAACCACCAGTATCTTAAAAACTACAAAAACTTTTCTTTTTACAGAATTCCAGATAACGCGATCAATGCTCCGCATTATGCAGATTGCCCAACGACAAGTCAATCATTTTGTGTAATGGTTATAGCCGAATGCCTGACCAAAATTCCTAAAAATTACCTTGTTCTATTTATTATTTTTAGTTCTTATATATCCAATAGAAGACGATAATAATCCGAGGATTGCAAATAATCAAAACATTGGAAAATTTGTGGGTAAATAGACTCAGAAATGAAATAATTAGCATGTGAAACTACTGTCAGCGCAGTTTCATCCGTTGATCTTGATTTGGTGTAAACCGATTTAATCCAACCATATGTAATTAACCCAATAAGGGAACTCCTCCGTACCATACAACGAAACTAAGAAAACTTGAATCAACATAACGGTTCATCCGCCTTCAAACTTTCAGTGCGCTAATGATCAAGCTTGCGTATCAGCGCGTAATTAAATAGGGTAGTAAGGCCGTTATCGTGAATCTGCCCAAACTTCGAGGCGATAGTGCAACTCAAAAATCATTTAACATAATCCTAAATTCTTGTCATTTATCACCCTTCGCTCCAATCGCCAGTACGTTCGCTTTTCCCAAAGACCGTTCCTTATGTGGCGGAATTAGTGGGCCATGGTTCATGATACGACTAAGAGATAACACCCTGGCCAAGACATATGTCGAGTGAAACAGTTCCTTGGCGGTACACCCGCCTTCCACCTTGCAATGCACTTGTCTTGGCGTGCCCGAATCGAAACGGAGGCCCCGCAATCAGTGTTGGCATCCAGCACCCTTGATCCCCGTGCGTCTTGTTTGTCCCTTTCAACGTGTCTCCTGAGTAGACAAAACGACTGAGAGCCGGCGTATATGTAAAAATGACGTCTTTGGGAGATATATACTTATAAACCAAATTTATGTTCTGGGCCTCTTCCGGCGCTCGTTCTATTGGACAATATGGACCTTTAATTAATGAGCCGATAGTTAATTTTGCCACCACATCTCGTGATGTGACGTGACCGCATGACCGAAGCATGGGCGGATTTCCGTCGCGTGCCTGCTGTCGAAGAGTGGGGCAGGCGAACACCGAGTGCAAGTTATATTAGGGATCTAGGGCTGCTTCGATCGCCATTGATTAATTGTGGGCGACTCCTCTCGAAACGTATCAGATTCGGGTACGAACGTTACCTTAGAGTTTGCTAAGTCCTTATGCTAACTAAGGTTCCAAAAGAGAATATTTTGGTTTGGTCTGGACCTCTACCGACACTCGTTCTGACACGCAGTCCCTCATGAGCCGGCACTATCCAAGACGGTCAACGTCAAAATAATGCCTACCCGGTTGTGTGGCGGATCGATGACACTGCGTGGTGGCGCAGCTGACTCCCTCCGGGACGTCACCGCCCGATGTGTCCGATAAGCACGTCACACGAGCCTGCCCCCTTCGGGGGGGGTTATGCGCGAAGGGCTCGTGGTTAGTGCCAGAAAAAAAAGGAAAACGACCCACTTACCTGGGGGGGCTCCTACGCTGGTAGCGGAGCCCTCCACTCACTGAGCGCTCGCGAATATACCAAACCTTTGAGTAACCGAACACGCTTCCTCAGGACTTTCACCCGACCTCAAAGCGGGGCACGTCGTGGAATTCTCAGCGTCTCCGGCGGGGCCGCAAAAAAAATGAAAAACGCGACACCACGGTTTTCTCCGGCTCACAGCACGCACCAGCTCTATCTCGCTGATAAAGACACGCCACGCTGACGCCAATGGCCTACGAGATTTTCCCGCTGTGCTCTGTCGCCAAACTCCTTGTATGTCCCGGTTGTCCCGCGATCTTTTCCTTCCTCTGCTCGATCCAAAGAACCCTCCGATTCGACTCACTCGCTCCGAAGCTCTCTTTTGACGGTCCGCTTCCGGCCGTTCTCTACACCCGACCAAACAGCGTGAAGTTGGCCGGTTGTCAATTGTGTAGAGTCTTATCCCGAGTTCCATATGGAATTTATATCCGACCGTCATTATGGCAAATCAGCTGATTTTCTTGGCGGAATTGTGCTGTCCCCGATTCTATTTTGCATTATTACGGTTTCCTTTGCAGCTGAGTTTGTTGCAAATTCCCTTCTATCGAATTAAGTTTCCAGGAACTCTATTCTTTATGGCCATTTGCATTGTTTTCATTTGAATTTGCCAAAGTGGGCAGTTCTAACCTTCCAAGCCTCAGCATCCGGTGTCAGGTGTTAGGTTGTTGTATAAGATAAATCTCCAACCGGAAGCCAGTGTGTGGAATTTGTTTTGGATGAAATATTATTTGAAGGCTAGGGGACGATTAGTGTTTCGCAGGTATCGAAGAAAAAGAAAACGAAATGGTGTTAGAGAGCCGCTATTCTTAAGGCAACTTACAATTGCTCATGGAGCAACATGTCCTCTACCTCGCTCGACAGGGCTACATTACAAAGCGCATACTCCAATTACTGAAATTCTCTGCCAAATGAGGAGTTCATGGCATGGAACTTTTTAGAACAGAGTGGAATGATTTGACTGACTCCGAATATAGGGTAAAAAAAAGAGAAAAAAAAAATTAGGGTCGCCCACTCAAGGCTGGCAGCCCCATTTTCATGTAGTGGTCCGATCTGGCCGGCTCGAACTAAAGGGCATTGGGGGGTCGCTGACCCAGAATCTGGGGTTAAAAAGGCAAAAAAAATAAATTGGGGTTGTCCATCCCAGATTGGCAATTTTGAGCAAAGTCTTAAACATTTCTCCAATATTTTAGACTGTACTTGGAAGTTCTTAAACTACTTATGAACTCCTGAGGTTTTAACATGAAAATGTTTATTTAAATGTTAATGCTTGGCATAAAATTTGAGCATACTAATAATAAAATTGCTTATCAATAGGGCAGTTAAAACAAATTGTCGGTAAGAATTATGAACTCACACAGCGTAAACTTCTGCACCAGATACAACGGTCGACTGGGACCATTTCTAGTGTAAACGTGTCAAACAATGTGTTAAACAAATTTTGCAAATAATAAACATTTTCATGTTTTGCGTTACTGGCCCCGATCGAGCTCCGGAATTTTTTTTTTATTTTATTATCGCACCGGGGAAATGGCAACCTGATTTCTAGATGAAAACATCGTAGAGTGACCTAGACTTCACGGCTACAAGCACGTCAACAAATATCTAGAAAAACTTTATACTACAAGGCTTCAAGGAATTCTCATAAAATACCCCGAACCTAGCTCGTGTATCATTCAACATCATACATATGTACATCTACTTTGTGGAAAATATAAATCGCATCACCGTTTTCCCAGAACAAAAATAAAGCTTAACATTCACCATAACAGCCCATAACGATTTGCCTGGTCCCATTATCATATCTAAACGGTTGAGTAATGAAAAATGTCAATAAATTTTGACCGTATCAGACCGAACTGTTGACCATAGTCTGTTAGTCCATTTGTGAATGTGAAATCGCCGGAGATTATCTTTGTAAGCTGACCATAAAAAGCTATCACGGGCGACACTTAAACAACGCGAATGACCGCGAATCGCACTTAATGCAGTGCAAAATTTAGCGAAATCATAACTTGATGAAGGCATTATCGAGGACATTCTCCATTTTCTTATCTAAATCACCTGGCTAAGAGGTGTGCTAAAATGCAAACCATTTGCGGGGACAGATACGTTTCTGGGTGCTTATGGCTTGCAATTATAGACGCCATATTTCACGTTTTATGGATTCTCTCAATGACCATAGAGTCGAGTTCTGACATCGAGGACTGAACGCGAGACTATATTGAATTTATTGGATTGCTAATTAGCTGCAAGTAAATTTTTCTGGATCGTTTTTTAAGGGGTACAGGACTGGTTAGTGCACCCGCGAATAAATCAAAAAGAGCAATCGTCTCCGAATTGTTACTTCCTTTTGTTTAATGGTCACCGGGAACCATGTAAACATCCGTTTGCATGTAAATTGGCTATAGATAACCGATAAACAATTACAAGTTACGGTTATTACTATGACATAGTGGCATGACAACAAAACATTGTGTACCGGTTCCTCGAGTTTTTCGTATAACGATTGCGCGTCACGACGATCTGTCGTAGGATCTGAACAAACCACATTACATGGTATCACAGCGGGACACTACCACTACCACCGGCCATATCACATTTTGACGAGAAGGTGAAGTGTTTACCTTTTTTTACCCCTGGATAATTATTGAAAACACATTGGAATCGCCGTCAAAATTATGACGGGTGGGCATTTGTCTTGTCGTGGTTCGAAACGAAGGTGCACTCATGTAGCGAGGAATTATGACTTCATTGCAATGCTAACGCCCGCCGTGACGAACCTCGTTTACTAACGTTTTTTTTTCTTGTGCTATGACAACGACGATAGCCGTAAAAGTGGATATACTTTGGTAAAATTGATTGCCAGCAGAAAAATTTAATTATAGAATGTATTTATCATTTCACTCTAGTTTCAGGTGCATGGAAAACGATAGTGGGTCTATGAGCCTGAGGGGACATCGGTTTATGAGTATATTTTAATTGCTTTTATTCATATCAGGGACGTTTTTGAGATACACGCTCTTCCCTTTGTAATTTTCAAACGTGATCTTTTTGGGATCTTAAGCCGATCTCTAAGAATATTTACATTCTGCTTAAAAATACATTCGGTAAATAATCAGGTCGGGCATGGTGGCCTATTTTAATATTTTCACTCATGTCATGCACTGCTATGAAAATTTGTGCAAATTCGGCTTTACAACAACGCGGATACATACACACTTACACCGGTCACACACGGAATATCTAGCGAAAAGAGAAACGAAAATAGACCAAGAAATACTGTTCAAGTAAGGTTACCAGACGTCCTGATTTTTCAGGACAAGTCCTGATTCTTATATATTTCCTGACGTCCTGATTTTTGGGCAGAGTGTCCTGAATTTTGTTTACCGATTCCGAAGTCGCGAAGAAAGTGTCTTGTGCACGCACAAAAACTGAAGCTATAACTGGTGTTTTGGCTCCCCATTCAATCGAACTCATCGTAAGGGATCTTGAGAAAACGGCCTATGCTTGCTGTAGCTCAGTTCGGGAGATGTGGGCGGGGTTTTCGCCTGTCGTCGCCCCTGTCCTTTACGTATTAGCGAAAATTCATAGGCCTGGGGAAGACAACACAGACAGGGGAGGTAAAACTGGGGAATGCAAAAAAATAGTCGATAAGGTTGGAATTGTTGGCGGACGGATCAGACGCCCACGCGGTCAAATCTGGGTCCGGGTGTAATGGGACCCTCGGCCTCTGGTTTCGTACCACCAACATCTGTTATGATCTCACTACTCATCAGGTGCTGCTTCGAGCTGCCGGTGGGAGCAGCACTACCAGACCATAATATGGTTCATTGCAGGTGGTTCTTTACAACAGTCTAAATCATGGGAATCACATGCTCTTTCTCGTTATTCAGTACTTCAATCACGAAAAAACGGCATTGAAGTGAAATTAATTGACTTGCAAGAGACGAACGATAAAAAAGCTGAAACTATAAACAACTTGATAATCGGTGCTCTGGACCATTATACTCGTATTAGGTTGGTGCAGATAAAATGTCGGATTCAGTAGTAAATTTTTGAACAGCAGTAACTTTTTACAAAGATAATTTTATTAATCGAAATAGGTAGCAGCGGATGCGAAACACTTTTCCCAACGAGACACAAGCGCATTTATTCCTGTTTTGTAGAAGTCCGAGTTTCTAGTTCGAAAAAACTCTTCGAAGGCATTTTTGACAGGTGCTTCATTGTTAAACTGTTTTCCTGTCAAAAAGTGTTCCAAATGTTTAAAGAAATGGTAATCTGTTGGCGAGAGGTCTGGTGAATGTGGCGGTTGAGGAAAAGTCGCATAGCGCAACTCGTTCAATTTTTGGATCATATATCGAGATGAGGTCGTGCATTGTCATGAAGCAGTATAACCCCATCCCTGTTGACTAGCCTAGGTCGTTGAACTGTCAATTTTTGATGCATTTCGTCCAGCTGAGCGCAGTATTTCTCAGCATTGATGTTTTCGCCAAACTCCTTGCGGCCCGATGGTTTGCCACTTGTAAAAATTTTGTGCGATTTCTTGTCATTAATCTCGCTGCCAAGCCAATTTGTTTCCTGGACTGCAGTAATGCTCAGTTTGTACTTTTCGACCTGATGAAGGAGGGCCTTCTCGGCCCCCGGTTTGTTCAGGGAGCGTACATTCCAGGATCCGAAAGAATAATCCTTTATTCGTTTGCGTGATCGTCGTTGTTGATCCGTCCAATCCGAGGCTTTTGTTCCAGGTTTCTTGACATGGAGTGGTTTTTACAAGGACGAGTTGTCAGCACGTCGCTTAACCCCATTCAGGGGATGGCCTCGGAGATAGCTGCTTCAGATGGTTTAATAAACGTGCTGGAGTTCACACAACTATGTAGCAGGTCCAACTACGCAAGTCAATCCATCCTACTAGACCTGAGACGCTTGGGTGTTCGTCAGCCATTCAGGCTACAGCTATCTGCCTTTTCCAAACTGTCTTATCGCTAAGACATTGGCCGTCAGCGATTTGATACACTTCCGTTACCAGGGGGCGCCCACGCGGAGGACTATGGAAAAGGTCTTTGCCCATTTATTTATAGTGAACAATCACCTCAAACCGCATATTACTGACTTCAAACCCATAAATGAACGGCTGTGTGCGATTCGCATCAAGACTCGATTCTTCAATCTCTGGCTCATCAATGTGCATGCCCCCACTGAAGTTAAAGAAGACGCAGTAAAAGACGAGTTCTACGCCCGCGTTGAAACTCTCTTCGACTCACTTCCAACAAACGACGTCAAATTGCTGCTGGGAGACTTTAACGCGAAAGTCGGGAATGAAAGATGGCATCGGGGGACCACTGGAGGCCACAGCCTCCATGAAGAATGTAACGATAACGGCCAGCGACTTATAGACTTCGCCTGCAGCAGGAATCTAGTCGTAAGCTATACGTGTTTCCCGCATCGACGCATTCACAAGCAGACCTGGAAGTCTCCAGACGCACATACCGTCAACCAAATTGACCACGTCCTCATTTGCAGGAGATGGGCGTCTAGTGTCATGGATGTCCGCTCCTATCGAGGAGCAAACTGCGACTCAGATCATCACTTGGTGAAGACGACCTACAGATGTAGAATTTCCTCAGTGCACCAGTCAAGAATCAGCCCTCCCAAAATCTTTGCGGTTGATAAGCTCTTGAGTGATGCTACAGCGGTGGCGTATACTACCGCCCTTGAGGAAAAACTATCACCTATGCTACACAACATCAGCAACACAGGCGTCCATGGGTTCTGGGAAGAACTCAAGGGTACCATCAAGGATGTCGCAGAGAAGGTCGTGGGATATAAAGCCCGGCGAGCGCGAAATGACTGGTTCGACGAAGAATGCAAAGACTCACTTGACGCGAAAAACGAGGCCTACAGACAATGGATTCAACGAGGAACCAGAGCCAGAAGAGAAAAATATGACGAGCTACGACGAATATCGAATAGAATAATTAGACGTAAGAAACGTAAATACCTTGACGAGCAGTTGCTGAACATAAACGAAAACTTAGCTAATAGGAACACCAGACAAGCGTACAAACTAGTAAATACAATTAAGAACGGCTACCAACCCAGGACTAGCCTTTGTAAGGACAAGGATGGAAACATCATCAGCGTCACCGATGGTATTAACAAACGATGGGCCTCTTATTTTGAAGAGCTTCTAAACCGACCATCTAACATCCCCACACAGGAAGCTCTCGACGATATTGTTGATCTAGGCCCACCCATTCAACCCCCGACAGTAGAGGAAGTTGATCTCGCATTGCGGTCACTAAAACGAAATAAAGCGCCGGGCGCTGACGATATTCCAGCTGAACTGCTAAGATTCGGTGGAACGAGTCTAGTTGATGCCATACATCAATTACTCCTGCGAGTATGGGAGAACGAGGAGATCCCAGACGATTGGCGCAGAAGCATCATCTGTCCAATTCATAAAAAGGGAGATAAACTGCGGTGTGAGAATTACAGGGGCATCTCACTAGTTTGTACGTCCTATAAAATTTTGACGAAAATTCTGGAAAATAGAATAAAACCGTACGCAGAACGAGTCATTGGCGAATATCAAAGCGGTTTCAGACCTGGTCGCTCCACAACCGATCAGCTCTTCTCAGTCAAACTGATACTCCAGAGGTGCTGGGAATACAACGTAAACGTATACCAAATCTTTGTCGACTTCAAGCAGGCATACGACAGTATCGATCGTGGAGTACTGTACAACATCATGCTGCAATTTGGTATACCAGCAAAATTAGTGCGACTGACAAAGATGACGATGACCAACTCCGTCTCACAAGTCAGGATCCAGAATAGACTTACTGATCTATTTGAAACACGCACTGGTTTGAAACAGGGCGATGGACTGGCTCCGACGCTCTTCAACCTAGCACTGGAATATGTTATTCGGGCCATGAATTTGGACAACAGCAAGACGCTACTCATCAAGTCGACACAATTAGCAGCGTACGCCGACGACATCAACATCATGTCCCGAAGATTGGCTGACGCAGAAGAACTTCTGCATACGCTCCATACCGCTGCAAAGGAAGTTGGATTACGTATTAACGAGGGTAAAACTAAAATAATGATGCAATCGGTGACAAGGACACCTGCACAACCAAGCATCAATGTGGGGGACCTCAACATCGAGTTCGTGAGCAACTTCATTTACCTGGGTTGCAACTTGTCAAGGGACGCCAACGAAACTGACGAAATCAAGCGACGGATACAGTTAGCTAATAAGACTTTTTTCTCGGTTCTCCCCATAATGAAATCGAAACATGTGCACAGAAACACGAAGCTCCGCGTGTACAAAACCATTATACGACCAGTGCTATGCTATGGCTGCGAAGCATGGACCCTAGCTCAAGCCTCCGAAAACATGCTAGGCACTTTCGAACGTAAGGTTCTACGGCGAATTTTCGGGGCTGTTTGCGATCGAGATGGATGGCGCATCCGGTACAACCATGAGTTGTATGAAATGTACGATGAGCTGCAAGTCTCGAAAATCGTCAAACTACAACGACTTCAATGGGCAGGGCATGTACAAAGAATGGACGATGATCGCATGCCTAAGAGAGTAATGAATGCAGAACGAGTCGACGGAGCGAGACTGCGAGGACGACCGAGATCTCGTTGGGAGAGCTCAGTAGGTGTGGACGCCGCGCAGCTGCTGGGCTCCCAAAATTGGAGGACGCGGTCACGTGACCGAGATAATTGGAGGACAATGATCCAGGCGGCCAAGGCCCGACGTCGGGCTGTCGCGCCACGATGATGATGATGATGTTTTCGCCAGGTTGCAGGAACGAATAGTGGAGAAATCCAGCTACAGACCACCAAACAGTCACCGTTATTCTGTTTGGATGAAGGCTTGGTTTCGACATGTGTCTTGGAGCTTCATCGGCATCTAGCCATTGGGCCGATCGGCGACAATTATCGTATAGTATCCATTTTTCATCGCAGGTCACAATTCGGTTTAAGAATGGTTGGTTTTTTTTGCGGGAGAGGAGAGAACTGGAAATCTCCATTCGACACGCCATGTTTTACTCGGTAAGAGCATGCGGAACCCACTTGTCAAGCTTTTTCACTTTCCCAAGTTGTTGTAAGTGGCGGCAAACTGTCGAAAGGTGCACGCCCAATTTCTCCGCAAGATCCCTTATGGTTTGGCGGGGGTCAGACTCCACTAATGCACGCTGCTCGTCGTTATTGATTGATGGTCCTGGGTGTCCACGTGGCTCATTTCGAAGATTCATATCTCCGGATCCAAATTTTTCGATCCACCGCTAAGTGGTTCGTTCGTTAAGCGTATCAGGTCCAAATGCCCTGTTGATATTCCTCGTTGCTTCCGTTGCGTTGTGCGCTAGATTAAATTTCGTAATGGAAAAGTAGCCGTTTTTGACTTGCTTCCATGGAGAGAAAGACGAAATGCTGCAATGAGGGATGCAATATTGCATCATTATCATATGATATTTCAGCTCTCCTGGTAAACGAACGATAAGTATCTTATCATATTTCTCAAGAAAATGGAAAGGATAGGTACAAGGGTGCGAGAAACAAAGGGAAACGGCGCCATTCGGGCAATATTATAATGCATTAGGCAGAAGGTTTTACAAAGCAGACAAAATGTATTATTGATCTTTACAAATTACATCAAATTCTCTGGAAGACCAATTTACAATGATTTCACTTTACAAGCGTTCGAGTTTTCACCACTCATGAAATATGAATTATGTCGATGTACCGGATTAGATTCAGATTATCTGGGTGTAAACTAAAGTACAAATGAATTTGGGTTTGCCACAAGAAAACATCAGCATCGTGTTTTCTCAAATTTTAGACAAGCGGTGATATTGCTTAGGCTGGAAGTAAGCGTTGTGCTAGTCTATTTACTCCGTATGACTTGAGATATGTATAAACAGGGCTAAATTAGTACTACCCCCATTGATGCATTCTAATTATAATTACATTAGTTTAAATTGAACAATTAGAAAAGAGTATATTGTACATATAACATTTTAGTTAACCAATAACAATCGAGGTTGCTTTTTAACAATTTTATAACGTTATAGGTCCAATAATATGATCATAAAATAAACAAAAAAGTGCTGTATTAAAACATATTTGTTATATTTCAACAAACTCGAATATTGTCTGAAACATAACAATCAGGTTTCAAAATATTACAACATTGTCGCTTGTCTACCATAGTGCAACGTTATCAATCAAACAATATTATTATCAAACTCACTGAAAAGTTGTTTAGTAACACAGTTGTTATAAATAGTAAATCGTTGTATATAAAACATTTTGATTAAAAACGTAACGATATTGTCATTTTTTAACAGTTTTGTAACACTTTCATTATAAGTATATTGTTATAATTGTAACAATAGTGTTACAGAAAAACCAAATTGTTGAAACTATAACAAAATGAAATAATTGTTACAAAAATAACAATTTGATTCAAGGATGCAACAATAAATAGTTATATTGGAGTTAGAAATATAACAAAACCGTTTCGAAACAAAGTTGTTGGAAAATGACTAAAATATAACTTGTCATTATCGTTATATTCTAACCATGGTTAGAATGTGCTACTTGGGCATGTTCTCTTTCTTTTTTTTCACCGATCACCATGAAGTGCAAAACCGAAATGAATCCATAAGACAAGGTAGCAGTATTTATACAATACTTCAATATGTTACATCACTAGCGCCGCTTGGTGGCAGTTTGATACATAAAAATCGCAGCCAACTTCATGAAATTGCGAAATCCGACATTTCATCTTCACAAACCTAACAATTTATGAAGCAATTTGTCAGCATTTATTGCAGACAACGCAATAACCAACCTCGAAGAGTGGAACTGGGGAGGTTCACAAAATGTCTTCACTTAGTTGAAGAACGAGGTGAATTCCGAAATAGTTGGAATTGGCTACACGGCGCTTGTCTTAAGGTCGCCACGCATGGCAACCATTTTGGTCGCGAGCATACATCGAACCACTTCAAAATCAATAGAAAAAAATTACCTCATTTCCACCGGTCTATGATATTTGATTGTTCGATGGAAGTTCGGCCGTGGTCCTGCGCGATCATGTGTGGCGACCTTAACACCATAGCGCAAAACATGGCATGGACCAATTTAGTAGCTTTGACATCGATGCCTTGGTCTTCAAAACGTTTCAAAACTAAAAAAAAAATTCTTTTAATTTTGCTGTCCTCACTGTGTAGGACAGCAGAATTAAAAGAATTTTATGCATACATCGAATTAATTTAAAAGCCCTTAAGTTCTTCAGAACGCACACAACCACAACCGAACTTCCACCGAAACATCAAATATATTATCATAGAACGGTGGAAACAAGGATATTTTTTTCTATTGAGTTTGACGTGGTTCGATGCATGCTAGAACGCGGTGGCTAAGCTTGTATCCAGCAGTCCAACGCATTTTATCGTTGTTTCCCGCATTGAAATCATACTTCACCTCAATTGACAAATCTCTAAAAGAGTCTTTCCTGCTTTTGTTCAATCCTACATGCTGCTTTTTCGTGTAAAATTAGCAGAAATTGAAAGGCAAGTAAACAGTGTTTTAGAAATTCAATATATCATTGATTCAGTTGTTCATTCTTTGCTTGAAAGAATTGATCAACTTTTCCTTCCTCTCACTCTAATGTCCGAATTCAATAAGTTAAACTCAAACGACTAAAAGTTGCCACCCAATGACGAGCACAACCACGACCAAACTTCCATCGAACCATCAAATATCATAGAACAGTGGAAATAGGGGGAATTTATTTCCACACGTCCTAGGAAATTGATGGTTCGATGGAAGTTTGGTCGTGGTTGTGCTCGTCAATGGGTGGCGACCTTAAGGAGAAGAGTGCAATAATTTCAAGGAAAGTGAATTTTCGGTTCAAAAAGAAGCTCTTGAATACTTATCGCAATGGAGCACTTAACTTTCCAAATTTCAGGTTTTCAATTGGCTGCGCTTCAGTTCCGATCCCCTCCGAAAAATATATACTTTCATATTTGCGATTCATTGCAATTTTTAAAACCAAAAAAAAATTATTTTGATCGATGACGCAAAAATATTTGATCAGCTGATTAATTTGAATTTTTTTTTTTTTTCACTCAAAGAGAGAAAAACAACCAAATTTCTTCAAACAATCTTGCAATGCCCAGCTTTATAATTTTTGTCGTACTAATTCAAATATTGATTCCACCCACCATACACGCAGCGATCGATCCGTCGGTCGCCCGATAACGATATCGGCCGATGGATCGGGTGTCGGTTAAAACAGTTCGAAGTATTGCAATGGCTCAGTTCAATTTCAAACAAATGCCTTGCGAAGATTTTCACAAATATCTCTCACGCGCCGAAAATATAAATCTATTAAAAAAATCAGCATCTCAGATAGATATGAAAAAAAATGCATAGCTGTTAACTGTATATATTACGTGTTTGTTGTCCCTTTTTTGAAAGTTTTGCAATTAGAATCTCATTTACTTTTTCAATCAATAAAAGTCTAAATTCTAAAAATTATATAGCGTTACATACTTTTGTTGATTTGGTTTATTATACGCCTTCACACACGCAATTCACAATTAACCAGACGAAGTAAATTCATACCGTTCGTTTCATCCGAAAAAGGATCCAGATTGAATCGGGCAAGTTTGTGACGAGTGAATTCAAACAGCTTCGATACAAATTGGGGAAAAAAATGGGGACGATTCCGTTGATTCCATTCGTATCAATACTGAACAATATGACACACTGAGTGATATGGGAATCCGATTTCCTTCCTTTTCAACTAAAGTTGAACTTGAGATGACACATAAGACGATTAATTAAAAGAGTATTTTAAAATGTTGTTTGTTTCTCTGGGTTGTTTTTATGTATTTAGGCCACGCTAGGGGTGCGGTGCGACGTAAGTTTATAATTTTGCTTGCGTACTACATATATACTACATCTAGTAGTAAGATGATTGATTGTGGCTTTTGACGTATTGGAAATCGTCGTCAAAAGAACAGCGTTTCGATGGAATGAACATCGTTAATCTCCATGGTTAATGTGATTAAAAATATCGGAACCTACCTATAATATTTATTATCAATGCAAATAGATATGATATCTCCCAAAAACAACCTTGCTGTAAAAAGAAATTCACCCGCAAGAAAAACTCCTCAGACGCAAAAGGAGGAGAGGACCGTCATGAGCTTATGCTAACTGATTTTGGATCCTTGCCTTGAGTCAAGTTTCAAAAGCAACCTACTAAACAGATTTGAAAGAAATTAACGATTTTAAACAGGGTTCAATCACAGACATTTAAGAACGAGGTGCGAGGCGCAGAACAAGCCCTTTTAACGAAGTAACACATGTACATATCAAACCTTTTTGAAGCTGAGAAGTTTTTCTTAGCGCGAAATTTTGTACCCAAAAAGCACCATTGACGAGGGAGCTTTGTATGTACGATAATTGAATTGAAATTGCACAATAACATCTGGAAATACTGCTTCCACTAGCGTCTTTTGACCAACACTCGACTTCCGTAAGTGCCGTATGCAACCGGGCTTAGGCTCTTGGAAATAGCAACGTCTGTCGCACAAAGCATTTCATTACATTTTGCAATCAGTGATTTCACCTAAAGCCTAAAACGAAAGACTTAAGCGAGCAACCCTATTTTATTTTTATTTTTTAATTGCTATAAAAATTATTATTGTTGATGGTTACTGTGAAATATGTGCAATGTAGAATGCGTAGTCAGGTGCATAAGTTTATCACAAAAGATAGAACTAGGAAGGCGCACGCAGGGCGGGAGCCCAAAATTGGACCGAGGAATCTAAACTAATATCTTATTTTACAATAAAATAAATAACTTGCTGACAATCCAAATGTTTTCCCAAGGCTTCGAGATGAGTGAGATGAGCATCATCTCATTTACTAGATCGTAACGATGTGTTTTGTGTAGAGATGTGTGATCAGCAAAACGCTTAACCCAGTTATTTACACCATATAGGTACTCATTTAACAGCTGAGTGGGCTGATAGTCTGACACATCAATCCCCTTTTTTTATCGAAAAGTACCGCATTTAATATGAATCGAACCGGGGCTTAGTGCATAGAAGACAAACGTCCTAACCGTTGCACTATCCGAACTTGAATGGGTAATTATCCCGGGTCGTCATAGGAAGTGAAGTACTCGTAAATTTGAAGAGGATACAGTGAAAAACACCCGAAATATGACAATTTGAAAATCGCTTTTCTTCTCAATTGTTTCTTGTTCTCGTTGTACTTGTTGCTTTTGGCAAGGCTACAGCCACGTAAGGAGCATCTTTTCAGAAGAAAAATATCTTCCAGATATTTATCATGGTCTGATTTCGACTAAAATTTGGTATGTACCTTAATCAATTGCCCTAACCCAGAGGTCGGCAACCTGCGGCTCGCGAGCCGCATGCGGCTCTTTCGATGTCAAGATGCGGCTCACCAATTCCATGCGCAAATAATAATAATTATTTTATTTTATTTTATTTTCAAAACTTATAAAGAAATATTATACTCTAAACAGGATAAAAACACTCAACAGGGAACAGTGAAAATAGCCACTTCTTTGGCAAGGCTGAAATTACGTCAAATTGACGTCAAAATAGAAGTTGCGATCAATTGAGCGGAGGCCTGTGTATTAAGATGGCAACACCGGCATGCACTTTTGGTATTACCCATCATCATCATCATCGTGGCGCGACAGCCCGACGTCAGGCCTTGGCCGCCTGGATCATTGTCCTCCAATTATCTCGGTCACGTGACCGCGTCCTCCAATTTTGGGAGCCCAGCAGCTGCGCGGCGTCCACACCTACTGAGCTCTCCCAACGAGATCTCGGTCGTCCTCGTAGTCTCGCTCCGTCGACTCGTTCTGCATTCATTACTCTCTTAGGCATGCGATCATCGTCCATTCTTTGTACATGCCCTGCCCATTGAAGTCGTTGTAGTTTGACGATTGTCGAGACTTGCAACTCATCGTACATTTCATACAACTCATGGTTGTACCGGATGCGCCATCCATCTCGATCGCAAACAGCCCCGAAAATTCGCCGTAGAACCTTACGTTCAAAAGGGTCTAGCATGTTTTCGGAGGCTTGAGTTAGGGTCCATGCTTCGCAGCCATAGCATAGCACTGGTCGTATAATGGTTTTGTACACGCGGAGCTTCGTGTTTCTGTGCACATGCTTCGATTTCATTATGGGGAGAACCAAGAAAAAAGTCTTATTAGCTAACTGTATCCGTCGCTTGATTTCGTCAGTTTCGTTGGCGTCCCTTGACAGGTTGCAACCCAGGTAAATGAAGTTGTTCACGAACTCGATGTTGAGGTCCCCCACATTGATGCTCGGTTGTGCAGGTGTCCTTGTCACCGATTGCATCATTATTTTAGTTTTACCCTCGTTAATACGTAATCCAACTTCTTTTGCAGCGGTATCGAGCGTATGCAGAAGTTCTTCTGCGTCAGCCAATCTTCGGGACATGATGTTGATGTCGTCGGCGTACGCTGCTAATTGTGTCGACTTGATGAGTAGCGTGTTGCTGTTGTCCATTTTCATAGTCCGAATAACGTATTCCAGTGCTAGGTTGAAGAGCGTCGGTGCCAGTCCATCGCCCTGTTGCAGACCAGTGCGTGTTTCAAATAGATCAGTAAGTCTATAATGCATCCTGACTTGTGAGAAGGAGTTGGTCATCGTCATCTTTGTCAGTCACACTAATTTGGCCGGTATACCAAATTGCAGCATGATTTTGTACAGTATTCCACGATCGATACTGTCGTATGTCGTATGAAGCCGGCAAATATTTGGTATACGTTTACGTTGTACTCGCAGCACTTCTGGAGTATCAGTTTCACCGTAAAGAGCCGATCGGTTGTGGAGCGACCAGGTCTGAAACCGCTCTGATATTCGCCAATGATTCGCTCTGCGTCAAAATTTTATAGGACGTACAAACTAGTGAGATGCCCCTGTAATTCACACACCGCAGTTTATCTCCCTTTTTGTGAATTGGACAGATGATGCTTCTGCGTTGATGTATGGCATCAACTAGACCCGTTCAACCGAAGTTTAGCAGTTCAGCTGGAATCTCGTCAACGCCCGCCGCTTTATTTCGTTTTAATGACCGCATCGCGAGATCAACTTCCTCTACTGTCGGGAGTTATATGGGTGGGCCTAGATCAACAATATCGTCGAGAGCTTCTTGTGTGGGGATGTTAGATGGTAGGCTCAGAAGCTCTTCAAAATAAGAGGCCCATCGTCTGTTGATGCCATCGGTGTCGCTGATGATGTTTCCATCCTTGTCCTTACAAAGGCTAGTCCTGGGTTGGTAGCCGTTCTTAATTGTATTTACTAGTTTGTACGCTTGTCTGGTGTTCCAATTAGCTAAGTTTTCGTTTATGTTCAGCAACTGCTCGTCAAAGTATTTACGTTTCTTACGTCTAATTATTCTATTCGATATTCGCCGTAGCTCGTCATATTTTCCTCTTCTGGCTCTGGTTCCTCGTTGAATCCATTGTCTGTAGGCCTCGTTTTTCGCGTCAAGTGAATTTTTGCATTCTTCGTCGAACCAGTCATTTCGCGCTCGCCGGGCTTTATATCCCACGACCTTCTCTGCGACATCCTTGATGGTACCCTTGAGTTCTTCCCAGAACCCATGGACGCCTGTGTTGCTGATGTTGTGTAGCATAGGTGATAGTTTTTCCTCAAGGGCGGTAGTATACGCCACCGCTGTAGCATCACTCAAAAGCTTATCAACCGCAAAGATTTTGGGAGGGCTGATTCTTGATTGGTGCACTGAGGAAATTCTACATCTGTAGGTCGTCTTCACCAAGTGATGATCTGAGTCGCAGTTTGCTCCTCGATAGGAGCGGACATCCATGACACTAGACGCCCATCTCCTGCAAATGAGGACGTGGTCAATTTGGTTGACGGTATGTGCGTCTGGAGACTTCCAGGTCTGCTTGTGAATGCGTCGATGCGGGAAACACGTAGAGCTTACGACTAGATTCCTGCTGCAGGTGAAGTCGATAATTCGCTGGCCGTTATCGTTACATTCTTCATGGAGGCTGTGGCCTCCAGTGGTCCCCCGGTGCCATCTTTCATTTCCGACTTTCGCGTTAAAGTCTCCCAGCAGCAATTTGACGTCGTTTGTTGGAAGTGAGTCGAAGAGAGTTTCAAGGCGGGCGAAGAACTCGTCTTTTACTGCGTCTTCTTTGACTTCAGTGGGGGCATGCACATTGATGAGCCAGAGATTGAAGAATCGAGTCTTGATGCGAATCGCACACAGCCGTTGATTTATGGGTTTGAAGTCAGTAATATGCGGTTTGAGATGATTGTTCACTATAAATGCTACTCCAAACTCCTTGCGGCCCGATGGTTTGCCACTTGTAAAAATTGTATGCGATTTTTTGTCATTAATCTCGCTGCCAAGCCAATTTGTTTCCTGGACTGCAGTTATGCTCAGTTTGTACTTTTCGACCTGTTGAAGGAGGGCCTTTTCGGCCCCCGGTTTGTTCAGGGAGCGTACATTCCAGGATCCGATAGAATAATCCTTTAGCCGTTTGCGTGGTCGTCGTTGTTGATCCGTCCAATCCGAGGCTTTTGTTCCAGGTTTCTTGACGTGGAGTGGTTTTTGCAAGGACGAGTTTTCAGCACGCCGCTTAACCCCATTCAGGGGATGGCCTCGGAGATAGCTGCTTCAGATGGTTTAATAAACGTGCTGGAGCCCACACAACCATGTAGTAGGTCCAACTACGCAAGTCATTCCATCCTACTAGACCTGAGACGCTTAGGTGTTCGTCAGCCATTCAGGCTACAGCTATCTGCCTTTTCCAAACTGTCTTATCGCTAAGACATTGGCCATCAGCGAATTGATACACTGCCGTTACCAGTATTACCCGATCGAGCTAAATGTAAAACTGCAAGGAAAGAGAAACCCAGCCTATGTCTTGCTTGAAGAAGTGGTTTGTTTCGAAAATAAATATGTAACTTCTTTTTATCGAAGACATGGAGAGCGGTAAATTACTTCATTTCAAAAATCTGGAGCAATATCGCGATGAAACCAATGCCACTATTGACACGAATTACTTTAGCAAAAATACAAAAAAGATGAATTCGCTGAGAGATTTGAGCAATTCAAAACAAACGCAAGTACTCTGGCGTTCAGAGTAGATCCTCTCATTACAAATACAAATGAGATGAACATTGAGCCATTTGAAATTGGTTCGCTTCGCCTCAAATGCAATTGCTAGATTTGAAAACCAAACACTTGTGGAGTGGCAAGTTCACAGAACTCAAGAGCAAGTTAGAAATTTTAGAGGTCCAGAAAAGCATGCACGTCACGCTGCACAAGTGGACAGCTCTAAAAGAAATGCCGCGAGTTGAGCCACTCATATTTGACGCATGGAGTAGTCTTCCAGGATGCTACAGTGAGGTAAAGAAGTTGTCATTTGGAATGCTGGCGATCTTCAGGTCAACATATTCGTGCGAGCAAGCGTCCTCTTGCATGAATATAATAAAAAGTAAAGTAAGAAGCCAACTAACAAATAAAAATTTAGAGGCGTGCTTGAAACTGAAAACAACAAGTTATGAGCCAGATTTAACCAAACTTTCAAAAGGCATGCAAAGCCAATGCTCCCATTGATGTAACTATTGTAACTATCTATTATCCAATAATTATAGTTATATTACGAGTATTTGATTAATAATTTTATTATTCTAGCAGAGCTACCTAAAATGCTTTAATATATTTTGTGCGAAACATTTGTATGTTTTTATATAAATAAATATTATTTCATATTTAAAGCTATTTACTTCAAATCAAAATCAAATTTATATACCTAATCCTAATCAAATACCATAATATTGAAACAAAAGTGTTAGTGGCTTTTTAAAAACTTGGAAACTTTGTATGTTGTACCTTTTGGCTCTTCCGTCTCAAAAGGTTGCCGACCCCTGGCCTAACCCCTTGTGGAGCATAGCGCGTCAATTTTTCCATTTGACCCAGTTGACGTTTCGTTGGCATAAACTAGTTTCGGAGAATGCTTTTGGTTGCTTGCGTCTCCAGGTACGTTACGATTTTTCTTATTATAAGTACCTCAGAGTGATATTTTGGTGCTACTGCAGGTGTGCGTCAGGACCAAAGGACATTCCTAACCATGAAATGACAGAAACCAAACCTAGTATATATGGGTATCCACTGATCTATGGTGATAAAACCAAACCAGTGGAGTACTGTTAACCGAATTTTGAGTCTTTTGGTCGGGACTGATGACAGTTTGAGCCCATGGGGAGGAAAACACGACATTCTTGACCTGAAAGTGATATGTAGGCAAGATGGATGTCATATGGCTGGGGTGTTGAAGCGAATGAATTAGATTACTTTTGATGGTGTTTTGAGCTTTTTGGAAAGGAAAAAGGATATTTTAGCAAAGAAGTGATATCTAGGCAAGATGGGTACTATATGACTGTGGGTATTGAGGTGAATTCACTAGATTACAGTTGATGGCATTTCGAGTTGAAGGGTATCACGCCTTCATTTTGATTTATGGTGCATTTGCCATTTGTTGTAAAACGTGTTCCGATTTCACTGTTCCTATGGGTGCCCGGGTGCATTATCTAAAATGACCAGAACTTTAAATGCCAGATTTTCTTTGCTACAGTTGAGGAATTGCACAATTGTTTATCCAATCTTGGAACAAAGCAGCCGTGACCCACACTTTTTTATTCGCTCTCCAATCCACACAAACGCGTTTTTTTTTTAATAAAAGCCTTACATGGCTCTTGAGTTCTCGGAGTGATAAGCAACAAGTGCCTGTAATGAACCATATTCTGGTCTGGTAGTGCTGCTTACACCGGCAGATCGATGGCAGCACCTGGCGAGTAAGTATCTGTCGGTGGTACGAAACCAGAGAATGAGGGTCTCCTTAGACCTGGACCCGATGCGAGCACGAGGGCCACTGAGCCGTTCGCCATTCATTCCATCCTTATCGCCTCATTCTTTTGATTCCCCCTGTTTGTGTTGTCTTCCCCAGGCCTATGAATTTTTGTTAATACGTAAAGACAGGAGTAACGAGCGGCGAACACCCCGCTCACGTCTCCCGAACTGAGCTTCAGCAAGCATAGACAGCTGCGTAGCTCGTTGAGGGGCCTTTTTCTTCGCCAGATGGCGCTGGCCGACCTTCACGGTCAATTATGCAACCTTAGGGTCCGTCCCCACGGGCATCTCCGGATATCCACTAAACCGTCCATTACATATTTGGTGCCCAGCGTGGGGATCATTTCTGATAAAGAACAGGTCTAAAAGGGACCTCATCGGGTTCTTTTTAGTCCCTCCACCGATTTGCATCCCCACAAGCACATTAAGGCTACTTGCTCTAAGCATTAGGACTTAGCCAGTTTACTTCACGTATTTTCCCTTCAAGTAGCTGTGCTTTCCTCTGCAGTACCCCCATCCTTCGTACAGAGTAGTTTTCTTCCTTAGATTCAGTTTTACAAGGCTATCCTGGCTTTGTGTTCGTCTTGTGTGCTTTAGGCACGTATCTAAGGCCTACATTAAGGCTTCGAATTGCCGGCATTGGGAGCCTCTTCGGTGACCGGAAGCGCGAAGGAGCCCTGGATACCTTTTTGTTTGCCAGGATTGTAACTTAAAATTTTGTCTTTATGCAGTATAGCGTTTTCCTGTTATTCGTGTGCTCAGCAGCTTACAAAGATTATGAGTGAATTACGGCAAGGAATGCAGTGTTGCGCCTCTGCTGGCCTCAAGATTCTCTGTAACCTGTTGATCATCTGAATAATGGGGAAATGTAGTATTTTATTTTTTCCTTGCTAATTTGCTCAACAAACCGTCCATGACACACCACGGCGTTACCACCAAGAAGTAAATTAAGGGGGTATTTACTGACTTTAAGGCGCTCATCTCTTCTTTGGAAACGTATGTCCTTCTTGGTAAATGTTTCGAGAACAATGCAGTTTCGTCTATATTAGCGATTTGCTTTAGGGAGTATCCACCTTCTTAAATGATTGCCTTTAAAACTGCTGGAAAATTATTTGCCGCCGTGGCATCGGCGCTGGCTCCTTCACCTTGTAAGGATTGGATCAACTTTTAAAGCGCTCAAACCATTCATGACTAGCCTCAAATGTTTCCTTTATTATTATATTCTGGGGGATAGCCGAAGCAGACCACTAACGGTTGGGTCCCTTTTCGCCCCCTCCCGGTCATCAGTGGCTTCCAGATGTCGACTGATAGTTGTCGACCTCTTTCTTCATCACTGAGTCCCGTGTTATTGCTAGCATTTGTTTAAGGCTGTTAAATGTTTCCTTAGGTACGGCAGATGTCGATGGAGATTGTTTCTGAAAATATTGTAGATAAATATGCTTTTCGCTTTCGTCTGGATTACCATTTTGGATAAGGGGATTTTAAGATTGTTTTGATGTTCAATCCACATTAAAAGGAGGGACTCAGTTTTTTATCATTATGCTGCTCCTGGTTTTCGTTAACCCTTTTTGTAGCGAACTCGTTGTTGATTTAGCCAATTGCCTTATTTGAGCGGCGTCCCGGTCCCGAATAGTGCGCACGGTCGTGGGTGCTAGTCCAAATGTTCAATATCCTCGGCCTTCCCTCCAGCCTCGAATCGACGTAAGACATCTATCTTCGTGTCCAAAGTTATGGCTTTCTTAACTTTTTTTTAGTTTTTTGTTCCTTGGAATTCATAATCTCATGTACGACTTAGATTACATATTTGTTCAGCTAGTTTACATTTGTCAAACAATCGATTGCAAAATGTTCGAATGGTTATACATGTGTAACCAAGGGCCAGACTAATAACAACACAAATCGAATTTTCACAATGCAAATCGAAAAAAGGGTGCTACTTCTAAAACGAAGCAAAGTGATAACGCAGTATGAGACGACGCAAATCGAGGCTCTAGTGTTCATACTTTATTATAAATTTTAAAACAAAATACACGCGCAACACACGCAATCTACTTTTCACTTCTTCACAAATGAATATGTCATTCAAAATTCTGTTTCTGTTGCATGGTTCAACGCCACCAACTGAAACAGGCACAGATTTTACTACAGAAAAAGATAAATTTCGGTTCCTAACTATTTTGTATCGCCGCTTCATCTTATCCACATGCCTTAAGCATAATATGATATTATATTCACTTTCTTACTTTATTGGGCGTTTGCATCTTTAATACTTATTCCACTATTTCTAAGAATAAGAATGCCCATAAGCCCATAATAAGCACACCATATAAATTCGAATATCATCCATAGTATAAAAAAAGCAAACAGGTGAACAGAATATTTATGACCTCAAAGAAAAAATCAACTGCTTGGAAAAATGCCAAAAAGATAAAAAGATCGTGTAGTGAACATTAAGTTAATTAAAATTGTAATAACGCCATCGCTACGATCGTCACCGTGTCGCTCGTCATCGTGAAAGGGAGTGTTGCAAATAATGGTTTTATTATGTTCTTAGTCCCCACTAAGTATTTTATGAGATCATTTTTATTATTTATGGTTGATTTTGAATAAGAAAACCACTAATTAAATAAAACAGATTATCTATGAACATTTTGATCCGCACAACTTACAAGAAACACGTTGACTATCTTAAGATATTCGGTGATTTGCAATTCAGTGTTGGCATTGATGATTTGTTGATTTTGCGGTTGAATATTTCAATTTTAACGATATGTGGTGAACGTTTCGTGATTTTCCCACGAAGATATTTTTCAGCTAAATGTATGCGAAAATTTGGTATTAGAACCGCAATTTTGATCATAATCGAACGGCAACGTCTGCTCTCACGGTCTGCGTTCGAAAACATAGTTTTTTTTCCCTCAGGAAATATCTATTACTCACGTCTGGTAACCTGATATAACGCATAACTGAGAGAAAGGTAATAAAAAAACCATCTTTGGAATTTCTCCCTTTCCTAGTTAATATATCTCATCCATTTTATCGAACGAATATCTATTTCTTGGTCTGCAGGGGTCCAGAATAAAACAAAAGCCAGTGAATGGTTATTAAACCCATAAAAATGATAAAAACAAAAGGACAGTCAACGGGAGAACACCAACTGTCTTTTTAATGAGCACATACACTACGAAAGACATGCCACCGAGGAAAAGGGACAAATTTAAAATGAAAGAAGTGCCCACAAGTTGAAACTGATGAAAAGTGCATTTGTTAAGAAACATTTCGACTTGACCGATTCCGATAACGATCAGAGTTGACAACGGTCTTACGGTCCCATGAAAATTATTTATTATCCTGAAATCGATATTTTATAGGCTTGTGTCTGTTGTTTCGTATTTGGCTTTTATTGCGGATGAAAATGTAGAAAGCATTAAGGGCTGATGCATGTTTTCATTCTTGTTTTTTTTTTGTTAAAACAGGGCCTTCAAAATGTCTTCCTGTGCATTTAACATGCTAAGTATAATCAAAACTGTAATGGATCGGCAAGGTGTACTCACCATTCCATTGTAAGAACATAGTAAAGAACCATATTCTAATTTGGTCGTGCTGCTTCCACCGACAGATCGAAAGCAGCACCTAATGAGTAGTGATCTGTCCGTGGTACGAGCTCAGAGAGTAAAGGTCCCATTACACCCGGACCTCGATTCTAGCGCGAGGGCATCTGAGTCGTCCGCAAACCATTTCATCCTTATCGCCCCATTTAATTTTTATTTCCCCTTTTTGCTTCCCCTGTATGTGTTGTGTTCCCCAGGCCAATGAATTTTTATTAGTTCGTAAAGGACAAGGCCGCAACGGGTGGCGAAAACCCCGCCCACGTCTCTCGAATTGATCAACAGCAAGCACAGGGCGCTGACTATGTCGTTGAGGGGCCTCTTTCTTCGTCAGATGGCACGGCCCGACCCTCACGGTCATTAAGCTACCATAGGCTTCGTCCCCACGGGAATCTCTTCTAGGATGGTAGCAGTGACGTGCAGTGGAAATTTTTCATAGTCAAGCAGTTGGGCGCCCTAAAGCCAATTTAGCATAAACAAAAATGGACTGTATAATAGAATATGGACAGTCACAAAAACATTTATACCAAGCGGCTTTAAGCCTTAAAGAAGAAATCAGGAAAGATATAAATAAAATATTGGCACATATATTCGGAATACAAAAAAAAAAAAAAATAAATAAAATATTACTAATAAATAAAATGATAAATAAATATTATGTTAATTAAGACTAAGAAAAATTCAGGGGTATTTGAAATAAATAAATATTCTTTCGCCTTTGCCATTTATTTGTATTCCAAATCTATGCGCCGTTCTTTAAGTAAAAACTCTTTAATCACATTATCAAAAAAAATCGTTTTCTCTTCGCATTTGTATAAGAAGATCCTTTTCAACCGCAATTAAAGCAAGATCCGAAAGTCGTTCTTGGGATTGGCGATTTCTCAAAAATGTGTGAACGCGCTTTAGTGTTGAAAATGACCTTTCCGCAGTTGCCACTGTGACTGGAATTGACGTTAATAATTTTGCTAAAATATGAACTTGCTTAAAACCGTTTGCGACATAAGGCCGTTTTTGAAAATAATCGAGAATTTTACTAGGATTCGCGTTTTTAAACTCATCTGAAGAATAAATAACTTTTAGCTCATTTTTCAACTTTATTCTGTCGAAAAATTGACCGTGATATTCAATAAGTGAGTCAAAATTTTTATCGGGAAAATTTGACTTGAATTTAGAAAAATAATTCGGTTCAAGCAACTCTAAAAATGAAAGATCTTTAAACGAATGGAATCGATCTCGAATTTACCCGAGAATAACATCTATAATCTCCCGAAATATCCGCCGTAAATTTTATAAAGGATCTATCGCATTTCTACATTTCTTACGTGGTGGCTGATATTCTGCTGTAACTGTCGAATAGAAATTATCAAACTTTTTAGAAAAGTCATTTTCAAGCCAATTTTCAAATTCAATAATTTTTTGGCTTGCATATGAAATGTTTACCACTTTGCTCTGAATAATATTAAATAATATATCAGTTTTCGAAAAAATTTCAGAAAAAATTAACAGATATAATTGAAAATCTGACTCTGCGAATTTTTGTAAGTATATATCGGAAAAAGTCAAGGAATCGCCATCCCAGTGTTGAGAACCATTCGAAATTGTCTCAAAAACTGTACAAATTTCATGCTTATGTTCAAATATAACGTTAATAATACGCGAATGATAATGCCAACGCGTTTTGGAAACCGATGGTAAACGACGATTTACTATATTTGCAAAAAGGTCCGACCTTTTAGTGGATGTATTAAAAAATGATGCGATTTTATTGATGTGCGCGAAAAATAATTTAATTTCCGGAATAAACTCAACTGCTTTAGACAATACTAGATTTAGTGAATGAGCGTAACATGGAACGAAAATTGCCGATTTATGTTTTTCCCGAATTAAAGTCTGAACTCCACGAATTTGAGAACTCATTACTGCTGCGCCATCGTAACATTGTGCAATTAATTTCTTATCGATATTAAAATTTTGCAATTGTTTTAAAATGTGAGAGCTTATTGCTGTAGCTGTACGATTAGCGCTTACATCCAAAAATCCGATAAATCTTTCTTCAATCTCATTTGATATTGTATATCTAAAAATCATCGTTAATTGTTCCCGACCGGTAACATCTGGCGTTTCGTCGACCATTACAGCTACAAATGGAGCCTCCTTTATTTCCAAATTGATTTTATTTCGAACCACATTAGCTATAGCGGAAACAAGATCGTTTTGGATTCTATTAGACAAACCCGAAAACGCTGCATTTGCTTTTATAGAATCTATGTGGGACTCAATTATCGGATCGTACAAACTCAAGAAATTTACGGTTTCGATAAAATTACCACGATTATTTGAAGAAGAGTCTTCATTATTTCCGCGAAAAGGAAGCTCCTGTTTTGCCAAAAAAATTACAGTATCGATTAAACGTTTCAAAATATTACGATTACGCTCAACTTTTTCATTATGCAAACTAACAGATATTGCCACCTGGTTACTAAGCATAAACTCTATACGCTGAGAACCAAAATTATCTAATTTAATTAACGACTGAAGATGTTTTTCGGAACTTGAATGCTTTGCTGCTGAGCCCGTAAAATTATTCAAATCACTAAATCCAGCTTTATTCCAAACAGATTTTTCATTCGTGAACAAAAGACACGGCCAGCTAAATAACTTATTTAATTTACAGCTTCCCGTTAACCAAATGTACTTTTCATACGTTTCGATATGGAATTTTCGCGTAATATTTTTTAATTTAAACTCTAAACTAAGATCTGGCTTCGGTCTATCCGATTCTATAATTTCTCTTTTCGTGGCAAAGGAAAGAGTTGAAAATCCCGCTTTTAGTACGAAATCCGTCGCGCAGCAATACTCCGACATAATGCGAAAAGAAAACTTACCACTTTTATCACAAATCAAATCAATTAAATCGTTACAAACGGTCTAAAAAACTTCAAATCACAATTTAATCAAAATCACCCGATTGCACTGATTTCCTCTTTTAAATTGCAACGGAAAATCCATTACATAACAAAAACAAAAGCTCATTGGCAACATTTCATTAACAAGCATCATTGGGCTTTATCCCACACACAAAAGCAGTCGCGCCAGTGCTTGACTTGTCTCATATAAATTTGCGAACAAAACAAAAAAAAAATCGTTGCCCAATGTACTACCGAAATCCAAGATTCCCATTTTCTGGACTCAACATGTCTCTAGTATTTGGATGCACACATGGTACATGCATCTAAAGATCTAGGCACATTTTCCTATTCTAAGTTTGGTGTCTATGATGTGCAAAATGTGGGAGGTTTGAATATTATCTAAAGTAATTGAACGAATGTTTTTTAACCAAAAGAAGGCGCGGATCAGAATTTGAATGTGTAAAGGAATATTTGAATGATAATATGTATTCTTCAGCTTAAAGAAAAACATTGACTGAAATGATGATATGTGTATTGGTGTAAGCAAAGTTTATTATTGAATTGCTTATTTCGGTAAGTCAAGCTGTTTGGAATTGCTTACTACGAGTGCACGTCACTGGATGGTAGCAAACCACGTACTACTGCAACTGTAACTGGGAACTACCTTATACAATAGCCAACCACTCTAACGAGAAAGCTGTCACAGCAGTCAAGTAAAATTCTTTAATCCTTTAAATCTTCTAGAACGCAATGCTGACTTTAACTACTATATTTTAGCACCCTATTCAACTAATAGAAAATCTCTCGTGACATTTTAGCACAGTCCTCCAAAATACATATTAGACATACACAATATTATCCAATTTAAAATCGTTGTACCTGTTAAGTTTACTATCCTGTGACGCCTTCTTTTAGCCTGCTCTTCCCCACAAAAGGCCTAGAGAAAATTGTTTACAAAATAAATTGTTGGTGTGGAGTTCATATTCATTCCCTGTTAATGAGGTACCTAGCTGTTTCCCAGGTTTATGGAAGTCGGACAAATTTTACAGGCGTAACCGTCTGCCAACATAATTTCCCTTTTCTCCTGACCGACTAAACAAAATAAGCAGGGCAAAGACATGTCACGAAATCAGACTTAATAAAAGGAAGAGCTATGAATTTTTAGTGCCTATTACAAAAAGGTGAAAACAACATTCGAGGATCCCGGATTTTATATTCAGAGTAAACTCTCGACATTGGGAGTCCATGTGGAAACTGTTACTGCCAACGATGCAAAAGCATATGAAGACAAAACAACATAGGCACAGCCTATTGGGGAGAGGTGAGGAAGACAAAGGGGAAAAGAAAAAGAAAAAGAAATAAAAAAAAAACTGAACGGAGTCTGTAAGGCACTGTGTGCCTGAAGCACAAATATTACATCTGAACCACAGAAAAGTGGCGACCAACATGGGTTCCAATAAATGACCGTTAAGATTGGCTTCGGTCCTTGGGTGACCATTTCACGCATACAGTGCCTTACAATCTCCTGCCGTTTTATACCCCTCACGAACGTGATAGGTTATATTAACTCTGCCTTGAAGTTTGCAGCGCACAGAAGGAAGTATCTCGGACCCTATAAAGTATATAATATTCCTGATCAATGTGAAGAGATGAGTCAATTAAGCTTTGTCCGTCTGTCCGTTTGTCCGTCTGTCTGCAAACTAGTCTCTCATTTTTGAAGCTTTCAAATTGAAATTATGCACAAAGAATATCATACCTTCGCCTAGCTAGCCTTCGGCTAGCTAGTTTTTCTTTGTCTTTTATCGTAATCCTTAACCCATTTATGTGCCCCTTTCTTGAAGAATAGGATTGTCCCTAGTATCGTTTCACTCTGAAGTCCTGTGATAGGTCCAACTGCCGATGTTTGATAACCTTTAAGGTTCACATTTGTCCTTCACACATTAGATACAATGCGCGGCTAACTCAAGCAGGGTGGGAGTACGCGGTGCCACAAACGCTATCAGGAGGCATCTGTAGCAGTTGTAGGGACGAGGATCGGTTCTTCAATGCCACAGCTCCCCATCATGCGTCAAACCGGTCACTTCCCGAAGAAGTTTCAGCATTTAAGTGTCCGGGACCTCAGTAAGGCTTTGCATTTGTTGCCAACAGCACCGAAATAAGCGAATCCATCTACAAACAACTGGTACAGATGACTGATGGAGTTGTTGATGCGATACGTCCCACAAGGAGCTAAGACTAACTAATATAAGTACCTTTAAGACGACCTTAACCTTTTTTTTTTTTTTGAGTCAGTTACACTTTCTAGCAAAAAATAGTGGATAAATGGACCGGTAAAGCCCGAAAATATTCAGCGTACAATCAATGTGATTTGATTTAATTAATAAAGCTGAAGCGAATTGTCGCCACCGTTAGTTAGAAGGCACAAAAACTGAATGCGTTTAAGACCTTAAAGCAACCTTAAAATTTTTGATTTATCCCACGAAGTGGTAAAAATTAACAATCGAAAATAGTCGAAAAAAATAACTAAAAAAGTGCAAAAAGGTCCGGCGCCCAATGTGGGATTAGAGTGATTTTACCGTAATCTGTGAATCTGAAATGGGCAACCGGACAGATGCGCGGTGCCGTTAGTGTCAAGAAAAAAAAAGTAACTTTTAATTTTTAGAATGTAACATTTTATTTATTAGATTGGAGATTTGCACTCCTACGTACATAATGACACTCTGTTTAAATGCACAGTGTGCACATATGGAAGCCTGGCACTAGTAGGGATCTAATATTTTCAGCCAATTTGCGGAGGAGGAAGAAACTCCCATATAATATCTCGTACATATTTTAGATTTTTAACTTCGCTCCTGGCTCTAAATCAGAGAAATGACGGAGTACTTGGATCTAGGATAGCTTGCGATTTCAGGCTACAGGACAATGGACTGGTCAATTGATTGGATTGGTCCTATTGTAGAGACACTTTCGGAAAACAACCCAATTCCAATCTATCACGAGTGTATGGGCCAGTGAAGGGATTACATACAGGTTAACCAATCTAATATAATTACCTTCGGTGAATGAGAACGGTTGTTTTGTTTGTCATTTTTCTCAATTAGACAGGTATAAGGAGCTTTTGCGGAAACAATGTAACAACAAGACAGATTTGTCTCTCTATTCGTTTTGTGAACAATTTTATTACCGCAGTTCAGTCTCAATGATCCTGGTTCTGGGTTGCTCTGCTCTGTCCACGTCTAACTAGTGCATTGACGCACTGTGTCACATTCAAGTCGCAACCAGTCTCCAAATTGCCCCTACATCGGCTATTTGATCTGAGAGCCCAAACCTTTGTATTGCGTGGTTCGTTTGGAGTTTATAGCGGCTGCTGATGTCTATAGGAATTAGTTTAAGCTTCTCTAGATATATTGGTCATCAGCAATTTGGAAGCACTGGTTATGCGTTGGTTATTATTAAAACTGCTTAAATGGTTAGCCATATTTTACTTTCCTCTGATTTTCGGCCCCCATATAAAAGCATTGAGAGCTTCCATTCCGGGTCGGCTCGACCTCAACTCGGGCTCTGCTCGACATCGGAGTGCTCTCAATGTCGAATGAAAACCTATGGAAGTCCGCTTTAGATTTTTGTTGCAATATGTACAATGTATCGTTTAGAGTCCTATCGTCGAATCGATATCGCCGTGACTACTATTAGGAGTCCAAGGTACTACTCACACGGGGATACTCAAATCGACAAAGATATCTGGCATGTGTAATCAAACGGTGGCACACATACGGAGATATTCCAGTCGCGGATACTCGACAACTGCGCGACCGGAGGCGAGCAGATTCGACATGCTAGTCTCCGAGCTGCGTAGTCGCCCAATCATTAGGTTGTGCATGTCGGCTGACTGAAGTGGTCATTGTGCACGGCTATTGCTTGAGGATCCACGGGGTCGGCTTGCTTGCGGGGATCTTGTGTGTACGTATCGAGATGTTGATAGCGATAAAGGTTGACGTTGTGGACGGCAAAAAAATATGATTTTCGGATTGCTTATAGATGTGCGGGGTCGACTTGTTTGGGGTATATCGCTATATCTGGTAACACTCTTCACACCGTAGTTGCTATTCTCCTCGCTCCTTATTTTTTTATCAAAAGAATCGGGTTCTTAACCTTAAGTGAAGTGAACTGTGTTCCGATCTTCGCCTTGATCTAACCGCGATAGTGTCTATCAAAGTGCAGCTTCTATTTGGCCTTATACGACCTAAAAACTTAATTTTATACCTTCAATTTGTGCTTTGTTTTGCTCTATTGCAACATACAAGTGACATTTTAGTCATTTACCGTTTTTTCGTAAAACTTTTAAACTTTACACCATAAAATTTGGTTGAAATACATGCTAAGCGCGCTAATAGTGTTGTGTGTGAAACTTTAAAACTTTTGAATCAGTTCAATTATAGCCTACCACTAGGCGTTAATTGTTTTTTCACTGAAACTTAAACCCGGTGTGTGTACAAGATAGTGCAGGATTGTCCACACTTATAAGAAGAATCTAGCCATTTGACAAAACTATCATGGCAGAGTGTTCGGCATCCAGCTGTCTTGACCGATCGGACAAAACGCCCTCTATTGTTTGCGCTGGTTTCTGTGGGAGGCCGTTCCACAGTAAATGTGCTGGCTTTTCCGGAACAGTGGGCGACGTTATTCGCAACGCCGGATCCGGCCTGTACTGGTTCTGCAGTAGGTGCAGATCGGCATCCATGCCCATTTATGCCTCGAGATTGCTTTCCGCTAATCAGTTGCTCGAGACGATCTCGCTTGAACTAGCTGCGGTTCAAACGAAGCTCCGCTCAGCTATTACGGATTTCACTCCTCTTATCAATACGGCAGACATTGGACTAAATGGTGAACCAGTAGCCAAAGACACGACCATAGATGCTGTTGGCGTTTCTACCCGTCAACAGCAGCAAAGGTCTCTGAGATCCTCCAACCGCCAGTTGGAGATTCAAGTGCCGGTTAACGTACAACAGCAACAACAACAACAACCACTTATTTCTCCGAGTCTTCTAAATCGTAAGCAACCACAACAAGAGACTTCTCTCTCTTCTAGACTTCAGCTACCTCAACCTTCGCACGTACTGCAACCGCTCGAAGTTATGCAGTCCCCACAACCTATTGCAAGTCTTGCTATAGCTTCGACTTCTTCTAGGGCTGACATGAACGTTGAACATCCTGCTACCTGCTCTAATCAGCCTTTCGACTTGCGCGTTTGTACGCCGCCTAAACAGTTGTTCATATCTCGGCTTGAGTACAATACTACTGAATCGGATATAAAACGCTATCTCATCAACAAGCTTGGCTACGAACCGTCGCTCTTAATTTGCAGGAAGCTAACGAAGGACAACATCCCCAATAAGATTGTCTCGTCCTTCAAGCTAACCATCCCACCTGAACTGCTGTCGCCCTGCGAACAATCCTTTTGGCCAACAGGGATACTTCTCAAGGAATTTTCCAATAGAAATTTTCCGAGGCATCGTACCCCCAAAACTCGAAAATAAGTTGTGCATTTTCATTATATTACCAGAATGTACGTGGGTTAAGGACCAAGCTTGACACTTTGAATCTCTCTGCGTTGACATCTCCTCATGACATTATTTGCCTAACTGAGACTTGGCTGTGCTCCTCTATAAATGATGGTGAGATCCTGGATGGTTACAATATCTTCCGCTGTGACCGTAACTTTCTCTGTTCTGGTAAGTCGTCCGGTGGCGGTGCTCTTATTGCAGTTCGTGATGATCTTGACTGCTCACTTCTATCCACCACACACTCTCAGCCTTTTGACTGTGTCACCGTTATTCTGCCCAAAACCTCCTCTACATCGCTAATAATCTCTTGTGTTTATGTTCCATGTAAGTCTATTCTAGCCATCTACGACAGTCTTTTTACATATTTTTCCGACATTATTAATATCGACCACCCTGATTGTTCTATTATTATCTGTGGCGATTTCAATATTCCAAATATAGACTGGCCTACTCACCCTAGAATTCCTGTAGCTTCGTGTTTCACTTCTCTTACATCCTCGCTCACATCATTTATGGAATTCTGTGATTTGTTACAGTTCAATGTAGTCCAGAACTTCATGAATCGTGTTCTTGACCTTGTCCTCAGCAACCTACCTGTTTCCTCTTTGTCAGCTTCCTGTGCTACTCCGGCTTATATCCCCTGCGACCCGTATCACCCCGCCATCAGTCACCAGCTTAACATTTTTTCTCCTCCCTCCCAACTTAATAAAAATCATCCGCGTTTGAACTTTAGGAGAGCCAATTATGCAGCCATCCGAACTGTATGGCGACATTCCCCTTCAGTTTCGGTGGATTAGAGAGGGCACGGACTGTCGGCCATAGTCTGCTTATACCTGTGGTCAGGTTGCATTCATTCAGATGCGTACTCCATTTTAGCCTCTTATGTTCGGCTACTAGTCTTTGAATTTCACAGCTCATTTCGTCAATTCTGGGATCGTCTGGGTTAATGCTTCTGATGTTGTCTCTATCGTCAGGCCAGTCTGGTGGCTGAGGTAGGAAAGTTGGGTCGAATTTTCCGAATGCGTCCTGCAGGAATAAATTTCGCAGCCGCTTTATTAAGTACTTTTTTGATATTGGACTCGGCCTTACGTACGTCGGTGGGAGTTGGCAGGGCGAGGAACTTAGAACTAGTATATTCGGTAAAGCTATTCCAGTCAGCCTTGTTGTGCTTGACAAAAGTGCGATGTTCAACAGATACGATATCTGTCGGTTTGTCAAGCGTTATCACGATTAATAAGTGGTCCGATGATAGTGTGAGGGCCGGCACCCATTGTGTTTCGTTTATGAGGCTAGCACTGGCAATCGTAATGTCTGGAGAGCTGGAACAGGTACCGGCAATACGGGTGGGCGTGTCGTCATTCAGTGTACAGAAGTCTGAAGCATCAAGTAGTTCTGCAGTGGCGATACCTCTGGCGTCGTTGTTAAGATGTGAGTGCCAGAGTTCATGGTGAGCATTAAAGTCACCAAGCAGGAGACGGTGTTGACCAGTGAGGAAAGTGTTGACATGGTAACCTGAGAGAGGAATATATATGTTGTAAATTTCAATATCAACATTGCCTGAATTTATGGCGATGGCTTGCACTTCCATGGTGATGTCGTTGTTGGTGACATCTATTTCCCGATATTGCACGAAATGGTGGATGATGAAGGCGAGATCTCCTCCAGCGTTAGTCAACCTGTCTTTCCTGATGATGATGTAATTTCCATGAGCGTTGAGGGACGAATTAGGATGTCTCCTGGATAGCTCCAACTTGAATGCGGTGTCTGTCCATGAATTAAGCGAGTTCGGCAATTTTATTTTCCAGCCCGTTGCAGTTTAGTTGGACAAGTGAGAGCGTATCGAAAATGGCGATCGGTGGCGTAAGGTTGTTTTGTTGGGGAATCTTACTTGGGTCTATTCGCAGCTGTCGATAAGGTTGACTGAAAGCTCGTGTGGATGCTCACTGGTGTAGGAAGGTGAAGCGTATTTGACGAGCTGCCTATTTGTGGACCTCGATTTCTGCACTGACCGGCAGTAAATGAAGGATTCCAGTGCCTGTAATGGTTTAGACCGGAGCAGTTCCTCAGGTGACACCACTCGTCGCAGCAGTTGCATCTCACTGACGTCGCATTGGGATGCAGCTCTCTATTGCATACACAACAGATCCAAGGACCTGGGTTGTTTTGAATGCCGGCGCGGAGAAGTAGTATTGAGAGCAGTTGCGCTCTGAGATGTGTTGCTCCCAATAAACACGAAAAACGAATACAGCGTGTAACACACATCCTTCTTGCATTAAAGGGGCTTGGCACCGTTGTAAAAACGGGTCGCTCCGGTGCGTAGAACCGGCTGCCGCTGGAACGCTTTTAAAGCGTCGCACACTACGCAGAACTTCTTGAGCTTTCTGACGGTAAAGGAGTTCGATGCTGCTTCGATTGTCGTCTGATGCTGCAGCCAAACGAACCTTCAGTTCTTTTCTTTCAACAATCCGCTGCCATGAAGCGTCGGACATCCAGGGCTCATTCCGGCAATCCGTATTTGTACCAAGGATAATATCAGCTGCTTTTTGCGCATCACATGTCTGTGCCCGTAGTTATCAGCGCCAACTTTTACATTCAAATCAGCCATAACCACTATAATGTCACCGTTAGGTGTTCTGCTCTGAACGGCGTTTAGCTGTTCGTAGAAGGATTCTTTCGCCAAAACATTGTTGGGATGGTCGGTCGGTCAACATTCGGTCCACTACCGGTAGCTCCACCCGTGTACAACATTATAGTGCTACCCGTTGGAGAAATAAATTCTCTCCTGCCCCACCAACTTATCTCACTAACTCCTAAGATGTTCAATTTATACCTCAGAAATTCTCTCTCTAATTGAAAAAATCGTGCGTTCTGGGAACCTTCTGATCCATTGTCCGGAAGAGTACGCACATTGCAGAATCCAATTTTTATCATTGCATGGTAGCCAAAAGTCGTAACCATTGAGTCAGTCCTTATCCGAGGTATAGCAGACGTTTCGTTAGCATACAGAAGATTTCGAACAGTGTAAGTTGCTGGCATACACATCCTGTCCTTTGTTTGTCGGTTTCAACGACAGGCCGTCAAAGTGAAAGGCCGTGGTGTTATTTTTACGCCCTACACCACAGATGAAAGGTTTACCTCAACCAAATCATAGCACCGCCATCACTGGCGGCTTAACATTGGTTAGCAATGGTCAGTGACCACTGCCGTTCCAGAGAATTTGAGAATAAAAAATATTTTGTCCCGCTGAGGGGCTTGAACCTCAAAAAACGCTCGATGCGTTGCCTAGCTAAGCAACAGACGCATACTAAGTTGGTATGCAGAGTGAAACAAAGTGCCCCAAGTCAATTTTCCCCCGAATTCCCCTTTCACTGTTCCGTTCCATTACGTATCATTTTTTTTGCAGGCAAATTCTATTCTGTATTTTTCTGGTTGCAAAGAAATAGGGCTTTTGACAGTTTTGCCTCTCGGATAATAAAAAGGGAATGAAAGTTTTGTCATTATTAATATTTTTATTTTTTATAACAAATATTATTACCAATACAATATTACAAATGTTCTATAAATTATGCTTGCGTTTTCTTCTCAAGTACATTAATTAAATTGCACATTACACCTACGATCAATACTTAAACATTAAATAAATAATACTAGTAGATAAATAGACACCTACTAACTACATCACATTTTATGCATTGACATCTACGCCCACTCTATTATACAATCTATATACAAAGAACTTCTTTAAACGAAGACTCAGTAGGGATGACAATATTCAGCTTTTAAGATGCTCGGCGTTCCCGACAATATGGGACTGGCAAATATGGAGCAAACTTTCACAGGTTTCTCGTACTGATGCTCCAACGATTCAATTTCCACATATTCGACATAGACGCGAGGCGAAGCCAGCAGTCGCCACGTGAACGGATTCAAAAAATTCGTTTTATAATCCCACGATACTGTGAGATACGCAATTTTACCAACCATATCTCCGGCAATCATGGCTGTGTATTGGAAGCCAGGTTCAAAGTATCTGTAAATAAATTGAAAAGGGGCAAAAAGTTAGGTGATTAGCTCTAATTTTAGATTTCGTAGAGAAAATAGTATCATCCCTTATAGCAACAGCAGATGTCTAGGAAAGACTACTCAATTGACCTAACCCCTTGTGGGGCATAGCGCGTCAATTGTTCCAACTGGCCTAGTTGACGTTTCGTTGGCATAAATTGGTTTCAGAGAATGCAGTTGCCAGCATGCACCTCCTGGACATCCATGGCCACGAACGTCGTCGTGGACGGGATTCTAACCCGAAACGCCGGTAGTCAAACATGACTAGGAAAGACTGCAGAAGATTGATTCAAAGAACTATAGCAATAACCATGCATTAATCAATCAATCATAAAACTAGTTTATGATTGATTGGAAAAAAATTTCCTTTTGCTTTTCATATTAATGCTCATGGGACATTGATTTAAAAAGAGCAATGCCACGTACATAAGTGGAAAGCAGATATAAGGAAGAAGAAATACAATTAATAATTAAGTTGACATGATAAGTTCTACCTCTATGATCTCTAGAGAAACTTACTTCGGTTCAACGGAGAACGGAATCATTTGGGTCTCTTTCTTGTCTTCCGAATGCACCTTAATCGAGAAGATTCCAATCTCACCACCATGCATGGCGCTTTCATCTTCACCGGACATTTTAATTGTAACCTTGTAGTGGGACTCTGTAAATATATTCGGTTAATTTCGGCTCCAACTAACATCCAATTTTCTCGAAACTTACGACAAAATGGACTTTTATCGGATGTCATAAGATACGCTACCAAAGGGTTGGTATCTCGAATCTCGGAGTTCTGCACAAGATATCGATAGCTGTTGTAACTATTCATGCCAAATTGCAAGCACATGTGACCGTTTTCACCGCATTTTGCACATTTGCCTTCTTGAAAGCTCTGCAAAGTAGGGAAAGGGAAAAATTACAATAACCAAAAGTTGCAAAAAGAAATACACTAACTTACCTCAAATGAATCGCAAGTAATCGCCGTGAATGGACACTTTGGCTTAATGCTTTCGATAAAGAACTGATAGCTTCGAATATGATTACAGCTCAGAAACTGCGTGACGCTCCAAAAGAACGAACTTTCCGGCTTCTTCATGTATTCCTCGAATCGTAGTCCGCAGCCAGGATTATCATGGCCGCCATTCGGGTAGAAATCAACGTGCCCAATAGGCTTCAACATTCCTAGTCCTCCGTTAATCAGTGAGTGAGAGTCTGTGTGAATCACATCCACATACTGGGCATCAGACTTATCCAAACGAACTATGGGATCGGTATCAGCAAACAATGGTTCTGCTGGATCAAGGCCTGTAATTCGACCCAACTTCAGACTAAAGTCTTTCTGTAGTGCGTAGCCCGCATAGCCGGATAAATGCGCGCCCAGCGAGTGACCAATCATATGAACGTTATCCAAATTTTCGAAGCCCAATTCTTCCTGAAATTATGAAAGGACTCGTTAAGTGGAAGTGGATTCTTACAGATTGTCCTTGCAATAACTTACATATAACAAATGCATAACATGGGCCGTTATCGTGCCGACCAGTCGAATGTTCGCCACGGCTTGAACATATGGGGGGCTTGAACCGCCACCCCAATCTACAACCATAACACTGGCCGTCCCCTCCTTGTCGGCATCCAATAACGTTGCAACCATCTCCTTGATCCACGGCTTATCACCCGATTCCAAGTAGCCATGCGTCACTATGTAGAAAGTAGCACTGGCGTTGATGTTCAAATTTTGAACACCTTCCGGATCATTTAGGTCAATGAATTTGGGCATTTCCCGATATCGTCTATTGAAGATGGGGTATCTGGTTCGGATTAGGGATGGATTCTGTGGAGCATTGTTGATTTGTCTAGTAGGACCGTACCACGGTCCATCGATTGGGAAACATCCGTAGACGCCGTAGCATTTGATTTCTGAAGCATCTGGAAATTCATGGAGAAATTGTCTTTAGTTCGTCAGTAGGTGTAATTAACATAATAATTCAGTTCACATTTTAAATAATTGAAAACTGTCCAAAAAAAATTTGTTCTTTATATTAAGGTTATTTGGGGAGTCAGTTCCTAATATTCAGGTTCAAATGTTGTGTTGTTTTTAATTGCCTTGACCCCTCCAGGGCATGGGCGCGTCAACATCTCCAGCATTTCTATGCCTTGTTGGCGTTTCGATCGCATATGTATCTACTTTTCGGAAGTGCAGTTGCTAGCATGCACCCCCTCTGTCCGCGCCGTCTTTATGCTGACAAGCTCGGAGCACTGTGAGAGTTCTATTCGTACCCACAGGCAGTTTCTGATCGCGTCGAAATTTGAATTTCGAGCTCCAGATTAGTATCATAGAGCGGTAACCGAACGACCACGGCCACTGAAATTCAAATAACACTTTTAGAAGAAATATTAGAAAATGTGTTTTTTTTTCTACCGTACTGTAAAAAAAGAAGGAAGATGGCACCCCTGTTTTATAACAATTGAATCAAACGAAAACCCCATCCCTGATAATTGTATAAGAGCTTTTTTTCATAGACACACGTTGTTGAAAGCACAACTGTTATACTGGTATCGGGCGCGGGTCTTTGCTAAACATTAGTTGTCCCGTGTTCGAAAAAGTCTAATGGGTTTGTATACAAGAAGAGGTTTTCGAATTTTTCGTAGACCTCAGACACAGAAGAGAGAGTCAGAGGAAATGAAAAATAGCGAGAGAAATAAAGCAATTCGGCACAAGTGAGGAAGTAGGAAGGGGGATGGAAATTTGACATCTCTTTTGCTTCTATATGGACCGTGTTCCGCGGCAGAGAGACAAAATGGAATGTTATTGTTCACAAAGAAATAGTAGGAGAGGGGATGACATCTCATTTGCTTCCTGTGCTTCTATATGGGCTGCGCGGGTGTTGCGCATTGGAGAGCGTGTTGTTAGTTCGTATGTGGTTGAATTACGTCCAGAATCTAGTGTACAGTAAATGGGAGTTTCATCTCCTTCTATATGTCTCTGTGACCTCAGAAAAGTGAGATTAAAGGGAAATGAAATTGGGCGAGAAACGGGAAGTAATTTTGCACAAGAAAAAAAGGTGGAGCGGATGACATATTTGATTGAAATCTATCTCATGGTGCGACTATATGGACTATACAATATGGTGTGGCGGGCTAGAACGCGTGTCTCTCTCTCTCTCTCTCTCTGTTGACTTTTTACTAGTTCTCATATGTGGTGGAGTGTTACGTCAGTGAATTACATTTATTTTCTTATGATTGTGCTCCTTATATACCTCTCATTGGTAATCACAAAACTTTATAAGGGAGAGATAGAAGGAAATGAAATAGAGCTAGAGAAAAAGCAATTTTCCACAAGGGGAATGTGAATTTGGCATTTTGGTTTGTGATTTATAATGGACCGGGCCGGGATAGAGAGAGAGGGACAAATGAAATGAAATTCGCCGCAAGGAGGAAGTATGAGGGTAATGTGAGTTTGACAGATTGGTTCAAATCATATGATGGTGATTATATGGGCCGGTATATCTCTGTGCGCGAAACGGATACTGTACCGAAAACATGGAATATTGCCATGTCACTCTTATCTTATGGATAGACGGGCGTTGTTACTTCGTGAATGTTGCTTTGTGCTTGCTCCTAGCAAAGCGACTTTGCCAGGAACCGCAAAGCTAAAGGTCGCCACACATGAACGCGCAGAACCACGACCGAACTTCCATCGAACCATTAAATATCATAGAATGGTGGAAATATGGGGAATTTTTTTTCCGCACGTTCTATGAAACTGATGGTTCGATCGAAGTTCGGTCATGGTTCTGCGCGTTCATGTGTGGCTAGCTTAACGAATGAAAGGATACAACAGGTGTAGTTCCTCAGAATATTCGTAATATTGGCTGCCATTAACAGATGAACCAAAGAGCATCTTTGGTTCATCTGTTAATCGCAAGAAGCAAGAAGCATGTCAGGCGGTTTTAATACCTTTCGAAAAAGCTGTAGAGAAAAGGATCAAGAGGAGTTATATTTTGAGAGCACACTTTATCGTCGCTTTATGCCGAAATCACATTGCCGGCAGAAGCAATCGCAGTAGCGGAGGCATCAACAGCGGCATCGGCTGTATTTTAGGTAATCTGCTTTGCGAGCCACATTGAAAGCAGCGACTATGGCAGCACGAACTGCCATAACGTCTTCCGCCAATACGTAAATTGCGATTTTTCCCATTAGCCGCGTTTTTTTAACAGCCATGCTGAGCAGAGCAGGCTAACCCCACACAATTACACTAACAATTTGATCTGAGCTGCTCTGCATAGAAGGTTAGTGTGCAAGAATGCTGCTCGATTAATATTTCTACTTTTTCAAGTGCAGGCGGCACAGGTGTCGCATTTTTGGGGAGTGTGCAGTTTGCGAATCACTTAAAATTCATTTCCTATCAACAAAATGTTTGTTTTGTATAATTATATGGAATAGTAAACGTAAAAAACGATTCTGCTGCCTAAAGCAGCGTTCTCACGGTGCTTCTTTTGTTGAACAAGAAAAGTCGTGCGATAAGAATCTAACGAATCGCCTCGTAGGAAAAGCGCTTTCAACAGTGCTGAAATTCTTTTCAGTCGAACAACAAAGTATTGACCCATTGAAAATTTAACCGTTCGACTTAGTAACCATTCAACAAAACCGCTATCTCGTTTGCGCGCTCTGTGTTTGTTTTGTATTACAACTTTGTGTACAGCTTTGCTTCCGCCGTTTTCCGACAGACGGCTGCATCGGTGAGGACTGGTCAAAATACGTAGCTCAAAAGTGTCACAAACTGAGTTTGGACGTCTGTGAACGTATCGACATCCCCGCCTTAGTAAAAGCTGTTCGCATTTTTAATAAGATTCGCGACTCAAAATGTATGTTTTAGAGCCAAGTTCTCGTCATTTGCGGGAAGTTTTGATCTGCTGCTTCCATTTGAAAAAAAAACTACAGATGAGGCTCATCGAATGCTCTTACCTCTCTTAGATACTTACGGTGAGGTTGCTCTGAGTGACAGAACATGTCGTGAGTGGTTTCAACGTTTTAAAAGTGGCCATTCAATGTCGAGGACAAGCATGGTGGTGGGAGAGAAAAACTGCTCGATGAAGATTCGTGCCAAACGCAAGAAGAATTAGCAGAATCACTGGGAGTGACTCAGCAAGCCATCTCGAAACGCCTCAAGGCTATGGGCATGATTCAGAAACAAGGAAATTGTGTTCCGTACGAGTTAAAACCGAGAGATATTGAACGGCGATTATTTGCATGCGAACAACTGCTTCAAAGGCAGAATCGGAAGGGATTTCTACATCGCATTGTAACCGGCGACGAAAAATGGAAAGTCATGGGGAATGCCCGGACATGCCTCAACGTCGACGGCAAAACCGAATATTCACGGCGCCAAGGTTATGCTTTGCATTTGGTGGGACCAGGTCGGAGTGATATACTACGAGCTACTGAAACCGAATGAAACTATCACAGGAGGTACCGAACGCATTTGATGCATTTAAGCTCAGCATTAAATTAGAAACGACCACAGTACTAAGAGAGACACAACAAAGTCATCCTCCAGCATGACAATGCTCGGGCACACGTCGCAAAAGTGGTCAAGTCAAGTGGAAACCCTGAAATGGGAAATCTTGCCCCACCCGCCGTACTCCCCATGGCGCACGGCCTGGCTGATCAGAATTTTCGTTCGTACTAGGAAGTCGAAAAATGGATCCAATCATGGATGGCGTCGAAAGACGCCTCCTTTTTCCGAGATGGAATCCGAAAATTGCCGGAGAGATGGGTGAAAGTTGTCGCTAGCGATGAACAGTACTTTGAATAATATAGTACATCTGTAAGTACTTTTTGACAATTAAGCTTTTAATTCCAGGAAAAAACGGCGGAAGCAAAATTGTACACCCAATATGTGGTGACCGGTGATGCAATTTGAAATTGTCATTTTCTTTCAGTGGCGCGTGGTCTGTTTAAGAAAGTAACTGTGCCGACATTTACAAGTAGTTTTATGAATAGCATTATTTCTGAATGCTCCGAGTCTGTACCATTATAATCCTTTTCACTTGAATTTGTGGGCGGAGCAACTGTAATTTTCAGTAGTGCGTGAACCAACAACTTTTATTGAAGCGTGCTGTTGAACGATTTTTGTTTTTGTTGAAACGTGTGAACGAACGTTTTTATCGCCTTCGACTTTTGTCGTCGAACGTTTGTGGTTCAACAAAAGTCGCACCGTGGAAGCGTTGCTTAAAGGAAATTTGTCCGATTGTATTTGTACTAAGCATTTAAGTTTCCTCTTGGAAGTTGAGTTGACGTTTGAATGCTAAACTAAACCAAGACCCAGCAAAGAAATGCCCCGTTTTCGTCTTCGCTACTCTAATCTGTTCTATAGCGTTTTTTTTGCCGCTTACCCTGCTCTACTCTGCCCTGTACAAAAAACGCACCTATTATTATGTAAAAAAAAAATTAAGTCGTTGTAATTGTCGAAAATACCACATAATTGTTAGCAACAAAACAAAGCTTTCGTGCAACATTTTAATAGATCCTACACATTGCCGGCAGAAGCAAAGCAAAAGCAGCATCGTCTGTGTCTTGGGTAAATGTGCTTTCTTACACCTACCTTGCACCTATGAAATTTTCATACAAATCTTAAGGTCACCGCACACTAGCGTCTAAAATTCAGTTTGTCCCGCGTCCAATCCAAAATTTGCATTGTGTGGGGTTCAAGTTGAGAATTCCGGAATCCACCGCCATCCAAGTTGGATATTCAACTTGCCGCGATGATTGTGCACAAAACCCGAACTTCAACCCGAGTCAAATTGGAGTGTTGGACAGACGGACAAAGACTAATCGACTCGTCTCATCATACTGACCAAGTATATATTAGGTTTATATGGTCGGAGGGGCTTCCTTCTGTGCGTTGCAAACTTCATGACAAAGTTAATATACCCTATTACATCCGTGAAGGGTATAAAAACAAGCTAGCCTTCGGCTAGCTTGCCGAAAGTATGATATCCTTCACGCTTCGCGTGACGAGTATTATACCTTCTTTGTGACTTACGGTGCATTTGCCACATTGAAATTAGTAGTAAAACTTGTTCCGATTTCACTGTTCCTATGAGAGGTACATATATGATATAGCGGGCCGATTTCAACCAAATTTAGGAACGTGATTTGGCAGTTAATATGATTGAATAATTTGAATTTTGGAAAGGATATCTTCAGAAATAAAATAGTTTTTCTAACAAAAACTTGCTTTTGGAACGATCGTTCCTATGACAGCTATATGATAGACTAGTCCAATTTCAACAATCAAATTCGGGCATGTGATTTGACTGAAAATATTATTGATATGTGTGAAATTTGAAAAAGATAGCGGAAGAAATAAAAAAGTTTTTCTCACAAAATCGAATTTTTGAACCGGGCGTTCCTATGGCAGCTATATGACGTAGTGGTCCGATTTCATTGGTTCCGACATATTTACAACGAGCAATAAAAAGGAGGCTTTGTGCAAAATTTCAGCTTGATAGCTTTAAGACTGAGGGACTAGTTTACATAGAACCGGACAGACGGACAAAGCTTAATCGACTCGTCTCGTCATACTGACCAAGAATATATATTGTTTATATGGTCGGAGATGCTTCCTTCTGTGCGTTGCAAACTTCATGACAAAGTTAATATACCCTATCACATCCGTGAAGGGTATAACTAGGGTATAAAATAAAAAAAAGTAGACTGAGGAGCATAAAAATAGTGGGGATCGATGCTCCGAGGCCCACGGGCATGGGGGTGTGTATTGTGTGGGGGGGATTTCGTCAAAAATCCAACCAATTTCACTAATTCCAAATAGCTTTCTTTGGTCATTCTATAGAAAGCTAAGAATTTTGCGTCCGAAAGTTCGAGTTGTTTAGCCGCAACAAACAAACGGTGCGGATAATTTCTCTGAAGGTATGGGTGTACCCAAAACCTTCTCGTTACTACTTTTCTCTTCCTAAGATAGTTATACATCATGATGGTTTCCTCTTCACTCGATGAACTGTCTTCCGAAAACAACATTCCACGCACGGTATCCATGACGACACTGAACGAACTGGAGATTTTGATTACTGATGTGATGAGTAGCCTCGTGTGCGGAGTCAAGTCACAATTGTGTTGTTAACTTGAGTTACCAACTGGTTCAGTTTCTTTTGAGTAGCTGTGTGTGTATACGGCCTAAAACACACACCCCTCGACCTCAAACTCCGTAAAATTGAACTCAATTTCCGTATAATAACGAAACCAGTGCCGTTTCGCCCCCTCCTCATCACATTCACTTCATGTACCACCGGTGTCGTACGTCCAGGTTCTCACAACTTGAATGTTATGCAGAGCAGGAGCCGTTCGATCGGTTTCTCCAAATTTTAAATTTTCAAGATGCTCATATCTGGAGTCGAGTACGTATTGACGGTGAAAATACGCATCAACCTAACCCTTGCTTTCAAAAATCTCGATGGCCTTCATAACTCAACCTAGGGATGGGCCGTACCGATATTTTTGAGTAGCAGTTCCAACTGTGACTGTGACTGGCGAGTAACAGTTCCTGCTTACCGGTCCAGTTCCTGCTCCTGACTATTTAAATTTTGCCTTGCGGTAACTGTTTCTAGGCCAATGAGATATGAATTGTCGGCCGACGACGAATCATGACGTCATAAATGACAGATAAGATAATACATAATTCTGAGAATGAGTTGGAAAGATACCATACGATGCAGTGAACGAAAACGCCAGGTGCGTTTTATCCAAATGTACAAATCAGAGCAAATAGGGGGAGTAAATTAAAAGAAATACCATCAATTATCTTCTTCTTTAATTAAATCAATCAGTACGATTTTAGTTTGAATTGCTACAGAAAATTCAAGTAACATTTGTTAAAGACTTAAAAAGTAACAAATTAATAAAAAATTAAATATTTTCTAACAAAATTCTTTCGTTTGAATTTAAAAATAGCAGCATTTGAGCTTTTTCAGCAGATAGTTGACACCTTCTTTTAGATAATATCATCCCCGCTTTTGAAAAAAGTTGCTCGCATGAAACAGAAGTTGCAACAACGCAAAATTTGTCCTCTACAACTTTGTACAAAAATGGGTAGTAATGCTTATTTTCTGCCCACCAATTCATTGGATTTTCCGAAAGTGGGATGCGTTCGTCTTCGATATATCTTTGAAGCTCGATGATTGCCTTTGCTTCTTTTCCACCTGCAGAAAAAAAAGTGTAATCGCACGCAAATCACAAAACAAATTATAGTAACTTACGTGACTGTTGAATATTGCTCCGCGATGAATTTACAAATGTATGCCAAATGGACATTTTGTCTACCTCCTGTTCGTGTTGTGGGGATTCTGCTGGTTGTTCTTCTTCCTGATGCATTTTGGAAAGGAGCAGTTCTTTTGCCTTTTTCTTTGCATTTTCCGCCAGCGTTTTATCTTTAAAACCCATTAATTTAAACCTAGGGTCTAAAAATGTAGATATTGCTAGTGTAGCACTATGTTCTATTCCTCCAAATCGATCCATCCGTTTGATTTGACTGATGAATGTGCTTACACAATTTTTACAAGGGGTTGAATAATCGGAGTACTCTTCCCCCTTTAAAAACCTTTCTAACACATCCATTAACCCATTGATCATCGGGATAAGTCCAGAAGCAGATGGGAATTTCTGGGAACTTAGAATTTGTGTGATGTCGTCAAAAGGCTTTAAAATTTGGCAAACTTCGTCAACAAGCTTCCATTCCAGAGTGCTGATTTTCGGAAGATCTAAATTTAGATGCGCGATGGCTGTCCTTAGAGGGATTTGTAATTCCGTTAGCCTTTTGAGCATGAAATATGTGGAGTTCCACCTCGTTGGCATTGAATTAATAATCCGCTTCGGGGACTCGATACCTTCTCTTTTCTGGCATTCACGCAACATATTCCACGATTTTGTCGACAGTTTAAAATGAAGAGCTATCCTTTTAGCTTTATCGATAATTGCGGAGATTTCCTTTACCTTGAGCCCTTCTTCCACTATAAGATGGAGTTTATGTGCTGCGCATCCCATGTGCTTGAAATTCAAATGATTTTTCAAAGCATTTGTAATGTTAGGGGCATTATCAGAAACAGCAAACACTATTTTTTTTGTTAAACCCCAAGTATCTAAGGAACTCTTTATTATTTGTGCCAAATGTTCACTTGTATGTGTTAGCTGAGTTGCACTACAATCCAAAGTTAGATTCAAAAGCTTTCCTTTAAAAATGAAATGAACCATTATTGCGGTATAACTCTCATTCGTTAATGATGTCCAGCAATCTGTCGTTAAACACAATGCATTTACATTCCCATTAGAGAGCAAAGAGGCCACTTTAACTTTCGCTTCTTCATATCTAGCAGGTATCAATTGCTTTGATATTTTTTTTCTCGTGGGAAGCTCAAAAGATGGGTTTAACGCCCGCACAAATGATTTAAATCCATCGTCTTCTACGATAGAAAAAGGCTGATAGTCCAGTGTAAATAACTTTAAAAATTCGTCGTTGATTTTTTGTCTCATTTTCTCCGATATATTTTGGGGAATAAACGACGAAATTCTTGTTTGGCTTGTGCTAGCAGGCAAAAGAGATGGCGTTTGAATATCGCGTAAAGTTTCACTGCTTGGACCTGGTTGCACTGGGACAGTTGAACTTGGAGTTGAGGCCGAAATCGTAGTTAATGTTGAAGCCAAAGGATAATCTTTCTTCCTATTTTTGGCTGACGGTTCGCCTTCTAAGATTTGCACTGATGGGTGCATGCGAATTACATGCTTTCGCAAATTTGTCGTGGAAGACTTGTAACTTATTATGTTTTTACATATGTTACACTTGGCAGTAAAACTATCTATCTGTCGAAAATGTTCCCATATTGGGCTTTTCTTTATTCGCGTAGACATAATGCGGCTTTCGATGAAAAAAAAACTTGCGAAAAAGTTAAAACACTTTAGTTCGTAACACCTAGCAGGGATGCTTATTGCAGCGGGCACTAAGAACACGTATATGCGCACAGATTGTGTTTTTGCAAATTGTATTTGCAATGCTCTTTATTTAAACTTTAAGATATTATTGAAACTTAACAGGAACGAACATACACTATAGGGAACGCACTAGGGAATCACTTGTTGATTCAATAGACTAAAAAATACAAGTGACCTTATTTTTCATTGAACCCAGTGCATGAGAAGAATGGTTCCTTTGGTTCACCTAGTACACTCAACATTCCTCCGAACAAAAGTGCAACATTAAAAGTAAATAATTTCTATAAATTTATTGACATTCAAATAAGAAATCGCTTCAGTCGTTCTTTTCATCCTAACGTTTAAGTAAACATACATCAGCATAATTTCAGCGTCAACTTAACCCTACTCAGCTTACTTAACATTGCTCCAAACAAACTTAAAAAATCAACTGCGATTAATATTTTACATATCTATTGTATATTCAAAATCGTAAAACCAGAATCGTAACGTTCATATTTTGTTTCTGATTTCTTCCAAATGAACGTCTGTAAACATAAAAATATCATAAAATCTAGCCTTAATGTACCTACATACAACACGCGATACTTGCGACAATATTTCATAAACCTACCCTACTCAAATTACTTAACATTGCTGCAGAGAAAACTTATTGCACATTCAAAATTTTCATACCAGAATCGTAACGTTCATATTTTTCTAATTTCTTCCAAGTGCAACTCTGTCAAAAAAAAAATCATAAACTGTCGCGTTATAATGCACGTACTACATACAAAATATAATACGCGTGACGATATCTCATGAATCTACGCTACTTATACATGAGATATTGCTCTAAAACTTAAGAAATCAACTGTAATTAATATACACATCTATGCATTTATTATACATTCAATCCTCATACCAGAATCGTACATCCAAAAATCTTCGAAATCATACAAATATGATTTTTTTCAAGTGCCACTCTATCAGCCTGTTGCAACCATTAAAAATCATAATACGATACGTATGAGTTGAGATAACCATACACATCTGTGACTGTGACTGTGACCAGTAGTCACTGTGACTAGAAGTGACTGTGACTATAAGTGACTCGAAGTCACTGTGACTAGAAGTGACTGGGACTAGAAGTGACTGTGACCAGAAGTGACTGTGACCAAAAGTCACTGTGACCAGAAGTCACTGTGACTAGAAGTGACTGTGGTCACTGTGACTAGAAGTGACTGTGACTAGCAGTGACTGTGACTAGCAGTGACTGTAGCTGTGACTAGTAGTGACTGTGACCAGCAGTGACTGTGACCAGCAGTGACTGTGACCAACAGTGACTGATCATTTCAGTTGTCGACTGTGACTATTGGGAACTAGTATTTTTGTTTTCCGGGAACAGGTAGTCACAGTGACAGGCGAATACTCGGTTCCTAGTCACTGCTACCGGAATATCGGCCCATCCCTAACTCAACCTAACCTATCAGCTAATCTTTGTACACACGCACAACGACCGAGTCTTATCTTCTCTTAGTAGCATGTTTACATTTATTTCATAAATATTTTAATCGTTGTTTTAATAATAAAGCAACAAAAATTACACCAATTACTAAAAACACATCAACAAAGTCTCGAACTGTACTATGTACCCGTAGTCCGGGGTCCATTTGTTGTTTTGAATAGCCCATATCGTTTTGAAATTTCCATAAAAACACCGTGGATTCTGCGAATTTTTAAAGTTCACTGAATTTACGTCTGTGCTGACGTATTTTACGACCATACTACACGTAGTACGTGTAACGTTTGAAAGTACATATAAGATGTTCATGCAAAAAAAAAACTGATTTAGGCAAAAACTCAAGAACTTTCATTGCGAAACGAGAGAGCCTTGGAGTCGTAATGTTCTTTTTTATTAGAAAAAGGAGACGACGTTGTTGGTTATCAAAATTGACGATTGAAACGTAGATTAACAGGAATTGCGTAAATAATTCGTAAATTTTTTGTTTATTTAAAGAAATAAATATGTTTATATGGATAGAGAGGCACGTGGAATGTTAAAAAAAATCACTCCTCTTTCATGAAAAACTCAGATGTACATATATTTATGTGTATTGTATTCCAGGTAGGCTTCGAATAAACACCCCTTCGATCTTTACCCTTCTGAGAGGACTGGAAGCGTCAGGAGCCAAGGTTTACATACGCGGACGACGTAGTGATCCTAGTTTCGGGTAAGTTCCTATCGGTGATGGGCGACATCATGAATGGAGCCCTGGATACGGTTAATGCCTGGACTGCAGAATGCGAACTAGGCGTGAATCTGAGCAAAACCGAGCTAGTACTATTTACTACAAATCCAAAATACCAGAGCTCCGACTTCCACAACTAAATGGCCTTTGAGTCATCCTTGATTCTAAATTTAGTTGGAAGCTAAACATGGAACAATCGCACCAAGTAAACCCAAATAGCCCTCTACGTCAACAAGAGGACCTGCAGCAAAAGCTGGGGCGGGGAACGAGAAAGCGGATGAACTTGCGAGACAAGGCTCAGCTCTGCACGAGTCCTATGCGATAGTGATTTACGCACCGCTCAATTTTGAGAAGAGAGATATCCTTAGACTCAACCTGAAACGGGCTAGCAACAGATGGAGCTCGCTGTCGACGTGCGTCACATCTAGGACGACATGGCCATCATACGACTTACGAAGGACAGGATTTCCCAGAATCGTCTACATTCGGTGCCTTAAGGAGTACCTAGCTCGAAGCTTTTACCTCCCCCCATACGGGATGACGTTTTCTCTGACCGAAGCCAGAAGGATGACTACTTTGGAACATGCACTTTCCTCAGAAGCTTACCATTATAGGCTGCGACCTAGCTTAGCCGACTTAACAATAACTCACAGCCACCACGAGTCCAACACCTTGATGGGCCAGTACCTTGGTACTGTGGGCACATCCATCCCCGTGGTTCATTATTTGCTACTGACTTCTCAAAAGCCGGAATGATCTCACCGTTCAATATCCTTACGGAATATTTTGCTGATTAAGGAGTGCATCCCGGGCTCAGCTAAACCCATTATCCCCAAAAGAATTGAAAGTGCTTTCGTTCCTTGCGTACTAGTAAGCATTCTCCTCCATCGGGGATAGTGCTTCCTTTCGCATCACAGGCCGGCGCCATGTTCAGGTACTAGGAAGCCAATTGACTAGGTACGTGGGATTGTCTAGCCCCAAAGCAGTATCGGAATCAGTATCCCTCACTTTCCACCAATCCACACCTACGTTAGAATCCGAGCTTGAGAAGACCCCAAAGCCGTGTCGTCATCAAGTCTAGGAATCGGAATACTGGGAGGACCCCAGCAACCTTTCCGCTTCATGGCACCTATAGGATTGCTCCAATAGGAATCATTCAAGATACTTTTCAGCCTATATAGCCCCTTTTCGTAGTTCGTTATGTGGGGGCACCACTCCCCAGGTGTCGTATAACGACGGACTCAAGAGACCATCACACAACACCGGTGGCATCATAACGACGGACACCACTAGCGAGACCGTCAATCAGCCACCTTAACTTCATAACTAAGGTACATACATGGGGTCGTCAGTCCCCAAAGGCATGCATAGGGATCAGCACCAAGGCCCCTTTACCCTATACACCACCTCCTTGCGTAGCTCAGGTCCGTGGGTTCGCTAAACCCAAAACACCATAAATCTTTCGACCTAGTGGGTGTCCCCTGCGGGGACTTACGAAGGACAGACACTCTCCTGAGGAGAGGAGAGTGTCTGTCCTTCAGACAGACAGACAGACAGACACTCTCCTGAGAAGAGCCCGACCGGACGTAGCCCGGGACACACCCATTATAACAGGGCACTGGCCGGTGGGAGAGCACACCGCCAGACTGGGTATTCCATACAATGCACACTGCCGGAGCTGCAAGGATGAAGCGGAAAAGGAGATCCTGATCCACTTCCTGTGTGCATGTCCGGCTCCATGAACTGGGCGAATCATTCTTCGCTAGCATATCCGCCATCTCCTCAAAGACGATTGGGGAGATACTACGTTTCCTCAATTCGATGAGAGGGTTCTGAGAACATTTTTCGCCAACAACCATGAAAAGACTTTTATAACTAAGGGTTTGCCGCCTCCTACGAGGCGTGTGGTATCAACACGGCGCATAAAGCGCTAATTGTGTCTTCCCGCAGTAGCGGAAGGACAGCCACTTGAACCAACCAGCTCTCTACCCATTGATCTACGCCAATTATTCCCTTTTGGGGAAAGTCGAGAACGGATAAGTGCAATCGCCTCTGGCAATGAAATTTATTGCACTTATCCGTTTTTTCCACTTATTCGTTGCAAAGATAGGCCAGTAAAATTCGTTAATTTGGGGGTTTTATAGGAAATAATATAATCTGGAATTAATGTAAATCCCGTCTATAGATTCTAGAATACACGAAAACTGTGTTTACCTCATGCGGCTGTATGAAGTGAGCTTAATTTTTCACAAGTAAAAATCCGAGAAATTTGAACCTTTTTTTAAATACGTTTCTTATAACTTCTAAACGGTGCCTTGGATCGAAAAATTTAATAGGATGTAACTAAAGAGGATAAAACGATAATTTTTTGGGCTTAAGAAAATCACATTTTATCAATATTCGAGCTCACAGATCTTTGAAACGGATGCTCCAAATGAAAAACTGATAAAATGAAAGTTGAAGACTTCAAGTCTATCGTGTCCAAAATACGAGTATTTCAATTCGGCCCACTTTTAGTGTGATTGAAAGCAAAAGCGCAAAAATGTCGGTTTAGCGATTTCATCCTTAAGAGCTCTATCTCGGTAAGTATAACAGTCAGGAGTTAGTTTTAATCTCAAATTCTAGATAATTTACTCTAGTTTAAAAAGTTTACTACATTTTTTAACAGACTAATTTAGGAGATCGTATGAAAAAAAATGAGACAAGCCAAACAATCAAGCAATTTTCAAGGTGGGCACAGCAACCAAAGGAGGTTTGTTGTGTCACAGCCCTTTTTCCCAAGCAAAATACCTTCCACCACTCGAACGAAGGCTAGTATGTCTTCTGCAGGAGTTTTCCTGCTAGTGGCAGGGCACGTGGTGAACTGCCCGAGGAACGTATACCTCACCCGCGCAATCACCGGGCATACACATAAAATGTGACATGTGGTTTCAAAGTCCACCAAAAAAATGACACTCCGTCTCGTTAGACAAACCCATCTTGTTTAGATGAAATCTCACCCAGTGGTGGCCCGATAGGTAGCTCACAATAGTCTAAGGTCGGCTCTATTCATACGGGTGGTTTCTAAGTAGTTGAAGGGTCTCGTCGCAGTCCTGTAAGGTTGTCCCAGTAGTACTGTCGAATCCCTTTATACCAATTCGTTATGATTGCCTCAGCTGGAGCTAAGCCCAAACCACAAAAGGGTTCCAACCCGAGAAAATTTGATGATGACCCCTGTCATGCATGTTCATCTGCTGCTTCATTTCCCTCAATGCCACGGTGACCTGGCGCCCAAGACAAAAATATTTGTTTGGTGGTCGCCAGACATTGCAGAAATTTACGACACTCTTCTGCAAGTTTTTTTTTTCAAAATATCTCCTAATTAGTCAATTTAGAGTCAATAATTATAATTTGAGACTAAAACGAAGCTTCTAGCTGTTATCCTTACTGAGACAGCATTTTTGCTCACAACCACACTAAAAATGGGCCAAATTGAAACTACGATCACCTTATACCTCGGACAGACGATGCACCCGAACGATCATTCAACAAATTATTGCCTGCATTCATAAATTGGTAGCGCTACCAGAGTGCTCTCATTTCTGTCCCATTTCTGTACTGTATCGCGATAGCAAAAAAGGGAGCGCTCCGGTAGCACTATCTTTTATGAATGCAAGCATTAATTCATGAGAATGTTGGAATATTCGAATGATCATTCACGAGGACAGACACGAAATTAAATTACAATTCGAATGGGAATGATCATTCGGGTGCATCGTATGCCTGGGGCGACCGGTAGCGCAGTGTGATGAGGCATCAGTCTCATGTTTGATTACCGGCGTTTCTGGTTCGAACCCCGTCCACGACGACGTTCGTGGCCATGGATGTGCAGGAGGTGTATGCTGGCAACTGCATTCTCCGAAACCAGTTTATGTCGTCGAAACGTCAATTGGGCCACATGGAACAGATGACGCGCTATGCCCCACAAGGGGTTAGGGCAATTGAGATATCGTCTGCCTGAGGTATAAGACTTGAAATCAAATTATGTTCATCTTTTATTTTTTCAGTTTTAAATCTGGAGCATCCGTCTCAAAGATCTGTGAACTCGAAAATTTATAAAATGTGATTTTTCTCCTAAGCCTTAAAAATTGTCATTTGGCGACCAACGATTTAAACCATACTGCTGAACTGAAATTCGACTTTGATTTTTTTTTTAGTTCAAGACCACCACGAGGGGAGTGATTGATCGCTATCTCTTAATTTAAAAGTGGGAGAGTGTATAACTGGTCACCGCTTGTGAGAATCTGAGACAAGAAGTGTGATAGGCCGGTGTAGTCTGATGTCTGAAGTAGTCAAGTTGATAAACAGGCCAAATACCCTGCCAGATCATGCAATGAATTAACATTACTAAAAAATCGGTTGTCATGGTAACGAAAAAACACGAGGCGGTTTTTATACGGCCAGGAGCGCCTAATAAGAGCGATAAGTTGCAGATAAGAAAAGTCTTCTAGGTCGTAGAACTAACATATAAGCAGCCTAGAAGCCAATGTGATTAATATAAATGGATTTCACGAAATGGTAATTTTTTATAAATACGAGTGCATATTATAAAAAAAATGCTCTTTCTATTTCTAGGGCCGGGCGCAAATTGCATCGTCTTAGCGGGTTTTATGTCAAACGGATTCAATCTTGGCTTTGACGTCAAATGTGACTTTGTCAATTTGGCAAATACTTGAGCATTACTGTATCAACAATCTGGGTTGATTTACATATGTGCTTTGCAATAGATATGTAATTCGGTTAAACGACAAAACAGACAACTGGACAGTATGACATATTTCGTACTTAATTAGTTGTTTAAACGCAATTGGTGAAAGGAAGACAGCCGTGTATTTGTCAAACTTACAAAGTGTCTTTTTTGCTGAACCAAGCAAGCGTCTTTTTGATAACAGCAAAGATTCAAACCGTTTGACAAAAAACGCGCGAACGATATAGAATGTGCGCCCGGCCCTAAGGATTTACTCAATGTATTCTCGAACACAGAGCATTTTTCTCTCAATTTTGTTTTATGCATGTGGGTGTGCTGAATACAAATTTCAGCTTTGCCACCTCGAAAAAGTGATGCGTTCCGAGAAAACTGCTGAAACCGAAAAAAGGATTAAATATTGTATAATTATTGACTTTTTCACCGGTTTGTAGTCTCTTTAGTCCCTTTTTATACCCTAGACCAGGGGTCGGCAAACTCCGGCCCGCGGGCCAAATCCGGCCCGTCTCCGGTTTTCATCCGGCCCGCGAGGTAATATTGTTTTTGACATGGAAAAACTAAATTTATGCAAATAGTTTTAAAGCGATTTTATTTTTATCACAACGTAATTCGTTTGAGTAGATAAATCAATTTATTTGCTACTTTCGAGACTTAATTGGAATAATCAATCAAATGGTAATCCCTGTCCAGATCCTAGGTCTGTGGGGTGGGGTCGATTGAAAACCAGGATCTCAAACGCTATGGATATGGACATGTGGTCCAGCGTATATTAAATTTATATCCATGCCATTGAGGCTTGTGCTACGAAGACTTAAATTCAGAGTCATATTGGCGCTTACATTGCTATCTTTGAAAATAATAATGGGACACCCTGTATAGAAATTCACACATTACTGCAGTTTCTTCTGCCAAGTATTGCAACGGAAATCTAATGCTGTATTTGTTATCCGCTTTAGGCAGTACGATTTCACATCCATCAAACTTTGGTTTTAATGAGCCAATTTATTGCCCCAAGTTTTTTCGTGGGCATCCATTGTCATGCTGGAGGGGTCAAGGCAATTAACACACACACGTTACACGTAGATGATGGCGGAATACCACTCATCCTCGATCACAATAATGCAAAGAATAAGTAAATTACTTGAATTCTTTCTAATTGCGACTTGAAATATTGTAATAACCGTGTTATTCTCTTCTGACAGTTATACATTCATCGTCCATAATTTCGATTCCATTTCATTTGCCTCTCGCAAGGGTACTGAACACTTTTTTTAATCATTTTATATCACAAATGTTTCGATATACATCTCTGTTTCGTCGCTTCGAATTGACGAAATCAATACAGGTCCGTGATTATTTACTCAACAGCAACACATACCGATTTTGTCATTAGCTTGGGGCGAAATAAATACGCCTAACGACCTAAGCTGCTCACTCGCCGAATAACCGTGGTATGAACTGATGAATTACTCATTTGCCCGAACCCCTAGTGGGGCATAGCGCGTCAACTATTCCATGTGGCTTAGCTAACGTTTCGTTGGCATAAACCAGTTTCGGACGATTCCTTCAAATGCTTCTCAAATGCTCTGATGAAATGAGGCTGTGTATTTACTTGATCCACGGACTCATCCACGAAATTTTAGGGACCCGAATCTGGGCTAAGCTTGGCCTCTGAGACTTGGAGTGTGATCTCAACTTGTCATCTTTTGTCGATCTAGTAGTGTCAACGATTAACTTATTCCTTGTTATAGATTTAACCGTAATTAAGTTTGTCGATTTTCACTAGAGATCAAAGCTCAATACCCTGACTTGCCTTAGGCGGCTATTACACTATAAAAGTTCTTTTACAAATATCTTTTATGAAAGCTATTTTCAAAGAACTTTTATGGTGTAATAGCCGCCTAAGAAAAGATTTGCGACATGGACGTTGCTTGTTTCAACTACTTTTCTAATATGCTTGCACACCTTCCCCCTTTAGCGGCTAATATCATTCATAAAAGTTCTTTTGAAATATCGTTCGTCAAATATATTTGTAAAAGAACTTTTATAGTGTAAAAGCCGCCTTAGCAATGGCTCCGCAACAGAAACATTTATTTATACCAATTGAATTCATATAATTTATAGACATATTTAAAAATGAATAGCTGCGAAAATGAACATGAGCGAAGTTAAGTGAAAAATTGCAGGTGAAAATGTGTCATTCATATGTAAGCCATATTAGTCGCTTTTTCCTTAAACATATTGTCAAAAACTTGGCTTTAAAATGGAAATAAGAAAAAAAAAGATTTGACCATTTTCTGTGCTAGAAAAGTGACAAGTGCTTAATAACAAAAAATGTAATTGCCAAATATATACCTGCGGATACAGTGCTGCGAAAACAGTTCTATAATCCATCGGATTGTAAACTTGCGAAGCTTCCACCTGACCTTCAATTGGCAATAGATTGACCACACGAATAAGCAGTTCCATTTCGAAATTTCTATCCGGCCCGCTGAGTCTAAAATTTAAAAAGTCTGGCCCTTTGCAGAAAAAGTTTGCCCTAGACTTTAGAGAGTATATTGTTTTTGTCACGACAAAAATATGAAACACCTTAAAGGAGGCTCCGAAGGTAAAGCAATGTATATATATATATATATAAAATGATCAGGGTCACCTCCTGATTCGATTTAGCCATGTTCGTCTGTCTGTTTGTCCAACTGTCTGTCTGTATGTCCGTTTGCACGATAACTTTCGATAGAATAAAGCTAGAGCTCTGAAAATTTGGCCAAATGTCGGCAGTATGATTTAGTTGGTTGGTATTCAAAATGGGTATGATCAGGCCAAGAGGACGGCTACCTCCCCTACACAAGTAAAATAAATAAATGTATCTATATCTCCCGATTTTATTTAAATAAACATGAAAAGCTCTAGCTTTAACTGATTACTCGTGAGGGTAAGTTTATACTCTCCTGGAAAAATAAAATGGATCAGCTGAAAACTAACGATAATTTTCTTACAATGAACCCCGTACTACCCTACTTTACAGGTTTTTTGTCTATAACTCTTGAACGAATTTACGTAGACATCTGACCTGTAGATAAACACTAAACGGCACTCCAGTTAAGAATTTATCGGATGATAATTCCAAACAGTCCGGATGGCGCAACGGCTAGCACATTCGCCTTCTACGCACTGGGTCCCGGTTCGATTCCTACTGAATGCGGTAGTTTTCGATAAAAAAAAGGGGATTTACGAGTCGGACCGTGAGCCCACTCAGCTGTCAAATGAGTACCCATTTATGGGGTAAATAGCTCGGTTGAGCGTGTTGCTGACCACATACCTCTGCACAAGACACACCGTCACGATCTAGAAAAGTAGATCATGCTAACTCATCTCGAGGCCATAATTCAGATTGGACTGCTACGTCACTTACTTTTTATTTTAATTTTTCTTCAAAAGTTAGTATTTCCGGAGGTATAGAGAAAAAACCGGTTTCGGGCAGTTTTTTTTTCGGAAAGCATGGCTTTTCGGAGGTGGTAAAGCTTAAATTCGGATTCAGCACCCCAAAATACATAAACAAAAAAAAATTCTATATTTTTTTTCTCCGTCAAACCACGCCAGTACAGGACTAAATGGATTTACGTCACTTACCATACACTGGTGCAGTTTGTATATTATCAAGCGGATCGGGCACATGTTTCGACGAATTCGACAAATAGAGCATTGTTTGCAAAAGCAAACCGTTCTGTAGCAGCATATTGTTTTGCTTGGCTAACTACGATCAAAACAATGAAAAGTCTTTAACTTTATATCCGCACTTTGTGCATCTAATCACGTATCCGTTAACACCTTTTCAACTGCTAATTGTGTCAACAATTCACTGGGATCACTTCTATACCAACTCTCCACTCCACTGAACAAAAAAAAACGTTAGTACTACTTCTCACGTTTCCTAGAGATGCTTAGTCACTGTTTTTCTGGCTTCCTTGTTTCCAAGAGATTCTAGAGGCAACTGATCTGTCTGTAGCCGCGGACAACTGTTTTCTATTCGACCGGCCATCACTGATAACGAGGCCCACTTTATAAAAACGGCACTCAGAAAATGCGATAAACAATAATTACTCGTAGTAATCTCCCAAAGTCCCGGACGCCTGAAAGATGCGAAGAGCTCGCGAAATACAATATCACTATCTCGTGGCTACATCGAGAGATCCAGAGATGCGACAGTGGAATGGCGAAAACGTTCGCGTTCTCTGCAGTTTACGGTGACCCCAAAGGGTCGTATCCTTATCACGCAACATATAAGATACTTTCGGAGAATTCTTTTGACAAACAGGCGCCGCAACTGGATGGATCATAAGCGTGGTTTACGTATCGGAGATTTAGCTACAACAACAATGTAAGACGCGATCCTATTCTTCTCAGAGAACAATCGATTTGGCAATAAAAACGGGGTCATTCCCATTACAAAAAGCATGTATGACAACGCCGAGCAGACAAAAAAAGATGTCCAGAGGGTCCAACAATATATAGTTTTTGTTTCAAACGATGGAATTTTAATGTTCAAAGTGCGCGGAGTGGGTGTGAACCATGGATTCCATGAATTATTTATTGCCCACTTTGATTACAGCGCTTCCAATAACACCGCTCTTGGCTTTACTGACCCTTTTGACGTCAATGCTTTAATATCAATTCCACGAGTTCCACATGCGAGCGAATTGTCAGTTAAAAAAATGTTTTTATAAATAGCGAGTAGCAGAGTCCGTTTGATTATGCAGACGTGTGGGTAGTCACCGGTTTATACTGATTTCGACCGAAAAGGGTAACGAGGCTGTAAGAGGGTGGGGGAATTAAGACTGCTTCCGTGTTGGATTTGACCATATGAAGACGAAAACATAGTAAACTCTTATTTTCTTGATGGAAGTAGGCAGATACGATAGAAATCGAATGTCAAAAAATGCACATAGAAATCTTCCGAGGGATTTTTTGTTTATACCCCAGCCCGTGTAACTAGTACGATGGCGCGAAATAATGATTTGATTGACTGTCGGATTGCCTTGTTGTGCGATTTTTTTTGTGATGGTATCCTCACAATAAACTGACCCATTTTTGAAACAACAATTAGCGTTTGTGGGCATCCGAAGATGCCTTTGGGGACGGAGCCTAGGTAGCACAGTGACCGTGAAGGTCGAGCCGTGCCATCTGGCGGAGAAAACGGCCCGTCATCGAGCTAAGCAGCGGCCTATGCTTGCTGTAGCTCAGTTCGGGAGATGTGGGCGGTGTTTTCGCCGCTCCTTGGCCCTGTCCTTTACGTATTAACAAAAATTCATAGGCCTGGGGAAGACAACACAAACAAGGGAGGTAAAAATGGGGAATAAAAAAAAGTAAAGCGATAAGGATGGAATGGTTGGCGGATGGCTCGTTGCCCTTGCGCTCGCATTGGGACCCAGGTGTAATGGAACCCCCGCCTCTGGTTTCGTACCACCGACAGATCCTTACTCATCAGGTGCTGCCATAGATCTGCCGGTTGAAGCAGCACAACTTGACCAAAATATGGTTCATTACATATCTCTTGCACTTTAAAATTTTAACTGATGATAGGTCCACGGACAGAACGGCCCAATAGCCCTACCAAAAAAAGTCGACGTCTTAAAGCGGGTAAATATTTGATATCGTTACGAATGTATAGTCTCATACAGTCAACCAAAATGGTCTGACGATTGAGTGAACAAATTTAGAACCAAGAGTCGAATTGTAGGGTCCCACCGTGCAAATAATAATCAGCGTTGTATGGAAATGACGTTTGTTGTTTGTTTTTAAGAATGAAGCCAATTTTTCAAGCATTTGCAAATGGAATCATAATGCTTTTTTGTTTGATAACACAAAGTAATGAATTATTTTAATTAAATTCAAACACAAATATTTTTACCGTCCACGTCTTTAAAATAATGATCATTAGCACAAAAGATCCATCAAGTTTTGACAGCATCTTGAGGAATCATCACCAAAATGAACGAAAAGTTTTCATACCTCATATGACCATTATGGTTAGAGCTAGTATCACATGGATTCTCATGAACCGGGACCCGGGAGATTGACGGCTGTCAAGCATTATTAAAGGTGCGTGATTAGCGATCAAGCCATAGAGCACGGAACACTATTTGAATGTATCTTTTTGATCGTCGCCTGTTATCGACGCAGAGTGGTGCCTACCAAAACGCACCTTAAAGCACAGGATTCAATGGTATAATCTTCATGGGCCATATATAAGTATATCTCCGTAGAAGCTCCTTCCTTCCTTCCCAATTTGCCATAGGCATAGCTACGTGTTTGATTGTTTGAACGAAGAAGTCGAGTGAAGATCGCTTTTCTTGCGAAACGATATTTGTGCCTGAAATATTGGGGGGGGGGGGGGGGGGGCAAGAAGTGCCTTGCCCCCCCCCATAGTCGGCGCTTATGGAGAGGAATATTGAATTGGGTTTTGTAATGAACCACCTGTAATGAACCATATTATGGTCTGGTAGGGCTGCTCCCACCGGCAGATCGAAGCAGCACCTGATGAGTAGTGATTTGTTGTTGGTACGAAACCAGAGGCCGAGAGTCCCATTACACCCTGGGTCCAGGTGTAATGGGACCCTCGGTCTCGGCGACCGCGTGGGCATCTGATCCGCCCGCCAACCATTTCATCCTTATCGACTATTTTTTTATTCCCCATTTTTACCTCCCCTGTTTGTGTTGTCTTCCCCAGGCCTATGAGTTTTTGTTAATACGTAAAGGACAGGGGCAACGAGCGGCGAAAACCCCGCCCACATCTCCCGAACTGAGCTAAAGCAAGCATAGGCTGCTAAGCTCGTTGAGGGGCCTTTTTGCTTCGCCAGATGGCACGGCCCGATCTTCACGGCAATGTCATTATGCTACCCAAGGCTACGTCGCCATAGGGGCATCTCCGGGTGCCCACCAGACAGTCCGTTACAACGTTAGAACTCCGCCAAGAAAATCAGCTGATTTTGCCATAATTGTGGTCTGAGATAAGTTCCACACTTTATAGCTTGGTAACTTGTTTGATACGTATGAGAAAACGAAAATGCTTATCGGGCTGTTAGGCCAGTCAAATTAAACCAATTTTGGGGCTTTTTAATAATAATGAGGGAAATGTCTGGAAATAATTTTAATCCCTTTTATAGATACTGAATACATGGAAACTGAGTTTGCACGGTCGTAGAAGGTGAGCTTAACTTTTGGAGGGCGAAAATCCGAGAAATATGAGCCCTTTTTTTTAATATTATCGTTATACGAGTAAATGCTAAACGGTGCCTCGGGTCGAAAAACCTAGCAGCAGTAAATTAAATACCGTTGAATTCTGCGTTCAATTCACTGCTCAAAGTTGAAATTCGGTTCAGTAGCGTAGTCAAAATCGATAGTCAAAAAATGACAATTTTCGAGGCTCCCGAGAAAAATCACACTTTTTCACTTTTCAAGCTCACAGATCTTTGCAATGGAAGCTCCAATTGAAAAAACTCGTCTGCAAAAGTTGAGGACAATTTGATTGTGAGCCTAACGTGGCCAATATTTTTCAATTCGGGCCATTTTTAGAGTAGCTGTGAGCAAAAATTCAAAAATTCCTGCTCATCGATTTATGTCTTGAAAGCTCTATCTCGGTAAGTATAATAGCTAGAAGTTTTATTTTAAACTCCAATTGTAGATAAATTACACCAGTTAAATAAAGTTTTACAAGATTTCTTGTGAGACCAATTTAGGAGATACTAAAAAGAAACAGGACAAGCCAAACAATTAGGCACATTTTCAACATGGTGGCGGAGTCCGTGGTGTTACGGCGGAAATAGAAAACTCGAATTCTTAAGCAATGTACCAACTCGAACAATATATCAAAAATCGAAACTACCCTAATTAAAACAACCAGTGTTATAACAATTTGACTGACCAAAGTAATTTAACCTTTGCAAAATCACCGACTTTTTTCTTTTAAATAAAAACGCAATTACTCAAAAACTATACCCGCTAGCATATTCTAGTAAAGAGTGAATCACAGGTAATATCTTACCCTAAAAACAGAAAACAGCCTGTAGAAATCAGATAAACTGTTAATTAGATATGGCCTTGGAAAATAAAATAAAAAAAGTGTGAACAAATTATTTATTTTAATTAAAGGGTACAGCCAGATAGTCAAATTGTTATAACACTTTTTTATTGGAAATGTCGTCTTCTTTATTTTGTTCTGAGACATATTTCCGAAATTAATATTAATACTTAGCAAAAAGGAGCCAGGCGCAAAACAGCTCCGCATCGCTCTGACTCTGATCATTCAGCATTTTTAGTATGATATTCTTTAAGTAACAACGATTAGTTGTACAAAATTTATTAAAATAGCTTTGGGATTTCTTCCTTCGATCACCACATTGACATCATTTTTTAATCGGGGTTATTTCAGTATTTATTGACTGCGCTTATGCCAACTTATTTTGAAACTTGGTTTTGTCGTTAACTATTGTTGCTGCGGACGTCCCAGATATCTCAAATTAATCTAATAATCACTAATAATGGATCAATTAATCATTAATTTATGTTTAAAAATATAAGAGTTATTTAAATCTTATTATCACCCCAATAAAATAAATGTTTAAATTAAACTTTAAATTTTCTAATCTAATTTATAATTTTTTAATAAAATTAATTGAATAAATTAAATTTTTTAACCCGGTTTTGTTAGCCATGAGTCGGTCGGTTTTTGAGTACTCGGTCGATTTTTTGGTGAATCGGTCTTTAAATGAGTCGGTTTTTAACCCGTTTTTTTCTTAACCCTTAACTGGTATCGTGGGTCAAAATTGACCCACAATTTCGGCTCTAACTCTTTTAATCTTCAAGCCACAATAACGCACTCCCACGTATTCTCAGTACTGTGCAAGCTGCCGCGGGGAGCGGAAGTGCAACTCTGTGACTTGCGTAGGAACTGAGGTATAACTCCGACTGGGTCAAATTTGACCCACGACACCAAAGAATATGTTTGAGTTTTGGTTGTCATTTTTAGGGTTTTGTATTAAAAACAAAACCCTTATGAAATCGGTCAAATGTCTGTCCGTCTGTCCGTCTGTCCATGAAATATCTCACGAACGGCTGAAGCTACATACATGAAATTTTGTGGGAGTATGTAGAATTATTATAATTCGCCGGAGAAAGCGATTCGTTGTAATAGGCTGACTTTAAGGGGATGTCCCCATAGAGGGGAAATGAAGGTCAACAATTTTTTTTCATCTGGTATAGGCAAGTGGGGTATCATGAGAAAGGTAACACCAAGTACATTTCATTTCCGGTATTTTCATCAAATTTGAAAAAAGGGGAAAAGAGATAGAGGGGAAAATATGTGATCCGAGTTTGTCCCCCCCCCCCTTGCATTTCGATACCGTTATACTTAGAAATATGAAAATTTGCAGAAAAGCGGCATTTTACTAGTATAGAAAACCAAAAATCGTAGAATTTTGATATCTTATCAAAAAAGGTTAATAATAGTACATTTCTATAGTTGCAGTTAGCATACCCCTGCACGCCTCAAGCACACCCAAGGTCAAAAATATTGATGGCCATGGATAACCAACATCATAGGCAATAACATCTTTAAGTTTCACTACAATCACATAATATTTAATAATAGTACATTCATTTAAAGTTATGCATTTTGACACTATCCACACAAAAATTACACCTACCGGCCTCATAGGTGTGAGTACTACTTTCATGTTGTTTTTCGTAGTGCGAATTGCAGTTATTTAATTAATCATTTCTGAAAGGGTAAAGATTAGTTGGGGGCGCTGCGTCGTAATTGGCAAACTTTACCGGGTGGAAGGGGGAGGGGTCCACATAGAGGTGAAATTAAGGTCAAATTTTTTTTTATCGACTGGTATAGGCAAGTGAGGTGTCGTGAGACAGGTAATGTTGAGTACATTCCATTTTTTCGCATTTTCTTGAAATCTGTTGAAAGGTGAATAGTGAGGGAGGAGAAAATATTAGTTCGTAATCCCCCCCCCCCCCGTGGCATTTCGAGACTGTTAGAATTATGAAAACTTACAGGAAGGTGGGTTCCGAAAAGCATATAAAATGGAAAATAATGGAATCTGTATATCTTCTCAGAATAGATAAATAATAGTTCATTTCTATAGTTACAGTTAGCACACCCCTGCATGCCTTAAACACTTTCGAGGTCAAAAGTACTGATGGCCAACGATAACCAACACCTTAGGCAATAATATGTTCTAAGCTTTGTTACAATCACGTAATATGAATTGGCATGTAAAATGTAAGTGAGTAAGACATTTTAATTATGTTTTTTTTTTGTCCATCTGAGTGGTATCAAGAAGAGCAAGGAGCCGATATTTATATACCAAAATAAGCGCTTGCTACAAAACCCTCGGATTGCGGGCGTAGCCCTCTATATTCCGGTTTCATTTTAGTTGTAAGTTAATTTTATACGAAATATTTCTTTTTGTCATTAGAAAGGTATAAGAAATGTCATTATAAGTTGTTTGTTTCAGTTTACTTAAGAATAACATTTTTTTTTTTAGTTTTTTAGTACCTACACACTATCGGAAAAGTTATAAAAAATGAAGTTGGTTAATAATTTACGGAAAATGTAATGGAATAATTTTTTACTTTGGAGACGAGTTGGACGTACTGACCGTGTAGGTCAACCGTGACAACGAAGTGACAACTCACATCAGATAACCCATTGACGCATGCTTGCTTGGACTAACTCTAAGCCGGGAGATGTGGGGTGGGCTTCACGATTATCTGACGCTCCAGTCCATTAACATTTAACATACACTGCGTAGCATAACTATAGCCGCATCATATATTCCGGTAATTTTAGTATTTAATGCGATATTTTGATGAAACTAATTACACCATATTAAAGCGTAATAATTTAACTTCTATCTTGCCAAATCGGAGCTATCTATTCTTTAAATTGGTTTAATTACGCCATGTACCTTATTATGTTAGTGTGTCATAACTATAGCCGCACTACATTTGCATACTGCAATATAGTCATATTTTTTGTTTTCTTTGAAGAAAATGCAAACGCATTGAACTTCATTCAGAGTACCGTTATATTTTCTTGTTTTGTCATTCATTCTCGAACAAAATGGCACATGGCGCGTATCCGATCGAAGTCGATAAAGGCAAAATTTTAGCCTTTTTGGATAATTTTTGATCCGAAAAGGCTAAAATTTACCGGAAATTGGACGAAAATTGGGGCGTTCGGACAGAGTCATCCGAAATTTCGTCAATAACCAAAAAGAATGCGAGAAAAGGAAAACTGGAGGCCCAAAATCGAAGCTATCTGAAAGAGACAAGCGCCGCATTTTGAATACCGCAAGTAACTCTATGAAAAGTCTATCGACGATAGATTACAAGAGTAGGGTTGAAGTATCTAAATCTATAAGTAGAGTTTTAAAACAGTCAAAACGCATTAAACGGCAAAGACTCCTTCCGATGTCGAAATTACATCTTCGGCACAAACATGCCTGTACGGCGTTTGCAAGGAAAAATTTGCAGACAAACTGGAAAAAGGTGATGCGGTACTTCTGTTTTGATCTGTTTTCTCAATTTTCCTTTTTCATGTGATTTTTTCAGATGAAAAAAAAACTCAATCTTGACGGTCCAAACGGATTTAACAACTATTAGAGGGAACTGCAGAAGGAACCTCAATATTTCTCTGAGAGAAATTTCGGAGGAAATTCCTTAATGGTGTGGGGAGCATTTTGCTATGATGGAACATTTATGATTTAGCGTTTCCTAATACTCGAATGACTTCGCAAGATAATGTCGACGTTCTGAAAGATAAATTGATTCCTTTTTTGGAAAGGAGAGATGACACAGAACTGATTTTCTAAAAGGACAGCGCGCCTGTTCATATCAGTCGCCTTACTAAAAGTTGGTTACATTGAAATGATATCAATTTTATGGAATTGCCCGCTTGTTCCCCTGATCAAAACCCTATAGAAAACCTTTTGGGAACATAAGTGCGTCAAGTTTACTAGGAAAATCGACAATATCAAAGTGTGTTTCATCTGAAGGAAGCGGTTATCGATGCGGGGAGGTCGGTAGACGAAGAATTGAGAATTAATTTTGGTGGACAGTATGCCAGATAGGCTCTTTGAGCTTATTCAAAACAGGGGAGGTCCTTCCTACCCATTATTGATTTTCTTTATTTTCATAATTTGCGTCGATTTTGCTATATTTTCCTCAAGTGCGGTTATAGTTATGCAACTTGGGGAGCACTTTTTTGCTCTATAAAACTATAACGGTATGAAATAAATGAATTAAGTTTGTTAAATTATTTGTTTTCTTGACTTTTCTAAAGTATGGCATATTAGAAAAAGCTTTAGGTTTTTTTAAACTTCACATATCAGCTGTTTCATGGTGCGGTTATAGTTATGACAAGCAGTGTATTTCATGCGTCATGCCACTTTAACTTTTCAAATATAGAAACCAACAGCAACAACAAAAAAATTATGTCTCCCCAAGACAAGATATAAACACAAGTGAACTCTCAAAGACGACGAACGTCACTCCCGGAAAAAAACAACAACAATCATATCACACCAACGTAGGAAAACGAAGAAGCTATACCTCTTCAGTCCCTACTCAACTCCTCAACCCGTGGTTTAGGCATATGACCCTGATGTTGAGTGGTCATGCCAGTGCCTGGAGCCTGATGTCATGGCTCGTCTACCTCAAGACTCGATGTCAGCCGTCCTGAGGTACCCACCCAACCTATGAATCTCTAGATATTAAAATCATTTCGAGATTCCCTATTTAAACAAGAAAATAACGAACTACCGAACCATCACCTCCTGAAGTATTTCGATGTTTACAAATTCCCTCTTCTCAAATCCCCCTTTTAATTGCCGAATGCTTTCCATCGCCATAAACGGAATCCATTGTCCGTTCCCACAATCTATCCATCTATGCTGAACATAGCGAAATCCAATCTGCATGATCAAGGCCATGAGCATCGTAAAGTATGATTGGCGGCGACACATTGATGGAAGCGAAATTGCCACGTTAACGTTTTATTTTATTTTTTTTTTTTTTCAAATATGTATCGTCACATTTTTGTAAACTGCACGTTTATTTAATATTTAACATTAGATGGAAGTAGGAGAGTTAGGGCATTTTTGGGTCCTTTTTAATTTGTGCATCATAACAAAAACATGTTGATTAATGCAAATTTTCATTATTAAATTACGATTGTTTTTTAATATATGCTTGTTTTATTCGACCGCCATCCAAATCTATGTCAATTATTGAAAAATGTTATTGTAATGACTGATTTTCTTGTGTGGGTCAAATAAGACCCACGATGCATGTAGTGTTGCCCAAATAAGCGATACCAGTTAAGGGTTTTAACCATGAGCCGGTCGGTTTTTAACAAGTCGGTTTTCGAGTACTCGTTCGGTTTTTTGGTGAATCGTTTTTTAAATGAGTCGGTTTTCAACCCGGTTTTTTCTAACCATGAGCCGGTCGGTTTTCAACAAGTTGGTTTTCGAGTACTCGAGTCCTCGGTCGGTTTTTTAGTGAGTCGGTTTTTTAGTGAGTCGGTTTTTTTAGTGAGTCGGTTTTTTAATGAGTCGGTTTTTAACTCGTCGAGGCCGGGCGGTTTTAACAAGTCTTAGGACCGAACAGGTCTAAGTACCGACCAACAAATCGCGCTAAGTTATATGGTTCCTTTATTTTTACCCTCGACTTTTACTTGTCATCTGGGGTATTATGTTTATTTGAATATTGGGAAAACAATCTTTCAATTGAGCTAATTATTATTTGCACTTTGATACATTCGCTGATATCTGTGATCAACATTTGTACTGTACTAACTAAAATTAAACATCAATTGTATGTATGGATTTTGTTATTATTTTAGTAAGCTAATTAGCTTAAGCTTGCTGACAACACACCCATATCGATGGAAAAACGTGACTCCTAGCTATGTTCTCACCGAGTCTATTCAATCATCCCCGAACGATGATTATTATGTTCAAAACCCTTCAGATGATGACATTGGAATCTTCTGGTAGTCGGAGCGTTTCATTGAAATAGTGGCCCATTTCGAAGAACAATATCGGCCTGCTACACCCTTACACAATAAACGCAAAACGATCAGACTCCTACTATCTAAAACAAATTATTTTGATTAAATATTTTCATTGAATCTGAAGAGTGACTACGAAAATAGAAAACATATTTACTGAAAATTATGATAGTTCCAGTCCGTTTGAATCGGAAGCAATTGAAGCGGCGCGAGTTATGTTTTCAATTGCATGACGAATTAATAATTGCAACCTCTACTAATTAGAATGGCGAGTTGAGTTTTTTTACATCAAATTCGCTGATACAACTTGAAATGCGTCTTGAAATGCGTCAGTGAAACGTCGCTAATAGCATAAACAAATATTTCGGAACTTTGTTGTGAATAACATGATGTGATAATCATTCATTGTAACATGGAGGCGAGATAATTGATAATGGGTTCTTTGGGACAGATGTTAGTATAATAATATCAAAACTTCATCATACGTATTTACGTATTTACTAATTTCCAATGTTTTTATTTGAACTTAAATTATCCGTTTTCAATTGGTTGAAAACGATATAATCCCGGTTTTTGTCCAAAAATTGCCAGTCCAGCGGAAAAGCTCTGGAGATTGTCGACTTGAACTCCAAGCGAATACACTCGTACAAAGCTAAAAAAATAATAATACAAAACTACAACACCTTGATCCTTATTATGCAAAATTTGCACAAATTTTCGAGAGAGAAAATCTATTTGTTAACTATGGATGTAATACCATTGTCTGTATCCTCATCCGCAATTCCGGATTATCTTAATAAACACAGACACTCGTATCCACTGCCAGGAAGTTGACATCCAAAGTTTAGAAAAGTTGGAATTTTTCAAGAGTTCCCTGCTTATTACCAAAAGCTCTAGAGTTCTCAAAGGGGTGGGGCGATAGTTTTACACTTTTAATGGGCTTTTCTTAATAATTGAATTTTTGGGTGCCAACTTCACCCGCACCCTTTTATGATACAAAAATACGAGGGCGGTTCAAATATGATCGAAACAAACGCTGTAGATGGCGTGCCTGTATGTTTTGAAGGTCGCGGCTTGAGTATGTGATAGCTGGGTCCCTTACGAATAGTGTGGCATAGTTTTCGTCGCGAACGCACGTTTCACGCGCGTGCTACGACCATGAGTTAACATCAAGTGCCGACCGCCGTTGCACAACGTATTGTCATTGGTTTTTTGGTGTGGGAAGGCGTTAAAAACACGGAAATTCTTCGGCGTTTGCGAAATCAGTTCGGTAGTGAGTGCCTGAGTAGGTCTGCTGTGTTTAAATAGGCCAAAGCGTTCAAAGATGGCCGTGAAACCATCGAGAATGAGCCGCATGATCGTCGACTACGAAACAGCATCACACCAGACAACATTCGCCGCCTAGAACAACTCATTTTGGAGGACCGTAGGATGAATGTTCGAAACATTTCGGCCGAAGTCGGCATCAGTATTGGTAGTGTAGAGTCTATCATCCACGAACACCTTCAATATCGCAAAATAACGGCGCGATGGGTTCCCAAACTGTTGAACTTCGAGCAAAAATTCATGCGGTTGGAAGTTTGTTGCCGCTTGCTGACGCAATACGAGGCGGAGGGGGACACGAATCTTCACTACAGACGAGAAATGGGTAAACTATTACACTCCCGAAAGCAAGGTGTCGTCTAAAGAGTGGAGGAAGAAGGAGGAAGGGGCGCCAGTCAAAGCGAAGACAACCAGGTCCGCGGGTAAGGTTATGTGTACTGTATTCTGGGACCGGCGGGGAGTGCTGTACGTTGACTTCCTGCGCACACAACGTACCATCAATGCTGCATACTACTCTAACCTTCTGGAAACACACGTTTCGCTTATCGCTCGAAACGGAGGAGCATTCCAGCGCGAAGTGCTATTCTTCTCCAGGAGAAGACTATCCCCTGAATAGGGTTAAGCGATGTGCTGACAACAAGTCCTTCTAAAAACCTCGCCACGTCAAGAAACCTGGAACAAAAGCCTCGGAACGGACGGATCAACAACGACGACCACGCAAACGACTAAAGGATTATTCTTTCGGATCCTGGAATGTACGCTCCCTGAACAAACCGGGGGCCGAAAAGGCCCTCCTTCAACAGGTCCAAAAGTACAAATAGAGCATTACTGCAGTCCAGGAAACTAATTGGCTTGGCAGCGAGATTAATGACAAGAAATCGCACACAATTTTTACAAGTGGCAAACCATCGAGCCACAAACAGTTTGGAGTAGTATTTATAGTGAACAATCACCTCAAACCGCACATTACTGACTTCAAACCCATAAATAAATGACTGTGTGTGATTCGCATTAAGACTCGATTCTTCAATCTCTGGCTCATCAATGTACACGCCCCCACTGAAGTTAAAGAAGACACAGTAAAAAACGAGTTCTACGCCCGCCTTGAGATTCTCGTCGACTCACTTCCAACAAACGACGTCAAATTGCCGCTGGGAGAATTTAACGCGAAAGTCGGAAATGAAAGTTGGCACCGGGGGACCACTGGAGGCCACAGTCTCCATGAAGAATGTAACGACAACGGCCAGCGGCCAACTTATCGACTTAGTCTGCAGCAGGAATCTAGTCGTAAGCTCTACGTGTTTCCCGCATTGAAGCATTCACAAGCAGACCGTGAAATCTCCAGACGCACATACCGTCAACCAAATTGATCACGTCGTCATTTGCAGGAGATGGGCGTCTAGTGTGATAGATGTCCGCTCTTATCGAGGAGCAAACTGCGACTCAGATCATCACTTGGTGAAAACGACCTACAGAGAATTTCCTCAGTGCACCAATCGAGAATCAGCCCTCCCAAAATCTTTGCGGTTGATAAGCTTCTGAGCGATGCTACGGCTGTGGCGTATACTACCACCCTTGAGGAAAAACTATCGCCTATGCTACACAACATCAGCAGCACAGGCGTCCATGGGTTCTGGGAAGAACTCAAGGGTACCATCAGGGATGTCGCAGAGAATATAAAGAATGCAAAAATTCACTTGACGCGAAAAATGAGGCCTACAGACAATGGATTCAACGAGGAACCAGAGCCAGAAGAGAAAAATATGACGAGCTACGGCGAATATCGAATAGAATAATTAGATGTAAGAAACGTAAATACTTTCACGTGCAGTTGCTGAACATAAACGGAAACTTAGCTAATAGGAACACCAGACAAGCGTACAAACTAATAAATACAATTAAGAACGGCTACCAACCCAGGACTAGCCTTTGTAAGACAAGGATGGAAACATCATCGGTGACACCGATGGCATTAACAAACGATGGGCCTCTTATTTTGAAGAGCTTCTGAGCCACCATCTACCACACAAGAAGCTCTTGACGATATTGTTGATCTAGGCCCACACATACAACCCCCGACAGTACAGAAAGTTGATCTCGCGATGCGGTCACTAAAACGAAATAAAGCGCCGGGCGCTGACGAGATTCCAGCTGAACTGCTAAAATTCGGTGGGACGGGTCTAGTTAATGCCATACATCGATTACTCCTGCGAGTATGGGAGGACGAGAGATCCCGGACGATTGGCGCAGAAGCATCATCTGTCCAATCCACAAAAAGGGAGATAAACTTCGGTGTGAGAATTACAGGGGCATATCACTAGTTTGTACGTCCTATAAAATTTTGACGAAAATTCTGGAAAATAGAATAAAACTGTACGCAGAGCGAATCATTGGCGAATATCAAAGCGGTTTCAGATCTGGTCGCTCCACAACCGATCAGCTCTTCACAGTCAAACTGATACTCCAGAAGTGCTGGGAATACAACGTAAACGTATACCAATCTTTGTCGGCTTCAAGCAGGCATACGACAGTATCGATCGTGGAGTACTGTACAACATCATGCTGAAATTTGGTATACCGGCAAGTTTAGTGCGACTGACAAAGATGACGACGACCAATCCCGTCTCACAGATCAGGATCCATAATAGACTTACTGATCTATTTGAAACACGCACTGGTCTGAAACAGGGCGATGGCACCGACGCTCTTCAACCTAGCACTGGAATACGCCATTCGGGTTATGAATATGGACAACAGCAAGACGCTACTCAAACAAACAAAAAGCACTGAAGAAAAGAGTAAGTAACTCCCGAAATACGTACATGCGAAAATAAATATATTTTGAAGTAAGGAACCTTTGTTTCTCCTTTAACTCATTTGTTAAGGGATATTGTCTTTGCGACAAGTGAACTCATCTTTAGATTATACTTCTCGTTCTGGAACTGCTCTCTATCATCTTTTTCAGCTTATCTTGTTCTGTGCTATTACAAAGACACGCGGCTATTAGTAAGTAATATTGTTGTTGTTGTAGCAATGGTCGAAATTCGGTGTGTTTGCTGGTTATATGCCTACGGATTCGTCTTCATCCCCGGTGTTGAGGGATAGAAAGTTAGCTGCGATCTAGGAGTCAGGAGCATGGGTGCAGCTGGGAAGTGAAAGATGTGGTTTACGTCGTGAGAGGCTCCATTACATGCAGGACAGATGTTTGGGACGTCCTGGTCGATGCGGGATAAGTAGGAGTTCAGTCGTGAACACCAGCCTGATCCAAGTTGGGCGAGTGTCGTTCTCGTAGCTCGCGGAAATCTTTCCTCTTACGGAGAAATCATTGGTGGAATGGACGAGAGAACTGGATTCGAACCTAACCTGCGATTGACTGATGAATCTCCTCCCGATGTATCGCTGCGATTGCCAACCTGTGTGAGCCACTATCAAAGGGTACCCTTTTGTACCTCTGGACATCCCTTTTTCTAGGTCCCTCAAGTCGCGCCTGACATGTCTGGGCGGCGGCGTCTTGTCCATGAGGTTGGAGTTTAGGTGATCACTTCGGTAGCAACCCACCAGGTATTGCTTGGCAAGAAGCTGGTTTTGGTCCCTTAAAGGCATCATCCTGGGGTTTCCTGATGCAGATAGTCCTGGGGTGACATCAGGAGACAGCCAGTAACAGTACGGAGAGCGGCATTTTGGCACGTTTGAATCTTTTTCCACTGTGTGTCATAGAGATTTTACGACCACACCGGAGCCACATAGTTGGTCACCTGCGGCAGCCGGTCCTATGCACCGGAGCAACCCGTTTTACAACGGCCACGAGCTGCCAAAACCCTTCAATGTAAGAAGAAAAGTGTGTCTGTATGTTACATTAGTAAGTAATCGGTGATACTAGTTCCAATCCAACGAAGTTTCAACAAACTTTTATATTTATATATTTTTTCTACATATATTGCGAATACTCAACGAACAGTTCAATATACGAAAGCGTAAACTAGATTTAAATAAAAAGAATGTTTTTAAATAAATATTATTTATTATTTTTTATCATTTCCACTTCATGAATGCATAAATATATAATATACGTATGTATTTATTAAGTATAATTGTTTCAATCAACTAAAATAGTTGTTATTATCATAGTCCTTAACTTTGGAATTTCTAGATGCATTTGGTGTATATGTGTCTTTAATAATTACTGCAAAAAAACGCAAATCTATAAATACAGATCCAATGATCTATAAATTTCAGTGTTTACATATTATCGCTACTTTTACAGATACGAATAATAATGTATTTAATTCAGACAAAACGAAATATAGAATAAAAAAAATGCAAACAATTCAGTCGTAGTATAGCAAATGGATAATTAATAAAATAAAAATAAAAAACAAGCACACTCTTGAAAAAAGACAAATGCCTTATAAAATATAATAACATTTTTGGTTTCATTTATTTATTATATCTATTAGTTTTAAAAAATAATTTTACTTGGTATACCTATTTGGTTGTTTTAACTTAAATTCTTATCCACAAAAGCAGATGTCTGCGTTCAAAAGGCCTTCGGATGGATTTCACTGTTTTTTTTTTTCATTTCGTATCTGATTAATATGAGAGAATATTGTAAATGTTAACTTTCTTTGGTTTGTTTATCAACTAGACAAATTGTTTTGTTAGTCTTCATATTCTAGAGGTTCTGCAATCTGTTTTTTTTATAAATTCGTTCTTCATTCTCCCATTGTTCGCTGAATAACCAATTCCATTTTATCGCCTGCGGCTGCTATCAAAGGCACAGTAAGGCAACAATCGAAATCTTGGGTTTTGGTTCCGTTGACCTGGAAAAGATAATAATGGTGGATTAATAAATTTTAAAATCAGTGCACTGGGCGAAGCGAAAATGCCCTAGACCTAATGATACAACCTAGATCTGTGATGCACGCGAATTATCATTCCCATTCGAATGATAATTCGATTTCATGTGTGCCCTTGAATAATCATTGGAACATAGTCTGAATGATAATTCGCGAATTACAATTGGCAGGGCAAACGTAATTCCTTCTTTGTATATGCAGTGACAACTATTCGACAAATCGTCATTGAGTAGCAATAATATTAACCCGTTGATATGCAATAGAAATAATATTCACTCGTTGCTAAGCGATATGTTCGCTACTCAATCGCCCTAACCCCTTGTGGGGTATAGCGCGTCAACTGTTCCATGTGGCCCAGTTGACGTTTCGTTGGCATAAACTGGTTTCGGAAAAGGCGGTTGCCAGCATGCACCTCCTGCACATCCATGACCACGAACGTCGTCGTGGACGGGATTCGAACCCGAAACGCCGGTAGTCAAACATGAGACTGATACCTCATCACACTGCGCTACCGGTCGCTAAACGAAATAAACAATATTCATTTGAAAAAATCAGCAAAGTCGATTTCGCATTGACAGTTGGAATGACGTTGACATTAATGTGTGTGTGTCCAATTCATCATTGGGTGCGTTCCTGCGAACAAATCAGGTTTTGACATTTCTCGAATTCTCCTCCATATGCTTTCCGCTCCGGTAAAATTGGTACGGACAACTGTCATGAAAATGTGATCAGAATACTTCTCAGGTCCGGAGGGGAACATTTTCATCACAGTTGTCCGTACAAATTTTACCGGAGGGGAAAGCATTTGGAGGAGAATTCGAGAAATGTCAAAACCTGATTCGTTCGCAGGAACGCAGCCACTGAAAACAATTTTTCATTCGCCGAATGATTATTCGGACACAACGTGTGTCCAAGGTATTAGACCTAGTGATGATACTAAAACCACAAATTTTCAACGGCAATATTATTATCTAGGGACACGGGAGCAGCGTCCCGTTCCGCCAAAAAATAAAAACGAAAAGCAATCAAGAAACAATGCTTACGCCACACAACGAACTCGCGGTTTTGAGTGTTTTCCAGAGGCGTCGGAAGTGCTTTTTGGTGGGGGGTGCGAAGTCAGGGAAATGAAAGAAAAAATGAAATACTATTAAATATTGTTCAGCAACTTCTTTCGTATGGGGAGGTAAGAAAAAAATGTTTTTAATATAGTTTTCTATATTTCCATAGGGTATTCATAAGGCTTAAATTTTCCATTTAAAATTCAATATTTCTTTCTTAGTGTATAAATTATACAATAATTTTAGCAGTTCCCAAATACGTGACGTCTTTCGGGTGTACGGTTCACAAACTCTATTAGAATTTCGTCTATGTCTATTGAAATTGCCATGAATTTATACGCATGAAGGAGCATCACGTGCGTGAGCCTCCTTTGCGTCATCGTGAGACGCAACCAATTCTTAATACGATACGATAAGATCAAGATGTCGATCAACGACATTCGAAGGCCCACCGCTGCTCCGAGTGTCTACAGAAGAAGCGTAACCTTAGCGATGCTAGAGAACTTTCTTTTAAAACCAAGTACTGAGTTCTTCGGGCAAAAATGTGAAACTTACCGCTTTCACTAAAATGATCATGTAAATTCGCTCACTCATCACCATTGTCCGATCAGGATTTTATTCGAATGAAAATAGCACACAATTGCTTGCATGAAAAAAAGTTATGTGTAATTTTCACGCACCAACAATGCATTTGAAATTAATTTGGAATGAAATCCGGCCAGGACAGGTGATGAATGAGCGAATGTGTACTTCGTGCGAATTTGCACACTAAGTTTCACATTTTCGCTCGAAGAATTCAGTACTTGGCGTTAAGATTTAAAATAAAAGTACGTAACAGCATCAATATCATACATTAATTTCGGCACGTATGTACCTGATTTTTTGATTGGTGCCTCCTGTTCTTCATGGTCGTCACATATGATTGCACCCCTCTCCCCGCAGATGGGCGTAATGGTCGCTTTCGAAACAGTTTCTACCACGACACTGTTTTCTTCCGAGTTACTGTCCGTTGCGCCCTCCTCTTCCCGCCTGGTGGCAAAGAAAGATGTAATCTTTCCCTGAACCGCGATTAATTTGCCTTTTCATAGTTTGAACTAAAGGACACTAACAGCCAGCTTGTCGCTGCCCGTTGCCCAGTTTAACTCGAAAAAAAGCTTCCCACGATACAAATTTGCCTTTGCGTGTGGTGCTATGTGCTTTGTACCGCATACTGGGTACAGATACCGTACCGCTTGGGTTTTAGAGAAGCTGTTAGAGAGTTTTTTTTACATACATACTGGGAGTGCTGTGTACTATTGCGGGCAGGGCCGTCGAGAGGGGGGGGGGGGGCGGAAGGGGCGAAACGCCCCGGGCCCGTGTTTTCCTCGGGGGCCCGAAAATTTGAAAAACGTATCTACGCAATGAGCTTTTTTTTTGCTCCTTGCATACCACTCTGACGCACTGAGCTACCGGTCCATATATAGACCCCCTACAAAAAAAAGAGAAACGTACGCTTTGACATTTTTTTTTTTGTTCATTGAGCTACCGGTCGCCATATATGGGGCCCCTACAAAAGTTGAGTACCGGGCCCGGATTTTCTCTCGACGGCCCTGAGTGCGGGCGTACGCTTTGTATACGTTCGTGCATACGTCTAGATCGTGCTTTTTAGGGTTTTGTATTAAAAACAAAATCGGTCGAATGTCTGTCTGTCCGTCTGTCCATGGAATATCTCACGAACGGCTGAAGCTACATACATGAAATTTTGTAGGAATGTGTAGAATTACTATAATTCACCGGAGAAAGCGAATCGTCGTAATAGGTCAACTTTAAGGGGAGGTCCCCATAGAGGGGAAATGAAGGTCGAAATTTTTTTTTCGTTTGGTACATAAGAAAGGTACCGTCGAGTACATTCCATTTTTGGAATTTTTTTCAAATTTGAAGAAACGGGAAAAGAGGGAGAGGGGAAAATATGTCATCCGAGTTTGTCCCCGCCCCCCTTGCATTTCGAGACCGTTATACTTAGAAATATGAAAATTTACAGAAAAGCGCCATTTTACTTGCATAGAAAACCTTGATTTCTAGAATTTTGAAATTTTATCAGAAAAGGTTAATAATAGTACATTTCTATAGTTGCAGTTAGCACACCCCTGCACCCCTTACGCGCACCCGAGGTCAAAAATATTGATGGCCAATGATAACCAACACCATAGGCAATAATACCTCCTAGTTTCATAACAATCATATAGTATTTAATAATAGTACATTCATTTAAATTTTGAGATTTTGATGCCATTCATACAAAAAATGCACATAACCGGCTACATACTAGTACTGCGTACTTGAATATTGTTTTTCGTAAAGTGAATTGGAGTTAACCATTTCTGAAGGGGTGGAGATTGGTGGTATAGGAGTGGTAGGGGAGAGAAGTTTAAGGGGGGAGGTAGGTGGGTTGCTGCTTTAAGGGGAGGTTCCCATAGAGGGGAAATTAAGGTCAACATTTTTCTTCATCTGATATGTGCAAGTGGGGTATCATGAGAAAGGTACTACAGAGTACATTCCATTTTTGGCGACTTCATCAAATTCGAAGAAAGGGGAAAAGAGGCAGAGGGGGAAATATGAGATCATATTGTAATTTGTCCCACCCCCCTTACCATTTCGAGACCGTTACACTTAGAAATATGAAAACATACAGGAAGATGGCTTTCAACTAGCACAGAAAACAGAAAAATAGTGGAATTTTAATATCTTCTCAAAATAAAATAGGTTAATAATAGTATATTTCTATAGTTACAGTTAGCACACCCCTGCATTTCTCAAACTCATCCGAGGTCGAAAATATTGATGGCCGACGATAATAAACACCATGTGCAATAAAATTGAATAGTAGTATTTTACATTCATTTAGATTTGGTCATTTTGATATCATCCATACAAAAAATGCACATAACAGGTCTCTTGTACTCCATACTAGTACTACGAGTACATCATACTTGCATATTGTTTTCCGTAGAGCGAATTGGAGTTAACCATTTTCAAAAGGGTAATGATTGGTAGGAGAGGAGGGAGGAGGGGAAGGGGGGGGGGGGGGGGTACGCTGGTCGCTGACTCTACTCTCTATAATTATTCAAACAATTTATTCTCAATATTTTTTATGCAAGCTTACAATTCGCAAATATTGTCTTAACATAAATGGTTTAGCATCTCCTAGAGTAGGATAGTTCATCTCCTATTGGCATGGGACACTACAAAACCCTCGGGTTGCGGGCGTAGCCCACTATTTTCCGGTTTCATTTTTCTATGCGCTTTCTACGCGTTACAGTAAAAACTGTAATTCACGGGCAAAATCCTGGGGGGTGCGGCTGCGGCGCACTAGGTCGGCGTACACTGTGCCGACACAGGCTGCGTTTATGTTCGCACATACGCCTGTCATGGTCTTTTTCTATGCCATTTTGCGCCCTACAATAAAAACCGAAATTTACGTGTAGAATTGTAGTTTATTTTGGGAGATGCGAGTCGCACCCCCTGACCAGTACTTCCGACGCCCCTGGTGTTTTCAATCTCCTATAGTTAGGGCCCCGGGGGTCTAGTGCCGGGTTTCCACCAAAGAGACAGTTTTGAAAAAAAAAATTTTCTTTAAAAACAAAAACAGAGATAAGTCTTGTTTTTTTGAAAACAGTTCTGTTTTATGTAATTAAACTGTTTCAATTTAACAGACTGGTTTTGTTTCTATTTAATTCTGTTTATCTTGTTCTACATAGTGTCCAACAAACGACGAGGATTTCATAATTAGCTGTGGTTTTTTAATGAATGACATCCAAAACAGAAAAAACGAAGATATTCATAGTCATAGTCAGGGTCAGTTTTCAAAATGAAAACTGATAACTGACTGTGTACTTGGGTACTGTCACAGAAAACCAAATTGCGTGTTTCAACCAACCAGACAAAAAACAAGAACAAATGTGTTTTCCTTTGATCTGTTTTAGAGACACAAATGTTTTAAAAACTGTTCACTTTTTTCAAAACATTGGTGTTTTTGCTCAGAAAAACAGTTTTTGTTCGTGTTTTTCAAAACTGTCTCTTTGGTGGAAACCCGGCATTAGAGGTTAAAGTTTTGTAGAAACATTCTTGTCGGTCCCCTTAGTATGTTTTTAAAAATTCAATTCAATAAATAACACTCTAGATAGAGCAGTTTGAAAATCGCCACTTTTTTTTTAATTTTCCTTGTTCTTGTCGTTCTTTGACAGGGCTACAGCTTCATACAGAGCACCCCCAGAGCTGATTTTCTGAACACGTCTTAGTTTTTTTTTGTAGTTTGCTATAATTATTTTTAAAAGGCCGGAAAAAATTAAAGTGAGTTCCAAAATTTGCAAGTATCGTATGGCAATAAATGCTATTTTCCCTCACATATTTTCACACAATATCCTTTGGGAATGCTTCATTGCATTTACTTTATACCTGTCCTTTAATAAATTGTTCTAGCAAAAGGAAATGACCATATCTACCATAGCAAAGATTCTATTAAATGCTCAATGGTTTGTGTTCATCCACTGTTCGAAAGCTTGCGACATTTGGTTTGTTATGTATTGTACTTACATAGTTTGGGTTGTAAAAAGCCCGGAATCAGACGGCATTAATAATTCATACTTGGCCCGTTCTTACAACGAGCAAATCCAAACAACCACCATACAGATTGGGGGGAAATGGGGGTGAATTTGCTGAATCCATCAGTATTCGACACTGAACGATATAGCACACTAAACAATATAGGAATTTGATTTCGTCCCGTTTCATCTAAAGTTGAGCTTGACATGATGTCAAAGATATGACTCTGCAATGCTGCTTTCTAGATTGTTTATGTATTTAGAGAATCTTGAATGTCGGTGCGATGTAAGTAAACGATCTTTGGTTTGCTTGCAGTTATTGTTGTTGTCGTACCAATGATCAGAAGTTCGTTGTGTGAGTGTGTTACATTACATGCTGTTATTGTTCGTCGTCTTCTTCCGTGTTAAGGGACAGGAAGATAGCTGCCTCTACGGGGTTCTCCCACAACGACCTGGGAGTCAGGTGTGGGTGCTGCTGGGCAATTGAAAATGTGGTCCACATCATGAAGTGTACCATTGCAGACGGGGCATGTGTTTGCCGATCGATGCGAGATAGGTAGGAGTTAAGAGGCGAACACCAGCCCGACCGAAGTTGGGCAAGTGTCGTTCTCGGTGCTCTCGGAAGTATTCTCTCATCGAGAGAAATGGCTGGTGGTTGTGCCGAGAGAACTCTATTTGGATCTAGTCCTGAAATTGATGTTCGCACCTCCTCATGATGTATTGCTGCGACGGCTGATCTGTATGCGTTGTTGTCGAAGGGAACCCTTTTGTACCTCTGGACGTCTATTTCGAGGTTCCACGCCTGACATGTCTTGGTGGTGGTGTCTTGTCCATGAGGTCGGTGTTGGGGTGTTCCTTCCGGTAACAACCCATCAGGTATTGTTTCGCAAGAAGCTTATTGTGGTCCCTTAGAGGCATCATCCTAGTTTCCTGATGCAGATGGTCCTGGGATGACATCAGGAGACAGCCAGTCACAGTACGGAGAGCAGCGTTTTGGCAAGCCTGAATAATATTCACGGAGATTCCGTGACCACACAGGAGCCGCATAGTTGACTACTGACTTTCCGACTGATTTCTTTATCCTTGCCCCAGGTGCTACCGGCCAAGGCTTTAGGGATTTTGTTCCTACCGTACATCCTGTTGCACACAGTTGAAGCATGGAGGGGATGACGTGGCTATGCTGTCCAGGGTTATTCCTAGAATTTTAGGATGGTTCACGGTCAGAATATTCTGATTGACAATTGAGTTCCCAAGTTGCATCTTGACTTCCTTCGCCCAGGTGATAAATAAGGCTGCCGAGGATTTAGGCGCTGATACGGTTAAATTCTTGCCCGCGAAGAAGGAGTTAAGTTCTTCCAGGTAGTCATTTATTCATTCGCAGCACATTTCCGTGATGTTGTTTCCTGTTGCCAGAATGGAGCAGTCGTCGGCATAGGAGATAATTTCGACTCCTTCAGGTGGTGTTGGAATTCCAGATAAGTAAAGGTTGAATAAGGAGGGAGACAGAACTCCTCCTTGTGGCACACCTTGTTTGATCTTCCTTGGCGTTATAGACTGAGGTTGATTGAGGTCATTGTGGATACGAGTTACAATGGTATCCGTTGTCGTTCTGTGCATCCTTCTGAAGCCGCGCTGGTGGTTTGCAGGCTGGATGAGGGCCGTAAGAACAGGGTGGATTAGTGCTTCGAGCGTTCTGGCAACTAGTGATAGAAGTATGATAGGACGATAGCACTCGCCGAGTGTCGCTTTATTCCCAGGTTTCAAGACTGGGATTATTCTCCGTTTCTTCCAGAGTCGTTCCAGTTTCGTTTCCGCTCGTCGTTTCAGTCAGGCTAACTCCAAAATATGGCAAAGCAGTTATCTCAGTGTTAAGACCAAACTGGGCGTTTTCTGCTCTCTAATATTGTCTGTGCTACTGTATGGCAGCAGCACGTGTAAAGTTACGGCAATCGTTACCAGAAAGCTGCAAGTTATCGTCAATTACAGTTTTCGTTGAATTCTTAGAATTTTCTGGTCCCAAACAAATCAAACGTAGCACTTCACTGGCGTTCAGGTCATATTTCAATTGACGAATCGATACGGAATGCCAATGGATAAGACATACGTTGCGTAAGTGTGATATCTATTGCTGGATATGCTATGACATGGACCTTCTCCCACAAAGGCCGAAAGTCCTAGAATTTATTGGGGTAGATCAGTGGACGAGGAGTGTGCGTCTCTTGGAAAGCCCTGGGGTGACTTCCGAACTCTTGCCGGAAAACGTGTGCGATGCCGCATACGTATAGTTGATGTGCTATGCCCCACAACAACAACATAGTAGCAACATAGATTCGTATAACTGTTGCGTTGTGGAACCTCGCTTTTCATTGTTTCCTTTTTTGTATCTAATTGCCTTGACCCCTTCAGGGGTATGGACGCGCCACCTTCTCTGACATATCTATAACTATATCTATATCTGCCCCTCCAGGGGTATGGACGCGCCAACTTCAACTTCGACTTCAAATCTGCAACACTTCCTAGGACGACCCGAGCAAATGATTACCAACGGCCGGAGCTACAGACAGAGGTCCGTAATTGTTGTGTCGCGTAAACATATACTTGGTCACTTTGTCTCGTTTTTGCTTTTTTTGATTTCTTCTTTTTTCTTTGGCGAGCGGGACGCTGCCGCATCCCGAGATTTAGTTTTACATTTGTAACGGGCTTAATATCCAATAGCTGCTTTGTTCGATCCGGTAGTGACACACTTTGGTGCACTCCGGCTTTAACAGCCAATTCCCACCTTTAGTCTACCGCCGGTTAGGAGTTAGGTTAGGGTATCGACCACGCATCAGACAAACATGTGTAATGCATAAGCTATAACAGATGAGACCGCCTAAGATGCTTTCTGTCTATTAACCACTCAAAAATCCTCACCTGCATAATCCTATCAAACGGCTTCAACACGCCCACCATATCAGCTGGCCCGCCACTTCGAATTCGATTTATGTAAACGCCACGCTCATACAATCCATCCGATACTGAAAATCCGAAATCATCGTACACCTTGTCCTTGTACAGTGTAACATGGAGTACACGTTGTTTACTATCTTTACTAGCATTCGACAATAGATCCGTGAACGATGGACTTCGAGGTCTGCGTTGAACTTTGGCATAGACAGCTTGCGGTTGCGGCACGTTACTGGACGAATCATCGGCCAAATGTTGACTATCAGCTTCTGTACGACGAAACAAAAACACAATCTTTAATTAATGGAATGGAATTCATGGAATTTCCATCACAACGGACTTACCGCTGCTATTACGAATTATCTTCAGGTCAACGACATTGTCTAAATTTTGGAGAAGTTTCGTCGCATGTGATAGTGGCATTCCTTGAACTGATTCGCCATTGATTGCATACAGACAGTCGCCGACTCGAATTTGTCCGGTGTTGAAGGCAACGCCACCTGAAAGGTTTCCGGTGAATATAGATATCTAGATACATATTTGATACAAAAAGTTGCTAAAAAAAAGAAGGCAACGAAGCCAATGGAAAGGGAAGGCCAAAGAGTGAACCCCAATCCAACCCGGGATCTGGCTCCCAAAGGAGCGCCTGCTCCAAAGAGAGGTTCTGGTACCATGGGAGATTCTGTTCGCGACGGGGATCCTCCAAAGGGGTGTTCACGTAAAAGTAAGATCCTATCGGTGATGTTGATCCAAAAAAGTTGAGGGCAGAAAACGAGCCAAGAATTCCCAAAAGAATAAAGTTGGAGCGGGCCCTGAACGAGCTGGGAGACAATGTTGCCCGCATAAGGCGGACGTACAAGGGCGAACTGCTGATCCAGTCGCATGACAACAATGCGGTCGAAAAATACCAAAGCATTGTGTCGGAAGTCCTAGAGAACGCAGCAGAGGTAAAAAACGCTACGCCAGGAAACGAAAATTAAAGTGCCACAATCTCGATGAGGTAACAATCAAGGAAGATATCCGCACGGCCTTCCAAGAACGGCTCGAGGTAGATCTCCACCTTTCAATGCGAAGGGCATACGGTAGCTGCCAAATCGCTACCATCAGCCTAAAAACCGAAGTTGCCAATAAAGTTCTTGCCATAGGTAAAGTGAAGATTGGATGGACAAATTGTCGGATAAGACAGCGGATTTGGGTTTAAAATTTGTTTCAAATGCTTTGCGTTCGGACAAGGAACTGCTGTAGCAAAGAGGATAGTTCCATCATGTGTGGAGCCGAGGGACATAAGTCCAAAACATGCGAAAGGGAGCCGAGCTGCATATTGTACAATGAAGCCAAAAGAGCGAACTGGTGCAAACATTTTACCGGAAGCACGAAATGCCCTACATATCAAGAAGGAATGAAGCAGTTCCGAAAATGAAGTTCGTTCATCTTAACCCGAATCATTGCCGGGCAGCAGACGATCAAAGAAAAGGGACTTGATGTCACAATTGTCTGCGACCAATATAAGAACAGAACAGTTCGATTTGGGTCGCCGATAAACTAAAACAGACAGCCATTTGAACATGCAGGAGTCGTGCCTTTCAACAAGACATACAAATATACAGCTGCCACCGTCCACCACGACTGGATCTCCCAGGATTCAAAAGAATGCTGGACCAAATTGTGCATGACGCCAGCAAGCACTGCCCAGTAATAATCGCGGGAGATTTTACCGCATGGGCGACAGAATGGGGAAGCCGAGATACAGATGCCAGAGGGCGTGTACTCCTCGACGCCTTCTCAAAATTGGATGTTGTTCTTATGAATTTGGGAGGCAGCAACACCTTTCGGAAAGGTCGATCTCACATTTGTAGCAGTTCCTTGGCAACAAATGCAGTGTGGCATGTTAGCGAGCACTATACTCAAAGCGATCATAGGTTCGTCTTTTTTACGGTCTCGATGTTCACAGACAGGGGATGTCAAGTGGCTAAAATAACAATTAACGGCTGGTCCGTCAATACGTCAAAAGCATTTACGGAGGGTTTGCTCCATAAAGGTCCAATCGAAGGACAAGCAGAGCAGAGAACAACGCAGATTGCGAAGCAGATAGCGGAAGCATGCGATGCCTCTATGTCGAGAAGAAAGTCCTCATAGCAGCGGCAGGAAAACTACTGGTGGAATGAAGAAATCGCAAACTTGCGACGTAGGTGCCTGGAGTACGCCGTCTCTGCTAGCGATCAACGGATAAACCGAGGAATACTGTCTTGATGCAATTCTATAAGACAGCACACAAACTCTCGAAGCTTGCGTTCAAAAGAAGAAGAACAAAACTGCTTCAAAGAGCTTTGTCGAGACGATGATATTAACCCATGGGGAACGGCATATTGGGTGGTGATGAAGAGAATCAGTAGTCAAAAAACGCCCCAACGTGAGGTGTCCCGCTCTGCTGGAAAATATTGTTTCAACACTTTTTCCCCAGCGTGAACTAGAGAACATTGAACAGGAAACAACTACCCGCCATATTGAAAGACGAGCTCTCCCAAATTCCATCGAGAATTGGGGATAGTACAGCGCCGGGCTCGGATGGAGTTCCCAACAAGACGTTGAAAGTGGTGGTTCGGACGATACTCGAGAACCTCATTGGAACATTTGAGAACCACTTGGTGGAAGGAACCCCTCCAAAGCCTTGCAAACGACTGAAGTCGGTTTCGCTTCCAAAACCAAATAAGCCACCGGATGAATCAAACTTTTACCGCCCAATTTGCTTATTGAACATCGTAGGAAAAATGTTCGAACGGATTATTTTCGACCGGTTTTCCCTAATCGTGGTGGAAAAATGAGGCCTGTCGGACCGACGATTTCCGAAAGGCGCGTTCCACTATTGACGCAATCATCTAAGTGACTGGCCTAGCAAAACATGCAATGCGTGAGGACCACTGTTATGCTGTGGTCACACTTGATGTAAAGAGCGCTTTTAATTCCGCGACCTGGAGGTACATGCATCTTTGCAGAAGATTGGCGTGCCTGACTATTTGGATGGAACTATTAAGAGCTAGTAGTCCGGATGGCACAACGGTTAGCATGTTCGCCTTCTATGCACTGGGCCCCGGTTCTATTCCTACTGAATCCAGTAATTTCCGATAAAAAGGGGATTTACGTGTCAGACTATGAGCCCTCTCAGCTGTTAAATTTGTACCCGTTTATGGGGTAAATAACTCGGTTGAGCGTGTTGCTGATCACACACCTCTACACAAGACACACCGTCACGATCTAGAAAATGAGATGATGCTAACTAATCTCGAGGCCATGGTTCAGATTGGACTGTTGCGCCAGTTATTTATTTTTATTAAGAGCTACCTCACACCGAGTTCTGCAATATGAAACTGGCGAAGGGTCTAAAGAATACAAAGTGTCAGCAGGTGTTCCATAGGGATGCGTCCTTGAACATTTACTGTGGAACATAGTGTCAAATGACATTTTGAATTTGCCCATAACACCTATCTAACGAAATGACAAAAGTCGGGTCCGCAGACGATATAGCGGTGGTTGTGGTCGCTAAAGACCTGGAATATGCCGAAATGTACGCCAGCGAGGCAATCTCAACTTTTATGTTGTGGCTGGGAAAAGTAGGCCTAGAGTTGGCCGAGCAGAAAACATATGTCGTTCTGATCAGCAAGCGCAGGAAAAGGTGCTCTGAGAAGATCAGGGTTGGAAGTACTGTCATTACTTTCAAACCAGCCATAAGGTATCTGGTAGTGATAATTGACGCGAAGCTGAGCTTTGGAGCGTATCTCAAGCATATATGCGAGAAGGCAGCGAACGCCACTGTCGCTCTGACGAGGATCATGCAAATATCGGTGGTCCTAGAACGAGTACGAAAGTAATAACCTCAATTCTTCTGTACGCTTCACCGGTGTGGGTAGTGTGCCACACTTCAATAGCAACACCAAGGATATCCGTTCGGTATATCGGAGGAGCGCCTTGAGAGTACGCTGCGAATACCCAACTATTATACATCCCATGAAGTGGCCTACGTTGTCTCTGGAATGATCCCAATAAACATTCTAGTAGGTGAAACGGAGAGACTCTACGACGATCGACATTTGGTGCCATCTGCGGAGTCAGAGGGGCAGAAAAGCAGAGAAAAAGCCGAATCACTGGCAGGAGTGCTGGGATCTACAGGTCGTTGGACGTGTACTCTCATCCTGCGGATCGACGAGTTGGTAAACCGTAAGCACGGAGAGTTAAACCAATATTTAGCTCTGTTCCTTACAGGCCATGGTAGATACGGGGACTACCTATATAGGCTTAAGCTGGTTGACTCGCCAAAGTGTCCGAGATGCAAGGGAGTCGTAGAAGATGTGAAACATGTGCTATTTCACTGTTCACGGTTTGCCAAACACAGAAACGGAGTAGAAGGGGAACTCGACGGAGTTATTAAACCAGAGAACTTGGTGGAGCATATTATGAAATCAGCAAGTAACTGGGATGCAGTGAGTCGCACTAGTTGCGATATTCACAAGAAACTCCGAATAGAGGAAGAGTGGCGAAAGTCAGCACGTCGAAATGACGACCCAGCCCTATGAAGTAATACCGAGAGGTGGTTCCGCAAGACCGATGGGACGACAGCAGGTGTTCAGGTATAGTCGGTAAGGATTTGACATCGCCGGATATAGCCGGCATCTCATGCAAAATTCCGCACCTGCTCTAATAAAAAAAAATACATATTTGTCACGATCTTTACCTTCAATCACACTGCTTATAAAGATGGGTTTCAGCATGTCTTCACTTCCGGACAATGTTATTCCCAATGGACCGCCATTGGGCTCCAGACGAACCGTCGAAACATACTGATGGCTCGCGTAGTTTTTACTCTCCATAGGTGGTGGAAGATCAGAACTGTCTAGACTGTTGAAAAAATAACAATTATAAAATAAGAGAAAGAAAATACAAAGTATCTTACGTCATAAATCTATTTGACGGATAGTCTATCTCATAGGGGCTCAAATCATGATACGACTCATCTGCAATTTCGGTTGTTAAACTTTGAGTCTGTTCGGCTCCAACAGCTCGTCCTATTGACGGTTTATCCGACAATTTCGACCCTGCATATGGTCGACGTATTTGCACTATTGACTGTTTCATATCGTCCATCCGGAAGTAGTCTGGTTGTGGTGTAGTTGACTTGAAGGTGGAAGTATCTCCGTATCGGGAACCATATGAATAGATGTCATGATCGCTATTGCCACAATTTCCATAAATAGGATTCATCCGTTGCTGCGCATCAAACAAGAAATCCGGTAGAGCATTTCGCTTTATAGTCAACATGGTGAATTCGTTTTTATTATCCTTCAGCAGAGCGTCGACATTGAAATGCTGCAAAGGATGCGAATCTACAGCGAGCAAAATATCGCCAGCTCTCAAGGACCCCGTTCTATGTGCCGGACTACCTTGTTTCACCTCCGAAATAATAAAGGCACCATGACTCGATCCATTCACAGTGATTCCCAATCCTGTTTTGCCCATTTTCGCCAGCTTGACGTTGAACACGCCGCTCGACGGAATGACCGTTTCCGCCATATCGAATTCGATCTCCACCTCAACCCAATGTGCTGTCTGGAAGCCACGTGGGTTATTATCGCCCAGCAGTTGTCGTGCAGCGTTAACGTCCAAATTATACATTTTATTGATGGCGATTATTCGATCCCCCTTCTGAATGCATCCACATCGATCTGCATTGGAATCAGGGATTATTTGAGCTATACTTATGCCACGTCCACAAATTGTCTGTGATCCCAGAATGATTCCCGAGCCGTGACTGCAATCCAGCGTGATTTGTGCGGTTTCCGAACGACAAACACCTAGATTGGGATGCAACGTTCCCGACTCGAGTGGCAATGAACTCTTACGAACCATTTTTCGTTGACGGATTTTACGCGAGTCCAATGTGCTGAAACCGTATTTTGGACTACCCACTGGAATACCTGTAAAAGGGGAAAAAATATGTTTTTATTTTATGAAAAAAAATAATAATAATAATGATAACAAAATAGTGACCAATTTTTTTTAATATTTAGGTATTATACAGACCTATACTGTAAAACATAGCTTGATTGATGATAATGATCAGCAAACTTCAACTTGTGTTTTATGAACGAACTGTTGAAAAAGTATATTCCAGATCTGACGCAGATATGCCGACAAAATATCGGTGAATGGGAAGACTATCAAAAATTTGATCGTTCGAATGTACCTGCTTAGTCAGCTGCCCAAGGGACATTTCTTCAAAATCTCTATGAATAGGAAACATATCGGATGTCTCACAACACAAACTATTTGATCTATAAACACTACAAATTCTGTGACTTTTGATAAACAAACTGAAAAGATCGCAGTCCCAGTCACCATCTAAAATCAAACGAAAAATAAATCCGATTTGATGAAAGATCGCTTGATTGATTTAGATATCAAACAAACTCTAAAACAGCATCCCACTTTTTCCGGAACAAAATGAAAAAAAACCCACCCCTGTGACTATGGTTCACTGGTAATATTTCCAATTAACAAACCCCCTCAGATATTCTAGAAAAACAAAAAATCAACTTCATAAAGTTCGTTACATTTCACAATGTATCGAAACAAAAAAAAAGACATCCGTAAAGCAGGAATTCAAACAATGTGCACGATCCAATTTAAGATGAATCCCATTTGTGTCAAATAACCGCCTCGAACATCATCTGTTACCTAGCTAATGAAAGAAGGAAGCCCCCGGCGACAATACTCGTGCTATATCTTCCCATTTCGGGATCTTCTTTCCCAATTTATTTATTATGTATAGCATTCTTCCCTTCGTATCTTGTTCTTGTATATTTTTTAATTTTTTTTCTCTGTTGATTCTGTCTCCAAATGGAAATCGTCACTTTTACTCTTCCTGGATCTTAAAATCTTAGCAGGGCAGCGTCACAGACTGGCATTCAAGACACAATGCCATTAGCTTAAAGTTAGACTAGGGTCTTGCGTTTATACAGGGTGTCCGGAAATTGGCGCATATACACACTGCCATGGTCGTAACATCCGGTGAAGGATAGTGATGGAAACCTACTTATCTTGGAAGAAGATCTAATGAGACGGTGGAAAGAACATTTCGCCGCCCTCTTGAACCGTGTAACCTTTGGTTCCCTCTCATATAGATAATTTAGCTAACCATCGAAATGTGCGGATACGGTCCACTGCCCCGACTAAAGAGGAAATAGTCACTGCAATTATTGCACTAAAACGAGGAAAGGCCGCCGGACTCGACGGTATCCCTGCCGAACTTTATGAAGCAGCGCCAAGCGTAACAGTCGATTTGCTGCACCCACTTGTTGATAAGGCGTGGAATACAGAGACCTTTCCCACTGAGTGGAAGGTTTGATCATCAAACTTCCCAAGAAGGGTAGCCTCACAGGCTTTAATAATTGGAGAGGCATTTGTGTGCTTCCTGCCGTTGCCGAGATAATAGCTAAAATCGTCCTGGAAAGACTAAAGGCCCACTTAGAAAGCACAATTGATGAAGAGCAGGCTGGTTTTCGATCCGGATTCTCCTGTGTCGACCACATTAACACCTTGTGAATCATCATCGAGCAATACGCTGAATACGATTCTCCGCTTCATTTGCTTTCCATCGATTTCGAGAAGGCTTTCGATAGTGTGAACCGGGATTCTACATGGGCGGCATTGCGCAGGAGAGGCATCCCTGAGAAGCTTGTGGCTATTATTAAGGCAACATATGACGGCGCGAAATGTCGCGTTCTGCATAAAGGTAAGGCGTCGGGGGGCTTTGAGATTCGCAGTGGAGTTCGGCAGGGGTGCATCCTCTTGCCGATCCTATTCCTCATAGTGATCGGCGATGTGTTGCATGCGGCCCTATCCGAACTAGACAGAGGAATTCAATGGACTTTGACATCGTATGTACAACATCTTGACTACGCTGACGACATATGCCTACTCTCCCACAAACTCATGGATCTGTTCGCAATCGCGTTAGATCTCGAGAGGGAGGCAAGCAAGGTTCGACTAAAAATTAATACCAACAAAACCAAGGTTCTTAGCCCGCCATTGCGAAAAAGAAATCCGACATCGATTGCCATCAGTATTAATGGGCAGCCTGTGGAAAAGGTGGACACCTTCGTCTACCTGGGTAGTTGCCGAAAATGGTGGTACGGAGCAGGACATCGCTCGTCGTATCAACCAGGCTAAACGCGCATACGGCATGCTGTCCAAAATCTGGCAAAGCAGTTATCTCAGCATCAAGACCAAGCTGGGCCTGTTTCACTTCCTGGTACTGTCTGTGCTTTGTATGGGAGCAGTACCTGGAAAGTCTCCGTAAGAGTTACCAGAAAGCTGTAAGTTTTTTCGTCAACCCATGTCCTCGTCGAATGCTAAGAGAAAGTTCTTAAAATTCCGAAATAATATCAAAGGAAGAGCTAAGCCGGGGTACGGATCAGACGTCAATCGACAAATTGATACGCAGGCGAAAATGGCAGTGTTTTGGTCACACATTCCGGAAGGATGATAACTGCATTGCTTTACATGCTATGAAATGGAATCCCATTTCCAACCAAGGCCGACCAAGAGGGGGCCCTAAAATCACTTGGAGTCAATTTGCGGCAAAAGAGTATAAGAAGCTGGGTAAGTCATTTGAGGAGTTGCGCCTCATTGCCCAGAACAGAGTACGATGGCGCGTAGAGGTTGTTAACGCGCTATGCCGCACTAAGGGTTAAGGCAAAAGAGTAGTAGAAAAAGGGAAGAGAGCAGTCCACATTGCGGTGTGCCTCTGCTCACAAGTTTCCGCTCATAGCACGCATCCATACAGGTATGTATAGCCCTATATGCTAGGACCAGGTTAATTTTGTTTTTGCGTTTTATGGCGGAAGACAACCTAAAATTTCATGCTGCCATAGTCGCGTGTCTGCAGGTCGCACCTGATACCTTTGCCGCCGCCAATGCTTCTGTTGAATATGCAATCAGCCGCCCTCACATTAAATAACGACTAAGAGAAAATCCTGAAAGTTCGTTTCATGCGCGCTGAGCGATTATAAATTCGGCCGGTTCACCTGTGATCAATTGTAAATAATACTTGGATGAGATCGACAGTAATTTCAATGACAGTCTTTATAAGTAATGTAAAATCGGCGTAGTGGCATTGCAACGCACAAAAAAGCCTGTATTGCTGCATTCAAACTGCCAGAAGTTAAACCAGACCGAAGCTGTGAAGCGTATATACCCTAGACTTGTGCAGATCTAGTGGTGATACCACTTGGCAACGGCCAAACACATTAAAAATAGTTTATAGGGGAGGTTGGCGCTCATTCAGAAGGATCTTAACCATTCTGAACTCAACTTTCTAACTCACACTACAAATATTTGTCGAGTTTTCCGAGTCGCTAGCGTCACTCGATCGAAAGTTATTGCTTATTTAAAGTCTCACTTGTAGGGGAGGTAGAGGCTTCGTTTGTCGAATCTTGCGCATTTTCAGTAACAACCAACTAGATCCCAGTACAAACATTTGACAAAAATTTCAAGTCACTAGCTTCGTTTTATCGAAAATTATAGCTTATTTAAAGTTTCATTTGTAGGGGTGGTAGGGGTTCCTCGGGTCGGATCAGGCCCATCTTTAATAAACTAACTAAATCTTGCTTCAAACATTTGACCAAAATTTCAAGTTGCTGGATTCATTCTACCAAAAGTTATATATAGTATATGTATATATTTGTACAACTTTGCTTCCGCCGTTTTCCGACAGACGGCTGCATCGGTGAGGGCTGGTCAAAATACGTAGTTCAAAAGTGTCACAAAGTGAGTTTGGACGTCTGTGAACGTATCGGCATCCTCGCATTAGTAAAAGTTGTTCGCATTTTTAATAAGATTCGCGATTCAAAATGTCTGTTTTCGAGCCAAGTTCTCGTCATTTGCGGGAAGTTTTGATCTTCTGCTTCCATTTTAAAAAAAAACTGCAGCTGAGGCTCATCGAATGCTGTCAGATACTTACGGTGAGGTTGCTCTGAGTGACAGAACATGTCGTGAGTGGTTTCAACGTTTTAAAAGTGGAGATTTCAATGTCGAGTACAAGCATGGTGGTGGGAGAGAAAAATTTTTCAAAGACGACAAATTTTAAGCACTGCTCGATGAAGATTCGTGTCAAACGCAAGAAGAATTAGCTGAATCATTGGGAGTGACTCATTAAGCCATCTCGAAACGCCTCAAGGCCATGATTCAGAAACAAGGAAATTGTGTTCCGTACGAGTTAAAACCGAGAGATATTGAACGGCGTTTATTTGCATGCGAACAACTGCTTCAAAGGCAGAATCGGAAGGGATTTCTTCATCGTATCGTAACCGGCGACGAAAAATGGGTCCGTTATGATAATCCCAAGCGCAGAAAGTCATGGGGAAGGGGAATGCCCGGACATGCCTCAACGTCGACGGCAAAACCCAATACTCACGGCGCCAAGGTTATGCTTTGCATTTGGTGGGACCAGCTCGGTGTGATATACTACGAGCTACTGAAACGGAATGAAACTATGACAGGAGATCGGTACCGAACGCAATTGATGCGTTTAAATCGAGCATTAAAGGAAAAACGACCACAGTACCAGAGAGACACAACAAAATCATCCTCCAGCATGACAATTCTCGGCCACACATCGCAAAAGTGGTCAAGACATACTTGGAAACCCTGAAATGGGAAATCTTGCCCCACCCGCCGTACTCCCCAGACATCGCTTCTTCCGACTACCATCTGTTTCGTTCCGTGGCGCACGGCCTGGCTGATCAGAATTTTCATTCGTAAGAGGAAGTAGAAAAATGGACGCCTCCTTTTTCCGAGATAGAATCCGAAAATTGCCGGAGAGATGGGCGAAATTTGTCGCTAGCGATCGACAGTAGTTTGAATAATACATCTGTAAGTACTTTTTTAAGCTTTTGATTTCCCCCAGGAAAAAACGGCGGAGGCAAAGTTGTACACCCAATAAAATTTCAATTGTAGGGGAGGTCGGGGTTCCTTGGGTCGGATCTTGCCTATTTTCAATACCAGCTAACAAGATCTTACTGCCAACATTGCACCAAAATTTCAACTCGCTAGTGTCATTCTATCGAAAGTTATCGTAATTAAATGAATATTTAAATTTTTGAAATTTGTAGGCGAGGTAGGCGTTCCTTTGATCTGATTATGCCAAACTTACTTAAACTCAAGCAACTTCTCACCTCAGGGTTACATGCCAGAAATCAGGTGTCTACGTCAATTGTTTCAAGAGTTATAGACAAAAAAACGGGAAAAGTAGGGTAGTACGGGGCTCTTTGTAAGAAAATTACCGTTAGTTTTCAACTGATCGATTTTATTTTTCCAGGAGAGTATGAGATCATCCCTACGAGCAATCTACCAAAGCTAGAACTTTTCATGTTTATTTAATGAGGAGTTTTCACATATGTAGGGGAGGTAGGCGTTCTCTTGCCCTGATCATACCCATTTTCTATACCATACGAAATGTACTTGTCCTGTTTGAAACACGACAAGTACATTATGTATGCAAAATGCAAAAAATGGTGGTGAAAAAAAAATTTCGCAGCAAAACCAAAATTGCGACTTTACAAATTTATAATAATTAAATGTCTGATTTCCAATAAAAAAATTTTGTTTTTTCAAGCAATGTATTGGTTGCGATTGACGTTCTATTTGAGCATTCTAGCGTAGTGTAGTAGTATGTGTATGTATGTCAGGTAGGCGCCCAGCAAATAATTTCTATCTTCCGCGATAAGAATGCGATTGGTCTTGGAAGATAAATTTATAGACGGGGATATCGCCATCTTATCGCGGGAGTCAACCCCTTCGGGAGAAAATAGTTACCGAAAGTGAAACTTCCTGGAGAAACTTTAGCGAAACGAGTTGGCAACAAGAAAGCGAAACGCGGCGGGGATAAATTTACGAATTGACAAAATGACGCGATAAGAGTCAACTAAAACAAAAATTATTATCGCTTTTTTTATTTTTAGATTAATCTTCATGCTTTTTTTTATCTTACATGTTCTTTGACGCTCATAATTCATTTTTAGTCCTTTTTCACAATTGATATTTATAGGATTCGAACCAGGTTCCCATGTTTGCAAGTCCATAGTGCTAACCGTTGCACTATCTAGACTACAAACAATGATAATGACACAATCGTCGTTTCGTATTTATTGTGAATTGGCGAAATATGTATCATCTTGGCGATAAATTCGCGAATTGAAATCCTATCGCCATTCTTTCGCCTGATGGATATCCCCTAATTATTAAAAAAGCGATAAATAATCTATAAATTTATCGCATGGACGAATCGCCATCGTATTATCTGGGCAATTTATCTTCCAAATGATACGAAATTGTTTGCTGGGGCAATTTTCATAAAAAATGTCAATGTCTGTATCAGCTAAAGGGTTGAGAATTCTTAAAAATATAATATATTATATATAATATAAAAGTCCGGATGGCGCAACGGTTAGCACGTTCGCTTTCTACGCACTAGGCCCCGGTTCGATTCCTACTGAATGCGGTAATTTTCGATAAAAAAGGGGATTTACGTGTCGGACTATGAGCCCACTCAGCTGTTAAATGAGTACCCATTTATAGGGAAAATAACTCAGTTGAGCGTGTTGCTGATCACACACCTCTACACAAGACATACCGTCACGATCTAGAAAATGAGATGATGCTAACTCATCTCGAGGCCATGGTTCAAATTGGACTGTCGCGCCAGTTATTTATTTATTTATAATATAATTTTTTTTTGCTGGAAACAGCACTGAGAATCACATAGCAGTGCGTTCACGCGCCAATTTCCGGACACCCTGTATTATTCTTATTGTTTAGTATCATTTGCTTTGACTGATGCTCGTACAAATGTGAAGAAAAGATACAAGGTCCTAAAATAATTTCCCCAAAAAGGTGTGTACTTCGATAGATACCTTTGAAAATCAGGGAATCATTTTTCTCGGGGAGGAACAAGTATAAGACATTAATCAAGAAGTTTTGTTAGTATCGGGAATTGGATCTGTTTAATAGAAGAGACACTCAAAATGAGGGAGAAGATCAATTTATGAATGGATTTATGACACTATTTATGTGAATGGTAATTACAGGAAAACATTAGAAATTCCTGAACGTGATAATGGACGTATGCACTTTGTGGGAAGGGTCCATGTTATAAAAAGACTGGCTAATATTGGATTTGAGCCATTAGCAGGCATTAGATCATTATGTGATTGAAGATCAAGGTTACTTCTTGTTAAGAAGAAAAATGAACTTCTTCCAGGCTCTAATAGGCGTGTCTTTTCAACAGTCCAGATCAAGAGCAGAACAACAATCGCACGCATTACACTAACAACCTGTTCAGTATAGAACAATTTTGTTAGTGCACCCGTTAAATTTTCGTTCTGCTCTGATCTGGACTGTTGAAAAAACACGCCTATTATTGCCTTAGGCGCTAGTGCCAGATTTACATTGACCCCCGCCCTGAGCAAGAAAAATCTGCCGCACCAATTTTTTTTTACTACCACTCTTGCCAACACAACAGGTAAAGTGCTTCCCGAATTTCCTGAGAGAAGACTTATAGTTACATTTAATGCACATAGTCATTATGCAGACCATTGAAGACATGCTTGATGTCGCTCCTGCGCCATCTGTTTTGAGTGGAAATTTAGAGCCCGATATAAGAATAATTATAGACTCTACAAATTCTCTTTTTCTTTTATTAGCGTATCCCTTTATTCATATTTTATATAAAAAATATGTTCATTAACGTTTCTCCTGTGATGTGGGACGTAGAATAACCCACACCCTTTGCGGGCTTGTCGCTGTGTGGTCATAAGGGGATTGACCCAGTGCGTAATAGTGGTTCAAAGTAGGGTAATGTGGGTAGCTGGCTTTTGAAATGAAGTGACATCACTGCTAACCATGTAATGATGAAAACATCAATGAGTCTATCAATGATACCCATCACGTATTTCATCAGCCAGGGCCTGACAAATTCTTTCATCAAGTAATTCATCAGCTGCGCATTAATGAATTCCTCAGTGCCACTCATGTAGCAGGTAATGTTTGACCTCACGATATACATGGAAACTACATAACTTTAGTCCTGCGGTTAGGACGATGGTCATGATGTCTTATTGAGCCAATCTATACGAGACAGTAATTAACTCCCACAGATCGCATGCCAACGGATGTCCACGAAAAGCTGTTTGTGTCTCTTTCTGGCAAATGCGCATGAGATTTGCCAGAGAGAGACGCAAACACCTAATTATGGCGACGGATCCAACAGTCTGAGCGCTCGTCGGGTGAGGAGGACCATACGAAATTGTGCGATAGTCTCTACGAGTTCATGGTTGTGGGCGTGGCTTGCGGTTTATGGGTGCAAACTAGCCAAATGTAATTACTGCAACGGCATTCATACTCGCAAACGTTTACTATCTAAAACGATTTATTTGTACAATTTTACTAATTTTTGTAAAACCCTCCTAACACCTTTCACAATTCACAATTCATATCTCATATGCCATAAATCAAATTAAGTCGTATACCACACAGCAAGTTTTTTCTTTCCGGACATCCTAACCTAAGATGCAGCCATAAACATTCAGTTTGAATTTTTTCATCACACACTTTTCATTCATGCACTTGCCACAAGCCACGCCCACAACCATGAACTCGTAGTGATCATTGCACAATTTCGTATGGTTCTCCTCACCCGACGAGCGATCGGACTGTTGGATCCGTCGTCATAATTAGGTATTTGCGTCTTTCTCTGGCAAATCTCATGCACCATCGTTCTAACCGCGGGACTAAAGTTATGTACTTTCCATGGTCATACATTACCTGCTACATAAGTGGCACTGAGGAATTCATCAAGGCGCAGCTGGTGAATTACTTGATGAAAGATACTGACGAATTCGTCAAGCCCTAGCTGATGAAATACGTGATGGGTATCATTGACCAATTCATCAAGCCGTAGCTGATGAAATAATGGATGAGTATCATTGACGAATTCATCAAACTGTCGTCGGGGAAATACTTGATGAAAATATGATGACAGGCTCATCAGGCCATAGCTGATGACTATCATTGACCAATTCATCAAGTTGCAGCTAATGAAATGCTTGATAAAGGTTATAGGAAATTCATAAGGCCGTCATTAAAAAAAGTCGCCACGGTAAAAAAAATGCTTGTGGCAGAACTTGAACCCGCGACTTCACGAATTTAAGATCAACTCTCTACCCATTGAGCGACCACTGCTTTCGTCTTCTAAAGATAATTGAGGAAATATTAAAGCCCTCGATGAGTGCTTCGATAAAAAATGGAAAAAAGTCATCAGTGTATTGGCTGATGAGTTTATCAACGACTTTCATCAAACATTTCATCAGCTACGGCCTGGTGAATTCGCTAGTGAACCTTTTGTCCAAGGTAGGCGTAGGCGGTCGTGTATCGTTTCACCAAGTGCAAGCAATTCAACAATGGTACATAAGCGAAACAGTGGGCATGTACGTCTATCTTTGCACAATTTCGCTTCTCCCTTGCACTGGTGAACGATGCTTTGCAGGGATGGGTTAAGCAGTGCAAGAAACTAGAGAATGCTTCCTCGGCTCTCGATGGTTTCTTGCGTTACCAACCTGTTACATTTTTGTGAGCGCAATTTTACAAATGCAGCATTTAATGTTCCGCCAGAAAACTGCCGTCATTAGAAAAACAAAAAAAAAATTGCCGCACCCTAAAAATTTGCCGCCCTGGGCAGTAGCTCATGTTGCCCATGTCTAAATCCGCTATTGTTAGGCGTGATATTTTGTATTTTTGTGTTTGTTACCCTACCCTACATTCGATAGATACACAAAAGAACGCGTCTATCGACTAATCTTTTCTTAGTTGTATTACGAGGGTAATGTGAAAAGTTCTCGGCCTGACACAGAAATACCGTTACAATCAGCATGATGTTTCTTGCCTAGGTGCACGTGTCATTAGTTCGTATAACAAGTTTCAACTTGTTCTCTCAAGTAGTTTGCTTACACGAATTTTTGCAGTAGACGTCATACGTGTTTTTCGTTAAAATGGAGAAACTTGAATATCGTGCGGTCATACAATTTTTCGTTTTGGATGGATTAACCCCTCAGGAAATTCATGCGAAGTTAACAAAATTTTACGGGGACTCTCGTTAAAAAATGGGCAGCCGAATTTAAATGTGGTCGCACGTTCCTCGAAAACGACCCACGTGAAGGACGGCCAAAAACACCGGAAACCGTCGAAAAAGTGCATGATATCGTGTTGGACGATAGGCGAATGAAAGTGAGTGATATTGCTGAAGCTGTGGGGATATCGGAAAAAAAGCGAAGTCGATCGCATCTGCCGGAAAGGTTATGGCCAGCGTGTTTTGGGATGCGAAAGGGGTCTTGTTAATTGATTACCTTGAAAAAGGCAGAGCAATAACTGGCGAATATTACTCCAAACTTCTTGACCAGCTGGATGCCAAAATTCGCGAGAAGAGGCCTGGCTTAAAGAATAAGAAAATCATCTTTCACCAGGAGAAACGCACCTGTACACAAGTGTGCGTTGGCGATGGGAAAACTGTGGGATTTGGGGTACGATTTGCTCGACCATCCCTCTATTCTCTTGATTTGGCACCCTCAGACTTCCATCTGTTCCCAAACTTGAAGAAATTTGTTTCTGGGAAGCGCTTCGCATTCAATGAAGAAGTTGAGAAGGCCGCAGATGAATATTTTCACAGCCTTCGAGACTCTCACTTCCGGGAAGGAATAATGATGTTGCAGAAACGCCGGACCAACTGTGTTGAAGTCAAGGGAGATTATGTAGAAAAATAAAATCATTTTTTAACTGAAAATCGCGGTATTTAATTTTCAGGTCGATTTCACCTCACCCTCGTATCAACGAGGGTAAAACTAAAATAATGATACAAATGAGGACAAGGACGCCTGCACAATGCATCAATGTGGGGGACCTCAACATCGAGTTTGTGAAAGACTTCATATACCTGGGTTGGGTTGCAACTTGTCAAAGGACGCCAACGAAACTGACGAGATCAAGCGACGGATACAGTTAGCTAATAAGACTTTTTTCTCGGTCGAGACGAAACACGAAGCTTCGCGTGTACAAAACCATCATACGACCAGTGCTATGCTATGGTTGCGAAACAAGCCTCCGGAAACATGCTAGACACAGCCGAACGCAAGGTTCTGCGGCGAATTTTCGGGGCTGTTTGCGATGGAGATGGGTGGCGCATCCGGGATAATCATGAATTGTATGGACTGTACGATGTACGCGCAACTACTGGGCTTCCAAGATTGGAGGACGCGGTCGCGTGACCGAGATAATTGGAGGACAACCATCCAGGCGGCCAAGACCCGACGTCGGGTTGTCGCGTCACGATAATGATGATGTACTTTTTTCGTTCAGTGTAGCTCATTTGTCTCCTATAATAGACATGCGAAGTTGAAGACGGATAATAAAAGATTACTGTGGAAAGAGGAAACTGCCAATCCACAACGTTTTGCATCGTTTATTTGTTAGTCTGCTCGAAATTTTTCTTTATAATTAAAAAAAAATCAATTTTTAGGGTTCATTTAATTATATTTTTTTCCGCAGACTGTGTGTTTGGCACTTATTTTATCGACGAAATAGAAAATTGTTCATATAGCTTTGCTGAAATTGCAACTTTTTGCTTGTAATGGACAGCTACTGCAAAAAATGGTGTAGTAACTCGGATGCGAGTAACCGACTCGCACATAACAGTAACTCGTATGATGCGATCACACGTTGCGAGTAGCTGCACTGCAGTAACTGACTAGGCCAGCTCGGATGCTGGCTTTTAATAAGTGTAGGTCAAGAGGTAAAGAGTCTTGAAGGATTTGGGGTAAATAGTGCACTGTCAAGGAGTTCAGTGCGAAATACGTTATTTAATTATTAGTATTTAAAGACTCATAGAATGTAGTCGTTAATTTTCGCGCTGGTTTATAGTACTGAGAAGAAACTGCTGTTTGAAATAATCTCGAAATAAGGTTATTAGCGATATTAAAAGTTCTGATGACGACATCCAGATTTATATTTAATAGAATATTCCAAAACAGCTTGCAGTTTCGAGGGTAGGTAAATGGGTTCTTTAAGATCAAAGTAATTCGAACAAATTATGTGGAGCCTTAGAACATAAATCATACAAACACACTTCAAAATTTCATCACCTACAATTACGCAATTCATCCATCTACAAAGGTACGTAGGCAATAACACTTTCCCGCTTCCTAGCCAAAGATAAGTAGAAGCCTCTTCGCACCCAACGTTATCATTTCATCTGAATACTTCATTTCAGATTCAGAACCAATTTGAGATGTCATAAATTCAATGCAGCTCGCCATAAAACACTTTCAAAATAAATTCAACAAAGTCCCTTTCATAGATTTTGTTCTCCACAAAAAAAAAGAATATATTACGATTAGTACGCTACGTAATCCTAGGGAGAAAATTTATATCACCATCTCCCGCCGCTGTTGGCACTTTTTATACTCTAGATGAAATCTGAGAGTATTATAAGTTTGCCACAAAGTTTGTAACGCTAAGAAATAAGGCTCGCAGAAAAAATGAATGATACAGAAGTTCATATTATCACTCGAATATCTCAAAACCGGATGTCCGTCTGTCCGTCCGTGACCTCTCTAGCTCGAGAACGCGTTGAGCTATGAAGTTCAAATTTTGCACACGTTATTTTTGACAAAAAATGAAGGCTAAGTTCGTGAACGGGCTAAATCGCTCCACCCCTTCTACCCCCTCCCATACAAAATGACACATTTTTGAAAATTTACAATAATCAGATTTTCTCAGAAACTATAAAACATATTGCTTTGAAATTTTTAATATATCACTTTTATGATAATTGTAACCTACATTATAAAATTTATTGTAATCCTCACCCTCCTTCTACCCCCTCCCATACAAACTGCACTATTTCATGAAATACGTTAAGCCAATTTACTCAGTACGTATACAATTTATCGGGCTGAAATTTTGTACTTAACACTTAATTAACAATATCAGTTAGATTCAAAAAAATTAATCGATTACCCTTACTCCGTCTACCCCCTCCCATACAAAATGACACATTTTTGATAATTTACAATAATCTGATTTTCTCAGAAACTATAAAACATATTGCTTTGAAATTTTTAATATATCACTTTTATGATAATTGTAACCTACATTATAAAATTTATTGTAATCCTCACCCTCCTTCTACCCCCTCCCATACAAACTGCACTATTTCATGAAATACGTTAAGCCAATTTACTCATTACCTATACAATTTATCGGGCTGAAATTTTGTACTTAACACTTAATTAACAATATCAGTTAGATTCAAAACCAGGTTCAAATTCATCTAGAGTATTGCATGATTGGGGTTTACCCCAATCGTAGTTCTTTTATGTTTATACTCTAGATGAAATCTGAGAGTATTATAAGTTTGCCACAAAGTTTGTAACGCTAAGAAATAAGGCTCGCAGAAAAAAATGAATGATACAGAAGTTCATATTATCACTCGAATATCTCAAAACCGGATGTCCGTCTGTCCGTCTGTCCGTCCGTCCGTCCGTGACCTCTCTAGCTCGAGAACGCGTTGAGCTATGAAGTTCAAATTTTGCACACGTTATTTTTGACAAAAAATGAAGGCTAAGTTCGTGAACGGGCTAAATCGCTTCACCCCTTCTACCCCCTCCCATACAAAATGACACATTTTTGAAAATTTACAATAATCAGATTTTCTCAGAAACTATAAAACATATTGCTTTGAAATTTTTAATATATCACTTTTATGATAATTGTAACCTATGTTATAAAACTTATTGTAATCCTCACCCTCCTTCTACCCCCTCCCATACAAACTGAACTATTTCATGAAATACGTTAAGCCAATTTACTCAGTACGTATACAATTTATCGGGCTGAAATTTTGTACTTAACACTTAATTAACAATATCAGTTAGATTCGAAAAAATTAATCGATTACCCTTACTCCGTCTACCCCCTCCCATACAAAATGACACATTTTTGATAATTTACAATAATCAGATTTTATCAGAAACTATAAAACATCTTGCTTTGAAATTTTGAATATATCACTTTTATGATAATTGTAACCTACATTATAAAATTTATTGTAATCCTCACCCTCCTTCTACCCCCTCGCATACAAACTGCACTATTTCATGAAATACGTCTTAACGTCTTAACGACTTACGTCTTACGTCTTAACGATGCATCCGAGATTGCAACCAAAATTATTTATTGGCTTTAACCAGGTCCAAATTCATCTAGAGTATTGCATGATTGGGGTTTACCCCAATCGTAGTTCTTTTATGTTTTTTTATTGAATTTTCCTCCAATAATTTTTATGATATTTTTCCTGTCTTTCAAAGGGAAAAGTTTGCTGGTGGCCTACATTGAGAAGAAGCAAAACAAGAAAACATAAGAAAGAAGACACATCGGAATGGAATGCCCAATCTGAGGAGGCGGCTTCACAGTATGGCCGCGTCCTCATTTTCTTCTGATCCGATCCGATCGACTTGGAAAAGTGGAAAATTCGCTTCAACATCCGTTTTTGAGCCTTTGCAGGAAGATACGATGGGGCGACAAAAGAGACATTTTGGAATGTGCACGTTTCTTTTTTTTCGGCAGACACGCTCCCTTCACTTTGAATAAATTCTGAGTTGCGGCAAGAGAGAGCAGCTGCTCCGTGTTTTAGCTGTGATTTTCTAAAATTAGTCTGCCGAATCTTTGTTTTTTTCCTTCACTGACGTTTCTTAAGTTATTTTTTTCTGTTGTTTCTTAATCCCGGTCGTGAAAAAAATTCAGATCATATAAGCAGAAGATATTTCTGAACTGCAGTCAACTAAGGGGTCGAACATGTCGGGTGTATTTATTACCATTCGAAATAGAAATTATTATTGAAAACGTGAATCGAATGTGAAACCGACCTGTAGGGGGTGATAACGCGAGGCAGGTCCGGCCCTACCATATGTGCAGACTGAGAAATTGAACAGGTTGTCACTATGTAGGGGGCGCGACATGTTACTTTTTAAAAATCCTAAGGTTGCCTTAAGGTAGACATACAAATGGGGACAAAAGCCAAACTGTTCGCAGTCCTAGCCAAAACTCGTAGTGTGTGGGGTTCAACTTGATGGCTCCGCGATCCACCGCGATCCAATTTTGATTTTTGACTCGCCCAAAATTCACGAGCTACAACCCAACTGCCATGAGGTCTGTACTGAACGAAGTTAAATTTTGTTTATGTTTTGTGTAATCGCAAACAACACAAACATAATGTGCCCGAAATTGTCCCACCCTCAACGTAACACTACACCTTGTTGATATTGACAGTGTTAAATATTTGGGCCTAATACTAGACAGAAAACTCCTCTGGGGGAACAATATGAAGCACGGAATTGGTAAGGCCTGCGCGGTCTCAGCCCTCAGACAGCCTACTACATATTTACATGTGTAGTGAGACCTACACTTGTGTATGTAGCGATCGTATGGTAGAAAGCCACCGAGAACAATACCAATGTCAAGGAACTAACGAGATTGCAGCGACTGGTCTGTATAAATATTATGGGTGCCCTGAGAATCACCCCAACGGCTGGGCTGGAAATTATCCTGGGGCTTATGCCCTTGGACTGGTTCATCTTCAGAAGCGTGTACTTAGTAGCAATACGCGCAAAAAGTTCAGACGTATGGCACGATTCAAATCGAGAAGGTCACTTTTGTATTCTGACAAAACATCATACGGCCTCGATCTTGATGATACGGATCACATTACCAAACAAACATATCTCGAAAGGAGCTTCGAAGTGAAGTTCCCTACAAGGAGAGACTGGCAGTTGGCAGAGCAGAGAAGCCAACAATAAAGGTGGCATCCTGATTTATACGGATGGTTGAAAGACTGACACTGGAGTAGGCTCAGGCGTCTACTCGGCGGATCTGGGCCTCAGCCAGTAGTTACGATACGACTAGCGAACCATGCGATCGTATTCCAGCCGGAATGCGTGCAGTGTAAAGTCTGAAAACTACACGATTATGTTTTTCCCATTTTCGTTTGTTACCTGGACTATCAATTATTTTTGTGAATAACAGTAAGTGGATCCTTATAATATCAAATTCTAGATGGACTTAAGCCTAGTAGGGAGTTTATCTTATCTAGGGTGAGATATTTATAAGGCACTTGGGTCCGGTATGCTTCGTAAGACATATAATGTGAGTCTGGTGAATTTAACTTACCGCCAATGTGCATTAAAAGGGAACCGAAGATTTCCCCCTGAACAAGGCGAGAGGGGAAATTTTTCGGTACCTGTTGCTCAAAAACGAGTACAGATATTAACGTGATTTTTTTTTTGTTTTGTTCATAATGATGTCACGAATATTTAAAGATCATTTGACAGAATTCCGTCGATGCATGTAGCTTCAGGCTTTTATTCCAGAAAGAGCCTTTTTTTCTTTCTTGTTTCATTTTTTCCGACACGCAATCATTATGTATTCGTTTTTCATGAAATGAGCTTTGTAGTGTCCCATAACACCGGGGAACACGCTCGTATAAAGTAATTTGATTAATATTAAATAGTAAAAGAGCAACGTACTATGGGAGGCACGTGGTTAAGGGATACTTGGAGGATAATTGGGATCAAATGGAAACGGAGAGAGGATTCAACGGTAAAGTGAACCACGGAGGGTCCAAATCCAAATTTTCTCTAGTCGAAGCCAAAACTTCCACGTCAAATCCATAGTGCGACCGGGGAAATTTTTACTTCGACCAGAACAAATTTGCCATTTGGATGTCCGTGAATGTGCAGCATTACTGTTCCCCAGAACGCATGAAGGATATAGGATGCCTCTTAATATTTCGACGAGATGACTCCTGCGAATACTCACTTATGCCAGATTCGCGGACGATGTAAAGCACGTTAAGAGATTGGAAACGAGCTTGAATTACTAGAAAAGTTAGTTAGAAGGCAAGATTATCAGTAGAAAAAAACCTAGTAGTACATAATCGTGGTCTTACTACTACTAATATGGCGCACAGTACAATGTACTACTAATTTCTGTGCAATGGGACGCAACTGCCCCACGACTTACATAGCAACTCCCACTTATCAGCCACAAATCGGCGCCATGACTTTCTAGGACGCCCTCTTGTTCGGCCATCATTGGGAATGGGGTCCCATTTCAAGGCATGTCCAGCAATGCAGTTATCATCCTTCTGCAATGTGTGACCTATCCACTGCCATTTTTGCCGGCATATACGTTCGTCGATTGGCATTTGACCCGTACGCCGACTCAGCTCGTCATTTGATATTGTTTCGGCAGGAAAATTCTTAAAATTCAACGAAGACACGAGTTCACGAAAAGCTTGCAACTTTCTCGTAACCCTTAGGAAAGCTTTCCATGCATTGCTCCTATCAATCGCACAAACAGTACCAGCGAAACAAGCCTAGCTTGGTCTTAATACTGAGATGTGTAAGTAGATTGAAAGATTTTTTACAGCATGCCGATTGCGCATTTAGCCTAGTTGATACAACGAGTGATGCCCTGCTCCGCACCACCATTTTCGGCAACAATTTTCTTCGGCGGCCTAGGAACCTTGGTTTTTTTGGTGTGAATCTTTAGCCAGACCGTACTCGTCTGCCTCTCGAAATCTAAAGCCATTGCGGTTAGATCCATGATTTTCTGGGAGAGTAGGCAGAAATCATCGGGGTAATCAAGATGTTGTAGATAAAACGTTACCTTGGCCAAACACGAACTCGAACACGAACATGGTATCATACAAGTGGACCAGTCTTCTGCAGATTTATGTGAATTATGTGTGTGTGTCTGGAGCAGAACACCTGTACCATGTTCGGGTTCGATCTCGTTTCTGACAGTGTGTGGCCACCCTTAAGGACCATCGAATTCCTCTGTGTGGTCCGGATAGGGCGACATGCAACCACATCGTCAATCAATATGAGGAATAGGATCGGGGCGAGAGGATGCACTACTGAATCCCACTCCGGATCTCAAAGTCCCCCGACAATTTACCTCACCTGCCGCTAAACGCGACATTTGCAGCCATCGTAGTTTGCCTTAATAATAGCCACAATCGGATGCTTCTCCTGCGTAAAGCCACCCATAAGAATCCTGGTTTACACTGTCGAAAGCATTCTGAAAATCAATGAAAAGCAAGTGAAGCGGCGAATTGTACGGAACGCATTGCTCGATGATGATTCGCAAGGTTTTAATGTTGTACTTTCTAAGTTTCTTTTCAGAGTCAGTTTTAGCTAATATTTTAGCAGGAAGCACGCAATTCCCCTCTAATGATTGCGATCAATAAGACAGTCTGTTGTTGCAAGTTTGACTAGCAAGCCTTCTTTCCGCTCAGTGGGAAAGGTCTCATTGTCCCACGCATTGTCAACAAGTGGGTGCAGAAACCCTCTCAGCGAATGTCATGCGGGGATGCCCGTAGGGTGGAGTGTTATCTCCCCTCCTGTGGTGCATCGTAGTTGACAGTCTGTTGTGGAAACTACCCGCGATCAAATTTTACACACAAGGTTACGCGGACGATCTGCTTATCACGGTCAGGGTAAAATTTGAGGAAGTCCAGCCCGATACTATGCAAAGGACGCTGCGAATACATAGTTCAAGAATGGTGCGACTACAGCGGCTTACGTGTAAATCCCGCGAAAGCTGCCATAGTGTCATTCAATAGAAAAAGGAAACTTAGGTCACTAAAGTGTCTCCGCATGTACAACTTCCCTATAAAACTGGCGTCAAATATCAAGTATTTGGGAGTTGTCCTTGACGAAAAGTTGTCCTAGACAAAACACCTTAGAACGACTTCTGACAAACATGGGGGATCAAACCCCATTTAATTCTGGGGATCTACAAAGCGATCGTCAGACCTATAGTAGAATATGGTGCGGTTGTATGGTGGAAAAAGGCCACGGCTCTGACGAAAATCCAGAGACTTGCGTGCATGACCATCACTGGAGCCATGCACTCTTGCCCCACTGCTGCTCTGGAGGTTCTACTCAACCTCCCACCGATACATACACATATTGAAACGGAGGCACGAATGGCAACGGTCAGACTTATGGCATGCGACATAGAGATCAAGCTCAATTCAAATCAATCAGGCTGGTTGGAAAGTGATAAGGTACTCAGTATGCCAACTACCTTGTTAAAACCACTCGTTTCAATCAGTCATATGGGACAAAGAAAGGTGGGCGGATGGCTGCAACTCTGTCCGACCCAACACAATCAAATGGTTCACAGACGGCTCCAAAACGGAAGAAGGTTCCGGTGCAGGCATTGTTGGTCCTGAACACCGAGTCTTCATTCCGATGGGTAAAACGCCGTCCGTGTTCCAAGCAGAAATACATGCCATCGAGGTCTGCGCTAGGCTGTGCCAAACCGCTGGCTATTTAAAAACGGACATTGCAATATTTACCGACAGTCAGGCTGCCATCAAAGCACTTACCAGCTTCACTTTAAATTCTAAGTTGGTGCTATCCTGTCAGGAAGTCCTCCATACTGTGAGTTCAACAAACAAACTCACTCTTTACTGAGTCATTGGTCATTTGGGAGTCGAAGGCAATGAGCCAACAGATAGGCTAACAAACCGAGCCTCCAAACCCTCCTTCCATGGCCCAGCACTTCTTGTGGAATTCCACTGTGCTACTGCAGAAACCAAATAAGAGACTTGGAAAGCGCTCTTGCCACATCCCAATGGAAGGCCCTTTCAGGCCTGAGACAGGCCAGCCGGTTCATCTCGGGCTACTCGTGTAGCCGAATTGCTACGGCTGAGCAAAAACAGAGTCAGAATGATTTGTAGAATTCTAACGGGGCACTCGCGTCTGAGGGGTCACCTTAAAACCATGCGTATTGTGCAAGATGCTAGCTGCCGCTTCTGCGAGGCTGATGATGAGACTTCAGAGCACATCCTTTGTGAGTGCGAAGGACTTGTGGAACGACGCACGGACTGCTGCGGCATAACATTTCCTTTGGCCGAGGACATCCCCTCTATCAAACCTGGCCAGATCAGTAAATTTTGTCGAGAAAAGTTGACTAAATCATATGATCTAGTCTTCTCGATAGAATGGGCATCAGCACAATAGACCCATGGTAGCAGTGCCTTTGGGGGGCAAAGACCTTTTCCATAGTCCTCCGCGTGGGCGCCCCCTGGTAACGGCAGTGTATCAAATCGCTGACGGCCAATGTCTTAGCGATAAGACAGTTTGGAAAAGGCAGATAGCTGTAGCCTGAATGGCTGACGAACACCTAAGCGTCTCAGGTCTAGTAGGATGGATTGACTTGCGTAGTTGGACCTGCTACATAGTTGTGTGAACTCCAGCACGTTTATTAAACCATCTGAAGCAGCTATCTCCGAGGCCATCCCCTGAATGGGGTTAAGCGACGTGCTGACAACTCGTCCTTGTAAAAACCACTCCATGTCAAGAAACCTGGAACAAAAGCCTCGGATTGGACGGATCAACAACGACGACCACGCAAAAGAATAAAGGATTATTCTTTCGGATCCTGGAATGTATGCTCCCTGAACAAACCGGGGGCCGAGAAGGCCCTCCTTCAACAGGTCGAAAAGTACAAACTGAGCATTACTGCAGTCCAGGAAACAAATTGGCTTGGCAGCGAGATTAATGACAAGAAATCGCACACAATTTTTACAAGTGGCAAACCATCGGGCCGCAAGGAGTTTGGAGTAGCATTTATAGTGAACAATCACCTCAAACCGCATATTACTGACTTCAAACCCATAAATGAACGGCTGTGTGCGATTCGCATCAAGACTCGATTCTTCAATCTCTGGCTCATCAATGTGCATGCCCCCACTGAAGTTAAAGAAGACGCAGTAAAAGACGAGTTCTACGCCCGCCTTGAAACTCTCTTCGACTCACTTCCAACAAACGACGTCAAATTGCTGCTGGGAGACTTTAACGCGAAAGTCGGGAATGAAAGCTGGCATCGGGGGACCACTGGAGGCCACAGCCTCCATGAAGAATGTAACGATAACGGCCAGCGACTTATAGACTTCGCCTGCAGCAGGAATCTAGTCGTAAGCTCTACGTGTTTCCCGCATCGACGCATTCACAAGCAGACCTGGAAGTCTCCAGACGCACATACCGTCAACCAAATTGACCACGTCCTCATTTGCAGGAGATGGGCGTCTAGTGTGATGGATGTCCGCTCCTATCGAGGAGCAAACTGCGACTCAGATCATCACTTGGTGAAGACGACCTACAGATGTAGAATTTCCTCAGTGCACCAGTCAAGAATCAGCCCTCCCAAAATCTTTGCGGTTGATAAGCTCTTGAGTGATGCTACAGCGGTGGCGTATACTACCGCCCTTGAGGAAAAACTATCACCTATGCTACACAACATCAGCAACACAGGCGTCCATGGGTTCTGGGAAGAACTCAAGGGTACCATCAAGGATGTCGCAGAGAAGGTCGTGGGATATAAAGCCCGGCGAGCGCGAAATGACTGGTTCGACGAAGAATGCAAAAATTCACTTGACGCGAAAAACGAGGCCTACAGACAATGGATTCAACGAGGAACCAGAGCCAGAAGAGAAAAATATGACGAGCTACGGCGAATATCGAATAGAATAATTAGACGTAAGAAACGTAAATACCTTGACGAGCAGTTGCTGAACATAAACGAAAACTTAGCTAATAGGAACACCAGACAAGCGTACAAACTAGTAAATACAATTAAGAACGGCTACCAACCCAGGACTAGCCTTTGTAAGGACAAGGATGGAAACATCATCAGCGACACCGATGGTATTAACAAACGATGGGCCTCTTATTTTGAAGAGCTTCTAAACCGACCATCTAACATCCCCACACAGGAAGCTCTCGACGATATTGTTGATTTAGGCCCACCCATTCAACCCCCGACAGTAGAGGAAGTTGATCTCGCGTTGCGGTCACTAAAACGAAATAAAGCGCCGGGCGCTGACGAGATTCCAGCTGAACTGCTAAGATTCGGTGGAACGAGTCTAGTTGATGCCATACATCAATTACTCCTACGAGTATGGGAGAACGAGGAGATCCCAGACGATTGGCGCAGAAGCATCATCTGTCCAATTCATAAAAAGGGAGATAAACTGCGGTGTGAGAATTACAGGGGCATCTCACTAGTTTGTACGTCCTATAAAATTTTGACGAAAATTCTGGAAAATAGAATAAAACCGTACGCAGAACGAGTCATTGGCGAATATCAAAGCGGTTTCAGACCTGGTCGCTCCACAACCGATCAGCTCTTCTCAGTCAAACTGATACTCCAGAGGTGCTGGGAATACAACGTAAACGTATACCAAATCTTTGTCGACTTCAAGCAGGCATACGACAGTATCGATCGTGGAGTACTGTACAACATCATGCTGCAATTTGGTATACCAGCAAAATTAGTGCGACTGACAAAGATGACGATGACCAACTCCGTCTCACAAGTCAGGATCCAGAATAGACTTACTGATCTATTTGAAACACGCACTGGTTTGAAACAGGGCGATGGACTGGCTCCGACGCTCTTCAACCTAGCACTGGAATACGTTATTCGGGCCATGAATTTGGACAACAGCAAGACGCTACTCATCAAGTCGACACAATTAGCAGCGTACGCCGACGACATCAACATCATGTCCCGAAGATTGGCTGACGCAGAAGAACTTCTGCATACGCTCAATACCGCTGCAAAGGAAGTTGGATTACGTATTAACGAGGGTAAAACTAAAATAATGATGCAATCGGTGACAAGGACACCTGCACAACCAAGCATCAATGTGGGGGACCTCAACATCGAGTTCGTGAACAACTTCATTTACCTGGGTTGCAACCTGTCAAGGGACGCCAACGAAACTGACGAAATCAAGCGACGGATACAGTTAGCTAATAAGACTTTTTTCTCGGTTCTCCCCATAATGAAATCGAAACATGTGCACAGAAACACGAAGCTCCGCGTGTACAAAACCATTATACGACCAGTGCTATGCTATGGCTGCGAAGCATGGACCCTAGCTCAAGCCTCCGACAACATGCTAGACACTTTCGAACGTAAGGTTCTACGGCGAATTTTCGCGGCTGTTTGCGATCGAGATGGATGGCGCATCCGGTACAACCATGAGTTGTATGAAATGTACGATGAGCTGCAAGTCTCGAAAATCGTCAAACTACAACGACTTCAATGGGCAGGGCATGTACAAAGAATGGACGATGATCGCATGCCTAAGAGAGTAATGAATGCAGAACGAGTCGACGGAGCGAGATTGCGAGGACGACCGAGATCTCGTTGGGAGAGCTCAGTAGGTGTGGACGCCGCGCAGCTGCTGGGCTGCCAAAATTGGAGGACGCGGTCACGTGACCGAGATAATTGGAGGACAATGATCCAGGCGGCCAAGGCCCGACGTCGGGCTGTCGCGCCACGATGATGATGAGCAGTGCTTGTGATTTCAACATGATCCACGGTCCTCCCCCTATCTATCTATCTAACCCAGCAGTTACGCTTGGTAACGCTGTTTGATAAAGTTCGGCAGGGACTCCGTCGAATCCAGAGGCCGTACCTCGTTTCAGTGTCACAATTGCACCGACTATTTCGTCTTTAGTCGAGGCAGTTGAGCGTATATGCACATTTTGATGCCCAGCTAAATTATCTACATGAGGTGGTACTTCGCCAGAAGTTGCTCTGCTCAAAACCGTGGTGAAATACTCTTTCCAGCACCTCATTTGTTCTTCATCTGACGTTCGGTCACCGCTCTATGGTCTAGACTCTAGAGCATGGGGGTTTGATTCTCGACGCGGATAAAAAAACAACTGCCTGTGGGTACTAATAAAACACCCACTGTGATCCGAGCTTGTCAGTATAAAGTCAGCGTCAGAAGGAGGTCGAAAAAATTGAATATGCTATCGAAACGTCAACAAGGTATAGAAACACAAGAGATGTTGACGCGCCCATGCCTCTCAAGGGATCGAGGCAATTAACTATGACTGTCCTAAACCGGATATTGATAGGAGTTACAACCATCTATAAACTTCTTGATGACAGCGCATACGGCGTTTAAGTTGTCGATTCTTGCGGCTTCTTCTGCCGAGGACAGTAAAGAGTTCGCATACTCGCTTTTAGCGCGTCGCACATTACGCGAGACTTCTCGAGCTTTCTGACGGTAAAGGGTCTCTATGCTACCTGGATTGTTGTCTGTTCCTGTAGCCAATGCGTTCAGCTCTTTTCTTTCCACAGTCCGCTGCCATGATACGTCGGACATCCAAGGCTTAGCTTATGCCGGCAATCCGGGTTAGTGCCAAGAATGGTATCTGCGCTGTCGCTTGATGAGATTCCAGTATTCTTTCAAGTTACTACCTGGGTGACTTATCCCAGCAGCTTTCTGCGTAAGATGGTCGTTATCGTTATACTGTTGTACGACAGCTGAATTTTTGAGTCGGGCGGTGTTGAATTTGTGACGCCTGGATCTTACGTCACTAGCACGGCGTACGGCTGCTATTCGTTATCAAAAATTAGCGATCGTAAGATAATGATCGGCGCCCCTCTTATTTCGTACGTCTAGAAGACAACTTTTGAGTCTTTTGCTAGTGGCAAAGTGGTCGATCTAATTTTGTGTCCTGTGCCGATATACTGAGGATCAACTGATTTTGTGGCCGTCCAATCCTCAAACATGGTACCACCGATAAAGAGACGGTGGAAGTTGCATCAGAACTTTACAAATCTCTCACCGTTGTCGTAACGATCAGCAAGACCGTGTCTCCCTATAACATGTCTGAGTCCATCGATATCAGCACCATTACAATATCACTTTAGGTGTTCTACAATATTTTGGACGGCGTAAAGCTGTTCGTAGAAGGAATCTTTCGCCAAGACATTGTCGGGTTCAGTTGGAACGTAGTATTGTATAATTGTGATGTTTCTGTTTTAGTCCGGAACCAGGCGGTTGTTATTCTGTAGAGGACCGGATCCAAGGATAAGAGACAGTTTCGTGTGGTTTTGGTTAAAAAGAGCGCTCCCTATGCGTGACTCACAACAACTGCCGGTAGTTTTACCGGAGTACAACTTTACAGTTCCACGCGTTGGAGAGATATTTTGTCCAATATTATGCTGGTACATCTTACCTAACTCCTAACATGTTTAATTTGTACCGCTGAAATTCACTCTCTAGTTGAAGAAATTATGCGTATTTTGGAATGATGTAAATTGCTAGTATATACATCCTGGAGGCGACCGGTAGCTCAGTGTGTAGAGGCGTCAGTCTCATGTCTGACTACGGTCGTTATGGATTAAAGTCCCGTGCACGGCGTTCGTGGCAATGGATGTTTGTGTTTTCTTCCCCCCTGCGGTGCGGGGCGTAATAATAAGCCCCAACATATCCCGTTGTTGCAGGTAGGTGGGTAGATGGGAGCAGGAGGTGCATCGTGGGAAACAGGTTTATGCCAATGAAACGGCAGCTAAGCCACATGGAGTAGTTGACGCGCCATGCCCCACTAGAGGTTACGGCAAAAAACTGTATAGACATCCTGTGCTTTTTAGTCGTCTCCTACGACATGCCGGGAAAGGTTGTGGCATTATTCTTACGCCCCACACCACAAGGCGGACTTAGCGCATAACAAAAACGCATACTATGTACTCAAAAAGAGTGTGCGTAATATTTCGGTAATTCCGAAAGATATAGCCAATGAGTAAGGCAATTTAAAAAATGATGTCCAGTCCTACATTGAAATCAATGGGCGTACGGAATGATATAAATTGTAGTGAAAGTGATTTTTTCTGGGCATTAGTCCTTTGACGATGTCGTCGGCGATGCCAAAATGCAAATACAAGAATTAAGTCATGAAAAAACCTACCCGCTGGAAGATGAGGAACAAACCCAGTGGATTTAACAAAAGTAAGTCAAGACCACTTATAGGCCCCTTTAACCGACTACTGTCGTTTACATAACCGCTTTATCCAAACTGCACTTTGTAGCGTTTGGTAGGAAGAACAAGCCGTAAATTCAATCATCTTCAGCACATCATTCACGACGTCAGCATACAACAGCCCTAAAGTGCTATTTCCGTTCCAGCCACTATAGACGGACGGATAGACGATTCTGACGGTTGTCATCACTCTTAACAAAATCCAGCCGTTCCGACATTATAGTTCTCCGCATATATCCCCCATTTAAGACATTGGTCGTTGCGGTTCCTCGGGAGTGCTAATGATGGCAAAGCGTGTCGCCAAAAGGTCATACACTCGACTCTTGATAGCATATGCAAATAAACTTAACATTTTAATGGCCACACATAATGCTAAATGAGTATAAAATGAGTCCAAGCACTTGGGATTTATGTTCGTCAATTATTTTAAAAAGATATGACCATATTGCAATAATGTACATTACCTCTCCTGACAAGCGTGTGCGCTGGCATAATTTGAATTTGTGTATATCCACGACCAGAATTATTGTCCATAAGTGTCACAACATCTTCAGGATTGAAGGCGGCATTTTCGATGATTGTCTCGTCAACAGAAAGGATTTGATCGCCGACGGATAGGGCACCACACCTGTTTCGGAAAATAAATTTAGAATGTGTATATAGAAAATGGAAACGACAGTTTTGAGTGGATTTTTGGTAACCTAGGGGCCCCTTTCTCATGTTGTACTTTTATAATGGAAGTTCTGATAGGTTTAGAAAAATTAGGTGAAAACGTAATGGTAAGAGTCAAAAAGTTCAAAGTCAAAAGCAAAAAATATTTGGCGCCCAATGTGGGATCATCATTTGCCTCCGCTGGCCGTCAATGATGATCCCACATAGGGCGCCAAAATATAATTTTGGCTTTGCACTCTTAAACTCGTGCCATTTCGATTTTGCTGTTCTGTTTTTAATGTCAGTGGCAGCCGATTATTCATTCGAATACTAAAAGCTTTCTCAACAAATTCTAAAAATTTCAAATATTAAGAAAAAACTATCTTAATAAATCTTCCAAGTATGTAATTAAAACTGATGATTAGATATTTACGCTACCCAACATCAGACCACGGCGACCACACGTCGACCGTTGATTATGACTCTTTCGGGGGGTACTTAAAAATCCATATATTTACTCTAAACACAATTCCCACTCTTCATCCACACCTCTTTCACTCACCTGTCTGCTATACTGGCCGGCAATATGCTCGCTATATATACTCCTGCCGTAGATACTTCATCTATTTTTGTATGATCGTTGTGCAAAACCGGCGAATAATTGCTCAAGATCACGCCCAATTTATCATTGAAGGGGCGCTCGATCTCAATCAGTAGGGGCCCCATGGAGAATTCAACACTTTGCATAATCGAAACATCATATTCAATCATTAGATTCGTATAGCCGGAAACATGACCACATTTGAGAATTTGTTGAGCTTCCGATAGTGTCTTATTGATAAGCGATATCTGTGTGCGAGAGAGAGGTGAAAAGATCCAAGTTGGATAGATTTAGTAATTTTCTTGACCAGTGGAAGATATATTGGAAAAGTTGCCACTTTCAAGACTTTGGTATTAGTAAAATGAAAAAAAAAAATTAAAACAAATTTAAATTTCAATTAGATTTTTTTTTTTATAATTTAAAGGAACCAGCGTAGCCAATATATCTTAGATTTGCTTCAGATTCAGAATACTCACTTTATTCGACAATTTTCTGATGCAGACACTTTGATTTTATCTGAAGAAAGACCTCTATCTCCTTCAAGTGGCCATCCCCTGAAAAAGCAATGATCTTTGACCGCTGTTAACTAAGTCTTGATGGCAAAGCTAAAATAGTTTGATCAAAGAAAATAAGTGGTGACTGTCTGACAACCCGTTTGCTAAAGAGCAATTGTCCAGTAAACTGAAGGCAATCATCGAGATCGCAAATGGAAGCTATTATTTGATGCTTCCCATTTCAAAAGTAGCTACATACACAAGAAGACAAGTGAACAAAACGATAATCAAGCCCGTGTTATGCCTGGAACAAAACACAAACTCCCAGTCAGTCATCCATGAAGATGACATAGAAAGGAGAATCCTACGAAGAATCATTGGTGGAATTCGGGATGGTGCCTAATAGTGTAATATATGATATTACAATATATGACAAACCAGTGGTCTCAGAATTCGTGAAGCTGCGAAAACTACAGTAAACTGGGGGCTGGACACGAAAAGCGAATGGATGAACACTGAATAACAAGAAAACCATTAAAGGTTGGCACCAGAGGTGAAAGAGCAAGTAGCAGTAGATCAAAAAAGCGCTGGACAAACTCCGTAAGCGAAGACAGCAGTAAACGGCCGAATTACGAAACTCAAAAACGCGTTGCCAAGAAGATTGAAGGCGAGGCCAAATCTCGCAGATGACACGAAGAGTGATAAGTAAGTAAATGTTTTAAAGCTAGAAGCTGCAAAATAACCCAACTTCGAATATGTCTTTACTTCGCTCTAAATTTCCCAGCGTTTATGACTAAAAAGCTCCCAAAAATACATAATACGATAGGTATATGCTCCGAAGCTTTGAGGCCAACATAGCCCTAGGTCTGATAACATGCCTAAGCCGATCCGTAGTGATGAATTTGGTTGCAAAGGGATGCATGGAGTATGTCCATTCAATTATCCGGGTGCCTCTCGTGGTTCGAGAGTTTGGTATATTACTTTCATGGGTTCTAAGCACAGACATTTTAACCTTACACCAATCCGCTAGATTCAATTATTTGTTAATGCTGTATGCTGGCTGCCGCGCTGGCTCACTTTTGACCTCAATGACCCCCCCCCCCCCCCCCCCCTTCCCCCCATGAACACTGGCCTTGTTTATGCCTCGCAACTATCTTAGAGTATTAACTTATTCGAGCTAACTGACGATGATATAAACATGTCGCATTAGCTAGTTTTGGTACTAATTTTAGCTCCACTTGCAATTCAGAATTGGACTGAAAATTTGAGACCAGATGGTGTTGCTGTCTTCGCTTATGGTGTTGTTGGTGAAAATTATATTTTAATTGTTATTTAAATACCTCATCCTCATCTGCATTCGTTTCATTCTTTGATTGTAGCGGTATAAACGCGCTTTTATTAGGGGGTTACTGCCTCTTGACAAAGTCACAAACCAACAAGTGATATCTTTCATATTTAGTACCTCTCAATCGGTATAAACACATCACGAACAACCACTAGCAGTAAAACGATTTAGTTAAATCGCCTTTTAGTTACACGGTATAAACGTGCCCACTATAAAGACAACTTCAAAAGCATTATAAGCGAAACAAGAGGGACTTTTTGTGTGGATTCACCATTAAGAACGGAACCTATGTCTCAAATATTGTCATATTAGGATATTGTGGGTTCGGTAATTGAGATTTGATTGACCAGGCCTTTTATTCAGAAGATCTGCCCACACATCAGAACACAGAAAGTTCCCGGACAAACCAACAAACGTACAGAACGCATCGGACTTGTAATGGACGGTTTGGTGGGCATTCAGAGAAGTCCGTGGGGACGGAACCTTAGGTAGCATAATGACGGTGAAGGTCGGGCCGTGCCATCTGGCGAAGAAAAAATCCATTCAAAAAGTTAAGCAGCCGCCTACGCTTGATGTAGCTCAGTTCAGGAGACGTGGGCCACCTGTTGATGGCTACTATCTAACCAAATCAAAGGCAAGCGAAATGTTGAAAACTAAAAAACAAACTCTTAACTCCCTTTCTATACCCTAGACTTAATAAAGTATAGGGTATATTGTTTTTGGTCCGACGAAAATATGTAACACCTTAAAGGAGCCTCCGTAGGCATGGCAATGTATGTATATAAATGATCAGGGTTACCTCCTAATTCGATTTAGCCATGTCTGTCTGTCCGTCTGTCTGTCTGCCCTTCTGTCTCTCTGCCCGTCTGTCTGTCCGTTCGCACGATAACTTTCGATAGGATAAAGCTGGAGACATGAAATTTTGGCAAAATATTTGTAGTAGGATCTAATTGGTTGATATTGAAAATGGGCAAGATCCGACTCAAGGTACTTCTACCTCCCCTACAAATGAAATTTCAAATAAACGATAACTTTCCATTGAATGAAATTTTGGTCAAATGCTCTAAATATCTATCGAACCGCTTGGCCAGAAAAACCGAACAAACATACACTCCATTTTTGTAGATATAGATAGATGACCCGGTAAATTTCGCACCACCTAAAATAGACTCTTCATAAACGATTATGAATGCCAATCAACCTTCCAACTCCAATTCATTGCGAGCTGTGAAACGATAGGTCCGCCACCAACGCCATCTATTGTAAGCAATCCGAAGTGGCTAAATGAAATAAATGCTCATTGTCGAAATATAATTCTCATCGGTGGTGTTAAGTGCATTCCCATACAAAATTTTCATACAAAACACAAATTTAGATTTTTTCGATTTTCCGCCTGTTTTTGGGGGTTTTCCGAATTTTCTTTTTACCTAAACCACCCCAGTATTGACATGAACAAAACAAAAAAAGAGTCATTGGTCAAGCCGTTCTCGAGTTTTTACGAGACTAACGCACGGTAATTGACTTTTAGGGTTTTGTATTTTAGTAAAAACAAAACCCTTGAAATGGGCCATATGTCTGTCCGTCTGTCTGTCCATAGAATATCTCACGAACGGCTGAAGCTACATACATGAAATTTTGTGGGAATATGTGGAATTATTATTATTCGCCGGAGCAGAAGAGGCATCGTTATAGCTGACGCTACTTTCTATAATTATTCAGACAATTTTTATTTTTGTGCAATTAGCAATGTCGTCTTAACATGAGTGGCAGCATCTTGAAGAGTTGGACAATTCATCTCGTAATTATGAAAATAATTTATTTCAAATGAAAGTACAACTGATGCCATTCATTATGGAATACAATATCGTTCAAATGGCCGCGGCAGAAGCGCTGTCACGAGTAAATACGCTGGACCCAATTTTCCATGACTTGAGCACACCAGGAAAGCCGAAAATACCAGGAGTTTCGCGTTCAATGTTGGCCTGCAGCTCTTCTAACATTGCTTATTGACATAGACCAGCGATTTAATGTAACCCCAAAGAAAAAAGTCCAAAGGGGTTAAATCGCACGAACGAGGCGGCCATTCGTGAGGACCGTTGCGTGAGATAACTCGCTCACCGAACTTGATCTTCAATAATTCGATTGTGTCGTACGCTGTATGGCACGTTGCCCTGTCTTGTTGGAACCACATATCGTCCAAGTCCATAGCGTCGAGGTGGTCCTAAAAATATTCCAATATCATGGCCCTGCAGCGATCGCCGTTGACAGTTGCTGGCGCGCCGTTTTCATAACAAAAAAAATGGGCCGATGACGCCGCCGGCATGAAAACCACATCAAACAGTTAATTTTTTCGGATAAATTGTGTCTCGTGCATCACTTCAGGCTGCTCACTCGACCGAATGCGACAATTTTGCTTGTAGACAAAACCATCGAGCCAGAAGTGAGCTTCATCCGAAAGGATGATTTTCTTGTTGAAAGTCGTCGTCAGCTTACATATGGTCCAGAGCCCAATTAGCGAATGTGCGACGCTTAAAATGGTCGGTTGACTTCAGTTATTGAGTCAACGCAATCTTATACGGGCGGAGAGCCGAATCCTTCTCCAAAATTCGCCACAAACTGGTCACACTGATGTTCAACGCCTGCGATCGGCGGGGAGTCGACATCCTTGGATAAACAAGTTGAATAATTTGCAAACGTTGTTAAAGCATGTATGATTAAATGGCATAGACTGAAGTTTCAAAATGTGAAAGAATTGCGAAGCCAACTTCACTTCTATCCGAGAAATGTCAAAAACAAAATGCGTCGTCCCTATTGAAAAACCCTATACAGTACAGGGTTAAAATTATTACTTTGAGAGGCGACGGATGGAGACTTTTTTTTATGAATTGGCATGTAAGATACTATATCATGGGTAAGACATTTTAATTATGGTGTTTTTATCCATCTGAGTGGTACCAAGAAGAGCGAGAAGCCAATATTTACATACCAAAATAAGCGCTTGCTACAAAACCCTCGGATGGCGGGCGTAGCCCTCTATATTCCGGTTTCATTATATATATAAATTTTTGAAAATTTAATGTATTTTCAAAAAGATAGAAGTTATATATAGACAAAACAGATAACTACCTTAGGATTTATTAAGTGATATTTAGATTTTTTCCCGTATTCGGTTTTTAAAGAAATTTCTCTTTGCCATTATCTACGTACGCGCATCTCAATTATCTCAGACGAAAGTTAATTAAGTTATCAATAAATTCTACCTGTATCAGTTTCTTCGTAGGTTATGTATTTTTTCCGTTATTTGGCAAAATATATCAGAAAAAACAAAGATTTTTCTCTTTGTGGGAACAAAAGATAAAACAATAGAAGCATGAAAAATAATCTTTTTCAAGTGAAAATATCTCGAAAACTTTTGAAGATACGGAAAAAGTGTCATTAACCTTTTATTCAATTGCTCAAGATCTTTTAATTTGCCTCAGAGATTTTTTTGCTAAGGTTAACCGTTCTCAAAATATTAAAAAAAAAACAGAAAAAATTGTGGTTTAAGGCTAATATAGCTCAAATTCCAATAAAACATTTTGAGTGCAAACCTCAGATTCGTAATCAGCACCCCCAAAATGCATAAATGACAAAAAAAATCAGAACTACACCACAATATGTTTTAGAACAGTTCCTATAAGTACTTAATGACTAGGCTAAATGGTCAAATTTTCATTTATCCGTTATTCGGGACTCGACTTTTATAAATAACAACGATCTAGGATTCTAACCGGTTGTTCCTGGTGACGCCTTTTCCACTGGAACGAGGCATGAAGCAGAGGAGTCTGATGGGTAGTCGAAACCACCCAGCAAATTGAGTCCTTTGTGATATTTCTCTCTCAAAAAAAAAAAAAACTACTCAAAACAAGTGAAACGATATCCCCTCAAAGCTATGATATCTATATGTAATTATTTCTATCGAAATATTCGATATATGTACGTATCACTACGTGGATAGGGATAGTATTTGAAGCTGATCCGTATTATTTCTCCCCACAGTATTTCTAAAAAAGTATAAATAACTGGCGCAACAGTCCAAATTGAACCAAGGCCTCGAGATGAGTTAGCATCATCTCATTTTCTAGATCGTGACGGTCTTGTGCAGAGGTGTGTGATCAGCAACACGCTCAACTGAGTTATTTACCCCATAAATGGGTACTCATTTAACAGCTGAGTGGGCTCATAGTCTGACACGTAAATCCCCTTTTTTATCGAAAACTACCGCATTCAGCAGGAATCGAACCGGGGCCCAGTGCGTAGAAGGCGAATGTGCTAACCGTTGCGCCATCCGGACTACCACAGTATCTCTAGTGTCTAACTTAGAAAAATTTCAATAGCACACAGTGGTTGTAAATACTCTTCACAAGCATTCACAGAACATCCAAGTTCATACAGCCGAAATCAAGCCGAATTTTTTTTCCACAGCTAACTTGACTGATAGTTTTAAACGATACAGGTATAGACGCGATGTTAAGAACTGTACGAGAAAACATGTTAATTTACGAGGTTCTTCCGATCGAACAGTGAAGTACGGACGTTTTTCAATGGATCATTAAGAAGGATCATTATTCGCAGTACTTAGATTTACCTCGATGAAGTTGATCAAGCAGCGTTGACTGTTGAGCAACCACTTAGCAGCGTAAAGTTACTTTTCGGAGATAAAAGATTAAATCTAGGCAAAACAACCGTTGATGAAATTATGTTTCCAAGGATGAAACGAGATTTTGGCTAACTGCCAATATCAAATAGATATCGAATATTATAGGCGTATTTCTTTGTACTGCGGTGAAGGTTAATTGGTGGTTATCCGGGTTAACTTACACACATTACACAACCAACAAGGGTATGTTGTTTGTGTAATGTGTGTAAGTTAACCCAGAAAACCCCCAATTAACCTTCACCGCAGCACAGAATATCTTTATTTGTACGGATGTCATATCCGTTTCAAGCGCTGTGGAAAATATTCTGAAAAATAAATATCGTATTCAAATACATGATCTTCCCTTATACGAGGGCTCTAACAAAAGTTCGAGTAACTGGGCTTTAAAAACATAAAAGAAAAAGAAAATTTCTCTTCTGACTATTTATGTTTTCAACATAAATTCCATTAATTTCTATACACTTTTTCAGCCGGTAAATCAATTTTTCAAAATAGTCCTTAAAATTCTCTTTTTACGAGTACAGTTGATGAGGAGGACATCAATCAATGAAATAGAACATTTTTCCCCTAAAATTTTTCTTAATTTTCCCAAACAACCAGCAAATACCTGGCACTAGATATCGGGAATATTGTTCTGGGATATTTTTTCCAATGCCAGAAAGCGCGATAAAGTTGCTTGTCATTTAAGCAGTATGAGCTGGAGCATTATCGTGATGTAGGAAAATATCGCCGCAGATCCCCACTTCTTTTTTGTCTAGTAAATGTTGGAAATCTTCTGGTAAGCAAGTTTCTATATACCACTTAGAAATTACCGCTTTACCAGTTTCCAAGGGAATAGCAGCTACAATTTTTTGCGCTGGTGAAGTAAAAAAAAATCATTACTTTTGTTGCTAACTTTTCCTGCCTTGCTTGAATCGATGAACTGGCACTTTCTGGGCTCCATACCGTAGACATCTGTACTTATAAAACCAAGATTCGCCATCTGTGAAGATTTTATGGAAGGTGTTACACCCCCCCCCCCCCCCCTTTTTCAGAAAATATGCGGAAAAATGCACACATGCTTCTTTTCGGGTGCCAGTCAAAACTCATGGTACCCACCTGGCAGATTTCTCGGTGTATCCCAAATTGTCATGTAAGATTCGTGATACAGCCATGGCATTCAAGCCTAAATCATCACCAATCAATTGTTATGTTAGTGTTGGATTTACGTCAATTTTTCACTCCACGAGAGTAACATTTCTCACGTCGGTGTCAGATTTTGGGCGACCCTCACAAGTTTAGTGAGGGTCACCCAAAATCTTCCACAAAAAAAAATGCCCTGCTTGGAATCACTTGTACCAATTGAAAACATCCACTTCATATGCAACTGACATTCGATAAATATTTATATTGGCAACAAATGCCATCGAAATTCATAGAGAATGGCAAATCGAATTTCTTTCTGTGTTAGCAGCGGTGGCTCTACTGACCTTCCTTTTCAAATTTTTCGTTTTCTCTTCTGCATTTTTAACAGGAATTCTGAAAATTGAAATGAAATATACTATTGTAAAAACTATAAGCTATCGACTACAATTTTTTAATTTGTGATACCACCAACTACGCGAACTTTTGTTAGACCCTCCCTACTTGTATCATTATCAGATCTTAATTTTAGGGATATCAAAGCTATGTACTCCACAAAACTAGAAATCAAATACGATCTCGAGTACGTGAGAATGATTCAAGGATTAAGTATCAAATAGTATTTATAAAGGGTAGGTAATCAAAAAAAAACTTGGCAACTCCTCCAACATACCATATCAAAAATTATCATTATAAAATTGTCGTCAAAAACTCGATCATACATTATCGACACGTAACAGACGATCACCTGGTTTTATTCGACCCGTTTTAAAAACTGGACCATGCGGTCGAACATGCGTCACAATCAGCGGATAGTCGCCACCTCCACGCAATGTCAAACCCAAACAGCCACTCTCACGCTCCACCGTAATTTGGGCCAATTTCGATGTTACGCACAAACTATTCTGCGAAACTGAAATGAGAGTGCAGAAAAAAAGATGAAATAAAATAAAAAGATGTTTAGATGCGGTTTCGCACGAATCTTGTCCGTTCATTCGTGAATCAATAAATTTGATATATAGGTATGTATATGTAATTTTATAGAGTAATTTTAACAAGTTTTATATTTTTTTAGGTACTTACTGTATTCGGGGAGGGAGTATTCAATCTCGACGACAGCTGGTCCTTCGCCATGGCACAGGAGACTCATGATGTGTTGATTGGTGAGGCCAATTGTGGAGATGCCGTCTACTTGATGGATTCGATCGCCTGGTGCCAAAAAATCGGCAGCCGGCCCTAAAGCGTTCAGCGATCCAATCATCGGGGGATATGATATGTCCGGCCGTTCTGAAGAATTGGAGGAAATTAAATTCAATATTTGAGGACTGAGATCACAAATTTCTATGGGACTTGTAAACCGCAACGTTAACGTTTCTCAAGTCCTGTAAAAATGTGTAAGCCCCCGGGAGTATATGAGCTCATCCTTTCTATAGTTAGTCAACGATCTCGAGTGTTTTTTATATGGGTCACTCCAATGTATTCTCGTAGTGGATAGTAAGTTTTGCTCGGAGTGCTAAGCAGCTTCGGATTCCGTACAATGATTACAAGGACAAGGAGGAGGAGGAGGAGACAATACATCACTTCCTGTGCACCTACCCTGCTCTGACCGGTAGAAGAAAGGAGACTCTAAGGTCCCTATACCTAATTGACCTGGATGACTTGAAAGACATATGTGCTAGTCATCTACATTGCTTCATTGACATCTCCGGGCCGTTTGACCCGGCTCTCATGGATGGCGTTTGAGATTATGAGTTATCACAACTAACCCAGAGGTGGTCTATGTGTGCTGTGACCTAGAATTTGCTCGGTGTTGATCATAGCTCAGCAATTATCACTGAGCTCAAGCTTAAAGCTTATTGTTCAGATTCAGATTCCAGTCGCTCGGAAGAAAATACAAAAATACTCAGTTATGATGGCTGCTACTGTCATATCATACCCCAGCTATCATAGTTGGGTTCAGCCGCTACGTGAAAAAACACCTTAAAAATTAACCATAATCGTTATGATTTCAGCTCTACCGGGCAGGCATATCTCACGGGTATATTAAAATAACCTGAAACAAAATCATGACAAATAATTTGCATGATCCTCACAAGCTGTGCTCTAGTTATCATCAATTTCATCCACTTGAAATAATTTATGACTACACCATCCGTCCGTCTGTCTGTCGCTTGTACGTCTATTTCTCTAATTTCCTGCAAATGTTTGTCAACGGCTAATCCCATGGCGGAAAATTGAACATGGTACAAAATTAAAATTTGAAATTACCTGCAAAAACAATTCCCATGGCTTGGGCATTTTCTCGAGGTAATGAAATCGTGGCATAGGTGGTGCCACGATCTGGCGCTAGGCCACTATCCTCAGATTGGGCTGGACTCATTGCACGATCACCTGAAAATGTTGAAGAAAAATATGTCATAATTTAAAAGTAGTTCAGTAACGTGAGAATAATTACTAAAATTAATTAGAAATGTAAGAAAAAAATAATTTTCTGCCTCTCATTAATCAGAAGGGCGTCAGACTTACAGTGAATGATCCTAAGCATGTTAAGATAATGCAGTTCAAAAATGGAATTTAGAGTTACACAACATCGCTGACATACATATATAAAAATGTCATACGAAAGTACAAATATTGCGATGAGCATTGCTTCTTAACATAATTATGGAACGGAAAAAAAATATATCCAGTCTTATTTGCAGTCTAATGGTGCGGTCAGCAATCACATACACGCCAACTAGTTGGCAAATATCTAAAATACTTTCTCGCAGTAGGAAATAATGCGCGTACCATAAGTTCTGTCCTTTGTTCAAATGGGTTCAATTAAACTAAAATAAAACGTTGAAGTAAACAAAATCTTTTATTGGCACTTTTTCTCCATTCATAAAGGAACAAACAAAACTACATGTTGCTCGATATGACCACCCTTGGCTTTCACACACTTCTTCAATGGTTCAGGCTACTCATCCATCACCGCACACACCACTATTTGGGGAATAGAAGCGGCTGTTTTTATCAAATCGACCTTAGAAAAGATCTAAATTCAAGTCAAGTTTGTAACCAATTACACACATAATCTGTATTGACTTATACTACTATAAGTCTAAAATCGCATGTACATGAGATTGACAGTCGAATACTCGAAACTTTTCATTCAAAGCATACTTTTGGGCTATTGAAACTATCCACCGATAGTCCCGATAGTTTCGATAGGCCGATAGTTATTCGAATAACTATCGACCGATAGTCCCGACAGTTTTTCGAATAACTATCGACCGATAGTCCCGATAGTTATTCGAACAACTATCGACCGATAGTCCCGATAGTTATTCGAACAACTATCGACCGATAGTCCGGATAGTTATTCGAATAACTGTCAAATAACTATCGGGAATATCGGCCGATAGTTATTCGATAGTGCCCATCACTAGTTGGAATTGGAACCCGACTTTATTTTGCTTTTGAGCATTACCCAGATATGTTCAATAGGATTCATGTCTGGGCTTCTTTGCTGACCACTCCAGTTTTAAACTTCCAACTTCCGAAAGGCAACCATTTATGCATCGTGCTGTGGGAAGTCGGGCGTTATCGTGCATTAAAAGGAATTTATCACCGCCGACGAATTCTAGGCAAAGGCTGGTACTACCCTTTTCGTGTGAAAATCCTGCACATCCCAACTCACAATTTTGCTCTTATAAGACGCTACAAGAATCTTATAATGCCCGGTTCACATTATTCCAGTCCAGTGCTGGACTGGATCATATCGTCTACATGATTCCAGTCCAGTGGTTCAGCGAGTGTGTTGTTGATTCGGTAACTATAGTGACAATGATTTCTGGGCGAGCTGGAATGAAAAAGTAGACCGACAATCCAGTCACTGGACTGGATTGCTGGACTGGATTGCTGGATTGGATTGCTGTCCAGTGCCGGTTCACATTATTCCAGTAGCAATCCAGCGCTGGACTGGATTACTGGACTGGATTGGCTACTGGAATAATGTGAACCGGGCATTAGAGTTAACCTGGGGAATTATATTCTCGTAGTTCCTCTCTGGTAGAGTACTACAATAACACCTTGTGCTTTACAAGCGTTAAATGACGAACTTATGTGAGTTATTTTCATCGTATAACAAAACTTTAACTCTTCTTATGAGTACTGTATAAGTTTCACAAGGCAACTATTTGTGTGCATATAAGAGCACATTCCACATTCATAATAAGTACTAGTCTTTTTATTAGAGGGTTACTGTCTTTGACAGATTTGTGAGAAAGTGAAATGAAAGGTTGTACTTTCGATGGCACAAATTACAAAGTGCATATTAATACTCGTATGTACACCATAAAACCCCCGACAGTAGAGGAAGTTGATCTCGCGTTGCGGTCACTAATACGAAATAAAGAGCCGGGCGCTGACGATATTCCAGCTGAACTGCTAAAATTCGGTGGAACGAGACTAGTTGATGCCATAAATCAATTACTCCGGCGAGTATGGGAGGACGAGGAGATCCCAGACGATTGGCGCAGAAGCATCATCTATCCAATTCACAAAAAGGGAGATAAACTGCGGTGTGAGAATTACAGGGTCATATCACTAGTCTGTACGTCCTATAAAATTTTGACGCAGAACGAATCATTGGCGAATATCAAAGCGGTTTCAGACCTGGTCGTTCCACAACTGATCAGCTCTTTACAGCCAAACTGATACTCCAGAAGTGCTGGGAATACAACGTGAACGTATACCAAATCTTTGTCGACTTCAAGCAGGCATACGACAGTATCGATCGTGAAGTACTGTATAACATCATGCTGCAATTTGGTATACCGGCCAAATTAGTGCGACTGACTAAGATGACGATGACCAACTCGGTCTCACAAGTCAGGATCCATAATAGACTTACTGATCTATTTGAAACACGCACTGGTCTCAAACAGGGCGATGGACTGGCATCGACGCTCTTCAACCTAGCACTGGAATACGCTATTCGGGCTATGAATATGGACAACAGCAGGACGCTACTCATCAAGTCGGCACAATTAGCAGCTTACGCCAACGACATCAACATCATGTCCCGAAGACTGGCCGACGCAGAAGAACTTTTGCATACGCTCGATACCGCTGCAAAAGAAGTTGGACTACGTATTAACGAGGGTAAAGGTAAAATAATGATGCAATCGACGACAAGGACACCTGCACAACCAAGCATCAATGTGGGGGACCTCAACATCGAGTTCGTGTACGACTTCATTTACCTGGGTTACAACTTGTCAAGAGACGCCAACGAAACTGACAAAATCAAGCGACGGATACAGTCAGCTAATAAGAGTTTTTTCTCGGTTCTCCCCATAATAAAATCAAAGCATTTAGACAGAAAGACGAAGCTCCGCATGTATAAAACCATTATACGACCAGTGCTATGCTATGGCTGCGAAGCATGGACCCTAACTCAAGCCTCCGAAAACAGGCTAGATACATTTGAACGTAAGGTTCAACGATGAATTTTCGGGGCTGTTTGCGAGCGAGATGGATGGCGCATCCGGTACAACCATGAGTTGTATGAACTGTACGATGAGCTCCAAGTCTCGAAAATCGTCAAACTACAACGACTTCAATGGACAGGGCATGTACAAAGAATGGACGATGATCGCATGCCTAAGAGAGTAATGAGTGCAGAACGAGTCGACGGAGCGAGACTGCGAGGACGACCGAGATCTCGTTGGGAGAGCTCAGTAGGTGTGGACGCCGCGCAGCTACTGGGCTCCCAAAATTGGAGGACGCGGTCACGTGACCGAGATAATTGGAGGACAATGATCCAGGCGGCCAAGGCCCGACGTCGGGCTGTCGGGCCACGATGATGATGATATTATATGTACAATATTACACACTGATAAGATAATTGTTTTTTTATCAATGAGGAGCAAAATACTTTTGCGCTTGAAATTTTATCGATGATTTTAGACATTTTGCCTCGAAAAAACACACACCGACGTAAAGTAATTAAGCTTCATAATATTCTGTTAGCAAATATTTGACAAAAAAACATAAGGTGTGTATCACTGCTTCATAGTTGCCTACAATTTGTTTAAAAACATCCAAAATCACAATAATCGTTGTTTATTTCCTGCATTTTGCATATCACGATACTAATTCGTCGTAAATTGAAAGTCATATTTTCATACAGAAAAATTTATCACTGGAAAATCTGATCGCTATAAATTAAGTCTTCTTATGATAACAAAACACCCCGTATAAGTAGTTAAATTAGTTACCCTCATTATAGTCTTATTACAAGCAGTTTTAAACTCCACCTCTTATAAAGGTTTACTTATGAGTGTCATGTGAGTCTAATGATGATAAGAATATTTTTAAGGGAGTAAAACTGTTTTAGAATTTAACTCTTATAACAAGAGAATAGATATGGGCTTGTAACAAGATGGAAAATCTCAGCAACTGTCGTAGAGTTATACTCCTATAATAATTAAGCTACGAGAGCTAATTTAAGTTTTGTTGCAAGAGATTCGTGATAGGAGTCTTACAAGAGCCTTATGAAACCTTTTTACGATCTGTAAGAGCTGAATTCTCAAGAGTTTTTTACTTGGATTATCTCTCTCTCATTCAAAAGAGAGCGATCATTACTGTGATAACGGTTTTCACCTCAAATAACATGCGAAGAAATTGAGACCTGTCGTGAATTTTGGATTTCTAAATACTCGTATTGACTACTTTACAAAAATCAACTTGCATTTTAGATTTTATATCAAGTTTTCAATTTTTTTTTTTAAGACTCAGATTCCATCTAATTTAATTTATTGTTAGCTTTATTAATTTGGAGATCATTATTGTTTTCAATTTATCAAGAAAAAAAAATCAAACAATAAGAACAATCTCAATAATCTAATATAGAGCCAAATCTAATCAAAAAACATAAAAGAACTACGATTGGGGTAAACCCCAATCATGCAATACTCTAGATGAATTTGAACCTGAAGCTTGAAGCTTTATATTCCAAATTTCAGACTAATAGCTGTAACACTTTTCGAGAAAATCAGCTTATTGTCAAAAGACAACATTTTGTATTAGCTCAAAGCGATATCAAGCTAGAGAGCAACGTTGGTAAAATGTGTCATATTGTATAGGAGGGGGTAGACGGAGTAAGGGTAATCGACTATTTTTTTTGAATCTAACTGATATTGTTAATTAAGTGTTAAGTACAAAATTTCAGCCCGATAAATTGTATACGTACTGAGTAAATAGGCTTAACGTATTTCATGAAATAGTGCAGTTTGTATGGGAGGGGGTAGAAGGAGGGTGAGGATTACAATAAGTTTTATAACATAGGTTAAAATTATCATAAAAGTGATATATTAAAAATTTCAAAGCAATATGTTTTATAGTTTCTGAGAAAATCAGATTATTGTAAATTTTCAAAAATGTGTCATTTTGTATGGGAGGGGGTAGAAGGGGTGGAGCGATTTAGCCCGTTCACGAACTTAGCCTTCATTTTTTGTCAGAAATAACGTGTGCAAAATTTGAACTTCATAGCTCAACGCGTTCTCGAGCTAGAGAGGTCACGGACGGACGGACGGACAGACGGACATTCCTAGGATCGTCTACATTCGGTGCCTTAAGGAGTACCTAAGCTCGAAGCTCTTACCTCCCCCCCTTACGGGAATGGCGTTTTCTCTGACCGAAGTCAGAAGGATGACTACTTTGGAACATGCACTTTCCTCAGAACCTTACCATTATAGGCTGCGACCTAGCTTAGCCGACTTAACAATAACTCACAGCCACCACGAGTCCAACACCTTGATGGGCCAGTACCTTGGTACTGTGGGCACACCCATCCCCGTGGTTCATTATTTGCTACTGACTTCTCAAAAGCCGGAATGATCTCACCGTTCGATATCCTTACGGAATATCTTACTGATTAAGTTGTGCATCACGGGCTCAGTTAAACCCACTATCCCCAAGAGAGTTGAATGTGCTTCCGTTCCTCACGTACTAGTAAGCATTCCCCTCAGTCGGGGATAGTGCTTCCTTTCGCATCACAGGTCGGCACCATGTTCAGGTACTAGGAAGCCAATTGACTAGGTACGTGGGATTGTCAAGCCCCAAAGCAGTATAGGAATCAGTATCTCTTACTTTCCACCAATCCACACCTATGTTAGAATCAGAGCTTGGGAAAAACCCCAAGCCGTGTCGTCATCAAGTCTAGGAATCGGAATACTGGGAGGACCCCAGCAACCTTTCCGCTTCATGGCACCTATAGGATTGCTCCAATAGGAATCATAAAAGATACTTTTCAGCCTATATAGCCCCTTTTCGTAGTTCGTTATGCGGGGGCACCACTCCCCAGGTGTCGTATAACGACGGACTCAAAAGACCATCACACAACACCGGTGGCATCATAACGACGGACACCACTAGCGAGACCGTCAATCAGCCACCTTAACTTCATAACTAAGGTACATGGGGTCGTCAGTCCCCAAAGGCATGCATAGGGATCAGCGCCAAGGCCCCTTTACCCTATACACCACCTCCTTGCGTAGCTCAGGTCCGTGGGTTCGCTAAACCCAAAACACCATAAGTCTTTCGACCCAGTGGGTGTCCCCTGCGGGAGGACAGACGGACAGACGGACATCCGGTTTTGAGATATTCGAGTGATAATATGAACTTCTGTATCATTCATTTTTTTCTGCGAGCCTTATTTCTTAGCGTTACAAACTTTGTGGCAAACTTATAATACTCTCAGATTTCATCTAGAGTATAAAAATATAATACGAAGATATAATAATGACTTGCCCATACAACAAATAATAAAACAACACATGATAACAATATATCCAGAGCTAATAGAAGGAAATCAGCATACGGGTCCCATGGTCGCAAGACAGCATAGATGCTTCCTATGTAATAAAGCTAAAGACAGAAAAACAAAGAAATGTTGTATGCGATGTAACCAATATGTTTGTGGAGAACATTCCACAAATAAAACAATACGTAATAAGTGCATTGAATAAATTTACATTTAGAACATCACAGACTAATTGTTTGTAATTTATCTTTTCTTAATTTATTAAAATTATAGCATGTTTACCCAAAAAAACGTTGGTCTTTAATGTAATTTTTCGAGGTCGGTCCTATGAAGGTTACAGGATATCTCAACCTTCATAGGCCCGAGCGGGGTTCAGCAGCACCCCAGACTTACATTTCTTAGGATATCTTCCGAAAAAAAAAATTTCTATTCAATTTTCTGTGAGATATGTTTCTTAAATATACCTACTTCTTATATCGTACAAAAAAGTTTAAATAAATTGCTACATATTGTAATACTTTAACGAGTTATCGTTAATTTTGTTCGTTGCGGTACAGGTAATCATCAGTCCAAAGAACTTTACTGTTCTGCTCTTGCGCCAATTTCCATTTTCGTGAAACGAAGTTGAGCTACGCGATGATGTCGAAGCAGTTCTGTACTTCGGGCTGGTTTTCGAGCGCGCAAGTCTCGTTCCTCCATTCTTCCTCTACTTTACTTCCTTCGCCGTTTCTAGGCTCTGCCCTACAAAGCAGGTCAAAGTTAAATTTAAGGAGAAGGCAAGGACATATTTTGTTAAACTAATTTTTTGGGGCACTTGAAAAAGGGCGGTTGTGAGAGGAACTTTTGAAGCGCCAGTTTTGTCGGAGCGGTGTTTTTTCGCCCAAGTTCGGCTTTCATTCCCTACGCAACCTTCGAGTCCCCGATGGGATATGGCTTCTTCAAGTCGTCGTTTCCATTCATCTCTGTTGGATTGATTTTGAGCCTTGGCTCGCCAGCACATCCCCTATTAAAGGCAACTGACCAACAAAAAGTTGTTGCACGGCGCCGCTGAATCGTATTCTTGGCTCTTTGCATTTTATGGTATGTATTGCAGAGTCACCACGAACAACTCCAGTCAGTAGCGGTAGCGGGACGATATATTGCCGACCAAAAATATCAACATGAAGTTTAGATTTAAAAAGAAAAAAAAAAAACTGCCGCAGCCCCTCTAACTTTGCATAACACATTCTTTACAAATTTTAATGACGTGAATTCCTGCGTGCATGAGGCATGTGATCGATGATGATGCATTAATTCATTTATGTATGTGTCCCGCTGCTAGGCAGTTATCAGAATAAATGACGCGGCAACCATAGCTATTTGGCTCATCTATGATGGCAACAACTCGTCATCCACATCATCATCATCATTATAACTTTCTATCTATTCAAAGTCAAAGGAATATTTATTTTTGGTCATTCGGCTTTATGAATAGAAGTGACTACGCCTATCTCGCACGAAAAATCTAATTCGATTCAGCGGCCACCAAAAACCGTCATTTTAAGTTGCATCTTTTTACGGTGGATTTATGACGCCGTATATGATTCGTTGAAAAACAATCCATAGCAAATCAACATGTCACCGATGCGAACAAATTTCATAGAACGCACTACTGTATCGGATAGATAAATAATTGACACGCGTTGCATTTTCATGGATTGGTGGTGATCGAGATCAAAGGAAGTTTTTGAGGATGCACTAAATGAGGCATTCAAGCTTGCGGACGAGCTACTTTTTTAAATACTTTTAATCAATGATCTGGAGACTAGACGGCGCGGCGTGGCTAGATAAAAATGAAGCTAGTGACTTGAAATTTTGGTCAAATTTTTCTGCTAGGATCAAGTTGGTTGTTATTGAAAATGCGCAAGATCCGACAAAGGAAACCTCTACCTTCCCTACAAGTGACTCTTCAAATAAGCCATAACTTTCGATAGAATGAAGCTAGTGACTGTGACAATTCGACAAATATTTGGAGTGTGGGTTAGACAGTTGATTTTGAAAATGGTCAGATCCTTTTGAATGAGCGCCAACCTCCCCTATAAACTGGCCATATAGAAAACTCACTTTTAATGCATATGGTCGTCACCAATAGGTACTTCTGGTACCACCACTAGTTCTATAGAAGTCTAGGGTATATACGCTTCGGACTCCAGGCCGAAACAAAGCTTCGATCTGTTTTTTTTTTTGCCAATTTTTTTTAGAGGGATAGTTGCCCGGAGATATTGCTACAAATATTCTAATGGATACCTTAAATATATTACACAAGCGAGCATTTTCTCGCACAAGCTGAGCTACCTGCTAGTTAGCTAGTCAACTTGATTATATTGGGCGAGTTTACTGAAAGCTAGTAAATTCGCCGGTGACCGTGGACATGGGGTAGAAGGAAATGAGAAGGCCTAACATTTTACCAATTTTATTCACTTCCTTTCCCATATAATCAAAATTATCGTCTCTCTCTCTCAATTGCCCTAACCCCTTGTGGGACATAGCGCGTCAACTGTTCCATGTGGCCCAGTTGACGTTTCGTCGGCATAAACTGGTTTCGGACAATGCAGTTGCCAGCGTGCACCTCCTGCACATCCATGGCCACGAACGTCGTCATGGACGGGACTCGAACCCGAAACGCCGGTAGTCAAACATGAGACTGATGCCATGCCTCAACACACTGCGCTAGCGGTCGCCCCAATATAATCAAAATCATCGTAGTATCGCATTATTAGTGTTGAAGTTTCAAGAGTTTTATCCCACTTTCACCTGGATTTGTGCAACATACATTGGTTTTGAACCTTTTATTGATGGTTTTAGACCCACTTTGCTAACTTTAATAAACTTTTCTGAGGAAACAATTATTTTTTTGCGTAAAAATGCCTTAAGAAGCTCATGTGCTATCAAACTGCCGATATTCCTATAGGAAAAAAGGACAAGAATCTTGTAGGAATAACTGACAACAATTTGAACCGCCGATGAGAACTTGTCGGAAAAAAATGAAGAAAATCACCAGCACTTCAGATTATCGTCAGTGGCTCCTACACTTTCTCGTCAGTGCTTTAAATTTATCGTTAGTTATTTCTAAAGTTTCTCGACAGAGCGCTTCAAATTATCGTTAGTTATTCCTAAGTGTTTTTCTTACAAGATTTTTGTCAGAGCATCCTATAAAATTCTCGTCCGTAAGAATATCGTCAGTGAAACTGATAGTGAATGAGCTTAAGTTTATCATCAGTTTTAAAATTGACTGTGAATAGACACGTTTATAAGTAAAAGTATAGAGGACAACAAACTAAACAACTTGAGACCAGGAAAAGTCGTCTTACGATGTGGGGTTGTCGAGTTACGATTGATTTTTGGAGTGCGTACAACCCTCCTACAGAGTCCCGACGATTTTTTCGGTCAGCATCCTGTCACTAAAGTTTTCTTCTACTGTGAAAGAAATATGTTCAGGCGAGCCTAAACATATTTCTTTTGAAGGTGGCCCACTGTCCTATGAAGGTTGCCGACCCCTGGGGTAAAACATTGAAGCGTAGGGTCAGGGTGGAGATACACGATTATCAGCGCAGCGGCTGATTGGTAGGTAAATATGTAATGGCAAGTTGAAACGTAAGCAAATATGTGTCACAAATTGTTTTAAATGCAAATCCATAGCACCATACCAAAAATCATCGAAATCGGTCGAGGAGTTCGCAAAATCACAGAACTTGCCCCTGAAATATAGGAAACCCCCTGCAGGGGTGCCACCTTGGCAACATTTCTTAAAATGAAGGTATTGGTGAGTACAATGTTCGTGCCAAGTGGCATCGCGGGAGCATAAAATGCAAGTTGGAGTCGCTTAACCTTCGGACTATTATGACTCATAAGTTTCAAGCATATTCTTATAAAGAGGGCTTAAACCGGATTAGCGTTGTCTCTCTAATCTCTAATGTGAAAGATTACATCGAAGGCTACATCAAGCAGGGGATTTAATTTAACCAGACACCATCCCTCATATGAACTTCATTCAAACGTATTGCTTTGATTCTAATCCCGAAATGGACTAGATGGCAATAGGGCAACAGATAAAAAAGGTCGAACGGAAATTTTATTGCAAACAGTCTGAGGACGCGGTCTAATAATATATAAGTACGTTTAGCGTGTGCATCTTGAAATGCATCGCTTTGGCGACATCGTAAATATGCTGCTTTGGAAACGTATACTATAGCCAAGATAGTGCCGAACGGGTGACATCCATCCGAAATAAATTTTGTAATGATAGTTGGCGGACGCGTACGCAACAACATTGGCTCCGCCACCATATTGCAGCCGCAGCACTTCCCTTGAAACTACAAACATGTCAGCTGGCGTGTACAACACAAAGGCATGATGAAATTACGCGTTTAATTAATTCGAACATCAGATAAAGCGGATTTCATGTCACTCAAAACGTGGCAATAATCATCCTCCCCGTCCTTGTGACCTCCTTGTCTAGTACTCCGTAGGACAGCCTCCTACTAGAAGAATCGACCGTTTGGTCTGAATACGGCCACATGTATCACGAATGGGATGCGTAATCTGCGGTGGACATCATCAGCAGGATTCCAATGTTTTTGGGGCTCATCAGCATGTTTGCCAACGGTCATTTAAATGAAACTCGCACTAAAGGCGCACGCACCAAAACTATCATGTCGACAAAGTAATGGCAGGAAAATCACTTCGAAGCACATAATTAATGTCATTCCGTGTACGCAAATATCTTTAACTGCCGTCTAATTAAGAGCTAAAGTTAATCAAATTCAATTATGGTGGGGTCCATGTGAGTGTTTTATGGATTTCAGACGTTAGTATGACCGGTGCAGGTTGTAGTGAAGCTTATTCGTCAGGCTGTCCTGCTGCAGGTGTTCGTCCAATAAAATCCTTTCATTCGGCGCTGTAAATTTTCTTAATATCTAATTGACGATGAACGCAGTCTTTTTGAATGGACATAATCAAAGTACGATGCATCCTCGTTGAAAGCCCTAAAATTAATTAGACGTTTTGGTTACAATGTAAAAGATCAAGTGATTTAGGAGGTAAATGAAGCAGAATGAAGTCATGGAAGCCGAAATGTTTTTAGAGCGTTCGTGAACACATAATTGGATGAAGAGATGAAAAGATGGGATACTTTTAGCTATCAGCAACTGAAATCTGGTTACGTTTGTTTGGCGCTTTAGCTGCCGTTAATATGGGCTTTTTCCCCTATAACTTTTACAACGTTAGGGACTTACCATATCACCTGAAAAAACTAACTACATAAATAGTTACAAAAATTCACCTACGGATACTTTTATGGTATACGACTGCCTTTATATTCAGAGCCTGTAAAGCGCTACCACACGACTCGTGGCTCGTCTAGTCAAGAGCAAAGTCTCGCTAAGTGACGAGAACTTTGAAACATGCCCAACCAAACTACTACTGGTACTCCACTCCATTCTTATACAATACACCTCGCTAGGGCCGGCGGAACATGTAAAACTCGTGTGTTGAATTTTTATTGAATTAAAAAAAATCACCGCGGTTTGATGAGCGGTTTGCTCCATTTAAATTCAGTGCCAATTTGTAAACCGCATGTGCGCTTTCAGCTTCTAAACTCAGCCTTGAATAAAAAAAATGTGTTATTTTCAAAATAAATATTTTTTAGTTATCGCCCAAGAACGATCGTTCATAGGAGCGGCCAAGGTGGAACTTGTTATACCCTTCACGGATGTGATAGGGTATATTAACTTTGTCATGAAGTTTGCAACGCACAGAAGGAAGCATCTCCGACATAAACTATATATATTCCTGGTCAGTATGATGAAACGAGTCGATTAAGCTTTGTCCGTCTGTCTGTCTGTCTGTCTGTCTGTCTGGTTCTATGTAAACTAGTCCCTCAGTTTTAAAGCTATCGAGCTGAAATTTTGTACAAAGCCTTCTTTCTATTGCACGCTATGTCGGAACCAACGGAATCGGACCACTACGTCATATAGCTGCCATAGGAACGACCGGTCCAATAATTGGTCTTTGTGAGAAAAACTTTTTTATTTCTGAACATATTGTAATGAAACACCTGTAATGAACCATATTATGGTCTGGTAGTGCTGCTCCCACCGGCAGATCGAAGCAGCACCTGATGAGTAGTGATCTGTTGGTGGTACGAAACCAGAGGCCGAGGGTCCCATTTCACGCGGACCCAGATTCGACCGCTTGGGCGTCTGATCCGTCCGCCAACCATTCCATCCTTATCGACTATTTTTTTCAATTCCCCATTTTTACCTCCCCTGTTTGTGTTGTCTTCCCCAGGTATATGGATTTTTGTTAATACGTAAAGGACAGGGGCAACGAGCGGCGAAAACCCCGCCCACATCTCCGGAACTGAGCTACAGCAAGCATAGGCCACTGCTTAGCTCGTTGAGGAGCCTTTTTCTTCGCCAGATGGCACGGCCCGATCTTCACGGTCATTATGCTACCTTAGGCTCTTCAGATGCCCACCAAACCGTCCGTTACAATATCTTTTTCAAATTTCAGGGTAATCAATAGTATCTTTAGTCAAATCATATTCCCGAATTTGGTTGAAATCGGACTACTCTATCATATAGCTGTCATAAGAACGACTGTTTCAAAAGCAAGTTTTTGTTACAAAAACTTTTTTATTTCTGAAGACATTTTTACGAAATTGCATATTATTCAATCATAGTGACTGCCAAACAACTTTCTTAAATTTCGTAGAAATCGGCCCACTATTTAATATACCTCTCATAGGAACAATGAAATCGGAACAAGTCTTACTACTAATTTCAAAGTGGCAAATGCAAATGCGCCTTCGCGTGAAGGGTATCTTACCTTGTTTTTGTGTTTTTTTTTTAACGTTTATATTACAGCCCACTAGGAGCTTAGGGAAATTAGTAATATGTAGTACGAATTCGAATCCAGCGTTTTCCAACGAAAATTTGCCGAGAGAACTTTTTTTTTCTGGCAAAAAATACATTTTTTTTTTTTTGATAAACTTTCGACGGTGATTTTAACACAACTTTTTTTATGATTTTGTTAATTGCTTAGACCCCTCCAGGAGCATGGGCGCATCAACATCTCTTGCAGTACTTTGCCTTGTTGACGCTTCAATAGCATATAAATTTCGGATGATGCAGTTGCTAGCATGCCGTCTTTTACTGACGATCTTGACAATCTAAGCGATGAGGGAACCGTGGCCGGGTGCTAGGCTGGAGACTATACCTAGGGAGGAGATTCATATTCAGCCCAGAGCTCGGACCTAGCTACCGGAATGACCAGCTGATGCCAATTGCATTTCAAAAGTCATTGAGTTTGCCATCCTAACGCTCCCAATACAGAATTGGCGTATTATTAAGGTGGAGGTGGCCAAGAGGAAAACCCATAGCGCGGCGAACGTGATAAAAACGGAGTCCCTTGCTCCTTCGACTAAAACACCATATTTCCGCTTAAATTATATAAAGGAGACAAAAGGGAGGACCGTAAACAAGAATCGGTACCTGCACTGATGCTACGACTAAGAGTGCGTCTATGTTGGAACTTCCATAAACAATAAGAGCAGCGCTGATAGTGAAGCAAAGCTGTTTATGTTGGAACAACGCATTAGCTCTTTCTTTTTTTTTCAACCCTTATCATAGGTGGAAAAAAAAATACTCTAACCGAGGCTCTAAACGTTTATCGCAGCCCCAGCATAAACAGCTCTACTTATGTAAAAGCACGAATACATTTCTACCGCTTCACTAACAGCGCTGCTCTTATCGTTTATCGAAGCTCCAACATAACCGCACCCTAAAGCATGCTCGGCTCGCTCGCTAATGGTAACAAAATACAGGAGTGGCAGAGTTCGCCAGTAGCAGAGAATGGATGAAGGCGTTAAACAGAGCGAAATCGAAAACACGAAAATCATTTGACTATTTTCGTGTGCTTGATTGGATAATCTAGTACTGACAATAGCATAATAGACTTCATATGAACCTTTCAAGCTTCTCAATCTATACAGCTCAATTTCAATAGTTCAGCGCAGCCGTTTGCCTATCCGACACCTCCAGTAGTCCGAAGGACTGCCACTACTGTAAAGATGATAGAGTTCCATCAATACTTTCGATTTCCCGTATTTACTGCTGAAAAAAAAACGTTTAAATTTTTTTTGTTAACAAAACGTTTTTAAAAATTTAAATAAGGAACGGTGATTAGTAGCTTGTATTTGACTTTCCTCGAGTGTTGGATTCAACATAGGAGATTTTTCGCGTGTTGAGGTTTCAATAGATCCAACAGACCTTTCGACGGCCATGTTCCTCGCTGTTCTTAAGGTGCATGCATTGATATACAAGAGAAGGATAGAGACAAAAGCTATACGTGACTGTCTGTGAAAGTAACCAAACTGTTGTTTTCCTTTTTTTAGCTGCGATCAGCTGTTCTTAGTTTCGATTTCGTGGGATGACATTTCTCGCCGGTCATTTTGTGCTGAACACGAGATTGCAGTGAAAAATTACATTTTTTCAAGTGAAAACTCTATTAGTTTTGTGAAAATTACATCAAGAACTGTAAAGTGTTGTTTATGTGTTCACTTAGTGGCCTATTTTAAGTGAGACAAGCTACTAATCCCATTAATTTTGGAAAATGGAGTGTGCTATGGAACATTGCCACAACAGATGGATTTCCAGGAAAAGTGGAGTTTCATTTCACAGGTAAGTGTCCTGATTTTGTATCGCTATTAAGTGCATCGTCGCTCTACGTAGCTGAAATACTTTTAGAACAAAGATATTCCCCGGTAAGCAAGTGTTTTTGTTCGTGGTCCGCGGGTAATTAAAATCTGAACACTTGGGTTATCAGCTGCTTAGTTTTGATTCAGTAGCGCAGCCTTGAAAGTGCAATGTGTGGGTGACCTCTTGAGAGAAGTTGCATAAAACGCAAACGCCACTGGAAAGATGTGATAGTGGTCGTGTAACAACCACATCTAAGCGAATGGTTACCAAAATTTTCCCTTTGTCTACTTCCTGGTCTCCCTATTCCAAGGGTGCATGTACATCAGAGCGACTCTCGCGATGATAACGATAATCGTTGGGCAGTATTTGTTTTCATTTTATAGGGGCTGTGAATATGTTTGATAGGAGCTATTTCGCACAATAAGCTTAAAGCTTCCTGACCACTCCCGGTTCCGGAAAACAAAATGCGCTTTTTCGGAAAGACTGCCAACACTAACAAAGTTTCACCTAAAAAAAATATGAGAAAGGTTTTAAATTCCCATGATTTTCCGAAAAGGGAATAAAACGAAACAAATTGTCACAAAACCGAAGTCCAAAGCGTATATATACCCTGGACTTATGCAGACCTAGCGGTGATGCAAAAACTTCTAATATGCAACAGCCATAAGCGCTGAAAATGTATTTCCTATCTGATCGGTTTGGGCAGAAGTTAATCGATGAAGCTACGATGAAAGATCATTCGTAGGGAAGGCGGGCGCCATTTGAGGCGAGTGAGTCATTTTTAGCACAACTTTATGGGGGGAGATAGGATCTTACCCATTCCCAAATTCAACTAACTAACCCACACCACAAATATTTGGCCAAAATTTCGGGTCGCTTCGCTAGCTCCATTCTATGGGAAATTATCATTATTTGATATCATTATTAAGGGAGGTAGGCCTTTTTTTGTTCCAATCATGACCATTTTCAATACTAGCCGACTGAATTCTTTTACAAAAAACTTTGCAATTTGTTAGTTTTATTCTATCGAAAATTATCGCCTATTCGAGGTATCATTTGTAGAGGAGATAGGGACTGATTTTGTCGAATTTTGATTAGTTTCAATACCAACCAACTAGATCTAACTACCAACAATCTGACCAACTATTCGCTCTATCGAAAGTTATCGTAGTTAAATGAATATTTGATTTTTTGAATTATGATTATGCCCATCTTACTGAAACGAAAGCAGCTTCTCATCTGAAGGTTACATGCCAAAAATCAGGTGTCTACGGCAATTAGTTCAAGGGTTACAGACAAAAAACGTGAAAAGTAGAGTAGGTATGGGGCTCTTTGTAAGAAAAGTACCGGTAGTTTTCAACTGATCGATTTTATTTTTCCAGTCGAGTATAAAATTACCCTCTCGAGCCATCTAACAAAGCTAGAGCTTTTCACATTTATTCAATCGGGAGTTTAGATATTTTTAATTATTTTACATATATAGGGGAGGCAGGCGTTCTCTTGGCCAGATCATGCCCATTTTCAATACCAACCAACTAGATTATACTGTCAACATTTTACCAAAATTTTAAGGCTCTAGCTTCATTCTATGGAAAGTTAACGTGCGAACGGACAGACAGACGGACAGGCAGATAGACAGACAGACATGGCTAAATCGAAGGAGGTGACCCTGATAACTTATATATGTATATATATACATCGCTATAACTCCAGAGCCTAATTTATGGTGTTACATGTTTTCGTCGTGACAAAAACAATATACTCGATACTTATAAAGTCTAGGGTATAAAAACGATATATACGACCGGAGAATAATATTCTAATGTGAAATTTGAAAAATCACGAAAGGCGTCCTTTTGAGCAAGTCGTCCGTCAGACTAGAACTGGAAGTTTTTTATGAGAAACAAGCTGAATTTGTTCATGTTTTTGGTGATTTTTTTTAAAAATAGGGCACCCGTAGCTCAGTGCTTTGAGGCGTCATGTCAGCATGATGGAACATGCTACCGATCAGCTACTGGTTCGAATCCCGTCCTCGTCGTGATCATAGATATTTGGGTGTCTTCCTGAGGTGTGCGGCGTAACAATAAGCTACAACCTTTCCCGGCTTGTCGCAGGAATGCGGCTAAATGAGCAGGAGGTATATGCTAGCAACATGCACCGTCCGAAACCAGTTTATGCTAGCTAACGAAACGTGAACTAAGCCACAAGGGAGTAGTTGGTGCGCTATGTCAGGGGCTAGGGCAAATTGTAGTAGTAGTAGTATAGCAAAAATCGATGCTGAAAATATCAATTAATATGTTCATCAATATCTTGGCTGCAGTAGTTTTAATACAACTAATCCTTTTTACTAGCTTGAAGGTCACTTGGTAGCATTTTTTTCCGAGACAAAATCAATCGTAATCGAAAATACACGTTTTCCTTCACACTTAATTAACAAAAAATCATAAAAGGAGTCGTGCACATTCAAAAGATACGCCATTGAAATTCAAAGATGTTCCTGCATTGTAACTAATTAGCCGTGATGCTGTTAATTATTGTTTTCTTAAGAAGCCCACAAAATAGTCAACTTCGCTAGCTGTAACAGCGTATCTCAACTCAAGTAGCTCTCTAGAAATTTATCGATTGGGTGTTGTCTCGACTCTTGCGTGTTTTGAAAATTTTTGAGGACGGGGTAATACAATAAAATTAATTTCTTAAGCACTATGCTCTTGAAGAACTTTTCCATGTTGTCACGGCACATAAAGTTGTAATTATAATGTGCTGAAACATTATTGCTACAAGTGGAAGCGTACTGAATGTGTCAACGAAAAGGGCCTGCGTGCGCAATTTATTTCGTTTGCGAGACAATGTACGGATATATGTTTATTTGTACACCCCAGTCGTAATTAGAAATGCCGTGAAATTATCCCTATTTTTGGTAAATTTAGTATACAAAGTATATTATTGTCTGTAATTGTGGGTTGTAGAATGTAACGGAATGGAATGGGAGTTTTTTTTTTTTTTTTTGAAAGAATTTTCTCTTGATTTTAAGTAGAAACTGACTTCGACGGATGAGTATCTATGGGGAAAAAGACATGAGTTCTTGTGATTTTTAATTAAATTATGCCATAGTTTTTTTCTCTTTTAGATTTATGTAGTTTTTTAATAAGCAGCAAACCCCGTGTCTTCGCTTTTTAGTATAGAATTTAACAAGAAGGCCGAACAAATACATAATGTTTTTTTTTTTCATTCAAAGTCATAAAAGTGTGTCAAATCGCTCACGGCCAAGTCTTAGCGATAAGACAATTTGGAAAAAGGCAGATAGCTGTAGCCTGAATGGCTGACAAACACCTAAGGGTCTCAGGTTTAGTAGGATGGAATGCTTTATGTAGCAGGACCTGCAACATAGTTGTGTGAACTCCAGCACGTTTATTAAACCATCTGAAGCAACTACCTTCCGAGGCCATCCCTTGAATGGGGTTAAGCGAAGTGCTGACAACTCGTCCTTGTAAAAACCACTCCACGTCAAGAAACCTGGAACAAACGCCTCGGATTGGACGGATCAACAACGACGACCACGCAAACGAATAAAGGATTATTCTTTCGGATCCTGGAATGTACGCTCCCTGAACAAACCGGGGGCCGAGAAGGCCCTCCTTCAACAGGTCGAAAAGTACAAACTGAGCATTACTGCAGTCCAGGAAACAAATTGGCTTGGCAGCGAGATTAATGACAAGAAATCGCACACAATTTTTACAAGTGGCAAACCATCGGGCCGCAAGGAGTTTGGAGTAGCATTTATAGTAAACAATCACCTCAAGCCGCATATTACTGACTTCAAACCCATAAATGAACGGCTGTGTGCGATTCGCATCAAGACTCGATTCTTCAATCTCTGGCTCATCAATGTGCACGCCCCCACTGAAGTTAAAGAAGACGCAGTAAAAGACGAGTTCTACACGTGCCTTGAGACTCTCTTCGACTCACTTCGAACAAACGACGTCAAATTGCTGCTGGGAGACTTTAACGCGAGAGTCGGAAATGAAAGTAGGCACCGGGGGACCACTGGAGGCCACAGTCTTCATGAAAAATGCAACGACAACGGCCAGCGACTTATCGACTTCGCCTGCAGCAGGAATCTAATCGTAAACTCTACGTGTTTCCCGCATCGACGCATTCACAAGCAGACCTGGAAGTCTCCAGACGCACATACGGTCAACCAAATTGACCACGTCCTCATTTGCAGGAGATGGGCGTCTAGTGTGATGGATGTGCGCTTCTATCGAGGAGCAAACTTCGACTCAGATCATCACTTGGTGCAGACGTCCTCCAGATTGTAACGGACCAATTCTGTCACATAACTGTCAGTTTTTGAATTTGTGGATTTTCGCAAATATATTTGAATTCGATTCATTTCAAATCCTTTATATTTGTGAAAAGTTGTCTCAGATTCAAAAAGGGGCAGTTATGGGTTAGAATTGGCCGCTGTAAACAAACCCGCTGTCAGCCATGTCTTTTTCCGATTCAGGGATGGGAAAAATTCCCGAGGTTGGCAGCCATGGAATTTGTGGTGAAAAAGTTTTGGCGCGATGTTGCATGGGGGCGGCCATTTATTTTTCTTGGAGGTGCGCGAAAAAGGAAAAAAAACGACTGTCATCGGGCGAGGAGGCGGGAAGAATTTCGTTAGGCACGGAGTGTACTCGAACCGCCAGTGCCAGGCACCGTCTGTCTACACACCTTTTTTTTTGTGCATTTTTGGGTGTTACTGAAGTGAATTCCTCTTTCGGGAATTTTTTTTCTCTGTGACTGTTTGTTTGCTTTGCGATCGGGATCGTCTCGCACACGGGCTACGTATACGACGTTTTGTGCTGGTCACTGCGTCGTGGAGCCTTTTTCGAATCGCGCGAGTGACAGGACTGGAATTGTGCTGCAACACGGGTAGCCCCCAAATAAACCTGCCCAGCATATTGGCGAGGCGTGGAAAAAAGATGATTTTTCCCAATTGAATGCCATCCGGTGTGCCATAGTAATAATGCAGTGCCGCGCAAGTTGGTGGAACTCGCGGGTGCAGCTCTTGTCGTCGTCGTGTTCGCTGTTGTCGTCATCGTCTCTGGGCGGCTTTGGAGCCATCGTTACGGTCGCCAGTGGCGTATTAGCGCAGTCGTAGCTGGCTCGCATCAGCCCAGTCTCAGATTTGCTGTGGCTTGGCAGCAGCCGCCGCTACATTCCGTTTCGCGACGTGTCGATGGCCCTTTGGACGTTCCTGCCCCAAACACCACCGACCCGGCCAACGATCATCGTCAACGGACATCAACCTGTGACCCGGCCTTCAAGTTGCCATTATCGTATTGTCCTTACACCAGCGGTCTGTGGATAAATAGCGCACCCTATTCCGCTCCGAAGACTTGCGTGTGTGTCAATAGTGTGAAATCTGCAAAAGGGCACCACGCCACCGACTTATCGACGCCCCGCGACCTCCCTCGACAGAATTCGACTCATCGAATAACGAGTTGCAGGGACACTTGGTCCTCGAAACCACCATCCGCCACCCACACGCCCCACCTACGATCGATAGGCTCTCGGTTCTTTCCAGTGATCCTTTCCGGGAGGGAGTTTTATCTTTTGATTCGTGTGACGAATTTATTGGGCAAGGAATATTTCTGTTCGTTTGTGACGCTCTCTCGCCGTGTTGTTCTTGTTTTTTTTACACCCCCTGCCAGTGATCTTGTCTCTGAGTTGGTGTAGTGTTTTCCCATGAAAAGTTTCCCTCATTCACAAGAAGAAAAGGAGATCTGAGAAAATTTTCAAATTACATGTATTCGTTTCAAGAAATCGGAGGTTCTACCTAAAGTGAGATCAATGTAAAGAAGAAAAAAGAAAGAAGAGAGAAGTGCGAGATCCTCTAAATTTTCCAAAAAGAGATAAAAAGAGAAATAATGAAGTGTGCGATTTCGAATGCAAGTAGTATTACGGAATCAGTGAAAACAACCGTTTCAAACGCGAAATCGAAACATAAATCGAGCAAATTTTGGATTCATTTAGTTTTTTTTGTATCAGTATTATTTCTTTTCTTGTTATTAGTTTTCCATCATTAACTTTCCGTCATTAGTTTTCAATTATTGTTGTTTTCAATTATTAATTTTCTGTTTCGATTACTATAATTATTTTTTTTGTATACATAACTCAGTGTTCCAATCGGTGGCTTTCGGGTGTGCATTAATTTTACCTCTTCACAGCTGCTCCAGTTCGCAATGGCCATTTTGAATTCGGGGTAAGTTTTCTTTGATTTTTTTGCTATATTGGTTTTTTTGCATGGCATTCCCTCCTGGCTCACCGATTTGAATCTGAATCCTTTGTTTGTATTGCTTTGCACCTTGTTATTGAGCAGAAACCGTAATAAAAAAAAAATGTATTCGTACTAAGATCTAATAACTCGGCTTTTCCTTTGAGGAACCCCTTTGCCCCTTTCAGGCTTGTGATGAGATGAGGTGAAAGGCCTCATCCCTTGTTTCGCTATGGGAGGCCCCCACAAAATTTTTCTGTTTTCGGCCATGGGGCCTCACGGTCGGGTTTTTTTTTATTTCAGCGGGTATAGAAGGCCGAGGTCCACCGCCATCTGGGCCTCGGAGCATAAAAAGATGGCATTTGAGCAGGCAGGCTCCACATTTACCTTCATTTGTCCGAACTTTGCCCTCTCGTTTGTGTTGTCTATCCCAGGCCTGTGACATCCCTTTTAATATGTATGGACAGGGGCAGCGAGCGGCGAAAAAACCTCGCCCATATCTCCCGAACTGAGCTACAGCAAGCACAGGCCGCCGCTTAGCTCGTTGAGGAGCCAATTATGGCAGCTGTCAATTTTGGCAGCTGTCACTACCGGACCTTAACGGTCAACACGGCTCCGTCCCCGTTGACACCTTCGGGTGTCTCCAACGTCCTTTACATATTTGGCGCCCAACATAAGGGGCCCACTTTGGTCCGGTAAAGGGCTAAAAATTTATTTTTAGTCCTTATACCAAGTGGCGCTCCCAAAGCACATTAAGGCTACCAGTTCTAAGACATTGGACTTAGACTTAGTATTTCACGTACATTCCCTTCTGGTAGCTGTGCAACTCCTATCCTTCTGTAGCATCCTATCCATGTAGAGTAGTGTTTCCTTTTAGACTCAGTATATAAGGCGGTCCTTTCCTTGTGTTGTCTAAAGTGGTTTTTTCCACGTACCTAAGGCCTTCAAAGAAACTGGAGAATTACTGACTCCCTGAGTTTCTCTGGAAATCTATCCCAGTCTCTTTGAAGTCACCTTGGTACCTTTATGTTGGAAAGGACTGACCTTTCAATCAATTACATAATATTTTCTTTGCAAATTTATTATTACAGTTTTCATCTTTGATATGCAAAGCTGTTACCAATGGATCATGATTGGAATTACGACAAGGAATTTGCAATTGTGCACCTACGCGACTAATCATGATTCGTTGGAAAAAGCTGCGTCTTAATGATGGAAGCTGCAATATATATTTTTTTTTTTTCTCTTTTTGCTTTTATCTTTTTTCCATGGTTGCCGGCTAGCTCAGATGCCTTTATTTTTGTTTGACATCTTAATGCTCCGAAATTGCGAAATCAACCTGAAATGGGGAGGGGGGATTCTGCGAAGGAAAAGCCGTTGTTATATCGTATCGTTCTGTTTTAGTGGAGATTTATTTCGTTATTATCGTATTATCCGTGTATCGTAGATCGTTTTGCTTTGTATAGGTATTTGTTTTGAATGCATTCCTCGTAAGCCTATCTCTTTTGCGCTTCTCTTCTGCGGAGGTAAATAAAAATAAAAATTATTCGGCCTAACTGTATGACTTTCGTGCCTTCGGAAATCACGTGATTTTTAGAAAGTAAAATCAGTATATGATTTTCTGTTAGGTGCCGTCATAAGTGGTTAGTCATAGGCTAGATTAGCTAGTTTCAATATTTATTTATTCATATTTTTAATATATTTATTTATTTAGTATTAACTAGTTTTGATTAGCCTCTTTAAATAAGTAGTTATCTAGTTTATAGGTTTGCGAATCCCTTTTTGTTGTTTTCATATTTATTCGTTAGGTTTAGTTATCATATGTTATTTACTTATTCAATCGTTAGGTGTAGTTAGTATATGTTATTTAATTATTCCTCTATTTATTTATTGATATATTTATTATTGTTAGCTAGTTTAGGTATAATTAGTTAGCTTACACAAAATTAATTTAATTAAATAGTCAATAATTTAGTTGGAAAAATAATATAATTTATTTATTTATTGCTTTAGCTAGTGTAGCTAGTTGATAATTTAATTCATTTAGGGGATCTGTAGTGCAGATTATATTTATTTATTTATATTATTGTTATTTATTGTTAAAAATGCCTGTCCAAAACACTCCCGCATCAGCAAAAGGTCGTGGTCGTGGCGCCGTGCCGAAACAAGGCGTCCAAACGCGAAGTCAGACCCGGCCAGATTCGTCGCCAACTCCACCCAATACGCCGACGGGAGTTGAAAATCCACTTTTCGACTTAGGCTTAGTGGATCCCGTCCACCGCATTATCCATACTCCACCACCATTTCATCTTGGTGATACAGCGGGTGCTCAGGGACCACAACTTCCCAAAACACATCAGCAAGGAGCGGGAGGTTTCCACTTCCCACTTAGCAACCCGGTTCTTCCGTCTCTTGCGGACATTCAGCGGGGTCTATTTGATTCTATGAAGGCATACATAGATCAATTGTTCCGCGAACATCAACAACCACCAGTATCGGCACCTTCTCCTACCGAAAACCCACTTATGGTGAATTCTCCAGCCGTGTCGGCGAATCAACGGAGCCAGGCATCGGTAATCCCAGCCGGAAGAGTATTCCGAATAATTTCCGACTGGGGTCTTCATTTCGATGGTGAGGCAGTGGATGAGTTCATCCGGCAGGTTGAGCTCTTCACTGACCGAACACTGGGAGGTGACTATGACCAGTTGTGCCTTTGCGCTCACCTCCTCTTCCAAAAAGATACAGCCATCTGGTTCCGTCGATTTGCTGGCGGCTGCCGAAACCACTATACGTGGGAGTCCCTTAAGGAGGCTCTCAAAGAGCATTATGGGAATCGGTACAACGACGATGACCTCATTGATGAAATGAGAAGTCGTTGTCAGAAGAAAGGTGAGGCATATGATACTTTCGTTGAAAGTATCATGCGGATCAACGACCGTATGTCCTTCAAGCTCACGGACGGGGAGTTGACTCGCATCGTGCGGAGAAACTTACGCCCCTTCCTAGCTCAACATCTAGCTTTATCGGATATTCGTTCCCTTCGGGACCTTCGATTAAGCGTCATCCAGTTGGAACATGTTGAAAAACGCGCGGCACAATGGCGTTCTTCGCAGGATGTGAGTCAACCTCCTCGTCGGAGAGTTGAAGAAGTAGAACCCGTTGAATTTTCGGAAGAGGAAGCGGAACCGAGTTCTGGAGTGGAGGAGTTGAAATCTTCTGCTACTTGCTGGAACTGTCTTAAGCCTGGACACACCTATGCCGATTGCAAGGCGGAACCAAGGGTATTTTGTTTCGGTTGCGGAGCTTCTGGGGTCTACAAACCGCGGTGTTCTCGTTGTGCAAAAAACCGAGATCGCCGGAGACCTCCACAACACCAGAGGTCTCCCCAGGAAGTCCAGGAGAACCAGCCTTCGAACAACGTCAACCAGTAAACCCTACGATTGTAGATGCCGGAAGTTCTTGCCTGGAACAGAATGGCCTGGTTCCGTCCAAGCAATCTGGCATATTAATACCAGATGTGTCTTACAATAGCCCTGATATGTCTTCACCGGATTTGTCCATTAAACCTGACGCTACGACTAAAACCCCAGAGGTGCGTATCTTACCACGCACACATGACCATTTAGATCTGAATGGCTCATTAGAAACTGAGTCGAGCGCAGTGACTACTGTAAATTCTTTACCTTCCACGAGTGTCTCACCGTCCATTACCGAATCGAAACCCATCCATCACAGTTTTAAGCCGCTGCATGAGCGTTTAAAAGAATATCAAGTTGCTCGTCGTCGAATTTTCAGTGCCGACGAACTTAAACCAAGTCGCCCAAAACGATCAACTTTACGTTTACGTAAGTTCTGGCGTAACGTTCTTGCTAATCGTCGACGATGCTCTGGTATTCTTTTGAACCGTCCCCGTGATGATATTAGACCATACGCTGAGGTTTCCATGCTTAATACTTCAGTAAGTGGCCTAATTGATACGGGAGCGTCATGCAGTGTAATTGCGTCGGATTTTGCGAAGAAATTCCTGGCGGCACCCAATCATCCTTGGGAGAGATTCCGGATGGGGGTTACCACTGCGGATGGCACCCGCCATTCAGCCGTTGGAAAAATTTCCACTTCTGTCACCTTTAGAGGGCGTACAGAAACCATAGAGTTTCTGATAATGCCAACCCTCAGCCAGAATCTCTACCTCGGAATCGATTTCGTGCGTAGATTCAAGCTTGCTCCTGCACTTTTCAATGACTCTTTATATTCAGCAGCTTTGTCATTAGAACCGATTGAACGTGGAGTCAACCAACATCCGTTGACCGCGTCGGAACAAGCTAGCCTCAATGCAGTCATTGCAAGATTTCCATCCTTTTCTGCGGAAGGCTTAGGGCGTACGAACCTTATATCACACGCCATCGACGTCGGAGGCAGCAAGCCTATTAAGCAGAGATACTATGCGATCTCTCCCGCCGTCGAAAAGCTTCTCCATGCGGAAATAGACCGGATGCTTGCAATGGGTGTCATTGAGGAATCCCAAAGCGCTTGGTCATCACCAGTCACCCTTGTAGTCAAACCTAATAAAGTTCGCTTGTGTCTGGATGCACGTAAGGTCAACGAGGTGACGTTGAAGGACGCTTATCCTTTGCCACTCATTGATGGAATTCTGAGCCGCCTCCCAAAGGCCAAATTCATTTCGAGTTTGGACTTGAAAGATGCGTTTTGGCAGATTCCACTCGATGCGGCGTCAAAGGATAAGACTGCCTTCACCGTCCCCGGCAGACCGTTGTATCAATTTGTTACAATGCCTTTTGGGCTTTGTAACGCCCCGCAAACGATGCAACGGCTAATGGACCACGTCATCCCAGCGCACTTGCGACACCAAGTGTTTGTCTACTTGGATGATCTGCTGGTGATTACATCATCGTTCGAAGAACACCTCAAGCTACTGGAAGAAGTAGCCTTCTGTATGAGAAAGGCGGGGCTGACCCTGAATATAGAGAAGAGTAAGTTTGTTATGAAGGAAGTCTCTTATCTGGGTCACGTTATCGGTCACGGAACCATCGGGACTGACTCCGACAAAATCCGCGCAATTACAGACTTTCCCAAACCGAAGACTGTTAGACAGCTGCGTCGATTCCTGGGTATGTGCGGATGGTATCGGCGATTTGTCCATAATTACGCCGCCATTTCGGCCCCGCTAACAGACATGCTCCGCAAGAACCGTGGTTTCGTCTGGACAGATGAAGGTTCTTCGGCATTTAACGCACTTAAAGACAGCTTAACTAAGGCACCGGTGTTGCACAGCCCAGACTTTTCGCGTCCATTCGCAATACATTGCGATGCAAGCCAGGACGGCATTGGGGCTGTGCTGACACAAACCACCGATGAAGACGCTGAAGTGCCTATCGCTTATATGTCGAAGAAGCTTAATTCTGCCCAACGAAATTATACTGTCACGGAGCAAGAATGTCTAGCGGCGGTCCATGCTATTAAAAAATTCCGCGCATACGTGGAGGGCCAAGAATTTACGATAGTCACTGATCACGCTTCGCTGAAGTGGCTAATGAATCAATCGGATCTAAATGGCCGATTGGCTCGGTGGGCTCTTAAACTACAGGGGTTTAAGTTTACTATAGTCCATCGAAAAGGTAGCCAAAACGTCGTCCCTGATACCTTGTCTCGAGTCCACTGTTCAGAGTCTTTGGCTTTGAGCGACCCATTTGATGACTCCGTGGAAGTGGACTTGGATTCTCCACACTTTCGGTCTCCAAAATATCTTGACCTTATCGACCGCATTACTTTGAACCAACATCAACTCCCAGACATGAAAGTATCTGACGGATTCGTGTACAAACGAACTGAGTACGCGACCGGAGATGAATTGCAGGAGCAATTATCCTGGAAACTTTGGGTTCCAGAGGAGCTTCGGTTGGACTTGCTTATAAGAGCGCATGACCATCCCTTGAGCGCTCATGGCGGTATCACCAAGACACTTAAACGTCTTCGTGCACTATTCTTTTGGCCGAAGATGGTCAAACAGGTCAAAGAATATGTGTTGTCTTGTGATATCTGCAAGTCTACCAAAGCTCCGAACCAATGCCTTCGCCCTCCTATGGAAGACCAATTCACCTCCGATCGTGTATTCCAAAGATTGTACATGGATCTGTTAGGTCCTTTCCCCAGGTCTAGGTCAGGTAATGTGGGTACGATAGTCTTAGTGGACCATTTATCCAAGTTCTCTTTTGTGGAGCCTATCAAAAAGTTCAAAGCCGGGATTCTGACCAGTTGGCTTGAGACTCGGATTTTCCATGTCTTCGGGGTTCCTGAGACTATGGTGACGGATAATGGCGTGCAGTTTAAGTCTCACGTCTTCAATTCCCTGCTGGATCGGTATGGTGTCAACCACCTTTACACCGCTCTTTATTCGCCTCAAGCGAATGCTTCTGAACGTGTTAACCGTTCAATCGTCGCAGCAATACGGGCCTATATTAATCCAGATCAGCGGAATTGGGACGAGAGACTGTCGGCCATCAATTGTGCGTTGAGGTCTGCACACCATGCCGCCATTAATTCGTCACCATATCTCGTCACCTTTGGCCAATCTATGGTCACCCACGGCAAAACTTATAGCCTGCTTCGGAAGCTGAATTTGCTGCAAGACCCTACTGTCACTACCAACACGAGCGACAAACTTGCAGTTCTCCGACAACAGGTTCAAGAAAACCTGCGAGCGGCCCACGCGAAGAATTCAGCTCACTACAACACGCGCTCTCGTGTGGTTGAATTCCAGCCTGGAGATGAAGTGTTCCGGCGAAGCTTTGCACAAAGCGACGCGGCAGCTCACTACAACTCCAAGCTGGACTTCAAGTTCATCAAGAGTCGCGTTGTTAAAAAAGTGGGTAATAGCCGCTACCTGTTGTCGGACCTGCAAGGCAAAGCAGTTGGCATTTACCACGCAAAGGACATCCGGCGGTAGATTCCCTCAGCTTCTCCTGCTTGGCAGGCCGCGAAGCAGAAGCTGCCCTGTAACGGACCAATTCTGTCACATAACTGTCAGTTTTTGAATTTGTGGATTTTCGCAAATATATTTGAATTCGATTCATTTCAAATCCTTTATATTTGTGAAAAGTTGTCTCAGATTCAAAAAGGGGCAGTTATGGGTTAGAATTGGCCGCTGTAAACAAACCCGCTGTCAGCCATGTCTTTTTCCGATTCAGGGATGGGAAAAATTCCCGAGGTTGGCAGCCATGGAATTTGTGGTGAAAAAGTTTTGGCGCGATGTTGCATGGGGGCGGCCATTTATTTTTCTTGGAGGTGCGCGAAAAAGGAAAAAAAACGACTGTCATCGGGCGAGGAGGCGGGAAGAATTTCGTTAGGCACGGAGTGTACTCGAACCGCCAGTGCCAGGCACCGTCTGTCTACACACCTTTTTTTTTGTGCATTTTTGGGTGTTACTGAAGTGAATTCCTCTTTCGGGAATTTTTTTTCTCTGTGACTGTTTGTTTGCTTTGCGATCGGGATCGTCTCGCACACGGGCTACGTATACGACGTTTTGTGCTGGTCACTGCGTCGTGGAGCCTTTTTCGAATCGCGCGAGTGACAGGACTGGAATTGTGCTGCAACACGGGTAGCCCCCAAATAAACCTGCCCAGCATATTGGCGAGGCGTGGAAAAAAGATGATTTTTCCCAATTGAATGCCATCCGGTGTGCCATAGTAATAATGCAGTGCCGCGCAAGTTGGTGGAACTCGCGGGTGCAGCTCTTGTCGTCGTCGTGTTCGCTGTTGTCGTCATCGTCTCTGGGCGGCTTTGGAGCCATCGTTACGGTCGCCAGTGGCGTATTAGCGCAGTCGTAGCTGGCTCGCATCAGCCCAGTCTCAGATTTGCTGTGGCTTGGCAGCAGCCGCCGCTACATTCCGTTTCGCGACGTGTCGATGGCCCTTTGGACGTTCCTGCCCCAAACACCACCGACCCGGCCAACGATCATCGTCAACGGACATCAACCTGTGACCCGGCCTTCAAGTTGCCATTATCGTATTGTCCTTACACCAGCGGTCTGTGGATAAATAGCGCACCCTATTCCGCTCCGAAGACTTGCGTGTGTGTCAATAGTGTGAAATCTGCAAAAGGGCACCACGCCACCGACTTATCGACGCCCCGCGACCTCCCTCGACAGAATTCGACTCATCGAATAACGAGTTGCAGGGACACTTGGTCCTCGAAACCACCATCCGCCACCCACACGCCCCACCTACGATCGATAGGCTCTCGGTTCTTTCCAGTGATCCTTTCCGGGAGGGAGTTTTATCTTTTGATTCGTGTGACGAATTTATTGGGCAAGGAATATTTCTGTTCGTTTGTGACGCTCTCTCGCCGTGTTGTTCTTGTTTTTTTTACACCCCCTGCCAGTGATCTTGTCTCTGAGTTGGTGTAGTGTTTTCCCATGAAAAGTTTCCCTCATTCACAAGAAGAAAAGGAGATCTGAGAAAATTTTCAAATTACATGTATTCGTTTCAAGAAATCGGAGGTTCTACCTAAAGTGAGATCAATGTAAAGAAGAAAAAAGAAAGAAGAGAGAAGTGCGAGATCCTCTAAATTTTCCAAAAAGAGATAAAAAGAGAAATAATGAAGTGTGCGATTTCGAATGCAAGTAGTATTACGGAATCAGTGAAAACAACCGTTTCAAACGCGAAATCGAAACATAAATCGAGCAAATTTTGGATTCATTTAGTTTTTTTTGTATCAGTATTATTTCTTTTCTTGTTATTAGTTTTCCATCATTAACTTTCCGTCATTAGTTTTCAATTATTGTTGTTTTCAATTATTAATTTTCTGTTTCGATTACTATAATTATTTTTTTTGTATACATAACTCAGTGTTCCAATCGGTGGCTTTCGGGTGTGCATTAATTTTACCTCTTCACAGCTGCTCCAGTTCGCAATGGCCATTTTGAATTCGGGGTAAGTTTTCTTTGATTTTTTTGCTATATTGGTTTTTTTGCATGGCATTCCCTCCTGGCTCACCGATTTGAATCTGAATCCTTTGTTTGTATTGCTTTGCACCTTGTTATTGAGCAGAAACCGTAATAAAAAAAAAATGTATTCGTACTAAGATCTAATAACTCGGCTTTTCCTTTGAGGAACCCCTTTGCCCCTTTCAGGCTTGTGATGAGATGAGGTGAAAGGCCTCATCCCTTGTTTCGCTATGGGAGGCCCCCACAAAATTTTTCTGTTTTCGGCCATGGGGCCTCACGGTCGGGTTTTTTTTTATTTCAGCGGGTATAGAAGGCCGAGGTCCACCGCCATCTGGGCCTCGGAGCATAAAAAGATGGCATTTGAGCAGGCAGGCTCCACATTTACCTTCATTTGTCCGAACTTTGCCCTCTCGTTTGTGTTGTCTATCCCAGGCCTGTGACATCCCTTTTAATATGTATGGACAGGGGCAGCGAGCGGCGAAAAAACCTCGCCCATATCTCCCGAACTGAGCTACAGCAAGCACAGGCCGCCGCTTAGCTCGTTGAGGAGCCAATTATGGCAGCTGTCAATTTTGGCAGCTGTCACTACCGGATCTTAACGGTCAACACGGCTCCGTCCCCGTTGACACCTTCGGGTGTCTCCAACGTCCTTTACAAGATGTAGAATTTCCTCAGTGCACCAATCGAGAATCAGCCCCCCCCCCCCCCCCCCCAAATCTTTGCGGTGGATAAGCTTCTGAGCGATGCTACAGTGGTGGCGTATACTACCGCCCTTGAGGAAAGGCATCACCCTACTACACAACATCAGCAACACAGGCGTCCATGCGTTCTGGGAAGAACTCAAGGGTGCCGTCAGGGATGTCGCAGAGAAGGTCGTGGGATATAAAGCCCGGCGAGCGCGAAATGACTGGTTCGATGAAGAATGCAAAAACTCACTTGACGCGAAAAACGAGGCCTACAGACAATGGATTCATCGAGGAACCAAAGCTAGAAGAGAAAAATATGACGAGCTACGGCGAATATCGAATAGAATAATTAGACGTAAGAAACGTAAATACTTTCACGAGCAGTTGCTGAATATTAACGAAAACTTAGCTAATAGGAACACCAGGCAAGCGTATGAACTACTCAATAAAATTGAGCGTTCTAACAACCCACTACTAGCCTTTGTAAGGACAAGGATGGAAACATCATCAGCGACACCGATGGCATCAACAGACGATGGGCCTCTTCCAGCTTCCAGCTGAACTGCTAAACTTCGGTGGAACGGGTCTAGTTGATGCCATACATCAATTAATCCTGCGAGTATTGGAGAACGAGATGATCCCAGACGATTAGCGCAGAAGCATCATCTGTCCAATTCACAAAAAGGGAGATAAACTGCGGTGTGAGAATTACAGGGGCATATTACTAGTTTGTACGTCCTATAAAATGTTGACGCAGAGCGAATCATTGGCGAATATCAGAGCGGTTTCAGACCTGGTCGCTCCACAACCGATCGGCTCTTTACGGTGAAACTGATACTCTAGAAGTGCTGGGAATACAACGTAAACGTATACCAAATCTTTGCCGGCTTCATACGACATACGACAGTATCGATCGTGGAATACTGTACAACATCATGCTGCAATTTGGTATACCGGCCAAATTAGTGCGACTGACAAAGATGACGATGACCAACTCCTTCTCACAAGTCAGGATGCATTATAGACTTACTGATCTATTTGAAACACGCACTGGTCTGAAACAGGGCGATGGACTGGCACTGACGCTCTTCAACCTAGCACTGGAATACGTTATTCGGACTATGAAAATGGACAACAGCAACACGCTACTCATCAAGTCGACACAATTAGCAGCGTACGCTGACGATATCAACATCATGTCCCGAAGATTGGCTGACGCAGAAGAACTTCTGCATACGCTCGATACCGCTGCAAAAGAAGTTGGACTACGTATCAACGAGGGTAAAACTAAAATAATGATGCAATCGACGACAAGGACACCTGCACACTCGAGCATCAATGTGGGGGACCTCAACATCGAGTTCGTCAACAACTTAATATATATGGGTTGCATCTTGTCAAGAGACGCCAACGAAACTGACAAAATGAAGCGACGAATACACGTAGCTAATAAGACTTTTTTCTCGGTTTTCCCTATAATGAAATCGAAGCATGTGCACAGAAACACGAAGCTCCGCGTGTACAAAACCATTATACGGCCAGTGCTATCCTACGGCTGCGAAGCATGAACCCTTACTCAAGCCTCCGGAAACATGCTAGACACATCTGAACGTAGGGTTCTACGGCGAAATTTTGGGGCTGTTTGCGATCGAGATGGATGGCGCAACCAGTACAACCATATGTTGTATGAACTGTACGATTAGCTGTAAGTTTCGAAATCATCAAACAACAACGACTTCAATGGGCAGGGCATGTCCAACGAATGGACGATGATCGCATACCAAAGAGAGTGATGAATGCAAAACGAGTTGACGGAGCGAGACTGCCTAGACCACCGAGATCTCATTGGGAGAGCTCAGTATATGTGGACGCCGAGCAGCTTCCAAGATTGGAGGACGCGGTCAGGCGACCGAGATAATTGGAGGACAACGATCCAGACGGCCAAGGCCCGACGTCGGGCTGTCGCACCACGATGATGATGGTGACTTCGGTAAATTCAATTTGATGGGGAAATTTCCGCAGAAGAACTGATCCAACTTCTTCAAAATCTATTGTATTTATTTATATTTAACCTTTAGCAGTTATAGCCATTTTACACCTTCATCACATCGTCGACCACACATGCTGTAACTCATCTAACACACTTATAGGCCAGTCAAATTAAATATTATTAATAATAATTAGGGAAAGATCTGGAAATAATTTTAATCCCTTCTATAGATACTGAGTACATAAAAACTGAGTTTGCACGGTCGTGGAAGGTGAGCTTAACTTTTGGAGGGCGAAAATCCGAGAAATTTGAGCCCTTTTTTTAATATTATCGTTATAAATCCTAAACGGTGCCTCGGGTCGAAAAACCTTGCAGGAGTAAATTAAACACCGTTGAACTCTGCGTTCAATGCACTGCTCGAAGTTGAAATTCGGTTCAGTAGCGTAGTCAAAATCGATAGTCAAAAATGACAATTTTCAAGGCTCCCAAGAAAAAACACACTTTTTCACTTTTCAAGCTCACAGGTCTTTGCAACGGATCCTCCAAATGGAAAAGCTTGTCTGTAAAAGTTGGGGACAATTTGATTGTGAGCCTAACGTGGCCAATATTTTTCAATTCGGGCCTATTTTAGAGTAGCTATCAGCAAAAATTCAAAAATGAATGCTCATCGATTTATGCCTTAAAAGCTCTATCCCGGTAAGTATAAAAGCTAGAAGTTTTACTTTAGTCTCAAATTGTAGGTAAATTACTCCAGTTAAATAAAGTTTCACAAAATTTCTTGTGAGACCAATTTAGGAGATACTGAAAAGAAACAGGACAAGCCAAACAATTAGGCACATTTCCAACATGGTGGCGGGGTCCCTGGTGTTAGGGGGGAGATAGAAAACTCGAATTTTTAAACAATGTACCAACTCAAACAATATATCAAAAATCGAAACTACCCTAATTAAAGCAACCAGTGTTACAACATTTTGACTGACCAAAGTATTTTAACCTTTGCAGAATCACCTACTTTTTTTTAATAAAAACGCAATTACTCAAAAACTATACCCGCTAGCATATTCTAGTAAAGAGTGAATCGCAGGTAATATCCAACCCTAACAACAGAAAATAGCCTGTAGAAATCACATAAACTGTTTATTAGATATCCATAGCTCGAAAAAATAAGAAGGATATGTAGCGCACTATCAACATTTTGCTGTTTTATCTTATTTTTCTCGAGTTTTCACCTAGTACTATACTAATTTTATCAAAAATAAAAACTTCCTGTTTTGTTGTAAACAATTTGTTTTAACATTATATAATACTAATTTTTAAATTTCGAGTCATTTACATCCCTTTAATTAAAAAAAATAATTTGTTCACACTTTTCATTTTATTTTCCAAGGTCATATCTAATTAACAGTTTATCTGATTTCTACAGGCTATTTTCTGTGTTTAGGGTAAGATATTACCTGCGACTCACTCTTTACTAGAATATGCTAGCGGGTATAGTTTTTGAGTAATTTCGTTTTTATTTTTAAAAAAAGTCGGTGATTTTGGAAAGGTTAAATTACTTTGGTCAGTCAAATCGTTATAACACTGGTTGCTTTAATTAGGGTAGTCTAGATTTTTGATATATTGTTTGAGTTGGTACATTGCTTAAAAATTCGAGTTTTCTATTTCCCCCCTAACACCACGGACCCCGCCACCATGTTGAAAATGTGCCTAATTGTTTGGCTTGTCCTGTTTCTTTTCAGTATCTCCTAAATTAGTCTCACAAGAAATCTTGTGAAACATTATTTAACTGAAGTAATTTACTTACAATTTTAGACTAAAGTAAAACTTCTAGCTTTTATACTTACCGGGATAGAGCTTTTAAGGCATAAATCGATGAGCATTCATTTTTGAATTTTTGCTGATAGCTACTCTAAAATAGGCCCGAATTGAAAAATATTGGCCACGTTAGGCTCACAATCAAATTGTCCCCAACTTTTACAGACAAGCTTTTCCATTTGGAGGATCCGTTGCAAAGATCTGTGAGCTTGAAAAGTGAAAAAGTATGTTTTTTCTCGGGAGCCTCGAAAATTGTCATTTTTTGACTATCGATTTTGACTACGCTACTGAACCGAATTTCAACTTTGAGCAGTGCATTGAACGCAGAATTCAACGGGCTTTAATTTACTACTGCAAGGTTTTTCGATCCGTGGCACCGTTTAGGATTTATAATGATAATATTAAAAAAAATCAAATTTCTCGGATTTTCGCCCTCCAAAAGTTAAGCTCACCTTCTACGACCGTGCAAACTCAGTTTCTATGTATTCAGTATCTATAGAAGGGATTAAAATTATTTCCAGATATTTACCTCATTATTATTAAAAAGCCCCAAAATTGGCTTAATTTGACTAGCCTATTAGAATGATGCAATAAGAAATATTGTTGCTTCAACCTCTCAGAAATTTTGAAACTTTATTTGTTCGTTTTTTTTCGGATTTTCACCTAGATAGCATACTGATTTTGTTACATTAAAATCATCTCTATTCTATTCCTTTTAAATTGTGCTAACATTCTTTCGCCATAATTCCTTAATTTCGGCTAAATATGACCCTGTAAATGTGGAGTCAAAATTTATGAAAGTTTTCGATTTTTCAACGTAAAAGAACTGTTTTTGTTTTTTATTTAAAAGGCTGTAAGAGTTACGAATCGTGTAACGCATAAAATGACGAAATTTGCGGACATCCTTTATGCCCAACTGTACACCAATTAAAAACAAAATATGTAGCGCAACTTAAATAAAATTAGAGCGTAAGTGCGAAGCAAAGTAGCCGTTAATCGAGGAGAGGTGGAAATTATTTGGCGACTCAAGTGCGAAATGACTTTAAATGAAACAACTTATATCGGGGTATGTCTGTAATAACAAAAACAAAATATTTTTCAATTTGATCGCAAGTGAATGTTATCTCCTTTTATATATATTTACATTTTATCATCATCATCATCGTGGCGCGACAGCCCGATGTCGGGCCTTGGCCGCCTGGATTTTGGAATTGGATTTACATTTTATACTGCAGCTTTTGAAAATTTGGAGAAGTAATTAAACATTTTGTGTGAAATATGATTTCGAGCAATAATAATGGCTTTTGGGCGATAATTCGTCTGCGACTTTAAATTTCAGAAATCTGGCCACACTGAAGACGACCAGAGGGACTTAAGTTATGAGGCTAATCTGTGACTTAACTTTTCACATACTACAAGACATTAGAAATCAAAACTCTTAATATTCCAACTTATTTGTTTCTTTGTCTACTCGTATTATGGCTCGGAATACGTAATTTCAATATTCAATTATATTTCAACCAAATTAAATGTAAGCAAGAACCATTTCCTTTCCTACATCCGAGACCATACCATATTATGCAATAGCCGTGCACATTTCAGATTTCACCACCTACTGCAAATGCTAAAGGAAGTTCGCAAGATGAATTCAAACCCTTTCAAGATGCCGCCAATAGCGACTAAGATGGCAAAAAGCATGGCTCGTCCGACATTTAGTAGCAACAAAAAGACCATTTTCTGCTCTTAATTATTACTTTGTGGCCTGCGTCATCCGCGACTACAAAACTTCTGGATGGCGGAATTGGTTTATATGTATTTTTGGGAAAGACTAGTGAACTCAGTCGCTTTGGGTCTTGGCCATATGACAGATTTTTCCTAATTTACTTGACTTTTTCTCGTATTTTGTTTCTGCTTTTATTTTATTGTTGTAGTCAAAACGTCTCTTTTGCATATGAACGAAAACATACCACCAAAAGAAATTTTTGAGAAACCCCATCCCATCTGAATTGGATGGACGGATGGATGGATATGGTGAAACGTCTGATTGCAATGGATGAAAATTCACTGAAACGAAAATGGAAAATTATGAAGTTGTCGAATGTGTGTTTGGAGGAAAATTCTAGCCAATGTTGTCTTCTTTTGATTGCCCACTCTCGATGACAGGTTGCTTATTTTTCTTGGCTTCTTGAATGGCTTGATGAAAAGCCAATTTTAAGTGAGCACTTTTGATGGGCTGTCCACGTGGCAAAGCTATTGCGCAACTGACGAAATCGAAAGCTGAAATATGATCACGAATTGAATGTGTTTTTGAATCTTTTTGGGACCAAAAACAAAAATTTCAATGACATGGGGTTGTCATTGGTGGGTTTGTGAGGATATTTAATATGACCTCGTCATGCTCAGTGAAAACACACTCGCTGCGTTCATAAAACGCCGTCGCTGAGTCAGCACTAAGAAGTGATTAGTGCTGCATGACAATTCGCCGTAGAAACGCTGCGCTCAACTAAGCGCTTGCACTTTGAGTCATAAAATTTTCTCGCTTTTCTGGCTAAGCGTAATATTTGACATTTGCGACAATTGTCAAACTTCGACTCTAACCTCGGTTGAAAGTTTATGGTCGATGGTCGTGTTTTGAACGTAATTGTTAAACCCTCTTATCGGAAAGAAAGTTGTTACCATATCTTGTATGTCACCTGGGACTCATCAAAGCAAGAAATTTCAAGTTTCCTATCAAATGCCAAACTGAACATGGCATTTAACAAATGAGACAGACGGTATGCCGTTTCTAAAACACGAAAATAATCACAATGTGCTGGTCAGTAGCTGTGGGGCGCTGACTCAGTATTTTTTTTATGAACGCAGCCATTGTTTTACGCGCGCAATGGAGCAAGCAGAGCCAAGATTCGGGTCTCATTGCTAACCGTTACTAACGATCTCTCTATTCTGCTTATTAGAAAATTTATTAATCAAATTGCCTCTCTATACATACACGAAACTAAAATAGATTTTGTACACGCTCCGTTTTTTATATAGCAAATCCATTTCATCGATCTGCAGATATTTCCTCTTGACTTTTTACAATTTATTAATGGGATTTAATGGATATTTATCGTCAAATCGTTATTTACGTCAAAATTCAGTTGTGCGTGCAAGGCGACAGCGTTCCATTGAACAGAAACAGATTTGAATAAAGAAAACAAGCAGCAAACAACATAAATATGAAAGCCTACGGTGAATATCTTGCGTAAACCGACAAACGATCCCAATCTCCTATTTCAATTTACTAGAAAAAACACACTCAGCAAAATTTTACTTTTGGCATTTTTTCCTGTGACTAAGTGCGTTTTTTATTCTGACAGCTCTGATTGATCTGGCTAAAGTATCGGGAAGTAGCTTTTGTTGCAAAAATTTTCAATTTACTTAAGCATGACTAAAAAGTTAGCTGGCATCGTGACATTACATCAACTGACCTTAACAAATGAAATCTGTCAGATATTTTTTTAAGAAAATTTGGTGTACATCCAGAAATGTTCAAGATTAAAATTGTTAAAAGGTACCAAGGGCTCATCCTACACTTTTTGGAGAGATGAATACGTTGTTGCAGAAAGGAGGAGGGGACCTTTACAAAATTGTTTACGCGGTAACGGTCACGGTGCAAATCGCTTAGCCAGAAACGGTAAGACATTTGGTTAAGGGGCATTGAGATGAGAATCTGGCCCGGTAATCTGTCTCCAGACAAAAAAAACAATATTAGCTGCGTTTTTTAGTCCAGATCAAGTACAGAACAGCAATCGCACGCATTACACTAAAAACCAGCTTTATCCAGAACAATTTTGTTAGTCTAACGCATGCAATTGTTCTGGTCTGATCTGTACTGTTGAAAAAAAAACGCAGCTACTGTATAGAAAACTCAAGTACAGCCTCGGATACGACCAAAAAAATTATACAAAGTATCTACACTGCATGCAGATACATCGGAACATGGATATGTCTTTGGCTACCGACTGCGTGGAACCTGTTGTGTTGAAGATATCGACGTAAGTTTTATAAAGATCCCAGTATAGTTATACTGGATGAAATCATTCGACAAAACACGTCCCACGCTTTCAGTAGGCATAAGAGATATCCATGTACCGATGTATCTGCATGCAGTGTAGATACTTTGTATCATTTTAAAATTCTCAAGACATACCGTCCCGCATAGTGTACAGGAGAATACAAATTAACCCAACCGTTGACCCGTGTGTGGATCAAGCGATCATACACTCTACATATTGTATATGCGTCTGTGCTTCGTTAGTACGTAAATCCGCGATCGATCGCGTCAAGCCGATACTTAGATAGTACCCGTCTAAGTCTAAAGACGGTAAGCGCGACAACACAATTTTATTGCATTAACGTTTACGTTATCCGCGCTGCACAAACTGTATACTATTCTCATCACTAAATCAGGATTGTGCACTGTTAGTTGATATATCATCGATCGTGATAGTACGCGGTATGCGCAATACAGGTACGGTCGTAAGTTCCTTACATCTCACGGGAAAAACACGTTGGTGATTTCAGTCGGCTGGATGGGATTGGTCATCACACGAAAGGTGTGGATCCGCCGCGGAAGTGTAGTTCAAGGTCCGTGGAGCAAGCATCTCTTTCGCACTGTCTCCGATGACGAAGCAACACCCATCCATTGAACTTCTTCGACTCAACCGTCTTTCCAATGCGTCCATACGAGTGTGTGTGTGTACATATGTGTGTGTGTGAAGTTGAAGCTATTTCCCGATTTCTTATTGAGTCAGGTTAGTGACGTAATTGATGAAAACAAAAAGATTGGTGTGAAGGAGAAGCCATAGCGCTGTGCACGAGTGAGGGAGACAGGTTGTCTGGATGTGGCTGGTGTTGTGAGCAGATTTAAATCACGAAGGGATGGCAGTTGAATGATGTTGACTTGCGTTATGTCAGTTCATGACGCGATGTTTTTCGATTTTCGTGAGTTCCCTTTGATGACTGACTCGGATTGACTGAGGATCGATCGGCCAATGGGCTTGTTTCCTCTTCTGACCCCCGAGTAGAAAAAAAGACATTTCGTGTGACGGACAGATTTTTAGGATGACCCCCAGCTATAAGACATATCCATGTCAAAAGCACAACTATAAAGCCTCGTATACATATGAGCAATCGTGCACGCACGAACGCTGTGCGCGCATGAATACTCATATGTGTACGGTAGGAGCATGCGTGCGCGCACAATTTCATCCGCACGAACACGATCCATCGCTAGTGGAACTCCGTGCGCGCACAACTTTGTGCGTGCTATTTGGTCTGGACGAGATTCTCATATGCTTCATTTGTATACGAAGCTTTTAAGCTTCGCACAGCGTTCGTGCGGGGAAATATCTCGTACACATATGATCATTCGTGCGCGCACAGTATTTGTGCGCGCACAGCGTTCGTTCGCGCACGGATGCTCATATGTATACGAAGCTTACGCAAACGGAAATTAGATTATTCTCTTGGAACATGGGATGTAATAAGATCTTTGAACAAATCTGGCGGGCTCGCAGCACTACTACAACAAATCAGTAGTTACAACTTGAAGTGCTTGTGCTCCAGGTAACAAATAGGCCCGAAACGAAGGTGTTCGACTGTTTCGAATAGCTAAAAAGTACTCAAATCGCACGTACTAAAAACCAATCAACGATCGATTTTGTGTCATATGCCTAAAAGCAAAATTCTTTAACATCTGACACATCAACGCCATCCTACGACTGAAGACAAAGACGGGTATAGAATTAAAGTATATAAGTAACTGACTTGTTACATTCTGAATTAGAAATTGACAACAAACCTATGGCAATTTCCATGGATCTTGCTAAAGCTTTCGACTCAATACCGATTGTGCGGTATCCTGACTTTGAATTACGCAAAACTGACATTTGCGGCACTTCATTGAGCCTATTATCAACCTATCTATCAAAACGAAAATGGTGTGTGAAAATAGGTAACACCTACAGTGAATGGGCAAACAATTAGCTATATGGCCTTCCGCAAGACACAGTCCTAGCCCCATTACTTTATTTAATATACCTGAAGGATTTATGTAATATGGCCACAAGAAAAAGCAAAATCATTGCCTTTGCCGACGACACTGTTTTGTAACTTCAAGCAGGACATGATCAGAGAAATTCTCCAACGCTGAACATGACTTCAAAGCTGTAAAAAGCCCGCTCGAAAGTAACCGTCTACACTTAAACATATCTAAATCCAAGGCAATCACATTCTCGCTTACAAATTCTGGACAACCATTGCAAAAGTGGGCCAAACTGCATAGATTAGATTAGATTAGATTAGATGGAAGGCAGTTGGCCCAGAGGTGCTACACCCTGGAGTCTATGCCGATTAGTGATCTGACTAATTCTCGAGACCAATAATCCCAACAAATCTGCTCAGCTGTTCGAGTGTTAGTGAGGCAATCGTTTCCGCTTCAGGGAATGCATCGCCGAAGCATTTCAAGCGGTGGAGATGAAGTGCATCACAGTCACAGTCACAGAGAATGTGCTGGGAAGTCTCATCTTCGCTCTCACAGAAGCGACAGCTTGGGTCAGAGACAATTCCCATTCTATGCAGATGACGCCTCAGTCAGGGTAAAGTGACCCGTGAGGAGCCCACACCCGGTTTCTGCGTAGTCTTAGCAGTTCATGGGTACGGTTGCGTGAGTGGCCAGCTATAAACAGCTAGCAGCTCAAACTGCAGAACGACAACTGTAGAGCACAAACTCATCTGCCATGCAATTGCTCCCAAACAGACTGTAATGATAGTGTGAAATACCTTGGAATATTACATCGACAAATTCCTAAAATGGAATATTCATATCGCCTACCTTGCACAAAAATTACGAAAGACGTTATATACTCATATATTCAGAACCATAACATCTACCCTGTCGAGATCAGATGAGAATAGTGTATTTTGCGCTATAACAGCATGGGGTGGAGCCTACGACAACCATTTGAGGATTTTAAAAGCTACACAAAAAATAATATTAAAAACCGTTCATCTCCCGCAGACTTTTCCTTCTGAAGAATTCTATGCCTTACTAAATATACTCCATATAAGGAAACTCTATGTCAAAAGCACACTATAGTATAGGCGCGTTCTTTTACTTTTCTTAACCTGTATAGGTTAGTGAAATAACACGCAATACAACAACAATGCTACCCTATATAGGTTAAGGCTTAGCCTAGTAATTTATCAAGGGCCGATCCTGACCTGGATAGCGCAAAAGTAAAGCTTTTATTTAGGACGCATCTAGCGGTTGCTAGAAGAAGTTCGTTCATTCGACAATGTTCCACTGTGTTTTCACCTCATTCAACTCAATTAAATTCAATGGGATTCCACATTTTTTCCAATTGGAAAAGTAATTAATTAGTTTCTTCTATCACCGTTGTATTTGATAGGTTCTTGATGAAATAGAATAAAGTTTGTTTTTAATATTTTTCATAGAGTGGAATTATCTCACCACTTAAAATCCAAACTGTAAAACTGTAAACCCTGTACGCCAAAAAGACGCCACCTCATTGCATCTGTTGAGAACAAAAGCTATGTGACGTCCTCCTTCAATGCGCGTCTCAACATCGCCTCATTTCCATCAACTGAGGACGCAGCTCGGCCGCATTCAATGAGGGTATACCAAGTGCAGAAGTGGCTTTGCATTGACAAAAGGTCCGAAGAATGGGGGTGGAAAATCACAAAAAGTGAACTTGTGCTTGTAACAACTACGAGGAATGCCGCATCTGCGCATCATTTCTTATAAATGCAAGAAGGCATGTGTAGGACACTGTGGCTGCAAAAAGACAAATCTACATTGCCCCACGTTGTGCCAATTGTGAGGGTAAGTGTGAGAATGTAGACCTTCCTGCAGCCATGGACGACGACGAGAGCCTCGAAGAGATGTTGGAAGAGTCAGTCGACGAATCCCATCCACCGGAACCCAGATCACCGTCCCAATAACACGGTCCTTCCAAAAAACTAAAGCTGTAAGCCTGTAGTGTACTTTTTTCAACTTATTGTAATATACAAGGTGGCGCAAAAGAAACGAAGAGGTTTGAATAGTCTATAATTCCTTTATTTTTGAATCAATCGAATTTCTTTTTTTGCTTAGTACACTTCATAAATGGGGAATTTTGTTAGTTTAAACGTGAAAACAAAAATCGCGTAAATGGTGCCCATTATCAGCTTCGCAAATTGCGACGTTTTCATGATTTTTTTTCAAGATTTCGCCCGAATTTCATCTCGAATATTATTGTTTAGTTGGGGTACGGTCTGTGCCTTATTTATATACCATACACATACCCCAGACCATACTCCAACTAAAAAATAATATTCGAAAAGAAATTTTAGCGATACCTCCTGAAATCTTGAAAAAATTAATGGAAAATGTTTTAGAAAGAGCGCGACTATGTAAAGCTGAGAATGGGCACCACTTACCCGATTTTTTTTTACGTTTAAATTAACAAAATTTCCCATTTATGAAGTGTACTAAGCAAAAAAAGAAATTCGATTGATTCAAAAATAAAGGAATTATAGGCTATTCAAACCCCTTCGTTTCTTTTGCGCCACCCAGTACATGTAAATATTACCATATAGTGTATGATAGTATAACCTTCAGTATTCAAATTTTTGAAGAATCACCGGCAAAAAAAGGTACAAGATATGTTATAAGGGAACACTCGTTCAAAAACGTGATTTTAGTTATTTCGAATTTCTGAATTTTCTTTTGACCAAATTGAAAAGATTAGATTTTTATTAACCGGAGAATTGCACGCTCCACAATTTTTACTTTCAGCAATTTTACGTATTGGTAGCCGTTTTCAAGTTACAGACGTTCAAATGTGACCATAACAGTGTTCTCCGCAAAGTTGAGAAAAATCTACGTTTTTCGACTGTCAATTGCGGCTACACCACTACCCCGAATTTAACGTATAGGTAGCTCATTTGACGCAAAATTTTATGCTCTTCAATTTATACATAAGCCTTTTCCAGCTAAGACCCACGGTTTTCAAGTTATATCAAAAAACCAAAAAAAGTATCAAAATTTCGAGGTTCTTTAAGATTTTGCTCACATTCTGCAACAAAATTTTAGTATGAAGCTCCGGATTCGTGTTCAGCACCCCAAAAAAGACATTAAAAAAATGCTCCACCACAATTTGTTTCCCCAATTCACCCAATGGCTGAACTGTATAGCGACAGATGACGAATACAAATAAATTAATTTAAACTGATATCCTGATAATTTCGTTGGGCACAAGTCTTTTTATTTTTAAGTTGGTAGGACTGTTACTGCCATCTGTGTCAAATTTTAGGGTAATATCTTGATTAGTTGAAGAGTGACGCTCGTTTTCGTAAACAACCAAAATTAACTTTTTCGATTTTTACCATGTTAGAAAATATTCTACAAAGAAGTTCGATTAAATTTTGTGTTAGAAATGATATGTCTGCTGCGGAAATGCTCAGCATGTTACAAAAAGCCTTCGGTGAACAGGCTATGTCTAAAACACAAGTATACGAATGGCATAAAGTGTTCAAATAGCAGTGACGTGCAGTGGAAATTTTTCATAGTCAAGCAGTTGGGCGCCCTAAAGCCAATTTAGCATAAACAAAAATGGACTGTATAATAGAATATGGACAGTCACAAAAACATTTATACCAAGCGGCTTTAAGCCTTAAAGAAGAAATCAGGAAAGATATAAATAAAATATTGGCACATATATTCGGAATACAAAAAAAAAATAAATAAATAAAATATTACTAATAAAAAAAATGATAAATAAATATTATGTTAATTAAGACTAAGAAAAATTCAGGGGTATTTGAAATAAATAAATATTCTTTCGCCATTGCCATTTATTTGTATTCCAAATCTATGCGCCGTTCTTTAAGTAAAAACTCTTTAATCACATTATCAAAAAAATCGTTTTCTCTTCGCATTTGTATAAGAAGATCCTTTTCAACCGCAATTAAAGCAAGATCCGAAAGTCGTTCTTGGGATTGGCGATTTCTCAAAAATGTGTGAACGCGCTTTAGTGTTGAAAATGACCTTTCCGCAGTTGCCACTGTGACTGGAATTGACGTTAATAATTTTGCTAAAATATGAACTTGCTTAAAACCGTTTGCGACATAAGGCCGTTTTTGAAAATAATCGAGAATTTTACTAGGATTCGCGTTTTTAAACTCATCTGAAGAATAAATAACTTTTAGCTCATTTTTCAACTTTATTCTGTCGAAAAATTGACCGTGATATTCAATAAGTGAGTCAAAATTTTTATCGGGAAAATTTGACTTGAATTTAGAAAAATAATTCGGTTCAAGCAACTCTAAAAATGAAAGATCTTTAAACGAATGGAATCGATCTCGAATTTGCCCGAGAATAACATCTATAATCTCCCGAAATATCCGCCGTAAATTTTGTAAAGGATCTATCGCATTTCTACATTTCTTACGTGGTGGCTGATATTCTGCTGTAACTGTCGAATAGAAATTATCAAACTTTTTAGAAAAGTCATTTTCAAGCCAATTTTGAAATTCAATAATTTTTCGGCTTGCATATGAAATGTTTACCACTTTGCTCTGAATAATATTAAATAATATATCAGTTTTCGAAAAAATTTCAGAAAAAATTAACAGATATAATTGAAAATCTGACTCTGCGAATTTTTGTAAGTATATATCGGAAAAAGTCAAGGAATCGCCATCCCAGTGTTGAGAACCATTCGAAATTGTCTCAAAAACTGTACAAATTTCATGCTTATGTTCAAATATAACGTTAATAATACGCGAATGATAATGCCAACGCGTTTTGGAAACCGATGGTAAACGACGATTTACTATATTTGCAAAAAGGTCCGACCTTTTAGTGGATGTATTAAAAAATGATGCGATTTTATTGATGTGCGCGAAAAATAATTTAATTTCCGGAATAAACTCAACTGCTTTAGACAATACTAGATTTAGTGAATGAGCGTAACATGGAACGAAAATTGCCGATTTATGTTTCTCCCGAATTAAAGTCTGAACTCCACGAATTTGAGAACTCATTACTGCTGCGCCATCGTAACATTGTGCAATTAGTTTCTTATCGATATTAAAATTTTGCAATTGTTTTAAAATGTGAGAGCTTATGGCTGTAGCTGTACGATTAGCGCTTACATCCAAAAATCCGATAAATCTTTCTTCAATCTCATTTGATATTGTATATCTAAAAATCATCGTTAATTGTTCCCGACCGCTAACATCTGGCGTTTCGTCGACCATTACAGCTACAAATGGAGCCTCCTTTATTTCCAAATTGATTTTATTTCGAACCACATTAGCTATAGCGGAAACAAGATCGTTTTGGATTCTATTAGACAAACCCGAAAACGCTGCATTTGCTTTTATAGAATCTATGTGGGACTCAATTATCGGATCGTACAAACTCAAGAAATTTACGGTTTCGATAAAATTACCACGATTATTTGAAGAAGTATCTTCATTATTTCCGCGAAAAGGAAGCTCCTGTTTTGCCAAAAAAATTACAGTATCCATTAAACGTTTCAAAATATTACGATTACGCTCAACTTTTTCATTATGCAAACTAACAGATATTGCCACCTGGTTACTAAGCATAAACTCTATACGCTGAGAACCAAATTTATCTAATTTAATTAACGACTGAAGATGTTTTTCGGAACTTGAATGCTTTGCTGCTTAGCCCGTAAAATTATTCAAATCACTAAATCCAGCTTTATTCCAAACAGATTTTTCATTCGTGAACAAAAGACACGGCCAGCAAAATAACTTATTTAATTTACAGCTTCCCGTTAACCAAATGTACTTTTCATACGTTTCGAAATGGAATTTTCGCGTAATATTTTTTAATTTAAACTCTAAACTAAGATCTGGCTTCGGTCTATCCGATTCTATAATTTCTCTTTTCTTGGCAAAGGAAAGAGTTGAAAATCCCGCTTTTAGTACGAAATCCGTCGCGCAGCAATACTCCGACATAATGCGAAAAGAAAACTTACCACTTTTCTTTTATCACAAATCAAATCAATTAAATCACTACAAACGGTCAAAAAAACTTCAAATCACAATTTAATCAAAATCACCCGATTGCACTGATTTCCTTTTCCATCCATTACATAACAAAAACAAAAGCTCTACTGGAAAAATCAAATTCCCATAAATATTCCCTGCATTGGCAACATTTCATTAACAAGCATCATTGGGCTTTATCCCACACACAAAAGCAGTCGCGCCAGTGCTTGACTTGTCTCATATAAATTTGCGAACAAAACAAAAAAAAATCGTTGCCCAATGTACTACCGAAATCCAAGATTCCCATTTTCTGGAATCAACATGTCTCTAGTATTTGGATGCACACATGGTACATGCATCTAAAGATCTAGGCACATTTTCCTATTCTAAGTTTGGTGTCTATGGTGTGCAAAATGTGGGAGGTTTGAATATTATCTAAAGTAATTGAACGAATGTTTTTTAACCAAAAGAAGGCGCGGATCAGAATTTGAATGTGTAAAGGAATATTTGAATGATAATATGTATTCTTCAGCTTAAAGAAAAACATTGACTGAAATGATGATATGTGTATTGGTGTAAGCAAAGTTTATTATTGAATTGCTTATTTCGGTAAGTCAAGCAGTTTGGAATTGCTTACTACGAGTGCACGTCACTGTCAAATAGGGTCGTGAAGGCGTTGAAGACGAACCACATCATAGATGACCAAAAACATCAACTGACGAACAGTACGTCGCGAAAATTAAGGAATTGGTGCTCCAAAATCGTCGATTGACAACTAGAGAGCTTGCTGATATCGTTGGCATTTCAAATGGATCAGTCGACACCATTTTGAAGGAAGTTTTGTGCCTCAAAAAAGTCAAATCTCATTTGGTTCCAAAAACCATACATTTTTTGAAAAAAAAAAAACAGCGTCGCATTGATGCACTCGTTATTCGTGACCGTTTCGCCAAAAATTCCACCCATATTGGTCCGCAACCGCCGTATTCGCCTGATTTAGCTCCATGTGACTTCTGGCTATCCAGCAAAATGAAAAGACCGCTCCGGGAACACTATTTTCACACGATAGAAGAGATTCAAGCCGAATCGAAGAAGGTGCCGAAGGCCATACCGAAACAGGACTTTTCAGTGTTTTAATGAGTGGAAAACTCGCTGGCATAAGTGCATTGCAGCCGAGGGGGATTACTTCGAAGGCGATGAAATAGATTTTTAAGAATAAATAAGGATTTCATAACAAAATTCCGGGTTATATTTCTACACAGTAGTATGTGCCAAAAGAGTCGTGGGGAAAATCGAAACAACCGCACTTTAAGTTAAAGAAGACGTTAATCTATTATAAGGTTTTGTTATGTTTTTGGTGAGAAATGAAAGGATTAGCCCATTTTGAAATTTTAAACCGAAAACAAATATTTGTTTTTTTTTCAACAGAACTGCGCTAGACCACCTACATCGAAGTTGACATCACAAAAGCTGCAATAGTTTGAGTGAAAAACGACGCCCTACTCACTATATTTGCCAGACATCGCTCTGAATGTCATTCGGCCGACTTCAAAATTATTTGAACGAAAATATATGAAATATTAATTCGGTACATTTAAACAGGGGCCTTGAACGGGCTATTCGTGTTTTTTATATTTTTTATTGTTGTCATTTTGTCATATTCATTTGATTTGTTAACTTCTGTCTTCACTATCTCAGTGTCATAGTACACATGCTTTATGAACTGCCTCCGTTTAACCAGATATATGGTTGATACCAATTTTACATCACAAAACATAGACAGACACAATTACGTCATAAAGTCCACCGTCTAGACATTTTATAAACCACTGATTCATAAATTAAATTCACTTCTGACATTAATGCAGAGCTATTAATATGTCATAAACAAAAAGAAAAACATATTACAAAATTCGCAGCTAATTCCGAAAATTTTAAATGAAACCTTTGAAAATATGAATTTCACCAAGTAAAAAAGAAGAAGAAAAAAACATAATATCCGCAGATCTACAAATCTTTCTAGATATTCATACCTCACTAAAGACACAGACGACAAATTAAAATTAAAAACTCGCTTGTAACGCATCCGTCGCCTACGACCCTTCCCTATGTGTCGTCGCGTCGCCTTGAGAACTATTTTCAGATTCATGAAGCCAGTAGCATGAATCAGTTTTATAAGCAGACCCCGGTGTAAGACACTTAAACATAAAAGTTTCATATTTCAATAATTGACAATAGCCATCCCTCCTATTGGGTAACATTTTCGCGAACACTTTTCAAGCGATAAACTCACCGAGCTTATACGAATTTATTTAAATATCTAAAAGACCATGTACACACAAAGTCGTGAAGTTTTGCGAACGCGGTGAACGAGCGTACGTGGATCAACCCGAAATGCTTCATCCTTTCTAGGCGCCGACAGTGTAGCAGCCCCCTTTGGAGAAAATTGCGAAAGTATCATATTGACAAGAATGACATGATTCAGATTTGCCTTCTGGCGGTTTTACAAATTGTATTTAATAAAAATAATTGCTATTCATAATTTTCGTTATACACATTACATAGAAGAGTCATGACAGGACTAGTTGATTGTATGTATTCATTTAACCTAGTTAATTTAGCCATTCGATTTCAATTTGTAAATCAAAATCAATTTTCGCTACAGGCATAGTGCACTTTTAAGCCAACTGTGATGCCCTTTTCAATGAATCAAATTATTTATCTCTGTTTTTTTTGGCTTAATCATAGTTTTATTATTCTTTTCAACAAAAAGAAAATAAAATTACTGAATCAAAATTAGAGGCATCCGTAGCCTTCCCCGGAATACCACATACGATTTAACTTTTGATTGGTTGTGTGGTAGTGGAGAGAGAGACACATAAACTCTAAATTGGTACTAGAGTGTATCCAAAAACTCAACATGTGTGCCTCTGAAAATAAGGTTACACTGATGTGGGCGAAAGGACACCTAGGTACAACAGGAACTGAGGCGGCGGATGCCCTAGCAAAACAGGGATCTGCGGCGACTTTCAGTGGACTAGAATCCAGAGTTGCTCTGGGGAAAGACATGATTGGAGCGAAGGTCGGGAAGTGGATGAACTCCATGCATCAGCAAAGATGGCAGGATTTAGGCACTTGCAGACAAGGTCGTAGTGCAATGACCAGCCCTTTAGGCAGGAAAGCGAAAAAGGTACTCAGTTATAAACGAAGTACCCTAAGCTGGATAACTGCCTTGGTTACAGGGCATGGTAATGTTAAGGCTCATTTGGCCAAGATGAAAACCGAGCAAGATGACGTTTGTGTAGGCAATGTCTGGAGGAGACACACATTGTGTGCGAATACCCAGCAGTGGCTAGCACGAGGTTGAGGATCACAAGCAAGCACACGATAAGTGTGCAAGCCATGAGTGAACTCAGCCTTAAAGAAATGCTAGCAATATCACGGGACTCAGTGATTAAGAGAGAGGTCGACAATTATCAGTCGACATCCCGAGATTACTGATGACCGGGAGGGGGCGAAAAGCGACATTAGTGGTCTGCTTCGGATATCCCCCGGAATATACCTATATATTTGACATCCGTATATCTTCTACTATATTATCTTCTTCCTCTTCCTCAAATAATCCCGAACTTAATAACAATTCGTCTTCAGTCACAGAACACATTGATTGCTCTACAGTTTACGAGCTCAGACTATGCCAGTTCTGGCATTTGTACCGCATCAAATGTACCGCGATAATTTGAAAGTGCACGCGGTATACCGCTATCGCTGAGTACCGCGCTGGTTTTGGGACCTTATATGGTTTGGGGTACAATTCCTGTGTGAAGACGCGGCGAAGCCAGGTACTTCGGCTGGTATTATTAAGGTTATAATACACAGGACGCGTAAACGCCATCGCGTGATTTTTACCCGAGTCGCGTAAACGCGACTAGGTTTTACACGTAAGTCGGGTTTACGCAGACGAAACGTCAGAAACGGGTATCGAAACGAATGTTACTGACGCATAAATATTTCACAGGTCGTTGTGTTTACACGACGTGCAATTACGATTCGACAGCATATATGCGAGTATTGAAATCATATTTTTTCATGTGTTTGTTGTTGGATTTATCGAGTCATCAACGGTGGATGAGTACCCGACGGGACCCGTCGTCAGCTAACAAGTTACGCGTTGTTGTAAACCCGTTTGCAGTTTATACAGGACGGTGCGTTTAGATTTAGCGAAACCACTCCCGAAACTGTTGTGCGAGGAAACTCACCCGAAACTCACCCGTGGCCAGTCTGACAGTTTGGAGTGAAGAACACGCTCACACTGCACGCAATTTTTCCTCGCGCATCAAAACGGGCCCTTACATTATTTCATTTACCACCGAGAGGAACATTAATTTACGAGTATTTAACATCTTTATATGATATCTCATTCACCACTCCAAGAGGAACAAGAATGTATAAACCAAAATTGCTATTGAATTTAACAAAGGAATAAAATTATAAATGTCTATTTGTAGCGACTTATAAGGGATTTTACGATTTGTTTGACCATGCTACTCAGATCTTATTATTTGTTTTTTTTTATGTTGCCCATACTTGTACGAATAGCAGACGAGCTTAGTTTATTGCATTAGCAATTCAATATTATGGTTCCAAAGCTCACATAAAAGATCATGGGAAAACAATGAAGAGGTCAAACAATTTTTCTGGTTGAATAGAGCGGAACCGAAACCACATGAAACTTAAAAATGTTCTGCCTTTTCGAAAGAAACAAGTTCGTATACAACTGGATAGGACACAAATATGATCCGATACTAATATTTTTGTGATAATTTTCAATTTTATTCTGCACCAGCGGCATTCTTTTGCCATAGGTGGCTTATTCGGTATATGTATGTATTCGTTATATACAGGGTGTCCCGTTCATGATGGTAAATATTCCAATGGTAGATAGTATGGCTTATTTGGAGAAAATTAATGTACGACATGAGCACTCTATCTTTAACCGTTACAGAGTTATAGCATTTTTTTTTAAACTGTCAAAACCCTTGACTTGTCCAACAAATTCTAAATTTGCTAAGTCCCCAATTATTCGATCCAGGGGTCTGCAAACTCCGGCCCGCGTCTGGTTCTCATCCGGCCCGCGAGCTAATATTGTTTTTGACATGACAAAATCAAATTTATACAAACACATAATTTAAAATCGATTTTTGTCTATCACAACGAAGTGTGTTGTTGTTGAATTTAAAACAAATTTATTTGCCACATTGAAGACTCAATTGGAATAATAATCCAAATAGCAATATAAGGTGAAAACCGATCACAGAGTGGTGGGGTATTTGAACTAAACACTATAGGATCTTGCTATGGATGTCTGGCCCAGCGTATATTAAGTATGTTTTCATGCCAGTACGTCCTGCGCCACGGAAACATTAATTCGGATTGCTATTTGTGCAGATAATAATGTAGGCGTTAGAGCACGTATTGAGACTAGTGTGGTGCTTCGAGGTCCTTCAATATCTAGTGAACACCAACCTGATCATTGAAAGTTTGGTTCACTTGGTTTCATTCTGCGTACCGGCTGTGGTTCGCGCCTCTCACGGTACAAATACTTGTCCAATAAATTCAGACTAATTAAAATAGAGAGAATTTGGGAGACAAAAAGGATTTGTCTCGTAAGGGCGCCAACTTCAGTCCACCGTGTTTCGACTGGCAACGCAGTGACACGCTGTCAAGCTAATATAAAATATAATACATGCATACTACAATAAGTTTGCATGCAGAATGAAACCAAACCAACCAATCTTCCAATTTTCAGTGAAACATAATTCTTTGCAGGAAACTTGAATACCAACCAGGCCACTCTGCACTGCTTGCAGGATGACGCATTTAACGTATTCACTACTCCAGATCCGGTGACGAAATTGATGCGTGTGATGCGATTAAATGAAAACTTGCATCGATTTCGTCAATTCCAGGTAACGAAGCAAATACGTTTTCCGATGGCATTTGCGGTGTAAAATAGTAATACAAATGTGCCTATTTCGACAGCTTCAGCTAGATGGACTGGTGATAGTTTTTGGTAATTTGTTTTTGTTATAAATTTAATGTTTAAAAAGAAACTAAAGTGTTTCCTCAAATAAACGATATTATTTAAGTATCGGTCTGGAAATGTTCATGAGCTTTATTGAATCTTACAGCCTGGTATATAATAGCTCAGTTTTTCTTACATTACTATCCAGTGCAATTCAGTTCAACAGCAACATGTTAGTCTGAAATATCAATGGGGGGTGGAACATTTCGTTCATTTCCGTCACCCTGTATACGGAGGTTTAAACACAGCATATTTTCAATTTGTCTAGCAATATTAGCCTGCAGAGATTCACATTTTACTGCGGTCTCCTCTGTCAAGAATTTCAATCGCTGAAATATATTTCCACTTTAGGCAATACGGTTTTTCGTTATTCGGCGTTAACAGTTTTTTTTCTTCTATCTAGCAGTTACATTGCTCATAACTTCGATTCAATTTCGTCTACATCTAGTTATATCAGAAATGATATCTTATGTGTTTCGTTACTTCGAACTGACGAAATCGATACAGGTTTGCGGTCATTTGCAGAAACACATATCGATTTCGTCATTGGATTTGGGCGTAATAGATACGACACGGCTAACGGCTAGGGCTACTGGCACACGGTAAGCAGTTTCATTTCGAATTTGCTATCCGGCCCGCTGAGCTTAAAATTTAAAAAATCTGGCCCTTTTCAGAAAAAGTTTGCCGACCCCTGAAACTATAAAAATTACAGACCAATTGGATTAACAAACACTATTGCAAAAGTTTTTGAACGGTGTCTAAAAAATAGGATAACCAAATATATTGAGGAAAATCGCATATTGCCCGAAGCACAATATGGTTTTCGTAAGGGAAAAAGTGTAGATGATGCTTTTGGTAGCCTAACCAATTATATCGTAGATAAGTTCAGATGTAAAAACAAAGTATTAGGTATATTTCTGGACTTCTCGAAGGCATTTGACACAATAAAACATTCCACACTAATAGACTACCTATATAAATTAGGGATAAAAAACAAAACACCAAAACTACTTACAAGCTACCTGACAAATAGAAAACAAATTGTTGAAATAAAGGATGTAAAGAGTGATAGAATATTAAACACAGAATACGGACTACCACAAGGAACTGTGCTTTCCCCAATATTGTATACAATAAATGTATCATCCTTATTTAAATTGACAAATTCTAACACTCAAATAATTGGATTTGCGGACGATACAGTCATACTTGTAGCTGGCACAGACTGGAACGATTGTTACAAGGCAAATAACAAAATTAAAGAATCCATCAGATGGACAAATGCCCACTCTTTAAAATTAAATTTAGGGAAAACAAAAGTAGTGCCCTTTGCACACAACCAAACCGGCCTTCCAAAAGATAATCAAATAATTAAAATAACTATAAGAGACAAAGGACTATGTAGGACAATAGATTTAGAAAACATGATATCAACAAAATATTTAGGTTTAACGATTGACAATCAGCTAAGGTGGAAACAACATGTAGCCAACTTAAATAACAAATTAAAAAGTCTTATACCCATTTTCTACAGCCTAAAAGAGTATACTAAAGATAGAGGAATTATTAGGAATTTATGACTCGCTATTTAAGGCAATATGTATTAACATATGGCATAATTGCTTGGGGAAACACTTTTAATTTATATCTAGAATGAATAAAAAAAACTCAAAAAAATTGCAGGTGTTCCATTATCATATCTATCCAGCAATATTTATTTTTATTTTAACTGACAGGTATAACCTTGGTAATTTATACACTCTGAAGGTATTAACATATATGACGAAAAGTAACAAACTCATACTATTAAACCAGGACATTAACACCAGAAAAGGAAAGACGGACATGACGATACCTCAGGCAAATACCGAAATATTGAAAAGGCATCACACATATACCGGCCCCAAATTATTCAACGAGCTACCAAGATACCTTAAAAATATGGTTGAAAGTGAAAGATATTTCAAAAAGAATTGAAAATCATATCTTCGTAGAAAACAAATTGCAAATTACCTGAATATGCAACCATCTTTAATCCAAACATACTAACGAATATACATTCTGTCAAAAAAGTATCGGGAATAAATTTTTAAAAAAGCCTGCCCGACAGGATTGTCAATATTCTTTTTGTCGCTAAGTTGGCACAACTGTCCTCTAAACTGTCACGGAGTTTGACAGTCATCTGTCACTTAGTTTGTTTACAGTACTCGATATTGTCAGTTCATCTCAAGTGTGTTGGCGAATTCTGTTTTATGTCTTCTATCGACTGAAAGCGGGTGCCTCGAAGTTGTAATTTCAGTTTCGGGAAGAGAAAAAAGTCGGACGGAGCCATGTCAGGTGAATACGGTGGTTTTCAATGGTATTTGTTGAGTTTTTAGTCAGAAATTCCTTCAGAATGATAGCCTTATGTGATGGTGCGTTGTCGTGATGCAAAATCCAAGAGTTTTTTTTCCACAAATCTGGCCTTTTTCGACGAATTTGCTCTCTCAATCGCCGCATAACGATCAAATAATATTCTTTATAACCGTCTGACCTTCGGGCAAGAATTCTGAGAGCACGACACCACGGTAATCAAAGAAAACTGTCAACATTTGACTTTTGATCGACTTTGACGTGGTTTTTCCGGTTTCGGCTCAGTTGGAAGGTGCCATTCCGTTTGGTTTGCATGTCAAACTCGTAAGCCCATGTCTCATCACCAGTCACAATGCATTTTATGAATGTGAGGTCGGAATTGCAACGCAAAATTTAAGACAAATTTTTTGTTCGATAATGTCATCCAATGCAAAAATCGCAGAACACACTTGAGATGAACTGACAATATCGAGTACTGTAAACAAACTAAATGACAGATAACTGTCAAACTCCGTGACAGTACAGAGGACAGTTGTGCCAACTTAGCGACAAAAAGAATATTGACAATCCTGTCGGGCAGGCTTTTTTAAAAATTTATTCCCGATACTTTTTTGACAGAATGTATAACGTAATGATTAACCACTAATTAATATTGTTGTTTGAAAGTATAACATTGATTATTTTTTAAAAATTTATAATTCATGTAATATTGTATCAAATCTATCAGCCCTCCCTCCTATACACAAGCGCAAGCTCATATTGGAGGGAGTAAAATAAACAGAAATATTGAATTGAATATTGAATTGAATTGAATATTGAATATATAAAATATTCCTGTTTAGTATGATGGCACGAGTCGGTTAAGCTTTGTCCGTCTGTTTCTATGCAAACTAGTCCCTCAGTTTTAAAGCTATCGAGCTGAAATTTTGTACGAAGCCTTATTTCTATTGCACGCTGTAAATATGTCGGAGCCAACGGAGTCGAACAACTACGTTATATAGCTGCCACAGGAACGACCGGTTGAAAAATTCGTTTTACTAAGAAAAACTTTTTTACTTCTAAACATATTTTTTTTTAAATTTCACACTAATCAAATCACATCCCTGAATTTGGTTGAAATTGGACTACTCTATCGTATAGCTGTCATAGGAACGACCGTTCCAAAAGCAAGTTTTTGTTAGAAAAACGTTTTTATTTCTGAAGATATCTTTACCAAACTTTATATTATTCAATCATATTGACTGCAAAACCAAGTTCCTAATTTTTGATGAAATCGACCCACTATTTAATATATATATACCTCTCACGCGAAACGTGAAGGGCATCATATCTTCGGCAAGCTAGCCGAAGGCTAGCTTGTTACCGGTTACAAAAAACCTGTGCCACCTACACCTTAATATTATGAAAAATGTTTGGGGACGGCTTACTCAAAAAGGACGAAAGAAGCATGCAGTTCAAGGACAAAAAACAGCTAATTGAGGCCATTCTTGTCGCTCTCGGTGAACTTTTGCTAAATTACGCAAAATCTTTATGCATATTCAAGTCGAATAAATTTTTTGACGCATTTTCCAATAAAGGAAGAAGTACTTAATACAAATAAAATACATACTATAAGTGTGCTTTTTTGGTGTAAAAGCAGAATTTCACTAGTGTCTCTATTCAAGTGGCCCAATTTTGAACGTAAAATTTATTAGTGCTTCAACATAATGTTATAAAAATATAGCTGTTATTAATCAAAGCTCCCAAATTTCTCTCAAAAACTATGGGCAACAAAGTAATCTTTCATAACGGATACTAGATTTTGCAATATTTTTTGTTGGCGGTCGGTGGCCGTGGTCGTTCGGTCACTGCTCAACGATACTAATCTAGAGCTCGGAGTTCAAATCTCGGCGCGATCAAAAACTGCCTGTGAGTACTAATAGAACTCTCCCTGTGCCCTGAACTTGTCAGTATAAAGACGGCGCGGATAGGAGGTACATGCTAGCAACTGCACTTGCTAAAAGTAGATAACGTCAGCAAGGCATAGAAATGCTAGAGATGTTGACGCGCCCATGCCTCTGGAGGAGTCAAGGCAATTAACAACAACATGGTAGGCGGAAACGGAGGTGGCTTGATCGTGAAGATCAGCCGAGGCACCATGGCCAAATTCCTCCTCACGAGACGGCTGAGTCGCGTGTGTCGGGCCTGGTCAGCTACCGTGAGATGTGAGAGGGGTCAAAGAAAAAAAAAACACGCGTTGTCCCCAAAGAAAACGGAATGAAAGCAGTTGTACAAAAATTAACCATCCCAACCGAAAAACCGTAAGTCCCCTATATTGATGGAGCACGGCGCCATTTCCCACCCGAAACTGAAGATTAGTGGCGCAAGTTTGGTTCTAATAACCCGATGATAAATGTATGTACTATAGGTAGAGAGAGCGGAGGCGGAAAATCAACTGCGGAAGATCAGGAAGCAAAACACGAAAATTTTCTACTCCATTTTCATTTTTTATAATTTCACTTCGGTCTTCATTTGCTCGTTTTTTTTTCTTTTGTCCGTCGTATAATTGCTACAATTATTTTATCTATCTCTTGCTTACAAATATTTCTATGTTTTTCAAAATTTTTCTTTTTTTGTTTCAAAGTTTCAATTCTACTTTCCTGATTTTTCTATATTTTTTTTTACAATCTACCATGTATAGGTTTTTTTTTTGTAGTACTTACTACAAGATTATAAAGTACATGATGGAATTCACAGTTTAGTTTTCTTTTGTTTTCAATATATAGTATGTATATACTGATTAGTTACATTTTTCCTTATCCAGTCTTGAACAGAGTGTAGCAATGTTTATAGTCGATTGGTAATTTTTGCAGTTCGCGTAACTTTTTGTTTTGTTACGAGGGTTGCCTTTTATATTTCGGGATTAGAGAACAAAAACAAATATTAATCATTGAAAATCGCTTTATTGTTTTTCAAAATATTCCCCATGAAGATCTATACACTTTTGCATGCGTTTGAACCAATTGTCAAAGTACTTTTGCCACTCTGATTGAGGTGTCTCCAAAACATGCATTCTGAACGCAGCAACCGCTTCTTCAGGTGTTGAAAAACGTTGACCTCTCAGTTTGTTTTTTACGTACGGGAATAAAAAGAAGTCATTCGGTGCCAAGTCAGGACTATACGGCGGATGACCCATCAAATCTATGTTTTGAGTGCTCAAAAATGCAGTTGTTTGAGCTGATGTGTGAGAGCTCGCATTGTCGTGGTGAAGAGTGATCCGTCTTCGGCGGTTGGTTTTCCTGATTTCTTGGAAGACAACTGGCAAACAAATGGTTGTGTACCACTCAGAATTGACTGTTCTGCGTTGTTCCAGTGGTACGGTTGCGACATGTCCAGTTTTTCCGAAAAAGCAGGCGACCATTTGCTTGGAAGTGCTTCGTGCACGAACAACTTTTGTTGGGTTTGGCTCATCTTGAAACGCCCATACAGTCGACTGCTGTTTACTTTTGGGCTCATACGCGTAAATCCACGATTCATCACCTGTCACGATGTCATAGACGTGTTTCGAAGCACCGCGATCGTATTTTTTGAGCATTTCTTTCGACCAATCGACACGAGCCTTATTTTGAGCGATTGAGAAATTGTGTGGGATCCAACGCGAACAAATTTTTTTGACAGTCAAATGTTTATACCGTCCCGTACCGCATGGCAAGTCAAGCTAAGAGCTAGTCGATTCGACTAATCCGATGTGTTTACATCGTGATGAGTTAGCGGAGATTGGCTAATAGGTACTGGAACATAGTCCCGCAGTATAAACGCAGTGATTGAACTGGAGTAGTTGCAAGAAATGTCTGAGTAAATGTCAACGGAGACACCGCCGTTCAATCCAGATTGTGAAGATTCGCGAGTCGAACGAAATGTTCGAAGGTTCGGCCATTTCGTTCGTCGTCATCTCCTCTTAATCCGGATTGGTCGGCAACCTCTCAGCCGCAATCGTTAAGTTTTGCTCTCTGACCTTACGTACTAGAAATGTTCAATAAAACAATTCTTGAAGCGGCTGTCCCTATTCAAGTGTAGTAGTTTCCCAAGCTAATTGTTTTATTTTTTTTTCAGTTTAATTTTACAAATGAATAATGCAAATACATGAGCACATGAAAATGTTGATCTGATTTTCATCCTCATGTAATCTTATTGAAGGCCTCAGTACGCCCACATAGTTCGCTCAATGCACAGATGAATCGACCCAGAAATTGACTTAATTTGAAGTCGATAATTATCAAATATAAGCATTAGTCTATGCTCTCTTCTGCCGAACGTCCATTTAGCTATTTTTCCTCCAACTATGTTGGGTCTAGTAGACCCAATTGACTTTCATTGCAACTCTATGATTTCGTTATATTCCTCAAGTCAACTGAACTCAACTTTTCAAATTCCTAATAGAGCCGCAACTTCAGTTGGCCTCTTCATAAATAGACAACAATATTCGTTTGGCGAAATTGTTTGATGGCTCGTCATGTCTATACGAATTCTCGGTAAAACTGTTGGGCGGCTAATTGAATTGTTAATTGCCCTCAAATGTAATTAATTGAGTACTTTGCGTCTTGGGGTTGCGAGCGAGTCTGTGTGGCTCTTGATCGTGGCAAGAATTTTCCTCGGAGCCGGAATTATATCTGAGGCACAGCTTCATCAAGTCAATTAATAGAATTACTAAATGTTTTGATCCAGGAAAGGAATGTTTGATTAATTGTTGGGAAATGAGGGGAAACCAAGACTAGAAAATTGCTTTACATGAGAATGAAATCAGATAAGTTAAATTAATACACAGTAAAAAAAAATATTTGGCACCAGTTGCTGAATAATGCACTTTTTATATCCGTTCGGCGAATTAATAGTCCTGGAATACACTGCACGATAGGTGTTTTAAAAATAATACCTTTAACTCGTGTAAAATATAATATGGTTGCAAAAAATACATAACCAAAAACAGAAGTTAGTTATTACTCCAATGGGTGGTGTTCATATCAGTGAGTCGGTATCTTAGTGCGTTAAGGTCAATCCGACGTATTGTTCCTTCCAATCATGGGTTCAAATCCCGTCGTGACAATGGTCGGTGTCTAAGCTTTTTGTCGATTGAATAAAAATGTCCAGTGATTCACCGTATGGATAATTTGTTCAACCGTTTTTATGGATAATTTTCCATCCGTTCGAGATATTTTGAGATTCACCTAAAGGTGCAAAAATAATATCTACACGGAAAGTATTTTATATACACCGAAAAACAAACCGTCATAATCGAATCGGTGGATTTTCGCTAGATAATTTTTCACTGTGTAGCCCGGAAGTAAACAATAAAAAGACCCCAGCCTGGAGCGTTACATTTCTCTAATTGCCTTGACCCCTCCAGGTGCATGGGCGCGTCAACATATCTAGCATTTCTATGCCTTGTTGACGTTTCAATAGCATATCCACTTTTCTGAAGTGCAGTTGCTAGCATGTACCTCCTCCTCCGCGCCGTCTTTATACTGACAAGCCCGAAACACTGTGAGAGTTCTATTAGTACTGACAGGCACTTTTGATCGCGCCGAGATTTGATCTCCGAGCTCTAGATTACAAGATTAGTATCGTAGAGCGGTGACCGAACGATCACGGCCACCGTGCGCAATTAGGAGCGTTGAATGGATTATCAGGAAAATAGTTATTAGCCTCATCTGAGGCTACATCAAATCATCTTTCACCAGTCGAAAAATCACATTTATGTACATGACTCACTTCATATAGACCTTTCTCCAAGAAATCAGTGCTAGTTCACCTCGGTGGACACGTCGAGACTGAAAAATTCAACCAATATGTTTCCACTTGAAGGCCTCTTTCGCTTGATATATTCCAAAGAACACCTCTTATGCCACCAACAATTTATTGCCAATTCAATTTCGAGGACATTCTTGCATATATCATACATATTAATAAATCTTAGCCTAATTAGGATTGTAATTCTCATAAATTTGCACCATGTCGACTATGAACGTATGCGATTCATGCTGCACATTCCGACTAACGAACACTTTGGGGAAATAATTGAATTCCCAGAAACTGATCGCATGTGCATATCTGATCGCTCTGATGTCCATGTCCATTTCATCATACACTAATTCAGTAATACCACAGACGGACGAATGACGAGGATATCATCTCGTGCATCTTTTAGCGAATTATTATCTTTCATTGGAACCCGCAGATAGAAAGATACTCGTAGAAAGAGGCCCAGACGATGAAAATGCACTTCCATGTATGTAGGCCCGACCCTGTGGAATATGCTTCCATCTGTGTTCTGTGAGGATGATCTTTCTTCGTTGACATACGCCGAGTGTATAATGCACCACCGAGATCGGAAAAACTGACGATCGTGAAAAGAAATGACGACCGCGCGACCATATGGAACATTTTCCTTGATTTTTCCTTCTTTTAATGGGATTGTTTTTGTTTATTTTACTTAAGTGAAAATAATATGAGACGGTCGACGACTTGCGACTACCGGGGACGAAATGATTTGTTCAAGTGCATATATGACAGATACTTAGTGACTTATGGGAGAAAATTTGAAATTGGATTACTAGCAGTAAAGATAATATTTATTTATAACTGCGGAAAACACGTCTGGTAGGATCCAACGATGCAAATCGCCTTCTCGATCCACGCTAATTATAATGGAGTGTGAATGATACGTAAAGGATATCAACTTCACGATTTATCACAAGATTTAGCAAATCTTTATTTAAATTCAATCAACGAACTTGTTTGTCTACATTCAGAGGTACGAATATCATAATACGAAAGTGTACGTATACGAGTATCTTTCCATTTGCTCGCGGCGGTTTTCCTCGGTTGGATGTAACTCCTGCCTTGTTTTGGATTCCAAACTGTAATGAACCATATTACGGTCTGGTAGTGCTGCTTCCACCGTCAGATCGATGGCAGCACCTGATGAGTAATAATCTGCCGGTGGTACGAAACCAGTACCTGGACCCCGATGCGGACGCGAGGACAACTGAGCCGTCCGAAAACCATTCCATCCTTGTCGCCCCATTTTTTTTGTTCCCCATTTTTTTGTCTCCCATATTTGTGTTGTCTTCCCCAGGCCTAAGAATTTTGGTTAATACGTAAAGGACAGGGGTAACGAGCGGCCAAAACTCCACCCACGTCTTCCGAACTGAGCCACAGCAAGCATAGGCCGCTGCTTAGCTCGTTGAGGGGCCTTCTTCTTCGCCAGATGGCACTGCCCGACCTTCACGGTCATCATGCTACGTTAGGCTCCCTCCCCACTTGCATCTTCGGATGCTCACCAAACCGTCCATTACAACACATCTCGTTTCGTTAGGATGAAGGCTTAACACTTGCCGATCGACTCGTCCTCTACACGACATCGACATGCTCTCGGCCCGCTATCAAATGCAAATTAATGGAAATTGATGTCGAGTTGCAGTTGCACTGATTCAGTGGGGTCGAGCATAGGATGAGCAGAGGTCAAGTCGAGCCGACCGGTAAGAGGAGCGCCTAAGTGCCGATAATATGGAAGATTTTATAGCAAGGAGCTTATATGGTCACTATTACCGTTAATCTTAAGCTAAAGTTCCACTATATGTGCAATGCATATATGTATGTTCGAAAAAGTACGTGAAAAATATACGTCATTCTCGAATTGCCTCACATGCTCAGGCTATTCCACTGTATGTGCAGTTGAGCAAATTTTTTAAGTGCAATGCTTGCACATACCTAATTTGCACATACATTATGCTCAATGTGCACATACAGGATGCCCATATATTACACTATGTGTTCACACAAAATATGTGCACATCGCAAAAAAAAGTTAAGTAAAAGTAGTCCGGATGGCGCAACGGTTAGCACGTTCGCCTTCAACGCACTGGGCCCCGGTTCGATTCCGGGGATTCACGTGTCGGACTATGAGCCCACTCAGCTGTTAAATGAGTACCCATTATGGGGTAAATAACTCGGTTGAGCGTGTTGCTGATCACATACCTCTGCACAAAAAAACCGTCACGATCTAGAAAATGAGATGATGCTAACTCATCTCGAGGCCGTGGTTCAAATTGGACTGTTGCGCCAGTTATTTATTTTTAAAAGTAACCAGAGTCCGCAGCGTATATACCCATTTGTACGGACCTAGTGGTGATACCAAAAGTACCAATTGGCAACGACCATATGCATTGAAAGTGAGTTTCCTATGTGGTTAGTTTATAGGGGAGACTGGCACTCATTCAGGAGGATCTTGACCATTCTCAGAATCAATTAACTAACCCATTCTACAAATATTTGTCGAATTTTTCTAGTCGCTAGCTTCATTCTGCCCATTTTTCATAACAACCAACTAGATCCCAGTACAAACATTTGACCAAAATTTCAAGTCATAAGCTTCATTTTATCGAAAGTTATCGCTTATTTGGAGTTTCGTTTGTAGGGGAGGTAGGGATTCCTTAGGTCGGATCTTGCCCATCATTGGCACCAACAAATTAGATCATGCTACGAACATTTAAGCAAAATTTCAAGTCTCTGGCTTCATTCTATCGAAAACTATCGCTTATTTGAAGTTTCATTTGTAGGGGAACTATTGGTTTCGGTGGTCCGATTTTCCGTATTTTCAATATTAGCCAGCTGAATCCTACTACAAACATTTGACCAAAATTTCAAGTTGCTGGCCTCATTCTATCAAAAATTATCGCTTATTTGAAGTGTCATTTGTAGGGGAGGTAGGGGTTCCTAGGGTGGGATCTTGCCCATTTTCAATACTAACTAAATAGATTTTACTACCAACATTCTACCAAATTTTGAACTTGCTAGTGTCATTCTATCGAAAGTTATCGTAATTAAAGGAATATTTAATTTTTCGAAATTTGTAGGGGAGGTAGGCGTTCTTTTGATCCGATTAAGCCCAACTTACTAAAACTCAAGCAGATTCTCACCTCAGGGTTACATGCCAAAAATCAGGCGTCTATGTCAATTGGTTCAAGAGTTATAGACAAAAAAAAACAGAAAAGCTTGTAAGAAAATTACCGTTAGTTTTCAACTGATCGATTTTATTTTTCCAGGAGAGTATATAAGATTACCCTCACGAGCAATCTGACAAAGTTAGAGTTTTTCACGTTTATTTAATGGGGAGTTATAGATACATTTAATTATTTTACATATGTAGGGGAGGTAGGCGTTCTCTAGTCCTGATCATGCTCATTTTCAATACCAACCAACTAGATCATATTTCCAACATTTGACCAAAATTTCAAGGCTCTAGCTTCATTCTATCGAAAGTTATCGTGCGAACGGACAGACAGACAGACATGGCTAAGTCGAATCAGGAGGTGACGCATTTATATATGTACATACATTGCTATACCTCCGGAGTTTCCGTTAAGGTGTTGCATATTTTCGTCGTGACAAAAACAATATACCCTTTACTATAAGTCTAGGGTATAAAAAAGGCGTCGCTCTAATTCTGTTTAGAAATTTCAGCCCGACGAAATCATGTAACGGTACCCGACTGAAAGTCATAAATCTTCAGCGAAACTTGATAGAAGCTGAAACTTTGACAGGTTGCGGAGCAGGTGATAAGAGACTTTATACAACGAATCCCTTTCATTCCAAACAATTTCCCGTTCGGCTTTAAACGTGTGCAGTTTCTAGTCAGCGTATGTTATGCAATGACAAGTAACATAGCACAGGGCCAGACGCTGCACGTCGCGGGTTTGAACCTAGTGTCAGCTGCTTTTCACACGATCAGCTTTATGTGGCTCTTACCCGTGTTAGCAACTCCAGTGATCTCTATGCTCAAATTCCTGGTGATTGTGCTAACATTGTTCATAAAGAAGCTTTGTTGCAGTGAACTGTAAAGTTACTTTTATTTTAGCTTAAATTAAGCGTCACCGTCGTGGTGTTGAGTAAGCGGGGAACAAATTAATTATGTAAATAAAAAAAATAATCAAGTTTAGTGTCAAGAGCTAGTATTAAATATAATAGATTTACGAGTACGTGCATACTGTCAGTAATTCATAGATTTTTGCTTTTGGTTGTCCGCTTAATAGGGAGTAATTTACCTTGAGTGTACGAAATTGGGTGTCCGCGTCCCGTTAAGAGGATGTCCGGTTAAAAGAGAGTTCGTTTCTATGAAAATCTAGTAAATACCATCCGTTCTTCGAAAAGTGTCTACTTAACAGAGGTGTCCACCTAAAAGAGGTGTCCGCTGAGAGAATGTATACTGTAAACTGTATCTTTTGATCAACAGATATTGTATACGTTGGTAAACAGATGCTGTATCTGTTGGTAAAATTGAATAATTTCATATGTATGTAAATGAATTGAACGCACTTTGTTTTGTTTTAAGTCACTTTTGACATTTGTTCCTTTCCTTCTTCTGTTTCTTAACTTCGCCCTGTCAACATTGCCATCTTTGTGCTTGTGTAGAAATATCGTTGATTATTAAAGAAATCTGGAGTACGCTGTGAATAATTCTTTTTATTTAACAAAGGTTATGGGCCCAGTATCCGGATTCAAATAATATTTCTGTTTTCTTCGGCATTATTTGGTGGATTTTTTGATATTCACTTTGCGCTAACCTCAAAATTGTTCGATGGCAGATAAAATTGCGAAATATCAGATTCCGCGTCTGAACGGGTACAATTATTTCAATTGGAAATTTCGCGTCGAGATGTTATTGAAGCGTGAAAGTGTTTGGTACGCAATTGCAGAGGCTAGGACTGCAGCAAATGCGAGTGAATGGGACAGAGCGGACGAGAAGGCGCTTTCTACTATTTCGTTGCTTGTAGAGGATGACCAGATTCACCACATCAGGAACACAACAAAAGCCAAGGAGGCATGGGATGCCCTCAAGGACTTTCACGAACGTGATTCGCCCGGGACGAAGGTGCGTGTTCTACGCGAGATCATGCAACAGCGTGCAACAGAAGCCACAGATATGAACGAGTTGTTCCAGAAATTGCTAGCGCTAGGTGAAGAATTGAAGCCAGATTTCTTCAGAAGTGCTACTTTGTTGGGTTCTTTACCGAGTAGCTACGACGGGTTAATAACGGCGCTTGAAGCTCGAGAGGAGGGTAAATTGACTCCATCTCTTGTTTACTCAAAGATTATTGAGGAATATCGTAGGCGAAGGTATCGTGATGGACCAAACTCGGAAGAAACAACTGCTTTAAAGGTCTGCAATAATAAAGATAGCAAAGTTACTTGCTTCTTTTGTAAAAAGAAAGGACACATCCGTAATAATTGCAAAAAGTATATTGCGTGGAAGGCCAAGAAAAATGAGTCGAGTGGAAGTCCGACAGCCAACATTGTAGAGCAACGCGATTCGGATGAATTTTTATTCATGGTCGGTACGAGTGCGAACGGTTGGATATTGGATTCCGGTGCTACTTGTCACATTTGCGGTTATCGGGAAAGTTTTATCGAATTCGATGGATCACATTCTGAGAATGTATCTGTTGCGAACGGTCAGCAGGTAAAAGCGTCTGGCAAAGGTACTGTGATTGTTAATTTTCTGACCCGAGACGGCCGCGTAAATAAAATAACAATTCAAAATGTGTTATATGTTCCGCAAATCGGTGGAAATCTAATATCGGTGAAATGCTTGACAGAAAAAGGTTTTCGTGTAAATTTTAATGATATGTTCTGTGAAATTCGGTCTTCGGACAATAAACGTGAAATCGCGGTTGGTGACATTAATGACAGATTGTACCAAATGCGTGTGGCGAATCAAGCCAATTTGATAAAAAACAGCCAGAATTTGTGTGTGCATGATTGGCACCGTGTGTTGGGATATCGTGACATAAACGTTGTGCGCGGTATTCCGATGAACAATTTAGTTCATGGAATGAACTTAGTAAATTGCAAGTGCAGTTCCCAATGTGACATTTGTATAAAAGGGAAACTTAGTCGGGCACCCTTTCCAAAGAAGTCTGTGTATAAATCTAAAAGTGTCTTGGATTTAATCCACTCCGATATATGTGGACCGATGCAGACTGTTTCACCCTCGGGAAAAAGGTATATTTTAACACTTATTGATGATTTTTCTCGATATTGCACCGTATACTTGCTGAAAGAGAAATCTGAAGCGTTTAATTGCTTCAGACAATTTCACCAACTTGTCAAAAACAAATTTGGAGCAAACATCAAATGTCTTCGTTCTGACCGTGGCGGAGAATATATTGACAGTCGGTTTGTTGATTATTTAAAATCGAACGGCATTAAAATTCAGCGTACTGCTCCGAATTGTCCTCAGCAAAATGGAGTTGCGGAACGTAAAAATCGCACTCTAATCGAAATGGCGCTATGTATGCTGCTGGACTCTGGACTCGAATATCGATATTGGGGTGAAGCTGTTAGTATGGCGAACATGTTACAAAATTTATTGCCATGGAAACACCATTTGAGCACTGGCATGGAAGAAAACCGAACTATTTGAATCTACGTCGCTTTGGAGCGAATTGCTATGTACGAGTTAATGATAATAATCGTCGAAAACTTGACGTGAAAGCCGAAGCAGCCGTATTCATGGGCTTTGACTCAGAGTCGAAAGCATATAGATGTTTTGTTCCGAAGAAAGGAAAAATAGTAATTTCCAGAGACGTTAAGTTTTTAGATGACAATCGAAAGTCGAAGTCGGCGTTTAACAATCCTACTAGGGAAAGCCAGGATATTGAGTCCTATATTGATTTTGACTTTGATAGCTGCGAATATGAGGCACCAAGCAGACATAACGATCAAACAGCTGATACATTGGAGTACAATTCAGGAGGAGACGTACCCTTGAATAACGAGTCGGAAGAAGAAGTAATCGTTAGACGATCTCAGCGATCTACTAAAGCCATTCCACCGAAGTACTTAATCGAAGAGATCAGCGTTGTTATTAATGGTGAGCCGTCTACGTACAATGTTTCTTGTCATAAAAAGGACAAATGGATCGCCGCGATGCAGGAGGAGTATGCTTCTTTAAAAGACAACAGGACCTGGGACTTGGTCGATTTACCGCCCGATAAGAACTTAGTCGGATGTAAGTGGGTATTTAAATTAAAAACAGATTCGGAAGGAAAAACTAAGAAGTATAAAGCAAGGCTCGTAGCTCAAGGCTTTAGTCAAAAGTTTGGGGTAGATTATGATCAAGTATTTGCTCCTGTTTCACGACATTCAACGCTTCGTATTCTTTTATCAGTTGCTGCAAGTCAAAACATGAATGTTCATCACTTTGACGCCAAGTGTGCTTTTCTCAACGGAGATTTATGTGAAGAGATTTACATGCGCCAGCCGCCTGGATTTGTTGTAGACGAAGCTGAAACTAAGGTATGCAAATTAAATAAATGCATTTATGGATTGAAACAATCTGCGCGCATTTGGAATTTAAAACTGCATAACATATTGGTCAACAATGGTTTGAAACAAAGTAAAGCAGATAATTGTTTGTATACATATCATGGACCTAAAGGTATTTCGTATGTTCTTATATATGTCGACGACATATTGGTTGCAACTGCTTCGAAATCATTTATGTTGCAAATTGAAAATACTTTGAAATCTCATTTTAATATTGAAAACTTAGGCGAAGTAGCAAATTATTTGGGTATGCGAGTTACGAAGCATGATGGATGTTATTTTCTTGACCAAGAAAAGTATATTTTGAACGTTGCATCGAAATTTAAGCTGGATACTTCAAAAATGCCGGATATTCCTCTCAGTCCATCGTATCACAAGGAGCAGGACGAAAATCAGTTACCCAACAATTCCAAATATAGAGCAGCAATTGGTTGCTTGCTATACATATCAACTAATACTCGTCCAGATATTTCAGCAGCGGTTTCTATTTTATCACAGAAGGTAGCGAATCCAACTCAGTGCGATTGGAATCAAGTGAAGAAGACGATTCGATACTTGCTAAGCACTTCTAATTTGCGATTGAAACTCGGTGGCGAAAAAGGTTGCGATACATTGGTAGGCTATGCGGACGCAGACTGGGCAGAGAATCGAGAAACCAGAAAATCGAACTCCGGATACATCTTTCTTATGAACGGACCAATTAGCTGGAGCTCTCGACGACAAGATTGTGTTGCACTTTCATCGACGGAAGCAGAATTCATCGCTTTATCTGAGGCCTGTAAGGAGTCTGTGTGGCTGCTACAATTATTGAGCGATCTTAACTGGACAGGTAATCCGAAATCAACTATCTTTGAAGACAATCAAAGCGTATTAAAAATGATTATTGATGAAAAATTGAGTAATCGTTCGAAACATATTGATACTAAAATTTATTTTGTAAAAGACTACGTAGAGAAAAACATTGTTGAAATTAAATATTGCCCAACAGATAAAATGCTTGCAGATATGTTTACTAAGGGATTAAGTAAAGTAAAATTTGAGAATTTTCGTAAGAAATGTAATTTAGTAACCATTGGCTGAATATTGTTTGTATTTTTCGTTATTCAATTAAAGTAAAGAATATTGCAATGAATTATCGAATTGAATTATGTATGATGGATGTATTATATTTACACATATTCATTAAGGAGGAGTGTTGGCAAAATTGAATAATTTCATATGTATGTAAATGAATTGAACGCACTTTGTTTTGTTTTAAGTCACTTTTGACATTTGTTCCTTTCCTTCTTCTGTTTCTTAACTTCGCCCTGTCAACATTGCCATCTTTGTGCTTGTGTAGAAATATCGTTGATTATTAAAGAAATCTGGAGTACGCTGTGAATAATTCTTTTTATTTAACAGTATCTGCTCCTCAATAGATTATGTATCTGTTGGTCAATAGATACCGTATCAGTTGCTCAATAGATACTGTATCTGTTGCTCAATAGGTACTGTATCTCCTGCTTAGCAGATGCTGTATGTGTTGGTCAATACATATTGTATTGTTGCTTAGTAGATTAATCCGGGAAGAACAACATTTTGCAAAGAAAATCATAGACAACTTAAATGGATAAAAATTCAAATGTAATTGCGTAAGACGGGTCTCAAATGCCGATGAACATCATCGCTCTTTTTTTGTCATTTAAAAAGCCCACAGATTAAAACTCCGCCCATTGCGTTGGCGGCTGTGGAACTCACCTTATTGACGCCTGTCAAAACCCTTGACAGGCTGCTAACATAAATTTCACCAACTAACGTGAAGTTTGTATAGTGACGCGCGAAATATCTTTTAAATTTAGGCGATCGTTACTGCCACGACGCTTGTACGTAAAATCCGAATTGAACGGAGTAAAATTTTGTTTATGTTTTGTCTGGCCACTGTTCAAAAGAAATCGTTTTTGCATTTTGCGGCCGCTAAGGTATTTGTGCAAAACTTTTGCAGCCCAATTGTCGGTGCGGGAAATTACATTGAATAAGTGGACGTTGAGTTCGTCGTCTAACTTGACTTTTAAATTGACCTCTGGCTCGCGATAGCTCATCTCTGCTGTGTGTGACCTCAAAATTTGGTTCGGTGTCCACATTAATACATGATTTTTCAACACATAATCAGCTTCCAATTGATTTTGGTTATTACCACGCAATGTTGAATCGTGTAGCGTTCCATGGTGAAATTGCAAGAGTACCTAAGCAGGACAAATACAACTACTTTGCCAGTTTCGTTATGCAGCGTTTACTAACTAAACAATTGAGCGTAGAAAAGTTAATTATTCCCCTTTCTGTTTTAAAACGGAACATGAGGTACCAGATGTAGTAGATCACTTCATTTCCGAGACCGTTTCTACGGAATGGTGGTGATTGGGAGGTGCATGGTCAGTGTCATGCCCATCTCGCCTGAAGTCCGAGAAAAGCAACTGTTTGAATATGATCGTGCCAGGAATCGAACCTGCAACCTCTCGCTTTGTGAACTGACGCTCTACCCATCGAGCTACCGCAGCCGGTAAACATATAGAGAGGGTGGTTGAAAAATCTACAAGTAAGAGTCAAGATCCGGTAAAATATCAGAGTACATACTTACAACATTATGTACCTATACATTTATTGAAAACTGCTGTGACCCATTTAGTTAATGCACTTTTAATATTTATCTATTCCGCTCGTACGAAGAATCTAATGCATTGAAAAACAGCATGTTGTATCCAAATCGCGTCCACTCTCGACTATTCATTCATCGTGTTCCATTCTGTCTTCAATGAGTTCGACAGGAATGGCGCCTCTTCTCTATGGCCGTTTTTATTAGCTTCCTTGTTAATACCAGCGATTCCGCATCTCAATATTTACAATGTGAAAAATGATTTATTGATTCGCTCTTCCTGCAAGCGGCACTTTTATACACAGTACATACTCGTATCCATCTTTCCATTCGTCTCCACACGATCCGAAATCATAATTCCTTTCATTGTGTTTACTACAAGTTGCAAGATAGTAGTACAGCATGCACGTACACAATCTGATTTTGAGGGAGGAAAAGCTGGAAAATGCTGTGGGATGCGATGATAAGATGAAAAATTCACCACACAATCTATGGAGACGAAGATGAAAATGAAATGATTGAGGAATATTGTTTGTGTATCTTTCCCGATATGTTATGCATTTTTATAGCAGTTTTTCGTTGGATGATGAATGAATGGCGATGTCGGTTGTAGTGTATCTACTTAGTTTTATTATCCTACGGAATTCCTTACACTGAAGGGGTGGGGAGCATTGTTGTTGACGATTCATACAACAATAAAACTGTTTTGTTTTCTTTAGCTGTTGACCTTTTGCATACGATCTGATTGGAATTTATGGGATGCAATTTCTTAAATTTAGACTGACTATACGGAAGTATCGGGGATTTGTAACATAGCTTCCTCAAAACAAGGGCATGAGTCATTTATTGACTGGAAAGTATTTTAGCTGTGTAATATGAAGATTAATTACAATTTTTTTAATGGATGGCTATAGGTAAACGTCGATTGATGATTGTTATGAATCATATATAGTCCATAAATCTAATCATCATCATCGTGGCGCGACAGCCCGACGTCGGGCCTTGGCCGCCTGGATCGTTGTCCTCCAATTATCTGTCACGTGACCGCGTCCTCCAATCTTGGAAGCCCAGTAGCTGTTCGGCGTCCACATATACTGAGCTCACCCAATGCGATCTCGGTCGTCTAGGCAGTCTCGCTCCGTCGACTCGTTTTGCATTCATTACTCTCTTTGGCATGCGATCATCGTCCATTCGTTGTACAATACATGCGCCCTGTCCATTGAAGTCGTTGTAGTTTGACGATTTTCGAAACTTCCAGCTTATCGTACAGTTCCTACAACTCATGGTTGTACCGGATGCGCCATCCATCTCGATCGCAAACAGCCCCAAAATTCGCCGTAGAACCTTACGATACGTTCGAATGTGTCTAGCATGTTTCCGGAGGCTTGAGTTAGGGTCCATGCTTCGCAGCGCAGCCATAGCATTGCTCTGGGCGTATAATGGTTTTGTACACGCGGAGCTTCGTGTTTCTGTGCACATGCTTCGATTTCATTATAGGGAAAACCGAGAAAAAAAAGTCTTATTAGCTAACTGTATCCGTCGCTTGATTTCGTCAGTTTCGTTGGCGTCCGTTGACAAGTTGGAACCCAGGTATATGAAGTCGTTCGATGTTGAGATCCCCCACATTGATGCTCGGTTGTGCAGGTGTCCTTGTCGTTAATTGCATCATTATTTTAGTTTCACCCTCCTTAATACGTAGTTCAACTTCTTTTGCAGTGGTATCGAGTGTATGCAGAAGTTCTTCTGCGTCCGCCAATCTTCGGAACATGCTGATGATTTCGTCGGCGTACGCTGCTAATTGTGTCGACTTGATGAGTAGCGTCTTTCTGTTGTCCATATTCATAGCCCGAATAGCGTATTCCAGTGCTAGGTTGAAGAGCATCGGTGCCAGTCCATCGCCCTGTTTCAGACCAGTGCATGTTTAAAATAAATCAGTAAGTCTATTATGAATCCTGACTTGCGAGACGGAGTTGGTCATCGTTATCGTTGTCAGTCGCACTAATCTGACCGGTATACCAAATTGCAGCATGATGTTGTACAGTACTCCACGATCAATACTGTCGTATGCCTGCTTGAAGTCGACAAAGATTTGGTATACGTTTACGTTGTATTCCCAGCACTTCTGGAGTATCAGCTTGACTGTAAAGAGCTGATCGGTTGTGAAGCGACCAGGTCTGAAACCGCTTTGATATTCGCCAATAATTCGTTCTGCGTACGGTTTAATTCTATTTTCCAGAGTTTTCGTCAAAATTTTATAGGACGTACAAACTAGTGATATGCCCCTGTAATTCTCACACCGCAGTTTATCTCCCTTTTTGTGGATTGGACAGATGATGCTTCTGCGCCAATCGTCCGGGATCCTCTCGTCCTCCCATACTCGCAGGAGTAATTGTATTTGTATTGATGTACTTATACCATTAGCTAGACCCGTTTCACCGAATTTTAGCAGTTCAGCTGGAATCTCGTCAGCGCCCGGCTCTTTATTTCGTTTTAGTGACCGTAACGCGAGATCAACTTCCTCTGCTGTCGGGGATTGTATGGGTGGTATTTGGGAATTCCTGCAGCCATCGCTGGTTATTAGCTTTAATCTGTGGGCATGTTCCCCTATCAGGCAGTGGCCCGTTAGTATGCACACTAATAGTGCACTCTGACTTCTGGGCAGTCCCAAGAGGTTTTCAGTTTTCTTTTTGTCATAAGAATTCCAAAATATTTTCGTTACTCTGGAGTCGTTTGTGTTGATCCAAGTAGATATGGCTTTTTGACGCATACTGTCGTCCATTATTTTCTTGCATGTTTGTATTGGCGTCGGCAGCTCTAGAGCTGCCCCTCGTTCGAGGATAGCCCCCTGTTTGGCTAGTCCATCCGCTATTTCGTTTCCTAGAACTCCGCTATGGCCCGCAACCCACCAGAGTTGCAGGGTCCTAGCTGATCCCAGAGATTGTAGAGCTGTTAGGCAGTTATGCACTGTCTTCGACTTGATTGTGGCGGACTGTAGCGCCTTTAGTGCTGCTTGACTGTCCAAGTGTATGACAATTCCTCCCTTTTTCCGGGATGAAATCATCACCTCAGCTGCCTTTTGGATCGCAAGCACATTCAACTGGAAAATGCTGCACTCATTCGGCAGTCTGTAGGAAAGGTTGCATGGAATTTCCGACGAATAGGCTACTGCCTCGACTCCGGCTTCCATCTTGGAGCCATCCGTGTAGAAGTTCAGCGCCTTCCTGCGACCATAATCAACTACCGGGATCTGCTCCCTATCGGGTATATTGACCACGAAGTTTGCGTTGAAACCTACTTGTGGTTTCAAATAGTCAGAATTAATAGATGGCAGCCTAATACAGCGGTGGCCATATGGCCTCTTTATGAAGTGCCCTGCCTCTCTAAGCCTTAGGGCACATTTAGCTGCCTCATTCTCCAGATATAGGCCGATCGGAGGCAGGTTTAGAAGGGTGTTCAGAGAGCGAAGATACTGTTCTTAAGGCACCAGTGATCCCTAAGCAACATAGTCTCTGTACCCTCTCCATTTTCTGAAGGATTCTTTTCGTGTTGAGTGCTGTCCACCAGACCACAGCTCCGTACGTTAGTATCGGTCTTACGACAGCCGTGTATATCCAGTGAGTTATTCTTGGTTTGAGACCCCACTTTTTGCCAAGCATGTTTTTGCAGGTGTAAAAGGCGATGCTGGCTTGCCTGTTTCGTTCCTCGACATTACGACTCCAGTTAAGTGCATTATCATCCCTAAGTACTTTGCATGGGTTGACAAAATTAACTCGGTGTCACCCATCTTTGGCAGGATAAATTCCTGAATTCTGGTTCTCCATGTGAAGAGGACTAGTTCAATTTTCCGAGGATTTACACTTAGACCTCTTCTATCCGTCCACCTTAGTATCTTACTGAGGGCCATAGTTGTAAGTTTTGACAGTGTGTTCGGGTGCTTGTCTGATACGAGTATCACAACATCGTCTGCATAGGCTACCGCACGTATTCCGGACGATTCGAGGGATGTTAGTAGATTGTTCAGTACGAGTATCCATAGGAGCGGCGATAGCACTCCTCCTTGCGGAGTGCCTTTCATCGTACTCTTGGTGGCTTTAGCACCTCCCCATTCAGACGTTATACTAGCCTGTTCGAGAGTAGTGCTTCGATCCATTTCCTTAGAGTAGCATTCACCTCGGCAAGTTCCAAGGCCTCCACTATAGCCTCTATAATCTGTATATTGAAGGGATGTTTCGATCGTTGAGACCACCTCGTGTAGAGCGGTTTCTACCGATTTCCCCTTTATGTAAGCGTGCTAGTTCTAGATAGGTACGAAGGGTGGATGGTTTCCCTAAAGTATCCATCTATGCACTTTTCCATTGTTTTTAGCAAAAAGGACGTTAGACTGATAGGTTTTGCAGCATTGCCGGTATGATTCCGTCAGGGCCTGCCGCTTTGTACGCGTCAAACGAGCTTATCGCCCATTTAACGCGTCTGCACGTGAATAGCCCCGGGATGTTGCATCTTCTTGCGTCGCCATTTCCTGTTTCCGGCCGTGTTACGAGGGTGTGATTGTCCTCGCAGCCAGGGAAGTGTGCGTTCAGAAGTTCATCTAGTGTATCTGCGCTCTCTTGTGTCCAGCCTGCATCCTCCTTGTTGAGGGTGGAGGGTGGTATCGGATTTTTGGAGATGACCTTTCTTAGCCTTGAAGCTTCTGTCGTGCTTTCAATTTGGCTGCAAAAGTCCCTCCAGCTATTCCTCTTAGCCGCTCTTAGTTGTTTCTTAGATGCTTTTAACGAGTTCCTGTACTCGCCCCATGCATCGTCATACCCCGTGCGTTTGGCGTTGCTGAACAGCTTACTTACCTTGCAGCGGGCTTCTCTAATCTCCTTGTTCCACCATAGTGGTTGGGTCTTCTTAGGGGGTTTTCTGGGAGGACATGTAGTTAGAGTCTGGGTCGTGCGCTCCAGACTTTTAACGTTTTTTGCGTCAAGTTGTATTTTTAGTATACACCACCGCCGTAGCATCGGTTAGAAGCTTATCAACTCCAAAGATTTTGGGAGGGCTGATTCTCGATTGGTGCACTGAGGAAATTCTACATCTGTAGCTCATCTTCACCAAGTGATGATCTGAGTCGCAATTTGCTCCTCGATAGGAGCGGACATTCATCACACTAGACGCCCATCTCCTGCAACTGAGCTTGTATGATTAAAACAAAAAAGACGATACCCTAGGCAATAAGACTTTCTAGATAGAAATGTCGGTACCACAAAAATTAACTATGGGGTTTTGTTTAGACTAGTTAGAAGGTAAACATATATTCGCATATATCCCGGAAGTTGTTCACCGTAGAATTGAAGAGCACTATATTTTCTATAAGATTGTTCGACACCATTGTTTTTAATCTTTTACAGTTTAAGAGATATATGCTTTTTAAAGTCGGTAATTTTTCAAAGAAATACTTTTTTTGCGTTTTTTTTTCAAGCTTTTTTACTTTTATCTTTTTTATTATTTATTGGACAAAAAAGTTGTCAAAGAAAAAGTTGGAGAAGATAATAATAAAATAATAAAAACTGTTGTCACAAAATGAGTAGCATGTACCTTGAATAGGTGGCAAGTTATAAACCACATGGGAATAGTTAACACGCTATGTCCCACTAGTGGATAGGGTCGATTAGATTAGATTAGATGGAGGACAGTTGGCCCAGAGGGCCAACAAGCAGTCTATTGTGCTACACCCTGGAGTCTATGCAGATTAGTGATCTGACTAATTCTCGAGACCAATCATCCCAACAAATCTGCTCAGCTGTTCGAGTGTTAGTGTGGCAATCGTTTCCGCTTCAGGGAATGCATCGCTGAAGCACTTCAAGCGGCGGAGATGAAGTGCATCACAGTCACAGAGAATGTGCTGGGAAGTCTCATCTTCGCTCTCACAGAAGCGACAGCTTGGGTCAGAGACAATTCCCATTCTATGCAGATGACCCCTCAGGGTAAAGTGACCCGTGAGGAGCCCACAAATAATTCTAACCCGGTTTCTGCGTAGTCTCAGCAGTTCGTGGGTACGGTTGCGTGAGTGGCCAGCTATAAACAGCTTGGCCTGTCTAAGGCCAGGGGTACTGTCCCAGTGCGCGATGGTTACTGAGTTTTCCCATTCCCTGATGTGCCGTCTTACACTACACAAGGGAATTTCATAGTATGGCTCCGGACCGACGAGTGGGGTTGCAGATGCTCCCCTGGCCAACTCGTCCGCTGTTTCGTTTCCTGGGATACCGGCGTATCCGGGGACCCAGTAAATGGTAACATTATTTACGGAGCCTAATCTCTGCAAGGCTTCACGACCACTAAGCCTCGTCTCGTCGAAAGTGGTTTCGACGAGACGGAGAAGTTACTTAGTGCTTTGATCGCCGCCTGGCTGTCAGTGAAGATTGCAATATTCCTGCCTTGGTAGCCAGCTGCTAAGCATGTGTTCGCACAAGTCTCGATTGCGTGAACTTCTGCCTGAAATACCGTGGCGTACTTTCCCATTGGAATAGATGTCTTGTGAGACGGACCTGCGACGCCCGCCCCTGTGCCCTCTTCGGTTTTAGATCCATCTGTGTACCACGTAACAACGTTTGAGGGGAGGGTGTCGAGCTTCAGATTCCAATCCTCTCTGCTCCATATTTCGGTTGAGAATGGAAGTTTAAAGCAAAGCTCCCTAGCCAAATGGTCTGATGGCATACTAAATACGTGGTCCTCATTTACCCAGTTGGTCTGCTCAGGGTTTAGTTTAAGGAAATTCTGGCAAGCTTTTAGTCTTGCTACTGCTATTTTTGCCTCCGCCTTCGAGTAGCGCTTCAAGACTACAGTCGGGCAGCTGCGGAGACATGCCAGTCTCTGAATCTTACCCAGTTTGGTTTTGCCATCTTTGGTGGTTGATTTTTTCCACCAAACAACAGCTCCATATTCAACAATTGGTCTGACAATCGCCTTATAGATCCAAAGGATTATGCGAGGGCTTGTTCCCCAAGTCTTACCCAGAAACTGCCGACAAACCCATAGGGCCTTGATGGCTTTGTCCGATATTGCCTGTAGGTGTTCCGACCAGAGTAATTTCCTGTCTAGAGTAACACCGAAGCATTTGGCGGAATCCGCCAGGAGCACTGGAGAGTTGTACATTGTAGGATATCTAATTTGTCTGGAATTTCTTTTCTTCGAAAAGGGGACAACAACTGCGTTAGCCGGATTGACTCGAAGGCCGTTATCATTGCACCATTTTTTTACTGTGTTTAATGCCGATTGAAGAATTTCCGTTAGGACTTCTTCAAACTTTCCTCTAACAGTTATGACCAGGTCATCGGCATATCCCTGAGTTGAATATCCCATCTTTGTAAGCTTCCACAGTAAGCTGTCTACTACGATGCACCACAAGAGAGGAGATAGTACCCCTCCTTGCGGGCATCCTCGAGTGACGTTTGCTGTTCAGTCTCCTATCTCTGTGATGACCTTTCTGGATGATAGCATCCTTTTTATCCATAGTGCCGTCGTTTCATCCGCTCCCTTTGCTCTAAGCAGTCAATGGAAGAGAAAGATGTGTTGTCAAAAGCACCTTCGATATCCAAAAAGGGGTTAGGGTAAATAGTAGTAGTAGCATACCAAGAAAACCACAAACGAGTTACCAGCGAGTCACCTTGGCGATCAAAACCTTTGCTAGTGTATTCACTAATGACTCGCCGGTAATAACTCTGTCATTTAAAATTTACATTCGCGACGAATCTTATTTTTCAGATCACTGGCGAATCGTTGGGGAAGGTTATAGCTAAGGTTTACCCTGAATATCTTCGTTCTTAGCGAGTGTTTAGCAAAGAAAGTTAATTGAAAAAGAATACGAAACAATATTGTAATAGAAACCTTCGCTTACATTCGTTTTAGTGGCTCTTTAGCGAGTCCCATTCCCTCACTAAAACCCCAAGTTGGTTCGCTTTCCTTCACTATAAGTGAATTAAAAAGGTTTGCTATCATTCGCTTTTTGGTGAACCTTCGCTACGTGGTATGCTGTGCATCACTTAATCTTTATAAAATTAAAATAATCATTTGACAAGTAGATTTTTATTTTTATTAGAGAAAGAAAATATTTCAAAGTGTACTGATAGATGTGCTTCAGAACTCCATTCTGCATCCGTTATATTTTATATATTTCTTAAATAAGTTGATATCTTTTGTAATTACACAAAACTGCGATTTTTTTTTGCAGATAACACTAGTTGGTTCTACAAATCCAAATAAATGACGATGAAACCAGAAAAATGTGTTAAAAGGCATTATTAAAATAATGTAATGATTATGCCATCAATTGACTCATGACAAATCACTTGATAGAGTTTTATAATACATTATGCTCTTACTTTAATGACCATAATGGGTACACATAGATTCGTTTTGATTATATACATGCATAGAATGACGCATTGCAACATAAAGCCATATGTTTGCATATTTAATCAATATCTACTATGACTAAAAAATCATCTTTGCTCAGTAAAGTGAATAGCTATGATCGGTAGCAAGCAAGCCCAGTGATGCATAAAAGGTGCAGTCATTATGTTGTTCCAACTGAGCTCCTTCTGTAATGAATAGGGTCAATTAAATTAGCACATTTTTCATTATGCCATTGGAGTATTCCCGGCGATCTTCTGATTTATGCGACACATGTTGTATATAAATGCCATAATTTTTCAGTAGGTATGTTTAGAGCATATGGGTCTCACCTACACTGTTCCATACCCATAACAGGCATTGTCACAGTAGATCCATAAGTAGAGAAACGGCTTATCAAGCTTTCAAATCAAAGTATAGGTAGACATTCAGAAATTCAAAAATCTTAATTTTCCAGGAAACTTAACTATTACTGAACGAATTCTTAAAAAGGCTTGGGAAGAGTTACCACAGAGCGTAATACAAAAGTTGTGGTTTTAAGGCGATGATAATCCCTTAGACAAACTCATTCCATCATTCAATATGTACATTGCAACACTTTAAGAAACAGCTATTATTGTGAAAGGTCGCTGTCAACTGTTCTGTTTCAAGCGAAGAAACTGAAGGCTGCAACGCGGACACAACCCATGAAGACGAAATTGATACTGAAAGAGACGAAGAAGCATTAATGGACCATAATCACAAAAATCCCCAAATTCCCTATCGTGAAGCCAGATAGGTGAATCGTGGCTTCCAAAAGAATCACAAGCACTGCGACAATCAGTCTATTGTACTATGCCCTGTTCCTATAGAGAGCAGGACTAGGTCTGTTGATTCAACTTGCTAATTTTGATAAATCGGCTGAAATGGCCGGGCTTGATCGAGGCTATGTCCTCAATCATAGGGTAGGCGATGCCGAAACATTCTATTCAACGAGGAGCAAGAGCTTCACTTTCACAGAGAATGTGTTCGGGAGTTTCATCGTCGACCTCACAATATGACAGATTGCATCTAAAACGATACGCATAGAAGACGGGAGTGACCTGTGAGAAGTCTGCAGATGATACTGACCCTGTTTCTGCGCAAGGTGTGGAAATCAAGGGGGATACAGGAGTAGCCCGCGGTAAACAATGTACAATAGATTGCACCATCATCTTACAAGTCAGATAAGTATACCGCTGAAACGGTTTGGGCTAATGTAGGGGGCAACAGATGCGCGTCTGGCAAGGTCGTGCGCTTCTTCATTTCCTACAATATCAGGGTGCCCAGGGACGCAATATATAGTGAGGTTATTTGAGGCTCCAACATGTATGTGAATTCTGTGTAATGTAAATCCCTTATCCGTTTTGGAGACATTCGTTAACCATTTTATTTTATTGAGATGGAAAAAGTCCACTTCGTCCACTGTTCTCTATTCCACACAGCTGACCCGAAGTAGTACTCATAGTATAGCGCCCTGATCAGGTGGTCCGCCGAGCTTAAAATGACGTAGCAGCCAGCTATTTTGTTCCGGATTCAGCCTCATTTTATCATTACAGGCTTTAAGAAAATAAGTAACACCTTAAAGCAGACTCCGTAGGTATAGCAATATATATTGTACATAAATTATCAGGGTCGCCTCCTGATTCGATTTAGCCATGTTTGTCTTTCTGCTCATTCGATCGCAGGATAACTTTTGATAGAATGAAGCTAGCGACTTACTTTCAGTCAAATTTTTGTAGTAGGATCGAGTTGGTTGGAACGAAAAATGGGAAATATTTGACCCAAGAAACCCCTACTTCCTCTACAAATGTAACTTCAAATAAGCCATAACTTTTAATAGAATGAAGCTAGCGACTTGAAATTTTGGTCAAATGTTTGAAGTAGGATCTGGTAAGTTACTATTGAAAATTCGCAAGATCCGACCAAATGAACCTCCCCTACAAATAAAACTTAAAATAATCGATAACTTCGATAAATTAAGCTAGTGACTTGAAATTTTGGTCAAATGCTTGTAGTAGGATCTAGTTGGTCGATTTTGAGAATGGGAAGATCTTACTGAATGAATGCCAATCATCCCTATAAATGTTAGTTCAAATAAACATTTATAATATCCGAATGGATGACCGGGCGACCCGTAGCGCAGTGTGTTGAGGAATCAGTCTCATGTTTGACTACCGGCGTTTCGGGTTCGAATCCCGTCCACGACGACGTTCGTGGGCATGGATGTGCAGGAGGTGCATGCTGGCAACTGCATTCTCCGAAACCAGTTTATGCCAACGAAACGTCAACTGTCCCACATGGAACAGTTGACGCGCTATGCCCCACAAGGGTTTAGGGCAATTGAGTTAGTAGAATGGATAAACGATGAAACTTCTCATTGGATCCACACACATAGTTCAAACTGACCATATAGAAAACTCACTTTTAATGCATACGGTTTTTGCTAATTGGCACTTTTGGTATGAGTACTAGGTCTGTACAAATCAAGCGTATATACGCTTCGGATTCCAGACCAAAGCTTCGCTTCAGTCTCTCTCTCTGGATCCTGTCAACCCCTTGTGGGGCATAGGGCGTTAACCACGCCGACTTCCACCTCGTCCTGTTCACCGCCATCGCCTTCAGCTGTCTCCACGATTTGCCTAATGACTTACCCTCGACCTCAACTGATCTTCTCCAGGTGTTTTTATTTCGTCCAACGCGGCGACTTGCATCGGTACCCTGTGGGTTCCAATCGGGGGCCTGTTTAGCAATGTTTTCCGGCCATTTTCGAAGTGTGTGACCTATCCTTTGCCACTTTCGCCTTTTTATGGAGGTGTCTATCCTATCCTTGCCAGTAATAAACAGGAGGTCGTCGTTAGAAATGACCTCAGGCTAGCGTATGTGTAGGATGCGCCGTAGACACTGGTTCACGAAAGTTTGCAATCTAGTTGTTATCGCCCTGGTCATCTTCCAAGTTGAACAGCCATAAAGAGCCACAGATTTTACATTGGTTTCGAAGATCCTGAGTTTGGTACTTCCGGAGATGTTGTTGTTTTGCCAGAAAGGAGTCAAACTGAAAAAAGCTGCCCGAGCCTTATTGATACAAGACAGTACATCAGCATCCGCTCCACCATTTGCTGTAACTACGCTTCCGAAGTAGCAAAAATTGTCCACTTTTTCCACCGTCTACCCCGAAACATAAATTTCGCTCTGTCTTCCTGGATCCAAGCTCAAGTACTTAGTTTTGGCAGCATTGATTTTAAGCCCGCATTGCCACTTTCGCGGTGCAGAGCATCAGTCATTTGAACTAGATGATCCGATATATTTGAGAGAAGACAAATATCGTCAGCGTAATCCAGGTGGTGAAGGTATATTCAAACAGGTTCCATCTGATACCTTTGCTCTGGTGTTTATGAAGCGCACTGCAAAGTATGTCGTTAATGGCAACCAAAAAAAATATAGGTGACAAAATGCAGGCTTGTCCCACTCCCCTATGTACCTCGAAGGGATCTGAAAGCTTACCCTTGTGTAAGATATTGGGCTCCACTAAAGGACTCCTTGATGATGGATATGATTTTATCTGGTATACCTCTCCTATGTAAAGCCTTCCAGATTTATTCTCGGTCAACGCTGTCAAACGCCTTCTCGAAATCGATGAACATGAGATGTAATGGGGCTCTCCCTCTGCGGATTGTTCAATAATAATTCGGAGGGTGTTGCTGTGGTCGCTACATGAAAAGCCCTCGCGAAAACCAGCTTGTTCATCATTCAGTGTGCGGTCAACCTTTTGCTTGATCCGGTTTAAGACTATTTTTGCCATCAGTTTGAAGACTGCGGGGAGGAGGCAAATTTCACGCCAATTATTACAATCCTGCAGGTTACCTTTCTTCGGGATCTTAATAATGACGCCCTTCTTCCATTCTTTAGGGAGAGTTTCGGTTTCCCAACACTCTTGGATAAGGGGGAGAAGAATATCCACAGTAGCGTTGATATCCGCCTTGAAGAGTTCCACCGGAATTCCATCTATCCCCGGGGCTTTACCCGCTTCCATCGATCTAATAGCCACAGTTAATTCCTGTTTAGATGGTGGGCTGGTATCAACTCTGGCTATTTGCGGAATATTTTCTACTTCTAGTGAAGATAAGTTCAAATGTCCAAAGGTGTTGTTGAGGACCTCAATGAAGTGCTCTCTCCATCGTCGCAGTTGGTCTTCATCAGTGACCAGTAGGGACCCGTCTTTATCTTTCACGGAATGTTCAGTTGTAAAAGATTTGCCAGTTAATGGCTAGATAAGTTTTTAAAGGGTTCCACTGTCACCACGGTAAGCCGCTTCCTCTACCTTCTCTGCTAATGCAATGATGTTGTTGCGTTTGTCCCGTCTTACGCTTCTTTGCACGACTTTCTGAAGAGAACGGTATTCAGCTCTAAGTTGATTTTTGATTGCGTCGTCAGTAGCTGAGTTAATTTGTTCTTTAATTCTCTTGCGTGCCGAGATTAGAGACCATGTAGAGTCACTAATGAATGTCACTAATCTGCCCACAAAAGTTATATCGCACGAGATAAATGAATCCTTAGCGACGTTCCATTTATCATCAATTGTAGGAGTCTCATAAGGTGGTAATGCATTAGCTCCTTCGTGCAAGGCGGTGGAATAAGCACGTCTTATAGATGGATCTTTAGGATTTTGCACATTAAAACGTGGCAAGATTCTTGCATTTTGAGGGCGATGGATCGCTGCCGTTCGTAAGCGCACTTTTGTGACAACAATTTGGTGATCGCTGCCAATATCAGTAAATGACATCGTTTGTGCTTAAACAAAGTATCGCCGATGACGGGTTGACGAGAGTTGCAAAACTCAACGAACATCTCGCCATTTTGGTTCCAGTTGCCTAGACCATGATTGCCCATTAGGTGTTCCAAACCAAGGTTGTCAGACCCGACTTTGGCATTGAGATCCCCCATAATAATCTTTATGTCACCTCCGGGAGCCTTGTCGAAGGTGTCGCCGAGTCGGTGGTAGTAAGCAGCTGATTGATCCGCTGGTTCAGTCGGGGCGTAGCACTGAATTATTGTGAGGTTTCTTACCCTGGATTTAAATCTGGCTGTAATGATACGGTCGGAGATTGGCTTCCAGTCAATTAGAGATAGGCGTGCCTCTCTAGTCAACAGGATTGCGAAGCCTGCCATTCATTTCCAGAGTAGAGCAGTACTGTTTGGGAGCTTGGTGATAAAGTCGTTCCCGATCCAGGCCATCTTGTTTCGCTCAGTCCTAGTATATTGATGTTATATGCGGTCATTTCCCGTTCGACTTCAGTGAGCCTCGCACTACTGGACTCGCCCCACATGGTTCGAACATTCTAAAAACCGATCGTGGTCCGTAGTTTGTAGCCAGAAGTCGTTGCCGGTGAATCAGTCCGTGGAATCCGACACTCGTTCAATGTTTCGAGTGTAAATTTATTTCAGGTACGCAGATTACAAGCCCACATACCCAATCTTAGGGGAAGGGTTGCTTCCTTAGGTGTCCTAAGAGTCGCCGGGAGCTATTGTATTTTTTTATATAGCGCGGAGGTAGCTCTCCAATGGTGTTTTTGACCGCGCGTTCTTTTGATGATCTTTCAGGTGGGTGCGACGTGATGGTGTTCTTACAACTATGTTGCAGCTCCACCGTTCGCCTACAGTTACAGATACTTTTCATTATTTCACATGAGTCGTTAAACACAAATCGGTGGAGTTTTGCTCTAAAGCTAATGAGGTGAGAGGTGATTTTCCACTTTTTTTTTCATATCCAAATTAAATTGCCGTTCCCTGCCGGGAATTGTAGACCTTCAACATTGTACGAATGGCTTAGATGATAATAATGATATTTTGAATACCTTAAAATTCGGATATTTTTTGATCGGTAAAACCGATTGCAATGAAATAGAAACTAAATGTTACTGCAAATTAAGTATTATTTTTTCCAAAGAACTGTACTTCAATCGGATTGACGATTTTAATCTGATGCCCGAACAGACAAACAGACAAAAATTTCAAAAACAATCTTTATGTATTTTGTTACTAACAACTACATATACCCCAGATAACTTCTTTTTTTTTTATTATATGTGTAGATGTAGTCTGAGATCTGGATACATGGTTCAAGAATAGAAAGCTACGCAAAGAAGTAAGTGTTCAACATAAAGTCCGCCAATCGACCTGGAACGATTTTTTGCATGTCGTTTAACCTCCACGCGAGTAAAGAACTTGACATACGGGACGTGAACACGCGATCGCCTAATTTTTACCTAAATCGCGTAAACGTGACTAGTTTTTACACGTAAGTCGGGTTTACGCGGACGAAACGTCAGACACGGGTATCGAAGCGAATTTTACTGACGCAGAGATAATGCACACGTCGTTGTGTTTACACGAGGTGCGTTTGCGATTCGACAGCATACGTGCGAGTACTGAGATCATCTTTCTTTTATGTGTTTGTTGTTGGATTCATCGACTCATCAACGGCGGATGAGTACTCGTCGGGACCCGTTGCATCGTCAGCTAACAAGTTACGCGATGTCGTAAATCCGTTTGCTATTTACACGGGACCGGTATCGTAGATTTGCCGCGCCCGACGGGTTTCCGCATCTCGTTTATTAAAACCTTTAATATGTACTGTAATACAAAAGAACGGGTCTTTTGATACCGTACCATTATTTCTCATACATAACATTTGCTAGTGTATCCGCACCAATAAAATTTTAAGATTGCAACGATATAGAGCATTGGAGCTAAGTTATACTTGCGGCTCAAACTGGAAAAGAAACCTGGTTTGCAATGCGCTGCTTTTTTTTTCTTATAGCATTGCTCTGGCGCCACGACTGTCTTCTTCGAATTGATCGCCCAGTACGGTTCCAGCCGCAAATACAACCTAGCAGTGTCATTATTTCATTTTTGGCATCCCCTGGCCCAATCTCTTAGAATTATATATAATACATATACGATTACATATAAATAAAATTTCAAAATAAGTTACATACCGGTAACGGCAGAATTGGTCGGTTGTAGTCCAATGGCATCGACCTTATCCTCGTTTCTGGACAGGCTCGATCGGCCGGGAACGCAACTCATAGGCTTCTTCGCTTTCCACAACTTCATTTTACTCTATCACCACAAAAACTCGAAACTAAAATATTTTTTTTTTTTTTCAATTCCTTATTATCTTATTTTGGAATAATCTTTTGTCACCTGGCCCACTGATGGCTAAAATCGAAATTCACATACCGTCGGAAATCAGAAATTTTCATCATCAAATCAACTTTTCTCTTTCACTTTTTATTTAATATTTATTTACACCTTAAATTCCGTGAATTGACTAAAGGCACAAATATCTATTTTTTGAATCACTCCTGAGATTATTAAAGACAATTTGTATTTTTATTTTTTATTAAATAATTTCACTGTAGATGAGTATACGAAAAAAGTTGCACGTTGCAACGGCACCACAATAATAATAACAACAACAACACCGCCAACAATCTTTCGAAAACGAAACGAAATTTTCACATTCCGCAGACGCCAAGTGAGTCGATGTCGCGATGCAATTATTCATCGGGAGGAAAAATCTATTTCGGGCCACTTTCTTGCCAAACAGTGTCAGCCTTGAGCAGCCTGCCTAGAGCCTGAGCGGAGAGTTCCATAGTCCGATGCGAAAAGATATAACATATTGCCGAAAAGATGATGGCAATCGTTAAGATGTGCTACGAAGACATCCTCAAGGGAGCAGATAGTAAATTCGAATGACCGAAAGTCGTAACGCCTGCCCCACGGATGCAGCGCGATTTTCTAGGACTAGGGAAACCGAAGAGGAACGTTACACGCGAGATACAAAATGCGAAATGTTCAGATTCAAAAATCTTTCCCTCTTTTCCATTCCAATATCTATTTACCCGGAGCCCACGAATGTCAGATACTATCTGAGGAAACACAGCCGATTCACGACAAGAAGAACTTAAGAATATAACAAGGGAGAACAACTACTACATATATCGTGACGACTGAGTCCAAAGATAAAAGATACAATCGCCCAACGACAAAAATTTCGAGTTGTTTCTGTTTTCCCCAAAAATCAAAAAGTGGAAAGAGAGAAATGCGTGTGGAAATGGGAAAGTTGGGGATTGGGGAAAACATACAAATTTATCTCGGAAAATGTCTCGTGCCGGACGAGCATGGATGGGAGAGACGGCATTGTCGTTCGCCACAGACGTCTTGAGAAGTTGGCTAACTTTCTAGCCGCTATGACGGCACCACAATAAGTTATTCTATAGGAAAACTATCTACAGAATGGCTTGTTCAATGAGATGAGCACTTCCATTCTAAAGATGTTCGAACTAATCCTAATTTATCGAGAGGGGATCTAGTGGGTGGGAAGATGTTGGAAAGTATCGAATAATCTGTTTCATACCTATATTAGAATTTGTTAATTAGAACATTTGACACATGAGGGGTCTTATCTCATCAGCAATAGAATTTTTGAATCAAAAAGCAAAAAAAAAGCAATCGTATAGTCCCGGTACTGAAAAAGAAACATCAGGACCCAGGCCCGGTTGTACCATACGCGTAGACTGCGGATTGCGCGTAAGAATATTATGTAGGGACGTGAAATCTTGTGCCTAATTAAAGACTACAGAACATAAAAAAAAATTAAAATGACTTAATTTTTTTTGTCTTGTGACTATGCCTACCGTTTATTTGGTTGCCCATTTCAGTTTGATAAAATCACACTGATCCCACATTGGGCGACGAGTATTTTGGGGCTTTTCGATTATTTTCTACTATAAATTTCCACTGGCGTATAACAAAAAAGTCTTAGGCCCATTTTCTCGACGTCCAATTCAAAATTTATCGTAGGAATAAAGTGCCTGTTAGCACAATTTAATTTTCTCAATGTCCGTTTAGTATTTATCCGATCGAAAACGCTAAAGGAACCTTATCTGCCCTTCAAATTTTATCGGAAAGGTAAGCTTCAAAAGTCCGCCACCAAGCTTCTGCTTAATCGTTTGTCCAAAATAAAATCCCAACATCTCGTAATCGGTTAAAAGTTTATCCGAAACAAAAACCTAACACCATGTTTCCCGTTCACTTGACGCGAAAAACGAGGCCTACAGACAATGGATTCAACGAGGAACCAGAACCAAAAGAGAAAAGTATGACGAGCTACGGCAAAAATCGAATAGAACAATTAGACGTAAAAAAAACGTAAATACTTTGACGAGCAGCTGCTGAATATAAACGAAAACTTAGCTAATAGGAACACCAGGCAAACGTACAAACTAGTAAATACAATTAAGAACGGCTATCAACCCAGGACTAGCCTTTGTGAGGACAAGGATGGAAACATCATCAGCGACACCGATGGCATCAACAAACGATGGGCCTCTTATTTTGAAGAGCATCTGAACCTACCATCTAACATCCCCACGAAAGAAGCTTTCGACGATATTGTTGATCTAGGCCCACCCATACAACCCCCGACAATAGAGGAAGTTGATCTCGCGTTGCGCTCACTAAAACGAAATAAACCGCCGAGCGCTGACGCGATTCCAGCTGAACTGCTAAAATTCGGTGAAACGGGTCTAGTTAATGTCGTACATCAATTACTCCTGCGAGTATGGGAGCACGAGATGATACCAGACGATTGGCGCAGAAGCATCATCTGTCCAATTCACAAAAAGGGAGTAAACAGCGGTGTGAGAATTACAGGATCATATCACTAGTGTGTACGTCCTACAAAATTTTGACGAAAATTGTGGAAAATAGAATAAAACCGTACGCAGAACGAATCATTGGCGAATATCAAGGCGGTTTCAGACCTGGTCGCTCCATAACCAATCGACTCTTTTTGATAAAACTGATACTCCAGAAGTGCTGAGAATACAACGTAGACCTTTGTCGAGTGCAAGCAGGCATACGACAGTAACGATCGTAGTGTACTGTACAACATCATACTGCAATTTGATATACCGGCAAAATTAGTGCGACTGACAAAGATGACTATGACCAACTCCGTCTCACAAGTCAGGATCCATAATAGACTTACTAATCCATTTGAAATACGCACTGATCTGAAGCAGGGCGATGGAATGGCGCCGACGCTCTTCAACCAAGCACTCGAATACGCTATTCGGGCTATGAATATGGGCAACAGTAAGACGCTACTCATCAAATCGACGCAATTAGCAGCGTACGCCGACGACATCAATACCATGTCCCGAAAATTGGCCGACGCAGAAGAACTTCTGCATACGCTCGACACCGCTGCAAAAGAAGTTGGACTTCGTATCAAGTAGGGTAAAACTAAAATAAAGATGCAATCGAGGACAAGGATGCCAGCACAATCGAGTATCAATGTAGGGGGGGGCTGAACATCGAGTTGGTGAACGACTTCATATACCTGCGTTGCAACTTGTCAAAGGACGTCAACGAAACTGACGAAATCAAGCGACGGATACACTTAGCTAATAAGACTTTTTTTCTGGGTTCTCCCCATTATGAAATCGAAGCATGTGCACAGAAACACGAAGCTCCGCGTGTACAAAACTATGTGCTATGCTATGGCTGTGAAACATGGGCCCTAACTCAAGCCTCCAGAAAAATACTAGACACATTCGAACGCAAGGTTCTGCGGCGAATTTTCGGGGTTACTTGCGATCGAGATGGATGGCGCATCCGGTACAACCATGAGTTGTATGAACTGTACGATCAGCTAGAAGTTTCGAAAATCGTCAAACTACAACGACTTCAATGGGAAGGGCATGTACAACGAATGGTCGATGATCGCATGCCAAAGAGAGTAATGAACGGACAACGAGTCGACGGAGCGAGACTGCGAGGACAACCGAGAGCTCGTTGGGAATGCTCAGTATATGCGGACGCCGGGCAACTACTGGGCTTCCAATATTGGAGGACGCGGTCACGTGACAGGGATAATTAGAGGACAACGATCCAGGCAGCCAAAGCCCGACGTCGGGCTGTCGCGCCACGATGATGATGATGAAATAATTGGGCGTAACAGGATAGATTGGTTCCGATGTTGGTGATTTTTGGCTCATCCCATATGAAAATACAATATATTACCTATATATAGTCCGACGCATACTGTACGTTTGTTCGTTTGTGCGTTTGTCCGGGCACTTTCCGTATCCTGATCTTAACCAAATTTAGTATGTAGGTTCCTCGTGTCTTCTTGAGTACAAATCAGGGACCGCAATCGACTGGACTAAGGGTAGATTCTGTTTGCTTTAAAATAGAGTTACTCGCCTAACTCATTTGAAAGATTTTTCTTTCAGGCATTTCTCGTAGTCAGATTTCAACCAAATTTTGTACGTAGCTTCCTTGGGTTATTATAAGTACCATACGGTGATATTTTGGTTCTCCTGCATGTCTGCGTCAGGACAAAAGGACTCTGTTTATTATGGAATTAAACGGAAACCAAACCTGGTATAAATGGGTATCTCCTGATTCAGGTAAAGAGACCAATGTACTCGAGTGCTGTTGAAGGCATGTTGAGTTCTTTGGTCAGGACTGATTCCATTTTGAGTCTTTTAGTTTAGAAAAATGACATTCTTGGTAAAACAAAGACAATCAAGCGATGACTAGGCAAGATGGGTATCATATGACTAGGGGTCATGAGGCAAATGCACTAGACAACTGTTGAAGGCATTTTGAGTCTTTTGGTGTGGAGAAAAGGACATTCTTGGCAATGAAGTGATACCTAGTCAAGGGTATAATATGACTGCGGATGTTGAGGCGAATGTACCAGACTACTGCTGAAGGCATTTTGAGTCTTTTGGTGTGGAAAAAGGACATTTCTGGTATCATATGGCTAGAGATGTAGAGGCGTATGCATTAGACTACTATTGAAGGCATTTTGAGTCCTTTGGTGTGCAAAAGGACATTTTTGGCAATGAAGTGATATCTAGGCAAAATGGGTGTCAGATGACTGCGGATGTTGAGGCGAAGGAGCATGATGGGTGTCATATAACTGGGGATGTTGTGGCGAATGCACTAGACTACTACTGATGGTATTTTGAGTCTTTTGGTGGGCAAAAGGACATTTTTGGCAATCAAGTGCCCGAAGGCAAGATGGATGTCATATGACTGTGGATGTAAAGGCGTATGCCCTAGACTGCCATTGAAGGCATTTTGAGTCCTTTGGTGTGCAAAAAAGAAGATTCGTGGCAATGAAGCGATATCTAGGCAAGATGTGTATCATATAAATGGGGGTGTTGATGCGAGTACACTGCGTTCTTGGGTAAGACAATGAGGACATTCTTACATTCGCCTGGTAGACATGAGTATCTTCTGAATCAGGATGATGATGATCATCATCATCGTGGCGCGACAGCCCGACGTCGGGCCTTGGCCACGGAATCAGGATGATAAGGAAAACAATTTTCAAAGTAGCTCATAGACAACTGGAAAGCAAACGGATTCAATAAAATGTACTTGCATGGGACGGGCCTACAGTGACGATGAACATCATCGCTCTTTTTGTGTAATTTTATTTGCTTTTCCATAACTATGTAAGTGAACTGAGTCTCCTTTATTTTGCGTATGCACCCTTATAAAAAAAATGGGTTTCGTGCGTTTATGTTTGGTATATTGTTAATTGCATACAACTAAGCTAGCACCATATATTTATCTTTCTGCTGACCGCAGCAGTTATCAGTGAAAAAATAATGTCGCCGTTTTCTTTGGTCTTAGGATTTAATGTTGTGATATAATTTAAAACGATACTACGACATTGTACGTATATCGATCGTAGTGGAGTAACCGAGCCAAATACCATTGTTGAACTACAGGTAAAAAAGATCGGGTCGAGTTGACTAACTAGTTGCCATTGGACGCGCAGATCTGTGTCTCTCCTCTTCCTTCCTGAGCTCTTTATGGATGTGGCACAGGATGCGATACACAGCCGCCCAATTTCCATATGATCGAAACATGTTCCACAATATTTTCCGGGATCAGTACACCTCCTAGTTCTTTCTCAAGTTCACAATGTTTCTCCATAAATCGCTGAGGAGCACATGCTCCGAGTCTTTATCTAATCCTGGATATTCCGGACAATCCAGCGAGTCGTCAAACTTGAACCAGTGAAGGTATTATCTTCAGCTCCCATTTTCAGTACGAACGAACCAGGTCGTGCTTCAGTTTCGTCCACAACTCGATTTGCGGGAATAGCGTGTACGTCCTGCAGCCTTTTGACGATTCCTCCCACCGCTCCTGCCATTTTCTTAGAGAGTCATTTCTTTCCCCTTCCTTTTATTGAGATTATTTCGTCGACGATGCGCCGTAGGTAGAATGGTCCTAATAGACTTTTTTAGTAGATAAAACAAAACGACTGTACATTTCATTTTTGGTATTTTCATCAAATTTGAAAAAAGGGGAATGGAGGTAGAGGGGAAAATATGTGATCCGAGTTTGTCCCCCCCCCCCCCTTGCATTTCGAGACCGTTATACTTAGAAATATGAAAATTTGCAGGAATGCGGCATTTCACTAGCATAAAAAACTTAAAATAGTAGAACTTTGATATCTCATCAAAAAAGGTTAATAATAGTACATTTCTATAGTTGCAGTTAGCACACCCCTGCACCCCTTAAGCATACCCGAGGTCAAAAATATTGATGGCCAATGATAACCAACATCATAGGCAATAATATCTCTAAGTTTCATCACATAATATTTAATAATAGTACATTCATTTAAAGTTAGGCATTTTGACACTATCCACACAAAAAATACACCTACCGGCCTCATAGGTGTGAGTACTACTTTCATGTTGTTTTTCGTAGTGCGAATTGCAGTTATTAAATTAATAATTTTTGAAAAAGACAAAGATTCGTTGGGGACACTGCGTCGCGATTGGCCAACTTTACCGGGTGGAAGGGGGGACCACATAGAGGCGAAATTAAGGCCACATTTTTTTCAATCGACTGGTATACGCAAGTGTCGTGAGAAATGTAATGTTGAGTACATTCCACTTTTTCGCATTTTCTTCAAATTTGTAGAAAGGGGAACAGTGGGGAGGAGAAAATATTAGTTCGTAATTTGCCCCCCCCCCCCTAGCATTTCAAGACTGTTATACTTAGAATTATGAAAACTTACAGGAAGGTGGGTTCCGAATAGCAAATAAAATGAAAAATAATCGAATTTGTATATCTTCTCAGAATAGGTCAATAATAGTGCATTTCTATATGTAGTTGCAGTTAGCACACCCCTGCATGCCTTAAACACGTTCGAGGTCAAAAGTACCGATAGCCAACGATAACCAACACCTTAGGCAATAATATGTTCTAAGTTTCGTTATAATCACGTAATATGAATTGGCATGTAAAATGTAAGTGGGTAAGACATTTTAATTATGTTTCTTTTTATCCATCTGAGTGGTATGAAGAAGAGCAAGGAGCCGATATTTACATACCAAAATAAGCGCTTGCTACAAAACCCTCGGATTGCGGGCGTAGCTCTCTATATTCCGGTTTCATTTTAATTGTCATTCGTTATCGCATCGCACGAAAATCGTACAGTGTGTGTACAGCGGAGATCGTCAGATATTTTGTGGCGATCCATCGTCAGATCAATCTGATGACGGATTGAATCGTATATGGGGGCTCTAAAACCAACTCCATCCCGGGCAGTGAATGCTCGAAGAAATCCGATTACTGTTCTGTCAGGGAAATTGTTAGTCGAAGTGATTTGTGTGTGTGGCTTTGTCCTCCACGGTATAAAAGTGTATGTTTAAGAGCGCTAAGGCGTTGAACTCCTGAAAGAGAGAAAGTAGAAAGTGGCCGCGAAGAGATGGAGACTCGAACATGGAACACGGCCGAAACCCCTAGCATAACTCTATCACTGCAGAGTGAAATCAGTAGTTCAAATATTAAAACAGTAAAACACACTTTGACAACGTAAGCGTGACACTTAAGATCCTTTCTTAGTGCAAAGCTTCCAGAAAAAGTGGACAGCTCACAAAGGATGTTTATACTGGGTTCCTGGTCGCATCGGCATACTCTGTAATGAACTGGCTGACGAACTTGCCCAGCCAGGATAGCCTCGAACACTCCCTTCTATGGTTCGGAGACCTTTTACGAGACATACCACATATATGTTGATCGATGAATTGTTACAAAAGGAAATTACATGGAACATATTGGACCGGACCCCCTGGACCCCTCCCCTGGCTACGTCACTGCCTCATACTCATTCAAATTTATCGATACTTCTAATTCAGCCACCCAACCCTAATATCAATCATCAATTGCAACAATTATTTTAACTCAAAACTCACAAAATTCCTCAAAACTCGGCTAACTTTTCACCGAATTCTAAAAGAACGTGGACAATTAATTAAGCAACGCACAGTCCAATTTTTGGAGCCGTGCCTTTCTCGTCACCGTACTATAAGTACGTACGTAAATATCTTCATGTGACGTGAGCACTATTGACGACAACGTTCTCGATAAAAACATCATCTCGTACGTACTAGTGTTTAGAGTCAAAGGTACCCTATAATCAACCGCCCACTCTCATCTCTCACACTTTCGCCAAGAAAATGAAAATGTCTCGGCATCTTTGTATCTTAACTTAGACAAAATCGAAATGTTATTTGTAGTGCAGCTGGACTCCCTTCCGTTTTGTCCGTACGTAACCCCTGTGCAGTTTCAAATTTATATCACTCCCAGGAATATAGTGACACTGAGATTTATTGGAAAATTAGTTTCAGCTGATAGTTATCGCCGTTCCAGATACTCGCTATGTACTTTTTTTCTGGATGTGCTTCTGATACTTGTACATTCATATCTCCAGCACGGAAGGATTTAGAGATTAAGATTCGTTGAGGCAAGGGAATTGAAAACACACCAAGGAAGGCAGAAATAGTTACAGTCCATTGAATTACTAAAAGTGGATAATTGGTAGTGTCATGATAGATTTGAAAAACAGATGTGTGGTATGAGAACGTGGGTGACGGAAAAATCTTCATTAGAAGCATGAGAACGGTTTTTTGAGAATAATAGGTTGAAAGGTATCACTCACTCATTTACTCTAACCTCTAGTGGGGTATAGTGCGTCAGCTATTCCATGTGACTTAGCTGACGTTTCGTTGGCATAAAACTAGTTTCAGACGATGCACGTTGCCAGCATGCACCTCCTTTTCCCATTTAGCCGCCTCTCTGCGACAAGTCGGGAGATGTTTTGGCTTATTATTACGCCCCGCACCACAGAGGGAAGACAACACAAACATCCATGGCCACACACGCCGTGGACGGGGCTTGAACCCGTAACAATCGTAGTCAGACATGAAACTGACGCCTCTACGCACTGAGTTACCGGTCGACCCTATTCATTCAATCAACCCCCTATCTGCCAAAGTACCATCCTACGTTGCCTATTACTATTCCATGCCATTAAAAACCCCCCCATCTTAAATCACTTAGATTTAAACCGCAAGATCCTTTGCAGATCCCATTAAAGACCTACCCCAAGGAAAACTATTAAACTGATTTAAGACGTCGACAATAGTTTTCACAGAATTGAAGCTCAAACGGTCCAACATCCCTCATCCCATTAATGTTTATGGCTGAATGCATGCATGTATCTTTTTATCTAGTCTCCATATGTACAATACGAGTGCGAGCACGAGTTTATTCCGACTACAAACTTGACGACTGTTGTTTGTGTAATACGTGGTCGTTACGCTAAACTAAACCGGATAAAGTCACAAAAGAACACACGCATTTTTTACTCAATGTTCTGGAACAACCGAACGCATTAAATTCAAAACACCACAACTACAAAACCACAATCAGTGTGATGATTGTAGAAGCTCGCTTACTAAGTGTAACTTACTCATAAGGCGCTATAAACGAGAGAGTTGGAAGAACACTGCTGGAAGCTGCGCGCCTTTGCAAGGACTGACCTAGAGAGTACACGAACGGTATCGGCCTTGTAATGAACCACCTGTAATGAACCATATCCTGGAAGGGCTGCTTCCACCGGCAGGTCGAAAGCAGCACCTGATGAGTAGTGATCTCTCGGTGGTACAAAACGAGAGGCCAAAGATTCCATTACACCCGGACCGCGAAGCATGCACGAGGGCATCTGCGCCGTCCGCCAAACATAAGGATGGAATGTTTCGCCTTTTTATTATTCCGCATTTTCGCCTCCCATGTTTGTTTTGTTTTTCCCAGGCCTATGAATTTTTACTAATACGTAAAGGACAGGGGCAACGAGCGGCGAAAACCCCGCCCACATATCCCGAAGTGAGCTACAGCAAGCAAAGGCCGCTGCTTAGCTCGTTGAGGCGTGTTTTTCTTCGCCAGATCGCACGGTCCGACCCTCACGATCATTATGCTACCTTAAACTCCATCCCCACGGGCATCTTTGGATGCCCACGAAACCGTCCACTACAGCCTTCTAAAGAGACATGATGGTTCTTTCACTGAGGACACAAAGAAAACTCATGAGCTTCTTTTGAAAACACTTTTTCCTTGCTCGGTCGACGCTGTTCTAGCGGTCCCCAACATTTGGAGGGCTGTTAGACAGAAATGTGGTGTCTTCGACTTGATGGTAACGGACTGTAGCGTCTTTAGCGAAGCTTGACTGTCTGAATGTATAACGATTCTGCCCTTCTTCCGAGACGATATAACCGCTTTGGTTGCCTTCTGAATTCCAAGCACCTCCGCCTGTAATGTGCTGCACTCAACTGGCGGCCTGAAGAATTCACTCCATGGAAGACGGCTGCACCAACTACATTTACCATCATGGAGCTGTCTGTAAAGAGGTTCAGAGTCCTTCCACGTCCAACTATTGGGAAATTATCTCTATCGGGTATATTAACCTTGAAGTTTGTGCTAAAATTCTGTTATGGCTTCGGTAATCGTAATGGTAATGGTTCGGTAATGGTAGTGGTAATAGCCTAATACTGCGATGTTGTCATGAACCACCTGCAATGGACTATATCCTGGTAGTGCTGCTTCCACCGGTAGATCGATGGCAGCACCTGATAAGTAATGTTCTGTCGATGGTACGAAACCAGAGGCCGAGGGTCCCATTACGCCTGGACCCCAATGTGAGTTCGAGGGCAAGTAAGCCGTCCGCCAACCATTCCATCCTTATCGCCTCATTTTTTTTATTTCCCATTTTTATCTCCTCTGTTTGGGTTGTCTTCCCTAGCCCTATGAATTTTTTTAAAAAGAGGAAAGGACAGGGGCAACGAGCGGTGAAAACCCCGTTCACGCCTCCTGAACTGAGCTATAGCAAGCATTGGCCGCTGCTTAGCTCATTTAGGGGCCTTTTTCTTCGCCAGATGACACGACCCGACCTTCACGGTCATTATGCTACCGTAGGCTCCGTCTCCACGGGCATCTTCGGAGGCCCACCAAAGCGTCCATTACAATGTCCATATGTCCTTTGTCTTAAGTTCCCTGCCTCCCTGACCCTTAGGGCACATTTAGCTGTCTAATTGTTGTTGTTGATATAGGTCGATCGGGGACAGGTTTAGCAGAGCGTTCAGAGATCGCGAGGATACGATCTTCAACGCATCGGTGATCCCCAAGAAACAAAGTCTCTGCACTCTCTCCATTTTCTGTGTGTTGGTTTTCGTGTTGAGTGCTGTCCACCAGACCACAGCTCCGTATGTTAGAATGGGTCTTACGATGACTGTATATACCCTGTGTGTGATAGTCGGTTTCAAGCCCCACCTTTTACCCAGCAAAGTTTTGCAATTGTAGAAGGCAATGTTGGCCTTCCTGATTCATTCTTCAGTGCTACGACCCCCGTTAAGTCTACTATTTAGGATCATCGCGCTCAGTGGCCGTGGTTGTTCGGTCATCGCTCTACGATACTAATCTAGAGCTCGGTGTTCGAATCTCGGTGCGTTCAAAAACTACCTGTGGGTACTAATAGAACTATCACAGTGCTCCGAGCTTGTCAGTATAAAGACGGCGCGGATAGGAGGTGCATGCTAGCACCTGCACTTCCAAAAATTAGATATGCTTTTACGAAACGTCAACAAGGTATAGAAATGCTAGAGATGTTGACGCGCCCATGCTACGGAGGAGTCAAGGTAATTAATAAGTATACGTACTCTGCATGGGTTGACAAAGTTAACTCGGTGTCACCCATCCTTATCAAGTTAAATTCCTAAATGTTGGTTCTCCTTGTGAGGAAAACCGGTTCAGTTTTTTTTGAGAATATAGATTTCCCTTTTATGTAAGCATGTTGAGTTCTTGAGAAGTACGTTGGGTCAGTAGGCTCACTGATGTACCCATCTAGGCACTTTTCCATAGTTTTTAGCAAAAAGGGAGTTATACTAATCTGTCTAAAATCCTTATGATTACCGTGGCTGCTCTTGCCTCATTTGGAAATGAATACCGCTCTAGACTCCCTCCATGCCAGAGGTACATAGCCTAGTGGGAGACATTCTTTTAGTTTGGCAACAACCCGAACGATATGGGCAGTTTTATCAACCAAAACATACGGGGGTATCCTGGCTCAGTTGTTCTCCTACGAGATACCGCATCCTAAGTAAGAGCAATGATGGCTTGAAATTACCAAGCCCCAGGTCCCATAGGGTCTTCGCTAAAACATCCTCCGGGGATTCAGTGAATCTGTTGATGAGTTTGCTCTTCAGTTCTGCATATTTGTTATTCTTTGGCGGATTCTCGATTATGTCGGCAACCTCGTCGAGAACTGTCATGACTAATGCCGCGGCCACCGCGTGGAATTTGGTTGCATCTGAAATTATTCTACTGCTGGTGAATTGTGACTAGAACGAACGAAAATCCAACGTTTTGCGCGTTGGTGTCGTGGGTGTTTTCAAAATGACTTCTTGCTGATGTGGCGGCGCGGCGTTTATGCCCGCGTCTCGTTCGACTTTTCTGACTGGGAGTCGACCATGATTGTGGCTAGATGTCAACATTTTACCTTATTATGCGTTACGTGCGCAGGTTTCCAAGACAGATCCATGAATTTGTGGGAGAGTAAGCATGGATAACTGGGCCGGAACTGTGGCAATTGTAAGTTGCCACGCCGGTAAATCAACCGTGGGCCGCTTTTCGAAAAAATTGTGAGAAGCTTTCTCAATAATTGTGCAATCGCTCAAATGATGCTCAAACTATGTTTCGAACGATATTTCCCTATCTATTGAATCAGAACACCAACGTTCACAAGTTTATTTCATGTATAAATAATTCGTTGATTTGTGGCAACGTGACACGACGCGAGGTAAAAAACACCGAAATGTATCGTTGTACAGCAGATAAGCATGAATTGACTCACGATTAGGTGTTGTTGTTGTAGTAGCAACGCGTCTGACGTTGAAGGGGTCAGGGCAGCTCTTGGCCGTTGTTGAGCAACGAGTCGCTTCGGTACGTAGAACTGGCTGCCGAAGGAACGCACGATTAGGTGTTGTTGTTGTAGCAACGCCAGCTGGCGTTGACGGGATTTGGCAGCCCTTGGCCATGATACATCATCATCGTGGCGCGACAGCCCGACGTCGGGCCTTGGCCGCCTGGATCATTGTCCTCCAATTATCTCGGTCACGTGACCGCGTCCTCCAATTTTGGGAGCCCAGCAGCTGCGCGGCGTCCACACCTACTGAGCTCTCCCAACGAGATCTCGGTCGTCCTCGCAGTCTCGCTCTGTCGACTCGTTCTGCATTCATTACTCTCTTAGGCATGCGATCATCGCCCATTCTTTGTACTTGCCCTGCAAATTGAAGTCGTTGTAGTTTGAAGATTTTCGAGACTTGCAGCTCAATGTACCTACATTTCATACAACTCATGGTTGTACCAGATGCGCCATCCATCTCGATCGCAAACAGCCCCGAAAATTCGCCGTAGAACCTTACGTTCAAAAGTGTCTAGCATGTTTTCGGAGGCTTGAGTTAGGGTCCATGCTTCGCAGCCATAGCATAGCACTGGTCGTATAATGGTTTTGTACACGCGGAGCTTCGTGTTTCTGTGCACATGCTTCGATTTCATTATGGGGAGAACCGAGAAAAAGGTCTTATTAGCTAACTGTATACGTCGCTTGATTTCGTCAGTCTCATTGGCGTCCCTTGACAGGTTGCAGCCCAGGTAAATGAAGTTGTTCACGAACTCGATGTTGAGGTCCCCCACATTGATGCTCGGTTGTGCAGGTGTCCTTGTCACCGATTGCATCATTATTTTAGTTTTACCCTCGTTAATACGTAATCCAACTTCCTTTGCAGCGGTATCGAGCGTATGTAGAAGTTCTTCTGCGTCAGCCAATCTTCGGGACATGATGTTGATGTCGTCGGCGTAAGCTGCTAATTGTGTCGACTTGATGAGTAGCGTCTTGCTGTTGTCCATATTCATGGCCCGAACAACGTATTCCAGTGCTAGGTTGAAGAGCGTCGGTGCCAGTCCATCGCCCTGTTTCAAACCAGTGCGTGTTTCAAATAGATCAGTAAGTCTATTCTGGATCCTGACTTGTGAGACGGAGTTGGTCATCGTCATCTTTGCCAGTCGCACTAATTTTGCTGGTATACCAAATTGCAGCATGATGTTGTACAGTACTCCACGATCGATACTGTCGTATGCCTGCTTGAAGTCGACAAAGATTTGGTATACGTTTACGTTGTATTCCCAGCACCTCTGGAGTATCAGTTTGACCGAGAAGAGCTGATCGGTTGTGGAGCGACCAGGTCTGAAACCGCTTTGATATTCGCCAATGACTCGTTCTGCGTACGGTTTTATTCTATTTTCCAGAATTTTCGTCAAAATTTTATAGGACGTACAAACTAGTGATATGCCCCTGTAATTCTCACATCGCAGTTTATCTCCCTTTTTATGAATTGGACAGATGATACTTCTGCGCCAATCGTCTGGGATCTCCTCGTTCTCCCATAATCGCAGGAGTAATTGATGTATGGCATCAACTAGACTCGTTCCACCGAATTTTAGCAGTTCAGCTGGAATCTCGTCAACGCCCGACGCTTTATTTCGTTTTAGTGACCACAAGGCGAGATCAACTTCCTCTACTGTCGGGGGTTGAATGGGTGGGCCTAGATCAACAATATCGTCGAGAGCTTCCTGTGTGGGGATGTTAGATGGTCGGTTTAGAAGCTCTTCAAAATAAGAGGCCCATCGTTTGTTAATACCATCGGTGTCGCTGATGATGTTTCCATCCTTGTCCTTACAAAGGCTAGTGGTAGCCGTTCTTAATTGTATTTACTAGTTTGTACGCTTGTCTGGTGTTCCTATTAGCTAAGTTTTCGTTTATGTTCAGCAACTGCTCGTCAAAGTATTTACGTTTCTTACGTCTAATTATTCTATTCGATATTCGCCGTAGCTCGTCATATTTTTCTCTTCTGGCTCTGGTTCCTCGTTGAATCCATTGTCTGTAGGCCTCGTTTTTCGCGTCAAGTGAATTTTTGCATTCTTCTGGCCATGATACAAGGAAGACAAAATATCGCCTTGTGCATGTAGGCTCTCTGAATACCTACGTCATAGGCGCATACAATTGTATGAATACTTGGTTTTTGGCTTTTATGTCTGTAACTATTAATCCTGGGGGGCAAAAGACCTTTTCCATAGTCTTCCACGTGGGCGCCCCCTGGTAACGGCAGTGTTTCAAACCGCTGACGGCCAAGTTTTAGCGGTAAGACATTTGGAAAAAGGCAGATAGCTGTAGCCTGAATGGCTGACCAACACCTAAGCGTCTCAGGTTTAGTAGGATGGAATAGCTTGCGTAGTTGGACCTGCAACATATGATAGTTGCGTGAACTCCAGCAAGCTTATTAAACCATCTGAAGCAGCTATCTTCCAAGGCCATCCCCTGAATGGGGTTAATCGACGTGCTGACAACTCGTCCTTGCAATAACCACTCCATGTCAAGAAACCTGGAACAAAAGCCTCAGATTGGACGGATCAACAACGACGACCACGCAAACGGCTAAAGAATTATTCTTTCGGATCCTGGAATGTACGCTCCATGAACAAACCGGGGGCCGAGAAGGCCCTCCTTCAACAGGTCGAAAAGTACAAACTGAGCATTACTGCAGTCCAAGAAACAAATTGGCTTGGCAGCGAGATTAATGACAAGAAATCGCACACAATTTTTATAAGTGGCAAACCATCGGGCCGCAAGGAGTTTGGAGTAGCATTTATAGTAAACAATCACCTCAAGCCGCACATTACTCACTTCAAACCCATAAATGAACGGCTATGTGCGATTCGCATCAAGACTCGAATCTTCAATTTTTGGCTCATCAATGTGCATGCCTCCACTGAAGTTAAAGAAGACGCAGTAAAAGACGAGTTCTACGCCCACCTTGAGACTCTCTTCGACTCACTTCCAACAAACGACGTAAAATTGCTTATGGGAGACTTTAACGCCAAAGTCGGAAATGAAAGTTGGCACCGGGGGACCACTGGAGGCCACAGTCTCCACGAAGAATGTAACGACAACGGCCACCGACTTCGCCTGCAGTAGGAATCTGGTCGTAAGCTCTACGTGTTTCCCGCATCGATGCATTCACAAGCAGAACTGGAAATTCCCAGACGCACAAACTGTCAACCAAATTGGTCACGTTCTCATTTGCAAGAGATGGGCGTCTAGTGTACTAGACGTCCGCTCCTATCGAAGAGCAAACTGCAACTCAGATCATCACTTGATGAAGACGACCTACAGATGTAGAATTTCCTCAGTGTACCAATCGAGAATTAGCCCTCCCAAAATCTTCGCAGTTGATAAGCTTCTGACTGATGCTACGGCGGTGGCGTATACTGCCGCCGTTGAGGAAAGACATCACCCTGCTACACAACATCAGCAACACAGGCGTCCATGGGTTCTGGGAAAAACTCAAGGGTACCATCAAAGAGGTCACAGAAAAGGTCGTGGGATATAAACCCGGCTAGCGCGAAATGACTGGTTCGACGAAGAATGCAAAAATTCACTTGACGCGAACAACGAGGCCTATAGACAATGGATTCAACGAGGAACCAGAGCCAGAAGAGAAAAATATGACGAGCTACGGCGAATATCGAATAGAATAATTAGACGTAAGAAACGTAAATACTTTGACTAGCAGTTGCTGAATATTAACGAAAACCTAGCTAATAGGAACACCAGGCACGCGTATAAACCAGTAAATACAATTAAGAATGGCTATCAACCCAGGACTAGCCTCTGTTAGAACAAGGATGGAAACATCATCAGCGACACCGATGGCATTAACAAACGATGGGCCTCTTATTTTGAAGAGCTTCTGAACCTACTATCTAACATCTATAGTCGATCTAGGCCCACCCATACAACCCCTGACAGCAGAGGAAGTTGATCTCGCGTTGCGGTCACTAAAAAGAAATAACGCGCCGGGCGCTGACGAGATTCCAGCTGAACTACTAAAATTCCGTGGAAAGGGTCTAGTTAATGCCATACACCAATTACTCCTGCGAGTATGGGAGGACGAGGTGATCCCAGACGATTGGCGCAGAAGCATCATCTGTCCAATTCGCATAAAGGGAGATAAACTGCGGTGTGAGAATTACAGAGGCATATCACAGACGTCTTTTGCTTCATACCTGAGAAGGTCCTGCTGGTCATGTAATACCAAAACAGTCCGTTTGCTTGGTTGTGCTTAGAATCACCCAAGGAAAGTATTTACCAAATTTAGTTGATATCAAACTACTGACCAAAAATGAACATAGAATGAAGCACTACCGGCTCAGCTCGAAATAAAAAATGGTGTCCATCCATTTGAGAGTTCATTTAATTACATCTGAATTTCAATTGTTTTTACAAATCCGAGACCCTGGGGATTGATCCCCTTAATCTCCCCCCTCTATTTAGGCCACTGGACTGACTGTTGGGGGTAGCAACCCCTTAAGCAGCGGAGCTGGCATAGTTCACGCAAGGGGAGTGCGAGATCACCTCAATTTTAAAATCCACTATTAGTCAAAGAAAGAATATTCTTTTCCTGAGAAGGTTCCAAGCCGCAAGCCACAAACGGTTCGCGACCACTACACAACCACATCAATCTCGTAGAACGTGCGGAAAAAGTTCCACTGTCCTATTAAAACTGACGTGAGTTCGGTGGTGGCCGCAAACCATTTGGATCATTCTGCATAAGGAAGCGATTGGTGGTGGACGTAGTCGGGTCGTGATCGTCTTTTTTTAACAGAGTATAGTGGTTGAATCGGATCGATCATCGTGGTCGGCCATTGTGGCGTTCCTTTTTGTGGAGTTCTTCTTAGTTGGTGAGATTATTCCATATTTGCATTCCGGGGTTGATTAGTTCCATCTTTAAACAAGTTGTAGTGTTGTTTTTTTTTCTAGTTAATACTTGGTACATAGAACGAATAGTGGTTGAGTGGTTTTAGGTTAGGTGTTAGGATGGAGGAACCGGATCCCCCGGACACCCGGGGGGAAAGTAAAAAGAAGAAAAAGACTTCGGGTGGGCAAAGATCGAGGGATGTAACCCCCGTAAAAATGATTGGAATAATAGATTCAGTGGATAACACCAATGGATCTAAAAATAAAAACATGATTGACACACACGTGGTCGGTGACGCCCAGCATGCGGAAAAAAATACCGCTAAGTCATGTGACGACAATAACGGAACCAGTAACCGTACTAAGAAGACATATAATTATCAAGAAGACTCAACTGAGAAAGAATTTGTCGTCATGATCCAAAATATCGAGGATAAGAGGATATCGGAAATGGTACTTAGCGATTTCCTGGATCACTGCCGGGTTAGGGGACTAGTAAATATCCAATACGCAAATTTCCGGTCGGCCAAAGTGACGTTCAATAATCCCAAAGATGCCAACACGATTTTATCTAATCCGACATTAACAACCAATGGATACAAGGCGTATATCCCTCAAAATTGTATCTCTTGTTATGGCATCATCCGAGACGTACCTAATTGCATATCCGAGGAAAACTTAATGGAAAAACTCCATGGTGCATGTCGCGTCCTTAGCGTTTATCGGTTCAACAGAAAAGATAATGACGGAAACATCGTGCCAACTACGTCAATTAAGGTTGAGTTCGAATCGCTTAAACTTCCAAGTATCATATACTACGGTCATGCGCTCAAGAGGGTAGAATATTTCATCCCAAGAGTACGCTTATGCTACAATTGCGGCAGAATTGGACATGTAAGCAAATTCTGCAAAGCAAAGGCGAGGAAATGTTTGAAATGTGGTTCAGATTTTGACACCTGTAATCAAACTTGCACCAATATTCTGTGTGTATTATGCGGATCTGATCAACATAACTTCTTCAACCCTGACTGCCCCAAGAGAAAACAAGAACAAAAAACGTTGGAAATCATGACGGTGTCTAATAAGTCAAGGAAAGAAGTACTCGAGGGAAACTATAGTAATTACTATAGTATATTAGGTTCTAAAAAATATGTGAGTGACTACCCGAGTGTAACAGAAGCCATGGCAAACAACAGGAAACAAGCACAAACTAATAATCGAAACCAGGACATTTTTAGAAACAGAGTTGAAGATGCCAATAAAGTCCAACTAGGAAAGAGGTCCTTTGCAACAGTAGCCAAAATGGACAAATACGAAAAACTAAGACAAGGACACGAGGACATCATCAGACCCGTAACAGTACCCAATCAACTTGCCTTCATGTATCCAAACGGTAACAAAGAGAGTCTAACAAAGTATCATAATACCAATTCGAATATGAATTACCATAATACCCCTCAACCAACGGAGCCTTACGCGAGGTATAATCTGACACAAGTAATAATAAATTTGGAAAATAAATGTAAGAATCTACTGGAATTTATTGAAAATAACTGGGACCCTAATGACCCCAACATAAGGGCGTTCATTAGTAACTTTTCTAAAGAAGCAAGTATAGGCATTACGCAAAACGATAATCTAGATACAAACAGATTAAAAAGGCAGTGTACAAACCACAATGAAGTGTGTTCAATTGAACATACAGGGACTGGGAAATAAGAATAAAGATACATTTGAATCATTTTGCCATCAGCATAAAATTGACATAGCATTAATTCAAGAAACATTATTAAACCCTAATAAATTTAAACCATATTTTAGCAACTATTATTCTTTTTTTAACGATAGAAGTGATGGTTACGGTGGAGTGGCCATCCTGATCGTTAAAAAAATTAGATGTAAGGCAATTGAATTACAGAATCCTTTGAATTTTATTGTCGTCGAAACGACAAATCTCCCAGAGAATTTTATTATTTTAAACTTTTATATACCCCCTTCGAGAAATAAGGAGGAAGAAAGGGTATTTACAACCAACCTTACAGATTTATTCTGTAAAATCCGGAACTACAGTAACAAAAATCTATTATGTGTGGGAGACTTCAACGCTCACAAATTGGACTGGGGCAGTAGATTTGATAATAATAGGGGTGTTGTCTTGGATAATTTAACGGCAGATTGTGGCCTCAACATCTGCAACAATGGTGCATCAACATTCATCACTAACAATGGGAGACCATCGGTATTGGATGTCACGTTTACTAACCGTATGGACCTTATTAAAAACTGGCACACATTGAATGTGAGGATATTTGGTTCCAGGCACATCCCTATTATTTTTCACATACATAATAGAACTCCCATTAAGAAAAAGAAAATCGTGAACTACTCTATCCTGAAAAACAATATGGAAAAGATCGAGTTCGAAAATGATATCAACAGCTTTAATAAAGCCATGAAACGCTCGATTAAGGAGGCTACTTTCTTTGTCGAGAAAAATTCGTATACCCCAAAAAAATGGTGGAACAACAACCTGAAAGCCTTATTTTTGGAGCTGAAACAAACATCTGCTAAATTTAAGCTGAATAACAATTTCGAAAATCTCTTAGCACTACAGGAGGCCAAGTACATTTGGAAGAGGGCGGTTAGAACAGAAAAAAGAAAAACCTGGAAGGAGACAATTAACCGTATGAACCTGTCCAAAGATCCTAAAGAGATGCATGAGCTGTTTAAGAACGTCCAACATACTTTCTTTTCTCAGAACGACTGTGGCACTTGGGTAACTGAGAGAAAGATAGAATTCTTAAACCTTTGTAAACCTAGTCGACCATTGACTGCGTTAGATGACCACCATCTGGATAATGAACATGACAGCATTGAATTTGATACCTCGGATCTCTTATGGGCATTACATAATAAGAGCAATAACTCAGCGCCCGGGGTTGATGGGATCTCATACAAACATATAAAAATGATGAATGCTGATGCCAAAAGTAAATTTTTAGAAATCCTAAACAATTACTGGGAATCCAAAACAATTCCGGCACTTTGGAAAATCATAAAAATTATTCCCATTCCCAAACCCAATAGAGATTTAAATCTTATTCAAAACTACCGCCCTATTTCATTACTGAGTGTCCCACTGAAACTAATCAACAAAATGGTGTTAAACAGAATAACTCAATTCATCAATGAACACCAAATATTATCAAAAAATTCATATGCTTTTAGGCCCAAAAAAGCCACCACACACTGTATTAATGACCTCATTAACACTGTTCAAATTAATAAAACCAATAAAATGGTCTCTGTGTGTGCTGTATTTGATATAAGCCGTGCATATGAGAATGTGGACCGATCTAAACTCCCCCAAACCATGAGTCGGCTAAACATTCCACCTGATATTACTAGTTGGATGAACCAGTTTCTAAGGGATCGACTGTTGATCCTTGATGAAGTTCAGCTGGTGGTGGATAATGGACTGCCTCAGGGCAGTTGCCTTAGTCCAACGTTATTCAACTTATACACCAATGAAATTCATGAATTGTCAGACGAATTCAATATCATATACCAATTTGCTGATGATTTCTTATTGCTTTCTCGGGGGAAAAATACCCAGGAAGCCATAGATAACCTTGAATTATTTGCATCAAAGTTTATTAATACATTAACTAACCTTAAGCTTCCGGTTAATTTTGAGAAATCTCAATTTTTTATTTTTTCTAAAGCTAATTGCTCACAACGTAATATTTACGTTAATAATCAAACCATCACGAATTCTAACAAACTTAAATATCTTGGATTCTTTATATCTTGGAACCTATCGGTTCTTCCCCATTATCATGAAGTAATAAAAAAAAATAATTTTAATAAACTAACTTTTAATGTAATTAATAAGCAAACTGAAGGTCTACATCCTAGCAAGGCGCTCACCTTGTTTAGGACCCACATTCGTCCCAAAATTGAGTATGCGAGAACAACTACGGCTAATATGAATACCACAACTACCAACAAGGTAACATCCTACTTCAATCCATTTCTAAGGAAATGTCTAGGGGTCACCCCATCCACCCCGATAAATGCACTTTACGTGTTGGCCAATGAACTTCCGCCGACTCTTAGAGGGCTATGGCTCACGGCCAAAGAAATGGCAAAAAGAATTACATTCGAGCCAGAGTTTGTGGAATTATGGATTGAGAATGCGTTCCTTGAAAATATTGAGTCTAGTTATGGGGAATGCTGGAGGATATTTGGCGATATTCTTAGAGACCTTCCACATATTAAAAATAACACCCCTGCGAATAAAATACTCATCTTTAATAAGGAAAAAAAAATTAATATTGCAAGTGATGAGGATTTATTAAATGACAACCTGGGTTCCTTGCTGGGGCTCGTTCTGGATCCAAATGAAACCGCAATTTTTACCGATGCATCCAAAGACACGACCTCTGTGGGGGCGGCGTTTATTAATGAGTCTGATGAAGCCGTGGGTAAGTTCAGCTTACCTGCTGATACTTCAGTAGTGGAAGCGGAATTAGTAGCTATACTTAAAGCAGTGCAACATGCCGCTAACAGGAACCTTCCATACGTATCTATCTTCACAGACAGTAATGTGGCCTGTGATATCGTTAATAAAGAAGACTGTGATTCTCCAACTGCACAACTAATCAAAGAAACGGTCCATTCATCAAATATAAATCGACTGATTTTAATATGGATCCCGTCCCATAGAGGTCTGACATTTAATGAACGAGTGGATAGGTTGGCGAACGAAGCCAGATTAGATGGAACTCCATTCACCCCATCATTCTCACTAAATCAAGCCTTGAGTATAATTAAAGAACGTATCTTTAGGAGATGGCAAGAGGAGTTCGACCTCACATCTGGAGAAAAAGGGCGATTCTTTCACAAAATCATTAATAAGGTAGATAATGAAAGCTGGTATAAAAAGATTAAATTCAAACATACTAAACCAAAAATCATTAAAATAGCTAATCGCCTTATTATCAATCATAGTTACAACAAAGCTTTTTTAAATAAAATTAATAAGATCCCGTCTCCAGATTGCATTCACTGTAATGTGCCTGAAAACAACTACCATATAATAATGGAATGCCCTAGATATTACAGTATGCGAGCTAAGTTCCCGATCCTAAATAGAATTAATAATGGTTTTGCTGATTCCCTAAAGGAAATAGGCCCGGAGGGTTGGGTAATATTAGCATATGAGATCGAAAAAAGAAATATCCCTTTCTGACGAAGAAGTAGTCATTTTTCTTTCCTTTTCTGGCCAAAGACCTATCAAACACTAGTCATAAGATATTAAAGTTTAAATTATTTGTTGTCTGAAATAAGATGGAATCAGTCGATCATTTGGAATCTTGGATGAATCTCTGAGAACAGTAAAATATTTTGTACTATGTTTTGTTTTTTTTCACGTTGATCTATCTCTTAATCAATATACTACCGGTTTCGCGTTCGTTAATTGTCCGTATCGAAGTTGTTACACTTAATCGGGAGTTACTACGAAAACCATAGTTTCGCGTTACAAGATGGCTATACAATCCTTATAGGATTCAGCCAACCCGAACACATATACGCATCGCCTGTGCGGTTCAGATCACTGAGCTTATATCAGGGTTTATGCACGTGTGTTCAAAGGAGAAGGAAAAAAAAAAAAACCATTTGGATCGGCGCGACGTGTGTCGAGCTTTAGAAAAGTAACAATCGACTCCTTCGTGGGAGACCTAAGCCGGTGCAACTTTCATTTCAATACTTATCCGTTGCAAATTACCTCCACTCCACCTGAAATTAAATGTTACCACAATAAGAAACGCATAGAAGTTTATTTTCGATTTATTTACAGGTTCTTTTTTGGTACTATATAATCTCCAGTACACTTGTTTTCATCTTTCGATTGCCACCCGATCCAAATTTCAAATTGACGACTGAACTGGATTAGTGCTGAAATTTGTGGAAAGGAATAATACATAATTAGAATGTGAAAGGAACATCTTTAAGTTAAAGTCGGATTTGATTTTGTTCTCAGAATTTTGGTTTAGATATGAGGTTATCAGCAAATATGGTTATGAAGACCGTCATGATTTTTTCATCATTGTTGCGAGTTATAGGAAAATAATACTTTCAGAATGCTTGATGCTCACCTCACGAATTTCGATCCATAATCTGAAACTGCCCACCAGGCTAAGAAATACCATCGATTCGCGGTCAAATCAAATCACGTTGAATTTGCTAGCAACATTGCTCGACTTGGAGTAGTCGAGTCCATCTGCGAATATTAACTTTTTATTAAATATCATACAATTTAGAAAAGTAGGTTTTCACGACACTTACCATGTGGATTAACGTTAACGAATAATAATTCAACACCTCACGGCTCCTAGCACCGATTTTTAACGGACACACCAGAAACGTGCTCGCTGTTCGCCCGCCAAAAGTCAACTGGACTGACGTGACTTGTGGAACGTGAAACGGAAATGATGCTCGCTCCGAAAATTCACCACAGTTTACACGACATCTGTTAGTTCAGATCGATAAATCTCAACGATTTGTTTGAATTTGAATGTATCAGTTCATGGAAGAGGCCAGTAAAATCAAACCAATTTGAGGGCTTTTTAATAAAAATTAGGGAAAGATCCGGAAATTATTTTAATTCCTTCTATAAGTGAATACATGGAAACTGATTTTGCACAGTCGCAGCTGAGCTGAACTTTTGGTGGGCGAAAATCAGAGAAATTCGAGTTCTTCTTTTAATAGTATCCTTATAACTCCTAAATGGTGCCTCGGATAAAGAAAAGTCGTAGGAGCAAATTAAAGAGCGTTGAATTTTAGAAATAGCGGATGATAAGCTTATAAGTTCACACTATCAGTTTCCTACGAGTGGAAATTTTGTAGGATACACTGACGAAAATCTTGTAGGGAAAACGGACGTAGGAATTATAGGTACTAACGATAATTTGAAGCGATGTCGAGAAACTGTAGAAATAACTGACGATAATTTGAAGCGCCGACTAGAATCTGTAGGAACAACTGACGATGACCTGAAGTCCAGAGATACAAAAGGGAACCATTTGATAGTAACGCACATTGGTCGGCCATCGCAACAATACATCGAGAAGAGATCAACAAGTCAATAGCAAGCTTAGGTTCGAATCCAGTGCTCTCGTCCATACCACCAACGATATCTCAGGAAGAGGAAAGACTTCCGAGAGCTACGAGAACAACACTCGCCCAACTTCGGTCAGGCTGGTGTTCGCGACTGAACTCCTACCTATCTCGCATAGACCAGGACGTCTCAAACATCTGTCCTGCTTGTAACGGAACCCCTCACGACGTAAACCATATCTTTCACTGCACAGCTGCGCCCACTCACCTGACTCCTAGATCGCTGTGGGAGAACCCAATAGAGGCAGCTAACTTCCTATCCCTCAACACCGCGGATGAAGACGAAACCGTAGACATGTAACAAACACATCGAATTCTGACCATTGCTACAACAACAACAACAACCTGAAGTGCTTGCGATTTTCTTCGGTTTGCCCTACAGATTCTAATTAGCGAGTCAAATTGTCAGTTATTCCTACAAGATTTTTCCGATAGGAATGATTAGGAATGATTTTGGTTAGATGGAAAGGAAGTGAACAAAATTAATAAAACGTTAGGCCTTCTCACTTCCTTCCACCCCATGGTCACAGGCACCGGCAAATTTACAAGCTACTGGTAAATTCGCACTATATAGTCAAGTTCATTAGCTAACAAGCAGGTAACACAGCTTGTGCGAAGCAAAATTTCGCTGCTCGCTGATATGTGGGCTACCTACCAAGTAAATTAATTGTGTGTAATCATAAGTCTGTTTGACTACCAGCGTTTCGGGTTCGAGTCCCGTCCACGACGACGCTCGTGGTCATGGATGTGCAAGAGGTGCATGCTGGCAACTGTATTCTCCGAAACTAGTTTATGCCGTCGAAACGTCAACTGGGCCACATAGAACAGTTGACGCGCAATGCCCTACAAGGGGTTCGGGCAATTGAGAGAGAGAATCATAAGTCTAGTTGGCTAGTGAAATCGCTACGATTACGAATATCAAGGTAGTTCATGCTAATGCAACCTTCTGCTAGTTGGCTACCGAGCGAGTGTCTTGAACCGAATGACATTCGAATCAAGCGCATACATTTTTGATGCTTTTGATGACGTCTGCCACCGTTTTAGAAATACCCAAATGGTCTTCCATCTAATTTTGCCTTGAGTTGACTATTGCCTACTACCATGCAAAGACCGAACATTACGCATACGACTTATTTTTAACAACAGGCACAGGTAGACAGACTAGCTATTCCCTGTGTAACTAATCAAATCCTTGGGGTTATGTATTAGAACTGTGAGCAAATCCTTCGGCTATTTTTCCTTTAGGTCTGTTATAGACTTCACATACATATATAAAAGTGTGCACTTTCAGCATAATAATAGTGAAATTGCTTGTCGACACGGCAGCTAAAACAAATTGTCGGTGAGAATTATGGACGCACACAGCCTGAACTTCTGCATAAAATACAACGGTAGTTTCGACCGGGTCACTTTGTAGTGAAGACGTGTCAACCAATGTGTCAAAAAATTTGGTCATCATCATCATCATCGTGGCGCGACAGCCCGACGTCGGGCCTTGGCCGACTGGATCATTGTCCTCCAATTATCTCGGTCACGTGACCGCGTCCTCCAATTTTGGGAGCCCAGCAGCTGCGCGGCGTCCACACCTACTGAGCTCTCCCAACGAGATCTCGGTCGTCCTCGCAATCTCGCTCCGTCGACTCGTTCTGCATTCATTACTCTCTTAGGCATGCGATCATCGTCCATTCTTTGTACATGCCCTGCCCATTGAAGTCGTTGTAGTTTGACGATTTTCGAGACTTGCAGCTCATCGTACATTTCATACAACTCATGGTTGTACCGGATGCGCCATCCATCTCGATCGCAAACAGCCCCGAAAATTCGCCGTAGAACCTTACGTTCGAAAGTGTCTAGCATGTTTTCGGAGGCTTGAGCTAGGGTCCATGCTTCGCAGCCATAGCATAGCACTGGTCGTATAATGGTTTTGTACACGCGGAGCTTCGTGTTTCTGTGCACATGTTTCGATTTCATTATGGGGAGAACCGAAAAAAAGTCTTATTAGCTAACTGTATCCGTCGCTTGATTTCGTCAGTTTCGTTGGCGTCCCTTGACAGGTTGCAACCCAGGTAAATGAAGTTGTTCACGAACTCGATGTTGAGGTCCCCCACATTGATGCTCGGTTGTGCAGGAGTCCTTGTCACCGATTGCATCATTATTTTAGTTTTACCCTCGTTAATACGTAATCCAACTTCCTTTGCAGCGGAATCGAGCGTATGCAGAAGTTCTTCTGCGTCAGCCAATCTTCGGGACATGATGTTGATGTCGTCGGCGTACGCTGCTAATTGTGTCGACTTGATGAGTAGCGTCTTGCTGTTGTCCAACTTCATGGCCCGAATAACGTATTCCAGTGCTAGGTTGAAGAGCGTCGGAGCCAGTCCATCGCCCTGTTTCAAACCAGTGCGTGTTTCAAATAGATCAGTAAGGGCGCGTTGACATGATCAAACTACGATTTGACAAACTAGCATTTGATGAAAAGTTGAGCACCGTCCAACTACGGTTTGACAGAAGCACAAGACATCAAACCAGTTTGACAAGGGATTGACACGTTCAAGTAGGTGGTTTGTCAAACCGTAGTTTGATCGTGTCAACGCGCTTTAAGTCTATTCTGGATCCTGACTTGTGAGACGGAGTTGGTCATCGTCATCTTTGTCAGTCGCACTAATTTTGCCGGTATACCAAATTGCAGCATGATGTTGTACAGTACTCCACGATCGATACTGTCGTATGCCTGCTTGAAGTCGACAAAGATTTGGTATACGTTTACGTTGTATTCCCAGCACCTCTGGAGTATCAGTTTGACTGAGAAGAGCCGATCGGTTGTGGAGCGACCAGGTCTGAAACCGCTTTGATATTCGCCAATGACTCGTTCTGCGTACGGTTTTATTCTATTTTCAAGAATTTTCGTCAAAATTTTATAGGACGTACAAACTAGTGAGATGCCCCTGTAATTCTCACACCGCAGTTTATCTCCCTTTTTATGAATTGGACAGATGATACTTCTGCGCCAATCGTCTGGGATCTCCTTGTTCTCCCATACTCGCAGGAGTAATTGATGTATGGCATCAACTAGACTCGTTCCACCGAATCTTAGCAGTTCAGCTGGAATCTCGTCAGCGCCCGGCGCTTTATTTCGTTTTAGTGACCGCAACGCGAGATCAACTTCCTCTACTGTCGGGGGTTGAATGGGTGGGCCTAGATCAACAATATCGTCGAGAGCTTCCTGTGTGGGGATGTTAGATGGTCGGTTTAGAAGCTCTTCAAAATAAGAGGCCCATCGTTTGTTAATACCATCGGTGTCGCTGATGATGTTTCCATCCTTGTCCTTACAAAGGCTAGTCCTGGGTTGGTAGCCGTTCTTAATTGTATTTACTAGTTTGTACGCTTGTCTGGTGTTCCTATTAGCTAAGTTTTCGTTTATGTTCAGCAACTGCTCGTCAAGGTATTTACGTTTCTTACGTCTAATTATTCTATTCGATATTCGCCGTAGCTCGTCATATTTTTCTCTTCTGGCTCTGGTTCCTCGTTGAATCCATTGTCTGTAGGCCTCGTTTTTCGCGTCAAGTGAATTTTTGCATTCTTCGTCGAACCAGTCATTTCGCGCTCGCCGGGCTTTATATCCCACGACCTTCTCTGCGACATCCTTGATGGTACCCTTGAGTTCTTCCCAGAACCCATGGACGCCTGTGTTGCTGATGTTGTGTAGCATAGGTGATAGTTTTTCCTCAAGGGCGGTAGTATACGCCACCGCTGTAGCATCACTCAAGAGCTTATCAACCGCAAAGATTTTGGGAGGGCTGATTCTTGACTGGTGCACTGAGGAAATTCTACATCTGTAGGTCGTCTTCACCAAGTGATGATCTGAGTCGCAGTTTGCTCCTCGATAGGAGCGGACATCCATGACACTAGACGCCCATCTCCTGCAAATGAGGACGTGGTCAATTTGGTTGACGGTATGTGCGTCTGGAGACTTCCAGGTCTGCTTGTGAATGCGTCGATGCGGGAAACACGTAGAGCTTACGACTAGATTCCTGCTGCAGGCGAAGTCTATAAGTCGCTGGCCGTTATCGTTACATTCTTCATGGAGGCTGTGGCCTCCAGTGGTCCCCCGATGCCAGCTTTCATTCCCGACTTTCGCGTTAAAGTCTCCCAGCAGCAATTTGACGTCGTTTGTTGGAAGTGAGTCGAGGAGAGTTTCAAGGCGGGCGTAGAACTCGTCTTTTACTGCGTCTTCTTTAACTTCAGTGGGGGCATGCACATTGATGAGCCAGAGATTGAAGAATCGAGTCTTGATGCGAATCGCACACAGCCGTTCATTTATGGGTTTGAAGTCAGTAATATGCGGTTTGAGGTGATTGTTCACTATAAATGCTACTCCAAACTCCTTGCGGCCCGATGGTTTGCCACTTGTAAAAATTGTGTGCGATTTCTTGTCATTAATCTCGCTGCCAAGCCAATTTGTTTCCTGGACTGCAGTAATGCTCAGTTTGTACTTTTCGACCTGTTGAAGGAGGGCCTTCTCGGCCCCCGGTTTGTTCAGGGAGCGTACATTCCAGGATCCGAAAGAATAATCCTTTATTCGTTTGCGTGGTCGTCGTTGTTGATCCGTCCAATCCGAGGCTTTTGTTCCAGGTTTCTTGACATGGAGTGGTTTTTACAAGGACGAGTTGTCAGCACGTCGCTTAACCCCATTCAGGGGATGGCCTCGGAGATAGCTACTTCAGATGGTTTAATAAACGTGCTGGAGTTCACACAACTATGCAGCAGGTCCAACTACGCAAGTCAATCCATCCTACTAGACCTGAGACGCTTAGGTGTTCGTCAGCCATTCAGGCTACAGCTATCTGCCTTTTCCAAACTGTCTTATCGCTAAGACATTGGTAAATTAATTAAAAACATTTTCATGTTTACTGTTACGGGCCCGCTCGAAGCTCCGGATTTTTTTTTTAACAAAAGCACTACTACTTTCAGTATAATTTTTAATTAATTAGGCGAACGTGCTAATTGTTCCGTTATCCGGACTTCGTGAACTCAACAAAGACCGCCCCAAACAGCTATTCAAATAATGGAGATGATAGCAAGAAAATGCCAACATTTGACAACGAAGCGAAAGAAACGCAGTTTGTTCTCGATCTTTATATTAAGAATGAGAATGTGAATAATAATAATAAAATGCAATTAAAAATAAAGCAACAAATTTGTATATGTAATAAGTGTAAATGTATTTTCTTTATAGTACATAATAAAAAATAACCCTAGAAGACATCAAACGAAATATATTTAGTACTGCCATCTGAAAAGCGAAAAAAAAAGAAACGTTAATATGAAAATTAATTTAAATCAAAGTTCATAAGTTATTACAATTTCACAACTTTGTCCTTCCCGGCCGATGCAACTCTGGATCCGTCGGGAGCCCAATCCACGCCAAAAACTTCATCAGCATGACCAGGCAATTCCTGAGCCAATTTCTTTGTCTGTACACTCCAAACTACCATTGAAAAGAAACTTTTGGGTTAGCAAATCAATTAGTCGAACGTCTCGAATTACCTTTGAGCGTTGAATCCTTGCTACCGCTCACTAATAGTCGTGAGTCTGCCGACCAAGCCACAGTGTACACAGCCTGAACATGTCCTCTGAGAGCGCAAATGAACTGTCCATCATTGGCTCGCCACAGCCTAACAGACTTGTCGAAAGACGCCGATGCAATGATCTTAACATCTGGCGAATATTTAACATCGTTAACGACATTCTGATGACCCGTTAATCGTGCAATGCATTTCGATTGATCCGATTTCCATAAATACAATGTAAAATCGTCCGAGCAAGAAACCAATGACTCAATTCCATCCGGACAAACTTTATTGTATCGTTGTAAGGCCATTTGCTTCATGTCGCTCTCTGTTATATGCAATTTTTAATTAGGTTGGAGTCTCCAGGGCTGGGTTTATGAAACAGACTTACCTTCAATCTTAGCATATTTCTTGTCGCGATCCATTACTGGGTGAAACGGACCGGTGCGAAGTACATAGTCGGTATTTAAGGCTAGTGAATTAACCCAATGAGCATGACCAGTCATGGTACGACAAAGTGCACCATCTTTTGCACGCCACACTTTTATTGTGCGATCTTTTGAACCAGTGTAGATAAGACCTGATCCACCCCATCGCACTGCGCTGACGCCAGCTGTATGACCTGAATAAGAAATAAAACTTGCTTTAGAATAAACTACGCTCCACGCTGGATACAAAAGCGATATTTAATTATAGCGTAATGTAATAAAATATAATAATTTCGGAAAATTTGAAAGAATATCCTTGATTTTTAAGGTAATATAAATACTCTGTGAATTACTTATTGGGATGTAAATATATGAACACACGGAAGCTTTTCCTGCCCTTAGAGGTATTAAGAGACGATATTAATTGGCTCGATCTGCATCCGACATTGAGTGAAGTACTAGTGAGGTCAGTAATCTAAATACGTGTACTGTAGATGCTTATGTGCAATTGTAATACGTATTATATATATGCAAAAGACTTGTGAGACAAAGGCAGGACTTCTGACTAAAACTTAAATGAGCCGTATTTAAGTTTGCAACGACACTGCAACCGAACCATTCAATTTTCCACTCCCCGTTGCCATAACCGGACCATTCCGAGTCCCACTCATTATTTTCTATTTTCAGTGCGGTTACGGCGCGCTTGCTGTTGTGGTTCGATTGCGGCGCGATGCGGTGGTATCCATACCGCAGACGGGGCCACTCCCCGTTTCCTAATTCCAGTTTACCACCCCACCCACCCAGAATTTCCATTCTCTACTTGCTGTTTTCCATTTTTCCAGACGGCAAGCAACCTGAGTTCCTCTCATCGTTTCCCATTTTCAATTGATCGACCTCGACTATCCATTACTATGTCGTTGAATTGCTTTACCTAGAGCATCTGAACGTTCCGTTCCAATCGTTACGTTACGCGAAATGCATTCTGATCTCCAGCCAAACGACATATCCATGGAAAAAACTAGTAAATAATCAACAACTGTAAGTTGTATGTATGCGAAAATTCCTCTTCCATGGTCTTCCCCCTGGAACAGCAGTGATCACAGACAATTGCTAACCAATGTCAAGCCGCCAGTGATGGCGGTGCAATGATTTGGTTGAGGTAAACCTTCCCCCTGTGGACAGGGGCGTAAAAATAATACCACGGCCTTCCCCTTTGACGGCCTGTCGTTGAAACCGACAAACAAAGTACACGATGTGTATGCCAGCAACTTGCACTATCCGAAATCTTCTATACCGTCACGAAACGTCAACTATGCCTCGGATAAGGATTGACTCAACGGTTACGACTTTTGGCTATCGTACAATGACAAAGATTGCATTCTGGAATGTGCGTACTTTTCTGGACAATGGATCAGAAGATCCCCAGAACGCACGATTTCTACAGTTAGAGAGTGAATTTCTGAGGTACAAATTAAACATCTTAGAAGTTAGTGAGATAAGATGGTGGAACAGGAGAGAATTTATCTCTCCAACGGGTAGCACTGTAATGTTGTACACCGGTAGAGCTACCGGTAGTGGTCGTGAGTCAGGTGTGAGGCTCCTTTCAACCAGAGCCGCACGAAACTTGCTATCATGGGATCTGGTCTCCGACCGAATCATGACCGACCGACCAACCCGAAAATGTCTTGGCGAAAGACTCCTTCTACGAACAGCTAAACCCCGTTCAGAGCAGAACATCTAAAGGTGACATTATAATGGTTATGGGTGATTTGAATGCTAAAGTTGGCGCTGATAACTATGGGCTCAGACATGTGATGAAAAGACACGGTCTTGGTGATCGTAATGACAACGGGAAAGATTTGTAGAGTTCTGCAACTTTCACAGTCTCTTTATCGGTGGTACTATGTTTGAGCATAAGGACCACCACAAAATTAGTTAAGATTAAAATTAAGTTGTGGGCACTGCGACCATAGGGTCTATTGTGCTATAGCCCTGTAAATCTAGAGTGGGCGATCGAGTTTGATCGATCCCACAAATCTGCTCAGCTGCCCAAGTTTGAAAGAGGCGATCGTTTCCACTTCAGGGAATGCCTCACCGAGACTCTCCAAGCGGCGACGGGCGAGTGCCTCACACTCACAGGGGATGTGCTGAAAAGTCTCATCATTGCTTTCGCAAAAGCGACAGTTGGGGTTAGACACAATCCCCATTCTGTATAAGTGACTCATCAGGGTGGAATGCTCTGAAAGGAGACCGCAAATGATTCTCACTCTGCTTCTGCCAAGGCACACCAATTCCAGGGAGCGCTTGGGTGAGTGAGCTGAAATAAACAATTTCGATTGTCTCAGGCCAGGGAGGTTTTCCCAATGTGCAGTGGTTTCTAACTATTCCTTCTCTCTTATGTGTAATTTACCCTACAAAGAGGGATATCACAGAAGGGTTCAGGCCCTGTAATCGGACTTGCAGAAGCCGTCCTGGCTAGCTCATCAGCGGTTTCGTTACCCGCAATACCAACATGTCCAGGGACCCAATAGATGGTAACTACATATATTAGCAATGCCAATTCTTTGTAGAGCTTTAAAGCAGCTCAGAACCAGTTTCGATGAAAAGTAGAATTTGCTAAGCGCCTTGACTGCAGCTTGACTATCAGACAAAATCAGTTTGTCCTCTGTTGATTGGCGCAGAACACAAAATCAGATCGACCACTTTGCCATTAGTAAAAAATTCAAGAGTTGCCTCCTGGACATGCGAAACAAGAAGGGTGCCTATACTGGGATGGGAAGAGACCATTATCTTATGATCGCTAATGTTCGATTGCGTATTGCAGCCGTGCGCCGTCCTAGCGACGAAAGACCCAGGCGCCACAAATTCAACAGCGCTTCACTAAAAAATCCAGCTGTCTTACAACAATATAACGACAATCTTGCGCAGCTGAGACAACCAGTCACCCAGATAGCGCCATAAATGAAAGCTGGGATACCATAAAAAATGCGTACAATGATAACGCAGATACTATCCTGAGCACAAACCCGGATTACCGGAATAAACCCTGAATGTCCGACGTTTCATGGCAGCGGATTGTTGAAGGAAAAGAACTGACGGTTCGTTTGGCTGCAGCATCAGACGACAATCGAAGCAACATTGAGCTCCTTTACCGTCAGAAAACTCGAGAAGTTCAGCATAGTGTGCGACGCGATAAAAGAGTTTATGCGAATTCTCTTTTAGCCTCAGCAGAAGAAGCCGCAAGATGTAATAAGTTAAAAGCCGTATACAGTGTCATCGAGGAGTTTACAGGTATGTAACTCCTGCCGATATCCGGTGAAGGATAATGATGGAAAGCTACTTATCTTGGAAGAAGATCAAATGAGGCGGTAGAAAGAACACTTCGCCGCGGTTTCGAACCGTGTAACCTCTGGTGAAGTTCCCTCTCATATAAAATAGCTATTTTAGCTAACCATCAAACTGTGCGTATACGGTCCACTGCCCCGACTAAAGAGGAAATAGTCACTGCAATTATTGCACTAAAACGAGGAAAGGCCGTCGGACTCGACGGTATTCCTGCCGAACTTTATCAAGCAGCGTCAAGCGTTACTGTCGATTTGCTGCACCCACTTGTTGATAAAGTCTGGAATACAGAGACTTTTCCCACTGAGTGGAAGGAAGGTTTGATCATCAAACTTCCGAAGAAGAATAGCCTCACAGACTGTAAAAATTGAAGAGGCATTTGTGTGTTTCCTGTCGTTGTCAAGACAATAGCCAAATTCGTCCTGGAAAGACTAAAAGCCCACTTAGAAATCACAATTGATGAAGAATAGGCTGGTTTTCGGTCCGGGTTCTCCTGTGTCGATCACATTAACACCTTGCGAATCATCATCGAGCAATGCGCTGAGTACGATTCTCCGCTTCACTTGCTTTTTATCGATTTCGAGAAGGCCTTCGATAGTGTGAACCGGGATTCAGCGCCAAGACAAAGCTGGGACTGTTTCGCTCCCTGGTACTGTTTGTGCTTTTGTATGGGAGCAGTACATGGAAAGTTTCCGTTAATGTTACCAGAAAGCTGCAAGTTTTCGTCAACACATGTCTTTGTCGAATTTTAAGAATTTTCTGGCCCGAAACAATATCATATGAATCGCTAAGTCGGCGCACGGGACAGATGCCAATCGACGAATTGATACGCAGGCGAAAATGGCAGTGGCTAAGTCACACATTGCAGAAGAGTGATAACTGCATGCCATGAAATGGAACCCCATTCCCGTTCCAACCAAGGCTGACCAAGAGAGGGTCCTAGAATCACATGGCGTCGATCTGTGGCAAAGGATTGTATGGCACTGGGTTAGTTGGGGAGTTGCGCCCACTGCCCAGAACAGAGTACAATGGCGCGCAGGAATGGTTGACGCGCTATGTCCCACTAGGGGTTAAGGCAAAGTAGTAGTAGTAGTAATTTGTCAAAGGACGCCAACAAAACTGAGGAAACTGTGGCCAATTATGCGGCTCCCATATGGTCTGACAATTTATGCGACACTAAATGGAGAAACATGCAGACCTGTCAGAACGCAGCTCTTAGAACTGTCACAGGCTCTCTTAATGTCGGCACAGGACCATCTGCATCAAGAGACCAAAATGATGCCCGTAAAAAGCCACAACACTCTTCTCACCAAGCAGTATCTAGTTGGCTGCTATCGGAATAACCATCCCAACTCAAACCTGATGCACAAGACCCCACCGCCGCGTCATGTTAGACGCAACATGAGGGACCGCGAAAGGGAAATCCAAAGGTTTAAAAGAGTTCCCTTCGATAACCCCAACTATAAGTCGGCCATCACCACGGTGCACAGTGAAGAAATGCTTTCTGCGACCGCGGAACTGAAACCGAACAAGGTATTGAATGCGCAACCACCTGCCATATCCCCAGACGAAGCCCGGCTTCCAAGAGCAACCAGAACCACGTTAGCTCAACTCTGCTCTGGTTGGTGCTCGCGTCTGAATTTATGCCTGTCCCGCATCGACAGTGAAGTCCAAAACTCCTGCCCAGCATGTGGCCTCGCTCCACACGACGTTGAGCACATCTTTAATTATCCAGCAGCCCCCACGCGTTTAACTCCTATTGCGCTATGGGAGAACCCCATGAAGGCAGCTGCTTTTCTCCACCTGGACACAGAGGATACAAACCGGGATAATCAGAATTTTTGACACACACCTATATCTGAGCTCGAAGCGCCGCTACAACAACAACAACAAACTGACGAAATCAAGCGACGGATACAGTTAGCTAATAAGACTTTTTTCTCGGTTCTCCCCATAATGAAATCGAAGCATGTGCACAGAAACGCGAAGCTCCGCGTGTACAAAACCATTATACGACCAGTGCTATGCTATGGCTGCGAAGCATGGGCCCTAACTTAAGCCTTCGGAAACATGCTAGACACATTCGAACGCAATGTTCTGCGGCGAATTTTCGGGGCTGTTTGCGATCGAGATGAATGGCGCATCCGGTACAACCATGAGTTGTACGACGTAGGAACTGTACGATGAGCTGAAAGTTTCGAAAATCGTCAAATTAAGTACAGTAAGGTACTTAGTTATAAACGGAGTACCCTAAGCTGGATAACTGCCTTGGTCACAGGGCATGGTAATTTTAAGGCTCATCTGGCCAAGATGAAAATCGGGGAAGATGACGTTTGCAGGCTATGCCTGGAGGAGGCCGAGACGGCAGCACACATTGTGTGCGAATGTCCAGCACTGGCTAGCACGAGGTTGAGGATCACAGGCAGGCACACGCTAAGTGTAGAAGCCATGAGTGAACTCAGCTTCAAACAAATGCTAGCAATAACACGGGACTCAGTGGACAATTATCAGTCGACATCTGGAAGCCACTGATGACCGGGAGGGGGCCAAAAGGGACCCAAACGTTAGTGGTCTGCTTCGGCTATCCCCCAGAATATATAATAATAATAAGTACAAAGACTTCAATGGGCAAGGCATGTACAACGAATTAACTATGATCGCATGCCAAAGAGAGTAGTGAACGGACAACGAGTCGACGAAGCGAGAACAACCGAAAGTTCGTTAGGAGCGTTCAGTATATGCGGACGCCGCACGACTAATGGGCTTCCAAGAATGGAGGACGAGATCACGTGACCGCCAAGGCCCGACGTCGGGCTTTCGCGCCACGATGATGATGATGATGAAAATCGATTGAACAGTTAAGAACTTTCACCCTTTAAAAATATCGCCCAAACATCGATATACAACTACATAACTTTGTAACTGTGCAACGTACTCATTCGTGACTGTTTCTGTAGAAGTGTGAAATCTGTAGCAGATGTTCTGAGCCATTAATCCAACTTACTTGACAAAATCAGTTGACATTGTCCAAGAACAGTATCCCATATCCTCACATCGCCATCGCTTCCAGCGCTCGCCAATCGTCTACATTCCGGATTCTGGTGATACGGTTCCCAGCTCAAACAGTTGATCCATTTCTTATGTCCCATCAGTGCTTTGCCCTTCTGTTGTCCTGTTTCCGGGTCCCAAATTATGATGACGCCCGCCTTACATGCACTCGCCAATTTCTTACTGTCCGGCGACCAGACAACGCACAGAACCCACTGCTGGTGTCCTGTGCATGTATAGTGTGGAGTTTCGGTATTCAGATCCCACAACCGAACCGTCGTATCCCCGGAGCCACTCGCCAGATGGAGGCTGTCCGGACTGAATGAAAGCGAGACGACTGCCTCAGCATGCCCGGGCATGGAACTGGTGCATCTTGTGACCGGACGAACTTTGAAGACGGCCTGCGGCTGGTAGACGATATCAATCACATTTTCCGTATCCACTTTCCGCAAGTCCAGTGTGCGTTCCAGCGAGTTCTTGATCTCTTTGTCGTCGGTGAAGAATAGGTAGGGAACCTTCTCCTCGTTCTCTAAAAGTGCGTTCAGGATTAGACCCAATTGTTCGGCCGTAACGCCAGAAGGTAAATCCATAGGCACACCGGCCTCCTCGCCAGTTTCCGAAACGAAACGTGCCTGAACTGTTTGTGGAGCCTCTTTTTTATCCTCCAATTCGGCAGCCATTTTCTGTCGTTTATTATACATTTTATTGAATTGAATTTCACAGGAACGAAGAGCCACTAGAAAACACCACGTGCAAATTTGTCGAATTTGTTTACAACGAGCTGTCAACTCAATCTGATAGCGGGGAAGTCTTCGATCTTCGTTGAGTTTTTCTGAACAACGAAACTTTTTGACGTTCTGTCATATTGCTGTCAGCAGCGTCGATGGTGGATTCACACGTGCTGGCTAAATTTGTAAACAATGTCCCGGTTAATAGTAAAAGGTTTACCGAAAAAGGTGAAGGACATCCGAGTCATTTGTTAGCATCTACTAAACCCGACTCTTTCAGATAACGGAAGAGAAACTTCGGTCGGTTTTCGGAACTAAAGGAACGATCACAGACATTCAGCTGAAGTACACGAAGGATGGAGTCTTTCGGCAGTTTGCATTTGTCGGCTATCGGACTGATGAAGAGGCACAGGCCGCCCTAAAACACTTGAACAACACCTACGTGCAGACCAGTCGCATTAAGGTTGAAGTATGTGCCCCATTGGGATCGCAAGAAAAGCCCAAGGCCTGGAGCAAATATTCGGAGGAGAGCACTGCCTACAAGAAGCAACATGGCATCGAGGACGAGAAGAAGGAAGAGCCGAAACCGGAGAAATTAAAGAAAAATAAACGCCAGGAGCGACTAGCCGAAATTGTAGATAAGCACAAGGATGATCCTGAATTCGCAGAGTTCATGGAAGCGCACACTAAAGATCGAAATGTTTGGGGAAATGATGCTGTGCTCGTGCAGCAGATAACGTCGGCAAAGGGAAAAGAAGAAGACGGTACGTAGGAAATGAATGCAATTATTTTTTATCTCCCTAATTTAAGCCTTATGATAGAGGCATCTATTTATTAGTAGTCTGAATACGTAACACAATTGAGGAGTGCTAAACCAGAAAGTTGTATGTGCCACAAATTCAACTTTACAGGGAACAGATTGATTTGAAAACAATAAGTCTTTTTATATATAATTAATTGGCAATGGTGGACCAATGCTAAAGGTGCGTTTTGCTAGGTACCAATTTGCGTCGTTCGCAGGCGCCGAGCAAGAAGATACATAGAGTGCGTTCAGAAGGTGGCAAAAGAGCAGAAACCGCTCGCGAGCAGCTCCGGAGCTGCTCGGTTTGGAGTCTGCACCTGCTGAACGCTACTTCACCAGCTGACAAATCGACCAGCTGAAAGCTGACGATGACAATTTTAGAAGTCAAGTGCCGAAAAGTGGAAAATACATGAATCCCACGCTGTCCATTACAAAAATCACGAACAACGAGAAAACAAATTCAAAAGCACCCGAAAACCAAAGAATTAGAAGCCGAAAACGGCGAAAACACAACAACCAATTTGATAACTGTCAAAACTCGGAAACTCGCAACATGAGCGTGAGGTTGAAAAAGAAGAAGAAGAACCTGAGCACTGATCAGTGAGCAGAAATATTTCTTGCTCGGTGAAATTTGATCATGCTCACCCGAGCGGAAATTGCTCAGTCACTTCTGAACATGTTCGTTGAGCGGAAGTTGCTCAGTTCCTTCTGAACGCAGCCATACTAATAGTGCTCCACGCTTGATCGCTAATCGCGAACAATATGCGACGATCGTGTCTAACAAAACACACCTTGACCGAGTCAAGCCCAAGCCGCCAGTAATAACGGTGCGATGATTTGGTTGAGGTAAACATTCCCCCTGTGGTGTTGGGCGTAAGAATAATACCACGGCCTTTCCCTTTGGGGGGCAAAAGACCTTTTCCATATTCCCCCCTCGTGGGCGCCCCTGGTAACGACAGTGTGTCAAACGGCTGACGGCCAAGTCTTAGCGACAAGACAGTTTGGAAAAAGGCAGATAGCTGTAGCTTGAATGGCTGACCAACACCTAAGCGTCTCAGGTTTAGTAGGATGGAATGATTTGTGGAGTTGTGTGAACACCAGCACGTTTATTAAACCATCTGAAGCAGCTATCTTCCGAGGTCACCCCATTCAGGGGATGCTGACAACTCGTCCTTGTAAAAACTGCTCCATGTCAAGAAACCTAGAACAAAAGCCTCAGATTGGACGGATGAACAATGACGACCACGCAAACGACTAAAGGATTATTCTTTGTTGTTGTTGTTGTAGCAATGGTCAGAATTCGATGTGTTTGTCTGTTACGTGCCAACAGTTTCGTCTTCATCCTCGGGGTCGAGGGATTGAAAGTTAGCTGCCTCTATTGGGTTCTCCCACAGCGCTCTTGGAGTCAAGTGAGTGGGCGCAGCTGGGCATTGAAAGATATGGTTTACGTCGTGAGGGTTCCGTTACAAGCAGGACAGATGTTTGAGACGTCCTGGTCTATGCGAGATAGGTAGGAGTTCAGTCGCGAACACCAGCCTGACCGAAGTTGGGCGAGTGTTGTTCTCGTAGCTCTCGGAAGTCTTTCCTCTTCCTGAGATATCGTTGGCGGTATGGACGAGAGCACTGGATTCGAACCTAAGCTTGCTATTGACTTGTTGACCTCTTCTCGATGTATTGCTGCGATGGCCGACCTATGTGCGTTACTATCAAATGGTTCCCTTTTATATCTCTGGACGTCTCTTTCAAGGTCCCTCAGGTCGCGCCTGACATGTCTGGGCGGCGGCGTCTTGTCCATGAGATTGAAATTAGGGTGATCACTGCGATAGCAGCCCACAAGGTATTGCTTGGCAAGAAGCTGGTTGTGATCTCTTAAAGGCATCATCCTGGTTTCCTGATGTCGATGGTCCTGGGGTGACATCAGGAGACAGCCTGTAACAATGCGGAGAGCGGCGTTTTGGCACGTTTGAATCTTCTTCCATTGCGTGTCACAGAGATTCTGCGACCACACAGGAGCCGCATAGTTGGCCACTGATCTTCCGACTGCTTTGTACGTGACCAGTAGAGTTTCTTTGTCTTTGCCCCAGGTGCTACCGGCCAGGGCTTTGAGGATCTTATTCCTACTGTGCATCCTATCGCATACAGTTGAGGCATGGGGTGATGATGTGGCCAGGCTATCTAGCGTAACTCCTAGGATTTTAGGATGGTTTATAGTAGGAATAGGATGATTCCCGATCGAGATATCAAGCTGCATCTTGACCTCCTTCGTCCAGGTGGTGAATAGGGTTGCCGAGGATTTGGGCGCTGAGACGGTCAGGTTCTTGTTTATGAAGAACGAGTTTAGTCGTTCAAGATAACCGTTGATGTTTCTGCACATAACCGCTATGTCATTCCCTGTTGCTAGAATGGAACAGTCGTCAGCGTAGGAGATAATATCGATCCCTTTAGGTGGTGCTGGGAGTCCTGAGAGGTATAGATTGAACAAGGTAGGAGATAGAACTCCTCCTTGAGGTACCCCTTGTTTAATCTTCCTAAGCTTTGATTTGCTGTTCCTGAATTCTGTGTAGGATTGCCTGCCAGCGAGATAATTGGCAATCCATTTCACAATTTGCGTCGGAAGCGGTGAACAGGTGATGTCAGACAGAAGCGCTGAATGGCTGACAGTGTCGAAGGCCTTCGACAGGTCAAGCGGCACCAATATTGTTCTTTCACAAGGACGAGCCTGGTTGAGACCATTATGGATACGGGTTGTAATGGCATCCAAGGCCGTGGTCGTACTGTGAATGCTTCGGAAGCCATGTTGGTGATCAGCGAGCTGGATGTGGGCTGTAAGAACGGGGTGGATTAGTGCTTCAAGCGTCTTGGCAACTGGTGACTGTAGAGTTATTGGACGAGAGGATTCGCCGAGTGTCGCTTTCTTCCCAGGTTTTAGTATTGGGATGACTCTCCCTTTTTTCCAGGATTCCGGAACGATCAACGAGGAGATGGATAGATTGTACGTAGCCGTGAGATTGTTGATGGCTGGCAGATCGAGGTGTTTGAGCATAGTCATTGAAATGCCATCTGGTCCCAATGCTTTTGAGTTGTTTGCCCTCCTTATAGCTGCAACTACTTCGTCCGTGGTGAAAACGGGTATGCTATCTGTGGTTCGGTTGTGAATCTGTCTACGGATTTTGCGCTTAAGTCTGTCTGGTGCGGGGTGTTCAATAAATTGTTTATTGAAACGACTTGCGCAGTGGGTAGAGTCACTTGTTGAATATTCACCGAACTGTATGGCGACGTTCCTTTCTTGTTTGGTGGATTGGAGAGGGCACGGACTGTCGACCATAACTTACTCAACCCTGTGGTAAGGTTGCAGTTATTCAGATGGGTGCTCCATTTAGACCTGTGTTCGGCTACCTGTCTCTGGATCTCGCAGTTCATCTCGTGAATTCTGGGTTCATCCGGGCTTACGCTCCTTATGCCGTCTCTTTCGTCTACCAATCTAGCGGCGGTGGTTGGGAAGTTGGGCCGAATTTTCGGAATCCGTCCTGCAGGAATGAACTTCGCAGCCGCTTTGTTGAGGACTTTCCTTATGTTTGATTCGGCCGTGCGAACGTCGGTTGGCGTTGGCAGTGCGAGGAATTTGGCCTTGGTGTAGGAGGCAAAACCGTTCCAGTCAGCCTTATTGTGGTTGACAAACGTGCGGTGTTCAGAAGAAATGATGTTTGATGGTTTGTCAAGCCTTATCACGATTGGTAGGTGATCTGAAGATAGTGTAAGGACCGGTTCCCATTGTGTTTCGTTTATGAGGCTAGCACTAGCAATCGTGATGTCTGGAGAACTGGAACATGTACCGGCGATGCGAGTTGGGATGTCGTCATTTAGGGTACTGAAATCGGAGGCATCAAGCTGTTCAGCTATTGAGATTCCTCTGGCGTCGTTGTTGAGGTTGGAGTGCCGAAGTTCATAGTGAGCATTAAAGTCACCGAGCAGGAGGCGATGTTGACCGGTAAGGAGATGGTTGATATGATGATGGTTAAATATTATAAATTTCGATATCAACATTACCCGATTTTATGGCGATGGTCTGCACTTCCATGGTGTTATGATTACTAAATATCGAATAAACGAATAATCAACAATAATGAAGGCAAGCCCTCCTCCAGCGTTGGTCAACCTGTCTTTTCTGACAATAGCATAGTTGCCATATGTTTTGTGAAACGAGTTGATGTGCAGTTTCGTCTTCTGTATGGGTCCAACTTGGATGCGATGTCTGTCCATAAATGATGCGAGTTCGGCGATCTTGTTCTGCAAGCCATTGCAGTTGAGTTGGACGAGTGAGAGCGTATTGAAGATGGCAGTCGGTGGTGCAGGCGTAAGATTGTGTTGAGAAATCCTATGGGAATTGTTAGCAGGAGTTGTCGGGGATGGCTGTAAACCTGTCTGAGCGCTCGATGGTGTTGGATGTTGGGGCGTGTTAGACGAGGCTGCTACTAGTTGTCCTCTGTTCCTACACTGACTGGCAGTAAAGGAGGAATTCCAGTGCCTGTGATGGTTGAGTCCAGAGCAGTATCTTAGGTGGCACCACTGATTGCACCAATAGCATCTCACCGTAGTCGCGTTTGGGTGCAGCACTCTGTCGCATACGCAGCAGATCCACGGTCCTGGGTTTCTCTCAATACCGGCGCGGAGAAGTAGCACTGAGAGCAGTTGCGCCGAGATGTTTTGCTCCCAGTGAACATAAAAAAAGACGATACGAGGCATGTAACATACAAACACACTTTCCTTCTTGCATTGAAAGTTTTTGGCAGCTCTTGGCCCTTGTAAAACGGGTGGCTCCGGTGCGTAGAACCGGCTGCCGCAGGAACGTTGAAATATATTGGCCACGTTAGGCTTACAATCAAATTATCCTCAACTTTTACAAATAAGGTTTTGCATTTGGAGCGTCTGTTGCAAAGATCTGTGAGCTAGAAAAGCGATAAAGTGTAATTTTTCTCCGAAGCCTCGAAAATTGTCGTTGTTTGACTATCAATTTGATTACGCTACTGAACCGAATTTCAACTTTGAGCAGTGAATTGAACGAATTCAACGCTCTTTAATTTACTTCTACAAGCTTTTTCGATCCGAGGCACTATTTAGGAGTTATAAGAATAATATTAAAAAAAGGGCTCAAATTTCTTGGATTGTCGCCCACCAAAAGTTAAGCTCACTTTCTACGACCGTGCAAACTGCAAACTTAGTTTCCATGTATTCAGTATTTATAGAAGGGATTAAAATTATTTCCAGATCTTTCCCTAATTTTTATTAAAGATCCCCCAAATTGGCTTAATTTTACTGACCTATATTACCAAATTTATCATTTCAGTCGGAAAGCCCAAACCTGCTCCAAAGAGTGGCAAAACTATCTCAGAAACGACTTCGAAGTCCGATGAAACCGATGATGAAAACGAAAGTTTAGCTGGCGAAGATAATTCAGAAAATGAACCGGATGAAGATACAAAACCGGCTGAAAAAGAAATCAGTGATATGGAATACATGAAATCCCTTATGAAATCCTCTGCTCAGAACACTCAAGACACGCCCTCCAAAAACCCACCCAAAGACGCGTCCAAGTCTAAAAAGGGTGTCGATTTGCTCACCATAAAAATGCACAACATCCCCTACAAAGCAAAGCGTCAAGATATCCTTAAATTCTTCAAACCGGTCAAACCTTACTCGGTTCGTTTACCGACAAAAGTGCACGGCTTCTGCTATGTTGGTTTTAAGACACAAAAAGAATTCGACAAGGCCATGTTGAAAAATAAAAGTTTCATAAAAGGAAAACAAATTTTCTTCTCTGATTTCACGGAAAAGAACAAAATATCTAAAGACAAGTCGAGAGATGATGACGGCGGCTCTTTCGGGGACAAATCGAAAAATCCGAAATGGGCGAAACAAGAAGAAAGTTTGAAAAATGAGGAAGACATATCCGAATCGGGGCGAATATTTTTCCGAAACCTCGCCTACACTGTAACCGAAGATGATGTTCAACAACTTTTCGAAAAGTATGGACCCGTAACCGAAGTAAATTTGCCTATTGATCCACTTACCCGTCAAATTAAGGGATTTGGAACGGTGACATTTGTGATGCCCGAACATGCCGTCAGAGCATTCAGTGAATTGGATGGAACCATGTTTCACGGCAGATTGTTCCATTTGATACCTGCCAAAAGTAAGGATCGTCCAGAGGATGAATTACACGAGGAAGGGCTTAATTACAAACAGAAGAAGGCATTGAAACTGAAGCAATCGGCAGGACAATCGTACAATTGGAACACTCTATTCCTGGGCGCCAATGCTGTGGCGAATATTTTGGCCAAACGATTCGAAACATCAAAAGAAAATGTCAGTAATAAAATCAGTAGTAGATCAGGGGCGTGGTAACAATATTTTCATTTTGTGTGTGGTCTTTTTTCAGATATTGGACTCCAATTCGGGCGGATCAAGTGCAGCTGTACGTCTGGCGCTCGGTGAGACACAAATTGTGATAGAAATGAAACAATTTCTGGAGGAAAATGATGTTCGACTGGATGTTTTCGAAACGGCTCCAACGAAACGATCGAAAACAGTTATTCTGGCGAAAAATCTGCCTGCCGAAACAACGGTGGCAGAATTAAAACCCCTTTTTGCAAAATTCGGTCTCGTCGGCCGAATAGTCCTTCCGCCAAGTGGTGTTACAGCACTGATTGAATTCTTAGATCCATCAGAAGCACGGCAGGCTTTCAAAAAGTTAGCGTACAGTAAGTTTAAAAATTTACCACTTTACCTTGAATGGGCACCGGAGAATACCTTTAAAACAAACATCGATGGAGACATCATCAAGAAAGAAGAAGAAAACAACAATAGTGCAGCTGATAAGGACGAGGACAAACCTGCTGGTGGCAGTAAAATCCAATCACAAATTACGGTACAAGAGGATTCAGCTTTGGAGGTTGATAAGAAAGACAAAGTTGAAGTTGAAGCGAAAGAGGAAGTTGACGATGAGGATCCGGAACCCGAGACTACTCTCTTCTTGCGAAATCTAAATTTCAAGACCCGCGAAGAAGCCATTCGCAACCACTTTAAACGTTTGGGACCTATTCACATGATTCAGGTGGCGATGCGCAAAGATCCGGAAAATCCTAGAAATAAAATGTCACTGGGCTATGGTTTTATTCAGTTCAAGAAGAAGACGACGACCGAGAAGGCATTGAAAACAATGCAATTCACACAAATCGAAGGCAATCAAGTCGAACTGAAGCGAAGCGATCGAACTCTACAGTAAGTGAACGACGGAAAGCATTAAATATATTGATATGAAAACAATAACTATAATTTACAGGTCGGACGTAAAGAAGGATCAACGTAAATCAACTGGTGCCGCAAAACAGACCGGTACCAAAATTTTGGTACGCAATGTTCCATTTCAGGCAAAGGTCAATGAAGTTCGGGATATTTTTAAGTATGCGACAAACATAAAGCGTTGAACTTGCAAGTAGTAATCTTATATAATTCTCTTTGCAGGGCTTTTGGTGAACTGAAATCCGTTAGGTTACCAAAGAAAATGACACCGGGAGAGGATTCACATCGTGGTTTCGGCTTCGTTGATTTCGTCACGAAGAGTGATGCCAAGAAGGCGTTTGAAACATTATCGCAAAGTACTCATTTGTACGGTCGTCGTTTAGTTTTAGAATGGGCAACCGTGGATGATGATAACATCGAGGAGTTACGCAAACGCACAGCACAGAATTTTGCCTATGAAAAACCGAGTAAAATAAGTAGAAAGAGTGTGTTCGATTCCAGCAATATTGGAAATGTTCGAAATGACGATGAAAGTTAGTAAATGTTCTGATTGTTTTTAATGATTTTGATTTTATTTCGATGGGCATGGAACATTGATTACTGAGAATAACAATCGCCTCTCGAGGCTACCCTAAATATAAACTGAAAAAAGTGGTGCCCCGCCAGCCCATCCTTACAAAAATTTGTGTACAACTTTGCTTCCGCCGTTTTCCGACAGACGGCTGCATCAGTGAGGGCTGGTCAAAATACTAGTTCAAAAGTGTCACAAAGTGAGTTTGGACATCTGTGAACGTATCGACATCCCCGCATTAGTAAAAGTTGTTCGCATTTTTAATAAGATTCGCGATTCAAAATGTATATTTTCGAGCCAAGTTCTCGTCATTTGCCGGAAGTTTTGATCTTCTGCTTCCATTTGGAAAAAACTGCAGCTGAGGCTCATCGAATGCTCTCAGATACTTACGGCGAGGTTGCTCTGAGTGACAGAACATGTGAGTGGCTTCAACGTTTTAAAAGTGGCGATTTCAATGTCGAGGACAAGCATGGTGGTGGGAGAGAAAAAATTTTCAAAGACGACGAATGGCAAGCACCGCTCGATGAAGATTCGTGCCAAACGCAAGAAGAATTAGCTGAATCACTTGGAGTGATTCAGCAAGCCATCTCGAAACGCCTCAAGGCCATGGGTATGGTTCAGAAACAAGGAAATTGGGTTCCGTACGAGTTAAAATCGAGAGATATTGAACGGCGATAATTTGCATGCGAACAACTGCTTCAAAGGCAGAATCGGAAGGGATTTCTACATCGCATCGTAACCGGCAACCAAAAATGGGTGCGTTACGATAATCCCAAGCGCAGAAAGTCATGGGGAATGCCCGGACATGCCTCAACGTCGACGGCAAAACCGAATATTCACGGCGCCAAGGTTATGCTTTGCATTTGGTGGCACCAGCTCGGTGTGATATACTACGAGCTACTGAAACCGAATGAAACTATCACAGGAGACCGGTACCGAACGCAATTGATGCGTTTAAGTCGAGCATTAAAGGAAAAACGAACACGGTACCAAGAGAGACAATGCTCGGCCACACGTCGCAAAAGTGGTCAAGACATACTTGGAAACCCTGAAATGGGAAATCTTGCCCCACCCGCCGTACTCCCCAGACAATCTGTTTCGTTCCATGGCGCACGGCCTGGCTGACCAGAATTTTCATTCGTACGAGGAAGTCGAAAAATGGATCCAATCATGGATCGCGTCGAAAGACGCCTTCTTTTCCGAGATGGAATCCGAAAATTGCCGGAGGGATGGGCGAAAGTTGTCGCTAGCGATGGACAGTACTTTGAATAATATAGTACATCTGTAAGTACTTTTTGACAATTAAGTTTTTAATTCCCCGGGAAAAAACGGCGGAAACAAACTTGTACACCCAATACTTTGAACAAATCTAGAAAAAAAAATCCTCGGATTGGATGGATCAAAGGCAATGATCACGGAAACGTTTAAGAGGCTATTCTTTAAAAAATGGAGAATACAACCATAATTGCATTGGCTGTATGTATCAGCTCTGCGTGCCATTGTTATACTTACTACTTTGCCTTAACCCCTAGTGGGGCATAGCGCGACAACTACTCCTGCGCGCCATCGTACTCTGTTCTGGGCAATGGGGCGCAACTCCCCAAAAGACTTACTCACTCCTGTGATTCTAGGACTCCCTCTTGGTCGGTCTTGGTTGGAAATGGGGCTCCATTTCATGGCATACAAAGCAATCACTCTTCCGCAATGTGTGACCTATCCATTGCCATTTTCGCCTGCGTATCAATTCGTCGATTGGCATCTGACCCGTACGCCGACTTAGCTCTTCATTCGATATTGTTTCGGGCCAGAAAAATCTTCGAAAATTCTACGAAGACATGAAAACTTGCAGCTTTCTGGTAACATTAACCGAAACTTTCCATGTACTGCTCCCATACAAAAGCACAGACAGTATCAGGGAGCGAAACAGGCCCAACTTGGTCTAGATACTGAGATAACTGCTCTGCCAGATTTTGGACAGCATGCCGTATGCGCATTGAGCTTGGTTGATACGACGATCGATGTCCTGCTCCGTACCACCATTCTCGGCAACAATGCTACCCAGGTAGACGAAGTTATCCACCTTCTCCACAGGCTGCCCATTAATATTGATGGCAATAGGTGTCGGATTTCTTTTTCGCAACAGCGGGCTCAGAAATTGGTCTTGTTGGTATTAATCTTTAGCCCAACCTTGCTTGCCTCCCTCTCGAGATCTAACGCCATTGCGGACGGATCCATGATTTTGTGGGAGAGTAGGCATGTCGTCACCGTAGTCAAGATGTTGTAGATAAGATGTCAAAGTCCATTGGATTCCTCTGTCTAGTCCGGATAAGGCTGCGTGCAACACATTGCCGATCACTATGAGGAATAGGATCGGTGAGAGGATGCACCCCTGCCAAAGTCCACTGCGAATCTCAAAGTCCCCCGACACCTTACCTTTATGCAGAACGCGACATTTCGCGTCGTCATAGTTTGCCATAATAATAGCTATAAGCTTCTCAGGGATGCCTCTCCTGCGCAAGCCCGCCCATATAGATAGAATCTCGGTTCGCACTATCGAAAGCCTTCTCGAAATCGATGAAAAGCAAATGAAGCGGAGAATCGGAATCAGCGCATTGCTCGATGATGATTCACAAGGTGTTAATGTGATCGACACAGGAGAATGCGGATCGAAAACCAGCCTGCTCTTCATCAATTGTGCTTTCTAAGTGGGCCATTACAGCCAGATTTAAATCCAGGGTAAAAAACCTCACAATTATACAGTGCTACGCCTCGACTGTACCAGCGGATCAATCAGCTAAAGACGCCTTCTAACACCGACTCGGCGACACCTTCGACAAAGCTCCCAAAGGTGACATAGAAATTATTATGGAGGATTTCAATGCCAAAGTCAGGTCTGACAACCTTGGTTTGGAGCACCTAATGGGCAATCATGGTCTAGGCAACAGGAACCAAAATGGCGAGATGTTCGTGGAGTTTCGCAACTCTCGTCAACTCGTCATCGGCGGTACTTTGTTCAAGCACAAACGATGCCATTTAACAACCTGGGTTTCTCCGTATGGCAGAACAGAGAAGCACATTGGCCATATAGCCATTTCCAAGACATGGAGGAACTGTCTCTTAGACGTCACGTTGAAGCGGGGTGCTGATATTGGCAGCGATCACCAGCTTGTTGTCGCAAAAGTGCCCTTACGAATGGCAGCGATCCATCGCCCTCAAAATGCAAGAATCTTGCCACGTTTTAATGTGCAAAAGCTTAAAGATCCATCAATAAGACGTGCTTATTCCACCGCCTTGCACGAAAGAGCTAATGCACCACCACCTTATGAGACTCCTACAATTGATGATAGATGGAACGTCGCTAAGGACTCATTTATTTCGTGCGGTGAAACTTTTGCGGGCAGGTTGGAGCGCGGTAGAAGGCCATTCATTAGTGACTCTACATGGTGTCTAATCGCGGCACGTAAGAGAATTAAAGAACAAATCAACTCAGCTACTGCCAACGCAGTCAAAGATCAACTTAGAGCTGAATACCGTTCTCTTCAGAAAGGCGTGCAAAGAAGCGTAAGACGGGACAAACGCAACAACATCAATGTATTAGCGGAGAAAGCAGAGGAAGCGGCTTACCGTGGTGACAGTGGAACCCTTTACAAACTTATCAAGCCATTAACTGGCAAATCTTTTGCAACTGAACATCCCGTGAAAGATAAAGACGGATCTCTCCTACTGGTCACTGATGAAGACCAACTGCGACGATGGAGAGAGCACTTCATTGAGGTCCTCAACAACACCTTTGGAGTTTGGACATTTGAACTCATCTGCACTAGAAGTAGAAAATAGTCCGCAAATAGCCAGAGTTGACACCAGCCCACCATCTAAACAGGAATTAACTGTGGCTTTCAAATGGATGGAAGCGGGTAAAGCCGCGGGGATAGATGGAATTCCGTTGGAACTCTTTAAGGCGGATATCAACGCTACTGTGGATATTCTTCTCCCCCTTATCCAAGAGTGTTGGGAAACCGAAACTCTCCCTAAAGAATGGAAGAAGGGCGTCATTATTAAGATCCCGAAGAAAGGTAACCTGAAGGGTTGTAATATATAATTGGCGTGGAATTTACCTCCTCCCCGCAGTCACCAAACTGATGGCAAATAGTCTTAAACCGGATCAAGCAAACAGTTGACCGCACACTGAACGATGAACAGGCTGGTTTTCGCGAGGGCTTTTCATGTAGCGACCACATCAACACCCTCCGAATTATTATTGAACAATCTGCAGAGTGGAGATCCCCATTACATCTCAGGTTCATCGATTTCGACAGCGTTGACGGGGAATACATCTGGATGGCTTTACATAGGAGAGGCATACCAGATAAAATCATATCCATCATCAAGGAGTCCTATAGCGGAGCCCAATGTCACGTCTTACACAAGGGTAAGCTTTCAGATCCCTTCGAGGTACATAGCGGAGTGGGACAAGGTTGCATTTTGTCACCTATATTGTTTTTGATTGCCATTAACGACGTACTTTGCAGTGCGCTTCATGAACACCAAAGGTATCAGATGGAACCTGTTTGAATACCTTCAACACCTGGATATTTGTCTTCTCTCAAATATATCGGATCATTTAGTTCAAATGACGGATGTCCTGCACCGCGAAAGTGGCAATATGGGGCTTAAAGTCAATGCAGCCAAAACTAAGTACTTGAGCTTAGATCCAGGAAGACAGGGCGAAATTTGTGTTTCGGGGCAGACGGTGGAAAAAGAGGACAATTTTTGCAACCTCGGAAGCGTAGTTACACCAGATGGTCGAGCGGATGCTGATGTACTGTCTCGCATCAATAAGGCTCGGGCACCTTTTTCAGTTTGACTCCTTTCTGGCAAAACAACATCTCCAGAAGTACCAAACTCAGGATCTTCGAAACCAATGTAAAAGCTGTGTTTCTTTATAGCTGTTTCACTTGAAAGGTGACCAGGGCGATAACAACTAGATTGCAAACTTTCGTGAACCAGTGTCTACGGCGCATCCTACACATACGCTGGCCGGAGGTCATTTCTAACGACGACCTCCTGTTTATTACTGGCCAGGATAGGATAGACACCTCCATAAAAAGGCGAAAGTGGCAATGGATAGGTCACACACCTCGAAAAGGGCCGGAAAACATTGCTAAACAGGCCCTCGATTGGAACCCACAGGGAACCGATGCAAGCCGCTGCGTTGGACGACCTAGAAACACCTGGAGAAGATTAGTTGAGGTCAAGGGTAAGTCACTAGGCAAATCGTGGAGACAGTTGAAGGCAATGGCGGCGAACAGGTCGTTCCTGCGGCAGCCGGTTCGACGCACCGGAGCGACCCGTTTTTACAACGGCCAAGAGCTGGCAAGCCCTTTCAATGTGTGACATTTTCAACAACCAACCACAGCATCTGAAACACTTCTTCGACTGCCCTGCAGCACCAACGCACCTAACACCTATAGCGCTCTGGGAGAACCCCATCGAAGTGGCTGCGTTTCTGCAACTTCTTACGGAGGAAACTGAGTCGGACACGCTGATTTTATGGCACACACACACTGAAACTATATTTCTGCATTCCTACAACAACAACAACAGGACAAGGTGGAAAGTCGGCGTGGTTAATGCTCTATGTCCCACAAGGGGTTGACAGGATCCAAAAAGAGAGAGACCAGCACACTTAGGACATTTGTCACGAGTTTCTTTACTTGTAACACCTTTTCACATTTTGCCTAGTCGATCTTAATGTACAATACTTGTTAGCTAAACGTGTGTAAAAATTACCTGTTACCTTAATTATAGCTGTGAACCGATTGTGATAGTTTTTATATCTTTTATAATGCACGAAGTCTGTGGTTCAGAGAAATTATTTTTTGTGTTAGCCCATCTAGAGTGTATTTTTTGTTTAATCCATAGACAATTTCAGGAGTCTATTCTTAGAAATTTCTATAAGATAGTTGTCATTCATTTTTTCCTTCAGCCTTTCCAGAAGCTTTTTACTATTCTGTTCATTGTTGGTTTTTAACAGAACCCCACATCTCTAAGGTGTTTAGTTTATGTGATGGGAGTTTGAGCCTCACGGAGTCTAAATTTGTCTTTTACAGTTGACATCGTAATGTTAGGCACCACTCACACGGGGATACTCAAATCCCCGAGTGACTGAGCTAACCGGCGACTAAAAGATCTAGCATGTGTCATCAGACGGTGGCACTCATACGGAGATATTCCAGTCGCGGATACTCGACAACTGCGCGATCGGAGCCGCGTTGTCGCCCAGTCACCTGGTTGTGCATATCGTTTGAGTGAAGTGGTCATTGTGCACGGCTGTTGCTTGGGATCCGCGGGGGGCGGCTTGCTTGCGGGGATCTTGTGTGTACATGTCGATGTGACATGTTGATAGCGATAAAGGCTGACGTTGTGGACGGCAAGGAAAATATGGTTTTCGGATCGCTTATGGATGTGCTGGGACGACTTGTTTGGGGTATTACCATTGTAAATGTCATCATCATCATCATCGTGGCGCAACAGCCCGACGTCGGGCCTTGGCCGCCTGGATCATTGTCCTCCAATTATCTCGGTCACGTGACCGCGTCCAACAATTTTGGGAGCCCAGCAGCTGCGCGGCGTCCACACCTACTGAGCTCTCCCAACGAGATCTCGGTCGTCCTCGCAGTCTCGCTCCGTCGACTCGTTCTGCATTCATTACTCTCTTAGGCATGCGATCATCGTCCATTCTTTGTACATGCCCTGCCCATTGAAGTCGTTGTAGTTTGACGATTTTCGAGACTTGCAGCTCATCGTGCATTTCATACAACTCATGGTTGTACCGGATGCGCCATCCATCTCGATCGCAAGCAGCCCCGAAAATTCGCCGTAGAACCTTACGTTCAAAAGTGTCTAGCATGTTTTCGGGGGCTTGAGTTAGGGTCCATGCTTTGCAGCCATAGCATAGCACTGGTCGTATAATGGTTTTGTACACGCGGAGCTTCGTGTTTCTGTGCACATGCTTCGATTTCATTATGGGGAGAACCGAGAAAAAAGTCTTATTAACTAACTGTATCCGTCGCTTGATTTCGTCAGTTTCGTTGGCGTCCCTTGACAGGTTGCAACCCAGGTAAATGAAGTTGTTCACGGACTCGATGTTGAGGTCCCCCACATTGATGCTCGGTTGTGCAGGTGTCCTTGTCACCGATTGCATCATTATTTTAGTTTTACCCTCGTTAATACGTAATCCAACTTCCTTTGCAGCGGTATCGAGCGTATGCAGAAGTTCTTCTGCGTCAGCCAATCTTCGGGACATGATATTGATGTCGTCGGCGTACGCTGCTAATTGTGTGGACTTGATGAGTAGCGTCTTGCTGTTGTCCATATTCATGGCCCGAACAACGTATTCCAGTGCTAGGTTGAAGAGCGTCGGTGCCAGTCCATCGCCCTGTTTCAAACCAGTGCGTGTTTCAAATAGATCAGTAAGTCTATTCTGGATCCTGACTTGTGAGACGGAGTTGGTCATCGTCATCTTTGTCAGTCGCACTAATTTTGCCGGTATACCAAATTGCAGCATGATGTTGTACAGTACTCCACGATCGATACTGTCGTATGCCTGCTTGAAGTCGACAAAGATTTGGTATACGTTTACGTTGTATTCCCAGCACCTCTGGAGTATCAGTTTGACTGAGAAGAGCTGATCGGCTGTGGAGCGACCAGGTCTGAAACCTCTTTGATATTCGCCAATGACTCGTTCTGCGTACGGTTTTATTCTATTTTCCAGAATTTTCGTCAAAATTTTATAGGACGTACAAACTAGTGATATGCCCCTGTAATTCTCACACCGCAGTTTATCTCCCTTTTTATGAATTGGACAGATGATGCTTCTGCGCCAATCGTCTGGGATCTCCTCGTTCTCCCATACTCGCAGGAGTAATTGATGTATGGCATCAACTAGACTCGTTCCACCGAATTTTAGCAGTTCAGCTGGAATCTCGTCAGCGCCCGGCGCTTTATTTCGTTTTAGTGACCGCAAGGCGAGATCAACTTCCTCTACTGTCGGGGGTTGAATGGGTGAGCCTAGATCAACAATATCGTCGAGAGCTTCCTGTGTGGGGATGTTAGATGGTCGGTTTAGAAGCTCTTCAAAATAAGAGGCCCATCGTTTGTTAATACCATCGGTGTCGCTGATGATGTTTCCATCCTTGTCCTTACAAAGGCTAGTCCTGGGTTGGTAGCCGTTCTTAATTGTATTTACTAGTTTGTACGCTTGTCTGGTGTTCCTATTAGCTAAGTTTTCGTTTATGTTCAGCAACTGCTCGTCAAAGTATTTACGTTTCTTACGTCTAATTATTCTATTCGATATTCGCCGTAGCTCGTCATATTTTTCTCTTCTGGCTCTGGTTCCTCGTTGAATCCATTGTCTGTAGGCCTCGTTTTTCGCGTCAAGTGAGTTTTTACATTCTTCGTCGAACCAGTCATTTCGCGCTCGCCGGGCTTTATATCCCACGACCTTCTCTGCGACATCCTTGATGGTACCCTTGAGTTCTTCCCAGAACCCATGGACGCCTGTGTTGCTGATGTTGTGTAGCATAGGTGATAGTTTTTCCTCAAGGGCGGTAGTATATGCCACCGCTGTAGCATCACTCAAAAGCTTATCAACCGCAAAGATTTTGGGAGGGCTGATTCTTGACTGGTGCACTGAGGAAATTCTACATCTGTAGGTTGTCTTCACCAAGTGATGATCCGAGTCGCAGTTTGCTCCTCGATAGGAGCGGACATCCATGACACTAGACGCCCATCTCCTGCAAATGAGGACGTGGTCAATTTGGTTGACGGTATGTGCGTCTGGAGACTTCCAGGTCTGCTTGTGAATGCGTCGATGCGGGAAACACGTAGAGCTTACGACTAGATTCCTGCTGCAGGCGAAGTCGATAAGTCGCTGGCCGTTATCGTTACATTCTTCATGGAGGCTGTGGCCTCCAGTGGTCCCCCGGTGCCAACTTTCATTTCCGACTTTCGCGTTAAAGTCTCCCAGCAGCAATTTGACGTCGTTTGTTGGAAGTGAGTCGAAAAGAGTTTCAAGGCGGGCGTAGAACTCGTCTTTTACTGCGTCTTCTTTAACTTCAGTGGGGGCATGCACATTGATGAGCCAGAGATTGAAGAATCGAGTCTTGTTGCGAATCGCACACAGCCGTTCATTTATGGGTTTGAAGTCAATAATATGCGGTTTGAGGTGATTGTTCACTATAAATGCTACTCCAAACTCCTTGCGGCCCGATGGTTTGCCACTTGTAAAAATTGTGTGCGATTTCTTGTCAATAATCTCGCTGCCAAGCCAATTTGTTTCCTGGACTGCAGTTATGCTCAGTTTGTACTTTTCGACCTGTTGAAGGAGGGCCTTTTCGGCCCCCGGTTTGTTCAGGGAGCGTACATTCCAGGATCCGAAAGAATAATCCTTTAGTCGTTTGCGTGGTCGTCGTTGTTGATCCGTCCAATCCGAGGTTTTTGTTCCAGGTTTCTTGACATGGAGTGGTTTTTGCAAGGACGAGTTGTCAGCACGTCGCTTAACCCCATTCAGGGGATGACCTCGGAGATAGCTGCTTCAGATGGTTTAATAAACGTGCTGGAGCCCACACAACTATGTAGCAAGTCCAACTACGCAGGTCATTCCATCCTACTAGACCTGAGACGCTTAAGTGTTCGTCAGCCATTCAGGCTACAGCTATCTGCCTTTTCCAAACTGTCTTATCGCTAAGACATTGGCCGTCAGCGAGTTGATACACTGCCGTTACCAGGGGGCGCCCACGCGGAGGACTATGGAAAAGGTCTTTGCCCCCCATTGTACATGTCGCTGTCGTATATTATTTCAGGGAATGAACGAAAACTATGAAAAATAAATAAAGAACTACCATTTCAGCACTCACCTCACAATAAAGGAGTTCGGTTCGCAGTTAATTTCCCACCCGTTTACTTTCGACTCCAAAACTATGAGTGATCAGGAGTTTAATATAAAATTAGTGGCAGAACTAGAAAAAATCTCCGAATTATGTTATATAATTTTAAGTTAAGACGTTATTCCAGGAAAAATGTGACGGAGAAGGCCTGAAATGAAGTATTAAAGGTAGTTCAGCTTTCAGGTGGGTAAAAAATGTTATCAATGCATTTGCATCAATGCACTATTTAAAAAAGGAACATTCCTACTTGACCGGGCGAAGCATAGTGGTACATATATAGGGGAGGTAGGCGCCCCCTTGACTGGATCACGTCTATTTTTAATACCAACCAGCAAGATCTCCCGTACAGGTGCAAATCTAGGTTCCCATGAAGCTGTTGGCGATCCGTTTCAACTCCCAAACATTTGAAGAAAAAGATGAACACACACCTGGTTCCGTTCATATCCTGGATTAATATACGACAACGACATGTACAACGATAGTACCCCGAGCAAGTCCACTTTATACACGTATTTTACCACAAATTACGTGACGTTAAACTATTTTTTATAATTTATCACCAAGTTTTGCAGTCAACAACTAAATAAATTATTAGCAACTAGTATCAAAGAGTATATGACGGGCACTTTTTAAAATGCATGTGGCAGGTTAGTCCTGCGATTAATAGTAAATATGTAAATTATTTAATTGTGAACCTTCTTTATTCTGATTAAAATCTAGAACTAATGACGTTGTTCCGCATATTTGAATGACATGATGTGATATTATCAAAGATGGTTGATTTTGCGAAATTAGTTTAATTGGCGAATATTTATTGTCATTATTTTGCGCTTTGACAAGCGCCCAATATAGACGTCTCAGTGAATAATTTGTAAAAAATTTTTGTTGTTAAGTGCAAATAAGTGGTTTAATTGTTAATTTAAATTGATCAAACTAAACATAATAGGAAGAGTGATTAATTTACATCATAAAACGTGAATTGATTTGTAAGTTTTGTGTTGATTTTCGTTTTTTCCTCCAGCCGTATTTGGTTTCTGTCGACAACGGTACTTCCTTTGTCCAAAATTTTCGCAAATATGCCGCAATCAACTAATGCTGATGTTGCAGACAACTCTGGGTCCAATAACTGCCCGAAATGTAAAAAAGTTGTCAGCAACGAACAGAAGGCATTACTATGCGATGGTTTCTGCTCCAAATGGCACCATATAGATTGCATGAAAGTATCAATTGACGATTATAAAGCAATCCAGAGCATGCAGGCGAAACGCGGATTTATTTGGTTATGTGACAGTGACCGCACAAAGTGGACAAAATACAAAAAAAGTGAATGCCAAGTCTCACAACTTTGCGATATCACCAGCAAAGTTGGAGACAAAATTGACTCAGTGATTCAAAGACAGCTAAAAACTATCGACGACAAAATTTCATCTGCCATTAAGAAGATAGATGACGTTAAATTATCTACTTCTCCCAAACCATGTTTTGGACAAAAGTCATTTGCGGAAGTGTCGAAAATCGACAAAAAGGCAGTTGATAAGTCCAAAACATACAATGGGGGTGTGCTAATTAAACCGATATCGACCCAAAGCAGTGAAACAACATTGTCTTCTGTCAAGCAAAACTTTGTTCCCCGTGAAAACAACACTCCAATAACATATACTCGAAATCTGAGGGATGGAGGTGTGTTGTTGAAATCGGATAATGAAGCCAATTGCAAAAAACTGTTGGATGGTCTGAAGTCGAAAATGGGCAACAACTACCACATAGATTCCATAAATGGTCGACTGCCGAAATTGGCAATTTATGGACTAAATAGGAAGTACTCATGCGATGAACTAAAGCTGGAAATTATATCCCTGAATTACGGCATTAGGTCAGATATAGAAATCAGGTCTCTTCAATATAAAAACTACAAGAAGCAGGAAAACAAAAAAACAGCCATTTTTGAGGTCTCAGGTGAAATATTTTCAAGGCTATTTGACAGATACGTAAATATTGATTATGCTAGCTACTATTGTGCAGAAATTATTGATGTAAAAAGATGCTTCAAGTGTCAAAAATTTGGGCATATAGTCAAATACTGCAAGTGTTCCAGTGATATATGTCCCAAGTGTGCAGGCAACCATCGATCATCTGATTGCCAAGCATCAGTAAAAAATTGTGTCAATTGCACAAATAAAGGCAAAACTGATTGCAGACATAGCGCAGATAGTAAAGACTGCCCTGAATACGCATTTGCGCTGAATGTTGCAGCTAGCAGGATCAATTATTACTCATCAACAACACAATGAGTCCACGATCCTTCAAAATCTACTACGCTAATGCTCGAAGCATCAGAAATAAATTGTCTGAGATCGAAGTCATGGCAAGTGTATCTGAACAAGCCGATGTAATCGTTATCAATGAAACTTGGCTGTTCCAAAACGAAACTGAGTTCTTCAACCTAAATGGATATACTGCTTCCTTCAACTGTCGATCAACCACAGGTTGCGGTACCGTAATATACGTAAAAAAATGGCATACAGTTCAAGGTAATATTCAACACACCGCATTATAACACAATAATTCTTGAGCTATCTACCAATGGGGTTTCTATTAGAATTGGAACATACTATAGGGCACCTTCAGATAACGCTTACGATCTGATAGAACATTTAGATAATATATTCCTTCAATATAACAACTTAATAATGCTGTCAGATTCTAATATAGACATCTTAGATAAAAATAGCACGGTATGCAATGAATATCTAGAAATGCTATCGATGAACCATATGACCATTATTAACGATAAAGAACCGACAAGGGTTACGGACTCTACTGCCACGTTGATTGACCATGTTGTCTCCTCAATAAACACTTTAACGAATAATTTCAAATACAAATTACTGGATGTAGCAGGCCTTGATCACAAAGTCTCAATATTGACTATAAGAGAAGCTAGCTTGGACAAAAAACCAATGGAAGTCATATATGTATATAAAAGCTCTTGACAAAAGTTTATACAAAGCAAAAGTAATAACAAAATTAGGTAGTTTGAATGAAAGTTCAATAGGATTCAAAGAACTGAAATATCGTCAAATCAGCAAAAGAGGAATCGACGACGCTGAAGAAAATCCGTACTAGGCATCAATCTTGGATTTCCTTTGAAATAATTCAAATATTAAAAAAGAAAAATATTGCCTACAAAAAACACAAACTTGATCCTAGTAATGAAACCAAAGCTGCTTCTTATAAATATCTCAAAAGCAAAGCTGCAAAACTCATACATCAATCTAATATTACGTTTACACTATCCCCAGATTACTTCATCTGCTGCTTAATCTGGGTGTGGTGAGTCTAAAATTGTATGTATTTGACAGTTCCAGATTAAATCAGCCGGCGCAGATGAAGTAATCTGAGGATAGTGTAAACGTAATATAAATTAAACTCTCTAAATAGACAATACGCCAATGCATCTGGAAATAGCAGAAAATTATGGCAAATAATTAATAACGAATTGACAGCCAATGCAGGACGCAGGGACGAAACCGGAAGCAGCCTTTCAGCTAATGATGTTAATCTATTCTTCGCTACAACTGAAGAAAGATTGCAACAAAGTAGCCCATCAACGAATATAAGATGCCCTAACATCACAAATACCAAGACTATATTCTTAGAACCTACTAGCTCTGAGGAAGTATACGGTATCATAAAAAACCTGCGTAATGTATCAGCTGGTTACGATCAAATAAAAATCAGTGACCTACAACTGGTCAACGATAAAATCTCACCGCTTATAAGCCAAATTATCAAAAGACACCTCTGTGAAGGAACATTTCCAGATGTTTTGAAAACTGCAAAAATTAAACCAGTATTTAAAAAAGGAGATTCTAACGATCCATCAAATTACAGGCCTATTGCATTGATCAGTGTATTCAGCAAAATATTTGAAAAAGTTGTTAATACCAGAATTGTACGTTTTATCAATGAGACTATTGGTTTCGACAAACAACAGTACGGATTCCAAGCAGAAAGCAACACAACTGCGGCACTAATTGATGCATTACATTTTATAAACTCCGAGTTGGATAAATCAAAATACGTTACGGCCAGTGGCGTGGCGTGATAATTCAACTAGGGGAAGCAATTGGTATTAAAAATTTACTATTATTATGCTTTCCACAAATTTACTGCGTATTAATTGAACCCCTCTCGTTAGCTACTTTTAACATTTCTAATATAAAAGCACCCAGGAATCACGAACGGGGACGTGAGAGTAGGTATACTGTATTTTATCAGCATTTTAATTCCCATGCTACCAATATATAATAATTTACTTTTAAATAAATAATTGTAAAAAATATATGTTGGTAGACTTATCAAAAAAGCAAAGCTGTAACTATAAGTATATAAATAAAGCATATTCGAATTATTAGAACTACTATAACAATAACAACAATAGCAAAAAAATTGCAAAATAAATATCCATACACTCATAAAGAAAGTAATCATGTTCAGCGAATCAAAATTTGAATAATAAAAACAATAACAATACAATAAAAATTAAAAATAATTCAACTATTTACTATTTAAAAAATCACAGCTAGTGAGTAAAATAAAATAATAATAATTGGGCAATAAATATATTACAAGTCAAAATAAATAATAAGATCCGTACATACTATTATTTGTAATTTAATTCTATTCGTCTTTCTTTTTTTGCGAATTCATCTATAATATCTGTATAAAAACTTTGCTCACACAAACATGATTTAAGGAAAACCTTTTCAATTGACATTATTGCCAAGTCGCTAAGCCGTTGTTCGCCTGTACAATTTCCAAGATACGTTTTAATCCTTTTTAAGCAAGAAAAACTGCGCTCTGCGGACGCACTGGTTACTGGTAATGTTAAAACTAAACATATTAATTTATAAAATTGAGTGAAGCTATCTTTTAATTTGTTATTAATGAAATAGTTAAAAATACCTTGAAAAGATTTTCCCTGCAAATCAGAATCAGAATAAAGCACAATGAGTTCAGTCTTTAATGAAATATGGTCAAATATATCAGCATAAGTTTTAGTTAAATTTAGTAAAAGATTGTCCGGAAATGTTTTCAAATATTGGTTAAATTTAGAAGAATCTAATAGGTTTAAAAATGTGAAACTTGCTAAGGTTGAAAATCTTGAATTTATTTCTGCGGTAATATTATCTATAATTTCGACATAAATACGTGTAAAGAATAGTTCAACATTTTCATTACTGTCAACAAGGCACCTGGCTTTTTTCCGGCGTTGTGGAGTTTCGCAAATAGATGTGGTTTGGGTCCAAATTTCCGTGAAACTATTTCTTAACGATTGAAGTTGATTTTCAAAATCTGTAATTTTTTGAATGCAGTACATTATATCAGTTTGTTTACTTTGAAATATATCGAAAAGTACGTCGGTTTGTGGAAAATTTTTAGAAAAAACATTGAGCAGGAAAACAAACTGAAAATCTGTAAGTAAAACAAGAAGTCCCCTTGCGCTATTAACGGTCTCGCCATCCCACTTTCCACTCTCATTTTCAATGATATATTCAAAGAGTTCTTTTAATTGATCTAAATTATCAAAAATGGTTAAAACTAATCGACCATTAAAAGTCGAACGTGTTGGAGCTAATTTTGGAAGCCTTTTTTTGAGGAATAAATCTAGTGCAACTGTTCTCTTTGTTGAATGATTAAAAAATGTTGAAAAAGAAGTAATAGATTGAAAAAAAATTCAACATTCGCGTATTTAATCGCATGATTTAGATAAAACTAAATTTAACCGATGAGCGAAGCAATGAATATATATTGCGTTTTTATACACATCCTTTACACGTGTTTGTAATCCAGTTATTTTACCAGACATTACCGAAGCCCCGTCATAAAATAAAAAAATAAATAACTGGCGCAACAGTCCAATTTGAACCACGGCCTCGAGATGAGTTAGCATCATCTCATTTTCTAGATCGTGACGGTTTTTGTGCAGAGGTATGTGATCAGCAATACGCTCAACCGAGTTATTTACCCCATAATGGGTACTCATTTAACAGCTGAGTGGGCTCATAGTCCGACACGTAAATCCCCGGAATCGAACCGGGGCCCAGTGCGTTGAAGGCGAACGTGCTAACCGTTGCGCCATCCGGACTACGTCATAGCTTTGACAAATAAGTTTGTTACCGCAATTGAATTTTTGAACAACATCTAAAACATGGTCAAATAAACGCGACGCAGTCTGATCATCAGAAATATCTGTAAAAGTTATGAAAGTTTCTTTAACCTCACCGGAAGGAGTAATGTAACGAAAGGTTGTTGAGAGTTGAGAACGACATGAAACATCGGTTGTTTCATCTAATATTATTGCTATAAATTTAGTTTGCTGAATTTCATTATAAATCTGTTTTAATAAAATTTTAGAAATGCTACTAATGAGATCGTTTTGAATATAATTTGATATTCCGGAAAAAACAGTCGCTTGCTCCAAGTGAGCTCGCAAGTCCGGATTATATTTAGCTAAAAGATTTAAAAGTTCAACGTAATTTCCCCTATTGCAAGAATTCACATTTTCATTGTGACCACGAAATGCCTGTTCTTGACATCCTAAATGGCACACAACGTCAATTAGCATTTTTAGTATATCTCGATTTTTCGAAACTTTCTCATTGTGCAATATTATTGAAGATCTATGTTGGCTACTTAATAATTCTTCAATTCTAGGACCGGAACCGAACTTGGAAAGAAGAAGTACTGACTTTAAATGATCAACGCTTTTCGTACCATGCCTGTCCGCAGCTTTATGTAAATTATTTAAGTCACAAAACCCGGTAGTTCGCCAAACATTTGAATCATTTGAAAATAACAAGCATGGCCAACAAAATAATTTTTGCTTGGTCTTACAACCGGTAATCCATTCCGTATCTTCATAAATCTTAGCAGTAAAATGCCTAGTACATCTTTTTGTTTTAGAAACAATTTCCAAAATCGGTTTCGGTCGACCCTTTTCGATAATGTCTTTTTTTTCTGCGAAAGATCGAGATCCAAAAGACAATCGAAAAAGATCATCAACAACACAATATTGATCCATGCTACTTTAAAAACAAATCAAAACACTTTAAGCAATTATAAGCACCTAGACCGATTAAAAAACCCCTTCACCTTTTCACCAACAAAAAGCACACAAATCGCACTACACTAAAGCACTACACTAGAGCAAATGAGTTTTAAATTTAACGGCTCATTCAATTCCTTGTGACGTCAATGACTTGAGGCAGTATTACCATCTCCCACTTATTTTTTCTTGGAATTTTCCGTTAAATGGTTTTCGATTAGATATAAGTTATTGAAATATGCATAAATATCCCTATAATTGAGTTCGTCTCTTACTAATACTCGTATACACTAATAATTCTATGCGAAATCACTTCTTCTCGAATTTACCAATAATAATTTTTAACCATGAAGCCATTATATTTCAAATCGAAACTTTTTCCACAATTAAATTCCTATCCTACTCTGGTAACCCTTGTGAAACTCATATAGCACATCACATACGCATTGCAGCACAGCAAATATTTTCAGTCCACAAGAAAATACGAACAAAGAGGAAATGGGAAGAAAAGTTCCCCAGCGTCCATGCGCCAGCAGCTCCGCTGCAGGCAAGAATTTCCTCTACTACATGTGAGGGGAACTTGGAAGCAAATTCCTGAGTGCTTCCAACCTACCGTGTACGTGAATTTTTTTTTATCGCGACACAGTAGGTTTACTGGGGAAAAAAATAAACGCTCATAGATGCAAATTTTGATATGCTTCCATGTGTCTTCTTCTTGGTGTGGTGTGGTGGTTTTCGCGGTGTTACCAATTCGGCTGTGTAAGATATTCGCGATTAGTTTCTTTGGAACTTTTATTTACATAGACTGTGCCGAAGAGTTTTTTTCGCGACTTTTTTGCGCGATTCAGAAAAAATTATTTAGAAAATTTTCCACCAATCGCCAAATATAAGGGAAGCAATGCTTCCCTTGCTTCCATGGACGCCACGCCACTGGTTACGGCAATTTTCATAGACTTGAGTAAAGCTTTCGACACAGTTAATCATGTAATGCTTTCGGAGATATTGAATGAACTTGGCATAAGAGGTGTTGTTAACACCCTGATTCAAAACTACCTAAAAGATAGACCTATAATAACAGAATTTAACAGCGATACAAGCGATACAAAGGTGTTAAATTCAGGAGTACCTCAAGGTTCTATCCTAGGCCCTACATTATACCTACTGTACGTAAATAACTTATGTAACGCCGGCCTTCGGGCTAAATATGTTACATATGCAGATGACACACTCCTGCTTTACTCACATCTTGAAAAAAACGATGCAGAAGAAATGATAAATAATGATCTGAAACTCTACCAACAATGGCTCCTAGGAAATAAACTTGTAATAAACATCGAAAAAACACAGTTTATGCTCTTCAAGCAAATAAATAAAATAGACATCGAATTAAACATCAAAATCGGCAACCAACCTATTAGTAGAGCTGAAAAACTTAAATACTTAGGTCTTGCCTTCGATGATAAACTTACTTGGAATGATCATATTAATCAAATGAAAGCAAAATTCTGCCCAATAGTTGCATTGCTGAGACGAAAAAGATACTCGAATTTCCAACTTAAAAACATGATTTTTTATGCTCATTTGATGCCTATTCTAACGTACGGTATCTTGATCTGGAGCCAAACCTCTGCGAGAAATATTTCAGCAATTGGAAGAATGCTCAACAAAGCTGTTAAAGCGGTTCATAATCTCGATTATAGAACCCCCACTGTAGAAGTCTATCGATTAGCTGGCAAATTACCACTAGAAAAAAATATTGTTCAGGAGAAAGTGAAGACAATTTGGAAAATTGTGAACAAGAAAAACAAGACATCCATTTCTTTGACACTAAATAGAGAGGTTCATAGCTACAGTACGAGAAACGCTGGAAATTACAGAACACCATCTGCGTATACGAACAGAATATTGAGAGATCCGATTAGATCGTCAATAACGATCTTTAATGCTTTGCCCCTGGCAATTCGTTCTCTAACATCTTACGAATCACTAAAACGAAAATTAAAAAAATACTTACAAATCAATGACAATCCTTTAACGTAATTTAAAAACACCACGAAAATTGCATTTACCAACAAGTATGTTACCGCGTTAATTAATAAATTAATTATATTTTTCATGAATTTAAATATCTTTTTTTGCATCCCTTAATACCAGTGTATCTACACTGCCTGGGATGCAAAACGAGTTTTAATTTATAATTTCATTTTATGTATTAATGTTCTTGCAAATGTACAAGTGCGAATCATTTTCAATTTAAATTGGAATTGTTTGTAACGCTTGGTTTCATTCTGCACACCAACTTAGTATGCGTCTGTAGCTTAGCTCGGTAACGCACCGGGCATTTTTTTGTTACTCGAAACACGGTCTCTGCGGTTCGCGCCCCGCAACGGGACCAACTATTTTTTATTCTCGAATTCCCTCTGAATTAATGTCTCCGAGCTTAGTAAGACGGCCACGAAAGTGTGAGAATTCTGTTTGTATAAGCCGTGAAGGCGTGATTTTTTACTCTCATCCTCTCTCCACCCCCTCTAGTGAGTTAATATAAGTGCTTCACACCATCTAGACCTCCACGGTCGAGTTTTCAAGTAAAATCACGCTTTCACGGCTTATACGAACAGAATTCTCACACTTTCGTGGCCGTCTTACTAAGCTCGGAGACATTAATTCAGAGGGAATTCGAGAATAAAAAATAGTTGGTCCCGTTGCGGGGCGCGAACCGCAGAGACCGTGTTTCGAGTAGCAAAAAAATGCCCGGTGCGTTACCGAGCTAAGCTACAGACGCATACTAAGTTGGTGTGCTGAATGAAACCAAGCGTCACACACAATTCCAATTTAAATTGAAAATGATTCGCACTTGTACATTTGCAAGAACATTAATACATAAAGTAAAATTGCCAGGGAACAAATATCTCCACTTCTCACCCTCTCTCCACCCCTCTAGTGAGTTAATATAAGTGTTTCACACCATCTAGACCTCCACGGTCGAGTTTTCAAGTAAAATCACGCCTTCACGGCTTATACAAACAGAATTCTCACACTTTCGTGGTCGTCTTGATCTTGAACATGGATAGCTGCAAAGATGCAAGACCTGATGAGTGCCACTATCCATACGAAACCACTAAGCTCGGAGAAATTAATTCAGAGGGAATTTGAGAATAAAAAATAGTTGGTCCCGTTGCGGGGCGCGAACCGCAGAGACCGTGTTTCGAGTAGCAAAAAAATGCCCGGTGCGTTACCGAGCTAAGCTACAGACGCATACTAAGTTGGTGTGCAGAATGAAACCAAGCGTCACAAACAATTCCAATTTAAATTGAATATAATTTCATTATTTTTTGTGTTTCAATGTTTTTGTGTCAGTTACTTTGGCGTCTATACTAACTTCTATCCTAAATAACATATGTGTCTCTCCCCCTTCCCTTCCCTGGGAAATGATGATGGAAGCTTTCTAATAAAGACTGAATTATATGAAAGATAGCGCCAAAGAAAATTCTGATCCCTCATCCCTGTAAAAAAAAAATAAAAAAAAAAAAAAACATGGTGTAAATATACAAAACAAAACGGACAATTCAAAATTTACTTCCGTTGCCACCATTCTCCTCCGCTTCTGCTCGAAAGTCCTTCGGTTATCCGAGGGAAATTTCTTTTCCCCTCTTAACGAAACCAGGAAACCATGACAGTCGCCTACAAAACTACATCAGCATCATCTGTTCGCTGGCTGGAAACATTTGAATTGTGACAGTCGAGTGTCGCAATCTGTGGCGCGCAATTTCAACAGTTTCGGTTTCGTTTCGGTAGTTTTAAATCTTTCCTTGAATTTAACTACGTGACTTTTCCGAAAAATGGAGTACGAACGTGCCGAGTATGAAACTCAGCATTTCGGCTTCTCGGTCGAACAAATGAAATTAGAGCGTAAGTGCAGTGCAATGTCGCGACAACCACCAAATCCTGAAATCGCGTTTTCTTATTTACAGATCGCCTAATGGTCGAGAAACAAGTCGAGAACTTGAGTGAAACTCTTGCCGAGTCCATTATTAAAAAGTCCAACATTTCAATGAAAACGGCAGATGCGGTTCGCGGTAAATCGAGAGCGGTCACCGAGAAAATTATGTCGACCATTGCCGATGAGTTGAACAAGTTCGATTGTTTGTTGGAAAAGCATTTCTCGATCCCCGAAAATATCCTTTTGGCCGAAGATCTGCGCCACGAAAAACCCTATACGCTGCTCGATGAGGAATATTACGAAAATCGAGTTGCCGTTATGGAGAACACTTTCAAGCAAGTAAGTTAGTTGAGGTTTAATAGTCTTTGTACAGTTATAAAACGGGGCCTTGCCCCAATGTACCCAGGAAAGTCTCTTTTATATGACAGCGTTGCTTTGACTGGGTATGAGGATGCATTTGATGCTCTGTTTTCAATTAGTATTTCCATGTGCTTATTAGGGCAAATTAAAGTCTGAAGGTAGAGGGCTGCGCCAGCAATAAGGTTCTGTAGTGCACGATGCCAATCTGAGCAGTCATCTAATAGCCAGCGCCCAGGAAGGAAGTATTTTTCCAAAGTGGCGATATTTCCTGCGGAATAAGCTAAAACCATTTGGGCACACTAGATAGCGGTTTCTCTTTTGGAAAGTTGATGGGGTGCCCTAGTGATTATGGTGTAAAAATCAGCGCATATGGGTCAGGAAGTGGCGAATGTAGAAATCGAGTTTGGAGGGGGCCCAACTTTGATACATGAAAAGCTAAGGATATGTCCACATTTATTAAACTTCCAGTCTTAAAGAGGCATGCGTTTATTAAAAGCGCAGCCACACAAGGTGGAGTTTTCCCACCATCAACATAAGCCTATTTGTTGATGCAATAGTCGGAATTTCGGCATGTTGGTAAGTCACATGCCAACGGTTCAACATCATCCCCGGTGTCGAGGGATAGAAAATTAGCTGCCTCTATTGGATTCTCTCACAGCGATCTGGTAGTCAGGTGCGTGAGTGCAGCTGGGAAGTGAAAGATGTCCACGTCATGAGGGGCTCCATAACAAGCGGGACAGATGTTTGAGACGTCCTGGCCAGTGCGGGATAGGTAGGAGTTCAATCGTGAACACCAGCCTGACCGAAGTTGGGCAAGTGTCGTTCTCGTTGATCTCGGGAAGTCTTTCCTCTTCCGGATATATTGTTGGTGGTATAAGCGAGAGAACTGAATTTGGACCTAAACCTGCGATTCATTGAAAAACCTCCTCATGACGTATCGCTGCGATGGCTGACCTGTGTGCGCCGCTTTCAAAGGGTACCCTTTTGAACCTCTGGACATCCCTTTCTAGGTCCCTCAAGTCGCGCCTAACACGTTTGGGCGGCGGCGTCTTGTCCATGAGGTTGGAGTTTGTGTGCTCACTTCGGTAGCAACTCACCAGGTATTGCATGACAAGAAGCTGATTGTGGTCTCTTAAAGGCATCATCCTGGTTTCCTGATGCAGATGGTCCTGGGGTGACATCAGGAGACAGTCAGTGACAGTACGGCGAGCGGCATTTTGGCATGCTTGAATCTTTTTCCACTGTGTGTCACAGAGATTTTGTGACCACACAGGAGCCGCATAGTTGGCCACCGATCTTCCGACTGCTTTATATGTGACCAGTAGAGTTTCTTTGTCCTTGCCCCAGGTACTACCGGCCAAGGCTTTGAGGATCTTATTCCTACTACGCATCCTGGCGCACACGGTTGAGGCATGGGGTAATGATGTGGCCATGCGGTCCAGCGTGACCCCTAGGATTTTAGGATGTTTTATAGTAGGGATTGGATGATTATCAATCGAGATTCCAAGCTGCATCTTGACTTCCTTCGTCCAGGTGGTAAATAAGGTTGCCGAGGATTTAGACGCCGAGACGGTTAGGTTTTTGCTTTTGAAGAACGAGTTAAGTACTTCAAGATAACCGTTGATGTGTTCGCACTAATGATGTGTAACACAGTAACGAGTCGCTCTTTTTGAACGACTCAACAGAATGAGCGAAAGATTCGGCACAACGACATAGCCTCCGAGTCGTTCAATTTAAGAATGAAACACTAAAATTAATTCCCAAACTAGCCCATCGCATAAATATTACCCAACGCAAACCAATAATAATCCAATCCATGCGGGGGGGGGGGGGCAAAAGACCTTTTCCATAGTCCTCCGCGTGGGCGCCCCTGGTAACGGCAGTGTATCAAATCGCTGACGGCCAATGTCTTAGCGATAAGACAGTTTGGAAAAAGGCAGATAGCTGTAGCCTGAATGGCTGACCAACACCTAAGCGTCTCAGGTTTAGTAGGATCGAATGACTTGCGTAGTTGGACCTGCAACATAGTTGTGCGAACTCCAGCACGTTTATTAAACCATCTGAAGCAGCTATCTTCCGAGGCCATCCCCTGAATGGGGTTAAGCGACGTGCTGACAACTCGTCCTTGCAAAAACCACTCCACGTCAAGAAACCTAGAACAAAAGCCTCGGATTGGACGGATGAGATCCCAGACGATTGGCGCAGAAGCATCATCTGTCCAATTCACAAAAAGGGAGATAAACTGCGGTGTGAGAATTACATATCACTAGTTTGTACGTCCTATAAAATTTTGACGAAAATTCTGGAAAATAGAATAAAACCGTACGCAGAACGAGTCATTGGCGAATATCAAAGCGGTTTCAGACCTGGTCGCTCCACAACCGATCAGCTCTTCTCAGTCAAACTGATACTCCAGAGGTGCTGGGAATACAACGTAAACGTATACCAAATCTTTGTCGACTTCAAGCAGGCATACGACAGTATCGATCGTGGAGTACTGTACAACATCATGCTGCAATTTGGCAGCAAAGCAAAATTAGTGCGACTGACTAAGATGACGATGACCAACTCCGTCTCACAAGTCAGGATCCAGAATAGACTTACTGATCTATTTGAAACACGCACTGGTTTGAAACAGGGCGATGGACTGGCACCGACGCTCTTCAACCTAGCACTGGAATACGTTGTTCGGGCCATGAATATGGACAACAGCAAGACGCTACTCATCAAGTCGACACAATTAGCAGCGTACGCCGACGACATCAACATCATGTCCCGAAGATTGGCTGACGCAGAAGAACTTCTGCATACGCTCGATACCGCTGCAAAGGAAGTTGGATTACGTATTAACGAGGGTAAAACTAAAATAATGATGCAATCGGTGACAAGGACACCTGCACAACCGAGCATGAATGTGGGGGACCTCAACATCGAGTTCGTGAACAACTTCATTTACCTGGGTTGCAACTTGTCAAGGGACGCCAACGAAACTGACGAAATCAAGCGTCGGATACAGCTAGCTAATAAGACTTTTTTCTTGGTTCTCCCCATAATGAAATCGAAGCATGTGCGCAGAAACACGAAGCTCCGCGTGCACAAAACCATTATACGACCAGTGCTATGCTATGGCTGCGAAGCATGGACCCTAACTCAAGCCTCCGAAAACATGCTAGACACTTTCGAACGTAAGGTTCTACGGCGAATTTTCGGGGCTGTTTGCGATCGAGATGGATGGCGCATCCGGTACAACCATGAGTTGTACGAACTGTACGATGAGCTGCAAGTCTCGAAAATCGTCAAACTACAACGACTTCAATGGGCAGGGCATGTACAAAGAATGGACGACGATCGCATGCCTAAGAGAGTAATGAATGCAGAACGAGTCGACGGAGCGAGGCTGCGAGGACAACCGAGATCTCGTTGGGAGAGCTCAGTAGGTGTGGACGCCGCGCAGCTACTGGGCTTCTAAAATTGGAGGACGCGGTCACGTGACCGAGATAATTGGAGGACAATGATCCAGGCGGCCAAGGCCCGACGTCGGGCTGTCGCGCCACTATGATGATTATGATAGCCAATCCACGCTCATTGCTTATTACATATAATGTACTACAATACATTCATTCACTCACATCCCATCCCATTATCTATCTAAAACCACCATTATCTATCTACCGAAGCAATCCATTCATAATCATCTCTATGCAGTATGCAATGCACGCATTGTGTATACATACTTCTAAATATATTCGCAACAACCCATGCTGACTGCAAGCATATCAAAAATCATTTACTTACGTCGCTCCGCACAAGTTTCTCCAAATACAGAAAACAATCCCGACATTCTAAAACAAAAGTACTCGTCTTACGTATCACATTATCTCAAGCTCAACTTTAGAAGAAACCAAACAAAAACCCATAGTTTCCACTTCCACTACAGCTACAGTGTAAGCAAACTCAAATTTCCAGCTGCTGTAATACATACAATCACTACGTTTATACCGCGGGACTATCTTCGAGGTTTAATTAAATCGATCTACTACTACTACTTTGCCTTAACCCCTAGTGGGGCATAGCGCTTCAACCACTCCCGCGCGCCATCGTACTCTGTTCTGGGCAATGGGGCGCAACTCCCCAAAAGACTTACCCAGTACCTCACACTCCTTTGCCACAGATCGACGCCATGTGACTCGAGGACCCCCTCTTGGTCGGCCTTGGCTGGAAATGGGGTTCCACTTCATGGCATGCAAAGGAATGCAGTTATCACTCTTCCGCAATGTATGACCTATCCACTGCCATTTTCGCCTGCGTATCAATTCTTCGATTGGCATCTGACCCGTACGCCGACTTAGTTCTTCATTTGATATTGTTTCGGGACAGAAAATTCTTAAAATTCGACGAAGACATGAATTGACGAAAACTTGCAGCTTTCTGTTAACTCCTACGGAAACTTTCCATGTACTGCGCCCATACAAAAGCACTGACAGTACCAGGGAGCGAAACAGGCCCAGCTTGGTCTTGATGCTGAGATAACTGCTCTGCCAGATTTTGGACAGCATGCCGTATGCGCGTTTAGCCTGGTTGATACGACGAGCGATGTCCTGCTCCGTACCACCATTTTCGGCAACAATGCTACCTAGGTAGATGAAGTTGTCCACCTTCTCCACAGGCTGCCCATTAACATTGATGGCAATAGGTGTCGGATTTCTTTTTCGCAACGGCGGGCTAAGAAGCTTGGTCTTGTTGGTATTAATCTTTAGCCCAACCTTGCTTGCCTCCCTCTCGAGATCTAACGCCATTGCGGACAGATCCATGATTTTGTGGGAGAGGAGGCATATGTCGTCAGCGTAGTCAAGATGTTGTAGATAAGATGTCAAAGTCCATTGAATTCCTCTGTCTAGTTCGGATAGGGGTGCATGCAACACGTCGCCGATCACTATGAGGAATAGGATCGGTGAGAGGATGCACCCCTGCCGAACTCCACTGCGAATCTCAAAGTCCCTCGAAACCTTACCTTTATGCAGAACGCGACATTTCGCGTCGTCATAGGTTGCCTTAATAATAGCCACAAGCTTCTCAGGGATGCCTCTCCTGCGCAAGGCCGCCCATGTAGAATCCCGGTTCACACTATCGAAAGCCTTTTCGAAATCGATGAAAAGCAAATGAAGCGGAGAGTCGTATTCAGCGCACTGCTCGATGATGATTCGCAAGGTGTTAATGTGATCGACACAGGAGAATCCGGATCGAAAGCCAGCCTGCTCTTCATCAATTGTACTTTCTTAGTGGGCCTGTAGTCTTTCCACGACGATTTTAGCTATTATCTTGGCAACGGCAGGAAGCACACAAATGCCTCTCCAATTATTACAGTCTGTGAGGCTACCCTTCTTTGGAAGTTTGATGATCAAACCTTGCTTCCAGTCAGTGGGAAAGGTCTCTGTATTCCACGCTTTATCAACAAGTGGGTGCAGCAAATCGGCAGTGACACTTGGCGCTGCTTAAAGTTCGGCAGGGATACCGTCGAGTTTGGCGGCCTTTCCTCGTTTTAGTGCAATAATTGCAGTGACTATTTCCTCTTTAGTCGGGGCAGTGGACCGTATACGCACATTTTGATGGTTAGCTAAATTATCTATACGAGGTGGAACTTCACCGGAGGTTACACGATTCAAGACCGCGGCGAAGTGTTCTTTCCACCGCCTCATTTGATCTCCTTCCAAGATAAGTAGCTTTCCATCACTATCCTTCACCGGATGTTGACAGGAGTTACATACCTGTAAACTCCTTGATGACACCGTATACGGCGTTTAAGTTGTTACTTCTTGCGGCTTCTTCTGCTGAGGCTAAAAGAGAAGTCGCATGAACTCTTTTATCGCGTCGCACACTACGCTGAACTTCTCGAGTTTTCTGACGGTAAAGGAGTTCGATGCTGCTTCAATTGTCGTCTGATGCTGCAGCCAAACGAACCTTCAGTTCCTTTATTTCAACAATCCGCTGCCATGTAGCGTCGGACATCCACGGCAATCCGGATTTGTGCCAAGGATGGTATCTGCGCTATCAATGTACGCATTTTTTATGGCATCCCAGTTTTCGTTTATGTCACTATCTGGGTGACTAGTTATCTCAGCCGCTTTTTGCGCAAGATGGTCATTATATTGTTGTAAGACAGCTGGATTTTTTAGTCGAGCGGTGTTGAATTTGCGGGGCCTGGATCTTTCGTCGCCGGGGCGGCGCACGGCTGCAATACGCAATCGAACATTAGCGATCATAAGATAATGGTCTCTTCCCATCTCAATATCGGCACCCTTCTTGTTTCGCACGTGCAGGAGGCAACTCTTGAATCTTTTACTAATGGCAAAATGGTCGATCTGATTTTGTGTTCTGCGCCGATCAACAGAGGACCAACTGATTTTGTGGTGGTCCTTATGCTCAAACATAGTACCACCGATGAAGAGACTGTGAAAGTTGCAGAACTCTACAAATCTTTCACCGTTGTCATTACGATCACCAAGACCGTGTCTCCCCATCACATGTCTGAGCCCATAGTTATCAGCGCCAACTTTAGCATTGAAATCACCCATAACCATTAAAATGTCACCTTTAGGTGTTCTGCTCTGAACGGCGTTTAGTTCTTCGTAGAAGGAGTCTTTTGCCAACACATTGTCGGATTCAGTAGGGGCATAACATTGCATTATTGAGATGTTCCTCATTTTGGTCCGGAACCTGGCGGTCAAGATTCTGTCAGAGACCGGCTCCCAGATAAGAGACAGCTTTGTCCGGCTCTGGTTAAAAGGAGCCCCACACCTGACTCACGACGACTACCGGTAGCTTTACCGGAGTACAACATTACAGTGCTGCCCGTTGGAGAGCTGTTCCACCATCTTATTTCACTAGATCCTAAGATGTTTAATTTGTATCTCAGAAATTCACTCTCTAATTGAAGAAATAGTGTGTTCTGGAGACCTTCTGACCCATTGTCCAGGAGAGTACGCACATTCCAGAATCCAATCTTTGTCATTGTACGATAGCCAAAAGTCGTAACCGTTGAGTCAGTCCTTATCCGAGGCATAGTTGACGTTTCGTTAGCATAAAAAGATTTCGGATAGTGCAAGCTGCTGGCATACACATCCTGTCCGTTAACTGTCGGTTTTAACGACAGGCCCTCAAAGGGAAGGGCCGTGGTATTATTTTTACACCCCACACCACAGGGGGAAGGTTTACCTCAACCAAATCATCGCACCGCCATCACTGGCGGCTTGACGTTGGTTAGCAATGGTCAGTGACCACTGCCGTTCCAGGCGGCGCCCACGCAGAGGACTATAGAAGAGGAATTTTTGCCCCCGTGAAGCGGAACATGGGGTACGAAGTGTAGTAGAACACTTCATTTCCGAGACGGTTTTGACGGGGACATTCTAACTGGAAGGTAATAAGGTCAATATCACGCGCGTCCCGCCTTTACTCCATTTAATTTTATTCAAAAGAATGTTCGCATTCGCAGCTGACTTGACTGAGGCCGACGCGGCAAGTTGCTGTTTGAGTATGTTCGTGGTAGGAAACGAACTTGCGATCTCACGCTCGATTGTGCGTTCTAATTAATAATATAATCCCGCATTTTTCGCTCTGCATTAATTCTACTTTTCGTTTAATTTTTTTTTCACAGAATAAATACTTACTAGCGTCTTTGGAGGCGGAACTAAATAAATACAAAATAATTATACCCTCGCTAAAAGTGGAAAGTGAAGTGATCGAGAAATTGGATGAGTGTTTCAAAACAAATCTCAATTTCCAAGATATGAACTCAGTGATCCAGAACGTCGATGAGGTTCTTCTTAAGGTGAAAACACAACAATCAACTACAACGGCGAAAAGTGATCAATCAAACCGGTAAATTAACATTGACTAATGATTGATTCATTTAAGATTAGAAGAGATAAAATGATTGAAGAAAATATAAAAGACAAGTTGCTGCCTTGCCTTGAGCTAAAAGCTTCAGCTCTAATAAATAACGAAACACTCAATGTATGAAAAGTAATATTTACAGACCAAATACATCATAGAACGTACTTTAAAAAAAATGCTTTAGATTTTTGTTTGAATTTTACCCAGATATGTTAATAGTTATTTTTTTTTTCAATTACAAACACAAAGGACGGTGGAACGAATTTTCCCCGAATGGTCCAACTTAAGAGTGATTTAACTTCTGTCGATCTGTGGCAATTTTGGTCAAAAATTTCCCATTTCCAAACTTTTAACATAAGTATTAGGCCAGTAAAATAAAGCCAATTTGGGGGTTTTATAGGAAATATCAGGGAAATATTAGGAAATATCAGGGAAATATATGGAAATAACTTCAATTCCTTGTGTAGATTCTAAATACATGGAAATTGAGTTTTCAAGGTCGCAGGAGGTGGAATCCGAGAAATTTGAGCCTTTTTATGGTTTTTTAGTAAAAACAAAATCCTTATGAATTGAATTCGGTCAAATGTCTGTCTGTCCGTCTGTCCATAGAATATCTCACGAACGGCTGAAGCTACATACATGAAATTTTGTGGGAATGTGTCGAATGATTATAATTCGCCGGAAAAAAAGGATGCGTCGTTATAGGCTAACTTTAAGGGGAAGTCCCCATAGAGGGGAAATGAAGGTCAAAACTTTTTTTTTTCGTCTGGTCGTCATGAGAAAGGTACTACCGGGTACATTTCATTTTTGGCATTTTCATCAAATTTGAAAAAAGGGGAAAAGAGGTAGACGGGAAAATATGAGATCATAATTTGTATTGTATTTCGAAACCGTTACACTAAGAAATATGAAAACTTACAGGAAGGTGGCTTCCGACTAGCATAGAAAACTAAAAATAATAAAATTTTAATATCTTCTCAAAATAGGTTAACATTGGGTGTATAAATTTGCTTCCGCCGTTTTTTTCCTGGAATTAAAAGCTTAATTGTCAAAAAGTACTTACAGATGTATTATTCAAAGTACTGTCCATCGCTAGCGACAACTTTCGCCCATCTTTCCGGCAATTTTCGGATTCCATCTCGGAAAAAGGAGGCGTCTTTCGACGCGATCCATGATTGGATCCATTTTTCGACTTCCTCGTACGAACGAAAATTCTGATCAGCTAGGCCGTGCGCCATGCAACGAAACAGATGGTAGTCGGAAGGAGCGATGACTGGGGAATATGGCGGGTGAGGCAAGATTTCCAAGTATGTCTTGACCACTTTTGCGACGTGTGGTCGAGCATTGTCATGCTGGAGGATGACTTTGTCGTGTCTCTCTTGGTACTGTGGTCGTTTTCTTTAATGCTCGACTTAAACGCATCAATTGCGTTCGGTACCGATCTTTTGTGATAGTCTCATTCGGATCCAAGACCGTGCTGCCTGCAGATGGAAGCTGAGATTATACCGCCAGAATGGGCGAAGTGCCAACACCACAGGCAGAGCAATGCGAAGCCGCAGAGTGGTATGAAAGGGCAAGGAAGAAGAAGTCTCATTCGGTTTCAGTAGCTCGTAATATATCACACCGAGCTGGTCCCACCAAATGCAAAACATAACCTTGGCGCCGTGAGTATTCGGTTTTGCCGTCGACGTTGAGGCATGTCCGGGCATTCCCCATGACTTTCTGCGCTTGGGATTATCGTAACGGACCCATTTTACGTCGCCGGTTACGATGCGATGTAGAAATCCCTTCTGATTCTGCCTTTGAAGCAGTTGATCGCATGCAAATAATCGCCGGTTAATATCTCTCGGTTTTAACTCGTACGGAACCTAATTTCCTTGTTTCTGAATCATGCCCATGGCCTTGAGGCGTTTCGAGATGGATTTTCTGAGTCACTCCCAGTGATTCAGCTAATTCCTCTTGCTTTTGGCACGAATCTTCATCGAGCAGTGCTTCCAATTCGTCGTCTTTAAAATTTTTTCTCTCCCACCACCATGATTGTCCTCGACATTAAAATCGCCACACATTTAAAACGTTGAAACCACTCACGTTCTGTCACTCAAAACAACCTCACCGTAAGTACCTGAGAGCATTCGATGAGCCTCAGCTGCAGTTTTTTTTTCCAAATGGAAGCATAAGTTCAAAACTTCGCACAAATGACGAGATCTTGGCTCGAAAACAGACATTTTGAATCGTGAATCTTATTAAAAATGCGAACAACTTTTACTAATGCGGGGATGTCGATACGTTCACAGACGTCCAAACTCAGTTTGTGACACTTTTGAATTACGTATTTTGACCAGCCCTCACCGATGCAGCCGTCTGTCGGAAAATAGCGGAAGCAAAGTTGTACACCCAATAATATTCACCTTTGTTTTAAACGAAATTAGGCATTGAGTGTGAAACCGAAAGAATCTATGCATGGCTACTTTCGGTTTTACCCAAAATGTAAAACCCCGATTTACCGAACCAAAAAAGGCGGCGACATTTCAGAAAACGAAATTTTCCACAAGTACTTTCGGGAGACCGGGGAGGAAAATAAGATGGTTCGGGGATGCAAAATATTACAACATACAGTAAAACCCCGATTAACCGAACCAAGACCGCACGGCGTCATTTCGGATAACAAAATTTGGTACGAGTATATTTGGGAAGGCGAGCACGAAATTAAAATGGTTAGCGACTGCATAATGTTTTTAGATGCAGTAAAATCCAATTTACAGTGAGTCACAGTCAAAATGAACCACCTTATGTTAGAGAAAGAATCACTTAAAAAATGACTGAAAAACCATTCAGATTAAAATTATTTTGATGTAAATTTATTGTCTCAACATGTAAGTCTCTCATTTCGGTGTGTTTTATAATTATTTTTTCTTCTTAGTACACAAAAAGTGATATAAACTTCAAAAGCTCAAAAATACGCCTCACAATCAAAATGAACCACTTAAATAAAAGTAAAAAGCATGCATAGGGTGCCCCGCTTCAGTTGGTAAATACTTTAATGGTGGATAGTACCGTTCATTTGTGGGAAATTGACAGCAAAGTGGACACTCTGTTTTTAACCGTTACAGAGTTATAGCATTTTTTGTAAATTGTGTTAAAAAGCTCGACTTTCTGAACAAAATCAAAATTTGCCACTCTCCCAATCATTTAATCCAAGATTTGACCTCACTTTCTGAAACTACATAAAATTCCATAAAAAACGTATAAAATTTCCTGGTTTCGAAATTCACCGTTACTTCAAAGATACAACTGTTCAAACTATTAAAATCAATTTTTCATCGAAAATTCAACTGATATTTTTACAACGGTACTTTGAACTGACAAATCTGCAAATTTGACAAAAGTTGCTCCAATGTCTTGGCTTTCCAACGGTATATTTTTTTATACCTTTCTATTTGAAAATTTGCGAATAATACACATTAAAGAAAAAAAAACATGACCTGGAGATGAAACAAATTTACTTCAACCTTGACTTAACAGGTAGTCCACGCTACCAACGAAAAATAGGGAAAAAAAGATCGTGTACTTTTGAAATTTGGCGTAGTTAATGTGGAGAGTCTTCTGAATATATGCTCCGAAGTCTCTGCTGCTAGGGTGTCCGGAAGTCTAGGAGAACGGGGACCAAAAGTCCTTTTGCACAGTTTTTCTTGAATATTTCGCGTTTTTCTTGAATATATCGGTGAGTCACAGTGAAAATTGACCTTATGTTAGAAAAAGGATCATTAAAAAAATGATTGAAAAACGATTCCAAGTAAAATTGTTTTTATGTAAATTTATTAAGTGAACACATAAGCCTAAGTTTACATCAATTGAGAACGACTTAAATAATTCATACATATGCCTCAGAGTTTATGATATTTACAGTATACAGTATTTATGTTTTAATACTTAGTTGGCCCTCCTTTTGCAGAAATTACTGCTTGCAGCCGTCTGGGCATCGATTCCAAAAGGTTTGACGTGTATGTGGAAGTAATCGAACGCCACTCCGCTTGTAAGGCATCCAGAAGGTCCTTTTTTGACGAAATGCTATGTTTCCGTACATTTTGGTCAATACGAGCCCACAAATTTTCAATTATATTTAAGTCTGGTGGTACTTCTAGTACATGGGGACAATTAAAATATACAACAGCCATTCGCGCGCAACATAGGATTTGTGTTTGGGATCGTTGTCTTGGTAAAAGAAAAAATCGTCTTCGATCCCCAATTTCTCCACACTCGGCTTGACATTTCGCTTCAAAATGTCTACGTACCCGAACTTATTCATTATCCCTGGAATGTGCTGAAGATTTCCGGTACCACTACCTGCCATACAGCCCCACACCATGACGGAACCACCACCGTGTCACATCTTTGCCGAAAGATTCTTTGGTTGAAGCTCCGCATTCTTTTTCCGCCATACCATTTGCTTTCCATCTGAGCCAAATAAGTTATATTTGCTTTCATCTGTAAATAATACCTGAAAAAAAAAAACTATTTGATAAATCGCTAAACCTTTTTTTTAACGTCACATACCTTTTGCCAGAAATGCAAGTCCTTGACAACATATTTACGGGCAAACTCCAACCGCTTTTTGCGATTTTTCAAGTTGATGAACGGTTTGTTTCGAGCCACTCGCCCATTGAATCCATGTCTCCTGAGAACTCTCCGTACTGTTTCAGGGTTGACATCGATATTGAGTTGATTTTTCACCATTTCGGTTAATTGGGGAGCGCTAAGATGGGGGTTCTTCTTTATTTCGCGCACTATGAACGCCTCATTCCTTTCTGTTAGCGCCTTTCTTTTGCTTTCCTTCACTTTATTGGCAATTCTGCCTTCACTATTGAAGCGGTAAATAATATGCTGCACCGTTCCACGACTTCTTTTTATTAATGCAGCTATCTCCCTTTGGGATTTTCCCTGTTGGTTTAAACCTATCACCAGCTGCCTAATTTCGACACTTGTTTGGCGACACATCTTCACTTAATGATTTTTAAAAAGCAACTAAAGCATCATTGACTAGATGCTTGCAAAAAAAAACATTCCCGAAAAATTCACCGCTATTTTAACAAAAGCAAAATTAGGCGATTAACTTTGACTGTGGCGCGCATTAATGCACTTCTTTGAGTTTTTTTACGAATTTCTCCGCTATAAGTGAAAAAAATACGACAGTTTACGAAATTCGTAAATACTATACTCATCTTGAATTTGAATTTGTCAGGAACTTATTGAAAATAATACTCCAAAAAACAGTGTTTAATAAGAGGTGGTTCACTTTCTTGTAACTCACTGTAAATGATTGGTAACAGATCCGGAAGAATATGGGTAAGAAGTCGAAGGCCATTTTTCCAGACTTCCTTGGTTTATGGTCGAATGTATGATATATCACTTTGTAGGGAATTTTATGTGATTTAATTCGCCTTTAGAACTTAATTTTGAAGAATATTCAAGAAAAACTGTGCAAAAGGACATTTGGTCCCCGTTCTCCTAGACTTCCGGACACCCTAGCAGCAGAGACTTCGGAGCATATATTCAGAAGACTCTCCACATTAATTACGCCAAATTTCAAAAGTACACGATCTTTTTTTCCCTATTTTTCGTTGGTAGCGTGGACTACCTGTTAAGTCAAGGTTGAAGTAAATTTGTTTCATCTCCAGGTCATGTTTTTTTTTCTTTAATGTGTATTATTCGCAAATTTTCAAAGAGAAAGGTATAAAAAAAATATACCGTTGGAAAGCCAAGACATTGGAGCAACTTTTGTCAAATTTGCAGATTTGTCAGTTCAAAGTACCGTTGTAAAAATATCAGTTGAATTTTCGATGAAAAATTGATTTTAATAGTTTGAACAGTTGTATCTTTGAAGTAACGGTGAATTTCGAAACCAGGAAATTTTATACGTTTTTTATGGAATTTTATGTAGTTTCAGAAAGTGAGGTCAAATCTTGGATTAAATGATTGGGAGAGTGGCAAATTTTGATTTTGTTCAGAAAGTCGAGCTTTTTAACACAATTTACAAAAAATGCTATAACTCTGTAACGGTTAAAAACAGAGTGTCCACTTTGCTGTCAATTTCCCACAAATGAACGGTACTATCCACCATTAAAGTATTTACCAACTGAAGCGGGGCACCCTATGCATGCTTTTTACTTTTATTTAAGTGGTTCATTTTGATTGTGTGGTGTATTTTTGAGCTTTTGAAGTTTATATCACTTTTTGTGTACTAAGAAGGAAAAATAATTATAAAACACACCGAAATGAGAGACTTACATGTTGAGACAATAAATTTACATCAAAATAATTTTAATCTGAATGGTTTTTCAGTCATTTTTTAAGTAATTCTTTCTCTAACATAAGGTGGTTCATTTTGACTGTGACTCACTGTAAGTCCGACCACACAATAACGAACACGAACATGGTACAAGTGGACAATTTCAAATCAATTTCAAATCTTTATACCTTAGACACACACAGCAACCGAATGATCATTCGGTGAATGATGAATTGCTGGCAATGACGAATTAGACACACACACTTTAATGTGAACGTCGTTCCAACTGTCACTACAAAATCGACTTAGCACTGATTTTTCGAATAAATATTGTTTATTTCGTTTAACAACGAACATTTTGCTTAGCAATGAGTGGATATTATTTCTATTGCATATCAACGGGTGCATATTTTTAATACTCAATGATGATTTGTTTGGATAGGTGGCACTGCATACACAAAGAAGGAATTGTGTTTACTATGCCAATTTTAATTCACGGATTATCATTCGGACGATGTTCGAATGATCATTTACAAGACACACATGAAATCGAATTATCATTCGATTGGGAATGATCATTCGTGTGCGTCGTCTGTCTAGGGTATTAGATTTGTGTGAATTGTGTGTGTATTGAGGACATTCAGAGGACACTTATACCATGTTCGAGTTCGTGTTCGACAGTGTGTGGCCGGGCTAACCATACTACGGCGTCATCTCGATTTACGAAATTTACGGACAATCCGTGGAAACTACCTATTATATTGGGATTAATACTAAAACCATTTTTTGGGTCGCTGTGATGGATTGGAATGCTCCCAAAGCCCCTCCTCCACTTCTACTCCCTCCTTTCTCCGAGAATGAGTGAGAGGGAATGAAATGTCCGAAATGAAATAAATTAGTGTCGATTGAATATTTTCGAGATCGCCAAGATGTATGGTGACACTCCCGAAATTACACAAAAGTTAAAAATGATGGTACGATCACAGGAACAAAGTGGAACCAGTGCGAGGATGAGAGCAGCCAGACGGGCAGAATCAGGAGAAAAACTTCAGCGGCGTGCTGCAAGTGTTCGCTGTAGAATTGTTGAAACACCGCAGGTTCGTGAAGCTCGCAACTAAGGGGGGCAAGAATAAGAATGGTTGCTGCGAGAAACGAGTCAATTGCGAGATCAAATCAACGGAGAGATTTTGTGATTCCAATATGACAAAAATTTAGATTACAATGAACGCTGTCATCTAAATTTTCAATTTGGAAGATGGAAAACATGTGTATACACTGAAACGCTTTAAAATTTGGAAAAGAACGCCCAGAATATGCTGTCCAAACGGGAGAGTTCCACTGCCTCCAATCAAGCGCTTTCAAAATATTTTGGACGAGATCCTCTATTAAAATATTTCCTCCACATTTCAGGAAGTAAAAAGCTTGCTTCGAAATGACGTCGTTCGGAGCAAAAAGAGTAGTTAGGGTAGATTCATGCCAACGTTTACTGGGTCCGATATACCATCAAGTGGGCTCACTTCTTCCATTCGCCGACCAAGACTACAATTCCTTGCAAATTCATTTCATGGGCAACGAAGAACACAGCAAGTGAATCAGCATTCGCGACAGATTCCTGGAGCAAGTAATGAACTGAGACTGATCTCCAAAGACATTTACAAGCGGAAAGTGCATTGGTATCGCTGCTCGTATTCCGAATCGAGTGGGTACGGAGGACATGTGAATTCAGACATAAAGACCCATATGATACGAAATTAACTCGAAGGTGAATGAGACTGCAAAGAACTAGGATGAATGGTGGCGCTCCCGAAGTGCCCTCCCCTGGAGTGAATGACCGTGGAAGAATGTCAAGCACCTGCAAAATTTTTAATTTCCATTATTTTCACCTGCATTGAGGTTATTACTTTGTCTTAACCCCTAGTGGGGCATAGCGCGTCAACTACTCCTGCGCGCCATCGTACTCTCTGCAACTCCCCAAAAGACTTACCCAGTGTCTGACACTTTTTTGCCACAGATCGACGCCATGTGATTCTAGGACCCCATCTTGGTCGGTCTTGGTTGGAAATGGGGTTCCATTTCATGGCATGCAAAGCAATGCATATATCACTCTTCCGCAATGTGTGACCTATCCACTGCCATTTTCGTCTGCTTATCAATTCGTCGATTGGCATCTGACCCGTACGCCGACTTAGCTCTTCATTTGATATTGTTTCGGGCCAAAAAATTCTTAAAATGCGACGAAGACATGAGTCGACGAAAACTTGCAGCTTTCTGGTAACACTTACGGAAACTTTCCATGTACTGCTCCCGTACAAAAGCACAGACAGTACCAGGGAGCGAAACAGGCCCAGCTTAGTCTTGATGCTGAGATAACTGCTCTGCCAGATTTTGGACAGCATGCCGTAGCCGCATTTAGCTTGGTTGATACGACGAGCGATGTCCTGCTCCGTACCACCATTTTCGGCAACAATGCTACCCAGGTAGACGGAGTTGCCCACCTTCTCCACAGGCTGCTCATTAATATTGATGGCAATAGGTGTCGGATTTCTTTTTCGCAATGGCGGGCTAAGAACCTTGGTCTTGTTGGTCTTAATCTTTAGCCCAACCTTGCTTGCCTCCCTCTCGAGATCTAACGCCGTTGCGGACAGATCCATGATTTTGTGGGAGAGTAGGCATATGTCGTCAGTAGTCAAGATGTTGTAGATAAGATGTCAAAGTCCATTGAATTCCCCTGTCGAGTCCGGATAGGGCTGCATGCAACACATCGCCGATCACAATGAGGAATAGGATCGGTGAGTGGATGCACCCCTGCCGAACTCCACTGCGGATCTCAAAGTCCCTCGACACCTTACTTTTATGCAGAATGCGACATTTCGCGCCGTCATAGGTTGCCTTAATAATAGCCACAAGCTTCTCAGGGATGCCTCTCCTGCGCAAGGCCGTCCATATAGAATCCCGGTTCACACTATCGAAAGCCTTCTCGAAATCGATGAAAAGCAAGTCAAGCGCAGAATCGTACTTAGCGCATTGCTCGATAATGATTCGCAAGGTGTTAATGTGATCGACAAAGGAGAATCCGGATCGAAAAAAAAGCCTGCTCTTCATCAATTGTGCTTTCTAAGTGGGCCTCTAGTCTTTCCAGGACGATTTTAGCTATTATCTTGGCAACGGCAGGAAGCACACAAATGGCTCTTCAATTATTACAGTCTGTGAGGCTACCCTTCTTCGGAAGTTTGATGATCAAACCTTCCTTCCACTCAGTGGGAAAGGTCTCTGTATTCCACGCTTTATCAACAAGTGGGTGCAGCAAATCGGCTTGGCGCTGCTTGATAAAGTTTGGCAGGGATACCGTCGAGTCCGGCGGCCTTTCCTCGTTTTAGTGCAGTAATTGCAGTGACTATTTCCTCTTTAGTCGGGGCAGTGGTGCGTATACGCACATTTTAATGGTTAGCTAAATTATCTACATGAGGGGGAACTTCACCAGAGTTTACACGGTTCAAGACCGCGGCGAAGTGTTCTTTCCACCGCCTCATTTGATCTTCTTCCAAGATAAGTAGCTTCCCATCACTATCCTTCACCGGATGTTGACAGGAGTTACGACCACCTGTAAACTCCTTGATGACACCGTATATGGCGTTTAAGTTGTTACTTCTTGCGGCTTCTTCTGCTGAGGCTAAAAGAGAATTCGATGCTGCTTCGATTGTCGTTTGATACTGCATCCAAACGAACCTCCAGTTCTTTTCTTTCAACAATCCGCTGCCATGAAGCGTCGGACATCCCGGGCTTATTCCGGCAATCCGTGTTTGTGCTAAGGATGGTATCTGCGCTGTCAATGTACGCATTTTTTAAGGCATTCCAGTTTTCATTTATGTCACTATCTGGGTGACTAGTTATCTCAGCTGCTTTTTGCACAAGATGGTCATTATATTGTTGTAAGACAGCTGGATTTTTTAGTCGAGCGGTGTTGAATTTGCGGCGCCTGGGTCTTTCGTCAGTAGGTCGGCGCACGGCTGCAATACGCAATCGAACATTAGCGATCATAATATAATGGTCACTTCCCATCCCAATATCGGCACCCTTCTTGTTTCGCACGTCCAGGAGGCAACTATTGAATCTTTTACTAATGGCAAAGTGGTCGATCTGATTTTGTGTTCTGCGCCGATCAACAGAGGACCAACTGATTTTGTGGTGGTCCTTATGCTCAAACATAGTACCACCGATGAAGAGACTGAAAGTTGCAGAACTCTACAAATCTTTCACCGTTGTCGTTACGATCACCACGACCGTGTCTCCCCATCACATGTCTGAGCCCATAGTTGTCAGCGCCAACTTTAGCATTCAAATCGCCCATAACCATTATAATGTCACCTTTAGGTGTTCTGCTCTGAACGGCGTTTAGTTCTTCGTAGAAGGAGTCTTTCGCCAAAACACTGTCATAGCATTGTATTATTGAGATGTTTCTCTTTTTGGTCCGGAACATGGCGGTCATGATTCGGTCGGAGACCGGATCCCGGGATAAGAGACAGTTTCAAGCGGCTCTGGTTAAAAGGAGCCCCACACCTGACTACCGTAGTACAACATTACAGTGCTGCCCGTTGAAGAGATAAATTCTCCGCTGTTCCACCATCTTATCTCACTAACTCCTAAGATGTTTAAGTTATACCTCAGAAATCCACTCTCTAATGGAAGAAATCGTGCGTTTTTGGGACCTTCTGACCCATTGTCCAGGAGAGAGTACGCACATTCCAGAATCCAATCTTTGTCATTGTACGATAGCCAAAAGTCGTAACCGTTGAGTCAGTCTTTATCCGAGGCATAGTTGACGTTTCGTTAGCATATAGAAGAATTCGGATAGTGCAAGTTGCTGGCATACACATTCTGTTCTTTATTTGTCGGTTTTAACGACAGGCCGTCAAAGGAAAAGACCGTGGTATTATTTTACGCCCCACACCACAGGGGGGAAGGTTTACCTCAACCAGATCATCGCACCGCCATCACTGGCGGTTTGACATTGGTTAACAATGGCCAGTGACCACTGCCGTTCCAGGGGCCGCCCACGCGGAGGGCTATGGAAGAGGAATTTTTGCCCTTGAGGTTCATATTCTTTGAAAATAAGTTAATAATGTAAAATTAAAACCTTTTCGATTTCGGATAAAAATTGGAATCGCTACACGTCCCGCAATTGGAGAACTGTAGTTACGGCCTTCACCAGACATCAGTGTGTGGCTTAAATTATTAAAAAAATGCAATATTGCAATATAAACAAAATGATGTCAAAATTTGATTGAATTCTAACTAATTCTTCCCACCCAAAAAAAAATTCTAAAAAATCAGTGAAAATGAGCCTCGTAATGTGGTTTTCCTTCTTAAGAATCATAATGGACATTCATCATAAGACTATTACATATTACTTTTTTTGCATCTACGTAATGTGGCTATATCAATTTATATATATATATTTTTTTCAGAAACGTCAAAATATCTACTAATCCCCACCTGTGCTTCAATTAGGAACCATGATTTTCAGCAGTAATGCTAGGAATTGTCGATCACAAGTAAGTTTCTTGACTTCTACATTTATCTCCATTCCATTGAAATTGTAACACCTAACTTTCTCTCTCTCTCTCTCTCTATCCGCAGAGGTAGAATTACATATACCGATGTTGGTGCGACCGGCGCGACGGTACACAACACGACGAAATGTTGAAAAAGTCTACGATAAAAACGATACACGAATAAAGCGAAATATTCGATGAATCGAAAAGCAAGTTAGTCTATAGTATAAAAATTCAATTATGCTAGTAAGTACGTAATTTGTCATTTCGTTTATTGAAATTCGTGATGAAATCGTACAACCGTTGCGCCCAATTCCGAGAAGTCATTTTACGATATTATTGTATTGTACAATATTAAAAAATCACCACCCATGCATTTATAAACAACTAAAAGCACGTTTCGCGAGAATGACTCAAAATCTTTAAATTCAGTGGAGAAATTTTTATACGATCATAAACGCAAATCGTAATTTAACATAATGTCTTCGTCGAAGAATGTTATGGGGTTTTTGGCTTAATGAATTGGAGGAGCATGAAAGTAAAAAACGGTTGCATACAAACCCTATCAAGTTATTGAAGCAGATGCGGATGATGACATGAAGACGTGTGAAGCTGTTATTATATTGGATTTAAGTCTACGTGCATGTTAGTCTTAAGTAGATTTAAGATTTTATTGGAGCCACATTTAAATTATAGTTAGCGAAATGATGCCATAATAGTCCTGCTAAAGGAAAGATAATTTAATACTATTATTTTCAAAAGTGAACGAGTAAAAAGTGATTCTCATAGAGCAGATCTTAATATTTCAGTACTTGACTCTTCTATGGTTAAAATCGTTTTTTCTTTGAGGTTTTTAGGTAGTGTTAGTAAATGGAGTGTGTCAACCGACTTGAACCGTGATAAAAATGAAACACGTCCGTTCTGCTTGGAAGTCAATATGCCAGAGAGCAATCTTTATTCTTTGTTCTTATGACTAACATAAAGTGACATATCAATGATGGTATTGCCAGATTGATACTCTACATCTCCTCACATAAGTTTTTTTTTTTTTTATGTTTATACCAAAGCTTAGGGGGTAACCCTTTGATGCGAGAGCACAGCATTGGCGGTAAGGGATTAAGGTAGTGGGGAGATGGGTTGAGTTTGAATAAGGTGACGGTGTACATTCCGTTTAAATTTTTGTAGGTCATAGTTGCGGGGGAAAACAAAAGATGGTAGATCGTTCCACATTCGTGTTGTCCTAGATACAAACGAGTCATGGAATTTGACGGTGCGACTATTGCTGAGTTCTAGAAGATGAGGATGGACACGACTGGCTAGTCGGGTGTTACGTAAAGGAAAAGTACGCTCAGGAATGAGGTTGGCTATTTCATCAGAGCAACGGCGGTTGTAGTAGCGATAGAAGAGTGAGAGACAGCCGACACTTCGCCGGTGTTCAAGCGGTTCGATTTTAGATGTTATGGGTTCCTCGCCAATAAGCTTGAAGGCTTTCCGTTGAACTTTGTCTAACGCGGATAATGCGGTTCTACCTGCGCCTGCCCATATGTGGGAATTAAATTCAAGTCTCGGTCTTATATGAGCCTTGTAAATTTGAGCCAGATCAGATGGTGAAAAGTATCTTTTACAGCGATTCAGAAAGCCCAGACACTTCATTGCGTTTTTTGCAACGCAAAAACTGTGGTCGGACCAATTTAGTTTACTGGAGATGTTAATACCTAGTATGTTCAGTATGGGCGAATCAGGAATGCTGACCCCATCGACAAGAATGGGTTGGGCGGTAGGTGGAGCACATCGCTTATTGGAAAGTAGACAACATTGAGTTTTTGAGGCGTTAAACTCTACTCGATTCGCTTTCCCCCATGCAATAATTTTTGAAATGTCTTCATTTAGTGAGTCAAACATGCGATCTCTGTTGATAGATGTTGAATTTCGGCGAGAGTCAGTTACAGAGTTGAAAGAGTAAGTGTAGTCAAGGGTGCTATCGTCTGCAAAGCTATGGATTGAGTTGGAAGTCACGCTGAGAAGATCGTTGATGAAGAGAAGGAAGAGTGTTGGTGAAAGGACAGTACCTTGGGGGACCCCTGCGTTGGTGGTATGGCAATTTGATTTAACTCCATCAAGGACGACCTGAAGCGAACGGTCGTGAAGGAAACTTTCGATCCATTTAACTAATTTTGGGTCCAAACCAAAAGCCTGGAGCTTAGCTAGAAGAGCCGGATGCCAGACTCTATCAAAAGCTTTCGAAATGTCGAGGGCAATGATTTTAGCTTCGCCAAATTGGTGGATACAGCGATTCCATCTTTCGGTGAGGTATGTCATTAGGTCGCCGGTGGAGCGCGAAGACCGGAAACCATATTGCCGATCATTGATGAGATGATGTGAGTCAAGGTAGCTCATTAGTTGGTTGTTAACCAGGGTTTCGAAGACTTTTGATAGGGTCGAACTTAGTGCTATTGGTCGGTAGTTAGATGGATCACATGCTTCTCCTTTCTTGGGGATTGGTTGGACATGAGCTAGTTTCCACGATGATGGGAACACTCCTGTTGCGTAGGACAGGTAAAAGAGTTTTCGGAGAGGTTTGGCTAGCGAGGAAGCGCAGTGTCTGAGAACTAAGGGGGAGATGCCATCAGGTCCAGCCGATTTTGATACATCGAGTTTTGAGAGTACTTTAAATACTTCCCTAGTGCGGAAATGCAAAGGTCTCTGGTGTGAATCACATAAGGGTATGGCTGGTGGACTCTGAGTAGTGGGTAGTAGGCAAGAGTTTGCAACAAAAGTTTCGGCCAACAGTTTGGCCTTGTCTTGCGGTTCACTGTAAATTTTGCCATCATATACCAGTGGTGGAATAGAAGAGGAGGTGAAGTTATTCTTCACAAATTTGACGAGTGACCAGAAACCTTTGCTACCTTTCCGTTGAACGAACACTTTCTGCCTAATTTTGCTGTCAAACTGGAATTTAGCCTTATTTATGACTGATTTGCAGATGTTACGCGTAGAATTGTAAACTTCTCTCAGTTCGACAGAGGGGCATTGTTTGTATGCACGGTATGCCGCTTCTTTTCTCTTTATAGCCTCTTTGCAATCTCTGTTAAACCAAGAGTTGGTGGTTGGTTTGGTATTCTTAGAACTGTGTGGGATAAAGCAGTGCATTCCATACCAAATGATGTTACTAATTGACTCGCTTATATAATCGACGTTCTGCGTAGAGAAGCAGTCAGACCAGTTCAGTTCACTGATGAATTGATTAAATGCAACCCAGTCCGCCTTATCATAATGCCACAATAGTCTCTTGTTGGAAGATAGATTATTGACATTTAGTGACCTAGTTGTGAATTTGGTCGATATCAATTTATGATCGGAGTTTCCCAAAGGAGATGAAACAGATACTGAATATTTGTCGGGGTAAAGGTTGATTTCAGAGTGCATCCGCATACACCAATAGCAAGAAATAAATAAATGCGAGTTATACACTATATAACTTTATTAATCTATAATTGAAATTTAAAAGGGACAACTGTATACAATGGAGTCTAAAAATGAAGTGAGGAACAAAATGTCCAAACCATGACTGTACTACATATTTTGTTTGTATGTGTGTCTATAAATAGATTCTTTTCATGTTGCATGATTGGAATTCACTGTCGAATCCAATACTCCTCCTCAATCATGCAAACCACATTTTCCGCGTAGCTCAATGTGTTTCGTTGCTGGCAATGGCTTTGTGAGTATATCCGCAACCATTTGCTCAGTTGGACAATATTTACACGGTACAATTCCCTTTTCGACGTAGTCCTTGACGAAATTGTAGCGTGTGTCGATGTGCTTAGTCCTATTTGACATCTTTTCGCCCTTAATAAGTTTGAGACAGCTTTGGTTATCCTCGTTTAATATGATCGGTTCATCAATGTTGCAATGCATGTCCACCAACAACCTCTTTAGCCAATATGCCTCTTGACAAGCTTCCGATAAAGCGATGAATTCCACTTCGGTGGATGATAATGCCACACACGATTGTTTGCGACATGCCCAGCTAACTGTTGCACCATAAACGATGAAAATATAACCACTATTTGATTTTCGATCCGTCTTCTCCTCCGCCCAGTTTGCGTCCGCAAACCAAATGATCGAGTTGTTGCCATACTCATTTCCTCCAAGCACCAATTTCAATTCGGATGTGCCCTTCAGATACTTGACCACTCGTTTTAGCTCATTCCAATCTCCTTTTCTCGGTGCACTGACACGTTGCGCTAAGATTGAAATACTTGCCGCAATGTCCGGCCTGGTGTTTACAGCAATGTATAACAAGCAGCCAATTAATTTTTGATAATTGTTGTTGTTTGCCAACAATTCTTCATCGTCATTTGTTGCCGACTTCCCGTAGTTTGTACCCATTGGTACATTTGAAGACTTTGCATCGCCCAACCCGAAGTCACCAGCAATCTTCTTGATATAACTCGACTGATCCAATTGATAATATCCATCACCCGTTTTGCTGATATTGATTCCAAGATAAAATCCAATGTCACCAAGATCTTCGATTACAAAATGTTTTGCTATAATGCATCTGATGTTGTCAATCACTTCGACCGATTTTGCCGCTATGATCATGCCATCCACGTATATAAGCAAATAGCACCATTCACCACCATATTTACGTGAATATAAACACGGATCCGCACCATTTTGCTGAAACTTTGCATCCGTTAATACTGCATGTATTGCATCGTTCCATGCCCTCGCCGCTTGTTTCAACCCATATATACTCCTTTTTAACAAGCATACCAAATTGTCGCCTTTGCTGAATCCTTGCGGCTGCTTCATATAAATAGTTTCCTTTAGGTGACCATTTAAAAATGCTGCCTTGGCATCGATGTGACGTACCGTCAAATTACGCTGTGATGCCAACGCTAGCAAAGTCCTGAATGTAGTTTGCTTTGCTACCGGTGCAAATACTTGGACGTAGTCGGTTCCATATTTTTGCGAGTAACCTTGCGCGACAAGCCGTGCCTTGTATCGAACGACTTTACCTGCTGCATTTGTTTTCAGCTTGTATACCCATTTGCATCCAATTGCTGTTCTGTTCGTTGGCAGCTTGCAAAGTGTCCATGTCCCATTATCCTTTAGTGATTTCATCTCCTCCTGCATAGCACACATCCACTTGGCCTTTTCTTTCGATGCTGTTGCTTCCTTGAAACTTTTTGGCTCCAGAATTTCTTGTATTGTATTGATCTCTTCGATCAATCTTTTCGACGTTTTTCCCTTATTGGAACGCTGCGAAACTCGTTGCTCAATTATCTGTTCTTCTGGGTCCGAACAAACTAACGTATCCTCGTCGCTTCTTTCGATGAATGACTCGTATTCTGATTCACTTACAGTAGAGTCTTCATCATCGCTGTGTTCTTGTTCGCCTTCATCTTTGATATTGCTTTGTTGTGTTTCCTCGCTGATTGGAATCGATACCGTCACCATTTCGACAAATTTCACATCTCGTGAAATTACCAATTTGCTGGTCCTTTTGTCAAAACACCTGTACGCCTTTGAATTTTCATCGTAACCAATGAAAATCATTTCTGCTGCAGTGTTATCTAACTTACGTCGCCTTTCACTTGGTGTGTGTACAAAGCATTTTGTACCGAATGGCATACAATGCTTCAATTCTGGTTTCTTATTGTTCCATAGCTCGAAAGGCGTCACTTCGATAGCTCTTGATGGTAAGCGATTCTGTAGATAGTTCGCCATGTTAACTGCTTCAGCCCAAAATGTATATGTTAAGCTTGCATCTTCCAACATACATCTTGACATTTCGATCAATGTGCGATTCTTACGTTCGGCCACGCCATTTTGTTGCGGTGTATATGGAGCAGTATACTGAATCTGGATGCCGTTGGCCTTTAAAAATATTGTAACTTTTTTCGCAGTATACTCTCCTCCTCGATCTGATCGTAATATCTTTGGCTTCTTTCCGAATTTGTTGTTGACCATGGCCACATACTCCTTTAACTTGATTTCGACTTCTGATTTTTCCTTGAGTAGGTATATTACGGTGTAACGCGAAAAATCGTCGATGAATGTGAGTATGTACCTTTTACCGCTCATCGATGTCGTCTGCATAGGTCCAACTACGTCCGTATGTACCAAATCGAGTACGTTCTTCGATTTACTGACCGACTTTGGAAATGGTAAACGTGTCTGTTTGGCCTTCAAGCAAACCTCGCACTGCTCTTTTATTCCGCAATCCGCAATTTGTACGCCATCAATCAATTTCTTCGAACACATTGCCTTAATTGCTTCTGGATCACGATGGCCAAAAATTCGGTGTAAACTGTGTATGCAATTTGGCTTGTGTGTACTTGACACGACATATGCTTTATTGGGTTGACGTAGCACGTATAGTTCTGATGCTTCATCCGCTACTGCGACCTGTAGATTCTCCTTCTTTATTTCGCATTTATGGCTTTTGAAATTGACTGTCAATTTTGCGTCGAGTAATTTTCTGACCGAAAGCAAATTTCCTTCCAACTGCGGCGCATATAACACGTCCTGAACTGTGACTGTGACTGTTTTTCCATGTTCGTTCATTACATCGATCATACATGTGCCTTTACCTTCGACTCTAATACGCTGGCCGTTTGCTACTGCTATATCGGTGCATACATTATTTAATGATCGGAAAAACGTTTTGTTGCTTGCAACATGGCATGTTGCCCCTGAATCAATTATCCATTGATTCATTGCAGCACTGCGTTGTAAAAACATGAATAGGAATTCACACTGCTTGTCATCACGGACCTTGTTGGCTTTGTGTTGCTTATCCTTTCCTTCTTTCCATTTTTTGTAGCCACGACAGTCCTTCTTCATGTGTCCGCTTTTCTTGCAAAAGAAACATTCGCCTGATATTTTATTTGTCGTTACCTTCAGTACTGCACCATTCTGTTCGACTACGCTGCTGTCGTTTCGCCGCTTGAATTCTGAGATCAGCTTCTCCTTCACCATGATGACCGTCAAATCAGCCTCAGCTCGAGATTCAAGAGCCGTTACCAGTGTATCGTAGCTTGGTGGTAGACTGCTTAACATGATCCCCACCTTCTGTGTGTCGGCCATACTGTCACCCAGATCTGCCGATCTCTGAAACATGTCTATTAGCCATCCGATGTGCTGCTCCATGTCCCCGCCTTCCGGCAATCTTTTCGTGCAAATTCTTCGAAATAGAGATACTTTGTTGGTCATCGTATCCTTTTCGTGGTACTGCTTTAGCGCGTTCCACGCATTTTTTGCATTTGTCGCCGTTCTGATGTGTGATACCTGTCCGTCGTCTACGCACAACACAATTCTTGCAAGCGCCTGTTCGTCATCCTCTATCCATTTGTCGATCTTTGATTGATTTTGAACACCGCCTTCTGTTGCAAATTCTGGTGTTGGCTGAGCAATCACATACCACAATTTTTCGGCCTTTAGGAAATGTTCCATCCGAAATTTCCACGTGAAAAAATTATTTGCACTTAATTTTTCAAATTGAAACTTGTGTCCAGATGCCATGATTTTCTTTAAATGTTGACTGTTCTTTTTCTGTATGGCTCGTTTCAAATTTGAAAACCACTTCACTTTCACGTACGAACACGTTTTAACTGCAGAGCGTCCTTTTTTATTTCAGTTCATGCACAACACGATGCACACACGAGTTTCCACTGCAGAGCGTCCTTTTTTATTTCACTTCGATGCGCGATCGGATTTCACAATGTGACTGTTCATTTGCACTATTCTTTTCTGCTATTCAGCTAACTCTGGGCCCATAACCTGTTGGAAAGGTTGATTTCAGAGTGCATCCGCATACACCAATAGCAAGAAATAAATAAATGCGAGTTATACACTATATAACTTTATTAATCTATAATTGAAATTTAAAAGGGACAACTGTATACAATGGAGTCTAAAAATGAAGTGAGGAACAAAATGTCCAAACCATGACTGTACTACATATTTTGTTTGTATGTGTGTCTATAAATAGATTCTTTTCGTGTTGCATGATTGGAATTCACTGTCGAATCCAATAATAAACAGGTCCAATAAGTTGGCGTTTTGACCTTCTATATCAGGTATTCTGGTTGGGGAATCTACTAATTGGTGTAGGTTGTATGATTCACAGAATAGCTCAGCCAGTCTTCCTGCTTGGCTTGTAGATGAAGAATATTTAAGCCATTGTACATTGTGTACATTGAAGTCGCCTGCCAAGACGATTTCTGATGCAGGGTATTTATCTAAGAGCTCATCGACATTGGTGGAAAGTATATCGAAGTAACTTTCAGTATTAGGATCAGAAATCCCAGGGCTTCGATACAGAAAACACAGGAATAGAGTATGTTTATTGAAATTGAACCTAATCCAGGTGTATGTGAATTCTGGATTAGATAAAGTGAACTGGGGACTGATGGTGGAAAAGGCGATATTATTTCGAATGTACATTGCAATCCCCCTTTGGGTTGCAAAAACGGGCAAAAAACGATAGCCTTGGATGTGTCAGGTCGTTAATTCGGAAATAAAGTAACAAATAACACCATAGATTCAAACTTTACAAAAAAAAAATGCTTTAATCAATTTTGGAATAAGGTACATAATGAATAAGATAATACACGATGACGATCGCAACTAGTCAACTGTTCGCGTCTACGGCCATATACAGACTGACTTCTCCTTCGGTCTTCTCATCCCAAAAATAGCATTATTGGGGTTGCCAGGGTGACAGCTCGGCCATTCCTGCGTTTAAATCGTCCTCGATTTCGGGCTCGGAATAATCATCAATATCTTCGGTATCGTCGAGATCGGGGTAACTTCTACACCATGGCTTAAGCTTTTCGGAAGAGAAAACAGAATTAAATTTACGTGAGGTTACCTGAAGACCTGGAATGTCCTCAATCAAATAGCGATCATTTCCAAGTTGACGACTGACGATATAGGGACCTCGATACTTAGGCTCCAATTTGCGTGATTCACCAGTGGCGCCGGGCTCGTTTTCAACAACCACTAGTTCGTTTTCTTGATAAGTTCGGGGAGTTGTATGCTTTTTGTCGAATCGGCTTTTCCACTTTTCTCTTTCTCTGGCGATGTTTTCCAAGGCTTGTTGGCATCTTTCATCCGAAGTGATGTCGGACAAAGTTTCGGGAAGATCATCTTGGACTGCGGCAACAAGATGGTTTTGTACTACATCATTCAGTTTGTAATTGAAGACAAAATCGTTGGGGGTGAATCCTGTTGTAGCATTGACCTGCGAGTTAACAATCCACTGAAATTCGTTGAGTTTGGTGTCCCAATCTTTGGCGTTGTCGCTGGTTGTTCGAAGATAGTTGAGGATAATCGCGTTTGCTCGCTCAACTTGACCGTTGGCTCTGGGAGTTCTAACTGCGTTTTTCGTGTGTCGGATATTAAGGTTGTTACAGAAAGTTTCAAACGCCTTGGAAGTGAATGCCGTCCCTCTATCGGACACTATTCGACTCGGAAGTCCAAAATATCCGGTCATTTCATTCAGAGCGTTAATGACAGGCGCAGTTTTCGTAGTTTTAACCGCTTTGATGATTAAAAATTTTGAAAAAGCGTCGGAGATAGCGAGGATATGGGTATTTCCCCTTCGAGATCGTATAAACGGACCCAAATGGTCAATGTGTATTAGACGGAAAGGTATTGGTTCCGGTGCATCGAAATGCATACGCCCTTCTGGCTTGCCACTTTGTGTTCGATTGTAGCAACAAGAAATACAGGAAGCTATGTATTCCTTGACATACTTCCTCATCTTCGGGAACCAGAATGATTTTTGCATTCGCTGTAACGTTTTGTCGGTAGCGAAGTGTCCCATGTCGTCATGGAAATGCTTTACAATTCTCCATCTCACCGCTTTTGGGACAATGAACTTCAGATTCCCATCGACTTTCCGGTACAAACGGTGATTTTGTATCTCATATTCCATTCTAAGCTGCTTTTCCTCGAAGGATTTTACTTTTCCGGTTAAAACTGCCATAATATGATTTAATCGCGTGTCCTGCAGTTGCATAGTCAGGACCCAATCGTTGATATCGTCGGAGACAGTGAGAATAAATCCTGCTGGCTCCATTTCGTTTGGAGATTCATTGGGTGATCGGCTTAGAGCATCAACGTGAGCAAGTCGGCTTCCTTGACGATGTACTGGTTCGAAGTCGAATTCTAATAGTTTCATCCACCATCTAGCGATTCTTGATTTCAACTCTTTTGTTTCCCGTACTTTTGCAATTGCTGAACAGTCCGTAATGAGTCGGAAATGCTTACCCAAAAGGTAAATTCTAAAACGTTCTAGCGATTCAACCACGGCCAAGACTTCCAGCTCGTAGCTGTGGTAACGTTGCTCTATATCCGTGCAATGTCGGCTGAAGTAGAAAACAGGGTGAAAATTTTTTCCATCATGTGATTGAAGAAGGATCCCAGCAAGTCCTACGCTACTTGTATCCGTGTGGACTTCATGTATCGCTGAGTAATCATATAAAGCTAATACGGGGGCGTTGCTTAATAATTCAATTAGTTTTTCGAATGCATTTTGTTGCTCGGTGTTCCAGACAAAACTATCTTTTTCGGATTTATGTAAAAGCTTTGTTAATGGCTTTGAAATTAACGAATATTGTGGTACAAATTTTCGGAAAAACCCAGTTAATCCAAGGAAACGACGAATTTCGGTTACGTTAGTTGGTGTTTTAAAATTTTTAATTGCGGTTATTTTATGTTCACCGGGTTTTATTCCATTCCCAGTCACTATGTGACCAAGGTAAACGATTTCGGTTTGCAAAAATTTACATTTGTCGAGTCGCAGAGTTAAACCGTATTTCCCTAGTAACTGTAAAAATTTGTCGAGTCGATACAATCCTTCAGCTACCGTTTTGCTCGGGATGATTACGTCGTCGAGATACGCTAAGATTTCTCCGCGATCCATTTCGTCTGCGATTCGGTTCATTACCTTTTGGAAATAGGCGGGAGCATTAACGAGTCCGAATGGCATCCGATTATACTCATAGTGACCTTCGGTAGTCACAAATGCAGTGTATTGTTTCGCAGATTCTTCTATTTCCAGTTGGTGATAACCCATTCTTAAATCGAGCGTCGTGAATATTTTATTTCCGGCCAATTGCGCAAATTGCTCCTCTAAAATTGGCATTGGGTAAGGTGTTTTCACGGTTATTCGATTAAGAAATCGATAATCGACACAAAGCCTATGCTCGCCGTTCTTTTTGTCAACTAGGACAACAGGAGAAGCATATGGTGAATTCGAGGGTCGTACAATTTCACATTTCAATAAATCAGAAATGATGTCGGCAACTATAGCCCGTTTGGCAAAAGGTATACGGTACGCTTTCAAATTTATCGGCTCATTTGTCGTAAGTTTTATGTCCATTTTAGCAATCGTGCACTTACCAAGTTCAGAGATGTTTTCAGCGAAACATTTACGATTTCCAGAAATAATTTTCCTCAACTCCGATATTTCTTGTTGACTAACAGCGTCATCTACGTTGATTTTGCCATCAGTTTCGATCCAGCATTCATCACCTTTGATAACGAATCTATTTCCCTCCCGGCATAAAACATCTCGACCAAGCAGAACCTCTTCAGGAATAAGGTTGTCGACAACGATAAATAGATCAGCATCAAATATGTTGTCATCGATTTCAAGTGACGCGTTTATTTTGCCGGAACATAAATACTTTCCACCAGCGAATCCAGATAAAGATCTCGTACAATTTTCGACGTTGCCCAAACTCATTGCTAAGCATTCACGAATCAGACTGACTTGACTACCCGAGTCAATAAAAGCCATTATTTCGTTGCCGTTAATTAGAATGTTCTTAACAACCTCTCCGTCTGTGTTACCGTCTGAGATTTTTCGTACGTTCGTTCTGGATTCATTTGTTTGTTTACTTGGACACTCGTCGCTTTTATGAGTTGTACGTTGGCAATGGGTACATCGGTGTTTACGTTGAGGTTCAGGGCACTTAATCGAAAAATGACCCTTCTGGTGACAGTTAAAACATTTCACGTCTCGTACATATGGTTTTTCTTCCGGTTTCTGACTATTCGATTTCGTATGTAATTGTTCATTTTTCACTGAATTGTCCGTATTTTTAACCCGATTATACGATTGTTCGTTTTTCACGGGATTGTATTCGCAATACATATTAATGTCACGTAACAAATCATTACACTTCCGATAATTTTTCGATATAATTTTTCTTAAATCACCATCGTTTATACCGTTGATAATGTGATGCGCAATGTCCTCCTCGCGTAAGTTCACTTTATTTCCGATTGCCGTCATTCTATAAAAATATTCTTGTGGCGTTTCATTAATTTGCCGTCGGGTGTGTGCCATCTTGATATGCACATTGGCAACACTATCATCACATGGGAAGTCTTCTAGAAATTTTTCTTTAAACCGATGCCAAGTCACAAAAATTTCTTGCGAATCCATCCACAGCCTAGCGGAACCGACTAATTTTTGTTGCACTACTAATATCAATGTATTATCGGGCCACTTATACGCGTCTTTTAACATTTCAATTCGATTTATAAATTGTTTCGCGTTGAGAGACGTGTCCCTTGTAGGGTGAAACTCTGGCAAAAGTGATGCCATGTCGCGTATATCACATGCATTAACTGCTGGTCTGTCTTGAATTACCGTAGCCTCGTTTTGAGGAACTAAACTTTCGGCACTGTTTACAGCACTAGTTTGACTGACCTGTGTCTGTACGACCGACATTAAGTCTTTCATCATTTGTTTTAAAACGATCATATCCGACTGTAGTGATTTTACATCTTCATCCGCCGTCTCATTTAATGACATCGCACCATCTTTGGAATTCGCCATTTCGTCACGTAGAAATATTTCGTCACTATTCACTGAATCACTTAGGCGCTGAACGAGTTTGGCCTTCGTGCCTGTACTCGACAATTCCCTTTCACGTAATAGTTGCTTTAATTGTCCGACCTTTAAGGTGTCAATTTTAATCATATTCTTCGCGTTTTAAACTCACAATATCACCTCCAGATTCAAATCGTGAAAACTGGCAATTACACAACGTTGTCCAATGTTTCAAACATTCTGTTTTTCAGAACCACACGAAGTTCTTCTTTCTAATCGTTTTTCCGGAAAACTTTCGACGATCGGCTAAATAACAACGCAGACAAAGGGACTAAGCACTAACTGAGTATGTCCGATTGATTGATAACAGCAAAAAAAACGAATTCTTGCTGAACCACGCACAAATCAAGACTCGAAACGACTAGCAACAACAAAAGCGTATTGTCGTTGCAGCAACACAACAGCAAAAAAAAAATTCTTGCTGAAGCACGTACTAATCGAAATCGAAACGACTAACAACAACAAAAGCGTATTGTCGTTGTAGCAACATAGTTGGTCCAATATAATTATGTACTCGTATTAAACCTCAACGATAGGTTTTAACATGACGCTCACACAAGACCATCGACGAAATGTTCGTTGGTTCTTCTCTCACATTGCGCACCGTGAGAGTATCCCACTTCTGAATTTGTCAGGTCGTTAATTCGGAAATAAAGTAACAAATAACACCATAGATTCAAACTTTACAAAAAAAAAATGCTTTAATCAATTTTGGAATAAGGTACATAATGAATAAGATAATACACGATGACGATCGCAACTAGTCAACTGTTCGCGTCTACGGCCATATACAGACTTACTTCTCCTTCGGTCTTCTCATCCCAAAAATAGCATTATTGGGGTTGCCAGGGTGACAGATGTTAAATTGGCTTATTTCGCAATCGCTAAGGACTTTTGTTTCGCTTAACGCCATAACTGCTGGGTTGTGTAGCATGAGATGGGCATGTACCGCAGTATAATTCGCTCTAATTCCACGAATGTTGCAAAAATCAAATCTAAATTCTTGCATGTTTAGACGGAATGTACAAAGTTATGGGGGGTAGAATTGGTCACTCGATAACTGAACGCAGCAGCAATAATCCAATCACAGCTAACAGTAGTGTTATGCCTACTTGCTAGTTGTCGTTGAATTGAAAGCGGCCAGTATTCAATTATGGTTGCGATTAATGCAAATGCATTAAATTCAGAAGTTGGACAGGATGTTAAGTCTACAAGGAACGGACTCACCGGGACTTTGCTGTGCTGTCACTAGGGGGCCCTTCGCTATTGCACACAACACAAATACGCCCGCACATACGATTTTTTTTTTACGAACAAATGTGGCGCGCACATGTATCTTTAGCCCGGATGCATTTCGTTTCTATTTTTCTATTTTTAGATTTGGTTTTTTTTTTTAGGAACGATGTCGCGCACGTCCGTTCCTCTGGACGGTCCGAACTCAACTCCTCCAAGTTGAGAATAAATATATTTGATTTAACTGGGATGGAAATATAAATTCGATACAAAATTAATTCAAAATGCAATCGTTCAAACTAAATTACTCTAAACAAACTAAGCGCATCATTTCCAATCAAAACAACAATAATATCTTTTTATTTTTATTAGATTAAGTTGCGCTATCTTTGCACATTTAAATTCGCAAGTGCTCTACGCGCACTGTCTCTGATTGGACGCTTGTCTGACGGTGAATTGTCGGTGTTTGTCTCCCCCGTATTCATGTATGGCTTACTTTTACTGCTATCATTACTTCCCTCGCTATCGATTACAATATCTCGCGCGGTAACAGTCATACCACCTTCAGTTGCTGCGTGTTGCGTATCCGCACCGACATCAATGCTGGAGTCATTTCCCAATTGACGAATCTGATTTAAATGACGTTTGATTGACCTATTTGAATTAGTTAATACACAACCATAATTGCGAGGACCTATTTGATTAGATATTACAGCTGGTGTCCAGCTTGCCTTATTTACATTTGTATAAACGCGTACATCAATTTTCTGACCTACCTCAAACGTGCAATTTCTTCTACCTTTGGCATTTCTAACATTTTTGTCTTGACTTGAAGTAATTCTTTCTTGAGTTGACGGTGGTTTTAAGAGAGAAAATCTTCTTTTTAGTTCGCGTCCAAACATTAATTTAGCGGGTGATTCTACCGTAGCGGAATGCTTTGTGTTGCGGTAATCAAATAAGAATCGATTTAAAATTGTTTTGATACTTCCCTCACTTGTATCTTTCAGTGTAGCGTAGATTGCCTTTTTAGGGTTTTGTAGTAAAACAAAACCCTTATGAAATCGGTCAAATGTCTGTCTGTCCGTCTGTCCATGGAATATCTCACGAACGGCTGAAGCTACATACATGAAATTTTGTAGGAATATGTAGAATTACTATAATTCACCGGAGAAAGCGAATCGTCGTAATAGGTCAACTTTAAGGGGAGGTCCCCATAGAGGAGAAATGAAGGTCGAAATTTTTTTTTCGTTTAGTACAGGCAAGTGGGGTATCATAAGAAAGGTACCGTCGAGTACATTTCATTTTTCGAATTTTTTTCAAATTTGAAGAAACGGGAAAAGAGGGAGATGGGAAAATATGTCATCCGAGTTTGTCATCCCCCCTTGCATTTCGAGACCGTTATACTTAGAAATATGAAAATTTACAGAAAAGCGCCATTTTACTAGTGTAGAAAACCTAGATTTCTAGAATTTTGAAATTTCATCAGAAAAGGTTAATAATAGTACATTTCTATAGTTTCAGTTAGCACAACCCTGCACCCCTTACGCGTACTCGAGGTCAAAAATATTGATGGCCAATGATAACCAACATCATAGGCAATAATATTTCTAAGTTTCATTGTAATCACATATTTAATAATAGTACATTCATTTAAAGTTCGGCATTTTGACACTATCCATTCAAAAAATACACCTACCGGCCTCATAGGTGTGAGTACTACTATACTTTCATGTTGTTTTTCGTAGTGCGAATTGCAGTTATTTAATTAATCATTTTTGAAAGGGTAAGGATTGGTTGGGGGCGCTGTGTCTTAATTGGCCAACTTTACCGGGTGGAAGGGGGGTCCACATAGAGGCGAAATTAAGGTCAAATTTTTGTATCGACTGGTACGAGTATAAGCAAATGAGGTGTCGTGAGAAAGGTAATGATGAGTACATTCCATTTTTGGGCATTTTCTCTAAATTTATAGAAAGGGGAACTGTGGGGGAGGAGAAAATATTAGTTCGTAATTTGACCCCCCCTTGCCTGCGTTTTGAGACCGTTATACTTAGAATTATGAAAACTTACAGGAAGTGGGTTTCGAAAAACATATAAAATGGAAAATAGTGGAACTTGTATATCTTCTCAGAATAGGTCAATAATACAATAGTTTATTTGTATAGTTACAGTTAGCACACCCTTGCACGCCTCAAACACGTTCGAGGTCAAAAGTACTGATGGCCAACGATAACCAACACCTTAAGCAATAATATGTTCTAAGTTTCGTTACAATCACGTAATATGAATTAGCATATAAAATGTAAGTGGGTAAGACATTTTTATTACGTTTTTTCTATCCATCTGAGTGATATCAAGAAGAGTAAGGAGGCGATATTTATAAACCAAAATAAGCGCTTGCTACAAAACCCTCGGATTGCGGGCGTAGCCCTCTATATTCCGGTTTCATTTTATTGTTTTAACCGAATTTTCTGCTTGGCCATTCTTAGCAGGATGACCAGGTGCAGTGCAAATATGACGAATACGATTCAATTTTGTAAATAGCTGAAATTCAGATGACGTAAATTGTCTCCCATTGTCACTTACGATAGTGATAACCAGACCGAATTTGCAGAAAATGTCGCGAAGTGCTTCAATAGCAAATGATGTTGTCAAATTTTTTGTTAAATATGCTTCGGTCCATTTAGACCATGAATCGACAATAATGAATATGTAAAAATTGTTAATCGGACCGGCAAAGTCGATATGAATACGTGACCAAGGCGAGGTTGTTGGTTGCCACGGAATCAATGAACATTTTTCAGAACTTGATTGTACAGTTCTACAAGATGAACAATTTTTTATCATATTCTCAATGTCGTTGTGGCCACCATGTGATCTAACCAATGCTTTAGTTTTTACGATGCCCAAATGAGATTTGTGTAAGTCTTGGAGAATCCGACTACGAAATTTTTCCGGAATGATCGTACGATAACCCCATAATACACAATTGGACTCGACTGATAGTTCTGTATCTTTATTTCGGTATGCAATGAATTCATCTCCTTTCAACAATTTTAAATTGCCTCTTTGTGCTGAATCGGGTATTTTCGATAATATTGGATCGCGCCTTGTTTCGCGCGAAATATCTTGCAAATTTAATGGTAAATAATTTTCGAAGTCTGTGTAATTAACATAATTAGCCCCATTTAACGTTTGTTTTTCTTCGAAACATTGTGGAATACGTGACAAAGAATCGGCATGATTGTCCTTGCCTTTCACATGTTTAATTTTATAATTAAATCCTGATAGGATAAAAGCCCAGCGCTGCATGCGTGCAGCTGCCATTACGGGTAATCCTTTATTCTCACCAAAAATACTGTTGCGAACCACGGCTTTGTCGAGCCGCCGTCACTGCAACAAGAATATTATCTTTGACCAAAGTGAAATCTGGCTCGGTGGCTTATGTCCCGGCTAGACCAGCGTACGGTGGTGGATTTTGAGCTAGTGCACAATGGTCCTTGTTAAGCCACCTAACAATCGACATGGAAAACAAGAGGGAAGGAATTAGGGAAGGGGATGAATGTGCCCATCCTTCGGGACACGGAAGAACCCAAAGTGAGGAAAAAGTTTAGTTAGACATTATAAATTATATTTCAAAGAAAATTCAATAGAATAAATTGATACAAAAAAGAAAACTGTGAAAACAATCGACAAGTTAGATCAAAATTGATTTAAATTAATTCAAAATGAGTGAAAAGAAGCAATGAAAATGACTTGCAGTAAAACGTAGACTTACTCTTGTTTTTCTTTCCACGATGACCGATCGATCGCTCCTCGGAGAACAACTGAGATTTTAGTCTTATTATTAAGATAATAGCGATGACTCATTAAAATTGAATATAAAGAAAAAAAAAAATATCGCGAAAATAATTCAATTGATAATTAAAACTCCATAAATGGACTCCAGTAAGCGCCGAATTAGCCGTTATGACAATCTCCAATCCAATTCCTCCATGAACGTTTTTATCACAATCGTATACAACAGGTTGTGTTTTTTTTTTCTTCTTTTTTTTTCGACTGTACGCAAGCTTTGTCGGATCACTTTATGTTTTATATTCAAATACAAATTCAAATTTGGCAAACGAGAATTGCAAAATGTTAACTTTCCGTTATTTTCTTTCAAAGCCGATCTTTCTCAAATCCAAAAAAACTTCTAATTTCCACTAGTACTATACTAGTCCACAAAAAGGGAAATCAATCTTTTCTTCAATTTTCGTTCCGAATTTTTTTTCACTTTTATTTTCGTAGTTTTCTTTCCATCACACCATCGGGAACTAGTCACTATCGAAATCTTAACTTCTCTGCACTATCCAAATAATTCGGATTCACCAATTTTGTTTCTTCTCAATTCAAAACTTTTTCACACTCCACAAAAAAAAAACATCCTTTTCCTTCACAAATCCAAAACTCTATTTCTTTTTCAAAAAAAAATCCAAACTTCGATCAAAAAAAACATCCGAATCAAAAATCTGACCGTCCACCAACTACATCCGACCATCCATCCAGTCCAGAACGAACTCCCCCACAAAAAAAGTCGGGTTCATTACACCCAAATTCCCGCCATCATCCAACGGTCCTCTACATCCAAAATCATCGTAGTCCTCGTCCTCCATGGTCATCATCGTCCACCTCCCCAACTCCCCTATTTCATTCAAGTCACCACATCATTCCGGTTTCCATGCATAATACGCTGCATAGAAACAGACATTCGTTCCACTAGCTGTGCAGCGATGTTGCTCCGCCAGCGACGACACAGCCCGTTGCATAGTTCTGATGTTCTGAAATTGGTGTGCAGCTACATATTTCGATCAGCTGACTAAGCAACATAGATGCAACAGCTGAAAAGAAACAACTGCCATTTACAAAATTGTTCCTATAGCCAACGGAACGAATCAGTTGAGTTGTGATTGTATGAAATAGGTAAAGCAGCGGGCGAGACAGGAAGTCAGGGGTTCGCAACAATACTAATGAGCGGTTTGTGGTCGGTTTGTAAAACAAACTCTGTACCTATTAAATATTGATGCAATTTAACGACTGTAATGAAAGACTGAGTCCGGAGTGATTCCGATCTCCTGGAGTATTAAGATAAGGCGACGGCATGTGCTTGACGGAGCTGTACGCGGTAGCTGATGGGCAGAGTTCTTGCCTTTTTTAATACTCCAAAATCCATTACAATTTATAGTTCACATGCCATAGATGCAACAGCTGAAAAGAAACAACTGCCATTTACAAAATTGTTCCTATAGCCAACGGAACGAATCAGCTGAGTTGTGATTGTATGAAATAGGTCCAGCGGGCGAGTCCAGGTTTTATGGACTGGGGCCGAAAACACCCATCCACTATCCAACAGGTCCCATGGCCTACATTAGAGACCTCCCATAACCGACGTTGTCTTTGTCGGTGCTTTACTTACTCATTGTGGAGGGAGAGGGGTATTCCATTGGGAAAAAAATGGCAATTAATTACGCCATATCTTTTATTATAAACAAACTTTAAATTCTACCAAAAATTCATCCGCGACATCATTAAATTCACTACGTGCCATTCATTCCAGGAATTCAATTAAATTAACATAATTATTATGAATACAAAAATTTCCCTTTAGAATTTACTAAAATTTTATATATATATTAATTAGGCGACGATAATGCGGTCGAGGAAAACGCGAATTGACAATTTAAAAAAAAATACTTTTCGGGTTCGAATCCCGTCTACGACGACGTTCGTGGCCATGGATGTGCAGGAGGTGCATGCTGGCAACTGCATTCTCCGAAACCAGTTTATGCCAACGAAACGTGAACTGAGCTACATGGAACAGTTGGCGCGCTATGCCCCACAAGGGGTTAGGGCAATTGAGTACTTTGTCGTCCGGAACGGCCGTTGTGTACGTGCGTGGTTATGCGTTGTTCGCTGAAACAAAGGACTTGTGGTTTTCCTTGACCCAAGTTTCTATTCGTCGATGTATTAGAGTGATTTAATGATTTGTCATTTGATTGATCTTAAGAAAATTAATTAGATAAAATTGATACAAACAAAAAAAAACATAAAAATTGGAGATTGTAAGCAAGTTAACGCGCGTTCGCAAGTTCAAAATACAATGCCGTTATATGCAATTCCCAAAAAAAAAAAACAAAGAAGAGTACGGGCAAAAGTCCTTCCCACATTCACTTGATTAATTGCAAATCGAAGTAGAATTCGATGGTATACAAATCTCCGTATTGCAATGATCTGGCCACAGTTCGCTTAAGTTGCCGAGGAACGAAGAAACAAAAGAAGATTTTGCCGGTAGTTAAAATCTGTTGCACAGCAATTGATCCTTTGTCCGAACAATGCAGCTGTTTCGCTGAGAAACCGGTATCTTGGTCCTAGCCCCAGACTGATCGGCCGGTAGAACGGCCGTTTCACAAAAATCTTAAATTATGTATTTTGATTTCATCTTTTTTTTTGTATACAGTAATCCCTTAACATTCGCGAGGGATACGTTCCAGAAAAACTACGCGAATGTCGAAATCGCGAATGTCGAGACTAGGGTCCCTTGTAAATATGGGGGTTGCGGTCCACGGTGATTAAGAATTAAAAAAATCAATGTTACTCAATACATAATGCTTGCAAACACTTATATGAATTTTTAATTAAATGATTAACAATGACAAAATGGTTTATTTATGATTAATTTCCGCTTGTCGAGGGTAGAAAATATCGAGTAATTTGTCGCTGCTGAGAGGATTGTATTCGTTGCTTTTGAATTTCGATGTAAGCTGCCGACGCTCCTTCGATTTCACGCTTAAACTTTAGACTTCATGCAGAGTCAGGGTCATATTCACAAGCTTTTGCAACCAGTTCTTGTTGAAGAGTTAAAATTTCTCTCAAATGTTTCGAGGATAAATCAGTGCCTATATAATAAACTCATGTTGAAAATTGTAAAAAAAATTAAACTCGTAAGTCTTGCCGCTCATTTCATCTTCGTCAGGCTCGTCCTCGTTTTCTTGGCAGTCCTGATTTGGGCCTGAAACTATTTCCAGTAGCTCTTCGTCCGTTAATTCATTTGCATCAGCTCCAAGGAAATCACGAATTTCTTCACGGGTGAGGTCATCAAGACCTTCACCACCAATCCGATGGGCAAGTTCAACAATGTTATCCTCTTCATTAGTTATAGAGGGAGGACTGTTCTCTTTTTCAACCACTTCTGACCAGAGATTCCTCCAACACGCGTTAATGCAGCTTGGCTTCAATTTCATTAGTGAGTCGTGGATATCGGTTATACAATTCGCTGTTGTAAAATTTTTCCAACTGGAGGTCACTGTTTCTTCCGAATTTATGTCGATGGAATTTAGAATTCGTTGAAAAGAACGTCTTGTATAATAAGCCTTGAACGCGGCAATAACTCCCTGATCTAGGAGTTGAATTAAGGATGTTGTGTTGGGAGGCAAAAAGACGACTTTCAGATTTGGATGACTGCCAACCAATGTAGGTGGATGACTAGGCGCGTTGTCGATTATAATTAGAACTTTAAAATCCAAGTTTTTAGAGGCAAGATATTTTCTTACTTCAGGTATGAAGCAATTATTAAACCAGTCTTCAAATAGGGAGCCAGGCATCCACGATTTTTTTATTTGCGCGCCAGAAAACGGGCAATTGATCTTTATCTTTTCCCTTCAATGCTCGAGGATTTAAGGAGCGATAAATCATCATAGGTTTTATCTTGCAATCGCCAGACGCATTGGCACATAAAAGTAGGGAAACCCTATCTTTAGCAACCTTGAATCCTGAAGCCGATCGTTCAGTTTTCGAAAGAAAAGTCCTATTTGGCATTTTCTTCCAAAACAATCCTGTCTCATCCGCATTAAATACCTGTTGTGGTAGGTGCCCTCCCTTCTCAATTATTTTTTTAAGTTCTTCCGGAAATTTGTTTGCTGCTTCGTGATCAGCAGATGCGGATTCGCCTACTAACTTTAAATTGTGCAAATTATGCCTCTTTTTAAAGTTTTCGAACCAACCCTTACTTGCTTTAAACTCAAACGATGAGTCTGTGTTTAGTTGGTCAAATATCCTTTTGGCTTTGGCTCGTATAAGAGCAGAGCTGATCGGGATACGCTTTTGGGACATATCCTCCAACCAAACGCTTAATGCCTTCTCTGCCTCTTCGAGGAATTTATTTCTGACTTGCGAAACGACTTTCGCACTCACAGGAGCACTACACGCGACACTATCTCTAATTAATTGTTCTTTTTGTTTAATTGAACGCACCGTGGATTCGTTAATATTTAACAGTCGCGCGACCGACGATGCAGATTCTCCTCCACGCAACTTGTCAAGAATATTTATTTTTTCCGCGAGTGTCATTACATTCTTTTTCCGTTTCGGTAAAGAAGCCATCTCGAAATTTTACACGGATATAAGATCACAACTTAGAAAATGTAGAAATGTGTGGAAGCTGTAAAATCAAACCATAGACTGCGGAATATGCATTTGCTGAAATTACGTGCTCAGCTAAAAACGCAAAACTGTAATATTGTACATATGTATGTACATATGTATTGTATATCGATATGCAGCATGTTTGATCGTTCATGGATTTGTCTCAAGACGGACTATTTTCTGAGAGTCTCATTAGAATGTCGGGTTGCTGGTCGCGAATAGTCAAATACGGAATTCGCGAATGTCGAATTTGTTCGCATTTTCATTATCGCGAATAATCGAAACTCGCGAATGCCAAATCCGCGAATGTCGAGGGATTACTGATAAATACGTATATATATTCGCCTTCTAGCACTTCCAACAATAAATCTTTGATTTACGGAGCACTTCACAAATAAATAAAAAAATTTCTAGGAGTCGAACTTTAAATTCTTAAAGTCAGTTAGACTTTATTTTATTAAAGAAAACTTCTGCACTAAATAATCGGAATTTGTCTTCTTTTTCGATGTTCTCTTATCGACAGATTTTTCGGGACTCGTCCAGGGTCCGTTCTTTCTTTTCAATCCGGAAAAAAAAATCCCCACACTCTGAAAATATGATGAATTTTCCCGCCAAAACAAGCCAGTTCATCCCACCACAATCATATAGGCTTTGTTCTATATTAAATTGCTAACACCACAAAAAAAAACTTTAATTCGCCGTCGCTATAAAATGCCTATTTATTGCAATTGCACATACATACTTGCAATAGTACTTGCCTAGCATGGCAATTCAACGTACAACGCTGTATGCATTACCCGTCGTCGTCGTCGTCATCGATTCCGACGAACGCACGCAGCTACATACATTTGTATCCAATTGGAATGTTGTGCAGCGTCACAGGCACCGACGGTCCAGTATGGATCACAGCTGATATTCGCAGCTATATTCAAGCAGCCGATTTTTTTGCAGCGATAACAACTCACGGTACTAAACAGCTGTTGTTATCCGAAGGTAGAGAAAAGAAGTTGAACCGGGCGAATTTTTTTCTCTTAAGTTGCCATTGCCGTGCAAAAGGGTAGATGCTGCGTGAACATTTAAGTTCGTTGGCGTTGAGTGCAATTGTTTGCGATGGTGCGGGAGCAAGATAAACATTGCAAAAAAAAAATACGTTAAGGAAGTTAAAATTCCTTCGGCAATGCAATCATTACACGACGCTAAAAATAATAGCTAATGCTTCTTTTTGAATTGTAGCATAATTTCTTTCAAATTCCGATAAACTTCGTGATGCGGCCGTAGAGATTTATCTGGAATTTCGTGTGACAAAACTTCTGGAATGGCGGTCTCACAAGCGTCAAAATTAGGACTATTGGTTTCTGTGGATCAAAATGAACCAATACTTGATCAGAGGTGATTTCGCGTTTTAGTAACTCATACGCTTGGTTACTTTCACTTGACCAATTGAATTTTTCTCCTTTTCGTAGCATACGATATAAAGGTTCGATTTTCTTGGCGAAATTTGATATGAATTTTGAATAATAATTCACCATACCTGTGAATGCGCGAACTTCGGAAACGTTCTTGGGAACTGGAGTGTGTAATACACTTTGGATGTTGTCCTCGTTTTTTGTTAAACCATTGGCATCAATGTTAAAAACTAAATATGTGATTTTATCTTTGAAAAATATGGATTTCTCCAAATTCAAACGCAAACCTGCATCTTGAAGTTTTTGAAGTAGTCTTCAGAGTGTTAACGTGACTTTTAAAATCTGGGCCAGTGACGACAATATCGTCCATGAAATTCATATAATAAGGAATGCCACGTAATAACGTTTCAATTGTCTTTTGGAAAATTGCCCCTGCCACTTTAACTCCGAAAGGTAGTCGTTTCATTTTAAACAACCCCATGTGTGTACTCCAAACACACAATTTCTGTGATACGTCGTAATGCTAGGATTACACGATTGACGGAAAAGCGTAAATCTAGCGTCAATAGTTCTACGCTCGATTTGGCGTATTTTAGACAGAAGCGTAAATAGATTGTTCCCCCGAGTTATACGATTGACTTAAACACGTCAGTTTTAACAGCGTCAATCAAAATGTCGATTGACACAATTTAAAAAAAGGGTAAACCGCCAACCATACAATCGAACCATTTACACGATTGACTCTGTTTATGTCAATCGAATTGACATAGAGGGTATTTAAAATCGATTAAATATTTATTTAAAGTCACTTTGCAATCGCCACACATCCGAAGATCACCCGATGGTTTTAGGACTGGAACGATTGGTGTACCCCAATCCGAATTATCGATTGGTTCAATCATATCCATTGCTATTAGTTCCTGATATTTAGATTCAATTTTTGTACGCCAAGCCAACGGTACTGGACGCGGTTTGAAAAAAATCGGTTTCGTACCTTCTTTCACTTCTAATCGTATTTTTGAGATTCGATACTTGCCTAATTCACTAGTAAAAACTTCAGAAATTTCCCGCTTTAGATTTTCGATGATTTGTAATTGATTGTAACTAGAAATATGATTTACAAATATGATTAATTGGAAATCAAACGCGTTAAGAAAATTTTCTAACAAAATATGTCTACCTGAATCCGTAACGATAATACGAATGATTTCGGTTCGCTCGTTATATTTTATGGTTGCGTAACACTCACCAATAAATTTAATTCGATGTCCGCCATAATCGAAAAACGATTCCTCAATTGGTGTCAATATTTCCCGACTATGATGCCTGTCGAATTCAGCAACTGGCATCAACGAACATGGTGAGCCCGTATCACACTTGACCTTATATTTGACACCTTGGATTTCCACATCTAGCTTGAAACTCTTTGATGCCTTACCCCCGACGATATTGTATACATTGAATCTCAAATCGTCCAAACGAGCTCCATTCAAATCAGTTGCATGAACACCCGTATCATTTGAAAAATAAAAACAATTATTAGAATCACTTGCTTCACGCGTTGAACTCATATTATTATTTGATGCGATAAAAATTATCTCTTGATTTTTATCCTTGTTTCGACAAACGGATGATAAATGTCCTACTTTGGAGCACATTAGGCAAGTACTCTGTTTGAATTTACAGCTACTCGATTCGTGATTCCTCCAACCACAATGACTGCACGGCTTCCTCGGTGATTGACCTCCGTTAGTTCCGTTCACTTCTTTGCTACCATTGTTGTTATTGCTGCTTTGGCTCGGCCCCGCTTTGCTTTTCTTGTAGTTTTTACCGTTGCGGTTTGCCCTTGGTTGCCCTTGCTGCTTCACGTAGTTCACTTGGCTGGCCGACTTTGACAAAATTTGCGTCTCACAAATCAATGCTTTCCTTAATGCACTTTCCATCGATAGATTCTCATCTTCTTCGCACAGTTTGTCTAACACATTTTCTTCTTTCGCAAATCTCATGACAAAACGATCGCGTATACATTCATCCAAATTGCTGAATTTGCATTTTCATGCAAGTTGTTTTACACGCGCGTACCATACGGTCACTGACTCAACTGGATTTTTCATTGCAGAGTAAAAATTCAACCTTTCGCGAAATAGAATAACTGGCGGTGAATAATGTGTTTCTAAAATTGCGCACAATTCTGTGTATGACTTTGCGATTGGCTTAACGGGATCGCAAACTGCTGTTAATAATGCGTACGGCTCTGCTCAAAGTGATTTTAACAATCCGGCTGCTTTCGATTTTTCTCCTTCACAAGCGATGTCGTCAAAATATATTTCCCATTTTTCCCTCCATTCATCCCATTTATGCGCGTTTGGATTGAATTCGGGCACTTGCGAAGAGTGAAATACTTTCAAACTTTTCAGCATTTCTTCCGAAAACGATGCGTTCACTGCCGTGTCTCCAGTTTCATTTGCTTTTACTTTTTTTTCAGGTCCCATGGTGCAAAAAGCAGTAAAAACTATTTCTCCGACTAAAATATAGCGGCACTTTAACTTTTATGCACTGATACTTATCCTCGTCGCCAATTTTGGAGTGTATCAACCGACTTGAACCGTGATAAAAATGAAATACGTCCGTTCTGCTTGGAAGTCAATATGCCAGAGAGAAATCTTTATTCTTTGTTCTTATGACTAACATAAAATGACATATCAATGATGGTATTGCCAGATTGATACTCTACAGTAAATTTAGGAACGGAAAATTAAATTGAAATCGAATAACTCATGATGAGAAAAAGAGAAAAGAAAGAGGTTGAGAACACCTTTTAAGGTTTCTACATGTAATCGATTTCTTGTCTTTTATCAAGATTGATAGCCGAAAATATTCTTTTTACATTTGTGATGAATTCGGTAAAGTTAATATTTCAAAAATGAATTTACCAATCAAAGGAAATGCTATTTAACCATCTGCACGAATATACAATAGTATTCAATGTTCTATTTCTATGTTCTTGAACTCCCCAATTTTTTTTTTAATTTCCCGAAATTCTAAATCGATTCCAACTAGATTTGGGAATATTTTGAACAATTCTGCCATGGAATTAGTTTCTTTATTAATTATCGCTTTCGGTGAAATTCTGGCACAATGTCAAGCACATTATTTTTGAAGTCAAATCGATAGAAAATTTGTTCACATAATTCAACATAAATTGCGATGCATTTTTTTTAATTCATCAAGATCGGATGCATACATGTGGGATCTATTGGCCGGATTGAATAAAAAACGGACTGAAGCAAAAATACAACAAAAAGGTAACTTTATTTACAGAAAAATATAAAGATATTCTTGAAGCGCGTCTTGACTCCGTCTTGTACGTCTTTAGACTAACTCGCCAAGTTAAAGTTCGTCATGTCGTTCTCTCGGTTTGCTCGTCGTTTTTCGTTGTCGTTGCTTCTCTGTTGAGCTCACCAACACAAGGATCCTACATTAATACAGATATTTCTTGCAATTAAATACCTACTCTTAATAATCTCATTCTTTTGACTACTTAAATAATTATTATCATTCAGAATCTTTTGACTAATCAATCACAAACACGTACAGAAATATTCGTATAATTGCACTGCCGTCGTAAATTTCGCACTGCGTAGCCTTTTGGGAGTTGCAGTTCTTTTTCTGCCGTATCAAAATGTGTGATGAGTATCCTCCTTACTTCCTCCCACGAGCTCGGGCTTTACGTCAGAATCGCCTCTCTCGCCTTTCCGGTGATTCTTAATAAAACTTGCTATGTCAGCTGTACCTTAAACTCACTTACATTTAAATCAACCGGGTACAAATCCGACTGATTTCCATCGAACGGAGAAATGGATGTTATAAACGCGGACAATTCACTATAGTCCATCTTATTATTTTAATTTTTAATTTTTATTGCTTTGAATTTTCGGACTAACTCGTCCAGTTTTCTTATGCGTAAAACAAAAACGATCTTGCGTAAAACTATGTACTTGATCGATTATTTGTTAAGGACACTATCCAAACAGAACTTTAGCTCTTTTGCCCGGTTATACTAATCTTTCGTAAAATTTCAATTTTTACAATATTAGATATAAAACCGCGACCCGACTGCGTCAGTTAAATAACAACAATAATATTATATTTGAAATAAGTTCTTTATTGAACTGCGAGAATATAACTGCCTTTCTTACGAACTAAACATAATATTTATATCTTACCAACTGATTTACCTGCTACAATAGAAATATTTATGATACAGGCCAGTAAGATAAAGAAAATGCGCATATGCATTTTCTTTCATTACTTAGAACCACGATTGAGGATGGTTCGGGTTATTTATGATCGGTGCCTTAACTACATATACACATTTTAATGGCGAAATACATTCAAATATACACTCAGCGTAGCCATCATACGGGTAGAATTGGTATAATTTGTGGATTCACAATGATACTCAATTGCCCTAACCCCTTGTGGGGCGTAGCGCGTCAACTGTTCTATATGGCCCAGTTGACGTTTCGTCGGCATAAACTGGTTTCGGAGAATGCAGTTGCCAGCATACTGCCTTCGAATTGTGGCAGTTTTAAAACTGTACGGCAAAAATTCAAGGCTTCCACAACAGATCTGCTGAGAGTCTGAACAGCAAGTCTAACCTTCATTTTCTGGCGTCCAAAGTATATGTGAGTCGTTCGCAGTTTATTTGCCAAGTGCAACTCTTCTGTTTCTTGCAACTGTACAAGCGCTTCGAGATAGACCCATTTGACTGATTTGTTGTCGCTGTCAATGAATGACCCTTTCTCCGTACAAGTATTTCTAACTAACTTCACCATATGGCATGTATACGGATGCAGGATCAATTTGTCATCTTGTATTTGTATGAACCCAGCTGAGTTCATGTCACGTACAAATTATGTTTTGTCTTAAACACACTTGTAATTCTTTCTAATTCTTTATTTGCAAGGGCCGAGCTGTTATAGTTCGTTGGTATTCTCACAACTGGTTGTTTCTTAAGATCTACTTGGCTTAAATAGTAAGTCTTATCTACTCTTACCACTAGTGATTTCATAGGGAAAATACATAACATCATCCCTTTGACTCATTTGTCTTATCCCTATTACAACTCTTTATGAGTTTGCCTGAGTATCTAATTCTTAGCAATGATCGCACAGGGAAATTACATAGCAGAGTCCCTTGTCTCTATCATGTGGGTCGCACATGTTAAATGTATCTTTGTATCTTATTGTTAACGCGCAGATCAAGATACAATATAATGTTTGGCCTGTTCGTACATGTTTATACAATATGTATCCTTTGAACGAGGACCTTTTAATATACTCGTAAATTCACGTGACTGCCAGTGTCTACTAGAGCGGTTGCTTCAATGTCAGTTAAGTAAATGGTTTTTCCATTAAATTGTTCGTTGTAGTTGTCGCGTAGTTAACTTTACCACTTTCGCATTCTTGTGTTTTATGTCCAAATTGCTCATACTTAAAACAGTTGGGACCCTTCTTTTTTGCTGGACAGTTTACGCTTAGATGGTTTTTCTCGCCACAGTTAAAACACCGTTTAATGTTCGAATCTGTTCCGACAACTGGTTTCTTGGGTTTTTGCTCTAGACTTTTTTCTTTTCTCTTCATATTACATTTTAGAATATCGTACTGAGAACACTTTTCTTTTAATTCTTTTATTGTCTTTGCCCCATAAAGAATAATTTTGTTGACTTAATCATCAATGATATACTGGATAACAGCATTAGTTTCCACATTAACTTGGGCAGCAATTTCGCACATTTTATAAATAAACTCGTTGTAACTCTCATTTGAATCTTTCTTTTTCAATCTCAATTGTTTGTGAACTGTGTGGCTTCACCCTTTTCCCAAATTCTTTCTTTAGGGCTTTCTTAATCGCTTCGAACGTTTTACCGCACTTTTCATATTGCATAAATAATTTCGCAGATCCTCGTAGCATTCTCTTTGCATACAGAATTTTCTCGATGTCCGACCAGCCGCATAAGATAGAAATCTCTTCGAAATCTTTCGACCACCGGCGCACTTCCATGTTGTCGTCTCCACTAAACGTTTGAATGGACTCTTCTGCATTACGAAAAGTAAACATATGTTTGTGTAGTCGCCCGACACGATCTGCCACTGCACCTTCGTCGTCAATAGTACCGTCGTCGCTATCGTCATCACTATTTTCTTCGTCATCACTAGCATGCGTGTGTGTGTCGGCGTCGACCGACTGCACTTCAACATCAGCGTTTTTTTCGTCGTCTTCATATGCGTCCTCCAACAACAACATGGCTTCCAAACGTTTGACCAAATCAGATTTGCGTCCGTGCGTTTTCAAGTTTCGATCTTTTAACGCGGCTCTTAGGTCTTGTACCTTCATATTCGCCGACACCATTGCAAATGTTTGTTCTTTCTTTCATTTGCTTGATCGTAACATCTGCGTCACTCTGACTCATTTTATTGAATATGTACTATTTTCACCAACAGTCAGATTTGTTTTCACTCGCGAACCAAATCCTGGACGAGCTCACAAAAATGTGGGATCTATTGGCCGGATTGAATAAAAAATGGACTTGAGCAAAAATAGAACAAAAAGATAACTATATTTACAGAAAAATATAAAGATATGTATTCTTGAAGCGCGTCTTGACTCCGTCTTGTACGTCTGTAGACTAACTCGCCAAGTTAAAGTTCGTCATGTCGTTCTCTCGGCTTGCTCGTCGTTTTTCGTGGTCGTTGCTTCTCTGTTGAGCTCACCAACACAAGGATCCTACATTAATATAGATATTTCTTGCCATTAAATACCTACTCTTAACAATCTCATTCTTTTGACTACTTAAATAATTATTATCATTCAGAATCTTTTGACTAATCAAACACAAACACTTACAGAAATGTTCGTATAATTGCACTGCTGTCGTAAATTTCGAACTGCATAGTCTTTTGGAGTTGCAGTTCTGTTTCTGCCGCATAAAAATGTGTGATGAGTATCCTCCTTACTTCCTCCCACGAGCTCGGGTTATACGTCAGAATCGCCCCTCTCGCCTTTCCGGTGATTCTTAATAAAACTTGCTGTGTCAGCTGTACCTTAAATTCACTTGCATTTAAATCAACCGGGTACAAATCCGACTGATTTCCATCGAACGGAGGAATGGATGTTATAAACGCGGACAATTTACTATAGTCCGTCAATTTTTATTGCTTTGAATTTTTTTAATATATAAACTCTCACGGATTATTTAAAATTTAAAAGATTTATTCTTCCAATTCCGAACACACGTTTAGTTGACGTTTTTTCAAACACCCGAATCTTTTCTGTCTTCTTCTTCTTCTTTATTGTGTACCCGAAAACTCAAACTAAAATGAAATGCTAGGTCAACAAAGTTCGTTAAATTTGAATTTGAAATTTTTTATGTTTTACATTCCTCGTCCAGTTTTCTTGTGCGTAAACCAAAAACAATCTTGCGTAAAACTATGTACTTAATCGATTAGTTGTTAAGGACACTATTCAAACAGAACTTTGGTTCTTTTGCCGGTTACACTAATCTTTCGTAAAATTTCAATTTTTACTATATGAGATATAAAACCGCGACCCGACTGCGCCAGTTAAATAACAACAATAATGTTATATTTGAAATAAGTTCTTAATTGAACTGCGAGAATATAACTGCCTTTCTTACGAACTAAACATGATATTTATATCTTACCAACTGATTTACCTGCTAGAAATATTTATCTTAAAATTATCTGGAAGGACGAAAACATAGTCCTTCCCAGAAATACTACAACGAGTTTGTGCATGTGTTTTATGATACAGGCCATTATGATAAAGAAAATGCGCATATATGCATTTTCTTTCATTACTTAGAACCAGGATTGAGGGTGGTTCGGGTTATTTATGATCGGTGCCTTAACCACATATACATATTTTAATTGAATGAATATACACTCAGTGTAGCCATCATACGGGTAGAATTGGTATCATTTGTGGACTCACAATGGTACTCAATTGCCCTAACCCCTTGTGGGGCATAGCGCGTTAACTGTTCCATATGGCTCAGTTCACGTTTCGTCGGCATAAACTGATTTCGGAGAATGAGTTGCCAGCATACTACCTTCGAATTTTGGCAGCTTTAAAACTTCACGGCAAAAATCCAAGGCATCCGCAACAAATCTGCTCAGAGTGTGAACAGCAAGTCTTACCTTCATTTTCTGACGTCCAAAGTACGAGGTGTGTTCAAAAGGTAAGGTGACTTTATATTTTTATGAAAAAATATTTATTTATTCATCAATATTTATATTGTCCCCCTCAAAGTAATCCCCCTCAGATACAATTCACTTGTGCCAACTCTTTTTCCAGTCCTCAAAGCATTTCTCATAAGGACTTTTTGGTATAGCCTTGAGCTCCTCCAGCGATGCAGTTTTTATTTCATCAATCGTTGCAAATCTCCGTCCTTTCATAGGTCTTTTCAGTTTTGGGAACAGGAAAAAGTCGCGGGGGCCAAATCCGGTGATTCGTCACCAGTTATATGACTCTTTTGAGCAAATCAGGATCATCACTGACGTCATTCAAGAGCTCCTGAGCGATGCTCATGTGACGGTTCTCCGGATCAAAATTCAGAAGTTTCGGAACAAACTTCGCTGACACACGTCTCATGCCCAAAACATCCGAAAAAATTGCATGACACGAGTCGACTGGTATGCCAACATCGTCAGCAACTTCTCTTATGTTAATTCGACGATTTTCAAAAACAATTTTCTTCACAGCTTCGACGATATCTTCTGTTGTTGACGTGCTGGGGCGCCCAGATCGAAGGTCGTCGTTGGCATCTTCTCGGCCATCTTGGAAGAGTTTGTATCACTTGTAAATATTTTTTTTACTTAGAGCAGACTCACCGTTACGCCACTGTGAACATTTCAAGTGTTTGAAAGCACTTGATTCCATTTTTCACATTTTTTTTTAGAATAATAGAAAATCGGCGAGCACAACAAAACACGTCTAACCTTTTTATCTGTCAAAAACAAACGAAGTATGGTGTATACTTGAAATTGTGAACATATGTTCGAGACATGTGTACATACCAACACAACTGCAACAAAAAATCGATAATCGAATGTACGTTGCCCAAGAAAACATGTGAAAAGTCACCTTACTTTTTGAATACACCTCGTATATTCTCGTATATGTGAGTCGTTCGCAGTTTATTTGCCAAGTGCAACTCTTCTGTTTCTTGCAACTGCACAAGCGCCTCGAGATAGACCCATTTGACTGATTTGTTGTCGCTGTCAATGAATGACCCTTTCTCCGTACAAGTATTTCTAACTAACTTCACCATATGGCATGTATACGAATGCAGGATCAATTTGTTATCTTGTATTTGCATGAACCCAGCTGAGTTCATGTCACGTACATCGGATCCCAAAATTTTAAACATGGTGAGATTAGTTGAAGCACCGTCGAATGTCACACCAAGAACTCGTACACCTGTGTCTTGAAGGTTTTTTATACACAGCGTCACCAGGTTTACTTTTTGCTCGGCCGTTATGCTGGCAATTGGGGAAATAACCCAAAGGTATTTTCCAGGACTTGTTCACGCCCACAGCAAGGAAAACAAGTATCTGTGTTGCAACGACGTCGCTACTCCCACCATCTGCAAAATCCTCGAAACCGTAGGACCTCTGGCCGTCCCAATCAATATGCTGCCTAATGGGAATCTCATCCAGACCAAGATTCACAACTATTCTTCCAGCTGTTTCGTTATCAACAACATTTTTTATGGCTGTCAACGATTATTCGGTAAAGTCGGGTTAACAATCGACTCTTTGATACCACTTCCGTAAGGTCTTGTCATGTGGTAAACAATTGTCTAGTTTTTCCCGGGCATACTCATAAGCTTTGGGCGACAAAAAGTTCAAGGCGAAAGCCTTTATTTCGGGATCGTATAGCATCGAGGAAGAGTATTGCCTAAGTCAGTCTTTGGAAAATGGCTTTGTTAGCACCTGAGAACCTTTCTAATTGTTCTTTCGTCGATTCACAGATAAGATTTTTATTTTTTAATGAGGTCAACAAGCGTTTGACTCTTTTGAATCCCTTGTTTTTATTTTTTTTCAAAGCTCGAATTGACTTGTTTTTTTTTTCTGGAGTTTCGCTTCTGGCGACTTAACTCTCAACATCAGTTTATTAATCCGGGAAGTCGAAGTGTTCATCCTATATAAGACCGCATAGGTTGTAGCTATATTGTAGAATACATAAAATTCCCCCTTACGACAGCACAGAACATAGACACACACACATATAACATATATTACTATATGATGAAAAAAAAAAATCTTAATGTTTTTTGCTTAGAATTGCTTTCTCATGCAATTTTAAGCACGTATTTCACCACGCAATTCGTTATGCGATTATAAGTTAAAAAAAAATATTGTTTTTTTTTTTTTCAATGTGACACTAACTAAAAAACATCCGTATTTGGTTGCGTCTTTACAAGCGTGATTTCCTAAAAATAACCGTAATTAAATAAAAGACACGTTTTTCTCTTCACAAAACTTTTCACTGAAGATAATTGTAAGGACTGAGTTTTTCTTATATAAAGTTACCAGGAGATGTTTACTTACATGGATAGCTGATACACACCCGCACAGCTGCTATTGAGCGTCCCTGGAAAGACACTAAAATAACTCATAAGCTTGTTGCTCTGCGTAACCTACTACACAGGTGGAAAACTCATTCATTAGTCTCCACCATAGGTATCTAATCATACTCGATTAATGCAGTTCAATCCAACTTAATTGATCTACCTCTCTCGACTCGGTGCTGCGATTAGGTAGGCCTGCGCGCGGAGACGGCAGTATTCAACTGCACCCGGATCTCTCACCACTGCACACCAGCAACGTGACTAGAGAACATACTGAGGACCCGATACTGCTATTTCGAGAAGCCTGCACACGGAGACGGCAGTTCGCAACTACCCCCGGATTGCTTGCCATTGATCGCCTATTCTGACTAACACACACTACAGTCTTCGGATGACCCGACACTGCGATTTGGCGAAGCCTGCACACGGAGACGGCAGTTCTCAACTACCCCCGGATCGCTACACACCAGTATCGGACGGCCTCCGCACGGAAACGGCAGTAGATTCCCCTACTGCCCCCGGATCGCCTATCATCCGTAGCACACACTATAGTAGAACCATTTACAACGTAGGTGAATCTCTCTACTTTACGTCTACCCTCTCCACCCACATGCATATGGGCTACTACTGCTACTACTATACAGCTCAGTGGCCTAATCACCCTGACTGAACCACAGAAACACCGCGAATTCGCTAGATTATCACAATACCAAAAAATTAGCAATTATTGAACACACTGCACACAAAACCACTACACTATACTGCCCCGAATATATCCACGATCGTCCTGAGACTGACTAAACGCTCGATTCGATAGTCATATATGTCTTCAGCTACGATCCGTGGTTTCCTGGCCACAGACTTCCATATGTGGACCTTACATCTCGTCTTTTTTATGGAGTATGGAGTTGGCATTCCATGTGAGGATTGAGACATGGCTGGGGAGGGACATTATTTATGGGGAACGGGAGTTTGTTGTTGAAGATTGGGGAAGGCAACAATCATACCCTGAAACATGTTCTCCATCATGTTCTTGAACATGGACTGGAATTGGTTCTGAACGTTGGCAAATAAGTCCGTGACTTGCTGGGTGTTGTGGGTTGCAGCTTGCGCTGGCAATTGTGCAGTCTTTTTGGCTTGGGCCACCTGTGCAAATACTACTACTTTGCCTTAACCCCTAGCGGGGCATAGCGCGTCAACTACTCCTGCGCGCCATCGTACTCTGTTCTGGGCAATGGGGCGCAACTCCCCAAAAGACTTACCCAGTACCTGACACTCCTTTGCCACAGATCGACGCCATGTGATTCGAGGACCCCCTCTTGGTCGGCCTTGGTTGGAAATGGGGTTCCATTTCATGGCATGCATAGCAATGCAGTTATCACTCTTCCGCAATGTGTGACCTATCCACTGCCATTTTCGCCTGCGTATCAATTCGTCGATTGGCATCTGACCCGTACGCCGACTTAGCTCTTCATTTGATATTGTTTCGGGCCAGAAAATTCTTAAAATTCGACGAAGACATGAGTTGACGAAAACTTGCAGCTTTCTGGTAACTCCTACGGAAACTTTCCATGTACTGCTCCCATACAAAAGCACTGATAGTACCAGGGAGCGAAACAGGCCCATCTTGGTCTTGATGCTGAGATAACTGCTCTGCCAGATTTTGGACAGCATGCCGTATGCGCGTTTAGCCTGGTTGATACGACGAGCGATGTCCTGCTCCGTACCACCATTTTCGGCAACAATGCTACCCAGGTAGACGAAGTTGTCTACCTTCTCCACAGGCTGCCCATTAATATTGATGGCAATAGGTGTCGGATTTCTTTTTCGCAACGGCGGGCTAAGCACCTTGGTCTTGTTGGTATTAATCTTTAGCCCAACCTTGCTTGCCTCCCTCTCGAGATCTAACGCCATTGCGGACAGATCCATGATTTTGTGGGAGAGTAGGCATATGTCGTCAGCGTAGTCAAGATGTTGTAGATAAGATGTCAAAGTCCATTGAATTCCTCTGTCGAGTCCGGATAGGGCTGCATGCAACACATCGCCGATCACAATGAGGAATAGGATCGGTGAGAGGATGCACCCCTGCCGAACTCCACTGCGAATCTCAAAGTCCCCCGACACCTTACCTTTATGCAGAACGCGACATTTCGCGCCGTCATAGGTTGCCTTAATAATAGCCACAAGCTTCTCAGGGATGCCTCTCCTGCGCAAGGCCGCCCATATAGAATCCCGGTTCACACTATCGAAAGCCTTTTCGAAATCGATGAAAAGCAAGTGAAGCGGAGAATCGTATTCAGCGCATTGCTCGATGATGATTCGCAAGGTGTTAATGTGATCGACACAGGAGAATCCGGATCGAAAACCAGCCTGCTCTTCATCAATTGTGCTTTCTAAGTGGGCCTTTAGTCTTTCCAGGACGATTTTAGCTATTATCTTGGCAACGGCAGGAAGCACACAAATGCCTCTCCAATTATTACAGTCTGTGAGGCTACCCTTCTTTGGAAGTTTGATGATCAAACCTTCCTTCCACTCAGTGGGAAAGGTCTCTGTATTCCACGATTTATCAACAAGTGGGTGCAGCAAATCGGCAGTTACGCTTGGCGCTGCTTGATAAAGTTCGGCAGGGATGCCGTCAAGTCCGGCGGCCTTTCCTCGTTTTAGTGCAATAATTGCAGTGACTATTTCCTCTTTAGTCGGGGCAGTGGACCGTATACGCACATTTTGATGGTTAGCTAAATTATCTATATGAGGGGGAACTTCACCAGAGGTTACACGGTTCAAGACCGCGGCGAAGTGTTCTTTCCACCGCCTCATTTGATCTTCTTCCAAGATAAGTAGCTTTCCATCACTATCTTTCACCGGATGTTGGCAGGAGTTACGACCACCTGTAAACTCCTTGATGACACCGTATACGGCGTTTAAGTTGTTACTTCTAGCGGCTTCTTCTGCTGACGCTAAAAGAGAATTGGCATAAACTCTTTTATCGCGTCGCACACTACGCTGAACTTCTCGAGCTTTCTGACGGTAAAGGAGTTCGATGCTGCTTCGATTGTCGTCTGATGCTGCAGCCAAACGAACTTTCAGCTCCTTTCTTTCAACGATCCGCTGCCATGAAGCGTCGGACATCCAGGGCTTATTCCGGCAATCCGGGTTTGGGCCAAGGATGGTATTTGCGCTATCAATGTACGCATTTTTTATGGCATCCCAGTTTTCGTTTATGTCACTATCTGGGTGACTAGTTATCTCAGCAGCTTTTTGCGCAAGATGGTCATTATATTGTTGTAAGACAGCTGGATTTTTTAGTCGAGCGGTGTTGAATTTGCGGGGCCTGGATCTTTCGTCGCTGGGGCGGCGCACGGCTGCAATACGCAATCGAACATTAGCGATCATAAGATAATGGTCTCTCCCCATCCCAATATCGGCACCCTTCTTGTTTCGCACGTCCAGGAGGCAACTCTTGAATCTTTTACTAATGGCAAAATGGTCGATCTGATTTTGTGTTCTGCGCCGATCAACAGAGGACCAACTGATTTTGTGGTGGTCCTTATGCTCAAACATAGTACCACCAATGAAGAGACTGTGAAAGTTGCAGAACTCTACAAATCTTTCACCGTTGTCATTACGATCACCAAGACCGTGTCTCCCCATCACATGTCTGAGCCCATAGTTATCAGTGCCAACTTTCGCATTCAAATCACCCATAACCATTATAATGTCACCTTTAGGTGTTCTGCTCTGAACGGCGTTTAGTTCTTCGTAGAAGGAGTCTTTTGCCAAGACATTGTCGGGTTCAGTAGGGGCATAACATTGTATTATTGAGATGTTCCTCATTTTGGTCCGGAACCTGGCGGTCAAGACCCTGTCAGAGACCGGTTCCCAGGATAAGAGACAGTTTCGCGCGGCTCTGGTTAAAAGGAGCCCCACACCTGACTCACGACGACTACCGGTAGCTTTACCGGAATACAACATTAAAGTGCTGCCCGTTGGAGAGATAAATTCTCCGCTGTTCCACCATCTTATCTCACTAACTCCTAAGATATTTAATTTGTACCTCAGAAATTCATTCTCTAATTGAAGAAATCGTGCGTTCTGGGGACCTTCTGATCCATTGTCCAGGAGAGTACGCACATTCCAGAATCCAATCTTTGTCATTGTACGATAGCTAAAAGTCGTAACCGTTGAGTCAGTCCTTATCCGAGGCATAGTTGACGTTTCGTTAGCATATAAAGATTTCGGATAGTGCAAGTTGCTGGCATACACATCCTGTCCTTTGATTGTCGGTTTTAACGACAGGCCCTCAAAGGGAAAGGCCGTGGTATTTTTTTCACACCCCACACCACAGGGGTACCTCAACCAAATCATCGCACCGCCATCACTGGCGGCTTGACGTTGGTTGGCAATGGTCAGTGACCACTGCCGTTCCAGGGGGCGCCCACGCGGAGGACTATGGAAGAGGAGTTTTTGCCCCCCACCTGTGCAAATGACCTCCTGACGTTCACCGGCGATCGTGGACATCCCACATAGCTCGCAGGGTGCTGGCGCCCGCAGTGGACACACTTAGGTCTGTCGTCGGTCTTCTTTGCGCATTGCGAAAAGTGATTCGCCCCATCACATTTCACGCACCTGGGCGTCGCGTGGCAATTGCGCGCAGAATGACCGTAGTGTTGACAGTTGTGGCATTGCGCCGGCCCGCTGCGTTCGTTCGGAGTCTCAACTTTGGCCGTCAAGTACACCCTCTTCGCCTCACTGAATTGGATATTGTGGTGCTTGAATATTTTAGTGAGCGAAGTCCACTGCGCTGTCTCACGGAGAATGATAGGTACCACTTTGGTACTGGTTTCAAGTGTCTGGTCCGCTGGTGTTGTGGTCGGGACCTTCGGCTGCAGCAGCCTGAGGTTTCGGCGGTTGTGGTAAGGGGATTTTGGCCTTTACTGGGGCCGGCTCTGTATTGGCAATGGTCTCTGGCTTGGGGAGGGGTGGGAAGTTGGGGTCTTTCGCACCTTCACCCTCAGAAGAAGCGCACGTGTCCATGTCGCTGTCTTGGCTAGCCGAGGAAGACGTGGCAACCCGCTGCCTCTTGCTTCCTGGCTTCTTGCTTTTAGCCTTGTCCGTCTTTTTGTCAGTCTTCTTAACCGTCTTTTTGTCCGTCTCTTTGTCTGCAACCTTGTTCGTCAGTAGAGATGGTATGCTCTTTTACATACCTGCGATTTTTTCACCGCTCTTTTAAAAAAGCAGTAGCATATTGTGATTGAAAACTGAAAAGAGCTACGATGGGAAGAGCAGAAATAATAAGTACTGCATACTACGTATTATTTACGGTCTATCGCCAATAAAATTCTCGCCACTTCGTTTTAGCTCGCTAGGATCGCAAGGTTTTTGTGTTTATTCGTATCTCTTTTCTACGAAAACAAATTGAAAAAAAAATTCGGGCGAAATACCACGAGCAAAAAAAAACCACGGGCAAAAAACCCACACATTAAACCAATGTGAAAACACTAACAACGCTATACGCCACGAAAAACAACAACAACAACAAAAACAATGCTGTACAGAAAAGAATTGAATGCGAGCATTCTTGCATCATCTACGTTTCTTGATAGTGTCGGCGCCAGAGCCCGACAATCATTTTGCGCGCACTACCAGCTAAACTCGCCGATCTGCTAACACACAGCTCGCAATGTGCTCCTGCTCAGTTTCGTTCATCGATCAGCAATCTTCCGACGATCAGTATCAGAATTTCTGATCCGATCTCTTCCGAAGAGCAATACCAGAATTTCTCATCAGCTATCTTCGAGCAGTACTGCTCGTCGGAAGAGCTGATCGGAACTTAGCGCATTGCGTTGCGAGCTGTTAGCAGGTCGGCGAGTTTAGAGCTTTGGTTGAACGTGTGTGAACTGCTATTAGAAGAGCTGCTCTTTTTCACAGATATTGAAAAAGAACAATCGCAGTTATCACTGCGATTGAAAAAGAGCAGGTTTTTGCCATCTCTATTCGTCAGTACTCTGATGAGGTCGGCGAGCTCCGCATTTTGCTTGCGTTGCTCCTCTCTCGCTTCTTTTAGCTGCTCTATTATAGCCAGTAGATTATGGTTGATGGCCTTTTGTTCTTGTAGATTTCTGTTGGCCTCCTCCAACTGGCGCATCAGCTCCCCCTTGTCAGGCCCCTCCTCCTCCTTCTCCTCTTCGGAGCCTTCTTCCTCCCCCATGTCCGTCTCCTCGTCCCGTCTCGGCGAGTCAGACATACCTAAGTACCCCATCCTCTAACCGCAATAGTTGGCCCCGCCCTGATTCGACCAAAGCCCGGGAAACCCACAATATAGTCGACGTACCTTGTTTTTAACTGCAATCCACCTGCGCACCAGCCGTCTCGTACACAACACGCCGAGTGCACTACTACACTCGCACTTGCCACTACACGATACTTCTCACAAATGGAGCACCCAATGTTGAACACAAGCAAATGCTTCTATAACGAAGTGTACTGCTTGAGCTACTTGGATGAAGTCAGAAAATCATTTGAATCATCTGTCGCACAATTTTTTTACCAGAGTCTCGTCTTTTTCCAAGTTTTTGTCATGCTCAGCTTAGCATAATTGTCGGGTGGCTGGTTGGCCGGCAAATAGCTGTCAGTCTAATTTTCTTTGTGGGTCTTGTCTCCACTATGCCTCCACCGCCAAGATCCAATTTCCCTGGGAACAAATAACCGAAAGATAGCAAAGTCGGGAACCAAAGGGGTGTTTGCCGAAGATCAGTTTTCCTCAAACATTTATTTTTCAGTGTTTATCATCGAGGAGCGGTTTTTTTTTAAATCGAATTTAGTGTAGTCGGTATAATAATAAGACTAATTCACCACATAAGTTGGTTAAATATTCTTGACTCTACGACTAAGGGCTTCCATTTACCGGTCGGTTCGACCTTCGGATTCTGCTCGAGACCGACAATACTAATTTTTCCCCCTATATGCGTACATGCCCAAGCCTATGTTACATACGTACAAATTGAAAACCAATTTACTAAATATACAAATAATCCATATCACTATTTAACATACTTGTGTATCTGATATTTTCGTGCTGTTTTCCATGGCCTATTTTTTTAGCTAGCTGTTGAAGGAAAAAAAAAATAGGAAAACTGCCAAAAGCTACCTAGAAAAACCGTCCATGAAAAATGGAACTTAGTTAATTTGCAATTATTTTTCGCAAGTTATCCAATTCGGATTCATTTTCGTTTCAACAAATTTTTTCTTTTATAAGAAGTTAGAAAATTAACTTCATATATTTGCACGTAAGTTCCGTCATACAGCATTTTTTCTTTATATAAAATAATGTGTAGAGAAGAATTTTCGCCTTCCTTTATTAATTTTTTTTTACGGATTTCGCTAGTGATGGAGTACATTAAAATGTACTAATTTTATTGTTAATATTGTAAACAATTACATCTCACTTATCTCAAATTAAACCTTACTAAGTTATCAACAACTATTTGTGTGTATTTTATATGGAGGTGTTTGCTACAAGCTACTTCGCATGAGTTATAAAAACAACGTATTTATTCTAAGCTTACACTTTATTCACACCACTTTCAGATACAGAATGCACCCTCTTAGTAACATAATCAGGAATTCGGAGCGATGCAATTTTTCCGCTCCGCTCCACAATACAGGGAACCGCTCCGCTCCGGGTAAATAGTTTCGCTCCGCTCCGGACAAATGAAAATTGACACTTTGTTTTGCAATTTATTTATTATAATTCAGTTAATAAGTATATAGAAGTAATTTGATGTAACAAAATAAATATAAATATAAATGAAACCGGAATATAGAGGGCTACGCCCGCAATCCGAGGGTTTTGTAGCAAGTGGATATTTTGGTATATAAATATCGGCTCCTTGCTCTTCTTGATACCACTCAGATGGACAAAAAAAAACATAATTAAAATGTCTAAAAATTAAAAATTAAAATTACGAACTAATATTTTCCACTCCCCCACCATTCACCTTTCTACAAATTTCAAGAAAATGCGAAAAAATGGAATGTACTCAACATTACCTTTCTCACGACACCTCACTTGCCTATACCAGTCGATAAAAAATTTAACCTTAATTTCACCTCTATGTGGACCCCACCCCCTTCCACCCGGTAAAGTTTGCCAATTACGACGCAGCGCCCCCAACTAATCTTTACCCTTTCAGAAATGATTAATTAAATAACTGCAATTCGCACTACGAAAAACAACATGAAAGTAGTACTCACACCTATGAGGCCGGTAGGTGTAGTTTTTGTGTGGATAGTGTCAAAATGCCTAACTTTAAATGAATGTACTATTATTAAATATTATGTGATGTTGGTTATCATTGGCCATCAATATTTTTGACCTTGGGTGTGCTTGAGGCGTGCAGGGGTATGCTAACTGCAACTATAGAAATGTACTATTATTAACCTTTTTTGATGAGATATCAAAATTCTACGATTTTTGGTTTTCTATACTAGTAAAATGCCGCTTTTTTGCAAATTTTAATATTTCTAAGTATAACGGTATCGAAATGCGAGGGGGGGGGGGGACAAACTCGGATCTCATATTTTCCCCTCTATTTCTTTTCCCCTTTTTTCAAATTTGATGAAAATACCGGAAATGAAATGTACTCGGTGTTACCTTTCTCATGATACCCCACTTGCCTATACCAGATGAAAAAAATTTTTTGACCTTCATTTCCCCTCTATGGGGACATCCCCTTAAAGTCAGCCTATTACAACGAATCGCTTTCTCCGGCGAATTATAAAAATTCTACATACTCCCATAAAATTTCATGTATGTAGCTTCAGCCGTTCGTGAGATATTTCATGGACAGACGGACAGACATTTGACCGATTTCATAAGGGTTTTGTTTTTAATACAAAACCCTGAAAAGGAAAAACGTTAATTTAATTATTGAAAATTGTTGTTTAGTTTTAGGAATAAAATATTGGTCAGATTTTCTTCAGTTAACCGACAACGCAAGTGATTGTGTACATAAATTTTAAAGTTGAAAAACTCCGTTCGACACTGACGTTTTCCCTAATTGTGTCGCTACGGATGTTATTTACGACTGGAATCAAATTGTATTGAGATCGCAGTTTGATTTTGATTTGTTGGGTGATTTACAGCCTATTACCATAAATCTTAGCCGGACTTGTTAACCCATTTTGGGAGTTCCTTGATTTGTTGGGTGATTTACGGCCTATTACCATAAATCTTAGCCGGACTTGTTAACCCATTTTGGGAGTTTCTGATCAGGGGGACTAGTCTCAGACTCCATTGCCGCTTTAGTGTTTCAGACGGGCTTGTTGGAGTAGATTTGACTTGTTCGGAGGGCAGATTTGATAATGTTCATTGATTAATGATGGTATGTGTGTGTGGGCGAACACATTATCGATTTGCATCCGGTGAGGAGCCCCAGCGGCGCGCCTTTTAACTGGGACCCCTCCCCCAACGCAACACCAGTATGTTGTTCCACATTTTAGTCTGCAGGTATGAATTTGCAGTGTGACTTCTCATACAGGTGCAACAGGGGAATTAATAATTACTTATTGATTGTAGTGTCTTGCATTATCTCTAGTAGTTGGGCTTTTGTTCCTATTACCACCCCGAATGTTCATCTTTGTAAGGAAAACAGGCTTCGAGGGTTGCTTTGGTAGTGTCCTTCCATTGTTGCCATGATGGCGGAGGAGCCCAATAGAATCTTCCCTGTGGAAATCCCCTGTGGGTCGGTGCCATTTTCATCAGCCCAGGAAGGGAGAGATAGGGAACTTGTGGTTGATTGAAAGAAAATAGTTGTTGTGGTCATTTATAAACACATATATATATATTCTCTTTTGATACTTTTTACACGAATTCAATGGGGATAATAATGTTGTGCTTTTTATTAAAAGCCTCGGCCCACTTTTCAAATAGCTTGGGTAGGAGGGCACTGCTTTCCTTTGACAAAGTCTTAAGATACATAGTGGTGTTTTTCACACAAATGTCCTGTCGTTTGGTATGCTTTAATAAGTCCGGCAAGAGATCTTTTATTGCCATTTTAAGGAAGATTTGTTTGACCAGGGAGAAGATCTCGTCATTATGTACATGAAAATACAGTCTGTATGTTTTGTTGTTATAGCTGACCGTCTGGTTTAGGATTATCTGCTCCTCGACTATTTTGCAGAAGTCCTCAATTGGGATGTTATTGTCCGTGAACATGTCACGGACGTCCGCCATATCGTCATAGACGTGCTTGAGCGTTTCTTTTATGGGCAGCAGTAGGTCCCGCGGCCGCATTGTGAAGTTGTATTCCCCAAGGTCGCCCGGTTTATCAACTATGAGTATAGCCTCACTTATTGTTTTAAGGTAGCTGATTGTTATCAGCTCTGTCTCCAATGTTGTCTCTTTTTTGGCTATCAGCATTGTACTGCCACTGGCCATGCTGTATTCCACGTCCAATTTGGGAACAGGGTATTTGCCATTCTGGATGATGTGTTCGAGCGTTGCTTTGTCCCTCGCCTTAAGGATTCTATGGTGGTCCGCTAGCGTGACTATGTTTCGTACATGGCCCTCGTTGTTGGGCACACGAACCATGCGGTTTTCCTCGATCATCGTACGGATGAGGACTGCCCTGTTTGTCCTTTTCTTCGCTACAGGATGGAGAGAGGGGAAGAAAGAAAGACGAAGAGAGAGAAAAAAGAGGGGGGTTCAGTGTTGATGTTGTACAATTGGGGCTATGTTTATTTATAAATTTGTTTTTTGGCATCCCGGTTCTGGGTTGCCACCATACAATTTTGGTAGCCCTCATAGTATTCTCTTTGGTGGTTATCATCAGGAAGTGTTCTCCTGGTCACTAAATTCATTGGATATATGCGTTAAGTATGCATATGCTCCATGTATTCTGAGAAGGCTCAATAGTTGTTGATGTGGGTCGCTTGTGATGTCTTTTGCATCAAGAGTTCAATCTATTGGAAGAAAACGTGTCGAAGTGGAAGTCTAGACGCGTTTCGGCCCTTTCCAAAGGGGCCTCATCAGTAGACTTGGTCTATTGGTTCCATGCAGGTGTGTTTGCATGTGCAAAGTTGTAATGGAGCGAAAATCTCATGATTCTCCCGAGGCCCGAACTGTTGCCGGCTCCGCACCATCCATTCGATTTGTATTGGGAACGTGCACATTTCCAGGGCCACCCATAGGTGGTCCTTATCAAAAGAATGAGACCGCACCGGCAACCCATGTCTCGAGACAATCACGGATTTTGAATAAATTTATATATGTTTTTGGTGCATTGTGCACTCCTTTATTGTGTATTGTGTTGTTGTGGAGAGCAGAAGTGGGTTTGAGCATTGGTTTGTGAATGGGGTGGCGGGGGGCATTTCCGCTATAGGAAATGCGTCCCAGTTTGTATCTTTTGTGGGCCAGATGTGTGTGCTCCCGGACTGAAACTATCTCGTAACATGTTGTTTCGTTGTTTTATGAAGTGGATTGTCCTAATGACACCACCTCCAGGTCATTGACAGCCTAGCTATCCCAATCCTTCTCGAAGGAACTAGCTCCCATTATTTTTATTGCTGTTCTGCCTAAGTCCGGGCGGCTGCTAGGAGGCGGCGCCGGGAACAAGGTCAGTCATAATATAGATGTATGTGGTTCGCCGGGGTATTGTGCAGATAAAAGGCGTAATATAATATGAAAATATATAATATATAATATAGGTAAATGCCATGTTTTATCCATTATGAGGAGTCCCTGCCTCTTGAGAGGTAGGGGTTCCTATGTTTGGATTCTGAACATGGTTGTTATATAGGTCAAAATTTAGCTAATCTGTGTATCTTTTATTGATTCCATGTTTGCAAAGTCTAACTATTTTGTGTGTGATCCTTGATTGAGATGTCTGTCGATTTTGAGTTGTTTGATTTGTTGGGACTCCGCATATTTGGTCCCTGTTGCCTCATTCCATTGTCTGCTATGTTGGTTGTGTTGTGGCTATGTAAAATTTATACTTTACTTCCGATTGTGGCAAAGATATTTCTTCGCAATGGGATAATTGACTTTTTCTTCCTTTTCTATTTTTTATATTTTATTTTAGGATCACACACCCTGCACTGCCTGTATATATGTATGTCTGAAAAGAGGGGGGGGGGGGGACTAACCTCGTTTGGCCTTGCTAATTGCCTTGTTTCGGCCCATTCTTATGGTGTTTGTATTGTCCGTTGTTGCTTTATGCTCGCCCGTTGGCTATGAATAACGTTGTGGTGTGTTTGTTGCAGGGATTTGTTGTTCTCCTGGTAGATCTTCCGATGTCCCGCTTTTAGACTGGGAAAGAACAGGGAGTCACATATGAACACATTTGTAATAGGAGAGAGAAAAATGTCATCACTATATGGAATAAGGAGTGCCGCCCGTATGACCACGAAACTATCACTTTCCAACCAATTTAAAATTTTTTGACATTCCATATTATTATTGTTGCACTTGTAGCACACTTCAATTTTAGAAATCAGATTCCAAATTTCCACGGAAAACCAATTCGTGCTTTGATTTGTTGGGTGATTTACGGCCTATTACCATAAATCTTAGCCGGACTTGTTAACCCATTTTGGGAGTTCCTGATCAGGGGGACTAGTCTCAGACTCCATTGCCGCTTTAGTGTTTCAGACGGGCTTGTTGGAGTAGATTTGACTTGTTCGGAGGGCAGATTTGATGATGTTCATTGATTAATGATGGTATGTGTGTGTGGGCGAACACATTATCGATTTTGCATCCGGTGAGGAGCCCCAGCGGCGCGCCTTTTAACTGGGACCCCTCCCCCAACGCAACACCAGTATGTTGTTCCACATTTTAGTCTGCAGGTGTGAATTTGCAGTGTGACTTCTCATACAGGTGCAACAGGGGAATTAATAATTACTTATTGATTGTGGTGTCTTGCATTATCTCTAGTAGTTGGGCTTTTGTTCCTATTACCACCCCGAATGTTCATCTTTGTAAGGAAAACAGGCTGGTTGGTTTGTGTCTATTTTTATTGTTGTAATTTTTAGGGGCGTTGAGCCCTTGTGAATGTTTGTACATGAATCTATACATTTTTATTCTTATTAGTTAGGAACAATTGACTTGTATTTTGATTTGGTTTAGAATGTTGATCACATATTTTGTATTAAGTGTAAGGCCCCATGTTGTGTAATATCCTTTTAGTAGGTCAATCTGCCCTGTGGGGACCTGGATGTGCACACTTCGGTTGTATCTTTTGATTTTGCATCTACTGAATGCCATGGAATTGCGGATGGGGAGGAGCAGACCCAAGATTAGGACTAGTCCGAAAATTCTGTCATTGTGCGGCGGGGAGTTTTCCAGGAAGTATATCTGGTTTTTGTGGTGGCCGTATCTATTGATGAGCAATTGCTCATGGATAATGCTTCCTATTTCCCTCACGTTTATGTTTTCATTCTCGGGACAGAATGTTGTTGGTTGTTCCATCCTGGTGAGATGGTGTATTATTTGTTCGATTGGGATGGAATTTAAGTAGCTGAACTTGATGCACATCCATGACCCCACTTTCTTTTTCTCTCGCCCCTTGCCAATTATTTCGTTCAATATCCTTTCTAAGTTTGTTATGGTGATCGCTGTGGTAGCGAAAACTGGTGGGTTGGTTCCCATTCTAACCTGGCCCATAGCTTTAAGCTTTGGAGGTTGGACTTCTGTTATCCTAGGGAAGGACATGTTAAGCTTAATGTGGTGTTGCCGGATTGTGTTGGCTAGTGTCTTATTTTGTCCCGTGATTTTTCCCAAAGGCAGTATATCGCCTTCCTCAATGCCCCGTCTGATATAGGTTGCCCTTCCTCTTTTTCCTTTCGTTGCTGTGTATTGGGAAAAGAAAGAAAAGGAGTGAGAGAATTTAGTTTGGATTGGGGTGACTTTTAAGGAGCTGACAATAAAAGGTGGCCTACTAGTTATTGATTATGGGTGACCTGTTGGGTTCCACCAAAAGGAGTGGATATCATGGCAGCAAGTTTCGTAGGGAGTCTCTTGAATGCTAGTGGAGGGTTGGAGTTTTAGTATGTTGGGAGGACGACGTTACATGAGCTAGTGTGGGTGTGTGCATGTGTGTGTTTAAAGAGGAAGTACCTCTTTTGGGGTTACAGACGACTGATGGTTGTCTGCATGCCCTCTTTTCTAGGACTTTTCCTTTTCTTTTATAGCAATTCTATGAGTAGATGCTCATTGATGTACTCTAATGCGTCTGCCCTGTCCAGCTTGTTTATGACTTTTGTAAGGTTATGCGTATTGGTTTGCCACTTTAGTGGGAGTTCCGAAAAATACTCCCTACTATACTTCCTCATTAGGACATAAAACAGGTTACGTGCAAACCCTGAATGTACGTGTGGGGTAATAATGACAATGTCTAAATTTGCACTGAGGCCCATGTATGTCAAGTGCAAAATGGGTGATATGCGCTGGAACAGGTATTCTGCAAAGTGCATGGCGTACATTTTCTTAACCAGATTGGTGAAGGAATCCTCAGGGACGTCATAGTCCAGAATGTATGCCTTATCCCTATTTATGCCCATGTATTTTAATACATTTCTGATATCATGTCCAAGAGTCCCGTGAGGGTGGACTTTTCGATACCATAGTTGGTTTCCATAAGCTCCCCATATTCCTCGGGTATTCTGGACATGGTTTGTCTAAAGGGGAAGACTGTCATTGAACATTTTATGAGCATCTGATGCTCCTCCACATCCTCCACCGCAGCCCATTTCCCAATGGGTTGTTTTGCATTTTGCAAGAGTGCATTTAGGGTGTCGGTCAGAGTTTTATGTATGCCTATCAGGGGTTCTTTTCTGATCTTGATTGATCCCATTTGTTGACCTGAAATTTTATCAAAGCTGCCCGTTGTGTCGATGTTCGATATATGTCCTCTGTACGTGTTTCATGCGGCATCTTCTCACCTTGCCGGATGCCTTCAGTCTGTCCATAAATGTCTTTAGGTTACTTCTTCTCTTTATTAGCAGGGACCCTGTAAGGATAAAAGGATCACTGTTGAGGTATCGGGACCAAGGACAAAGGAGGGGCTAAGACTGTGGTAGTTATGTTGGGCGGGGCTGGAATTGTACTCCGGATGGTGATTGTGTTTGTACACCTGTTAATTTAATGGGGGGGGGGGGGGGGGGGGGGGGGGTGAGGGGCATTTGTCTTACCGGGGAGCGGAGAGTAAAGAAGTGGAGGGGGGTTTTTTATAATTGTAAATCGAGGGTTGCTTTGGGTGTGTCCTTCTATTGTTGCCATGATGGCGGAGGAGCCCAATAGAATCTTCCCTGTGGAAATCCCCTGTGGGTCGGTGCCATTTTCATCAGCCCGGGAAGGGAGAGATAGGGAACTTGTGGTTGATTGAAAGAAAATAGTTGTTGTGGTCATTTATAAACACATATATATATATTCTCTTTTTTGATACTTTTACACGAATTCAATGGGGATAATAATATTGTGCTTCTTGTTAAAAGCCTCGGCCCACTTTTCAAATAGCTTGGGTAGGAGGGCAGTGCTTTCCTTTGACAAAGTCTTGAGATACATCGTGGTGTTTTTCACACAAATGTCCTGTCGTTTGGTATGCTTTAATAAGTCCGGCAAGAGATCTTTTATTGCCATTTTGAGGAAAATTTGTTTGACTAGGGAGAAGATCTCGTCATTATGTACATGAAAATACAGTCTGTATGTTTTGTTGTTGTAGCTGACCGTCTGGTTTAGGATTACCTGCTCCTCAACTATTTTGCTGAAGTCCTCAATTGGGATGTTATTGTCCGTGAACATGTCACGGACGTCCGCCATATCGTCATAGACGTGCTTCAGCGTTTCTTTAATGGGCAGCAGTAGGTCAAGGTCCCGCGGCCGCATTGTGAAGTTGTATTCCCCAAGGTCGCCCGGTTTATCAACTATGAGTATAGCCTCACTTATTGTTTTAAGGTAGCTGATTGTTATCAGCTCTGTCTCCAATGTTGTCTCTTTTTTGGCTATCAGCATTGCCACTGGCCATGCTGTATTCCACGTCCAATTTGGGAACAGGGTATTTGCCATTCTGGATGATGTGTTCGAGCGTTGCTTTGTCCCTCGCCTTAAGGATTCTATGGTGGTCCGCTAGCGTGACTATGTTTCGTACATGGCCCTCGTTGTTGGGCACACGAACCATGCGGTTTTCCTCGATCATCGTACGGATGAGGACTGCCCTGTTTGTCCTTTTCTTCGCTACAGGATGGAGAGAGGGGAAGAAAGAAAGACGAGGAGAGAGAAAAAAGAGGGGGGTTCAGTGTTGATGTTGTACAATTGGGGCTATGTTTATTTATAAATTTGTTTTTTGGCATCCCGGTTCTGGGTTGCCACAATACAATTTTAGTAGCCCTCATAGTATTCTCTTTGGTGGTTATCATCAGGAAGTGTTCTCCTGGTCACTAAATTCATTGGATATATGCGTTAAGTATGCATATGCTCCATGTATTCTGAGAGGGCTCAATAGTTGTTGATGTGGGTCGCTTGTGATGTCTTTTGCATCAAGAGTTCAATCTATTGGAAGAAAACGCATGTCGAAGTGGAAGTCTAGACGCGTTTCGGCCCTTTCCAAAGGGGCCTCATCAGTAGACTTGGTCTATTGGTTCCATGCAGGTGTGTTTGCATGTGCAAAGTTGTAATGGAGCGAAAATCTCATGATTCTCCCGAGGCCCGAACTGTTGCCGGCTCCGCACCATTCTGTTGGGTGATCCTCAGCCTAGTGCCAGGGATCCTAGCCGGACTTGTTAATCCTAGAATTCCCCATGGGTGTATCCTAGCACTCCATTGTCGCTTTGTTATTTAGCTGAACTTGTTGGAGTAGGTTTGGTGGGAGTGGGAGAGTTAATTGAAGTTGACAAAATGTGGAAGAGAAGCCAGTTCAGGAGCCCCACAAGGGAATTCAAAGGCAATTGCCTCCGGATGCACCTCGCGCCGCCTCTGAAATTGCTTCCCTCACTTCGTTTGTAGGTGCAATTGACCTACGTGATTCGGCACATGGCCAATGGCATAGAGCCGGTTGATAAGGTAAATCCACATGGACCAATCGTCGGTCTGTTAGACAACCTGTGTATCAAATGCTGCGGCAGGTAGCAAAACAGGGGACTTTAAGATTGCACATCTGAGCATTTTCCTGCAAGTATAGACCGTTCTGTCCCTGTTGATTGTGTGTAGCAATAAGAAAGAGTATTGTTAGTTGAGTAGTTTATTGTTGTATTTTATATAATGTTGTACAGTTTCACAGGTTTCTTAATGAAGGTTGACATGATGAGTGGAACTTGAAGGAAGTTGTCAGTTTGTATTTTTCGGAAAAGAAGGTTGACCAGTCGTTGTAGAGTTTCTTCATCTTGATCGTGTCGTGTGTATGCGCCTGGATGTATATTGTCTGAGTGCGTATTATAATTTTGTTGTGTTTAAATAATTTGGATTCATGTACAGGTAGCAGTAGGCCAATGATCATGACGAGGTTAAACAGGTGGTCGTTGTACATGGGATTATCCTTGAGGAAATAGACTTTGCTTTTGTGTAAGAGGTATCTGTTGATCCTTAATTGATCATAAATTATCCCGGCTATTGTTTTACTATTAGCTTGTCCCTTCTGAAGCCAAGTTTGGAAAGAGTCTATTGTGGTAAGGTAGTTTAATATTTGCTCAACGGGGATGAAATTTGTGCGATAACCTATGCACACCCAATTATCTTTCATTTCCTTTCTGTCATTGGTTGTGTGGTTGATAATGTTTTGTAGGATGGATCTAGTATATGTAGTTGTTGGAAAGTGTGGCATGTGAATGCCAATGGGAAGGAGATATTTCTTTGATTTATGATACCTAGTATCTAGTTTCGGAAACGGGAAAGCTTTCATTTTGTTGGTTTTATTGAAGAATTGTTCCTGTGAGAGGTTCAGCAGAACATGATGTTGTTGGATTAATTTAAATAGTGCTTGGTTGTGTCTGGTGGTATTTGGAAGAGACACCACATTCCCGTTGGAGATTCCCTGTTGGATGTACATTGCTCCATTTCTTCGTTTGATGGCTATCATGGATGAAAGGAAATTGGGGATTAGGCGTCTATGATCTTAAAAGGAGAGTTATTCTAGAAGTAAGGGGGAGAGAACAGAGCCAAGAATGGAAACACACAATAAAAATCGTGAGGAGGTCTAATCTGGAGTGTAGAAGGTGCTATATGCTCCTAATTTCTCCATTTTTTATAGGCCCCTCTACTTAGAACTGTATGTCGATGAGAAGTTCTCTGCTAATATATTCTTGTAACATGTCTTTGTTGAGATTATTAATGTTAGTGTCGAAATTATGGGTCATGGTAGCCCACTTTATGGTCATTTCAGAGCATGATTCGTTGAACTTCTCACATAGTCTATAAAATAGATTTCGAACATATCCCGAGTGTCTTTGGGGAACTATGATGATAATGTCCATGTCGATGCTAACCCCTAAATATGTGATATCGAAAATCGGACCTATGAGGGTGGAGATGTATTCTCTGAATTCAGCGATGTATATGTGTTTGATAAGTCTGGTGAAGGAATCTTCTGGGATTTCACAATTCAGGATATAAGCCCTGTCTTTGTATATTCCTAGGTGGTATGATTTGGTTATCATGTCTAGAAGCCCTGTGAAAATTGGTACTTCTATTCCATAGTTGGATTTAATTGTTTCCCCATATTTACTTGGTAGCCTAGCTATTGTGGTTTCAAAAGGGTGGTTTATCGCCCGACATTTTATGAGTGTCCTCTTTTCCTTTTTCCTCATCGTATCAATTGGAGTCCAGGTAAAACCAGATTGAATCTGGTCTTTGAGGAAAGCGCCTAAGATATCTGTGAGGTATTTATATATACCTGTAGTCGGTTCCCTATTTATTCTAGTGGTGCCTAGGGTGTGCCCATTCGTCGTATTAAAACTACCTGTAGTCGTGAAATTAGATATATGCCCCCTATATGTCTGCAACATTTTACACTTTGTTACGCTGCCGCTTTCTTTCAGTTCGTCAAGAAAAGTCTTTATAGAAATTCTCCTCCTCACTCTAGACACTGTAAGAAAAGGAAGGGTATTAGGAGAGGAATAGGATGTGGTTGAAAAATGAAATAAAAAATATTTATAATTTATATGTATTTATTCACATGAATTCTACGGGGGTAACATGGTCATGTTTTTTAGCAAATTCCGCGGACCAATTGTTGAAAATTTCATAAATCAAAGCTGCCTTGGCATGTGAGGATTTTAGATAAGTTATGTTGTTTTTTATTATTATTTCGTTGCGTTTTACGAATTTGAGGAGCTCCTTGAGGGTATCCTTTACGGCCATTTTTAAGAAGATGGTACATATTAAATTGAAGATCTCGTCTCTTTGTATGTATATTTTCAGCTGGTACGTTTTGTTGTTGTATGAGCAAGTTTGCCCGATAATCATTTGCTCCATGACAATTTTGGAGAAGGTCTCAATAGAAATATTGTTGTCCTTGAGTAAATCACGGACATCCGCCATGTCCTCATAGATATGTTGCAGTGTGTGTTGGACAGGGATGAAAACGAGGTCTCTTGGTCGTACAGTTATGAAGCTAGTCGTAGTATCTAAGTCTTTTTCCAATATGCAAATAGCATCACTGATTGCCATAAGGTAGCTCCTAGTGACGTATTCGGTCTGGAAAATAATTGATCTCTTTTGTATTAGTATCATTCGTGCGGTTTGTTGATCGAATATAGCATCCAATTTTGGGAGAGGAAGTTTACCATTCTCTATTATTGCGGACATGGTTTTGTCATCTGCCAATCCGAACACCCTGTGGTGTTCCGAAAGCATAACGATTAATTTTACTGTATTGGAGTTGTTGGGGATTCGGGTTATTTGTCCCCGCTTTATTAGTAGTTGGAAAAATTCTGCCCTGCGTCGCCTTTTTAGTGCTGTAAGGTATGGAGAAGAGGAGGAGAATTCAGAAAGAAATATAGAATGGCAAATTTATGAAGCTGTAAAAGATATACAGATATCTCTATTCAACTATGTGTATTGGCTACCAGGTAGGTTGCCATGTTACATAGTAGGCAGCTTTACTCAAATGCCACTCTTATGTGAATATTACCCTCGATTGTTAAGAATTAGGTGGCAAATTATGGAGGCTAAAACGATATAAATGTATCTTACTCAACTATGTGTTATTGGCTACCTGGTAGGTTGCCATTTTCCATAGTAGGTAGCCTCACCTGGACGCCACTCTCATGCGTATTCCCTCGATTGTTACATAAAGTGTGGAGATATTCCTCCAGTGTTAAGGTTGTGAGTGTATCAGCATGATGCTGATAGATATGTTGGAGGAAACTCAATAGATTATTAATAGTACCTGCAATTCGTATTGAACAAAAGTTGTTTCTTAAAAGAAATTGATTGTCGAAGTGGACGTCTAGACGCGTTTCGGCCGGGTCCAATTCGGCCTCATCAGTAGACTTTATTATTACTGTTAAATGATGTTAATGTGTGTGTTCATATATATGAAGTGACAAATTCAACAAGTTTCCTCAGATCAGAAAGTGTCCTCCGTGGAGGCGCCCTATCCAATTTGATCAGTTTAAATTTGCGCGCGTTGACCCAATATATATTGGGTCTATTGGGTAGGGCGCAAACACGTCAGGCATTCAATCTGAGGAAACGAGAAGATTTGTGTGTTTGTTGAGAGTGTAAAACGGAATTTATTTATTAGAGGTAAACTATTTCTCATTGTAAGTTTCTTTTTATCACAAGAAAAATCAAGAGTACATAAATACATGTGGTTATAATTCTGATATCCAAGACCCAGGTAGTAATTGCAAGATAACTCGAGGGAGAAACGCGCTTCAGTAAGGTTTGAATATGGGGATCATCGAGGATGAAGCCTCACTGTCATTCGAGGAAACTAGTCGTGATACTTCAACTTTAGGTATCTTATTTCCGCTTTACGTAAAATTCGTGTCAACACACGCCGCTGAAACTGAGCCAAAACTTAAAGAAAAGGAAATTGGTACAGGTGGACCGATCCCCTGTAAAATTTTGTATGACGTGGGTGATCCGTATGAGATCCACGTCCGAGATGAGACTTGGCAGTGATCGGTGACGTTCCGGTGGCCAAAATGCAGTACGTGTTAGAGATGCATTGAATGGTTCAGCGATCTTCTTCAGAAAGTCGAACCGGAACCTGAAAATAATGATGTTTGGTCCCCAAAAAACTGTTAGGTGACCAATTTATAAAAATCATTTAGGTCATGTCCCTTATTCATAGGGGAGGAAGTCCTTTGTTTGAATTTTATAGATTCATCACGTAGTCCTGGAAAAAGAATGGGTGTCCTCTGTGGAGGTACTTGTGAAGGAGAAGGGGGTGTGTGTGTGCAAGCATTTCCCAAATCGGTGTGCAGAAAGATGGAGGATTACGAGTACTTGAAGCTCAATTTGAGAGGGTTGATTGATTTTGAGTACTTTGATCGGCTTTTAATAGTTTTGATATGTTACACATTCTATGTTCCATGTTCATATCCAGTCTAGAAAACCAGGTGAGCCCGTGGTGGAGGAGTTTTTAAATTATAAACCACATATTGGAACCGAATCGTGTATATATGATGAAAGTAAGAATATTTTCACTGTTACAGGAAGAATTCTTCAGCTTCTTGGCAGTGACTCATTTGGATTTGAAGGGAAAAAAAAAACAGAAGGCAAACTGATTGTTTGTGATGGCGTCCAAGGACGTGTGAAGCCGTAAAGAAATGCGCAAGAAATTGTTATGTGTATGTCATCAGTAGCTTGGTTGTATGCGGGGAGATGAAAAAACTGCAAAAGACTTTATGGCCTTTGTTAGTGGATAGAATGCAGTATCTTTAAGCGTTCCTCATTGCACACCTTGCATTTTCTGCGAAATGCCTGTATGTCGTGGGTAATCCGTATTAGATCCACGTCCGAGACGAGACTTGACAGTGATTGGTGGTATTCCGGCGGCGAAAATTGGGTACATGTTGGAAATGCGTTGATATAGCTCAGCGATCCTCCTCAGAAAAATTCCAGCGAGAGGGAGAAAACTCTTGACTGAGCCGGAACCTGAAAACAATGATGCTTGGTTCCGATTCTGATTGTATTCTGACAAAAAATCCCCCCACAAGAAGTGTCCTATTAGGCAACTAAATTGCAAAAATCATTTAGGTCATGTCCCTTTTCATAGGGAAGGGAAGTCCTTTATTTGAATTTATGCAGATTCGTCACGTAATCCTGAAAAGGAATGGATGTCCTCCGCGGAGGTTCCTGCCAAGAAGAAGGTAGTGTGTGTGTGCGAGCAGCCCAAATTCCGTGTGCAGAAAGATACGGGATTACGAGTACATGAAACTCAATTCAAGAGGCCGATCAATTTTGAGTACTTTGATCGGCTTTTTTTTAATAATTTTGATGTGTTGCACATTTATGTTCCATGTTCATATCCAATTCGGAAACTAGGTGAGCTCGTGTTAGATGAGTTTCTTATATTGGATAACCACATATAGGAACTGAATCGCTCTTATGCATGTATGGTGAAAACCAAGATATTTTCACAGTTACCGGAAGAATTCTTCAGCTTCTCGGCAGTGTCTCTTTTGGATTTTAAGAGAAAACAGAAAGGCAAACTAATTGTTTGTGATGGCGTCCGTGAAAGCGCGAAGAAATGCACAAGAAGTAGTTGCGTGTGTTGTCATCAGTCGCTTGGTTAATATGCGGGAAGATGAAGGACTGTAAAGGTTTTATGACACTTGTTAGTGGATAGAATGAAGCATCTGCAAGCATCCTTCATTGCACACAGTTATGATCCTGGGCGATCCAACCTTTCACTATGGGTCAATCGATTGATTGAGGATTATATTTCCCCCAGACAGTGGGCTACTCTCACACACAGATGTTCCCCCCTGAAAAAACCCCCCGTGTTTAAGCGCTGTAAACACCAGACACCAAACTCTCCATATTGTGTTCCCAATTTGTGAAATTGCAAAGGACTAACTAACCTCTTTTGGCTTTGATGGTATCTTTTTTGCTCCTACGTCCTTGTTCAAGATTCCTGTCATTGTTTGCATCCATGTTTATCGTATTCGTTGTGTCTAGAGAAATGTGTTGCCCCTAAATTTCAGGGATAAATGGAATTTTGAAGGTGCCCAAGTGGTTGAATTATCGACTCGTTGTTCCGGTGCCCAAAAACACAAAGCGTTACACCTAACTAGAGAATTGGCATTAGGACTATTGCACTTGTTGATCGAACCAACTGAAACTCACATTTCCGGGGATTGATGTAATTGCACGGTGTCCAAATGGTTAATTAAAGATGTGGTCTCAATTAGATTGCAGATTGTATTTACTAATCGCGGGCTATTGCGCTTGACTGCTAGGATTAGACTGTGTCAGATATGCGCGGGAATATCTACACGCATGTTATGTGTGTGTGAATAGGCGAAAATTGTGTCAAAATAGTTAATTGGTATTGGTGGTGTAGGGGTTACTATTCGAAGACGCACAATTGAAGAAATGGCAACAAACCCACCTGACGCTAACGTTTAAGAGTCATAAATTGGTGAGAAGACCTGCATCGATTAGATTTGTATGCATGTGTTGGAGATGTAAAAGAAACTTTGCACAGGTCCTAATGAAATTTCGTGGACTGGAGAAATTAGCTGTTAGTGTTGGTAGAGGGAATGTGTGTCATCGCGTGGATGTCGGTCACAGTCTGTTGTGATTGATTTTCGGGGTTGTGTTGCCAATTCTGATTGGAAATACATGTTATCAGATTGGTGATTAGAAAAAACGGAAGTCGGTGGAACACGGTAAAAACTGTATGTCGTTGTCCTTTTGATACTTATAGGTAGACCAAAACAAAAAGATGGGATGGTGGTGTCAAAGGAGTGCCATTTTGGGAGTGTCCGTGAGGACCCTATATTGGCTACAGTCCTGATGTTTGTTAAACCAATCCAGTTGTCGGTTATTCGAGATAGTTATCGAAGAAGCGACAGAGGAGTCCGGTCATCATGGCTTCCGGCATATATCCGGACTTTCAATTGTTGCTTAGAGTATTCGGTATCGCCCTACCAAATCTTCTAGCGTGTGGTCCAGAATAATTGCTTCAATGCGTACTGCGTGTGGTTCTAGTATGGGCTAAGGTTCAATTCCTGTTGTGTTTCCGATATGTATGTCTAGCGGAAAACTATTTTGTTGGTGGTGTGGTTCAATGCCCCGGTTGTGGCTGTAGCTTAGTGTGAGAGTTGCTGTTCGAAAACGGGTGAGGGGTGGAAAAACAAATCCACCAGACGCCATCTTTTCTATGTCATGTAATGGCCTACATTAGTTTTGCTTGAATGTATGGGATTGTAGGTGTTGGGAATGCGAATGAACTTTGCGCGGGTCTCAGCGGATGGTATGGGCTGTTAGTGTTGGTAGGGGGGAATGCGTGCTTGTGAATGAATGTTGATCACAATGCATTATGATTGTTTTCTCGAGTGGTGTTGCCAACTCCAAATTTCAGACCTTGTAGTTGCCGGATAATGTATTTTAGGGGAGTTTAATATTTGTATTAAATATTATTATTGTTTCCGGCACAACTCTATAGATTTCTGTCCAGATACATGCAAATCGGGTTGGTGAATAGAGATGGCGGCGGTCTGAGGAAAACCGGTTAACCTGGATGTCTTTGCACTTTATTGAGAACTATATGTGGGCAGAATTAAGCTGCTAGGATGGTGACGTAAGAGGAATGCCCTTTTAGGAGTGTCCGTGGGGACCTTTTATGGGCTTCAGTATGTCTATGTCACGTGCGTAGGGACAGAAAATTCCTAGGCCCCATCAACCAAAAATAAGTGAAATCGGAGGATTACCCTTATGGGAGTGTCCGTTTGGACCCTTTCTGGGCGGCGATGTGACTGTATTTGCACGCGAGGGCGACTCATCCTAATGCTGTTCCACCAATTCTGCTGCTGGTTGCTCAGGGTAGTTTTCGTAGTGGCGACAGAGGGGTCCGGCCGCAACGGCAACCGCCATCCACCAGGACCTTCGTCTACATTGTTGTCCGTTTTGTTAGAACTCGACCAACCGGAACTCGTTGTCTATTGTTCAAGATCATTGAATTTGCACACATTCCAGAAGAGCAGCTCCATATGAGTACCCCATATGGTTCTCGTGTAGGCTAAGATGCGTTTATGTTGCCTTTACGATATGTGTGTCGAGCGGAAGCGTCCTAGCACTATATAGGTATACCTGTATATTTGGTGATGTGGGAGGAACACCCCTTTGGAATCACGTGTGAGATCCCTTCTGGGTGTATCCGTGCTAACACACATGGAACAGAACAAAGTCTCCACCTCTAAATGGGTCACGGTGTCCATTCAAGCCCAGTACACCGACGGGACCTCTTGGGTACCACATGCCTCCTCATCAGCTCCTTGGGGCCTCCACATCGGCAGGGTAGTGGCTGTGTACTTATCCTAACAGACATGTGAGTTTGGGACGGAAAGGTCAACTAGGACCTGAAGAAGAAACAAATGTCATCGACGCGGTCGATCCTTCCTTTAGGAGACTATGGACTGTATGGTGGGAATTGAAAATAAGAGCGAATGGATTTAATTTAAAAATGAACTTTATTCCGGGACCTGCTGGTACCCGTATGGGGATTTTACGGGTATTGGTGGTACTTCCCAGGGCGGCTTGATAATTAGGGTGCTGGTGAAAGCCTAACACCTAGAATGTATATACTCGCCATGTCAGAGTGTGGAGTTGGAGTCCATTTCTTGGGACTTCCTCGTGGTATGGTATATGGATGCAATCATCTTGCTTGTCTGTTTGTCTAATTGTTCAAAGTCGTTTTTGGAGGGATTATTGAGGTCGAATATTATCATAACTTCATTGTTTGGTGTGGTCTTTTGGATTCTTAGTTTGATGATTTCGATCATCCTAGATAAGAGGTGTCCTCTTCGAACTTTAATTGCCTTGGAGAGTTTGTAATCTATTTTATGGTCACTGTTGAAGTGTTTGGCTAATGTGTTATTCCCATGTTTGCTAAAATTTAAAGGTTTGGGTCCTTGTGTGCCTACGATAAATATTTTATTGCAGTTCTCATTGCAGCAGTGTATGGTGGCTATACCGTTCCATATTCTCAAGGGCTCTGTTTGGTCTTTGGGGAAATTGAAGAAAACTTTATTAGTTTTGGGCATTTTGGTGGCCCAATCTATGTTTAGTGGAAGATTTGAGAAGATTTGTAAGAGCTTGGTCCATGTCTGTGCGATATGGTAAAGAAGTCCAAGTTCTGTTGTCTGGATTTTTTGGCCTTTCCAGCATATATGCGTTGAACTTGGGTAAAGTGGGTAATGATTTGTTTTCGTGCTTCGTGATAATTTGTGAACAAATGAGGCGTTCGTCTGTAGAGAAATTCCTCTTTTTTATGTGTTTGGACGTATTGGGTTTACATAGGGGAATGGGTGGCTTCTGGGGTCCAAGTTCTTGTCCATCTATGCCCATGTTACCCATAATATTATTGATAATGCTGTCTATAAAGAGATATGTGTAGCCATTAAGAATAAGAATTCTACGGAGTTTTTGAATGACTAGGTCATTAAAAATAATATTGGATACTAATATAGCGTGCCTGATATATTCGGTGACGACTGACAAATGAACATGGGAAGGGTGTAGGGAGGAGGCATTCAACATTCTTTCAGAGGAGATGTCCTTTCTGTACCAGATTGAGTATAGTTTGGAGGGTTGTTGATGTCCTCTAAGAAGTGTAATGTCGAGGAAGCTGAGTGACGCAAATTGGTCTTCATATTCAATGGTGAACTTAATATTGCCGAAATCCCTATTGATGGATTTCATCTGTAATGCTTTGTTTTCGAGTATAGTTTTGGACTCTACAATGGATGATTCCTTCCCAATCAGTAAAATATCATCCATATATTTCCATATATGGATTACTCCTGTATTGTTTATGGTATGTACACATTCATTGAACAAATGATCCATAAACAGATCTGCCATTATTGGGGAAATTGGGCTCCCCATGGGTAGGCCAGCTACCTGTTTATAAATTATTCCCTCTGATCTGAAATAATTGAGTTCATATATGGAACAATCTAGGATTTCCGTGAGGAGGTCTGTTTTAATGTTCCATTCAGTCTCTATGCCCTTCCCAAATTTTGTTCCGATTAGATCTATTGTTGCGCCTATTGGGATATTAGTAAACATGTCGTTTACATCAAGAGAAGCTATTATAAAATCCGTATCATTTTGAGCATTGAAATCCTTGATTCGGTTGACCAGGTCGAGAGAGTTACGGATGTTGTACACCGGATCTTTATATTTGTTAAGGATCTTGGCTATGAGGGACGAAATCGGCCCACTGAAAGAATTTCTTGTGTCGGTTATTGGTCTCAAGGGCATTTCTTTTTTGTGGATTGTAATGACACCATAAAATCTAGCTACGTCTAACCCTTCTTTCATGAAGATGTTTTTGAATTGGTCACAGTTGGAATTTCGGAGAAGGGTGCGACTCATCAATTTTGTTTTGGCAGTAAGGCGGTTAATGAGAAAAGGTTCGCGGGCTTCTATGAATGTGTCATTGGCTAAGTTTTTGTTAATAAAGTCTTGTAATTTGAGGAGGTATGTGTCTCTGTCAATGGCTATCGTTACGTTGCCCTTGTCCGCATTCATGATCAAGATGTTGGGATTTCTGTTTAGAAACTTAGTGGTGGAGTTAATATAGGTCTGAATGAGTCGGTTTTTTGTAGTTTTCTTGTGTTTATATTCCCATGGTGTAGAAACTATGTTTTTTAGGGCTGCAATGCGTTCTCTACCCTTCAATATTTGGGTGGGAAGTTGCATATCGCGGGTCATGAGGCTTATTTCGTTGTCGAATATTGTGTCATCATGGTGATGAGCAAATTTCATTCCATAGCTGAGTATTCTGGATGCGTATTTGGGGAAATCGACATTCGTTAGGTTGAGAAAACCTCCAGGGATCTCCTTGATGGGAATGTAAGTATTTCTACCTGTGGAGAGATAGAGAAAATGTGTAGTGTTGAATGGGTATTCATTTGGGAGTGCTTGAGCTGCACACATGGAGGCAGAGAGATGGAAGGTCATTTACACAGGTGTTTTGCCAAAGATGTGCAATTTGTGGTTCAAGATCTCAGTGTGTGGTTTGGGAATCCTCTCCTATTTTGTTGGGTGATCCTCAGCCTAATGCCTTTTGTTGGGTGATCCTCAGCCTAGTCATTTCATTTGCGACACTTGCCCGTTCAAATTTTTTTGCAACGCCGCGATAATTTTAAAAGACGAGGTTTTGTCCTCTATGTATTCTAATTCAGGAGCTTGGAGTAGAAAGGGCGAACTCAAAAAATCGATTTTTTTTTTATTCTCTCCTTGGTATCAGATACATATAAACAATGCGTAGATACCTCGCTTTGCCCCGGCAAGCCTCCAGTTTACTCATAGTTTCAATCTAAAGTGAGTAATATCATTTTCTGTCAAAGTCTCACTATTCGAATCACTTAGTGGAGCAAGGGCGAACCCCGGATCTGAAACCCCATCCAAGCACTATGAAAAGCCATAAATCATTTGTATTCGCCCTTGCTGTTCTGTGAAAAGTGTTTGTTTCGCTAGGTACATATGTTAGTCATTCATGACTGTGTAGTGACAGGATCGTGCCCGTTTCGGCATGTTTGATCTTGAGTTATGTTTACTCTTCAACTTTTGCTTTTTCTTCCCTAATTTTCATTCAGTAATCGTGAAGTGCTCATAGACACATAGCGAAAAGAGTGTAAAAGTGATTAAAGTTTTTAAGTCAGTGCCGTTTGAGATAATGAGGGAAGAACATCAAACTTCGCGAAAGAGACAGAAGAATCCTGAACAGTGGAAGACCAATATTTGTAAAATGAAACGGAATTCTGGGGAAGCTTATGTATCAAGAAAGACGAAGCAAGAAGTTCCTGCACGAACCATCGGATCACTTTGTACGGCTAAGTGCCAAAAGCGATGCTTTGAAAAGTTGGATACCGAAAAGATTGAAAGTGTTTTCCATAATTTTTGGGGAATTGGCAATTATGATCTCCAAAATGTTTATCTTTCGAAATGTCTGCAGTGGCATGAGCCTGTACATTCGGCGATTACAGACAGACCCAGCCGTAGGCTTCGAACTATCCACTATTCAGTGTATGATAATGGCGAAAAAGTGGATGTTTGCCGTCAAACATTATTAAGTATTCATGGAGTAAGTGAAAAACGAGTGCGTACAGTTGCGGCGAAAGTAACTCCTTCAGGGACAGTGAATCTTGACGAAAGAGGAAGGAAATCATCCACTAACAAAATCGAAGATAATCGTCGTCAGTTTGTTAGAGATCACATTGAGTCCCTCGCCACTGTTTCAAGTCACTACAGCAGAGCTAAAAGTCCTTTTAGAAAGTACATGCCGCCAGGTTCTTCCATTATGGGATGTTACGAAGCTTACGAAGAATGGCTCCAGAAGTACCACCCTGAAGAAACACCTGTCATGAAAAGTTATTATCACCATGTATTTGTGAATGAATACAACATAGGTGTAGAGCCCCTAATGGTGGATGAGTGTAACACGTGTGCAAAACTCAAGCTTGAGATAGCCCAATTGAAAAGAAGTGACTCGGATTCCCCTCGAATACGCATATTGGAGGCTGAACTTAACAACCACCTTTTGAGACAAGAAGTAGCTCAGCAGATGATGGAAAGTTACAAAGGCAATACAGACGAAAGTATGGAAGTTATCTGTGTTGATTTACAACAAGCCATACCAACGCCAAAACTAACATGTAATGCACCTCAGAGGAACTTCTGGAGTGGCCCCTGAGCCAAATTTATGGGACGAATGAAGAGAGATATTCATTTTTCATGAGAGAGGAAAAGAACGGGACCATCAATGACAACCACGATAAGGGCGGCGGATATTTTAAATGTTAGGGGCAAACTTTGGCGGGATTTTGTTTAAAAATTATAAAGCAAAAGTATTTTTTTTTTAAATTGAAATCTTTAACGATTTTTGTGTTTTCTAGAAATTATAAGTAGAACCAGTATGAACTCAATTTTAAACAAATTTTTTCCCTAAGGCGGCTATTACACTATAAAAGTTCTTTTACAAATATCTTTGATGCACGATATTTTAAAAGAACTTTTATGAATGATATTAGCCGCCTAAGGGGGAAGGTGTGCAAGATTGTAAGAAAAGCACTTGAAACAAGCAACGTTCATGTCGCAAATCTTTTCTTAGGCGGCTATTACACTATAAAAGTTCTTTGAAAATATCATGCGACAAAGATATTTTTAAAAGAACTTTTATAGTGAAATAGCCGCCTAAGTATTGCTTTATATTTTTATTTTTGTTTCTTTTTATATTACCAAGCTTGTGACATGGAATGAAAATGAAAAAAGATTATAGCTATCAACTCCCCTCTTCCTTTCGCAATTGGGCTTGGGACCATCTAAGGCGGAATTAGAGTTGTAGCTTATTTTAGGCCTTAACTATTATTAATATGTATTTTACATATACTTAAATTATATAGAATATTTTACATAATTACATCCCTTTGAAGTGGACCGCTTTTTTTAAATGTTGTCTTATAGAGACTTTCTCCGATTGCTTCTTTGCTATGAAGTAATAGCGCGTTTGTAAATATTTTTCTATTATTAGCTTGATCAGAAGGCAATAGTGTTTTCGCTCGGAGCATTCTGGGAAAAGATCCTTTCCGATGAAATATTGTTGGACACTGGAAGATATCATGTTGAATAAGCGTTGAGTTAATATGGTCCCATCTTCGTAATGCTGCAATCTGCGGATCTGCTGTTCGACCTTTTCACAAATTTGAACTACGCTCTTTGATGGGACTTTCAAAATACCTCTTGTTTTATATTTGATGAGCGATGCATTATTCAGTTCGCCTTGAAGAGCTACGATACAAAAATGGCACTGAATTACTTTGCACAGTTTAAAAACAACGAACCCGGCTACATACTCTGTAACGCAGTGTACAAATCCCGACAATTTGGTTGGGTCAGTTGCATAATTGTGCTCTTTGTAAAAAAGTTCATCGTAGGTGGACAAATTTGGGGTCTCAGCTACTACCATCGCAGGTCTATCGGTAGTATTGTTTATGTCTGTTAATGGGTTATTGCTTTTAGGGTTTAGTATCGAAATTGCTTCCAGGGGAATGCAGTTTCCAATACCTCCGTCTCTGAGTTGGCAACGGAACAACAATTTTTTGTAGCGTCCAGTGAACTGTCTTACTGTTGGATTGTCGTTATAACCCAAACCAGTACGAATCGACGAAAAAAATAGCTCGATGTGGTCTTGGTTTATTTTGTATGTCGGGAGGAATTGCAAAATGTTAGTCTCGATGAACCGTTCATACAGTAGTGCTATATTCCGGAGACCTGCTATCAACCCAATAAATCCAACACGAGCTTTTGATCTTATTAATAGTTGCCCTGATGAAAGCCTTAATTGTTGAATGTACGAAATGGTATTTTTACAGAAGTCGCGGACTACGTCAAAATTGTTTCGGCAGAGCGCTCTTTTTTTATATTCGTACTCAGATATCTTCCGGCTGTTTAATACGTCAAACGCGTCGTTCATAATCCGCACAAATTTTGAAGTTGCCGAGCTTCGAGCGAAATCTTCCAATTGCAAACTATCTCTGCAAAAATCTAGAGCATCGGCGACGGATTTGCTTAATGTCTGCACAGCCAAGCGAACTTTCATTTTTTGCTTGTCGAAGTATACGTGGGCTTTTCGAAGTTTGTTGCCCAAGTGTAGACCTTCAGCCTCCTGTAATTTAAGAAGAGCAACAAAATACGTCCAATCGATGAGGTTTCCTTCGTCATCCACAAAAACGCCCTTGTTTTCAAGTGTGTTCCTTATGAGTTTAATCATGTGGCATGGATCCGGGTGGCAAATATATTTCTCATTGCTTCCTTCGAAGTGTACAAACCCCTTCGATTCCATAGAGCGCACATCTGATCCTAAAAGTTGCGTCATTTTCAAATTGGCTGCAGCTCCATCAAAGGTTATACCAACCACCTCAACGCCAGTCTCCAAAAGATTTCGCAAGCACAAATTTACCATATTTGCTTTTTGCTCGGCAGTTATTTTTACTATCGGAAAGTATCCCAGAGGGATTTTCCAGGACTGGTTCACGCAAACAGCCAAAAATGTTAGTATTTGAGTCGCTACTATACCACTGTTGCCACCATCTCCAAAATCCACATATCCATGAGACTTTGCTCCGTCCCATTCTACATGCTGCCTAATATAGATTTCGTCGAACACCAAATTAACGACAATTTTTCCAGTAGTATTGTGTTCGACGACTTTTTTTATAGCCGAGAATGCTTCTTCCGTAAAACCCGGAGCACAGTCTGCAGTCTGATACCATTTTCGGAGGGTCCTATTATGTGGCAGGCAATTGTTGAAGATAGTGCGGACGTATTCATACGCTTTTGGCGATAAAAAATTCAAATTTAATGCGAAGGACTTTATTTCATCGCTGTAAGACTTAGGCGTTGATTGACCCTGGGATCTTAAAAGTTGCCGCTCAATTATCTTCCTGTTTGGTCCGCTTAGTTTCTCTAATTGCTCTCTTGTAGACGCGCTAATTAGTTTTTTCTGCTTGAGTGACGTCAGCAGTTCTTCCACATTTTTAACTTTAGTGTCTCTACGATGCTTTTGCCGTTTCAAATTTTTTATTATTTTATCTTTTCGCTTAAGCTTGTTTCGGAGGTCCTTTATTTTCGAGTTCAAACTGTTTATAATTGGAACGTCTTCTAAAGTGGAAGGACCCGTACCCTAATTTGGAGCAAACAAATCCTATAAGTTATGCGATATTGTGAGATTAAATGATTATGACCCCAGCGACATGGTATATACGTACATCAAATACACAAAAAGGACGAATAAAATAAAAACATATATTCTACATAGGATAATGATACTACACACTACAGGAAATCAAAGGAATACTGCGTCAAATCGGCTTACGTTCGTGTGTCGCGTTTATTTTTTGTCAACGGGTATGCGCTTAACTTCTCTTCGGCGTTAGAAGAGATAACACACATTCCTTACCCAAGTAAATAAACTATTTGGCCTACAACTTAATAATGAGACTTTTTTTAGAGATGGCAACACCGATAAACCAATGGTAGTCCATCTTTGACATACATACCATTTGAAGTTTGTATTCATAAGCTGTCAATGTCAGTATAAACATTTCGTGTTGATTGTTGACAACGTATTTTACCGGACCATGGAAAGTTTCGAAAATTCACGAAAAAAACAACATTTGCGGGAAGTTTTACTTGGACATTATTTTGCTAAGAAGACTGCAGCTCAGAGTCATAAATTGCTCGTGGAAGTTTACGGTGACGATGCTTTTTCGCGTGCACAGTGTTTTCGGTGGTTTCATCGGTTCAAAAATGATAATTTCGACATTACCGACGAAGAGCGACCTGGCCAGCCAAAAAAGTTTGAAGACGAAGAATTGACGAAATTACTCGAAGAAGATTCGTGCCAAACTCAAAAAGAGTTGGCAATTTCGTTGGAAGTGACTCAGCAAGCCATATCGAAGCGGTTAAAATCACTGGGAATGATCCAAAAGCAAGGCCACTGGGTTCCGTACGAGTTGAACCCAAGAGATGTTGAGAGGCGCTTTTGCATGTGCGAACAACTGCTTCAAAGGCAAAGACGGAAGGGTTTTTTGCATCGTATTGTGACCGGCGATGAAAAGTGGATTCATTATGATAACCCAAAGCGAAAGAAATCATGGGGACCGCCCGGGCACCAATCAACATCGACCGCGAAGCCAAATATTCATGGTTCCAAGCTTATGCTCTGCATTTGGTGGGACCAGATCGGTGTTCTTTATTATGAGCTGCTAAAACCGAATGAAACCATTGACGGGCAGCGCTATCGACTGCAATTGATGCGTTTGAGTCGAGCATTGCGTGAAAAACGGCAACAATTTGCTGAAAGGCACGACAAAATAATTCTTCAGCATGACAATGCTCGCCCTCATGTTGCGCAAGTCGTGAAAACGTACCTGGAAACAACCAAATGGGAAGTGCTACCCCACCCGCCGTATAGCCCTGACATTGCTCCATCCGATTACTATTTGTTCGCTTCGATGACTCATGCGTTGGCTGATCAGCACTTCACTTCATATGAGGATACTAAGAACTGGCTCGATTCATGGATAGCCTCGAAACCCCAAGATTTTTTTCGCGACGGAATTCGTAGACTTCCCGAAAGATGGGAGAAAGTTATCGCTGCTGATGGCCAATATTTTGAATAATTTAGTTATATGAATAAATCTATGAATAAAGGCCCAAAATTCCAAAAAAAGTCTCATTATTAAGTTGTAGACCAAATAAGTCAAAATCATTTGAAAGAAAACACGGGAACGTGACACGAACGCCTGCCAATTTGCCAACAGCCTCTCACAAAAGCACCTCCACCTCTTCGCACCATCATGAGACCGGTCGTACATTCCGTCGTAGGTAGGGCAGCCCGCGCAACGCGCACATGGCATTGTTGTTGCAACAAGTGTCAAAATCACATTTTACAACAACAACAACGCCATGTGGGTGCTTCACGGGCTGCCCTGCCTACGACGCAATGTGCTGCCGGCCTTAAAGTTGCCGTCAATAAAAAAATGTAATGCCCGACCTAGATTGAACGCAGAATTCAGCAGCAGCAGATCGGCCTGTTGTTGTTGCTACCGCTGCTGCTTTCTGCGTTCCAGCAGGTTCGGACATAACCGATAACAGTGGACCAGAACCGAACATTAGAAACCTTGGCACGTTTCCCTTTTTCGAGCATCCCCTTTAGGGCTATATGAGCAAGTCAGGAATAATAAAACTCGTAGTAAGAACAAAGAAATCGGATTTTTATTTTATCAATGGACAATAAAGTGCCACATAGTCAAAAATGTAATTGATCAAGTTCATTCAAATAAGAACTAAAGGTCGCCACAGATGATCGCGCAGAACCACGACCGAACTTCCATTGAACCATCAATTTCATAGAACGCGCGGAAAAAAATTCTCCTCATTTCCACCATTCTATGAAATTGATAGTTCGATGGAAGTTCGGTCGTAGTTGTGAGCGTTCATGTGTGGCGAGCTTAAATAATAAATAGTGGGATTCATGCTCACGTCGTAAACGTCGTATTTGTCGTTAAGTTATAAACTTCTGTCATTTTACTATGGAGATGACAGAAGTTTTCGACGAATACGACGTTTACGACATTTACGACGCTGAGCGTAAATCCCCCTAATATGACGGCCAACATTTGTGGATGAGCGAAATTTATTAGATAAGCACATAATATCGTACTCACGCCAGTAGTAACACCAACAAGCATATCAGCATCGTTTGTTTTGTCCACATAAAGAATCCCTCGGTCAAATTCATCACATTCCTATTAGTAAAGAAAAAATAAAAATAACCATATAAAAATAGCAAAAAAAAAAATTACATTTTGTGTGGAATTTAATGTTTCCTGATCGTACTCCACTACCTCAGTTGATATCTATAAAAAATCCAAAATAATTCCAATTATATACAACTTGATAATAATCAATGTTTTTTACGGTTATACCTTCGGGTTTACTTTAGAATACGAATGGTCTGAAGTAACAGCTGAAACTACGCACTCCATACAAGTCTGGCACTCCGCATGTCCGGCGAGACTATCATCCGACGAGATCTGAAAATATAATTTAATTATTCCAATAGGAACACCAGACAAGCGTACAAACTAGTAAATACAATTAAGAACGGCTACCAACCCAGGACTAGCCTTTGTAAGGACAAGGATGGAAACATCATCAGCGACACCGATGGTATTAACAAACGATGGGCCTCTTATTTTGAAGAGCTTCTAAACCGACCATCTAACATCCCCACACAGGAAGCTCTCGATGATATTGTTGATCTAGGCCCACCCATTCAACCCCCGACAGTAGAGGAAGTTGATCTCGCGTTGCGGTCACTAAAACGAAATAAAGCGCCGGGCGCTGACGAGATCCCAGCTGAACTGCTAAGATTCGGTGGAACGAGTCTAGTTGATTCCATACATCAATTACTCCTGCGAGTATGGGAGAACGAGGAGATCCCAGACGATTGGCGCAGAAGCATCATCTGTCCAATCCATAAAAAGGGAGATAAATTGCGATGTGAGAATTACAGGGGCATCTCACTAGTTTGTACGTCCTATAAAATTTTGACGAAAATTCTGGAAAATAGAATAAAACCGTACGCAGAACGAGTCATTGGCGAATATCAAAGCGGTTTCAGACCTGGTCGCTCCACAACCGATCAGCTCTTCTCAGTCAAACTGATACTCCAGAGGTGCTGGGAATACAACGTAAACGTATACCAAATCTTTGTCGACTTCAAGCAGGCATACGACAGTATCGATCGTGGAGTACTGTACAACATCATGCTGCAATTTGGTATACCAGCAAAATTAGTGCGACTGACAAAGATGACGATGACCAACTCCGTCTCACAAGTCAGGATCCAGAATAGACTTACTGATCTATTTGAAACACGCACTGGTTTGAAACAGGGCGATGGACTGGCACCGACGCTCTTCAACCTAGCACTGGAATACGTTATTCGGGCCATGAATATGGACAACAGCAAGACGCTGCTCATCAAGTCGACACAATTAGCAGCGTACGCCGACGACATCAACATCATGTCCCGAAGATTGGCTGACGCAGAAGAACTTCTGCATACGCTCGATACCGCTGCAAAGGAAGTTGGATTACGTATTAACGAGGGTAAAACTAAAATAATGATGCAATCGGTGACAAGGACACCTGCACAACCGAGCATCAACGTGGGGGACCTCAACATCGAGTTCGTGAACAACTTCATCTACCTGGGTTGCAACCTGTCAAGGGACGCCAACGAAACTGACGAAATCAAGCGACGGATACAGTTAGCTAATAAGACTTTTTTCTCGGTTCTCCCCATAATGAAATCGAAGCATGTGCACAGAAACACGAAGCTCCGCGTGTACAAAACCATTATACGACCAGTGCTATGCTATGGCTGCGAAGCATGGACCCTAACTCAAGCCTCCGAAAACATGCTAGACACTTTCGAACGTAAGGTTCTACGGCGAATTTTCGGGGCTGTTTGCGATCAAGATGGATGGCGCATCCGGTACAACCATGAGTTGTATGAAATGTACGATGAGTTGCAAGTCTCGAAAATCGTCAAACTACAACGACTTCAATGGGCAGGGCATGTACAAAGAATGGACGATGATCGCATGCCTAAGAGAGTAATGAATGCAGAACGAGTCGACGGAGCGAGACTGCGAGGACGACCGAGATCTCGTTGGGAGAGCTCAGTAGGTGTGGACGCCGCGCAGCTGCTGGGCTCCCAAAATTGGAGGACGCGGTCACGTGACCGAGATAATTGGAGGACAATGATCCAGGCGGCCAAGGCCCGACGTCCGGCTGTCGCGCCACGATGATGATGATTCCATTTGCTAATTTCATTGACCATCTTAAAAGATCAGGCAATTCGTAATCGGAGATTATATAGGTATATGAACTAGCTATCGGTAAGGCCACTCAGAAAAATTTATTAGCTTTTTATAACGCTGGAAACTATTTGATAGATAGATAGATATTTGATAGAACAAAAATTTACCATTTCCGAATATTGGCTAGAACTTGGCCAGAGCAACGGAATTCGCATGCGAGCTGGAGATCCGCTAATGTTGTTACCAAACCGAAACTGCAATTTTTTTTTTAATATTGTTTATTATTCTTACTATACTTTTCATACCGCATGATTAGTCATTACATACGACCCGTGAGGGGCTACATCGTCCTGTGCCTCAATGATAGTTGTATGAAGCTAAATTAAAGAATATATTTAAAAGAATTCAATAAATTTTGGGAGCCAAAAAAGTGAATTTGAAATAAAAAGCCATTTACCGTTTCAGGGTATGAGGTATTGCACCAAAATAGTGGAGCTGCCGAAACAGTATTGTTATTACCGATTTCCATCTGCAAGATTTTTAACATTTAATATTTGATGCCTTGTTGCTAAACTGTACATACCCTATTCGCACCATTTTCGTGTAGATCCATAGGTCCATAGGCAGCCACATCTTCCGACTTGCCAAATCTGGTTGGAGCAAGCTAAATAGCAGCATAATTAAAAGAAATCATTAGATGTTGGCACCCGGAAAAGTGTTAATTTAAAATTGAAAGAAGTTGCCCGTTTCTAAATCTGAGCTGTTACACCAAAATGAAGGAACCGCCGATTTAGTTTTGTTGTTGCCAAGGCCAATCTATGAAATTTTTTAATTAGATATTGTTTGATATTCCTGCTATATTTCACATACCCCATCCGAATCATCTACCGGTAGAAAAGATCCACAGGCTGCTACATCTTCCGCCTCTTCGAATATAGTAGTATCAAGCTAAATTTAAAGATGTGTTTAGAACAATCCATTGCCTTTTCATGACATATAATATTTACTATTTTGTTACTAGACTGTACTTACCATATTCGCACTATCTGGCAGTTGGTAAGGCCCACAGTCTTCAAATACAGTGCTAGTGAGCTAGAGAAAAGAGAGTATAATAACATATAATATTTACTGTTTTGTTACTAGACTGTACTAACCATATTCGCACTATCTGGCGGTTGGTAAGGCCCACAGTCTTCAAATACAGTGCTAGTGAGCTAGAGAAAAGAGAGTACAATAACATATAATATTTACTGTTTTGTTACTAGACTGTACTTACCATATTCGCACTATCTGGCGGTTGGTAAGGCCCACAGTCTTCAAATACAGTGCTAGTGAGCTAGAGAAAAGAGAGTACAATAACATATAATATTTACTGTTTTGTTACTAGACTGTACTTACCATATTCGCACTATCTGGCAGTTGGTAAGTCCCACAGTCTTCAAATACAGTGCTAGTGAGCTAGAGAAAAGAGAGTACAATAACATATAATATTTACTGTTTTGTTACTAGACTGTACTTACCATATTCGCACTATCTGGCGGTTGGTAAGGCCCACAGTCTTCAAATACAGTGCCAGTGAGCTAAAGAAAAGAGAGTATAATGAGCCAATTAAATCTTAATAGCAAAGAAATATGTATAATTAAACAGAATATATATTGAAATCAATGAGGTAATGGTAGAACCGGACCGAATTGCTTAACCAGAAACATTTGATGCATACAGAACCGAACTCAAATTAAGTAATTTAATTTTGGTGTGAACGCCGATTACGTATTAAGGCGCCCTAGATATATTCATATTAAATTTACTATACTTTACCATTTCCAGATTTGTATCAATCCTAGTTGCATCATTTTGGTCCAAATTTGCAATTCCCGTCTGAAAAATAAAAAGATTCTGGAATTCATATCCGACTTTTTTTTTAACAATTACGTTCACAAATTACATTCCATGGTCGATCTACTGGAATTCTTAATGTAGGCACTGCATCGATTGTCAATACCGTTCGTCCGCAACATTTGATTTTATTATTAACCGGAAAATGTTGCGAACACACAACCGAAAGTTGGGTTATATTCCATTTCTCCTGGCGAATCGAAGTTATCCATAAGTTTCTTCGTATCTCACTTTTCGGAAATCTATTTTGAAAAAAAAATATCTAATTTAAATTAAAATATCACACAATGTTTATCTGGTAAATTTTCGTTTAACCCAGTCAAAAGTTAATTTATCTACGCCACTGGTAAAGAAATTCAAAATGACAGCTATATATACAACGGTATTTCATAAACCAAAACAAACATTATAATTTCAGTTTTCTGACACAAAATTTGAAAAACTAACTGTTATTCACATTACATTCGACTGTTTTATTCTTTACCTATGAAATGACACCCCCGTTTTATGGCTACGATTGCTATTTTTGCAACCAACAACGACACACTTCATTTTGCCCCAAATTACAACTACACAATTTTACCGAATCAAAATATCGTTATTGTCTTTCTTATCTAGTCGTGGCTCTTTACACGCAAAAACCGGCTCCAAACTTTCGCGAATTCAACCGTATTTACTGTTTGCACAAAACGTTTGACAGCCATATGCACAACACGTGAAAATGGCAATCTTAAAACCGTTAACTTTACTCTCCCAGCTCTCGTCTTTTCAAGAAGAAGATCGTCCCATTTTCAAGCTGTCAATTTGTATGGTTTGACAGGCATATACCCATTCCTTTCTTAGTTATATATTCAATGTAATGCACAGTATTACAAAAGGAAAATGTGGACTTACAATTTGGGAATTCATAACATACAAAATGGAAAAGCTACTATGTATGTTTGGGATGAAACGATTGCGAAACGAGGGTCGTGTGAAATTGCAAGTTTTCTCAGTCATTATTTGGAAAACGTCGCCGAACAAGTTAAAACCATCATAATTTTCAGTGATAACTGTGGCGGTCAAAACAAAAATTTAAACATGGTTCTGTCCCATTTGCGATTCATTCATTCCGGCCGCTTCGAAACTGTCAAACACATTTTCTTGATACCAGGACATTCTGAAATGGGTTGCGACCGAGACTTTGGGCAAATTAAACTCAAAATTAAGGACATTGAGGTGTTTTCAAAAAAACATTACGCTCATTTCATTTATAAAACCAGACGCAAGAAGAAGTTCCATGTCGTTGAAGTTACACAGGAAATGGTAAAAAATTTTGATGTCCTTCAGACTATGATAACGAAAACCAAGTTATCTGGAGCCAAGTTCAAGGAAGGGAAAATTTTTGAATTTTTTAAAGAATACGAAGTTGGATTCAAAATACATCAGTTTTACAACTCAAACTTACCAACAAACGTACAACTACAAAAAGGAAGAAGCATAGTGTACCGAGATACGGTTTTCAACTTAGCGTCTACCGAACTCCCTATTAAATACCCGGCACCACTCACACTGACTGATGAAAAACAGAAGGACCTTCAGGATCTCCACGATTTCGTACCATTGCCGTATAAAACTGAATTAGAAGAAACCCTTCAGGGACAACAAGTAAATCTACCGATATCAGAGACGAATGAAGATGATGATATCATCGACTATGAATAAAATAAAATTTTGCTCATTATCTATAGTGATGAATTAATTTGTTAATATTACGTTACTTTTATGTAGCTGTTTAATGAACGTGTTTGAGTTTCTTGTCATCTTGGATGGTATTTTTTAAATAAAATTTTCTGAAGTTCCTAAGACTGTTTTGTAATTTTTTGTTCACTAAATTCACTAATCTCAACACTTGAAGTGTATCTGTTAAAATTTAGAAATCGTTAAAATAATAAAAAAAGGAATTAATTAAAATTTATACATTCGCCCTTGATATTTTGAAGTACTTTGAAAGCCTTGAGCTTGATTTCCCAACACCTCAATTTTGGGATACGCCCTTTCTACTCCAAGCTCCTGAATTGACTGTCCGCAATTCGCCGCACAATCATCGATTTGCACATTTTGTCACCCTTTTGGATGGCAATTTTCTTTTGTTCCGCACCTTCACCAGTCAGTTTTAGCACTTCGTTTTCTGCGTCAGTGTCAATCCATTGAACTAAATCCTTTTCATCAAGTACAACACGCAAGCGAAATAACCAATTATCAAAGTCAGTACCGTCAAATAAATTTACTCGAAAACTTTCTTCATCCGCCATAATTAACACAATGTTCAACTCAAGTACCGTAAAAATCAACTCAAAAAGGCTCTGGGCCTGTTGTATATACTTAAACAAACTAGAAAAGCACAACAATGCGGAATGAAATTAAACACGTCTACATCAATTGACGGTTACAGTGAACATGATCTCTCTTTACAGTCAACTGAATCTCTTATTGTCAACAATGAATTCGGTGTCATCCTCACCGCGTTGATTCACTTCAGCTGATTTGGCATGCTGAATTTTGCTCCACGTATTTAAAAGGGATTGTTTCGCTGCAGATATGGCGTCCGATTTAAGAAGGCCTTTGAAACGGGGGTCCAAATACAACGCAGATACTTTGGCAGTTTGATTGAAAAGCAAATCCTCTCTTTCTTGAAGATAAGTTGACAAATCCTTCGCCATACTGCTTTGCATTGATGAAACGCATACAGTACAACCCCGTTAATCCGACCTGGTTGGGACTGGGCATGAGGTCGGTCCCGTGGAAAAGTCGGATTAACCGGAGTCTCCCCTGGCACGCTTAATAACATGGGTAAACATAAAGAAAAAACATATGAAGAATATATACGTTAATAATTTATGTATTTAGAAAAGTAAATTGTAAAGCATATTGTGTACATAAACTGTGAGCAATTTCAAACATATGTATTTTAAACGTTAAAGAAGTCCTGAATTTTGGTTTGCTTGTGTGCGTTCAACTTTTTTTGGGATGCGTAATCTCTCCACTTTTTTATAAGTAGAATATCGGCTGAACTGGCCTTATCTTGCTGCTCGATATACTTAAGTGCTGTTTCAAATGCTTCCAACGCTTCCGAGTGTGATGTTTTTTTGCACGATGTTGACGATTCATGTTCAGCATCTTCGTTCTCGTCGTCTGGGAGATCATTTTCAATTTCAACGGTTCTTATCAATTCTTCGTCTGTAAGTGCAGGAACAGTATCATCTCCCTGTAGCCATTCTACCACATCACTTTCAGTAGGGGGAACAGTAGTATCCAAAGCTGCCGCCTTGTGGAGCTGTTCTAATTCACGAGTAATTTCTGCCAACGAGTCATGACTTTCTGCTTCCTTCTCTTCTCCATTGTTCTTTAAGAGTTTCTGCCAAGACTTTTCAATTGTCGATGCCGGAAGCTCCTCCCAAGCTGCCGCTAGCATGTATATGACGTCTTTAATATTCAACGATCTTACAGCTTCCATAAGACTAAATCCTAAAGACGTTTTTTCAATTAGGACACTCATAAATTTCAATCGGTATCGCCTTTTTAAGCTCTCAATGACACCTTGGTCCATAGGTTGTAATAAGGATGTCACGTTAGGTGGTAAAAACAGTGAAGTCACATCATCTTTTTTCAATCCACTAGGGTGGGAAGGAGCATTATCCATCAGAAGAATACATTTTGATGGAAGATTTTTATTTTTCAAGTGCTTTAGCACTTCTGCAACAAAAGTGCAATCAAACCATTCTTGAAATAATACACGATCCATCCAAGCTGACTTTTGTGACCGATAATACACTGGCAAACATGCAAGGTTGCTTATACTTTTAAAGGCTCGGGGCTTACGTGATTTGCCGATTACGAAAAGAGACAGCTTGTGACTTCCTGATGCGTTGCTGCATACTGCTACAGTTATCCTTTCCTTTGCTAATTTGAAGCCATCAACAGTTGTTTCGTGTTTCGCAGCAAGTGTTTTTTTGGCAGCATTTTAAAATTTATCCCCGTCTCATCAATGTTGTAAATTTGCTCATTCGTCAATGAGTCACCGCTCACAACATTGCTGAATAGGTCGATAAACTCCTTAGCAGCTTCTTTGTGGGCCGATAATTTCTCGCCACAGATCGTTATTTGACGTATTCCATGTCGTTTCTTCCATCTATGAAGCCAGCCCTCACTAGCCACGAATTCGTCATCTCCGTCTTTTTTTATCAACGTATACAAGGAACAGGCTTTCGATTTGATAAGTTGTCCAGAAAGAGGAGTTCCCTTTTGTCGTTCTTGGCAGAACCATAGCCATAATGCCTCGTCAAGTTCCTCCGACGCTGGTTTCCGAACCCTCTTTCTCTGCTCATTTTCGTCAGAGATGATACAAAAAGCTATTAACTTATCGCTGTTCTTCTTCCAATCCTTAACAGTGGTTACTCCCACTCCGAAGTTTTCCGCTACTTTAACAACGCGTTCGCCTTTATCAATCCGTTCTAACGCTTTTAATTTTTCACTGACTGAGCATTCTTTTCTTTTTCGGGACATTTTAACGACCGTACTGTATAGATTAAATTAAGCACAAACCGACTAAAAAAGCAGACGAGTAGAAAAGAATGGCGATAAACTGTATTTTCGACGAAACCGTACACATGTATGAAGAAATACCTAAGCAAGTAGCGGATGATATCCACATATGTATTGCCTAATATTTCGTCTGCTTGGGTCGGATAAAGCGAGGAAGTCGATGTAAAAAGTCGGACTAACGGGGGAAATCTGGCGGACGATTTAGGTCGGATAATCCGAGGAGTCGGATTATTTGAGGTCGGATTAACGGGGTTGTACTGTAATTTCATTTTCAACCATATGCCCACAAAATCACCGACTAGTAAGTGTGCTGCCTGCAATCTTATTGTTGCTTCTTTAACAGGTCGCATAACTTCCGAAAAGATCTTCATGAAATTCCACATGTGTTCAGGAACGAATAACACTTTGTGCGTATTAGCATTATAGTCGCAAAAGGATCGAAGTTCAAGCAACCTTGCAATCGTATCCACTGTCGAGTTCCATCGTGTCGTTGTGTCGATGATTGAATGTTTTAATTTAAAAGCTTTAATAAGTAGCATGACAGTTGGTGTGCGCATCTTATTCGCAAGTTTGCGGCATTTGTCTATCTGGCTATTTATTCGTCGATGTTTGAATAATTTATGCACTGCAAGTTGCAGGGTATGCGCAGCGCATCGTACAGATTGTACATCGCCGATATTGCAGTAATCAGTTTCAACGACGTGGACTTCATCATTTGATGAATCTAGCGATTCAATTTCTTCACTCCAATCGACACTACTATTGTCATCAGGACTATCAATTCCTAGTTCCACATTCTCAAGTTGATCTGATTCTTGGTTATCATCCAAATTGCTTGAATCCGATTCCATAAGTTGGACGGCTTTAAACATATTTGCTCCGTTGTATATTTGCTCTGGCGCTATACCAAATTCGCCGAGAACACTAAGTGTGACGTTTTCAATATATTCGCCTGTATGTCTTTCTTTAAGCTCTTTCATAGCTAACGTTTTGATGCAAATGGACTTGTTTTTTATGTATTGTAATATACATTAATTCCCAATATGCTGCGATCAAAACGAGTGGCCGAATCAATTTTCAAAGAAATAATCTTACCCTTTAGCTCGGATGAGATTTCCTTCTTCAATTTTGCTGCCATTGATGTTACGTTTTGCTGAACAGTATCTGGACTAATAATCATTTTACTGTTCAAGGACGACAAAATTGGATCAAAGATTTTTCGAAACCCAGAGTCATTTATTGCAGCATACGGGTGACCGTTCTTCGTCACCATTTCAAGGCAAGCGTTCATGATGGTGATTTCGTTCATTCTAAGATGCACTTTAGTTGGTCGTACATTACCGCCGAAAAAATCCGTAATCCGCGATGTTTTGGAAGATGAAGCATCCGATTCATCAGCTTTAAACCGTTCCAGCTCCAGCTGCGATTCTTTTTCGGGATGATGTCTTTTGATGTGTCGCTCCAAATTAAATGCACTGCTTGAACGAGCTGTTACTACCGAATGGCATAAATCCACTTGCCACACATACTTATTGTCAGACTCCTTTTTAAAAAAACTGTACACTGGTTTCACCATTTTGTAATTGTTCAAACTCTAACTCGCCTGACTGATCGAATCAAACTAAACCTTTTATTATGAATGCGTACCGCAGGATGCATTACGATATTCCACGTTTCAGAAAGATTTAGATTTCGAGTGTAGCACTTGTTCGCATATACCATACAATAAGGTATCTATAGTTTTAGAACTAGAGTAGGGTGCGTTCCATTCATATAAGAAAAAATCAGTATTATCCCAGCAAACCAAAAAACGAATGTTGGCCAGAAACGAATGTTCCGCGAAAGTGGTTCCCCTTCTAGACATATCAGCTGCGTCTTTTTCGTACAGAACAGAGTAGAGCAGGTTAAGCGGTGAAAAAAATGATCGACAGCAAGTTTGGGTAGCGGAGACAAAAACGGGGCATATCTTTGCTTGGAAGTGTGTCTTGGTTTAGTTAAAATTCAAATGTCAACTTAAATTTCATGAGAAAACTTAAATCCTTAGTACATACATATACAACCGGACAAATTTCCTTTAGGCAGCAAAATTATTTTGTATGTTTACTATTCCAAATAATTACACAAAACGGGCATTTTATTGACTTAAAATGAACTATAAGTGCTTCCCAAACTAACTCGTCGAAAGCTTTCACCTCCTGCGCCGTCTACATTTCAAATGTGGAACTATTTAACAGAGTGGAAATCCTGGACTAACTTTCTATTGAGAGCAGCTCAGATCAAATTGTTAGTGTGATTGTGTGGTCTTAACCTACTCTGCTCTATATAGAACTTGAAAAAACGCGCCTATCAATTGCATGTGTTTATCCCAAATAAACACCCTTGAGCTAGAACTATAGTGCTTTCAAGAATCGAAGATCTCTCTAATGATTTCCCCCATAAACCAAGTGGTCATTAATTTCTCGTTGAAACTAAGAAGACCGACACGGCGACGCGACGACCCTTTGTTGTTTTTGCTCATGTGCGCAGATAAGAAAAAATCAGAAAAGGTCTACAAGATAAACAATCGCTGCATCACGTATCAAGTCGCCACGTGATCATGATTTGCCTACAATATTGGCACATAAGAAATTTGAAAAAGATATGCTATGCTATTGCGTCTTTTGGATTTCATAGTTCAAATTTTGTAAAATGATTGTTTTGGTGGTCATGCAGCATTCTCGCGTGTCGTGCGTTGACAAACAAACAAATGCATTATGCGAGAGACGCATTAACTTCCACTGTAGCAGCTACAGTGGAAGTTAATTTACATTCTGGATCACATCGAATCAATTTTCGGAGAATTAGTCCCCTTGTATAAAATTTTGCACCCAATCTTCAATTTAATCTCCGATTTACTATACGGTACTTGATAAGACGAACGAACGAAGTGTGATGAAAACCGCGCTATATAGAAACGGTCCTGTACTACCCATCAGTTTTCAATTTTCAGTTTCTTCTAATGTAGGTAATGCACATTAAATTTATTTATAAAATGTCGTACAAACAAAATTTAGAGTGCTTAAATTTTAGGGCTCTGCCATACAAACGAAAATGACAAAAAATCGGAGCGGAGCGATTTCACCAAAAAAAAAATCGCTCCGCTCCGCTCCACGCTCGCTCCGGCTTTCCATGCCCGCTCCACTCCGCTCCGAATCCCTGAATAAAGGTTTATTGAAGTCAAAAATATTTACAATATACTGTAAGGGTCAGGCGAGGACCAAAAAATTAAACACTTGTTGTCTGGTTGAGGGCTTTATTACGACTAACTTGATATTCACATTGGATTTGATTATATTTAATTGTATAAGGACGCTGAGAGGCACAAGTAACATGACACCTTATAGCTGCAAAGCACATGAATTTTATTTTAATTTTCGAAACGTTTATTAAAAATGCACATTTGTATCTTTCGATACCAATATAACTCAGCTCCTGACTCAAATGCATTACATTTTATAGTATCTTCTTATCATGTTGCATTTCAGTCGGATTTGTACTTTGACCGATGTTTGATCATTAATACATGTTTTGAACATTTGTTTGTTGTTTGTGAGTCATGGATATTCTTATCCGTTTGTACATTAATTCTTATAGATAATTACATCTTATTCTTATCTTATGACAATATATGCGTGTGTGTATGTATGCATATGTGACTCCCCCCTCCTTAAGCTTTTTCGTCCTCGAAAAATTTAAAATTGTCAATTTTTATTAATGGAATTTTCAACGGGTGAAACACAACTCGTTTAAATGATTCTAGGATAGGAGTTCTCTTAAAAATTGAGGGTTGGTATTCAATATTTGGTTCTGCTTTAATATTAATTTCAGTTTTGTTACTCTTTCCACATTTTGTATACATGTAACAAAAGCCTATTATGCATATTCCAATAATTGTCATAATTATAGAAAAATCTATCCATGAATTTACTTTATTTTGCAATTTAATTTCTTTAATTTCGTTGATATGTTCGATTATTTGTTTTTTCAAATCTACTTCTTCAAATTGGATTTCTGTCGTCATATTATTATTTTGTGTGTGTATAATGAAATTCTTGTATTGTACAATTATAAAATTTAATTACATTACTACCAAATATTCTTTCCTTATGTCTAGTGTTACAATCGTGGTATATTTTTGTATTCGCTAAATTTTGGGTAATCACCATATTCTCATTAATTGATTCTACTAATCCGTTATGGTCTTTTACAAAACTGCATTTACCATTCACATTTAGAATTATACCTAGTATACATTCGTCACTGACATTCTTCAAATTTTTCTCATTATCAGTCATGTGGAATACTTCCTTATTTCTAACCAAATATTGTGTGGAAGTTACGTTAAGTTTGATGTTTTCTTTGTTACTTATAGGTGTAATATTCTGAACATAATAACTTTTTTCGGAGTATATGGGGATTCTTACAATATAATGAATAATATTTTGCTTTACAAATGTGCCTACTTTGATACTGACAAATTGTTTTAAAGTTATATTTGATTCTGAGATTATTCTACTATCGGGTATTCCTTGCTTTGAAAGAATAATGGCTTGTTTCAATTCAGTTACTTGATTTTAACTCCTATGGTTCCTTCACTATGTATATTCTTGAGTATATCTTTGCATTTTTCTTCCGATAATTTATCTTTGACTACCCACATATGGCGTTTTTTGGTATTAAATATTTTTTCGAATATGTTAGTTCCTGATAATGTCACTGGGATCTGTTTTTTTAATTAAACAGTTGAACCACTTGTTTGTAGTCTAAAACGTTGAACAAAACTTTTAAGTTTAAAGTCCTTTATTGACTACAAAAGTTAGCAAAATAAAATAAAAAATAACAAAATTATTATAATTCAATTTATTTTGTAAGAATGCATTTCGAGCAGACTTGCTGCTCATCTTCAGCAAACACGCAAACTAAATAATTTAACAATAATGCAAAAATGACTGTAAACATTTACAAAAGTATTGAGAACAAATTCCGTTTTTTTGTGTATCAGTGAGAACAAGTACATATATAAATAGATGGACGTTAAAAAACATATAAACATATTTTATTACAGGTGTAAACATTATATAAACTATCGTACAAAAGAAAACAAAGGTGAAATTATGTTGCTATTGTCGCTATTCATTGTATTTTTGGTTTTTTTGATATAAAGAGCTTCATACGCATCTAGTTTTCGCTCGTTATGTACGGCTTTCACTAAACGTACACTTTCCTCGAAAGAACCGATTCTGTGTGGTGGCGTATCGATATTACATGTTGAGTGTACATGAGCTGCGACTGAGGAGCGATTTATTTGCATGTTTTTTATGCAGGTTTTGTGTTCTTTGAAGCGGGTCTCTACGTTTCGCCTTGTTTGGCCAATATATTTGGCATCGCAATCCTTACAGCTAATTTCATATATTCCGCTTTGTTCAGCTAATGTTGGTTTGTCCTTCGTTGAGCCAAGAATATTTTTCAATTTGTTGCTGTTGGTGTAAACAATCTTCATATTTTCCTTTTCGAACGCATTTTGTAGATGATTTGTGACCGAAGGAACATAAGAAAAGGGCACTCTTACGAAGTTTTTGGTTCTAATTTCTTGGTTTTGGTTGAAAAGTGTAGACATATTATTTTTCTTGCGAGCGTCTGAATGTTTTTTTAACAATTTTGTCTACTAAGGATCTATCGCAGTGGCGTGGCGTGATAATTCAACTAGGGGAAGCAATTGGTATTAAAAATTTACTATTATTATGCTTTCCACAAATTTACTGCGTATTAATTGAACCCCTCTCGTTAGCTACTTTTAACATTTCTAATATAAAAGCACCCAGGAATCACGAACGGGGACGTGAGAGTAGGTATACTGTATTTTATCAGCATTTTAATTCCCATGCTACCAATATATAATAATTTACTTTTAAATAAATAATTGTAAAAATTATATGTTGGTAGACTTATCAAAAAAGCAAAGCTGTAACTATAAGTATATAAATAAAGCATATTCGAATTATTAGAACTACTATAACAATAACAACAATAGCAAAAAAATTGCAAAATAAATATCCATACACTCATAAAGAAAGTAATCATGTTCAGCGAATCAAAATTTGAATAATAAAAACAATAACAATACAATAAAAATTAAAAATAATTCAACTATTTACTATTTATTTATTTAAAAGTAGTCCGGATGGCGCAACGGTTAGCACGTTCGCCTTCAACGCACTGGGCCCCGGTTCGATTCCGGGGATTTACGTGTCGGACTATGAGCCCACTCAGCTGTTAAATGAGTACCCATTATGGGGTAAATAACTCGGTTGAGCGTGTTGCTGATCACATACCTCTGCACAAAAAACCGTCACGATCTAGAAAATGAGATGATGCTAACTCATCTCGAGGCCGTGGTTCAAATTGGACTGTTGCGCCAGTTATTTATTTTTTTATTTTACTATTTAAAAAATCACAGTTAGTGAGTAAAATAAAATAATAATAATTGGGCAATAAATATATTACAAGTCAAAATAAATAATAAGATCCGTACATACTATTATTTGTAATTTAATTCTATTCGTCTTTCTTTTTTTGCGAATTCATCTATAATATCTGTATAAAAACTTTGCTCACACAAACATGATTTAAGGAAAACCTTTTCAATTGACATTATTGCCAAGTCGCTAAGCCATTGTTCGCCTGTACAATTTCTAAGATACGTTTTAATCCTTTTTAAGCAAGAAAAACTGCGCTCTGCGGACGCACTGGTTACTGGTAATGTTAAAACTAAACATATTAATTTATAAAATTGTGTGAAGCTATCTTTTAATTTGTTATTAATGAAATAGTTAAAAATACCTTGAAAAGATTTTCCCTGCAAATCAGAATCAGAATAAAGCACAATGAGTTTAGTCTTTAATGAAATATGGTCAAATATAGCAGCATAAGTTTTAGTTAAATTTAGTAAAAGATTGTCCGGAAATGTTTTCAAATATTGGTTAAATTTAGAAGAATCTAATAGGTTTAAAAATGTGAAACTTGCTAAGGATGAAAATCTTGAATTTATTTCTGCGGTAATATTATCTATAATTTCGACATAAATACGTGTAAAGAATAGTTCAACATTTTCATTACTGTCAACAAGGCACCTGGCTTTTTTCCGGCGTTGTGGAGTTTCGCAAATAGATGTGGTTTGGGTCCAAATTTCCGTGAAACTATTTCTTAACGATTGAAGTTGATTTTCAAAATCTGTAATTTTTTGAACGCAGTACATTATATCAGTTTGTTTACTTTGAAATATATCAAAAAGTACGTCGGTTTGTGGAAAAATTTTAGAAAAAACATTGAGCAGGAAAACAAACTGAAAATCTGTAAGTAAAACAAGAAGTCCCCTTGCGCTATTAACGGTCTCGCTATCCCACTTTCCACTCTCATTTTCAATGATATATTCAAAGAGTTCTTTTAATTGATCTAAATTATCAAAAATGGTTAAAACTAATTGACCATTAAAAGTCCAACGTGTTGGAGCTAATTTTGGAAGCCTTTTTTTGAGGAATAAATCTAGTGCAACTGTTCTCTTTGTTGAATGATTAAAAAATGTTGAAAAACAAGTAATAGATTGAAAAAAAATTCGACATTCGCGTATTTTATCGCATGATTTAGATAAAACTAAATTTAACCGATGAGCGAAGCAATGAATATATATTGCGTTTTTATACACATCCTTTACACGTGTTTGTAATCCAGTTATTTTACCAGACATTACCGAAGCCCCGTCATAGCTTTGACAAATAAGTTTGTTACCGCAATTGAATTTTTGAACAACATCTAAAACATGGTCAAATAAACGCGACGCAGTCTGATCATCAGAAATATCTGTAAAAGTTATGAAAGTTTCTTTAACCTCACCGGAAGGAGTAATGTAACGAAAGGTTGTTGAGAGTTGAGAACGACATGAAACATCGGTTGTTTCATCTAATATTATTGCTATAAATTTAGTTTGCTGAATTTCATTATAAATCTGTTTTAATAAAATTTTAGAAATGCTACTAATGAGATCGTTTTGAATATAATTTGATATTCCGGAAAAAACAGTCGCTTGCTCCAAGTGAGCTCGCAAGTCCGGATTATATTTAGCTAAAAGATTTAAAAGTTCGACGTAATTTCCCCTATTGCAAGAATTCACATTTTCATTGTGACCACGAAATGCCTGTTCTTGACATCCTAAATGGCACACAACGTCAATTAGCATTTTTAGTATATCTCGATTTTTCGAAACTTTCTCATTGTGCAATATTATTGAAGATCTATGTTGGCTACTTAATAATTCTTCAATTCTAGGACCGGAACCGAACTTGGAAAGAAGAAGTACTGACTTTAAATGATCAACGCTTTTCGTACCATGCCTGTCCACAGCTTTATGTAAATTATTTAAGTCACAAAACCCGGTAGTTCGCCAAACATTTGAATCATTTGAAAATAACAAGCATGGCCAACAAAATAATTTTTGCTTGGTCTTACAACCGGTAATCCATTCCGTATCTTCATAAATCTTAGCAGTAAAATGCCTAGTACATCTTTTTGTTTTAGAAACAATTTCCAAAATCGGTTTCGGTCGACCCTTTTCGATAATGTCTTTTTTTTCTGCGAAAGATCGAGATCCAAAAGACAATCGAAAAAGATCATCAACAACACAATATTGATCCATGCTACTTTAAAAACAAATCAAAACACTATAAGCAATTATAAGCACCTAGACCGATTAAAAAACCCCTTCACCTTTTCACCAACAAAAAGCACACAAATCGCACTACACTAAAGCACTACACTAGAGCAAATGAGTTTTAAATTTAACGGCTCATTCAATTCCTTGTGACGTCAATGACTTGAGGCAGTATTACCATCTCCCACTTATTTTTTCTTGGAATTTTCCGTTAAATGGTTTTCGATTAGATATAAGTTATTGAAATATGCATAAATATCCCTATAATTGAGTTCGTCTCTTACTAATACTCGTATACACTAATAATTCTATGCGAAATCACTTCTTCTCGAATTTACCAATAATAATTTTTAACCATGAAGCCATTATATTTCAAATCGAAACTTTTTCCACAATTCAATTCCTATCCTACTCTGGTAACCCTTGTGAAACTCATATAGCACATCACATACGCATTGCAACACAGCAAATATTTTCAGTCCACAAGAAAATACGAACAAAGAGGAAATGGGAAGAAAAGTTCCCCAGCGTCCATGCGCCAGCAGCTCCGCTGCAGGCAAGAATTTCCTCTACTACATGTGAGGGGAACTTGGAAGCAAATTCCTGAGTGCTTCCAACCTACCGTGTACGTCATTTTTTTTTTATCGCGACACAGTAGGTTTACTGGGGAAAAAAATAAACGCTCATAGATGCAAATTTTGATATGCTTCCATGTGTCTTCTTCTTGGTGTGGTGTGGTGGTTTTCGCGGTGTTACCAATTCGGCTGTGTAAGATATTCGCGATTAGTTTCTTTGGAACTTTTATTTACATAGACTGTGCCGAAGAGTTTTTTTTCGCGACTTTTTTGCGCGATTCAGAAAAAATTATTTAGAAAATTTTCCACCAATCGCCAAATATAAGGGAAGCAATGCTTCCCTTGCTTCCATGGACGCCACGCCACTGATCTATCGAATCCATTAATTTCGGCTATTTGAACAATTTTTTCATATTCCTTCCGTTAATTTTCAAGGGAAAGCGGGAGGTTTATCAAGCGATAGACCATTGGATGAAAAGATGCAATTTTTTGTTGGAAGGAACAGAATGAATCTTTTGTGATGAAACGATCTGTTGAAGTCTGTTTACTAAAGACGGCAAATTCGATGTGTTTGTCTACTATAGTGCACTTTAAGTCCAAAAAGGATATCGAACGTTGATTGTTTTCTCTTTCAATAGTGAACTTAATGCTGTCATATCTATTATTGATAGTGTGTAATGTTTTGTCAACTTCTGTCTCCTTTATGATACAAAAAACATCATCCACATACCTATACCAGATCCTCGGTAACAATCCTTCTGATAATAAATCTCCTTCAAATTTGGTCATGAAAGCCTCTGCAATTACTACTACTACTACTCATGCCCGCCATCCAAAAACCATCAAAAGTTTGAAAGAAAAGGATGTCTACTATTTAAAATCAGATAAAGGAAATAAAGTTGTAGTTATGGACAAAAGTTCACTATTGAAAGAGAAAACAATCAACGTTCGATATCCTTTTTGGACTTAAAGTGCACTATAGTAGACAAACACATCGAATTTGCCGTCTTTCGTAAACAGACTTCAACAGATCGTTTCATCACAAAGGATTCATTCTGTTCCTTCCAACAAAAAATTGCATCTTTTCATTCAATGGTCTATCGCTTGATAAACCTCCCGCTTTCCCTTGAAAATTATCGGAAGGAATATGAAAAAATTGTCAAATAGCCGAAATTAATGGATTCGATAGATCCTTAGTAGACAAAATTGTTAAAAAACATTCAGACGCTCGCAAGAAAAATAATATGTCTACACTTTTCAACCAAAACCAAGAAATTAGAACCAAAAACTTCGTAAGAGTGCCCTTTTCTTATGTTCCTTCGGTCACAAATCATCTACAAAATGCGTTCGAAAAGGAAAATATGAAGATTGTTTACACCAACAGCAACAAATTGAAAAATATTCTTGGCTCAACGAAGGACAAACCAACATTAGCTGAACAAAGCGGAATATATGAAATTAGCTGTAAGGATTGCGATGCCAAATATATTGGCCAAACAAGGCGAAACGTAGAGACCCGCTTCAAAGAACACAAAACCTGCATAAAAAACATGCAAATAAATCGCTCCTCAGTCGCAGCTCATGTACACTCAACATGTAATATCGATACGCCACCACACAGAATCGGTTCTTTCGAGGAAAGTGTACGTTTAGTGAAAGCCGTACATAACGAGCGAAAACTAGATGCGTATGAAGCTCTTTATATCAAAAAAACCAAAAATACAATGAATAGCGACAATAGCAACATCATTTCACCTTTGTTTTCTTTTGTACGATAGTTTATATAATGTTTACACCTGTAATAAAATATGTTTATATGTTTTTTAACGTCCATCTATTTATATATGTACTTGTTCTCACTGATACACAAAAAACGGAATTTGTTCTCAATACTTTTGTAAATGTTTACAGTCATTTTTGCATTATTGTTAAATTATTTAGTTTGCGTGTTTGCTGAAGATGAGCAGCAAGTCTGCTCGAAATGCATTCTTTCAAAATAAATTATCATAAATTATAATAATTTTTTTATTTTTTATTTTATTTTGCTAACTTTTGTAGTCAATAAAGGACTAAGTGTTGTTCAATGTTAGTTCCTATTCTTCCCCTTTTAATAATCCATTGTGTCCCATATATATTAATACAATAGGTTTCTCTGAGATTCCAATGTGGTTTCTATTATCTTCTTCAGCACTGTTTTGAGTGGCTAAACTTTCGTTTTCATCCTGTTGTTCCTGTTCTTCCAGATGCATATTAGTTTCCTTAATTCTAGATAAAGCATCTGCGACATAATTTTTCCTTTTGTTCTGATAATTCCTTTCCAGGTATTATCAAGTTATGGATTTTACCATTAAAGGTGAATTCTTGTGTTTCGTAATTAATATTTGTTTTTAATTTTCCCAATATGTCTGTTCCTAATAACATATCAAATGTATCCGAAAAGTTATGTACAAAAAATGAGAATTTTTCTTTTGAATTGAATTCTTCGAATGCATCTCTAGTAATAATTGTGTCTAATACAGTCCCACCGTTTATTGTGTTAACTATTCTTTTATTAACTTTGATGTTCCCTTCGGGGTCTGTTATTTTAGTATTAGTAAAAGATATTGTAGAACCTGTGTCAATCATAGCTTTTATTTTATAAATGGGTGATGAAGCTCTATGTAAGGTAATTTAATCTCGAGGCTGTTAGCCGAAAATTTTGCTCAGTGATCATGTTAGTATCCATGGGCGCATGTTCTCGTTTAGTTTGAGTGCTCCCATTGTTATTCTTGACTGAATTTTGGTATACACTATTATTTCCCCAATTTCTATTGTGTCCCCAATTTTGTCTGTTTTGTCCAGAATTTTGTCCCCAATACTGATTTTGTTGTGTGAAATTTCGATTTTGTTGTGAAGGATTAGGTCCTGAATTTTGATATTGATTTTGATTGTAATATTGATTTCTATGTGGTCTAAAATTGTCGCTTTTGTGTTTATTATGGGAATTGTTTATACGTTCGGTTGTGTAGTTTTGTCTCGTTTTTTCGTCATTATCCCAATAGTTTTCTTCTTTAATTTCCTGTATTAAATCTTCTAAGGTTTTAGGTTTGGCTGACTTTAATATTCCTATAATACTCCTATCCTGATTTTGTATTGCTATTTTAATTACTTTCTCTTCAAAGTGCTTTTTTGTTTCCTCTTGTCTAGTAGTTTCCCTAATGTCCATCATAAGTTTTATTTCATCTAATTTATCTTGAAGAATATCAAAGTATGCTGACGTCTTTCCAACTTTTATTAATTTAATGTCATCCAACATCGTATTAAGATTTGCCATTATCTAGTTGTTTTTCTGTTTTTTCTTTAATTATTATTATTATTAACGTGGGATAATGAAGAATTGTATCGAATTCTCAAAATACTAATTTTGTGTGTCATTGTCAATAAAACTGGAGTTTGTTCCATAGTAGGAAGAAATTGCGCTAAATAGCTAATCTGATCGCCCTTATCTCTAAATTCATAATATTGCTTATTTGTTTGAACCGTCGGAAGTTGGTCAATTAATCCCCGTATTGCTGATCGTACAGATGGTAGGTCGACACTGTTTTCTGAATTTGTATCCATCTCGTTGCTCTGTTTGTTTTTTCTGCTTGTTTCTTCCTCTAATATATTGCTGGCGTATCCCCCTTTCTTTAGCTTAGCCTCTCCGATGATTGCCGATGTCCACATTTATTTTGCAGTTCTTCATTTCACTCTAACCATTTAACAAAAAGTGGTTTACTGTTTCGAATTTCTACATCAAATTTTCAAGTAGATCGCGGTGACTATTTGACAAACAGTATTCTACTGTTTTACAAAATGTTGAAGTTCACAAAATTTTAGTTTATAATTAAAATTGAGTTAATTTACGTTTTGTGGCGGAGTTTATATTTGTGTTAATTGCAATTTTATTAAACTTTAAAATGTCCACTTATTACTGGATAAGTTTTCTTGTTCGCGAAATATATTTCCATCAGTAAAAGCTACTAAGTTGCAGTCAAAGTGATATACACTCACTTTGCTTAGTAATTAAGGACGAATCGCTGCCCTTTTATTCGAAATAAAAAGAAAAGTCTTAATAGCTCGCTTTCTACGATGACCTATGATAGGTTTGTATATTGCACTGCACAGTGATTTACACTCGTTTTCACTTTTAACTTTTTTCGAAACTCGTGAAATTTAAATTTTACTAATATTCACTTTTGGACAGCAATCCTACCGACTGCGCCAATTTTATTTTAATTTTCGAAACGTTTATTAAAAATGCACATCTGTATCTTTCGATACCTTCAATATAACTCAGCTCCTGACTCAAATGCATTACATTTTATAGTATCTTCTTATCATGTTGCATTTCAGTCGGATTTGTACTTTGACCGATGTTTGATCATTAATACATGTTTTGAACATTTGCTTGTTGTTTGTGAGTCATGGATATTCTTATCCGTTTGTACATTAATTCTTATAGATAATTACATCTTATTCTTATCTTATGACAATATATGCGTGTGTGTATGTATGCATATGGGACTCATGTAATGTGACACCTTACAGCTTTTGATTTTATTTTCGTAACTCAAATCAGGATTAATATCGAAAATTTTACTTACGTTATGATCACCTACGTCAATATTCAAAATTTGATGGATTTCAACCTCGTAATTGTTACCGTCTGACATTATGTTCGTGCAATATTCAGACTCTGACTTCTTCTGTTGGTTTACAGTAAATTCACTTAAAGTCGCGTTTTTCAAAAAATTTCGTCCTAAAAGTACACAATGTTTCGTAGTATCGTTAGTAATTACAAACAATTTTAAGTCATTACAAGAATATCGTGGATCACGATACAATTAACCTTACCAACAATGTTCAACTTACAATTAGTGCCGTTTATTCCCGTAAAATTCGTGTACTCATCGTTAACGTTGGAAATAAGATGCTGCGGCACGAACTGCTTTTGGATAATGCTGATTGGGCTCCCAGAATCCAACAGAGTCAATAATGTGGTGCTACATCTGACGTTACTCTGCTTGTTAAATAGCTCAAAGGTAATCAAACATTCAAAGTCATGTTCATTACACTTTTCCTCTGGTCGCATTGCGCCGCTTGATGTTGCAGGCTTCCGCAGTGGAAACATGAGCCTGGTGGTTGCTTTGGCTTAGGACATTTGGCACTAATGTGGCCTAAGCCACTGCAGTTAAAGCACTTTATGTCGCCTTTATTCCTTGAACTTGACGCCTTAACTTGTTGGTTCGAGGGTGGATTATTATTGTATCGCGAACTCGTTTTAAATTTTTCATATCTTTTCAGAGCGCTTTTCAATTCATCAAGGTTTTTAGCGTTATATATAACAACATTTTGTTAGCGTCACTGTCTATTATGGCATTAATTATGTATTGCACTATATCCGCTTCTTCTATTTCGTTGAAAGTAGCAATTTCCTGCATGGCTAAGACGTAATGCTGGTACGATTCGTTCGTCAGTTTTTTTCCGTTTACGAAGTTGTTCGTGAACATCGGCCTTTGTTACACGTCGCGTAAACTCCTTTGGCAACAAACTCTTTAACTCCGTCCACGATGTTGTTTTCGTTGTCCTTAGGATAAATTTTGCAGTTCCTATCAAAAGTCTTTTTGCACACACACAACACACAATGCCACTCCATTCCACCATTCGTGCAAAATCATCAAACGTTTTTGTCCAGTTTTCCACCGATAAATTGTCATCTCCACTAAATTTTGCGATAGAGTTCTCTAGGCTGTGTTTTTTTGTAATCACTGACATTTCAGCTATTTGCCGTTCTAGCTCCGCGATTTGTTTGATTGTTTTTAGTTTTGCTTGTAACTGCGACAACTGCAAATCGATGTCGTATACCACTTCGCTAGCACTATTGTTGTCTGGGATGTTGCTTCCATTTCACACAAATCACTTTCTAATGTCTGGGGATCCTTTTTCTCCCACTCTTCTTCCAACTGAAGGATTAATATAGCTTTTGTCCCGGACGCACTACAATTCAAGTCTCGTAACTTGTTCTTTACTTCCGCGGAGGTTGCTTTTTGTAGAAAGCGTTTTGCCACTTCAGGCAGATTTTTCGGCATAACGACACAAAATTTAACTTTTTGTCTGCACCGACAAAATTTCAAGACACATCACTTGGACGAACCGACACAAAATCTCCTGTCTGTCTGTATGCACCAATAGAACCGAAATAGTGTCGTATGTCCCACCACAAAAGTATCTGTTTGGTACGCGTATGTACCGACACAGCAAATTAATAAAAGAAGGTCGGCGCCGTATAAACCGAAAAAAAAAACCAACAATAAGCCGTTTTTTTCCTCAGACACGTATTATCTTCTCGAGACACGAGCAGGCACTTGTGATAACGTATTTTTCAAAAAAGAAACTTGCTTGGGTTACATTCCACTTCTGATTTGTAAGGGTCAGTCGAGGACCAAAAAATTAAACACTTGCTGTCTGGTTGAGGGCTTTATACTAACTTGATATTTACATTGAATTTTATTTATTATACTATATTCAATTGTATAAGAACGCTGAGAGGCACAAGTAACATGACACCTTACAGCTGCAAGTAATGTGACACATTATAATACAATACTTATACAATAGATAACTTTAAAGCTACATACAACATGACTTAACAACTAGTTTTGAGTGCTACGGCTACGCTTATAGCTATTTGCCAGAGTTCTATATCTCCTTTTTAATTATTTTACATCATATATTATATATTACCTTGATTGCCGCCTCTTCTAATTCCCTTCGGTTGGCTGTCTCCATCGTCAGAAAATATTCCATAATTATAATGGCCATGTTCTTAACCCTTTAACGGGCAAGATAGAAATACCTGGATTTTTGTTTTGGGAATTTTGGTTTCCGGATAGTTTTGGTGCAAGAAACCCAAATGGAGAGTCCGTTTTCCAAAATTTTCATTAGTTTGGCAGCCAGACGGTCTTGCCCGGGTAAGGGTAAATAAAAATAAAGCTGTGTTTTTTTTTAGAGTAAATAACCGTTTTTATTGAAATAACGAAATCAAAAATGCTTACAATATTTTTATGTATTATGGCTGCATGTGATAGTCTCTGAAACAATTTTTGGCCTTCGAAAAACATAAATGAACGTTACATTTTGTACAAAAAGTGTGTGTGTCGGATTTCTTGCACAACTTGCATGATTTTTTTGAACCCCAATCGGGAATGTGGTTCACTTGATCATACCTTATTTCTTCCACTGGATGTACTGCTCTTTTACCAGTGCCACTGTTAGAACGAGGCTGTGGTGCGCTTGATGGCCGTCCAACTGTGCGTTTTTCGGTGGTAGCACAGAGACTTTTAGCTATTTCCAAACGAAATTTGTATAGCGTCATATCTTTTTCTTGTATTTCGTCTTCCTCTGTAACTTCCGGCGGTATAGAATGAACGCATTGGTAACGGCCATATCGAGTAGGTGATAAAAGATACGCGTCATAGTATCCATGGTTTTTATACGCAAACCGTTTCTTCCCATGTATGAATCCATGAGGTCTACACCACCCATGTGGGAGTTGTACTCACGAATTATTTGTGGGTAATCTACCTCAATGTATTCCTTATTTTTTTTATTGTAACGAATGGTTTTCAATGGCTGAGTGGCAGCATTTGCTTTTGCAAACGTTTGGACACCTACGTAAGTTGAACAGAGTCGCACGTTTCTGGTGTCTTTCCAAAGAACCGTGGTTATGTCAACTCCATAAGCACTTCCTACAAACTCTACTGCGTAACCTCTATCTGCTTTTTTCAGCTCTGCATCTGTATCAGCTGGTAGCTTACAGTTTGGTATTCTATTCGCTCTGATGGTGCCTAACGAAAATATACCACGAGCTCGCAAATAAACCAGAAGTGGCAGTGACGAGTAAAAGTTGTCAAAATATAGTATATGGTTTACAAAATCCGGTATTGTTTGCGATAACCGAATTACTATGTTGCTGGTTGCTCCAAGATCTGGTGTTCCTGTTAAAACAATATTATCTCCAGCGCCATTATACACTTCAAATCGATATGAGTATCCATTACTATCACAAAGGACAAACAACTTGACCCCCCATTTATGTGGTTTGTTTGGCATATACTGCCGCAAATGGTGTACTGCCTTTGTTTTGCATATTTGCTCATCAACACATAACCGAGCATTTTTTGGAACGGAGTCGAAGCGTTCATTCAAAATGTCAATGACTTTCCTTATACGAAACAGTGGATCGTACCCAGGCTCACCTTTTTTGATCCGGTTACTTTCATCAGCAAACGACAAATGCCTTTTTATTGCCAGAAACTTCTTCCAGGGCAAAGCATCTGGTATATGTCTAAATCCAAATTCAGACCAGTGTGCCTCTATGTTTGGATATCGAAAAATAGACATAAACATCAGAACTCCTAGGTATCTTCGAATCTGCACTACATCAGTTATGAATTGGCTATTTATGTCTTTTAAGCGCGCTGATCGATTAGTTTCTTCAACAATTAAATCTATGAGTTGATTATTAATAAAATAGCTAAAAAACTCTATTGGTGTCTGGAGTTTTTTCACGGCTTGAGGTAACTCAGAATTCACCCGGAACGCTACTTCATTCACATGCATTCGCATAGATCGTTGACGCCATAAAATGTTCGAGAACTCAGACGAACTTTTTTTGATAGCATCCAAGCTTGAACCAGTAAATCCACCTGCTGATGGTGTTACCTGTGGACCTGTGGATTCTACTGCCGGTAGTGGCGATCGAGCTCTTTGCGGGGGTTTGACAACTCTTCCGGGGACAGGTGGAGGTACCACTGAAGGTGAAAGTAACGCAACCGCGTCAGCCGAAGTTGATGGAACCATTTCTGCTGATGGCATACTTGCCTTTAGTATTTTTGCTGTTGTTGTTGCTGCTGCAGTTGCTGAACGAGGAGAGCATTGTTGAGATGTTGATGAGTCAACACAAATTGAGTTGAGGCTCAACGCGAAGCTAACTGTGTTGTCGTAAGTGCTGCTGTTAATTTCACCTAAGACCTCCGTGATCATTTCGTCTTCCTCAGGTGTTATCTGATCGACCACGTAATCTGGGTCGGCTACACTGTCGTCATCATCATCGTACTCAAACTCTTCATCAGATAAAAGAGTTGAGTGCAACAGTTGCTCGATCTGTTCATCTGTCATTGAAGACAGATGAAATTTCTTTTGCCTTTCTGCTTCTGTAAGCTCTTGAAGCTTTTTCGCGTTATACTTCCTTTCTTTTCCTTGGGTACGATCTTCCATTGTCTAAAATATAGCAGTAGCAACGCATAAATACCTTTTATAGGTAAAAAAATAGGAACATAATGATGAAGACAACACAAAAGTGCAACGGTATTCTATTATGCGAAGAAAACTTTCTTTTGACTTGCACGGGCAAGACCGTTTAGAGACGGTCTTCACGAAATGAACAAAAACACCGGCAATATTTTTTCCACGAATAATCCAGGAGGATACTATGGAAGCTAACAATAATATTACTTACCAAAAAAATTCCCGACTCCGCTCAGCTACTATAAAGTACCTTTTTTTGGTATTGAATTTTGATTGAATTTCACAATAATTTCTGTATCTATTTACACTATTGTTTCACACTTGCATGCCTGTCACTGCCAAACTATAAAAGCTTGTCGTTCAAAACTTTGCCGTATATATAGTTGTATGCATTTAGTAAATAACAAAAAGTGCATGTCTGATCGTACGACAAATATGTGTTTTAGAAGAGCATAAATAAAGACCGCCTGCGTAAAGATTTTCGCCCTGCGTAAAGATTTTCGCAATACCTTCCCACGACCTTTTCGCCACCACTAGTTTTTCCGTTTCTGTCCACCCGAATAACGGTGCCATTTTCTCAATTTCATCGGTCATCGGTTGGAAAATTGGAAGTGGCTCCCTTGAAGTCCAAAAAATGATCGAAACATAATTGTAAAATTTGCCACCAATATGCAGTCATTCGGGAAAGTACCAAAAACAGTAATATTGTAATGAGTCGTGTTGTATCATGATGAGCGAAAAAGAATGATGAGCGAAAAAGAGAGAAGAAACGACGACGTAGAAATTATTGAAAGGCCGGTATGGGGAACGCCACTGGCCATCGGACCCTAATGTACTTACTGAGTACAGTGCCTACGAGCAAGGCACGATCCTTATTTTTAACTAGAGGTGCATCAGGTGCAAGCACTCTCGAAGTGAATAAGTCTACTGCTAGAGCAAAACTGATTTTTTATTCTGACTGGCTGCCCTTTTATACATGCAAAATTAACTAAGCTAACCGTTCTTAAGATAACAATGCTTATACTTTGATAACTAGTTTTCAAGCACTATGCACAATGCTTTAACATTTATTTGCTTTGAGAAGCGTTAGTTGCTCAAATCGTTCGTCCTTCAAATTTGATCGCTTCGCAGATAGAACCTGTCCTGCATGGCTGAATAAGCGCTCAACTGGTGCTGATGAAGGCACGCCTAGAAGAAAAATATTAACGGTTTCCGTTAATTATAAGTCAAATAAATAAGAGTTAATTTATGCATATTTACCGGCATTATACTTCATAAACAATTTTTCAACGATTGGAAATTTGTTCAGCGCTTCATTGCTCGGATCACGGTCGACTAGATATTGAACCACTTGCAGATTGGCAGAAGATTCTGTTTGCACAACCTGTTCGTTTTCCATAAAATCGTATTGATAGCCGCATGCATCCTCAAAATCCCGAACAGCTTCTGCAGGTTGATCGCCTCTGCCGCTTCTAATAGCCATTGCTTGGCGATCTCTCGTTTGCCCATATCTCGGATCCAACGGCATTTTAGCTTAGGTGAACAAACGGTTGCAACCACAAATGGAAAGGATTTTTCTTGGAATGACTCCCAGAATATTACAAAATAGAATCTTGCTTCAATTCCTTTTATTGTCACCTGTATCAAAATGTAGTATGATTTTAGTAATTATAACACTTTTGGCAAAAATGTAGTTCCATTTCGTGCGATAATTTAGTCAACAAGTAATGGGCGTTTGTTATGCTGGGAATGAGATTACCCATTATAACATGCCTTTCGCCCTGAAGTTCGTCCAATGAAACTGCAATCGGTTTCAGACATTTGATGTACTCGGCGAGAAAATCCAGGTTGACATCGGTGAAAGGGGTAAGGTGTTGTTCATTGCAAAAGTCTCGAAGCAGTACTCGATCCAGCTTTAAAACATCTCCAATCGCATCATAAAGCGAATTCCGTCGTGTAGCACACGGTGTAGAAACCATTTTACCGAACATGCTATGAAACTTTTCGCTTGCTTTATTCGTGGATCGTTTTAGGATATGCCATAGTTGGCCACATTTTCAGGAAGGTTGAATTCGGTTGGCATATTAGTTTTAATTTTGAAATTTACATGATAAATTCCTCCAACTGATGTTATAGGGATGGGAGGTTGAAGTTTATGTTTCGGAATATTATTGAAATAATTTTCATCAATACATGATGTAGTAGAAGCTGTATCTATTAGAATAGGTATGGTTTCGTTTTCAACTGTTAATATAGCTATTGGTAATGAAACTCCGAGGCTGTTTTTAGAAAATGTACGTCCATTGGTTCAGGACCAAGATTTTGATTCATCATCATCGTGGCGCGACAGCCCGACGTCGGGCCTTGGCCGCCTGGATCATTGTCCTCCAATTATCTCGGTCACGTGACCGCGTCCTCCAATTTTGGGAGCCCAGCAGCTGCGCGGCGTCCACACCTACTGAGCTCTCCCAACGAGATCTCGGTCGTCCTCGCAGTCTCGCTCCGTCGACTCGTTCTGCATTCATTACTCTCTTAGGCATGCGATCGTCGTCCATTCTTTGTACATGCCCTGCCCATTGAAGTCGTTGTAGTTTGACGATTTTCGAGACTTGCAGCTCATCGTACATTTCATACAACTCATGGTTGTACCGGATGCGCCATCCATCTCGATCGCAAACAGCCCCGAAAATTCGGCGTAGAACCTTACGTTCGAAAGTATCTAGCATGTTTTCGGAGGCTTGAGTTAGGGTCCATGCTTCGCAGCCATAGCATAGCACTGGTCGTATAATGGTTTTGTACACGCGGAGCTTCGTGTTTCTGTGCACATGTTTCGATTTCATTATGGGGAGAACCGAGAAAAAAGTCTTATTAGCTAACTGTATCCGTCGTTTGATTTCGTCAGTTTCGTTGGCGTCCCTTGACAGGTTGCAACCCAGGTAAATGCAGTTGTTCACGAACTCGATGTTGAGGTCCCCCACATTGATGCTCGGTTGTGCAGGAGTCCTTGTCACCGATTGCATCATTATTTTAGTTTTACCCTCGTTAATACGTAATCCAACTTCCTTTGCAGCGGTATCGAGCGTATGCAGAAGTTCTTCTGCGTCAGCCAATCTTCGGGACATGATGTTGATGTCGTCGGCGTACGCTGCTAATTGTGTCGACTTGATGAGTAGCGTCTTGCTGTTGTCCATATTCATGGCCCGGATAACGTATTCCAGTGCTAGGTTGAAGAGCGTCGGTGCCAGTCCATCGCCCTGTTTCAAACCAGTGCGTGTTTCAAATAGATCAGTAAGTCTATTCTGGATCCTGACTTGTGAGACGGAAGATTTTGATTAGAGGGGTTATTATTGTAATTTTCGGGATTACCATAGTTTTGATTGTCATTATTACGGCTGAACTCTCTGTTATTGAAATACAGTAAAACCTGCTAATTAGACCACTCCATCGTCACAGAAAAATCGGTCCGATTTCACAGGTGGTCCGTTTTGACAGGTTGAATGGAAAATTTCAATACATACTGTACCACGGTATACATACTGAAACACCATCAATGATTAAAAAATTATACGTATATGTATTCAGTAAGATATGAACAAAAGTATGTACATACATGTAATTACAGGAAGAATTAACAAAAAAATACTTTTCGATAGTTAAAAATCAAAATGAAAGTTTAAAGAAGGTTAATTAACTGGCGTAAAAAAATCTGGAATCATATTTTGTTTCTTCTGACAATTACAGTGTTCTTTTTCGATGAGGACTTCACATTCGTTTAATTTCTGCAATACATCGGGCATATTCCTACGGAGCACATAATTTTTAAGGTTTCGTATTTGGTTTACTGCTTCTGTTATTTTAGTGATGCGATCAGTTTGATGGATGTCGTTTTCAATGTCGGAGTTTTCAGAGTCGGATGTAGAATTGATGACAGACCCCGATTGTGCATCTCCAATATCTGTTTCGATTCCAATTGTGTTAAAAAAATTATCTTCCCAGTCATTTGGTAGAGTCTCGTTCGTTGCCACGAATTGATCGATATCCACCAAGTCTTGAAACTCGGTAGTTAATTCTGAATTTTCATCGCGCTCATCAGACCCATTCTCCTTGAATCCACATTTGGAGAAACACTTTTGAATCGTTGAACTGGTAACGTTATTCCAGGCAGACTTTAGCCAACAAAGCGCTTCGAAGACAGTGATTTTATTTGCAAGCTCCGAAGCATGTTCAACTTCATCTATGAAACAAGTCAGATGGTTCATCATGCTGCGATAGTGTAGTTTTAAGTTTTGTATGATCCCTTGATCCAATGGTTGTAGATGCGAAGTGCAGTTTGGTGGTAGATAATGAAGCTTGACGTTCGTAAGATTATCGGCGACGTGGCAGGAAGCGTTGTCTAGAAAAACAAGAATTTTGCGATTTTGCTTTATCATTTTTGCATCAAGCAAGTGCATCCATTCGCTGAAGATGGTGCCATTCATCCAGGCTTTTTTGCTTGCTCGCCATGTTATGCCTAAAGATTGGTAAATGTCTGTTCTGCCAAAGGATCTTGGTTTCTTCGCTTTACCAATAACCAACAAATGTTCCTTCGCTCCTGCTGAATTGCATAAAATGGCGATAGTTAGGCGTTCTTTCGAAAGCTTTCCACCGGAACATCTTTCATTTTTTAAGAGCAAAGATTTTGTAGGCGTTGCTCTATTGAACAAACCGGTTTCATCTAGGTTGAAAATATTTGATGGCTCGTAGCCTTCACATAATGTTTTTATATGTAGCCGGTATTCTTCAACTGTATTCATATCCACATCTGCCCCTTCGCCACAAAGTGCACCAAAGTGAATGTTATATCGCTTTTTAAAAGAATCCAGCCATCCGTTAGACGCCTTGAATTCTACTAAACTCATTTTTTCAGCAATTTTTAAGGCTTTGTTTTGTAGAATAGGTCCAGATATTGCAAAATTTTTGGAGCGTGCCTTCACAAACCACTGAAACAATTTGGTGTCCAGCTCAGAATATTGAAAAGTCCGTTTAAGTCTCTTTCTTCCTGTAGGCTCAAATTTTTCCAAAGATCGCTTAATTTCATGCTTGTTCTTTAAAATTCGCTGAACTTGGCTTTTGCCTATCTTAAATTTTTCAGCAATTTTTCTTTGGCTCATCATGTTCTTTTCGGACGCTTCAATCACTTTCAACTTCTGGCTTATTTCCAACTCGTTTTATTTTTTTTCCATTTTGTAGTACCTTTATAATAAGTATTTAGTACCTTTATACCTTTAATATATAATAATAATTAATTACCTTTACAATAACACTGCCGGATTATTTTAATTTCGAAAGGAAAACTACAACCACTTTACGCAACAGAGTACTTCACAATTGAAACAAACACTAGACTAAAATGGTTTTAGGTGAATCCCTCTCAACTGCGTAGTTTTTCTAGGATTTGTTCCGTTATATACATTGCTTCATGGTAATTTTTATTAGTGGTCCGATTAACGAGGTCTTTTTCGAAGTCAAAGCTTTCATTTGATGCCTCTAAGGTGGTCCACGGTCCGATTACGCAGGTGTCCCAATTATAGAGGGTTTTTCCTTCGAAAAATCGTACGTGCGGTGAAAAGGTGGTCCCATTCCGCAGGTGCCCCGATTAAACAGTGTCCCAATTAGCAGGTTTTACTGTTAGTTATTATTTTGTGGGTACTGACTGTTTCGATTGTAACTTTGATTTTGGTTTCGATTGTTTTGGTAGTTAGGATTTTGATTATCATGATTGAAATTACGGTTTGGATTACGATTTTGATTATTACTGAGATAACGATTCTGATTACTGGAATTACGATTTTGACTACTATTGAAATTTCCGTTGTTTGAATTCTGATTTTTGTTAAAATTGCTGCTACTATTTTGATTGAAATTGCGATTGCTTCTATATTGTCCGGTAAATTGTTTGTTAGATTGTCTAAAGTTTATGAAATCGAAATCTGAGTTTTGCTGAATTTCAAATAAAATATTAAAAGCTTCTTCTAGGGACGAACACTGTCTCATTTCTGATAAATATGCCTTATATTCCGGCAACAAGGATTTGAATTTATTTAGAACTAGGTTTGCATTCCTTATTGGATTAAATTCGAAATGCTGATTTTGAAATGGGTCTTGCAAGTATTTAGTATTTAACTTGTTTAACAGATTACTCAAAATTGAATATATTTCATGAACATTTTTGTTCTGATAATTAATTCTATGGATTTGATTAATGATATTGCTGTAACTTTCGCTGACTCCAAATGTGAATAATAGAGCTGTTTTAATGTTGTCCCAATTAGGTTCTACAATTTTTTGGACTACTGCTCTCGCTTTTCCTTGAATTTTATGAAGAATTAGCCGGAAGATGTATGTCTGCTGGTTTCCCGGTTCGGTAAGTTGAAGTAAGGTGTTGGCTTCTTCTAACCAAGTATTTAGAGAATATTGAGAATCGCTTCCGGTAAATAAAGGGATTCTGCGGGCTTCCTTAATGAGCTCCTCGAAAGTAAGTTCCAATGGTTGTGGGATGTTTGGTACTTCTGCCATTTTGTTGTTTAATTAGTAGTAATAGACTTACTTTGCGTTGTTCCGCTGGAAACTTTTTCTGGATACTGTTTGTTTTTATTATACTGATTGTTAGATTGCGAATACACAATTGGTTTTTATAACTTAAACAATTTTCTTGAATTCAGTATAGTATTACTGACTTAATTTTCTTAAGTTCAGTTTATTATCTGAATCATTACTTCTTGCAATGTTCAGAGGTGAATTCTCGAAAAATTCGACCTGCAAAGGCTATGCAATTCCTTCACAATTAAGTAACACTTCAGTTAAGCACAATTTTGGGAGTTTGTGATTTTTCGGTTCACGTTATTTTTAAGTGTTTTTATAAAAAAGAACGAATTTCACGTTGACGATACTTTCACTGTTCTTATGTTCAGAATACAAGTATTTTCTGACTTGTATCCTACTGTAAAAAAAACTTCGAAACTGTTTAAGGCCCGCCACACCAGCGAACGATAAATCAGTACTTAGGCCAATACAGAGGATTTTGCCTTACGGGCCGCCACTCCAGCGGACGTTAGACGGTATTTAGTTAATGTGCAGATCCTACTCGCTTTAAGGCCCGCCACGCCAGCGGACGATAAGTCAAAATAGTAGTACTGACAGACACTGATGATAGCCAGATCAAAGGCACTGATGTTCACTGATGATAGTCAGATCAAAGGCACTGCTGTTCACCCGATCTAATTATTCAGAACACTACAAATAAACTCGATGGTTACTGTTCTACTGCGCCGATTCCATTCATCACCTCAGCGTTTTTATTCACCTAAATTCATAACTGACATCGAACATTACATGATAATGCGGAACACAAACATTATGTGCAATATTGTAAACATCAACAAAGAATGTACTTATTGCTGCTCACGTGAACTAAAAACACAAGCATTTTTAAAACGGTCGGTGCAATAAGTTGAACTTGCTGATGCACACAATATGCATTGGTTACGTTAATTTGATAATTGATAAACAAAACTTCCACTCTGTTCAGTCATGAACACCTACCGACTGCGCCAGTTATATTATGTTTATAACACGTCCTTCAATTACTTCAACTTTTGAAATAAAAATACTTTAACTTTCCGTTATTATGTATTTAATATAACTTAATTATAATTTTCTTATAATTTAACATATCGATTTATTACTTAACTTATGAACTGTATTTGATTTGTGAACTGCACTAGACTTTGATCAAAAATATACTGTTCTGGGTTGAACTCTGAATTCGACTTTCACACCCTTACTAACTTGGCTTGATCTTTTATACTATTCTGGATTGTTTACATTTGGTCTTAAAGTTCTAGAAGGTTCGGTAAATGACATATCTGAATCGTTGAAAGAAAGTTTTACGAGTTTATGTTATGTTGATTTGGACAAATCTGAACATTGAAGATTGTTCATAAAATAGTAAAGAAATTATGATTTACGATTGCAAAAAGAGAAATGCTTATTAAGTCGTATTGGTAAGTTATCGGATTTTAATTGGATTTCGTTTAAGTCATATTAGTAAATTGTCGAATTTTAATTGAATTTCGTTTAAGTCGTTAAATTGATTGCTCAAGCTAGAATTTTAATTACGCATTTGTTAGGCAAACGGCGTAGATATATTATTATCCTTAAGGAATATTATAGTGATATGGGTGTATTGCACCTATACAACTTGCGTGCCTTTAAAACGAACACAGGCTATGGCATAAGATTCGCGTTTTTTATCGCTGTTTAGCCAATGCACCGTAACACCAAGGAATGAACGTCTTCGACAACTCCACATATCTGCAGTTGTGCACACATATTTTGTTCCTTGTAACAGGGCTACAATGTCCGTTTTCATGGATCTATAACGTTCATCGATTGATTTGTGCAGTTTGTTTAGTGACAGGCAATAAACTGGGACTGGCATTTTGCTTAATTCGTACACTTTTTTGAATTCCGGATATTCTACTATCCGCATGCTTAAAACATTGTTCACTATCAGTTTGGTCACCATAACATCCGCTTTCTTCTGGTATCCTTTAGTCTTCGATTGTTCAGCATCCTCGTCGCGAATATTGACCGTGGAAGTAACATCACCTTCACCCAGAGGTTGGGCAAAATTATTCAAATCAATAATTATTATATTTGAAGTATAATTATTTTTGTCTTTCCCACTGTTTTTATTACTACTCCTTACGCGTTTCGTTTTTCCAAACATCTTCAGAGGAATTGGAAAAACGAAACGCGTAAGGAGTAGTAATAAAAACAGTGGTAAAGACAAAAATAATTATACTTCAAATATGAATATCAATTACCACAAAGTTGAAAAATCGTCAATTGAATACAATAATTATTATATTATTTTTATTTGTTTTTCAATTTTCAAAATAATAATTGTTGTTTGACATAATCATTTCCCAGAAGAAAAATAATTATTGCAATTGCAATCATTTGTTCAAATTTGTAATAAATATTTATTTATTTTTATTACTTTTTTTTTCACAAAGTCAAGACTATTCATCCTGCGATTATACGATTGTTATATATACGATTTTGATAAAAAAAAGTGCAATCTCTGCACTGATTTTTGTCATTAGTGGTGCATTATAAAGGAATTTGCAAACAACGAGGAAAGGTTTTGACATCGGAAGAAAAAGGCTAAATAGTTGCCTGTAAAGAGTTCGGACTAACGTATTGGGATACTGCGCAAAAAATTGGAAAAAGTAGGTCGATAGTATATTTATTTTAAATCAGTTCAAGTACGGACAAAAACATGACGGGGGTGTACAAGAAAAGCGACTACATACACAGAGAAGAAAGAATAATTATTAAAGAAGCCTGAAATTCCCACTGCTCTCCAGAATATCATGGACCGGCTAATAAACAAAATCCACTTTTAGGAGTATGCGGCTGCGTCTGCGATGTGTATTTGAGTAAGAAACCGAGTACAGTGGCTAGCCAAAACACATGCTCACGCGCAGTATCGATGAAATGCAATTCCTTTCGTTCATTCCACTGAACGTAATCTGGGCAACAAACGTTACGTATGTGTCTAGGAAGAAATAATTATTAACAAATGCACTTTTTTCACTTGGTCTTAACCACTATATTTATTCTTAATTCCTGACGCGTTTCGCTCTTTCGAGCATCTTCGGAGGAATGGATAAATTACATGTTACAATTCAATATATACAAATTTCTGGTCTTAGTCCTGAACATTTTCTTGTGACATAATCTAATAGTTATTATAAAACATTCTTATCTCTAGACTTTATGGTGTTACGTACCTACTATTTTCGTATATAGACATAAAAATGAAAGGATCGATGTGTGAGGTGGTAATCGTAAAACAGTATGTAGAAGAAACTCAAGATGTGTATTTCAGGTTGAGTAGTCGGGAACGGTTAAGGTCGGTAGGATCATTTAGGAGGGATTTTCCTGGTTGTTGGTTGGATCTATCGACTTCTAAAGCCTCTAGTAGGTTTAGTTTTTTCATACAACGTACAGGTTTACCTATGGGCTCCCCATAAGGCCCCATCTTAGCTGAAATGTACATGGATAACTTCGAAACTAACGTTCTATCCTCCACACTATCCAAAAAACACATCGTCTTTTGGTACAGATATGTAGATGATATCCTGGTAGGTTTTAGAGGTTCAAACAGACAACTGGATGCGTTTCTCACATTCTTGAACACTCTAAACAAAAACATTCAGTTCACTCTTGAGAAAAGTGTAAATAATACTATCAACTTCCTTGACCTGACAATTTCCTATGTAAATAACAACTTCGACCTTCAAGTCTATCGGAAACCAACATTTTCGGATGTAACTATCCCCGAGGATTCCGTCTACATTTGGTGATGCAAAGTGTCAGCATACAGGTCGATGGTCCACCGCGCGTTCCAAATTCCTATGTCAGAACCAAATAGAGAAAGCGAACTTAACATCATAAGAACTATAGCGATGAACAACGGGTTCCAGCGAGACATGGTGGATAGCCTCATAAAAAAGAAGAGGACTGAAATGATCAGAAACTTAGTCTACCCTAAGGAATCAACAGACCGAATGGAGCACTACGTCTCACTTCCATACACCCCCTCCCTCTCAGAAAAAGTTGGCAACTTGTTAAGAAAAGATAACATGACTCCAGCCTTTCAAAGTAGTAACACCCTGGGGAAGAGACTTTTAAATGCAAAACCTCGATCCGACAAATTCAAAAAAACCTGGGATATACCAACTCGAATGCCCAGAAGGTTCGGCAACATACGTTGGACAAACAGGCCGATCGATAGAGGTCATATTTAAAGAACATATGAACGGTTCTAACTTTTCAAATTTTTTCTGAGCACTTAAAAGAAACCGGTCATAAAGTTGGTAATAATTTTCAACCCCAAGTGCTGCACATATGTCCGAAAGGGAAAAAACTAAACCTACTAGAGGCTTTAGAAGTCAATAGATCCAACCAACAACCAGGAAAATCCCTCCTAAATGATCATACCGACCTTAACCCTTCCCGACTACTCAACCTGAAATACACATCTTGAGTTTCTTCTACATACTGTTTTACGATTACCACCTCACACATCGATCCTTTCATTTTTATGTCTATATACGAAAATAGTAGGTACGTAACACCATAAAGTCTAGAGATAAGAATGTTTTATAATAACTAGATTATGTCACAAGAAAATGTTTAGGACTAAGACCAGACATTTGTATATATTGAATTGTAACATGTAATTTATCCATTCCTCCGAAGATGCTCGAAAGAGCGAAACGCGTCAGGAATTAAGAATAAATATAGTGGTTAAGACCAAGTGAAAAAAGTGCATTTGTTAATAAAATGAATTACCACAAAGTAGACAAGTCGTCACTCGAGTCGAATAATTATTATTTCAGAAGAAATAATTTGAAGAATCCGCTATTTGCATTATTCATTTGTAATTATTATTATTATTTGATGTTTTATGAGATGATAATAATTATGAATATTCACCGAAATTATCGTAATAAATATTTATTATTTAATTGAAAAATTATTGTTTCCATTCGCTGCCTTCACCACATATCGGCTGACTGCATGAACATGAAGGGACAATAGGATCTTTTCGCGATTTTTTATAGGCCTCAAACTTAGGAACTAAATTTGCATGTTTACTTTTTAGATGTGACAAAAAATTCGATGTCACAACAATTTTCCCTTTGAAAATTTTGTAGCAGGCTGTGCATTTTGCTGATATGTTTGAATAGTCAAACTTAATTATACGAAAGAACGTACCTGGAACAGTCAATTTAGATACTCAGTACACTGCTACTTGGAAATTTTCTAGAAACTGATGAGAGAGCAACAAAACAAACGACCGGACAGCATACGACGTACAGTGAGTCACAGTTAAAATGAATCACCTTGTGTTATAGAAAGAATTACTTAAAAAATTACTGAAAAACCATTCAGATTAAAATTGTTTTTATTTAAATTTATTGTGTCAACATGTAAGTCTTATTTCAGTGTATTTTATGATTATTTTTTCTTGTTCGTAAACAAGAAATGATGAACTTCATGAACTTTTGAAGTTCATCATTTTTTGTGTTGCAATTTGTTCATCGCTGATTGGTGTTGGTGGTTCGTCAACGTCAACTGCACCGGCTGCTTGATCACAAAACATTTCCTTAATGCTGCGTTGCATTGTTATTGTAAACAATTTGACGAAACAAAACACCGACGCACACTTTTTGGCACTGAATGAAAATCCTGATTTTATCCTCTACAAACACATAGTTTAGAAGCTGCGGGTCGCCTGCGGTTTACAAATTTACATTGAATTTAAATGGATTAGACCGTTCAATAAACCGCGGTGGCAGCCGCCGCCAAGCCTCCGCGGTTTGAGGTTGCATTTAAATTCAATGTATATTTGTAAATTGCGACGGCTACCACGGCGGTTACCGCGGCGGCTCGCGCAGATTGGATATACGGGGTCATAACTAAACACGGCGATTGATGCAACGCACAGAGATAACGAGCATATAGGTAGTAGATGAAACAACCGCATATACTGTTCACTAAATTTTTTCACGCAATTCTACCGCTAACGAGTTGGTAAAAAATAAACAGAGGCACAAGCCATCTACTCCGGAAAACCCTCTTTGCTCTCCTGCGTATAGCATTTGAGAAAGTGTAGCGTGAGGCATTTCTGAAAACCAGCTGGGTTTTCGCTGCGTTGATCTTTATACTCCATTTCTTGTAGTAGGAAGATAACGAACTAAGATAGACATTAATATCTTGGGCAGCTTTTTTTGGATCCATCCTTGCAGCATAAACCAAAGTATCATCCGCGTATTGAAGTATCTTTACGGGAGACAAGTCTTGACGCCTTGGAGCATCCGCTGTAAAGATGTTATATAAAATTGGTCCAGATATCGAACCTTGTGGAGCGCCTGAGGATATATCCTTTGCTTCCGAAGAAAAGTTTTTTATATTCACGAAATACTTCCTGTTCTCAAAGAAGCTCTTAATGACCCTTACTATATCAGCGGGAAAATTTTGACTTATCAATTTGTGAATGAGTCCATCCGTCCAAACAGAGTCGAATGCTTTTTCTAGATAGCACAGACGACTGTGGGACAATTTCTCCTATTTAGTTTTTGCGTGATATCATTAAGCAGAACTGAAGTGACATGCTCGGTACCGTGGCCGGGTCTGAAGCCAACTGGTGCGATGGAATGATCGAATTAATGTTTGAATGTTTCTTTAGGAGTCCAAAATTTCTCGTAAAGATTACCAATATTCGAGAGTAACGATACTGGCCGAAAATTTGCAGCGTACTTAAAATCTCCCTTCTTATGAATCGGGACGATCTTCGCAATCTTCCATGCGTCCGGGAAATATCCTATATTATGCCCATCATAAATAGGGCATTACGCGCACTGGATGAAATATCGTCCAGAACAAGGCGCCGCCGAGCGATCGGATCTATGCTCGGCGTTTGTTGCAGCAAACACGGATGACGCATTGGTGGCGTTTGCCGAACGAGTTCCTATCAGTGTGGGCACACTAGAAACGCCGTCCGAGCTGGCGACATCGGCTGCAAAACAAAAAAAAACTTGAATAAGTCCTCTGAACTACACTGAACTGAACTACACTTACCACTACCATGTTGCTCCTTATACTCCTTATACGATTCCTCCTTTACATTCCTATGCGTCTCCATTGTGTTTTCTCGGGCTCCTATTTCTCCGACTTTGTAATTGAAAAGAACGCCACGTGTAATATCGAAATTCATCAGTTGCGTATCTGAGTCGTTCTTATTAATAACGGTCTCGCGGATTAATCGGCTGGTGGCGTTCGCCGAACGAGTTCCTATCAGTGTGGGCACACTAGGAATGTCGTCCGAGCTGGCGACATCGGCTGCAAAACAAAAAAAAAATTGAATAAGTCCTCTGAACTAGACAGTCAGTTGAAGGGTCACCAGAATCTGGCATATCGTACACTTACCACTACCATGTTGCCGTCCGGCTCGTCCAATATTCGGTGTTGTTGTTGGCAAGGAAGTTATTAACTTGTGTGCGGTTCACCTTATCAGGTGCGCCAAAGTCTACGAGAAGCGAGTCGCTCGTGTAGTGACTTTAGTGCATCAATGCTCTGCACTTTGCTATTTGCAATATTCATCGATTGCAAGAAAGTCATCAACCGGGTGACCTCCGCTGTATTCGGCTGCCCATATTTGTCCTGATGCTCGTCCTTTCGTCTATAGTTCCGAATGCCTAAGCTCGCGAAAACTATATTTCGAGCGGCATTAATGTCTCTGTTCCACACGAGATTGCGACAGTTAGTGTTCCGGCATATAAAATAGCGATGAAGGCTGATTCGATTGCCGCGTCGTGTGTGGATAGTGTTTGCTTTCGGCTTTTGCATGGGATATGTCAGGCACTTACTACATGTTTTTGTCGTCATGTATTCGTCTGCTTTGACGACTTTGGGTTTGAAGGGGTGGCGCTTGAATGCCGCTTCCAGTTGTTGCAACGCAGGTATTTTGTTATGTCCGTACGAGAATCCTTGCTCTAAGCAGGTGTCGCCCAAACATATCAAAATCCTCCCCTTTGGACCTCCGTGCAGCATTTGTGCAACTAGAACATCGACCGCGCGCCTGCTCCGGATGTATTGATCCCATTTCAGCCGAGCCATACAACGTCGTCCGTACTGTTTCTGGCATTTGAATAAAAATCTCTGTTGCTCCTTGCCAAACTTGCGATAATCGAAGCCACACTTTGGCGATGCGGGCTCTTGCCGCTTTCGCTAACGAACTAAGATAGACATTAATATCTTGGGCAGCTTTTTTTGGATCCATCCTTGCAGCATAAACCAAAGTATCATCCGCGTATTGAAGTATCTTTACGGGAGACAAGTCTTGACGCCTTGGAGCATCCGCTGTAAAGATGTTATATAAAATTGGTCCAGATATCGAACCTTGTGGAGCGCCTGAGGATATATCCTTTGCTTCCGAAGAAAAGTTTTTTATATTCACGAAATACTTCCTGTTCTCAAAGAAGCTCTTAATGACCCTTACTATATCAGCGGGAAAATTTTGACTTATCAATTTGTGAATGAGTCCATCCGTCCAAACAGAGTCGAATGCTTTTTCTAGATAGCACAGACGACTGTGGGACAATTTCTCCTATTTAGTTTTTGCGTGATATCATTAAGCAGAACTGAAGTGACATGCTCGGTACCGTGGCCGAGTCTGAAGCCAACTGGTGCGATGGAATGATCGAATTAATGTTTGAATGTTTCTTTAGGAGTCCAAAATTTCTCGTAAAGATTACCAATATTCGAGAGTAACGATACTGGCCGAAAATTTGCAGCGTACTTAAAATCTCCCTTCTTATGAATCGGGACGATCTTCGCAATCTTCCATGCGTCCGGGAAATATCCTATATTATGCCCATCATAAATAGGGCATTACGCGCACTGGATGAAATATCGTCCAGAACAAGGCGCCGCCGAGCGATCGGATCTATGCTCGGCGTTTGTTGCAGCAAACACGGATGACGCATTGGTGGCGTTTGCCGAACGAGTTCCTATCAGTGTGGGCACACTAGAAACGCCGTCCGAGCTGGCGACATCGGCTGCAAAACAAAAAAAAACTTGAATAAGTCCTCTGAACTACACTGAACTGAACTACACTTACCACTACCATGTTGCTCCTTATACTCCTTATACGATTCCTCCTTTACATTCCTATGCGTCTCCATTGTGTTTTCTCGGGCTCCTATTTCTCCGACTTTGTAATTGAAAAGAACGCCACGTGTAATATCGAAATTCATCAGTTGCGTATCTGAGTCGTTCTTATTAATAACCGTCTCGCGGATTAATCGGCTGGTGGCGTTCGCCGAACGAGTTCCTATCAGTGTGGGCACACTAGGAATGTCGTCCGAGCTGGCGACATCGGCTGCAAAACAAAAAAAAAATTGAATAAGTCCTCTGAACTAGACGTTGAAGGGTCACCAGAATCTGGCATATCGTACACTTACCACTACCATGTTGCCGTCCGGCTTGTCCAATATTCGGTGTTGTTGTTGGCAAGGAAGTTATTAACTTGTGTGCGGTTCACCTTATCAGGTGCGCCAAAGTCTACGAGAAGCGAGTCGCTCGTGTAGTGACTTTAGTGCATCGATGCTCTGCACTTTGCTATTTGCAATATTCATCGATTGCAAGAAAGTCATCAACCGGGCGACCTCCGCTGTCCTGATGCTCGTCCTTTCGTCTATAGTTCCGAATGCCTAAGCTCGCGAAAACTATATTTCGAGCGGCATTAATGTCTCTGTTCCACACGAGATTGCGACAGTTAGTGTTCCGGCATATAAAATAGCGGTGAAGGCTGATTCGATTGCCGCGTCGTGTGTGGATAGTGTTTGCTTTCGGCTTTTGCATGGGATATGTCAGGCACTTACTACATGTTTTTGTCGTCATGTATTCGTCTGCTTTGACGACTTTGGGTTTGAAGGGGTGGCGCTTGAATACCGCTTCCAGTTGTTGCAACGCAGGTATTTTGTTATGTCCGTACGAGAATCCTTGCTCTAAGCAGGTGTCGCCCAAACATATCAAAATCCTCCCCTTTGGACCTCCGTGCAGCATTTGTGCAACTAGAACATCGACCGCGCGCCTGCTCCGGATGTATTGATCCCATTTCAGCCGCGCCATACAACGTCGTCCGTACTGTTTCTGGCATTTGAATAAAAATCTCTGTTGCTCCTTGCCAAACTTGCGATAATCGAAGCCACACTTTGGCGATGCGGGCTCTTGCCGCTTTCGCTTTTCGAAGAGTTGATGTTCAAACTTGCCAATATAAAATACTTCTTTCCTTTCCTCCGCCGAGTACGTTCCCCGCACATTCCCTGCTTGAATGTTGCTCCGGGAATCAGCCACTTTTCAGTCACACCTTTTCGAAAAGAGCATGCGCCGATGTAATTTCTTACGCCTGGGTCGATGCCGATTATGAGGTCGTAATTTGTAGCGTCTAAAGGTGCGGGCCGCGGGTCGTGCGCGGAAGCGGCGGTTCTCCTTCTTTTTGGGTGAACGTGTGGCGTGTGGCGGTTCATCAACAAAGCTACTTCGACGCCGTTAGTGGTCATGGATAGCCCGAAGCTTGTATCCCCCTTAGGGCGAATCTCGCCTGTGGTGGGATCTAGCGTGCCACATTGTTTGTGCATCGCTAGATTAAAGTGCTCCCACCAGTATTTGGGGGTACTCTGCCGAAATTCAGTACCAGGTGGCGGATTGAACCCTGTTGAGGCCAGTAACTCTCGTAGGCCATCAGCAGTATATCTGATGTGTTTCCGACCCCAACGGAACACGGGAACTACTGAATATGTTGGCATACCTATGCCTTCCAACATTACTCCAATGTCGTACATTAGTGGTACTGGAAAAGAAATGTATAAATATATTTGTTTTCCATATTTATAAACAAAAAAATACCAAAACGCCACCAATGTGTTTCGTAGTTTCGCAATTGCTGCAGTTCGTAGCCCTGCTCTTCGAGTAGGTGCCACAATTGTAGAATTTCTTTGTGCATCGCTGACAATTTGGGAGTGAGCAGTTCTTGCCATAGTCGGATTCGCCAAAGTCGTTTTGAAATAGTATTATCCACGAAATAATGTCCGAAACTAGCCAGGCGACTGGAAAAATGCGTTATAATGCAGTTTTTCCATGCTGTTTCGTATTGGGAGACAAGACCTTGGATGAGATAACTCCGATTGCTTCCATCGTGTACCCGCTGTTGTGCACGTAATGTAAAATATTCCGGATCTACTGGACTTCCGCCCTTCACTTTGCCTTGCAGATCGTAGAAAAATTGCAGTATGCTTTCCGTTTTTATTTCTTCCGACGGCCACGTTTCATTGTCAAGGTGTTGCATGTAATGAAAGTGGATATATCGGGACGCTTCTACCGCCAGATTACTACACGCCGTAACGTCCGCGTTTATTTTTTTCTGCAATTTTTCGTTAGGGCAAAATTTGAGTAAGCCAGTCTTCAAGGTCCAGGCACCGGTCACTTTTAATGCGATGAATCGCTCTCTCTGCTTTTTGATATGCTGCAAGCACTTTTTTGAGCTTCTTCGCGAGTGGTCGCTTCCACCACAGGCAGCACATTTGCTTTTTTGTGCAGTCTCCATTATGCTGAATAAATATATATAATGATGTACTATATGGGGGGCAAAAACTCTTCTTCCAATAGCGACGCGATAAAAGAGTTTATGCCAATTCTCTTTTAGCGTCAGCAGAGTAGGCATTATTAAATATTATTATTAGAATATTTAACACTCTACCAGGAAATTTTCGGATCATAAAGTTTGAGATCTCGTCCGGACCACAAGACTTTTTATGGTTAATTGACGAAATGATGTCTCGCAGCTGTGCCATTCTCAAGAATTTCTCCGTATTAACCGGCCTATTTGGGGGATTATTGTCGGTAAAATTAGTTATTGGAGATGAATTCCCAACAGTGAAGTTCCCCACAGAATCCCTTACTGTGTCTTTTAGTGAGGCTGGAGTGCCTGAATTCCTACAATTCAACTGTGACGAGAAGGATTCCGCAAAGAAAGTTGCCTTCTAGGCGTTGTCGTAGATAAGACGACCATTTGCTTTTAGCGGAGTGTCCTTCCGGTTAAACTGTCCAGAGATGATTTTCACTTCCCGAAAAGCATCTGGTCCCGGTCTGATGTTAGCTAGTCTTTCAACTAGCTTTTTGTTTCTGAAGGCGGAAACCAATTCCCGTAGCAATTTGCTCAAACATGATTTGATTTGAGAGAGTAGAGACTTGTATTGATGAGACGTTTTGTTTCCATTCCTGTGGTAAAGCCTCTTTAGCATTTTACACCACAGTTGTCTCGTCTTCATGTGTTTAATTATGTCCTCTGGGAGAGCGGTGTGCCTGTATTTCCCAAGAGGAGAAAGGTCAGAAGGGCGTGCAGCTGCATGGTCAATTTTCGATGTTAGATCCGAAATGGCTTCATCGATTTCAATTTGGGACAGATTCTTGTTGACTGGAGGGCCAGCCTGTCAGCAAGATTCACTTAGATCTGCAGTAAAGAGACACGGCCGTAGCCAGGATCGGTCAGTTGGGGGTGCTGAGAAATGTTGTTGGGGTGCTCAATTTATAATAAAAAAAAAACATAATTTATATTTATTTTTATTTATTTATTTAATATAAAGATTATTCCATTAGTGGTTATACTCGTAGTTATAATGTAAAACAAAATGATTAATTAAAAGAGTTGAAATTTTCGGGTTTTTTTTCAGCAAATTTTCGCAAAATATCATCAGTATTAAGTCTCAATCTCTTTTTTTCAAAAGCAATAAATGCAAGATCGCGTAATCGTTGATCTGTCATAGACGAACGCCGAATTGCGTCTATTCTTGAAAGCGCAGAAAATGATGATTCGTTAATAGATGTGCTGCTTCCTAATGTCTCTATTGCCTCAAAGAGCCGATAAGTTGTTGGGAAGGCGGTCTTAACGGGAAAAAGTATTTGCAAATTGCTTTTTTCTACCGAACCTATACTGTTTTGTTCGTTGTTTAAAAATGTCTTTACGACAGAGAGCTCTTCTGGTAATGGCAATTTTAATCCAAGTTCTGTTAATGGCTGCAAAGCATTGTAGTCAAAGTTATCTCCACGAAAGTCATTTGCAGCTTCGACAGCCTCAAGAATGTGACAATTTTGCTCAAATCGTACGTTCATTTCCAAAAGGAAGCAGTCAATAATTTTAAAATAAATGCGCTTTAAGGCTAAGTGATCATCCAGATATAAAATAGCGATGAAGGCTGATTCGATTGCCGCGTCGTGTGCGGATAGTGTTTGCTTTCGGCTTTTGCATGGGATATGTCAGGCACTTACTACATGTTTTTGTCGTCATGTATTCGTCTGCTTTGACGACTTTGGGTTTGAAGGGGTGGCGCTTGAATGCCGCTTCCAGTTGTTGCAACGCAGGTATTTTGTTATGTCCGTACGAGAATCCTTGCTCTAAGCAGGTGTCGCCCAAACATATCAAAATCCTCCCCTTTGGACCTCCGTGCAGCATTTGTGCAACTAGAACATCGACCGCGCGCCTGCTCCGGATGTATTGATCCCATTTCAGCCGAGCCATACAACGTCGTCCGTACTGTTTCTGGCATTTGAATAAAAATCTCTGTTGCTCCTTGCCAAACTTGCGATAATCGAAGCCACACTTTGGCGATGCGGGCTCTTGCCGCTTTCGCTTTTCGAAGAGTTGATGTTCAAACTTGCCAATATACTTCTTTCCTTTCCTCCGCCGAGTACGTTCCCCGCACATTCCCTGCTTGAATGTTGCTCCGGGAATCAGCCACTTTTCAGTCACACCTTTTCGAAAAGAGCATGCGCCGATGTAATTTCTTACGCCTGGGTCGATGCCGATTATGAGGTCGTAATTTGTAGCGTCTAAAGGTGCGGGCCGCGGGTCGTGCGCGGAAGCGGCGGTTCTCCTTCTTTTCGGGGGAACGTGTGGCGTGTGGCGGTTCATCAACAAAGCTACTTCGACGCCGTTAGTGGTCATGGATAGCCCGAAGCTTGTATCCCCCTTAGGGCGAATCTCGCCTGTGGTGGGATCTAGCGTGTCACATTGTTTGTGCATCGCTAGATTAAAGTGCTCCCACCAGTATTTGGGGGTACTCTGCCGAAATTCAGTACTAGGTGGCGGATTGAACCCTGTTGAGGCCAGTAACTCTCGTAGGCCATCAGCAGTATATCTGATGTGTTTCCGACCCCAACGGAACACGGGAACTACTGAATATGTTGGCATACCTATGCCTTCCAACATTACTCCAATGTCGTACATTAGTGGTACTGGAAAAGAAATGTATAAATATATTTGTTTTCCATATTTATAAACAAAAAAATACCAAAACGCCACCAATGTGTTTCGTAGTTTCGCAATTGCTGCAGTTCGTAGCCCTGCTCTTCGAGTGGGTGCCACAATTGTAGAATTTCTTTGTGCATCGCTGACAATTTGGGAGTGAGCAGTTCTTGCCATAGTCGGATTCGCCAAAGTCGTCTTGAAATAGTATTATCCACGAAATAATGTCCGAAACTAGCCAGGCGACTGGAAAAATGCGTTATAATGCAGTTTTTCCATGCTGTTTCGTATTGGGAGACAAGACCTTGGATGAGATAACTCCGATTGCTTCCATCGTGTACCCGCTGTTGTGCACGTAATGTAAAATATTCCGGATCTACTGGACTTCCGCCCTTCACTTTGCCTTGCAGATCGTAGAAAAATTGCAGTATGTTTTCCGTTTTTATTTCTTCCGACGGCCACGTTTCATTGTCAAGGTGTTTCATGTAATGAAAGTGGATATATCGGGACGCTTCTACCGCCAGATTACTACACGCCGTAACTTCCGCGTTTATTTTTTTCTGCAATTTTTCGTTAGGGCAAAATTTGAGTAAGCCAGTCTTCAAGGTCCAGGCACCGGTCACTTTTAATGCGATGAATCGCTCTCTCTGCTTTTTGATATGCTGCAAGCACTTTTTTGAGCTTCTTCGCGAGTGGTCGCTTCCACCACAGGCAGCACATTTGCTTTTTTGTGCAGTCTCCATTATGCTGAAAATATATATTTTATATAATGATGTACTATATGGGGGGCAAAAACTCCTCTTCCAATCGCGACGCGATAAAAGAGTTTATGCCAATTCTCTTTTAGCGTCAGCAGAGTAGGCATTATTAAATATTATTATTAGAATATTTAACACTCTACCAGGAAATTTTCGGATCATAAAGTTTGAGATCTCGTCCGGACCACAAGACTTTTTATGGTTAATTGACGAAATGATGTCTCGCAGCTGTGCCATTCTCAAGAATTTCTCCGTATTAACCGGCCTATTTGGGGGATTATTGTCGGTAAAATTAGTTATTGGAGATGAATTCCCAACAGTGAAGTTCCCCACAGAATCCCTTACTGTGTCTTTTAGTGAGGCTGGAGTGCCTGAATTCCTACAATTCAACTGTGACGAGAAGGATTCCGCAAAGAAAGTTGCCTTCTAGGCGTTGTCGTAGATAAGACGACCATTTGCTTTTAGCGGAGTGTCCTTCCGGTTAAACTGTCCAGAGATGATTTTCACTTCCCGAAAAGCATCTGGTCCCGGTCTGATGTTAGCTAGTCTTTCAACTAGCTTTTTGTTTCTGAAGGCGGAAACCAATTCCCGTAGCAATTTGCTCAAACAGTTGATTTGAGAGAGTAGAGACTTGTATTGATGAGACGTTTTGTTTCCATTCCTGTCGTAAAGCCTCTTTAGCATTTTACACCACAGTTGTCTCGTCTTCATGTGTTTAATTATGTCCTCTGGGAGAGCGGTGTGCCTGTATTTCCCAAGAGGAGAAAGGTCAGAAGGGCGTGCAGCTGCATGGTCAATTTTCGGTGTTAGATCCGAAATGGCTTCATCGATTTCAATTTGGGACAGATTCTTGTTGACTGGAGGGCCAGCCTGTCAGCAAGATTCACTTAGATCTGCAGTAAAGAGACACGGCCGTAGCCAGGATCGGTCAGTTGGGGGTGCTGAGAAATGTTGTTGGGGTGCTCAATTTATAATAAAAAAAAAACATAATTTATATTTATTTTTATTTATTTATTTAATATAAAGATTATTCCATTAGTGGTTATACTCGTAGTTATAATGTAAAACAAAATGATTAATTAAAAGAGTTGAAATTTTCGGGTTTTTTTTCAGCAAATTTTCGCAAAATATCATCAGTATTAAGTCTCAATCTCTTTTTTTCAAAAGCAATAAATGCAAGATCGCGTAATCGTTGATCTGTCATAGACGAACGCCGAATTGCGTCTATTCTTGAAAGCGCAGAAAATGATGATTCGTTAATAGATGTGCTGCTTTCTAATGTCTCTATTGCCTCAAAGAGCCGATAAGTTGTTGGGAAGGCGGTCTTAACGGGAAAAAGTATTTGCAAATTGCTTTTTTCTACCGAACCTATACTGTTTTGTTCGTTGTTTAAAAATGTCTTTACGACAGAGAGCTCTTCTGGTAATGGCAATTTTAATCCAAGTTCTGTTAATGGCTGCAAAGCATTGTAGTCAAAGTTATCTCCACGAAAGTCATTTGCAGCTTCGACAGCCTCAAGAATGTGACAATTTTGCTCAAATCGTACGTTCATTTCCAAAAGGAAGCAGTCAATAATTTTAAAATAAATGCGCTTTAAGGCTAAGTGATCATCCAGATCTCTTTCTCCTAGCGTAGCCAATATAATGGACTCGTTTAGGTGACAAGATCGACGTCGAATTCTGACTGGTCTTGGAGTCGGATGATATTCAATGGTATTGAGTTTTTCTTTTGCTTCGTTTAAAAATTTACCAAATGCTCCATCAGTCCGTAAATCCTCAACTGTTTTCTTCACCGCCTGAATAATTGGCATTGCTCTACGATACCCAACGTCACGTGACTGCAAAATTTTGTTTGCTGGTTCTGTAATTCCCAACAATTTGCATAGGAAACCGAGCAAAAATATGAATTTTTCCTTCACCATATAATCAAGCAATCCTGCAGCTAAACACACATCATCAGCACTAAGGTTGTGTCCGGTACCTTCCTTCACTCTTACTAAGGACTCTAATAGTTGATCGAAGTTGTTTTTTATTACAACTATTGCTTTATAGTGTCCCGACCAACGTTGCTCTATGAGTAGAGGAATATTGGTGCCTTCGTAAAATAGAATTTGCGTACTTTGAAGCGGCTAAAAAAATCGTGAATTTTTTTGACATGATCGAAGAAAATCTTGGAATTGTAATCTTTCTTTACGATTTCGGCCACAACGAGATGAAGTCGATGATTTATGCAATGAACATATGGTATTTTGCGATTGAAATGAGTTTGTATCAAGGATTGCATTCCACCCCATCTACCGCTCATTACAGTCGCGCCATCATAACATTGACTCAAAATTTTATCGCAGTCGACGCCCAGTTCTTGAAGCCGATCGATAGTGAGTTTACACAATCCTTTGGCTGTTATGTCCTCAGCCTTTTCGAATGACATCAATGTTTCGGTTGGTTTTCCTTCAACAATATGTCGGAATGCAATTGAAAAAATCTCGTCTCCACTTCGATCTGTTGTACCATCTGCCAATAATGTTAAATAAGAAGACTCATTTAGCTCTTTGACAATTATTTCACGCAGGCTATTCGCAATAGTGTTGATTAATTCATTTTGAATTTGCGGCGATGTATACAAGGCATTTTTCGGCATTGCTTCTTGGCATTTTCTTAGGTATTCATCTTTTTCGAGCATGTGCTTGAAAAGATTTTGAAACAGTCCTGATTCTTCATTTTCTTCATCATTCCAATTGCCGCGAAAAGGCATCTCGTTCTTGGCTAAAAACAAAATTGTTGAAATAATCTCTTTGACATAATATTGCCGTTTCATAAGAACGTTGTTATTAACAAGGCTTGAAATTTCTTTATCATTAGCCACTCTCAAAGAATGTTCTTTCCAGGAAAGCATAGCAGACAGATGTGAACTACTTCGATCGTGCTTCTTTAAACCTTTTCCTGTAGCAAGAGCCGCTGACCAATTGTTGTATCCAGTTGTGCAAAAAATGTCACTAGCGTTTATAGCCCCAAATTCACGGCATGGGAAACAGTACACAGCATCTTTCAATTTAGAATATTCGAGCCAATCAAATGTTTTGAGCCAACTAGTTTGAAATGATCTGCCATCAATTTGTTTTGGAAATGTGTAACCTTCAAATCGTTGCTTGGCCCTTTCTGATCCTTTGTAATATCCGGCGGTACAACGCTACAAACTTTGGCCGGTATGTTTGAAAATGGCGGTTCAACATTACTACTATCTTTAATAAAAAATAACACATTTAGAATGTTATTATTTTTAGAGTAAAACCGAAACTTACGGCTCAATGGTGCTGAAATAGGAATTGATGCAGGCGTTATCGTTGAAGATGATGAAGTGGTTGCTACGACCTTAGTTGTTGCTGGTTTTAGTATTGGCAGATTAGTATTGGAAGAATTAACGCTTTTGGCGCCTGGAGAAATAAAATCCAGACTTATTAGCAATCTTAAAATCAACTGCTAACGTTATTATCGTAAAATCGTCCATTGCAAGTGAGGGGTTTGTTCCAAAAACCGCACTTGTCCCAAATTAACAAATAAGAGGTTCGAATTCATGCGGAAATATTTTCTAAACAAGCTGTAAAAGCATATTTGAGCGTTTCTAAAATTTTCACATTTGGACAAGTGTTGTTTTTGTTATCAACTCTCTTTGTCTTTTTATAATTTCCTTACCGAAGAAAGAATCCAGTTTTTTTTTGTTTAATCGGCTGGTTTTCTTTGCAGGGACGTTTACTCATATTTGTTGTGTCACCGTTTACTTAAATACGAGAAACTATAATGTTATAATTACGTTGTGCCTATTTCACAATTTAAAGAACACTACTCAATTTGTAATTGCACCAAATCGTTCTTATCACGAACTAAATCTGTACCTAGCAGAGCTAACGCAATTTACTTGCAACGCGACGTATTCTTTCTAGTTAGAAAGGGTACATCTGTACAATATTTGTCATAATCGTATACAAAAACGCAGAATTACTTTTCTTGAAATATATAAGAAGTTGGACTTCACAGCGAAATGTTTACCCAAAAGTAGTATATGTACATATGTACTATGTATTTCTACGCAATATGTATATTTTAAAATTGAAAACTGAAATAAACCACCGTTTTACAGTGCGTAACTTAAAGTTTGTGTTCAATAATATTTGATGTCAGTTTTTGGGTGGTCGGAGAAAATCTGGGGGTGCTCGGAGAAAACTTGGGGGTGCTGAGCTATCCTCAGCACGGGTCTGGCTACGGCCATATAAAGAGATTCCAGTTAGTCCTAGAGAAGTTTCTAATGAGAACAGGCAGTGCCTCGTTAAATTGACCGACTGACATTAAATTCAGTTCCAAATTAACCGCAAAATGGTCAGACATCGCAATTGCAGTTTTGCAGCTGTATGAAGACAGGTTATTCCATATGTCATCTGAGACAAGGATGAAGTCCAAAACGGACGAGCTGGTAGGTCTTGTGGGAGATTGTGGTGAAATTACCGAATAGATATTTGGATGCGACTTATCCAGCCAATCTCTAAAACTTTTGCCATTTGAATTAGTTTTGCAGTCTCCCCAGTCTGGATGTCTCGCATTGAAATCTCCCCCAATGATCACGTGATTGAAAAGTGGGTAAAGATTCAGCAGTTTATTTAGATCCGTTCGTATTGCCTTTGGGCTGCCTCGGATATACACTGAGAGAAAAAACAATTGAAAATCAAATAAAATAAGTTTAAATCGAATATTTTCCTTTAGCATTTGGCTTCAAAGGCAATAATTTTTATTTCAAAAGCCATACACTTTAAATTAAATATTGTCGGGTTTACGTCAAATAACACTCGGATTTGAATTAGATTAGAAGTATAATGCTTTTTGGATTTGATTTAAATAACACTCGTTACCAAATCAAATATGAGAAGCCTTTGAATTAAACTGTTTTTCTTTTGTATTAAACGCTTGAAGCTTTCAATTTGATTCTTTTTCATATTTAATTTGATCTTCATCAGAATTCAAATCAAACTTGGTTGTTTTTAATTCAATTAAACACTTGTTTTATTTTAATGTAACACGTATGTATTTTCAGTAAGCTTTATATTTCAAATGTAGTACATTATTAACTAAATTTATAAAGAAGAAATAAATTTTAAAAAATTAAAACGTGTTTTACAATAACTTTTATTTGATGGTCTCTTAAAAGTGTTCACGCGTCCTCGCTTCTCACAGCTCTACTATCTTTTCCTTCTGAGGTGGCCTCGCTCACTGCACTCTAGTTCTTTTTTGAGTGCGTTTAATGTAGGAGCTGAGCAAAGCCACCACAAACGGTTACAGTTTAAATTCAAACTTACGCGGGGACCATCAGACATGGGAAAAACAGATTTGCATGGGTCTTGAGTATGTTGTAGGGGGACTTGCCCCAAGTACTAGGCTAACGGGATTTTCAACGCTAGGCCTTAGTTTCCGAGAAAATCGACTTTAAAGTTTTTACGCTCGACTTGTATACCAGTGACGATTGTCACTTCAAGCAAGCGAGCACAGCGCAGCAGGTAAGGTATTCGGCTGTCACCCGGGCGGCCCGTTTTCGAGTCCAGCCGCTGCTTTTCTTTCATTTTCTTTTTTTTTCATGTTAACGTGCAAAAATAACAATACTAACGATAAATATTAAATTAGACAGTTGCAGGAAAAAAAAATGCTGGAGAAAGTTGGGTAGTAATTTTATGTATTTAATAAAGTTCGGTAATTATTTTATTTAGGGCCATTGTCTCAATATCTGGTTAAAATTTAAACGCCAGTTAAACAGACATTGAACGTATCCGTCTGACAAATTTTACACGGAGGACACGTGGAGGCTAAATTTTATCTCGAGTTTAAATTTTAACCAGATATTGAGAAAATGGCCCTTAATTAGCTATTTTACCAACAATGAAGTATATACTATCTATATTATTAAACTATCTTTTATAAATGTAGGTTTTTTATTTATTCGCAGTCGCTATTTACAGAACGAGAACAATTTTGAGGGTGATATTTATCATAAAAGCATACAAAGCACAAGACAGTGTGGCACCATGCACACGTTATGAAGCCTACTGCTTTACAGGCACACGGTGTTTTCAAAAGACTTACTGGGAAGCAGAGGTTATTCATATTTGAAAATATGGTTCTCTGATCCGTTAGTTTCGATGCAAACCAGGCGTATTTAATCATTGGCTGGAATGCAGGCGCGCTCAATTGATGATTGAGCAATGAATGGATTTTTATGGAATCCTCTCTGGTAGCGATTTCCCGATTCGTCTTTAGGAGTTCAGGCGCGTTTTGTAATTTTTTAATGAAAATTTTTACCTGACGGTAAAAATAAACGTCGCACGGTTGACAGAGCGGAGTACACTTTGGCGGAATTATTTTTAAAGTGCAAGTGCATGACTTGTTATCATCTACAAAGATATCATCATAGAGCGTCTGATATGTTTGCCCTCCCCACGAATCGATTATCAACAGGAATTTTTCTTGCCCAACGTACGGACGAATGACAGATTTCAAAAATTCCTCCCAGATTTGCTTCGTAAATTTTCCTGATTTTGTGCACGTTACTATAACGTTTTTGAATTTATCGGTGAGCTCGGCGACTTTTTTTTTAACAGTCGGGCCAAACTTGCCGGATGGTTCTTGCATGCACAAAAAAACGAAAGGAAATATCTTCCCGGACGCAGTTAGTGCATACTGCGCCGTGTAGGAATGGCTTATTTTGTTCAAATCTTCTTTTCTGACGAGAACGGTCTTTGAACCTTGTTCCGCGAGCGATCTATTGTAAGTCGATTGATAAGTGCAACCGGTTTGATCAGTATTAATTACGTAGTCGAGGTCGAAATTGGAGATAAGCGTTTTGGTTTGAGCCCGGAATTTTTCGGCAGATGCCAATACTTCATCCATTGTGGCGTATTCTTTGGAGCTGATGAATTTTGTGATCTTACGCTGTCTGATCTTATGATTTCTTTTAAATCGTTCCACCCAAGCGGAGCTGGCGGTGAAATGAAAAGAATCGGATAAAAATGGAAACGCAGCATTCATCGCCCACAGCTGTAGAGTCCGTGTTGTCACCTGGATAAGAAAAAATTGAATCATTAATAGTATCACACCAAACGCAAGGGATTTTGTTATTTTTCAATATTTATTTTTTTATTTTATTTATTTTTGCCGGAATTGTTTACCTGCTCCAAATTCTGCCGCGCTTCTAGAAATCGTTCGTACGTTTCACTGTTGATCGTATTCCACTTATCAAAATTTGTTCCTCCTCTTGTTACGTCGTCTCTCCATCGATAAAGGTTTTGCAGATGTTTTAAGCGAGAGCATCCTTTTGACTGTAAAGTTTTCAAACTCCACTTTGGATGGGCTGCAGCCATGGCGACTACTTTTTCTTTATACGCCAATGAAACATAATTTTTTGGCTCTGGTGCAAATTCTTCAGGAGCGAATTCATCATTGTCTCCCGCTACACCCTCGCACTTCAAAAGACATAATTGATTGCTTTTATAAATTCGAACAAAATGAAAAATAACTCGTGCCCATATTAATTCAACTTACCGCCGAATATTCTTCAAACTTGTCTAACTCGTCGACGCCGATGAGCTCGTCGACATTGACGATTTGTCTGTCAGCCACGATATCGTCACATATCGCCTCTCCCATTGCAATGGAGGCATGGGAAATCACGTCTGGTGGTACATCCGTGAGCAAGTTCAAGTTTCGGAGCAATGATTCGGAATATTTGATGGCGTTTGTTAATTGTCCCTTCCATTGCTCATCGTTGTTTTCGGTGACCGATGTATTTTCTTGTGACGGGCCTGGTTGTGGTACTCTTTCTGCAGCTTCTTTTTGCATTTTTCACTTTTTTTTTATTTTCCAATTAACTTTTCAAATCAAATTAAATCCACTGCACTGGACTATTTAAAAGCGACACGCTAATGCGAATAGACTGCGAATGACTGACGTTAAAACTGCGATGCGTCCGACCTGCGGCGACGGATAAAATTCCGTTAGGGCCTGCGCGAAGTTGCTACCCAAGCCGAGAGTCCGTAACGGGACATGCAGCTAGCAAACGTTGCCGAAATTCGAAATTTCTACAAGCGGATCCTTAATTCCTCGGATTATATTTAACATTTTACCAAAAACCCAACTTTCTCGCAACTTTTTAATTTAATATTTATCGTTAGTATTGATATTTTTGCTTGTTTACATAAAAAAAAAAAGAAAATGAAAAAAGAGCAGCGGCGGGGCTCGAAAACGGGCCGCCCGGGTGCCAGCCGAATACCTTACCTGCTGCGCTGTGCTTGCTTGCTTGAAATTACAATCGTTACGGGTATACAAGTCGGGCATAAAAACTTTAAAGTCGATTTTCTCGGAAACTAAGGCCTAGCGTTGAAAATCCCGTTAGCCTGGTACTTGAGGCAAGTCCCCCTACAACATACTCAAGACCCATGCAAATCTGTTTTTCCCATGTCTGATGGTCCCCTCGTTAGTCTAGTTTACAAATTATAATTCAGGCATTTTTTTTTTGTTATTACTCTTACACTCTAATTGTAGCTTATTTAATATTTTATAAATATTTATTTCGCACATATATTTGGCCATTGTTTGATGGATACAAATGCAAAGGAGGACTTGTAAAAGATGCTATATTTTTACGAATAATATTATTACTTTTCTCTCCAACTTCATATGCTTGAAAGTGTTTGTTAAATCGTTTAATATTTACCTGATAGCATAAAATAAACAAAGTTTCATTTTCAAATGCAAACCCACTTATTTTAAATAGCTCAAAAGTCGTATTCATAGAACCCAAATAATAATTGATTTTATATTTAATTCCTTTATATATGAAATAATTCGTAGCCTCCCAATTTCTTTCACAAAATTCTGCTCCGATTCCATTTTCATATTTGTTTAAAAAATAGGCAAATCTGATTGCTGATTTAATTGATAGCGAATAAGGTGTGTTAAACCTTGATGTTATTGTATTGAAATAAGCCTTCCCTTCTTTGTGCTTTGCCTCGAAACGCATAGCCCAAATATATTTTAATGGACCACATTTTTTTTATTGCTGTGGCATAGTGCACTAAAAAATGATGCTTTGGCTTTAATGTTGGACCAAACAGTTGAATGTATAATATATGATGCTCTGGAACCAGCTTGCTTAGAATAATAAGATCGTTTTCAAAGTAGGTTGTTCGAAATAAAAAATCAATTATTTCTAGAAGCTTAGTCAATAAAATCCAATGCCTGTTATTTATGTCAATCAAATCGCCAATCATTAGAGGTAAAAAACTTTGAATATATAGCCATGGAATGAGCTTGTCCTATATGTTTCCATAGAAGCAGTGGCTCCAAAATCTGGGTACTAAGTCGACATGTGGTCGACAGTCAGCTAACTCAGTAGACCGTTTAGAAATTACGAAATTTAAATATTGACAAAAATTGACGTTTGTTTATGTACAATTCGACAGCGCGGTCAACATTATGTCAATACCGAAACGCCAACTGAGTAGGCTGACTGTCGATAATCTGACAAGAGCGGACTTTTATTCATGCACAATTCGACAGAACAGTCAACATATGTCAATATCAAACAACAACCGAGTAGGCTGACTGTCGACTTATTCGCCAAATGTTGGAGCCAGAAACATTCAATATAAGCTTTTTCCATGGCTCTATGTTCTAAGGTAAAAATTGGACGAAACACAAAATTTCACTCGCTGTCACTTTTAGATTACAGGATTTTAATCTGTTGATATCTAAAGGTAATGAAGTGTTACCTATTTTTGTTTCTCCGTATTGAAATAATTGTTTTCTGTTATTTAAAACTTCTAGGCAAATTTTTTTTTTCATTAATTAGCCCCATTAGTATATAACATTACACACATCGTATACGCAAACTCCTTCCAAAATATCATGCATTAAATCAAAATAGAAATTATCAATGACATGGAAATTATTTAAGCCATTAAAAATACAATTACTTTTAATCCCCGTTTCAGAAAAATTTGACAACAAAACATCTTGTTCGTATTTGATCTTTGTTCTTAAAGAAATAACGTTCTCTTGATTGTCTGTTTTAACTTGATCCTTCGATCTTGTACAAACCCTACAGAAACTTTTAGAATTAAAAGAGTGTACAAAACCAAGAACGCTGTTAAGACCCAGATTGTCACCTACTATTAAACCTAGGACGAAATGTATTGTACTTTAACAATTCGGTTTGACAAATTAATATCTATTCCCATTTCTAAATTTCTTAGTTCTTCTGTTAAGTGATGAAAAGCTTTATCGTTTCCACAAATTTTCAAATCACTCGATAAAATGAATGCGGCAGGAAATATGAAATCTAATTTTGCAAGTAAGTGTTGTGGTAAAGTTGGAAATGAATAATAACAAGCACATATAGATGATGTATGGCTCCCTAACGGATTATTAATTTTGATAGTCGTCAAAATATAAATTGAATGGAATTACTAGTTTCGAATCAAATTTTTGTTTTTTTTTCCTTAAAAATATCTCCATTAATAAAGTTGCTAACGTCGGACTGACTCGAATAAGCTTCCTGATTTTTTAACGTAATGTCTAAGACACTTGGTAGTTCAAAAAGAGATTTGAACTGTAGTATACTTTTAACAATTTCAAACACACGGGATGATTCCGTTAGATTTCGTTTTTATTGTCTTTAAACGTTCTACCACCACCATGTTCGATTCTTGAATGACAGATTCTTCTTCTTGTTCTTCTTCTTTTGTTTAAAGTTAGTTTACAATCGTCAAAATGGAGGTTCCTAAAGCTACGTTTACATGTTATATTTGTGTTAGGCTAGGTTTACACTAAAATTTATACTATAGCTCGGCCGTCCTGACAATATGATTGCCCTCAATCAAGAGTATAATGAGAATTGATTTACAAAAATTTAAATATTCGGTTAGTGTGGCCATGAGCAACTTATGACGCACCCCACCCCCTACTGCTCTATCCATTTCCTTATCCGACAGGCTTCGACGACACCATCATATGGTAGCTGCGTTATTTGACAATTCTCAATGTCGCGAATGACATACCGGTCATTTGGTAACACTTTGTGGATAACGTAGGGTCCGCGATACTTTGCGTTGAACTTCTTATTCGTTCCCGCTGTGGTGTCTATATGTCTAATGACAACAAAATCACCCGGAGAGAACACTGGAGGCGGTCGACTTTTAGCTGCGAAATACTTAGTGTTGCTTTCTTGAGATTTCTGGATTTCTTTCGCGGCTTCGGTTCTTTTTATTTCTAGATTTTGAGTGACATCATCACTGTACCTCTCCTGTAGGAATTCGGTCATATAGTCAACAATGCCTCGTGCCAGCAGAATTCGAGCGGAACCGGTTATGGAATTCCGTAGTGCCAGAAATTTCAGCAATTCGTCGGCATTTGTTTGATTGAAGATTTGCTCTAAGTGCCGAAAAAAATCGTGGACACTATACGTCCGGTCCTCCCCATCAAACTTTATTATGGCATGCTCAATGTCCTGGAAATGGACCTTTCTCATCGGCGGTTCATTCGGTATAGCATGTGCAGCGGTTGCGGCAGGCGCTCGAGCTTCTTCCAAAACTTCCCCTCGTTCCATCCTGTTTATTTCCTGTCGCAATATTAAAATCTCCCGTCGGCGGCGCAAATTGGCGAGCTCCTTTTCTAACTCCTCTGTCTCCTTATCGGCTTCTGACATTAGCTCATGAGTCGGTGTAGCGCCCCATTGTTCCCTTGGCGGCAGCTGCTTACATATCGGCGGATGATCACAGGTCGGTGGTGGTGACGGGTTGTTTCGCTGCGGCGGCGGAGGGTTGTTGATTGTCGGCAACTGTTTGTCTTCGTTTCCCACATTATCTTCGGTATTAACCTCTTCTGCAGTATCTTCGTCGTCATCTCGATTGGCGCTTTCATTTTGATCGGTCAGCACTGCTTCTACTCTGGATCGGTTTTCAGCAAATATTCGGCGGAGCTCTGCTACGGTCGGGCGTCCAACTATTTCCAGATCAGCGGCTACTAACGCATTCACCAACTGATCACGATTCATGCGGTTCTCCATTTTCTGTCGAATTCTCGTTGTTCCGATTCAAAATATCACTTTTTTTATTTGCTGGTCCTTCAATCCCACTTCTGAAGTTGTAGTATACTTTTAACAATTTCAAACACACGGGATGATTCCGTTAGATTTCGTTTTTATTGTCTTTAAACGTTCTACCACCACCATGTTCGATTCTTGAATGACAGATTCTTCTTCTTGTTCTTCTTCTTTTGTTTAAAGTTAGTTTACAATCGTCAAAATGGAGGTTCCTAAAGCTACGTTTACATGTTATATTTGTGTTAGGCTAGGTTTACACTAAAATTTATACTATAGAACTGAAATTGAAGAGGCATAATATAAATATTATTAGATTTTGATGCCAGGATGGGATTTCCATTAACAACTTTTGCTGAAATTTCATTTCGTATTATAATTTTTTGGGTCTTCAAATAACTGTAATCGTTTTAAGACATAACATTCTATGCTCGGATTTAATTTCCTGAAAAGGATTATTTTTCGGGAAATGTCGTCATTTACTTTACACAATATAATAACTCTTAAAGAACTACTTATAGCTGACATGAAGCGAGTTATCATATTTTGAATTTCAAAAATTTCGTTTCTTGGCATGAAAGTTTTCGCAAGTAACTTGAGAGTTAAGTTAATAGCTGCTTTGCGGAGGTCGCTTATTATTTCCGCAATTCCTCTTGTTACATCGACGTTATCTATTTGATTCAAACTGACTGGCTTAGAAGGACTACTGAGATTGGATTCCTCGTTTTTATTTGGATCAATAGACCAGTGGCGTGGCGTGATAATTCAACTAGGGGAAGCAATTGGTATTAAAAATTTACTATTATTATGCTTTCCACAAATTTACTGCGTATTAATTGAACCCCTCTCGTTAGCTACTTTTAACATTTCTAATATAAAAGCACCCAGGAATCACGAACGGGGACGTGAGAGTAGGTATACTGTATTTTATCAGCATTTTAATTCCCATGCTACCAATATATAATAATTTACTTTTAAATAAATAATTGTAAAAATTATATGTTGGTAGACTTATCAAAAAAGCAAAGCTGTAACTATAAGTATATAAATAAAGCATATTCGAATTATTAGAACTACTATAACAATAACAACAATAGCAAAAAAAATGCAAAATAAATATCCATACACTCATAAAGAAAGTAATCATGTTCAGCGAATCAAAATTTGAATAATAAAAACAATAACAATACAATAAAAATTAAAAATAATTCAACTATTTACTATTTAAAAAATCACAGTTAGTGAGTAAAATAAAATAATAATAATTGGGCAATAAATATATTACAAGTCAAAATAAATAATAAGATCCGTACATACTATTATTTGTAATTTAATTCTATTCGTCTTTCTTTTTTTGCGAATTCATCTATAATATCTGTATAAAAACTTTGCTCACACAAACATGATTTAAGGAAAACCTTTTCAATTGACATTATTGCCAAGTCGCTAAGCCGTTGTTCGCCTGTACAATTTCTAAGATACGTTTTAATCCTTTTTAAGCAAGAAAAACTGCGCTCTGCGGACGCACTGGTTACTGGTAATGTTAAAACTAAACATATTAATTTATAAAATTGTGTGAAGCTATCTTTTAATTTGTTATTAATGAAATAGTTAAAAATACCTTGAAAAGATTTTCCCTGCAAATCAGAATCAGAATAAAGCACAATGAGTTCAGTCTTTAATGAAATATGGTCAAATATATCAGCATAAGTTTTAGTTAAATTTAGTAAAAGATTGTCCGGAAATGTTTTCAAATATTGGTTAAATTTAGAAGAATCTAATAGGTTTAAAAATGTGAAACTTGCTAAGGATGAAAATCTTGAATTTATTTCTGCGGTAATATTATCTATAATTTCGACATAAATACGTGTAAAGAATAGTTCAACATTTTCATTACTGTCAACAAGGCACCTGGCTTTTTTCCGGCGTTGTGGAGTTTCGCAAATAGATGTGGTTTGGGTCCAAATTTCCGTGAAACTATTTCTTAACGATTGAAGTTGATTTTCAAAATCTGTAATTTTTTGAATGCAGTACATTATATCAGTTTGTTTACTTTGAAATATATCGAAAAGTACGTCGGTTTGTGGAAATTTTTTAGAAAAAACATTGAGCAGGAAAACAAACTGAAAATCTGTAAGTAAAACAAGAAGTCCCCTTGCGCTATTAACGGTCTCGCCATCCCACTTTCCACTCTCATTTTCAATGATATATTCAAAGAATTCTTTTAATTGATCTAAATTATCAAAAATGGTTAAAACTAATCGACCATTAAAAGTCCAACGTGTTGGAGCTAATTTTGGAAGCCTTTTTTTGAGGAATAAATCTAGTGCAACTGTTCTCTTTGTTGAATGATTAAAAAATGTTGAAAAACAAGTAATAGATTGAAAAAAAATTCGACATTCGCGTATTTTATCGCATGATTTAGATAAAACTAAATTTAACCGATTAGCGAAGCAATGAATATATATTGCGTTTTTATACACATCCTTTACACGTGTTTGTAATCCAGTTATTTTACCAGACATTACCGAAGCCCCGTCATAGCTTTGACAAATAAGTTTGTTACCGCAATTGAATTTTTGAACAACATCTAAAACATGGTCAAATAAACGCGACGCAGTCTGATCATCAGAAATATCTGTAAAAGTTATGAAAGTTTCTTTAACCTCACCGGAAGGAGTAATGTAACGAAAGGTTGTTGAGAGTTGAGAACGACATGAAACATCGGTTGTTTCATCTAATATTATTGCTATAAATTTAGTTTGCTGAATTTCATTATAAATCTGTTTTAATAAAATTTTAGAAATGCTACTAATGAGATCGTTTTGAATATAATTTGATATTCCGGAAAAAACAGTCGCTTGCTCCAATTGAGCTCGCAAGTCCGGATTATATTTAGCTAAAAGATTTAAAAGTTCAACGTAATTTCCCCTATTGCAAGAATTCACATTTTCATTGTGACCACGAAATGCCTGTTCTTGACATCCTAAATGGCACACAACGTCAATTAGCATTTTTAGTATATCTCGATTTTTCGAAACTTTCTCATTGTGCAATATTATTATGTTGGCTACTTAATAATTCTTCAATTCTAGGACCGGAACCGAACTTGGAAAGAAGAAGTACTGACTTTAAATGATCAACGCTTTTCGTACCATGCCTGTCCACAGCTTTATGTAAATTATTTAAGTCACAAAACCCGGTAGTTCGCCAAACATTTGAATCATTTGAAAATAACAAGCATGGCCAACAAAATAATTTTTGCTTGGTCTTACAACCGGTAATCCATTCCGTATCTTCATAAATCTTAGCAGTAAAATGCCTAGTACATCTTTTTGTTTTAGAAACAATTTCCAAAATCGGTTTCGGTCGACCCTTTTCGATGTCTTTTTTTTCTGCGAAAGATCGAGATCCAAAAGACAATCGAAAAAGATCATCAACAACACAATATTGATCCATGCTACTTTAAAAACAAATCAAAACACTATAAGCAATTATAAGCACCTAGACCGATTAAAAAACCCCTTCACCTTTTCACCAACAAAAAGCACACAAATCGCACTACACTAAAGCACTACACTAGAGCAAATGAGTTTTAAATTTAACGGCTCATTCAATTCCTTGTGACGTCAATGACTTGAGGCAGTATTACCATCTCCCACTTATTTTTTCTTGGAATTTTCCATTAAATGGTTTTCGATTAGATATAAGTTATTGAAATATGCATAAATATCCCTATAATTGAGTTCGTCTCTTACTAATACTCGTATACACTAATAATTCTAAGCGAAATCACTTCTTCTCGAATTTACCAATAATAATTTTTAACCATGAAGCCATTATATTTCAAATCGAAACTTTTTCCACAATTCAATTCCTATCCTACTCTGGTAACCCTTGTGAAACTCATGTAGCACATCACATACGCATTGCAACACAGCAAATATTTTCAGTCCACAAGAAAATACGAACAAAGAGGAAATGGGAAGAAAAGTTCCCCAGCGTCCATGCGCCAGCAGCTCCGCTGGAGGCAAGAATTTCCTCTACTACATGTGAGGGGAACTTGGAAGCAAATTCCTGAGTGCTTCCAACCTACCGTGTACGTGAATTTTTTTTTATCGCGACACAGTAGGTTTACTGGGGAAAAAAATAAACGCTCATAGATGCAAATTTTGATATGCTTCCATGTGTCTTCTTCTTGGTGTGGTGTGGTGGTTTTCGCGGTGTTACCAATTCGGCTGTGTAAGATATTCGCGATTAGTTTCTTTGGAACTTTTATTTACATAGACTGTGCCGAAGAGTTTTTTTCGCGACTTTTTTGCGCGATTCAGAAAAAATTATTTAGAAAATTTTCCACCAATCGCCAAATATAAGGGAAGCAATGCTTCCCTTGCTTCCATGGACGCCACGCCACTGCAATAGACATAGATGTATTATTAATGGAAGAAGTTGTATCATAATTACTAGTTCCTGAAGATTTATGTACATTTTGCAAATGTGTACGAAAGCTTTTATAACTTGAAAACAATTGATTGCAATAATCACCTTGTTTACATTTTAATATATTTCCTTGTGAAATCAAATATCGTGTTTTAAATGACGAATAAGTACAATACTTCTGTGTTTAGGTATTTCTTGAGACATTTAAAGCAAATATAGGAGTTCATTTCTGATATTTTATTATGTTATCGTATGCAGTTGAAGTAAGAAGTTATGTAACACAACACGGTGTTGTAAAATAAAATATTAATTATTATTCATTGCATTTAAAAGAGAAGTTATATTTGGAGATTTTAAGTCATACTCAGTTGTTATGTTTTAAAAGTATTTCTGAATGAATACCCAGGAAGGTTGGCAACATGTCGGATATTGAAGTGAAAATACTTGAAATATTTTAAAACATATATCAAGGCTTTCTATAAATGAATCGAATTTATACAACGTTTTATCCAAAAATACATAAAATAATTCAACATGAGTATCATCAGGTCCTACTACTATTAGAAATGGTTGTATTGTATGCCCCGCATTAAAAGATTTGTTTACCAGTTCGTTTATTCTTTCATGGTAGTTGTTTAGTGACACAAGGCGTAACACGAAACTTTCTTGCGCATCAGCAATAGTAACTTTTCTTTTGTTGTGGCCGTATTTGTCTTTAAAGCGAGCATCACAAGGAAGCACAGAACTTAGAAGTTTGGCCAAGATGAAATCTTCGGAATCTGTAATACGAGTATTGTTAATCATAACACAGTAAAAGAAGTCATTACCAAAGCTTTTCAAAAATTGATTTACCTTTCTGCATTCGAGTTTTAGTCAATGCATACAATTTCTTGCAGTTTTCATTGCGAATGCTTGTTTCATAATAATCTTTGATCTTTATCTTGAAATTTTCCCACTTGCTGAAGAGCAAATGTTCAGTTCCAGGGTATAATCTTTCGAAGTCAATGTTAATCTGAAAGAAACAATGCATAAGTACCACAAGTGTAAATTTTGTATTTAAAAAAGGTTAAACAAATGAAACACTTACCAATTCAGGTGCCCTACTGTCGGTTAATTTTGGCCAAGACTTAAAAAACTCGATGTTGCTTAGAGTTTTCAGTTCCTGTTGACGCAATAAATAAGTTTTTTCCCATTTATCTAGGACTGTGCTCCAGTCGGAGGACTCACGGCTTAAATATGTTTTTGAACCTATGGCGATGGATTCGTCAAATTCCTGGGTACTCGTAGAAGGGACAACTTCTGCTTGTTCTTCTGCTTGGTCTTCTAGACAGCTTTGTTCTGTTTTTTTCGCTTGATGCGAGAGTTCGAGTATCTCGAATACAATTTCCCACGAGGATTATGTTTTCCTTGCCGTGGCATGTAGTAGTACTCCTAAAATAAACGATTAGGAGATTGTAAATAGCATTAGTGAAAGCTTGAAATATTAGCTAGCCGTCTCCAGTTAAAACACTAAATAAAAAAACTTTTTTTTTTTGTTAAATTGATTTCTAGGATTCCCGATTTCTCACATTCGCATAAACAACGATATCAACAATTACAAACGGAAATTTCAATCTCAAAATATTAGTAGTAAAGCATACTAAAAATTGACAAATTACTTACTAGCACATCTCTTTCACTAGGGAAAACGGAAACAATTTCTTCCAAAATAACTGGATAGTCACCGGGTTTAATTTGTGTTCCCGAGCAATTAAATTCCTCCACAATAATTTGTATAATTTTATCACGTTGGAAGTTTTCGAGCCGTTTGGTATTTGAATACTGATTTAAAATGCTTTTACCAATCGAGGATCGACTTAAAATGGTTGATAAGTTCTGTTAAATAATTAAAAACAAATAAGTCAACAGTGTCTCAGGTCAGCAAGTGGTCAAATTACACCATTCACAAATGATCACTGTCACTATAAATAAATATCAAAACTTTACTCACGAGTTTAGGGGAAAGTTCACTCACACTGGATGCTGGCGTGGTCTGACGAGAATTAGATGATGATGACTGTTGCCAATCGTAAACTTTTGACTTTACCGATATGGTTTCGTCATCGATTCCAAACTGAAAATCCAACGTTAGACAGAAATTTCAAAGAAAACTTGTATTATGGTTACCTTTTTTTTTCTCCATAGGAAAAGTTTTTCCCGGAACTCGGCACGTAGGCCAACATCTTCAATACTTTCCTTAATGTCATCCTTATTCAGATATTGAAGTGATCGAAATGTTATTTTCTTCTCTGAAACACACACAATTTACACATGTCCAAGTAAACGGAATATTTTATATTTACCTTTAAAAATATTTAACAAACAAAACAAATTAAACTCCCGTAATACCTCGATTAACTTCGCGTCATCATCCTCAACTTCTTCGAAAAGTTCCGGAATATAGAAGCTCAAAACTTGCGCAGAGACCGAATTTTCTTGGCTATCCATGCTGGCATTTTCACTTGACAATGAATTCATGGTTCTGCTGACGCGCAGGTTACACATAAATTCAAATACCAACAACATTAAACTAAACTCATACCAGTTTGAAACAACATTTATATTTTAAAAATAAACATGTTTCAAATTCGATTTGCAAGGCAAGCATTTTATTTCAAATCATTATTTGGTATTGTATCGGTAAACCAATTTGAAACAAACAGTGGCATACTCAATTTAAATAACTGGGACTTTGACTTTGAAATTTTGTGCATACAATTTTAAATCAAAAGCTATTTCCTTTTGATTTAATGTGTTACCTTAACAAATCGCAAATCTAAAAGTTTTCGTGTTATATTTTACAGTGATATTCATTTGAAACAAATTAATTTGAACAATGTTCCCTCTTCTTTAATTTTAATACGACCGTATTAAAATTTACGATGCGATTTTTCTCTCAGTGTAGAAAGATACCAGGAGTAGTCTTTTATTGTCCGAGGTTCTGCAGACTATAGCTGTTGCCGAGCAATGGTTGAAGACAGGCATTGCATAAGGTTCAAACTCGATGTTGTTTTTGACTAGTAACGCAGTCCCCGCGTTACTATCATTTCGGACCATGTTGTAATTTTGAAATCTTACAACATGTCACTCGTTGAGCTTGGATTCGCAAATGAAGAAGAAATCCGAACCAATGTTGTTGACTAGAAGTTGAGCGCATGCTCTTTGGGCATGCGCGATAAGAGACGACGCATTAAAGGCAGTAAGCTTTACTTGCATATACCTAATATAAATTGTATGATTGCAAACTGCTTCTCCTCCGAAGTGAATGTCTTTTGTGTGTCGCAAAGGAATTTATTAACTAATTCCATTTGTGAGTCCGCTGGAAAGATGCTTTTGTTGGCAGCTTGGGAGTATGATACAGTTGGGTTGCGTAGACTGTTACTGACTGCTTGGACTTTGGCTTGAGTCCTGCCTTTATTTTGTTGAGCTCTTTCCTTAGCGGCCTTGAGCTTTTTAATTAATGAACAACCCCTATAGTTGGCTGGATGGCCTTCTTGGCCGCAATTCCAGCATTGAGGTTTCTCTGTTTTAGCTTTAGGGCACTGTCCTCTGATGTGGTCTTTTAGACATTTCACACATCGAGGGTTTATAGTACAATTAATTGCTACATGCCCAAAGTTTTGGCAATTGAAGCATCATTGTACCTGTTCTTTATTTTGTATCTTTTCCCAGTTGATGTTCTGGTAGAAAAGGTGCCTGATTTTTTGACTTCTTTCAAGTCTTGTTCAGGCTCGAAAGTGGCCACGAAGAGCCCAGAAGTTGATTTTGTCGGCGCTGAGGGACTTTCCCTCTTAGCCAACTTATCTTTCCTTGATAGGAAATTTCCTGTCGAACAGATTTTCATTTGAGGGTAGTCCGACTTTATCTCATCTAAGAGAACTGACGGTTCACCGTAAGTGTGTAATCCGGTAATTAGTAAGGACTTGGACCTCAAACTGAGTGGGGTGGTTGTTGTAGCCGAGAGTTCCGAGTCTTTTAACAGCTCAAAAACGGTCTTATGGTCTTCTGCGCTTTCGCAGAAAATAAGACACTTGTTTTGCGCCTTGTTTCTTATTTGGACTTTAAGGTTCCTCAAGTCAGAAATCAGTCTGGGGATATCAATATCGTACCCTTGGATTGGATCGGGGGAATTCTCTCTTTCTTTTTCGGAATTGGTTGGAAATTTTGATTATTTGGCGGACTCGAAATACCACTTACCTTTTTGGCTTCGACTGATTACCTCTGCTGTTTCCTTTGCGGCAACACGTAGTTCGACCGATGGAAGGTCGTATTACCCTCACTGCTCACGATAGGCTCTACCTCACGCACGTCACAGTCCTCTTTCAAGAGATACTCGCCCAGTAGCTGGAATTGATTCTCCGAAATTGATATCGATGGATTCGATGTCCTGCTCGATGTCGTCGCTCGTTGATTCCGGGCTCTCGAATTCGGGGTTATCCAATTATCGTCGTTGCTGATTGTCCTTTTCTCGGGGTTTTCCGGCAATGGTCCGCTTCGCTCGATCACCATTTCATAGAATTCCTTCATTTCTCGCAGCTGCTGCGCGTGGTCCTGTTGTTGTTTTGCTAATTGCTCCCTGAGAGCTCGTATCTCGTCCATCAGTTTCGACATGTCCGATACCTGCTGGGTTTTTCCTTCTTTTGAAGGGGCGATACACCTCTTCCTCTTCGATTCCTGCGATGCCGATTCCGCGAAGGCCTCCTCGACCATCCTCAATTCACGGGAAAACCCGTCTTCCATCACCATCGTCCTTGCGTGCGCCTAATACACGCTAGGCAGCCACACACAGGATACAACTCGCACCTTTTTTCTTCCTTCGTTCCTCGCTAATGCTCGTAATCGTTAGCCGCTCACACACGCACACACGTCCGCTCTGTTCAACTGTTCGTTACGAACTCTCTCTTCTATTCAAATTTTCAAATTCAAAATATTTTATTTTACATAAATTTGAATGACAATTCTTATTATTATTATTATTATTACTTTGACTTATGAACTATACATATCTTTGACTTATGTTAATATACATATATGTATATATAAATATTACAATTTTCATACATCTCTGCTTAAATTTTAAGCTAATTGCGGCTTGCATCCGACCGCGTCTTGCATTTTTATTTATATCTCTTATAGACTACTTATACTAATTAAGACTATTTAATCTAACATAATTTATAATAAATGAAACTGAACTGAAACGGAGGAAGAAGAAAAACTGAAAAGAAAGAAAAGAAAACTAAAACCTGAAACGAAAAAAAAACTAAGAGAAAAACAAACGAATTACACAAGTGAGATCCTGTGCCACAGCCAATCCCTAATACCTCATGTGGGTTGCTCTTCCGGTATACGAATACAGACCCTCAAAGAAGGCCTGGTTGGCATCATTGTAACGATGGTGGTAGGTTGAGGTGACCCTCTACCGAGGACGGAGGTCGGGGTGTGGTCGTTCAGACCGTGCGTAACACCTAAGTGTGGAAACCTCCTCAGCTGTGACCTGAGATGACGCGCGCTTGATAGCTAGCTCGGCTATCGGTAGTGTGGGGTGGGTTTCTTGTTTTCTGTGGTCACAACAGCCTCTTCATCGTTGCAAAAACAAATAAGGCGCATCGGCACGAGTGCCGAAACAAAACGGGATGTCCCTAAAATAAACACACAAAAATTTATATGGCCGACGATGCCCCAAACCGCCCTGCAACTAGCACGGGAGCCCCCTGATGGCGATGGAGCTCCGCGCTCCCTCCCCGTCCTTGTGCTAGGCTGCGCAATTGGCCTAGCCCCCTTAGCGAAACGATGAGCTACTCGGAGCTAACCGAGGAGAGAGGAAAAGAGGAGGGCCCTCGGGATCCAGGAAGCAAAACGCATACGTTTAGATACAATGCATAATTAATCTTTTATTCTTATATGTTTCATATCTATGGCTATCCGGAGCTTCACCTATTGTACAAATTTGAAATACTGCTGAAACCATACAATATTACGTGAAATTGAATAAAAAAATTAAATGATAATATATATGTAAGTAACAACCAATCCGTTGTGATTTTCGTATCAATTCTTCTAACTAGCGTTCAGATTGGGAGTACGATTAAATCTTATTCCTAAGCGTATTCATACAATACATAGCCTAATATGTTTAATGTGCATATATAGTATAATGCAGTTATCCAAATAAATGCCTTTCAAAAAAAAAAAAAAAAAAAAACTTATAGCACAAAATGTTTTCATTCGATTTTCGTTTCAGTCTTAGCATTTGCTTTTGTTTTGGTTTCTTCTTTTCATGGAAAAGCCCGGATTTATAAGTTGCGGCACCTTCAAAGCTAAATTTTAGGTATGCGCGGAACAAAGTTTACTTTTCCAGCTAATTTTAAGGTATCCGCGGAACACAAGTTGCATTTCCGCGAAACAAACGTTGCTTTTCTAACTTAATTCTAGGTATCCGCGGAATAAAAGTTCCTTTTCCAACTTAATTTTAGGTATCCGCGAAACAAAAGTAAAATTTTCACCACATTTGCAGGTATCCGCGAAACAACAGTTACTATTTCAGCTACTTTTTAGGTATTCGCGGAACAAAAGTTACAATTCCAGCTAATTCTTAGGTATTCACGGAACAAAAGTTGCTTTCACAGCCAATTTTTTGGGGTTTCGCAAAACACGCGCCCTCGCATATCGATATTCCCAATCCGTGGAGTAACAAGCTGTCGCTGTCTCATGCGAGTGGGAATGCCTCGCGGACGAATGCACCGTCAGACGTTTGGGCGCCGCACATAAAACTGCTGGGGCCTTGCCGTCGTTAACAGATCCGAAGATCTCCAAAATTCGTGCCTGTTTCGCTTCCTCGGTCGGTGGCGACTCCGACCGGCAATTGCAGCCGTTGTGGTGGCGCGCTCGTTGCCGAGATGACGCCACAAAAATGTTACCTCGCTCGTCGATGCAATATTGGTGTCGGTGAGGTCGAGCCAATGCTGCCCCGCCCCGCCCGCCGACTTGCCAGGACCACTTGCCAGGACCACTTGCGTGTTATGGGGGTGAGGGGGGGGGCAATCGGGTGGCACTCCTGGTCGAATTACCGGGCCCGCGGGTGGTGGTGCTCGGCCCGATAATCCGGGTTGCCTTCGGTTCGTAGTTTCCTATTTGCTTTTTCGTGATCCTATTGCTGTCCCGGCCAACAGCCACGCGGCCCACTTTGGAGGTTATCCCAATTTTTGGTTGACCGTCCCTCTCGCCGGAGTGGACGTCGTTGCTGTTGGCCGAGAGAACAAGAAAAATCTTGAAGAATCGCGTCCAGGTTCCCTGCCGTTAGAAAGAAGGAATTGATATTCCTAAGAATAGCTGTTCCGGTCGGCTTACCTGTCGTTGTCCGGCCACACCGCTAAATCCTCCCTACCCCGACGAATGGTGGTGAAAAAATGGCACCGTCTGTCAAAATTCAATCATTCAAGTTCCAGGCTGGAACTTGTAAGATTGGATTCCAATTAGACTGTCTCTTCCGTGTTCCAGGCTGGAACTTGGAAGATTGAATTTCAATCAGCTGTCATCTTCTGCCGTGGTTTCGGTTACTCCACCACATGAGTCGCTCGGGTGAACTTAAGGGGGTATTGTAGTTGACTGGGTCGGATTGTGACATAAAGTTGCGAGTGTGCCGGACGAAAATTTTCGCCCAATGCACTTGCAACTGAATGCAACCTCCGACGCAGCCAACTGCGATTCTTAAGGCGCACGTTACATCATTTAAAATAGCTGGAGGCTGAATGAAGGTTCCGATATGCTGAGTATCCACCTCGCACATCTCTCTTATACTGGCATTATTATGCTCTTTTGCTTTCGCAAAGAACCGCTTGGTGATTTGGAGTATATGCTGACTGAGGGAAGTCATCTTGGTGATGGTGTACAGCCGACTATTATTGACGTATCTTTTCCTCCTCCAGTCAAAGTAGTTGCCCATGCAGCATCGGAGTATCTTGCGTTCGAATATTTCAGCCTGCTTCATGGCAGTTTTAGTGCATGTTAACCACGTTGGTGCTCCATAAGTCAGGATGGGCTTATTTAAAGTCTTGTAGAGGATGACTTTCACTCTGCTGGAGAGACCCACTGCTCGTTTTAGAAGGCTGCGGATGCCGCTATAAGCAATCATTGCTCTTTTAATGGTAAGTTTAACGTGGGGGTTAAACTTAAGGTTCTGGTGAAAATTAATACCCAAGTGTTTCAAACTGGGAGAAGGGGACACGCTTGCGTTGCCGATTTTGATTTTAAACTTAGAGAACCACTTGATTGCATTGGAGAACGCGTAATTCCCACTTCTTGCGAAAACTGTCACTTGAGTTTTGTCTCCGTTCACTCTGATACCCCATTTTTTTAAGTAGGCAGATAAACCAACAAGATACTCGTTGATCTCCCTAGCTGCTGTCTTAGTGTCACCATACACTGTCGAACTCGAGCACGAACCTGGTACAAATTTCCTCTGACATACACTTCACATAGGTGTGAAGAAAACCGGTCCACTTGTACTAGGTTCGTGCTCGAGTTCGACAGTGTATGGTGACACTTAGGTTTCATTCTTGATGCGTAGATGGGCGTGTCATCCGCATATTGAATGATCTTGATTGGTGAAGGGTCCCGGGGGACCGGTATATCTGCGGTGAAGATGTTATAGAAGATCGGAGCTGAAACAGGACCCTGTGGAACGCCAAAGATGATCTCATGCTGTTCTGATGAAGCGTTGCTGACACTTACGAAGTACTTCCAGTTCTGGAAAAAGCTAATCGCTATTTTTACCAAACTGGGGGAAAGTCTAGATTTATCAGCTTGCGTATAAGCCCTTTCGTCCAAACAGAGTCGGAAGCTTTCTCTAGATCGAGAGCGCATACGACCGTGGGATAGTTTCTTTCGTTCAATGGTTTTACTATCTGGTGGAGTAGATAAGATGCAGTATGCTCTGTGCTCTGTAGGGCCCTGAATCCAAATTGGTGATCTGGAATGATCTCATTGCTATCGGAAAAGTTCCGAATTTTTGAGACCCAGACCTTTTCAAAGAGTTTGCCAAGATTTGGAAGTAGGGACACCGGTCGGTAATTACTCTGGTCTTGTGAGTCGCCTTTCTTGTGGATCGGTATGATCTTCGCAACCTTCCAATAATCCGGAAAATAGCCAATGTTGAAAGAATTGTTGAATATTATCATATTAATATAATATTCAACACTCTGGCTGGGAATTTCCGGATCATGAAGTTTGAGATACCATCCACTCCACATGACTTCTTGTTCTTTAGCCTGGAGATGATGCATCGTAGCTGAGCTAGTAGTAGAAATTCAGTTGGATCAGCTGGGTTATTAGCTTTGTTAATATCCGAGAACGTCGTGATAGACGAGGGGTTTGCTGTTGAGAAACTGCTGATGTTATTCTCCACTGATGTTATAAGTGCCCTTGGAGTGCCACTATTTTTGCTGTTTAATTGTTGCCTGAAACCCTCCGCAAACAATTGAGCTTTTTCTAGGTGATCATAGACAAGCACCCCATTTGATCTAAGTGGATTGTCTTTTCTGCTGAGTTGTCCAGATATAATCTTCACTTGCCGGAAAGCTTCGGGTCCAGGGCGGATATCATTTAGTCTTTCGACTAGCTGCTTGGTGCGAAAATTCTCAACCATTTCTCGAATCAACGTGCTTAAGCAGTTGATTTGTGACAGTAATGACTTATAAGCCAAGGAGGTTCGGTTTTCGTGAGAGTGATTATTTTCCGCCAAAGCTGTCTAGTTTTAAGATGCTTAATGATGTCAGGTGGTAGCGCGCTGACTCTATACTTCCCGAGTTCAGATCGATGGGAATGTTTCTCGGAGACTTCCTCAATTTTTGAGTTAAGCTCAACTATGACCTCGTCTATCTCCGGCTTAGATAGGTTTCTATTCGCTGGGACTTGCATGGTTCTTACTGAGCTGTTTAGATCAGCCGAGAATGCGTCCCAATCTGTTCTCGAGAAGCTTCTGACCAGAACCGGAAGTGCCTCGGAAAGCTGACTATTCACATTTAGATGCAGGTCCAATCTTACCGCGAAGTGGTCTGACATTCCCGTAGTTGTTTTGCAAGGAGGAGGTCAACAGATCTTTCAGATCCTGTAATATTAGGAAGAAGTCCAGGATAAAAGAGCTGGCAGGTCTTGTCGGTGACATAGGAGAAATGGTGACGATAGAATTCAACGGAGAATCATTCAACCATTCCTGGAGATATTTGCCATTCGTATTGGTGACACCATCACCCCACTCTGGGTGTCTGGCGTTGAAGTCACTCCCAACAATGACATTATCAAAGAGTTGTAGGACTTCCAGCAGCTTTTCAAGGTCTGCCTTGAACTGAGTGGAATTTGGGTAACCCCGGATGTAAAAGGAAACTTTCAAAATCCTTTTATTATCCGAAGTTTTGCAAAGAACTGCTGAATGCGGCGGAACGGAATTGAACAGTTCTTTGCCAGGTGCCCAAAATTTTGGCATTGATAGCACTGAACTTGCTCTACTTTTTTAATCTTTTCCATCTTATGTGTTGATAGAACAGGTACTTGATTCTCTTGACTTCCCTTAAATCTTGCTCAGGATCGAAGGTGGCTATGAAGAGCCCTGAAGTGGAATTGACTTGTGACGAGGGATTACTTTTTTTGTGCAATTTGTCACTTCTCGATAGGAAATTACCTACCGAGCGGATCTTGATCTCCGGATGATCGTTTTTGATTTCTTCAAAAAGGATCTCAGGCGTGCATTCGTTGTGTAGCCGCAGATAAGTAGGGCCTTGCTTCTCAGGCTGGAAGGCGAATTTGTAGAGGCTGCCATCTTCCATTCGGTCAATAGCCCAAAGACTTGTTGATGGTCAGCAGCGTTCTCACAAAAAATTAGGCACTTATCAGTCCCTCTATTTTTAATGGACACTTTGATGCTTCTTGCACGAAGCTGGTTGATTAATTTGGGGATGTTGATTCCATACCCATTGATGGGTGGAATTATTTCCCTCTTGGTAGTTGGGGCAGAAATAGGGGCAGGGTTGGCTGAAACGCTAGGACTCACCTGTACCGATTTCGCTTCCACTGCTTTCCTCGGCTTCTTCTTCTTCGGCTTCCTCTGGACCAGGTTGAAAAAATTCAGCGTTGAATTCTCGTCTTCCTCTTCAGCACCAGTATGGTCCGTCATGTTTCCCCCGTTTTCGTCCAGCATTTCCAGCGCAGCGAACCTGTTGCTCGGCATCTTCGACGTGCTCGCCCCGGCGATATGTGCCCTCGACTCGACATTTCCGGTCCTCGATTCGAGCGTATTCGTCCCAGCGATATGCGCCCTCGACTCGACCTTTCGTGTCCTCGATTCGACATTTCCCGTCCTTGTGATCCTATGCCCCTGGCTCGGGGGTGACCATGACTTCGAACCAGTCTGGTTCGACTCGACTACACTCAGTTCGTTTTGCTGCGCCGTTGTCACCGTGCCCGTGAATTTTCGGAGATCCTCAAGTTGTAGCTCAAGTCGCCAATTGATCTGCTTGAGCTCGTTCATTTCCTCTCTCAGCTTCTCGTTTTCGCTTTTCAGCAGACTCACGCTGCTCGAGTCTGCCATATCTTCCGTCTCGGGTCCGACGGTCCACTTGCTTTTCCGGAGTCCGTACCGAACGTCCGCTTCCATGCGTAGCTCGTTTGCTCCGCTCGTCGACATATCTCCCGCCACGTTTGCCCGATTTCCAGGCAGCCTCACGCCGGAAAATATGCGACCTCCTCGTCCGCTCCTTGTTCGACACTCTTCCTCTTCACTCCGCAGCTGGTCAGAATATGTCCTGTTCCGAGGACAGACACGACTTGATAGTTGTTCTATCTGTGGAGTGGAGTGGAGTGTCGGGCGGGGCTTCTACTCTTTGTGGTTTGCTTTCCTCTTTGCAAATTACTCTTTGTGAAGTGCCCAACGACTCCAGATAGATACTATCGCTGTCGCTACGGCTGTACTGCACAGCAGACGATGTGATAACGACGAACTCGGCGGTTGTCACCACATGACTCTGCCCGAAAAGACCCGAGGCACATCGCTATTCGTTGAATTTGCTGCGATCGCTTGTCAGGTGAAATGACGCACCCGAGTCAATGAACCATGTGTCACTCGATTCGTTGCTTCCCGTTGCTGCCATAGCATGCTGTGCGAATGCCTCAGCTTGTTTCGCGCTGCGCTTCTGTCCTTTGCCTTTGGAGCACTGGAAACTTTTATGTCCTTGTTCGCCGCGTGAATAACATCGAATGTCGGTATCCGAACTCTTTTTCTTCCTGTTGCTCCTTTTTGGCTTCGTTGACTGTGATGCCTTGAATGCAGTCCCCGCATTGCTTTCGCCATTAAGCAATTCCTTTGCCTGAGCCGCATCTATCAAGTGTCGTTTTAGGATTTCCGATGTCAGCCGAGTGTCGTCGCCACTAGCGACGCTGCTGCCATCAAGTCCGCCGACGAAAGACTCATAGTTGGGTGACAATCCATAGATGATTAGTCCGCAAACCACTTCATCGCTGATATTGAATCCAGCTTCTTGGAAGCGACACATTGCCGTCGTGTGTTCCCGAATGAAGTTCTCCATTGACTCGCAATTTGCCAATTTCAGCGTCGCCAATTCGCCCATGATACGAGCCTTGTGCAACCAATTGTTATTTCGGTATAATGTTGCACACTTCACCCATAACGATGCTGCTGTCAAGTGACCACCGATTTCATCGTGCAACTATGGACCGATAATCATCATCAAACGCGCCTTTGCTTGTTTGGATCTCCTAGCGTGATCTGCTGCTGCCGCTGAATCACTTGCGGCTGCCTGTGCAGCTGCCGTTGCTGCTGCTATCGACGCTGCTTGTGCTGCTATCGACGCTGCTTGTGCGTTGACATCTGCCGGATGTGCCGCTGCATACTCTGCCGCAGCCGCCGCATCGATTGCCGCTTGGGTTGCAGTACCTTCCTTTGGAGTCTCTTCGTCCAAGTAGGCATCCGAATCGTGCCACTCCAACATTATTCGCGCCCTACGACACAACGTGATAAAATTGTCCGAGCCATTTAACATTACTACTTTAATGTCGCTGGCAATTCTCTCACTAAAATTCATTTATGAGTATTTACTTCGTGATCCGAAATAATTTCTGTTCGTTTTAAAGTGTCTACGACCGCGGCCGCACTTCAAGCACGTACGTAACAGTTAATCTTCTAATTTCCACTGCCGACTCGCGCTTACGTTTTTTCGCGCGATTCAAACACAATAACTTCTATTATTTTCGCAAAAATAATAAAACCGCAAAATTCAGTAATGTTACGACTCGAATTCACTTTGGTTAACACTTGTGGGTTAAACTGGGCCCATAACCTGATATTAGAAATGTGTCTGAGTAAAAAATGAGTAAAATAAGACGCGTAAGTTCATCACAACAAAAAGTGGACTTCTTTATTGTCAGTGTTAAACTGTACTTCTTAGAGAAGTAAAGAAGGCCGACGCCATTTATTTACAAATAATTTTATAATACGTCTTAAGACTAACTTATTTCTAACGGAAATTATATACATACGGTTTTGCCAGACGGGCCTACCATAATACAGGAATTAACTACTTATATATTAGATTCTAAATTTACAAACAAATTAACAAACAGTTGTATGTACATTAGTTGAAATTCCATTTGGCCTATGGCGATACTGTAGTTGTCCTCGGTGGGATGGGATTTTTGGAAGTGATGAGCTGAGGCACGAGGACCTCTCCTGCGGTGGAGATCAACTTAAGATTGATGGGTGATGACGATAGTGTGATTTGCTTGATCCGCGAGATATGCAGTTAGAAAGACTGCTAGGTCGGCGTTATCACGACAAGTGAGAATTGGGAGCGGCCCCTTCCGGATTGTGTGCTTTCCTCACTTCGAGATTCAGGTGTTCGCATCCTCGTTGATGATCCTTCTCGCAGAGTTTCGCGGCGAAATTGGTGAAGTTCAGAATGTCGGCTGCCTTGTATAAGTCTGAGTTACGGAAGAATTTTCCGTTTGGTCGCTTGAACATACTCGTGCAGTGCCTCAGTATCTTACGCTCGAACACTGATACCTCTTTAATATTCGACTGCGCGGCGCTCCTCCAGATCGGGAAGCCATAGGCGATGATGGGGCGGATGAGCTGACGATACGTGAGCACTTTCACCTTCGTTGATAGTGGAGATCCGGACCTGATGATGGAAAGAAGCATGTGGAAGGCATTTTTAGACTTTTGAAGTACGTAGTCAAAGTGAGGTTCTAAAATCAGAAATTGGTCAAATATAATTCCAAGATACTTAGCTTGTTTGCTTATTCCGATGAGATGGCCGCACATGTTGATTCGGATTTCCTTCAGCGCCTTCAGGTGCGGTGCGGAGTAGTGATGTCCCATCTTGCGAAAGTAGATCAGTTCGCTCTTAAGTGGGTTGATTCGCATTCCCCACTTCGAGTAGTATTGTGTGAGTTCGTCAACAAATCTCTGTAACTTGATTGCCAGCATACGAGGATTGTGTTCGGAGCACCCAGCCAGCAAGTCGTTTGCGTAAAGGTTTACTTTGATCGGTGAATTCCCCTGATTTCGTGCACCAGGCACATATGTCTGAAGTAAACAGGTTGAACAGAGAGGGACCAAGAATTGATCCTTGCGGGACTGACACCAGAGTCAATGTTAAAGAATCTGGAGGAGACACCGTTAACTGAGACGGTAGCACTACGGCCTCTCAAGAAACTCGCCAAGATAGTGAGGGAGGATGGAAAACCCCAATTCGTCAACTTGTGAATCAGACCGCTGATCCAAACGGAGTCAAAGGCTTTTTCAATGTCAATCAGACAAGCACCCAGGAACTTGCCATCGTTCTGACTGCTTGAGATGTCGGAGACAAATGTACGAGTATGAAGAGCGTCGATGGTCGAATGCCCTTTTTTAAAGCCGAATTGTCGAACTGGGATGAGGCCAAGCTCCTCCGAAACGGAGTTCAATCTTTTTAATATGGCTCTCTCAAATAGTTTCCCGATGTTAGATAATAACGAGATTGGTCTTGTCTTCAAGATATTATTATCTCCAGGGGATTTGCAAATTGGCAATTTTATTGCTTTCTTCCAAAGTGTGGGGAAGTATCCAATATTTTAATAAATTTCCATTCTAATTTAATAATCTGCTAGGGTTCGCATTCGATGGATTGATTAGTCACTTGCGTTGAGTAAGTAAAGTGATGCAGAGAAGCCCAGTTCCGGGATGTAAGCTTCTGTGATGCATAATAGCCAAAAAAATATTCAGCAAGAGAATGGCAGCCTCTTGATCATGTAATTTGATACCCTATCAATGCCCGCAGACTTCTTGGAGCGAATCTGCGTTGCCATGGCCATTATTTCGTAAGGGTTAACGAAAACCTCATTGTGGGTAGTCGAATTTTCTGCAAGTTCTGAGGCAGAGAAGACGGACAATTGCGAGTTCTCTTCAGCAAGATCAAAGTTGGAAACGCTATTGCTGACTAATGAGCCAAAGGAGGCGTCGAGACTGAACTTTTCGCCAGTGAAGATTCCTGAAAAGTGGTCCGCTGCCGCGTTTGCCATAGCCTCGTTGTCCGGAAGTGCATTCCCGTTTAAGGAAAAGATGTTAATGTAGCCCTTCCTTCTTGTGATTCTATTGATTTCCGAGAACATTTCAGCCCCCGGAACAAGAGAACACAGGCGATTTTGGAACGTACGGTACATGTGGGCTCGTGTTTTGATCATTATCAAGAAATTCACCGCCTTGAGGGTGGAACTAGTTCGGCGGTACTTTGCATTTGACGAGTTAAGATGTCTGCTATAGATTCGAGAGCCGCCTTCTGAGTACCCTGCGTTTCGAATGCAAATCAATGACGGCGTAGTTCCGGTTAGTTTTAGGAATTGCTATTCCATCAACAGCAGATTGCAGTGCGATGTTGAGATGTGAAAGTGTTTCATCAATCTCGACAACGGAGAGGTTTCTGTTATTGGCAATTGCGATGTGCCCCAACTTATCATCTACCACGTTGGTAAACTGTTCCCAGTCAACAGTGCTATACGGAATGTAAAGTTTAGGCTCTGCGCGTAGAAACTCAAGCGAATTGTTCCGTCGGAGACACAGTTCAACCAGCATGTGGTCGGATTCGGCCCCCGCTACCGTGCATAGATGGGAGCCGCTTTGAAAGGTGTTTATCAGGCTGGGAGAAGCCAAGAAAAAGTCAATTATACTTCCCGAGCGACGGTAAGTTGGTTCAGACCATGAGATCAGTACTTCCCTGAGTGATCCAATTGTGCAAGCTGTTGCCGTAATTGTTTGACGTGGAGTCGCCCCACGAAGGGTGGCAGGCATTGAAGTCTCCACCCAGAATTACATGGTCAAAAGATGAGACTACAGTCTAAATTGTTTTGATGTCCTCTAGGAAGTCATTAGTAGGACAAGCGTCATGCGAATATATGCCTATGAATGCCAAGGTTTCCGCATTCAGCCCGGCCGAGATGCAGATGGCCTCGGTTACCTTAAGCACAGGAAGAAGGACCCTTTGGTGTTTGATCCTGTCTTTGATAAGAAGAGCTGTGCCGATTTTCCTAACTGGGGAATTGGCTTTATCATCTCGGATAATAAAGTAATTATCCATAGAGAGATTATGTTTGCTCTGCAGCTGTGTTTCCGAAAGGAAGAGAATGTCGGGCTTCCCCGACAAAAGATATTCTTGAATAGAGTTCCGCTTGTAGACACGGACACAAGAAAGGGTATTCAAGATTGCAAATTTAACAATCCCCATTGGAGTTGCATAGCTCGAAAACAAAACCGAGATAAGCTGCTTTTTTCTCCGTAGACGAGCTAAGGGAATTAAAGACTACTCAATTGCCCTAACCCCTTGTGGGGCATAGCGCGTCAACTGTTCCATGTGGCCCAGTTGACATTTCGTTAGCATAATCTAGTTTCGGAGAATGCAGTTGCCAGCATACACCTCCTGCACATCCATGGCCACGAACGTCGTCGTGGACGGGATTCGAACCCGAAACGCCGATAGTCAAACATGAGACTCATGCCTCAACATATTGCGTTACCGGTCGCTCAAAGGGAATTAAGCCGGGAAATGAACTCCTCAACTTTCTTTATCAAGGAGAAGAGATCACAACCGAAGAGATCGTTGCCTTCTTGGTACATTACCGATTGGGGTCCAAGAGATGATGGCTGACTATTTGGTGGTCCGCTGGCCTTGACTTGATTCGCAGGCTTAGCCTTTTGAATAAGAGGGGTGACTTTTCAGCGGTTGTTGGCAACAACATTCGAGAAGGACATCCCGCTTTTGACTTTGTTGGCCAGGGCATCTGCTATGAGTTGCCGTCTCTCATTCTTAGCCTTCGCTGCGGCTTTCTTCCTAGCTTCCGTTTCTACGGAGGTGGGGCATCCTCTATTGGCTGGATCGCCGGTCGTTTTGCAGTTGACGCAGTAGACAGCGGGTTTTTCTAACTGCAAGCCACAGTCTGCAGTAGAGTGAAGTTTGTCGGATTTAACGCACCTAGTATCTAGCGCGTAATTAATTGATACATGCCTATAGCGTTGGCAGTTATAACACTGCGTAATTTCTTGTTTTTTTGAGTCGCTCCCACTTGATTCTATGGCCTAAGAGTAGGGTGTGCTTTTGCGCATCTTGAAGATTTGTCCCCGGTAACAGTTTGACTAGAAACATTCCCAGTTTCCAAAAACCATCTAATATTCCCAGTTTCCTATTGTCCTTTTTCGACATGGCGGTCGTGCTTCATCTGAGTCAGTGACTCACCCAGGAGAGGCTTCAGAGCCTCAAAAACATCTTCCTCGTGGAGACGTCAACATCCGTGAGGAGAATCGAAATTGATTTGGCGCTAGGGGGAGTGAAAGTGTAGCACGCTACTTTCGCCATTTTCAAGTATTTGAAAAGTGTGGAATGGTCCTCTACTGTATTTGGGAAGAGGGAGCATTTCTTTCTATTGATAATTTTGATCTCATACTTGGTGAAGATGATGTCCCTTGAGAGACATGCTTCTTTAAGTTTTGCCATGAAAGGCTCTACCTCAAGATCGAAGCAGGTGATCGGAGGGGCTCTATCTGTCCTCTTAACCTCCTGAGTGCCAGAACTTTTTTTTCTCTTGAAAATGCAAATTTTCTATACTTATGTGATGTATGTGTTCTAAAAATGTTGGGAAAATTAAAAAAAAAATTCTGTCATTGAAAATATGAGTTTTGTTGATGTCATATATGTATGACATCAGTCGCCTGTTTGAGTGAATTTCTTGTTTTTATATAAGTCGTGCAAGTGATATTTATTGAAAAAAATTATTGGAAATAAACATTGTAATAACAAAATAATATTTATTAGAAATTAAAAGCAGTATTCAGGTTGCAATAACAACAAAATACAAGTTTTTTTCTCATATATATACATTTAATTAACTGAAACAAATCTGAAAATTAACTTATATCACACGTAAAATATGCAAATGAATATAAACTTCAAATAAGAATGAAATATCAAACAAAACAATTCAAATGTGAGATTATAACATCGTTATTATGATATGTATGTACTATATATTTTATTGACGATGAAACTTAAGATGACAATTTCGTTTTTTTGTACTGCATAAAAAAATGTTGCACTTGGTACAGAACGCGTTTGTAGTGCTAGAGCAGCCCGGATACCTGCATCGCTGCTGCTTGTCAGCATAATCGACAAGATGTTCAGCTTTGTGATGACGAGCTGCTTTCGATGGAATCGGTGCAATGTTGACCTTCCTCTTTTTGTGCTGGTTGGCTAGTTCTCCCACTTCGTCACAGCTTTCAGAATCGGATTGCAAATAATTATTCGAAATCAATTTTTCACCCAACTCTAATTTGAAACTCCTCAACTGAGGGATTTTCGATGAGAGGACTCCGTTTTCGTTTTGCTATTTTCTGAATTGTAACCACGAATTTGTTACACTCAGGTCAAGCATGTGGGAGAAGAATCGTATAGTCCATTTTCTGGTTCGCGATCTTGAAGGGCAGACTGCTAACATACGATCCGCCAAGTCCACTCCTCCCATGTTGTGGTTATACTCCTTGATAACTTCGGGACGGTTCACCATTTCGTAGCATTTTTTATTTTTTGACCATCTTTTGCATGTGTCTGAATTTGTGTTAGATAAATTTGTAGACAAAAACGAAACTATTTTATTATCCAGCCAGCATGTGACCGACATAATTCCGTCCCCACGAGTCTTCACTTCCCAAGATCCTCTCTGCAACTTTCGAAATCGTCGTTCAGGAGTGAAGGAACAATTTTTGGGAATCCTGTTCTTCGAAATTGTACCTGTAGTGTGATATTTTTTTTCTAGTAATGTATCAGCTAGATGCACTGTTGTAAAATAGCGATCAAAAAATAAGTGGTGTCCAGGTTCAAGAGTTTCACAAAGAGTAAGGACAGCGGATTCGCCTAGCGTATATCCTTGATCGACATATTTTGCAGCCGTTGTCCGCCCTTGATATACAACCATATCCAAAACAATTCCGCTAGGAGATGCCAACACAAACACCTTTATACCAACTGGGTTGGGTTTCCCAGGACAGTATTGACGAATGCCGCATTTTCCAGTGAATGGGATAATCATTTCGTCAGTGCTCAAGTTTTGAGGTCGTTCTTGGGAACGGCAACCTGCTAAGACAGCGTCGAATATTGGCGCAACTTTCCAAATTTTATTTTGTCTTGACTGCTCGTCAACATCATCGTCAAAAACTACCTTCAGGGAAGTCCTTATTACAAAAAATCTGTTCCTAGCCATGGCTTTCTTGATGATGTCTATGCCGTATTTGCGCGACCAGAACAATTCTATTTTCAGAAGTTCTATGCAGCTCATGACCATTTAGATACCAATAAAAATCTTTAACTCCTTTAGAGATAATCCAAGGCTTCTTCCTTTTTTTAAAACATATGTTCTATTCGTGGCGTCTACGATTTTCTCCAAAAAAGATTCGGATATATATTGCCTGAAGAAATCTTCCGGTATCCAAGAGTTACAATCTATTGTTTGATAACTTGGCTCAAATGGTATCTCAATAGGTTCGAAATTGCCATTCTATCCATCAATGGAGCAACTGGCTGCAGTGACCTGTCGTCCTCTTTGCCTTCTTGCCCTAGTTGGCGGTCGTCCACGATTTCCACGAGATTTATGGCTACTACGAGCACCCCGTCTGTTCGAAGAAAGAATAGAAGAAGACAAAGAGTCCACATTGGATGATTCATCGTCATCAGTGGAAGTATCGGAACAGCTTGTTGTATCACTTTCTTCTTCAGGCAGAGCAGTAAACGAAGGATGCGCTTCATCGTCTGATAAATCAATGTCAGATCCATCTAACAGATTCACAATTTCTTCTGGTCGAAGACCTGAAATTTAAATAAATATTGGCTTATAACGGAATCTATCATTCGAAAAGACGCACTACACTCAGAACCAGTGTAATATCTGCATGACATCATAATAATTTACGGAACTAGACTCAGAACCAGTGTAATACCTATATTACATTGAAATATTATTGACTCGTGCAACTAAGTGAATAACTAACGGAAAGAAATAACGGCATGGTTTCAAACACTGGACCTTAGAAATGATGGCTTACCAAGAAAATCGCGGAGAGTGGAAAGGATTGATTAAATATTTAGGGATTACTAACCTCGTTCCATGCGTTGAGCCATGATCTTCTGGATCTCACTGACAAAAACAACTGACTGGCAAAAAATACCGCACAACTTCCAACTTTTTAACTTCGTCTAGTATTGCCAACGCTACAACTGAACGGAGTCCGAAATAAACACATTGTAAAAATTCAAGAGTAAGGCGCCAGAATTTTTTGAATTCGATGTCATATATATATGACGCGGGAACCCAGGAGGTTAAAGGACTCTGATTTCCCTGAAGCTTGAATACCGGCAGTTTTAGTATTCTTGAAATTCACTAGCCTAGCAGGGCGAGTGTTAGGCGGAAGTTTTCCCTTGTTTGACTCGCAGTGGTTTTGAAGGACCACGGAGAGTTTCTGGGATGCAAAACCTGGGGCTCTTCTTGGCAAAGGAGGGGTCACAGAAGGCGACGAACCATTGCGCTTGTTGAGCCTCTTACGCTTCTTGCCAACGACTGTGATGAATTCACCGTCCTTAGAATGGGGATTTTCAGGCCTGCTCTCTTGGCGCCCCGATACATAATTCAGTTTGCTGGCACTTTTATCATATAATTTAGATGATATACCTGTACACATGATCTCGCAGATGTCGCAATCCGATGATGAGAGATAATTTGTCGTCGAACCGCCGTCCGCGTCAGATTTCTCCGCCACATCCAACGAATCTAAAAACGATGATGAGGATTCGTAGGCAGGCTCGGCATCTTCCGGGAAATCCAAGCTCAGTTGAAGTTTGCAGGTCTTCAACGCCTCGACGATCACCTCTTCTCGCACGTCTTTGTTATGCTGTGTTTTGCTAGACAGCGGCTGGGCGATTTGCGTCTGCGGCTCGAGAGCAATTGATTCATCATTCAATGTCGAGGTTTTGTATGAAAATAGTACTATGTAGTATGTTGGGCAGGTTGTCTATGCAATCAAGGATTTTTATATGTACGTGAGGAGAATGGATGGAAAGAGACGAATGTACTGTAGAGGTAGAGTCCTTCGGTGGCAGCAAGGACATTCGAGAAAGGATATTTTTTTGCAGTGAAGCGATATATGGGGAATATGGGTGTCATATGAACCGGGATGAAGAGGTGAATGTCCAGGAGTAGTGTAGATGGAATTCCGCATCCTTCGGTGGCGACAAGGATATTCGAAAAAGGATACTTTTGGCAGTGAAGAGAAATACGGTCAATATGGGTGTCATATGAATCGGGGTGGACACCCGAATATCCAGGAGTAGTACGGATGGCATTTCGAGTCCTTCGGTGGCGACAAGGACATTCAAGAAAGTCAAGTGAAATATGGGCAATATGGGTGTCATATGAATTGTGGTGAAGAGGCGAATGCCTAGGGGTACTATGGGTGGCATTCCGGATCCTTCGGTGGTGACAAGGATATTCGAAAAAGGATATTTTTGGCAGTGAAGCGAAATACGGTCAATATGGGTGTCATATGAATCGGGGTGAACACCCGAATATCCGGAAGTAGTGCGGATGTCATTTCGAGTCCTTTGGAGTGAAAAGGACATTCACGAAAGTCGAATGAAAAATGGGCAATATGGGTGTCATATGAACCGGGCTGAGGAGGCGAATGCCTAGGAGTACTATGGACGGCATTTTGAGTCCTTCGGTGCCGATAAGGATATTCGAAAAAGGATACTTTTGGCAGTGAAGCGAAATACGGTCAATATGGGTGTCATATGAATCGGGGTGAACACCCGAATATCCAGAAGTAGTGCAGATGGCATTTCGAGTCCTTTGGAGCGAAAAGGACATTCACGAAAGTTGAATGAAAAATGGACAATATGCGTGTCATATGAACCGGTGTGAAGAGGCGAATGTCCGGGAACACTATAAATGGCACTTAGAGTCTTTCGGTGGCGACAAGGACATTCGAAACAGGATATTTTTGCTGGTAAGGCGAAATATGGGCAATATGAGTGTCGTATGAAACGGTGTGAAAAGACGAATGTCCAGGAGTAGTGTAGATGGCATTTCAACTCCTTCGGTGGCGAAAAGGACATTCACGAAAGTCAAGTGGAAAATTGGCAAAATGGGTGTCATATGAACCGGGGTGAAGAGGCGTAGATGTAGATAACATTTCGAGTCCTTCGTCTACTTGCACAGCATTTACTCAAAAATGGTGGTGCGGACCAGAACAACGCTCGTTCTATCAACCAGGCTAAATGCGCATACGGCATGCTCTCCAAAATCTAGCAAAGGAGTTATCTCAGCACCAAGACCAAGCTGGGTCTGTTTCGCTCCCTGGTAATTTCTGCGTTTGCGTATGGTAGCGATACATGGAAAGTTCCAGTAAGAGTTACCAGAAAGCTGCATGTATTCGTCAACTCATGTCTTCGTCGAATTATAAGAATTTTCTGGCCTGAAACAATGTCAAATGAAGAGCTAAGTCGGCGTACGGGGCAGATGCCAATCGACGAATTGATATGCAGGCGAAAATAGCAGTGGGTAGGTCACACATGTCGGAAGAATGATAAATGCACTGCTTTGCACGTCATGAAATAGAACCCCGTTTCCAACCAAGGCTGACCAAGAAGGGGTCCTAGAATCACTTGGCCACGATCTGTAGTAAAGGAGTGTAGCGCGCTGGGTAAGTCTGTTGTAAGCTGCACCCTATTCCCCAGAACAGAGTACGATGGCGCGCAGAAGTGCAGCTTTCTGGTAACTCCTACGGAAATTTTCCAAGTACTGCACCCATACAAAACTACAGACAGTACCCGAGAGCGAAAAAATATCAGCTTGATGTTGATGCTGAGACAACTGCTCTGCCAGATTTTCGATAGCATGCCGTATGCGCATTTAGCCTGGTTGATAGAACGGGCGTTGTCCTGGTCCGCACCACAATTTTCGAGGAAATGCTGCGCAAGTAGACGAAGGACTCGAAATGCCATCTACATCTACGCCTCTTCACCTCGATTCATATGACACCCATATTACCTATTATATATTTTGCATTACTTGCAAAAAGTCTTTTTCGGATATCCTTGTCGCCCCCGAAGGATCCGGAATGCCATCTATAGTACTCCTGGATATTCGCCTCTTCGCACCGGTCCATATGACACCCATATTGCCTATATTTCGCTTTACTGCCAAAAACATCCTTTTCCGAATGTCCTTGTCGCCACCGAAGGATCCGGAATGTCATCTCAGTACTCCTGGACACTCGCCTCTTCAACCCGGTTCATATGACACCCATATTGCCCATTTTTCACTCGACTTTCGTGAATGTCCTTTTCGCTCCAAAGGACTCGAAATGCCATCTGCACTACTTCCGGATATTCGGGTGTTCACCCCGATTCATATGACACCCATATTGACCGTATTTCGCTTCACTGCCAAAAATATCCTTTTTCGAATATCCTTGTCACCACCGAAGGATCCGGAATGCCATCCATAGTACTCCTAGGCATTCGCCTCTTCACCCCGGTTTATATGACACCCATATTGCCCATATTTCAATTGACTTTCTTGAATGTCCTTTTCGCCACTGAAGGACTCGAAATGCCATCCGCACTACTCCTGGATATTCGGGTGTCCACCCCGATTCATATGACACCCATATTGACCGTATTTCGCTTCACTGCCAAAAGTATCCTTTTTCGAATATCCTTGTCACCACCGAAGGATCCGGAATGCCACCCATAGTACCCCTAGGCATTCGCCTCTTCACCACAATTCATATGACACCCATATTGCCCATATTTCACTTGACTTTCTTGAATGTCCTTTTCGCCACCGAAGGACTCGAAATGCCATCCGTACTACTCCTGGATATTCGGGTGTCCACCCCGATTCATATGACACCCATATTGACCGTATTTCGCTTCACTGCCAAAAGTATCCTTTTTCGAATATCCTTGTCGCCACCGAAGGATCCGGAATTCCATCTACACTACTCCTGGACATTCACCTCTTCATCCCGGTTCATATGACACCCATATTCCCCATATATCGCTTCACTGCAAAAAAATATCCTTTCTCGAATGTCCTTGCTGCCACCGAAGGACTCTACCTCTACAGTACATTCGTCTCTTTCCATCCATTCTCCTCACGTACATATAAAAATCCTTGATTGCATAGACAACCTGCCCAACATACTACATAGTACTATTTTCATACAAAACCTCGACATTGAATGATGAATCAATTGCTCTCGAGCCGCAGACGCAAATCGCCCAGCCGCTGTCTAGCAAAACACAGCATTATACTTCTTGCATAATCGCCCGAGCTTCTTTTTCATGCGTTTCGCGAAAAACGCTTTCTCGCGCTCAAAATCCTCGCGGTTACACATGATTACACTTTCACACAGACACGGTGGTCTTTTCCACTTCCGAGAATAACGAAGATCGTCTCTATCGATTCGTAGGCACGAAATTTACTTTACACTTTTAAACATAAGGGGGTTTTCCGTCCAGTGGACGCACTCAGATGAACACACGACAGATCGTCAGTAATGCACAGCGGCAGCGCACGACCGATCTCTACCGCGTCTCGAACTGAACTCAAACTGTACTTCTTACAACTACCCATTTTTCATGATTTATCTTTTCGGCTTGCAACCGGCCGTTCTGCTTGTCATTTTTATTTTATCTTATAAACTAACTTAGCGCCCACTTAACGATAATAACACTTATTTGGTCTACAACTTAATAATGAGACTTTTTTTAGAGATGGCAACACCGATAAACCAATGGTAGTCCATCTTTGACATACATACCATTTGAAGTTTGTATTCATAAGCTGTCAATGTCAGTATAAACATTTCGTGTTGATTGTTGACAACGTATTTTACCGGACCATGGAAAGTTTCGAAAATTCACGAAAAAAACAACATTTGCGGGAAGTTTTACTTGGACATTATTTTGCTAAGAAGACTGCAGCTCAGAGTCATAAATTGCTCGTGGAAGTTTACGGTGACGATGCTTTTTCGCGTGCACAGTGTTTTCGGTGGTTTCATCGGTTCAAAAATGATAATTTCGACATTACCGACGAAGAGCGACCTGGCCAGCCAAAAAAGTTTGAAGACGAAGAATTGACGAAATTACTCGAAGAAGATTCGTGCCAAACTCAAAAAGAGTTGGCAATTTCGTTGGAAGTGACTCAGCAAGCCATATCGAAGCGGTTAAAATCACTGGGAATGATCCAAAAGCAAGGCCACTGGGTCCGTACGAGTTGAAGCCAAGAGATGTTGAGAGGCGCTTTTGCATGTGCGAACAACTGCTTCAAAGGCAAAGACGGAAGGGTTTTTTGCATCGTATTGTGACCGGCGATGAAAAGTGGATTCATTATGATAACCCAAAGCGAAAGAAATCATGGGGACCGCCCGGGCACCAATCAACATCGACCGCGAAGCCAAATATTCATGGTTCCAAGCTTATGCTCTGCATTTGGTGGGACCAGATCGGTGTTCTTTATTATGAGCTGCTAAAACCGAATGAAACCATTGACGGGCAGCGCTATCGACTGCAATTGATGCGTTTGAGTCGAGCATTGCGTGAAAAACGGCAACAATTTGCTGAAAGGCACGACAAAATAATTCTTCAGCATGACAATGCTCGCCCTCATGTTGCGCAAGTCGTGAAAACGTACCTGGAAACAACCAAATGGGAAGTGCTACCCCACCCGCCGTATAGCCCTGACATTGCTCCATCCGATTATTATTTGTTCGCTTCGATGACTCATGCGTTGGCTGATCAGCACTTCACTTCATATGAGGATACTAAGAACTGGCTCGATTCATGGATAGCCTCGAAACCCCAAGATTTTTTTCGCGACGGAATTCGTAGACTTCCCGAAAGATGGGAGAAAGTTATCGCTGCTGATGGCCAATATTTTGAATAATTTAGTTATATGAATAAATCTATGAACAAATGCCCAAAATTCCAAAAAAAGTCTCATTATTAAGTTGTAGACCAAATATAAATAAATAAACAAATTGAAAAGGAAAAGAACGAAACTGTAAAGAGAAGAAAGTAAAAACTGAAAAGAAAAGAAAAGAGAAACCTAAAAGAAAAGAAAAGAAAAAAAAAGCAGTATGTACAAGTTGGCCCCGACATAACACCCCATCATTATCCTCTCTTGTGTGTCGGAAGACCACTATATGAGTACATTCCGTTAAAGAAGGTACTGTGCCTTTCATTAATGATTAAAGCTGGTTGGATGTAACTTCCGATCGTATGAGAATCACCTTCACACATTTCCCTTATCCTAGCGTTATTATGTTCTCTAGCACTAACAAAGAACCGCTTAGTGATTTCAAGAATGTGCTGACTCAGAGGAGACATTTTAGTACGACTATACAGAACGCTGTTTTTAACATACTTTTTTCTCCACGGGTCGTAGAAATTACCCATACAGTGTCGGAGGATTTTTCTTTCCAACTTTTCGGCCAGGATCATAGCTGTTTTGGAACAAGATAACCATGATGGTGCTTCATATGTTATGATTGGTCTTAGTAGAGTTTTGTAAAGTATGACTTTGACTTTACTTGACAGGCCCACTGGTCGCTTCAAAAGACTGCTGATGCTTCTAAACGCGATCACTGCTTTTTTGACTGCATATCTAACATGGGGGTTAAATCTAAGAAGTTGATGAAAGAGAATACCCAGATATTTGAGCGTAGGCGAAGAAAAGATCTTTGATCGCCCAACCTTAATCTCAACTCTATTTGCCTTGTTGCGTATACCAGTTGAATACGTATACTTAATAGCATTTCTAAAAACAGTGACTTGAGTCTTGGCACCGTTAGTTTTTATGCCCCACCTTTTAAAATATGAGGAAAGTTTTTTCAGATATGCATTAATTTGCTTAGCAGCTGTTAAGGGACTCATTTTTGAAGCATAATTAGCGTATCATCCGCGTATTGCAATATTTTCACAGCGGACAGGGCCTGAGGAACAGGTATATCTGCTGTGAAAATATTATACAATATTGGCCCCGAAATAGAACCCTGTGGGACACCAGAAGTAGCTTCTGTCGAGTTTAGCCCCCGAATCAAAAGCTGCAATTGAGGCATGCGGAGAAAGTTGACGCTATCACTGGGCCTATTAGCGGGGTTTGACTCTGTGAAGGAAGTGATGTGTTGGACGTTTTGTTCTGTGAAACTTTGTACATTTGTGTTCACAGAGTGTCTCAATGAGGCAGGTATACCAAGATTTTTGCAGCTCAATTGGGCTTGGAAAGAGTCCGCCAATAGACGAGCCTTCTCCATACTATCATAAACCAGGGAACCATTCGCTTTTAGAGGGGTTTCCCTACGGTTTAGTTTTCCTGATAAAATTTTAATCTCGCGGAAAGTGTCAGAGCCAGGTCTAATATCGGCAAGCCTCTGGATTAGTTGCTTATTTCTAAATCCAGCTACTAATTCCAGGATCAGGTTACTCATGCAATTGATTTGCGAAAGTAGGGACTTATATTGGTAAGATGTTTTGTTACCATTAGCGTGATAGATCCTTTTCAGCATCTTTCGCCATTGTTGCCGCGTTTTCAGCTGTTTGACTATGTCAGGCGGGAGCGCACTTATCTTGAAATTCCCGAGTTTGGACAGGTGTGAATGACGGTCAGCTACTTCATCTACCCTCGTCGTTAATGAAGAAATAGCCTCGTCCACTTCAATTTGTGACAGGTGTTTGTCCGAATCAATTTGCATTGTTCTGATGTAATTGTTCAGATCAGCCGCAAATAGGGACCAGTCAGTTCTGGCAAAGCTTCTGACAAGTACAGGAAGGGCTTTTACAAGTTGTCCTTCTAGATTTTGCTTTAAGTCAAGCTTAACTGCAAAGTGGTCCGACATACTAGGTAGCGTGGTACAACTGAACGAAGTTACTAGTTCCTTTAATTCATCTGAAATAAGGAAGAAGTCTATAGTGGACGAGGAAGCGGGTCTCGTCGGAGAGTGTGGAGAAACAGTAGAGAAAAAGTTTAGTGGTGATTCCGATAGCCACTCTTGAAAGTATTTACCATTAGCGTTAGTTGTACTGTCACCCCAGTCCGGATGTCTTGCGTTGAAATCACCACCAATTAACACATAGTTAAATGATGGATGGAGGTCAAGCAATAGGTCTAGGTCTTTCTTAGGAGCTTCTTTTTTTGGGGGTTCCTTGTACATAGAAAGAAATTAACAGGATCCTCCTATTGTCCGGAGTTCTGCAGATGGCGGCAGTTGCTGAGCTGTGGGCAAACTCAGGTAGTGTGAAGGGCTCAAATTGGGTACTCTCCTTTATCAACAGTGCAGTTCCTGCATTCACATTGTTCCTTAGAGTTTTGTGATTGCGAAATTTGATTACGTGAGCATCCCTTAGTTTGGTTTCCGATACCATGAAAGAATGGAATCTATGAGATGTTCCCCTTTTCACCATTTCGGTGTAGGTTGGGCAACCTCTGTAGCTTGCTGGGTGATCCTTTTGGCCACAGTTGCAGCATTCAGGTTCCTCGTCCTGCGGCTTGTTGCACTGTCTTGGATCGTGCTTTCCGGTGCAACGCACGCAGCGATGTGGGATTGTGCAGTTTGCTGCGATATGCTTGAAGTTTTGGCAGTTGAAGCACTGCACTTGCTCCTTGTTCATGATCTTGGACCATCTAACCGATTGGTAGTAAAGGGATCGGATTTTGCGAACTTCCTGCAAATCTTGGTCAGGCGCAAAAGTGGCTATAAAAAGCCCGGAAGTTGATCTGGCCGGGGCTGAACAGGAACAACCTGTGCTGCAGTTTGTCCTTTCTCGTAAGGAAATTAGAGATGGAAACCAGTTTAATATGCGGGTAATCCGCCCGTATTTCATCTACTAGCACTCCTGGCTCACAGTAGGTGTGCAGACCGGATAGTAAAAGGGATTTTTTCCTTTCACTTGGTTGTGTTGTGGTTGATGCCACAATTTGCCCCTCTCGCAAAAAACCAAATACTGTCTGGTGGTCTTTTGCGCTTTCGGAAAAGATCAGACACTTTTCCGGGCCTTTATTTTTAATAGTAACTTTAATATTGTACTTTTTGCACGTAGGTCACTGATGAGTTTGGAAACGTCTACCCCATGCCCATGGATGGGCGGTATTCGTTCCTTTTTGCTTTTAGATTGGGCGGGATTGGCTGCTATGCCAGGGGCAAGATGAACACTACTTACTTGTTTTTTCACTTCTACTGGTGAACGCTGCTTCTTCTTTGGCTTCTTCGCAAAGTTGTAAAAGTCCACAGTTGAGGCTTCGTTTTCGGCCGGCTGCTGGTCCTGGGCTAAAATTTCTTCTCCCATCTCGCTTTCCAGGATTGCGAAACGATTTTCGGAAAGGCTCTCGCTGCTCGCTCTTACTTTTCTCATGTTGCCCGGCTTGTTTGCGTTTGGTGTGGTCGTTGTCAATCGCTGAGATTTCCTCTGGTTCGGCGTTGTCCATTCGTCGTCGTCGTCGCTCGATTTTTTCACGTATTCGGGTTCCGCACTTCGGTCGATAACCATCTCGTAAAACTGCCGCATCTGCTGCAGTTCACGCGCATGGTCCTCCTGCTGCTTCGCTAGTTGCTCCCTAAGAGCTCGAATTTCGTCCAATAGTCGTGACAATTCAGTCTGTTGTGCATACTCCTTGGTGGAAGAAGTAATGCACCTTTTCCGCTTCGAGTCTTTCGCCGCCGAGTCCAAGAAATGCTCATCGGCCATCCTCAGCTCTCGGGAAAACACGTCCTCCGTCGACATCGTCCCTATGTGTGCCTAACAATCGTCAGGTTACCACACACGTCCTTCTCTGCTGCTCGATAACACGGTCAATCACGGTCAATCGCACGGAACAGACACGTCCGTTCCGCTCAAAAGATCAAGTTGAACTCAACCTACAACTCTTACAACTAAACATGGCTATTTATATCTATATATATAGCTTTTGTATCTAAACCAGTGCTGCCGTTTGAAAAATTTTTTGGGTAGTAAATTTGATGAAAAAGCGGAGTATTTTTTAGATTAGGGGAGCAAAATTATCGAAACGATGAGCACCGCAAACATATAACATTATTGGGACCATGATGTTGTACTGATACCGCAAACAAACAACTTTACTTAAAGCCTGATACTATTTTATTATTATTTATTATTTTATTACTATTTATTATTTTCTAGAATAAGAAATTGGTAATTGGGAAAAGTCTCAGTAGACTTTTATATATCTTTGAAAGCTGAGGTTTTATTTCTGTGTTCTGTGTTTGTGGTTTCGTCTGGAGGTGGTGTTCAAGCCGTTGCGAATGCCGAGTGTTTTTTCTTTAGCCGGGAATCCATGTTGCGCTACTGTGAACAGATAAATTATTATTGCTGGGCCCGAAACATTATTTTTTCATTTAGCTTACCTTTAGGGTATAAGCGACAATCGTAGAATTCAATAGGCTTATTGTATTATTTATTATATTTATTATTTATTTATTTTATTATATTTTATTGGGGCGTAAAAACTGCTGCGAAAACTATTAATTTTTTATAAGCTGAGTGTATTATTTTTGCAATGCCTTTATTAGCGACGAGCATACGATTTTATAAGCGCAGCCGATGGGTTCCAGTCCGAAATTTCACTGCTTCCTAAAATTTCCTTTGCCTGCATTATTGCACATACTGTACTGTTGTGCAGCGAATTGCGTTTTTTATCTTTTGTAAGATTGAGTTGAGAAAATACACGCTCAGCAGTAGCACTACTATGAGGCAAACTTAGCAATGAACCGATAAAATGCTCCAACCTTGGATACATTTTTTCTAATAAACCATTTTTCAATGAAAAAACTTTTCCCCAAAATTCTTCAATTTTCAAATCGCGAGGTATGCTGACGTCGTGAATAATGTTTCGCCATTCCAAATCTAGGTCCTCAGCTTCGTCTACATGATTTGGAAACATTACCATTAGATCGGCTAAATTTTGGGATAGATTGCCAGGGTTTATGCCCTGCAGGGCTATTAAAACTTTGTCATTGAAATTTATACGAGCTGAAATTTGTTTGCACAGCTTTTCGTAATAGTTAATACAATTTAGTTTTATGTTATCTATTTCATCTGCTGAAAGTTCGTTTGTCTTTATGATAATTTCGGCTTTCGCACCGATATAAACATCTCTTAGATCTTTGTACGTTTGTCTGTTCATTGCAACTTCCTCCAGATTATCACCAATGAATTCTTCTTTGATAAAATTAGATAATATTGTTCTATAGTATGTTTTTGATAGTAGGTAATAGTACGTGTATACGTGGTGTCTCAGGCTGAAATTCCGTATTGACATGATTCGTCAATTTTAGCACATATGCTAAGAATAAGAAATAAATTTTATTAACATCATTTAATCCCAAATTTATTTGTATTGCCAAATCTTGATTGTTTTCAAAACTTTCAGTAAGAAAGAGATGTTGTAGTGGCGTTCATTGCTCCAAAATACGCGATACAGCCATTTTAAGGGATAACCATCTAGTGTTACATGTTTTTAAAATTTTATATATCGTTGTATCAAAATGTTCTTGGAAACTTCGGAGTTCCGCTTGACGCTTCGGACTATGCGAACAAAATAAATATATATTTCTTGCTAGTAGTTCGATTTCGTTAGGAAGCGCCTTGCTAGCTGCAGATGAACATAGGTGCAGTGAATGACATATACACCGTACAACATACAAATTTGGACAACTTTCTAGCAATAATGCTTTTACGCCACTCTTTGATCCCATCATAACCGAAGCATTGTCTGCTGCAAACCCCATTAGATTTTTGATAGGAACATTAATTCGTAAAATAGAAAAAAATCTTTAATTGTTTCGTAAATGCTTTTAGCATCACTTTGATTTAAGTCTAGCAATCCAAGGAATCTATCACGAACTTTTTTAATATTCCTGTCGAAGTAGCGTACTACTAGTGCCAAACACTTTGTTGTACTGACATCCGTCGTTGAAGTATACAACAATTCACATTCAGTACAAAATATAATTGAAACGTACTAGAATGTACTGATCTACTATATTGTAAACCTAGTTTTAGCCAGTAGCCAGTAAGACATCCGACAATAAAGACAGTGCAGTAGAAAACCAGTTTACGCATAATCAATAACATCCCCAGATCCCAAAGCAAGATATTACATGGCGCAGCCGGTAACTGGCCTACTCACAGAAAAAGTTATCAAAAAAATTCTCAGAGAATACGAGAAATTCGCACAAATAAATCACAAGGCAGATTGTAAAACGTGGTAGAGATTGTGCGTGAATAATTATTTTCAATATTAGTAGTGCACATTGTTTCTCAGAACCGTATCCGTATGTCCAGCACGTGATTGCCATTGAATTTAAATTATCGTGTGACTAGAAAATTGTAAGATTTTAGATGGCATAATATGCAATAATAAAAGTGCGAAAACAAACGCATGGGTGTTGTGAAAAAGGCAGAAGGAAAGCTACCAAAACCCAAAGGTAGGCCGCCGAAAAGTGTAAGATACATAACCAAGAGTGTCGCCATGGATTATGTGAGAAAAGTAGACCCGCTAAACTTACAAACAAGCAATTTGGCGGAAAGCTGGAGAGTATTTTGGCAAAATTTCAAAATATTCGCGACGGCAGCTGAAATTGACAAGAAACCCGAAAATGTTAGAATAGCGATATTTTTGAATGCAATCGGGCCAGAAGCTGTGGAAATTTTTAATTCTTTTAACCTTGATGAAAATCAAAAAGAAAAATTTGATTTAGTAACTAATTCGTTCGAAAATTTTTGCAAGCCAAAGAAGAATGAAGTGTATGAGAGTTATCTTTTCCATACTAGAAAGCAAGAAATAGGCGAACCATTTGATAATTTCCTAATGCACTTAAAGAAACTAGTACGCACGTGTGGATTTGGGGATCAGGAACAGAGGATGGTTAGAGATCGGATTGTTCTGGGAGCAGCCGATAAACGATTGCAGAAGAAACTCCTTGAGATTGAAAATTTGGACCTGAATAAAGCAGTGGATATAGCGAGAGCATCAGAGGCAGCAAGCGAGCAAATAAAGACACTTCAACAGGGAAGTTCATCAGTGGAGACAGTGAAAAGCATTCCAAACAAACAATCAGCGCAACAAAATACTAATAAACAATTTAATTCTAATTTTAGGAACAAAAACAATACGAATCATAGAGATAAAGCTCCAAACAACTCAAAATGTCAATACTGTATGCAGCAACACGAATATAGGAAATGTCCGGCTTTTGGTTTAACCTGTAGATGCTGTGGAAGAAAAAATCATTTTGCTATTGCCTGCAAATCAAAAACTAAACAGGTTAGTGAACTAAAAAATATGAATGACGATAATACCGCTCCGAACAAATTTGATAACGATTTCGCAATTAATGTAATTCAAAATAATGATATTGTTGAACATCGATCGTGGAGTGAGAATGTTAAAATTGAAAATAGGATTTTGAAGTTTAAATTAGATACGGGCGCTGATGTAAACGTGATATCCTACAAAATGTTTAAGTTATTTGAAAGTGTAAATTTAGAAAAGATTGATGCTAAAGTACAGGCTTACGGTGGGGCGAATTTAGAATGTGTTGGAAAAGCAAAGTTTAGATGCGTGGTTCGAAATGAAATTAGGAGACTAGAATTTTTAATTTTAAAAACTGGTAGTACCCCGATCTTAGGACTAAATTCATGCATTGAATTGAATTTAGTAAAAAGAATAGACACTATCTCACGTTGTCCTGACAAAATGGAATTTGTTAAACAAAATGGCGATGTGTTTGATGGTTTAGGTACATTTGTAAAAAAATTTAATATAAAACTCAAGGAGGGTGTTCAGCCTGTTGCGAAACCTGCTAGGAGAATACCACTTGCAATCAAAGAAACAGTAAAAACTGAATTGGCTAGATTAGAAACTGAAGGGATTATAGAAAAAAGTGATTGCCCTTCGGAGTGGATTTCAAACATTGTCATTGTAGAAAAACCGGGAAAAAAAATTCGTATCTGCCTAGACCCTAAAGAACTGAATGAGGCGTTAAAACCAATTAACCATCCTATTCCATCGTTCAATGAGATATCAGCAAAGCTTGCTAATAAATCTCACTTTTCAGTATTCGATTTGAAAGATGGTTACTTTCAGGTAGAATTGGATAAAGTCTCTAGTGAGTTGTGTACTTTTAGTACACCGTTCGGTTTATATAAGTATAAACGGTTGCCTTTTGGAATTAGGATTGCACCAGAAGTATTCCAGAAATACAATGAGAGGAACTTTAATGATATAGAAGGTGTCTCAGTATATATCGATGATATATTAATTGCGGCTGAAACTGAGAAACGCCATGATGAGATTTTGAAGGAAGTTATTGAAAGGGCAAGAAAATTAAACATTAAATTCAATAAAGATAAAGTTCAATATAAAGTGAATAAAGTGAAGTTTTTAGGGCATATATTGTCAAAAGAAGGTATATCGTGTGATCCAGGCAGAGTAAAGGCTATACAAGGTATCAAGCCCCCACAGAACAAAAAAGAATTGCAGCAATTACTAGGTATGATAAATTATGTTAGAAATTTTATTCCTCATTTATCCCAAATGTCAACTCCTTTACGAGAGCTGTTGCGTAAAGATGCATATTTTAAATGGGAACAAGTTCATACCTCTTGTTTAGATCAAATAAAAGATATCATTGTCAGTGCTCCAATTCTTAGCACATTTGACGAGAACAAACAGATTACCATACAGGCAGATGCATCTAAATATGGATTGGGAGCATGTATGCTTCAAGACGAAAAACCAGTATATTTTATTTCGAGAAGCCTTTCAGAGACTGAAACGCGCTACTCACAGATAGAAAAGGAGCTCTTGGCTATTGTTTTCGCGTGCCAAAAGTTTCACTATTATATCTATGGCAGGTCATTCAATGTGACAACTGACCATAAGCCACTATTAGGGATATTTAAGAAGGAATTATGTAAAATTCCAAATGCTCGTTTACAAAGAATGTTACTCAGATTAAGTAAATATAATCTACAAATAGGATTCAGCCCTGGTAAATACATGTACATAGCTGACTTATTGTCTAGGAATTTTATTCAGGAAGAAAGTATACCTGAAATTCCCGACTTAGATCAAATGATTCATTCAATAAATGTAAGTGAAACTAAAAAAGAAAAGTTCATCAATGAAACGGAAAAGGATGAAACTTTGAAACTTCTCAAAAATGTATTAGAAAATGGGTGGCCAATACAAAAGTCAAAATTAGATGATAAAATCAAATATTTTTGGAAAATGAGAAATTCTCTTACGCTTGAGGACAGCTTAATATTCTTGAATGAGAGAATAATAGTTCCTAATAAAATGAGACAGGAAATTTTAGAAATATTACATAAATCACATCAGGGTATAGAAAAAACTAAAAATAGAGCACGATCTTTAGTTTATTGGCCAGGAATAGATCAAGCTATAGAGAACATGATAGCTACATGTCAGATTTGCCAAAAATATCGCAACAATAATATTAAAGAGCCTTATATTGCACATGAGATACTAGACCTTCCATTTGACAAGATTGGATTAGATATATGTGAAATAGGAAAGGAGTGCTACTTAATTATAAATGATTATTTCTCTAAATACCTAGAGATTTTTCCGATTAGAAATAAATCTGCTTCTGAATTAATAAGAAAACTGAAAACTTTATTCGCTACTCATGGATTACCGACAACTATTATAGCAGATAATAACCCTTGCAATTCGTATGCATTTAAACAATTTTGTACCACTTACGATATTAAAATTGTAACAACTAGTCCAAATTACCCACAGTCCAACGGGCTAGCTGAAAGATCGGTACAGACCGCAAAGAACTTAATTAAAAAGGCTAAAGATTCGAAAGAAGAGCTTTGGTTATCTTTACTAGAATTTCGTAATACTCCAATAAAAGGAAGCGATAAGTCTCCAGCAGAAATGCTAATGGGTAGGAAACAACGAACACTATTACCAATGAAAACTGAAACTTTTAAAAAGGAAAAATATCATAATTTTCATAAGAAACTACTAAGGAACAACGCATGCAATGAGAATTACTACAACAAAAACACTAGATTAAGAAATAATTTCCAAAAAGGGGAGGAAATATGGGTGAGATGTGGAAAAACATGGCAGAAATGTGTAGTTAAGGATAAACATTCAACTCCAAGATCGTATGTCGTCGAACTAGAAGACGGTACTGTTTTAAGGCGGAATTCATACTTTTTACGTTCAACTAATAAACATAAAGTATAAAGCTTTGGCGGCATAATCTGCACTTGAACTAAAAGACGGATTGAATTGCAATTGAATTTATTTGATACTGACATTATATTTTAATAATTGGAAGTGATTGCTGCTACGATATAAGAGTTTTGGAAATTAATTTAATTTGAAATGTGTTTAATTAAAATCAAGTTAGAAAATGAGATTGAAGGATAAAGTGTGAAAAAGAATAAAATAATTATATTATATCATAAAAATAACAAAATTGCTAATGGATATTTGAAAATTTTTAATATTGTTTATAAGTATTAATCCAAAAGAGGGAGATGAAGTATACATCAATTCACATTCAGTACAAAATATAATTGAAACGTACTAGAATGTACTGATCTACTATATTGTAAACCTAGTTTTAGCCAGTAGCCAGTAAGACATCCGACAATAAAGACAGTGCAGTAGAAAACCAGTTTACGCATAATCAATAACATCCCCAGATCCCAAAGCAAGATATTACAGTCGTTTCATCGATAATGAGAGAAAAGGGCTGTTTTCGCAAAATTTCACCTAATTCCTTTAAATGTTCTTCTAGAAAAATTGTCGTAGTGGTTTCAGTAGCTTTTGTTCTGCCACAGTGCAACTCTCTCGCAATGCTCGAATCCTTCGCAATACATTTTATTAATTGGATTAGAGGCGAAATAATGGCAAATGCTAAGTTATGCCTTATTATGAACATAACTATTTTCAGCTCTGCAATTTTTACTGCGTTTTTCTTATTCGTCGGCTCATCTAGTTTCATACTTTCATCGATTTGAACTTGATTTCTTAACGTTTCCTCGCATCTTTTGTGGAAATTGGAATCTTTATGTCGTTCTAAATGCGATTTATTGTTTGATAATATCTTTTTGCAAACATTGCAGAAAGGTTTACCATCTTTCTCATCTACCCATTTAAAATTTTCTTTCCACGAATGTTTAAATTTTTGCATACTGCATGACTTGTCTTCATTTACGTTAACGCTCTTTTTTTTGAATACGGCTTTCGCAGCTATTTTCTGAAGATGGAACAATCGTACGTGAGGTGTCTCCACTGCTATCGTCGAGCGCTGTTTCGACAACACGCGGACGCTTTGTAACAAATCTTGAAAAAACATATTTCAACATAATGATATGGTTAAATCGAAATAGTGCACTCCAAGAGCCCTACAACCAAAGATAACAACGAAAAGCTAGCGACAAGGCACCGGTTTCGAAAAATGGATGATACAGAACTTCTTAGTATCACTCAAAAATTTAAAAACCGGATGTCTGTCCGTCCGTGGCTTCTCCAGCTTGAGAACGCGTTGAGCTACAAAGTTCAAATTTTGCACACCTCGATTTGAGCGAAAAAGTAAGATCGCGAACGGGCCAAATCGCTTCATCCCTTTTGCTCCCGCTCATACAAAATTACATATTTTTAGATATCTACAACTATCGAATTATCTTAGAAATCATGCAAGCTATAATTGGAAACTTTATATCTATAATGTTTATCATAAATGCAATTCTCCAGAAAAAAACATTTCTCAATTCCACCTCTCCTACCCGCTCCCAAATAAACTGCAGATTTTCATAAAACACTTTAAGCTAATTCTCTCAATACGCAGCACTTTTATGCAACTCAAATTTTGTTAAAATTATGAAATTATTAATATTATCAAGATCACAAAAAAACTAATCGATTAACTTTGCTCCTTCTACCCCCTCCCATACAAAATGATTCATTTTTAAAAACGTTCAATAATCAAATTTTCTCCAAAACTATAAAAGCTAATCAATTGAAATGTACAATAGTATATAATATTTTTATTATAAATGCAATCTACAACACAACATTTTTCATTGATTAAATGATTTAGTGCAATCGTGCTGTTTCTATGGGAGGTGGTAGGAAAAGTAGGACCCATCCAATGGTTTTTTCAAAAATACCTATGAACATGATAAGATTGAAGTTTGTCAAATTACAGCCTTGTAATATAATATGCTTTTCAGGAAAATCGGTATTTCGAAAAGTTGTGAAATTGTGTCACGTTGTATGGTAGAAGGGGTGGATGATTCCGCAGGGAGGAGTCTATCAGGGATGGTGGCGGGCCCGCACAAAGAAACACTAACTGTGTGCCAGCTGAATATTCATCACAGCAAAGCGGCATCAGCGATGATGACGAGATGCTTTGATGAAGAGAAACTGGACATAGCTTTGATACAGGAACCCTGGATTTTACAAAACAAAATTAGGGGTTTGTCACAACAAACCGCAAATCTGTACCATGCACAGGTGGACGGTAAAATAAGGACATGCATCCTGGTGCGTCATGGAATACGTGCAGTACAAATGATGCATCTCTGCTCGCCTGATCTTACGGTAGTAATGATCGGCAGTGGTGCAGGATCATTCCTAATTGCATCAGCATATCTCCCTTATGATGCACCAGAACCACCTCCATCAGAGGAAGTAGAAAATCTGGTAAGGTATTGTAAAGAAAGAGATATGGGCCTGATCATAGGCTGTGATGCCAATGCGCACAGCACTGTGTGGGGCAGCACAGATGACAATCCCAGAGGACAGCAGCTGCTAGAATTTGTGGAAAAGTACAATCTGCTGGTAGCAAACAAGGGGGTCGCTCCCACCTTCGTGGATGCACGAAGGGCTGAAGTGATCGACATTACCCTAAGCTCTGTTAATATGCTTGACAGAGTTCAGAATTGGAGAGTGGTGGACAGGCTAACCATGTCTGATCACAGGGCTATCCAGTTTGAAATTCTGTATGGCAGAAAACGGAGTAGCGAACGCAAACGTATAAGAGTGCCAAAAAATATTGATCGTGTTAAGTACGAGACATATTTATTGGAACAAGTCGATGATATTCAAGACGGAATACCTCGGAATACGGTCGAGATAGAGCGAACAGTGGAACAACTGAACTCCGCTATTAATCGCGCCTTCGAACACCCTTGTCCCTCCACAGTAGTGGACGAAAAGGACCCAACACCATGGTGGAGTAGGGAACTGGAGTCTATGAAAAAAGAGACAAGGAAAGCCTTTAACCGTTACATGAGGGAGAGAGACTCTCACTCTTGGGAACTATACAAGAATAAAAAGAGGGAGCTGAAAAGAACCTTACGTCTTCGGAAACGAAATACGTGGAGGGAATTCTGCTCTAGCATGAAGGATACGTCGGAAGTATGCAGATTACAGAAGATGATATCGAAAGACACTGCTTCGAAAATGGGGCTGATACGCAAAGTTGATGGTTCCATGACAGAAACAGTGGAAGAAACGTTGCAGGCCCTGATGGAGGTACATTTTCCTGGAAGTTTCAAGTCAGACCAACCATGGCCTCAAACTAACATGGGAGCTGGTGGGGTAAGTCAACAAGAAGCTGAGAGGATAATAACTCCAAATGGAGTCAAAAGTGCTATAAACTCTTTTGCTCCATTTAAAACGGCTGGAATGGACGGAATATTCCCGGCACTATTACAGTGGGGCATGAGCGCTCTACTAGATAGGATCCGGAATATATTCGTCGCCTGTCTTTCAGCAGGCTACATCCCGAAGGCATGGAGGGAGGCTAAAGTGGTCTTCCTGCCTAAACCGGGAAAGAAAGACTATACAGAGGCAAAGTCCTTCAGGCCGGTTAGCCTTACATCATTCCTGTTGAAAACAATGGAAAAGGTGTTGGTGGACTACCTGGAGAACACCACGCTAATGTATAGTCCTCTGAGTAGGTGCCAACATGCTTATAGAGCAGGCAGATCTACGGAAACCGCTCTACATGAACTTGTTAGAGTTGCAGAGAGAGAGATTAACAATGGCGGGATCGCTATGTCTACTTTTATGGATATAGAGGGTGCTTTTGATAAAATCTCCTTTACCAAACTAAGGAACGCCCTGTTTGAGCGGGGGGTTGATTACATTATAATTAAGTGGATCGACTCTATGCTTAAGCAGAGGGCGGTAAATCTTAGCAGTGGATGTGACAGAATACGGGGTAAGGTAGTCCGAGGATGCCCACAAGGAGGTGGTCTTTCGCCTCTACTGTGGAACATCACCGTGGACAGTCTTCTCTGGAAACTGGACTCGATGGGCGTACACACTGTAGGATACGCCGATGACTTGGACTCACGGTCAGTGGAAAGTTCATGGACACAATTCTAGGTTGCATGGGACAAGCTCTCAAAGTAACCGAAGAATGGTGTAATGAGCAAGAGCTAACCATAAACGCTAGTAAATCAAACACTATGATTTTTACTCGTAAGAGGAAAGACATAGAGATAACTCCCTTACGGCCTTTTGGTTCGGAAATCAAGGTGTCCAAGGAAGTGAAGCATCTAGGAGTTACCTTAGATGCGAAACTAACTTGGAATGTTCACGTTGATGAAAAGATCCAAAAAGCGAAAAGGATTTTGCATCAGTGTAAGAGAGTGTGTGCTCGTAGGTGGGGAATTTCACCTAAAGCGACACACTGGATTTACACAATGATGGTAAGACCTATTCTAGCCTATGCATCAGTGGTATGGTGGCCAAAAGCCATGCAGAATACCACAAAGCAGAAGCTAGATGGGGTACAAAGGATAGCTTGCGTAAGCATATGTGGTGCAATGCGCACCACACCAACGCGAGCAATGGAGGCATTGCTGGGACTGCCGCCGTTGGACTTATTTATAAAGAAAACGGCGGCGCTTTCAGCAATACGCATGGAAAGGGTTGCCATGTGGCATCGCTTTGGAACTAGCAGCGGTCATAAGAGCATCCTAGACATTATTCATGATGAGGTCAGGGAGACTCTAATGCCGGTAGAAGGCATGAGTAGACGTAGGGTAGTTGAAAGACTACACAAGACTCACATTGCAGATGGAAACATACATAATGAGTGTATGTACAATGACATCAGCATTTTTACTGATGGCTCTTTAATGGATGGTAAACCCAACTAACAATTTTTCTGGTATTACGGGTAGTAAAGAATCATTTGATCATATAGTTCTCCCTTACACATACAAATAAAAATTAATGTGTGAAATTCCCTTATTGAAGCATTTTATTCAATAAGTTATCCTTAAAATATTCTTTTGAGCTAATTTTAGGAGCTTTATTCCATGAATTAGGCTGTTCAACAATAATAATACTAAATTCATACTATAAAATTGTTATACGGGTAAATATGCAGATAATACACTAAGGGCCCGATAGCAAGACGGTGAAGAGCAAATATACAAAAATTCACCCTATAATTTGTTTTTATGATATTTATATCATCGCTTGTATTGTTCCTCCTAAGATGTATCCAGGCAAATGTTATATGAGGTTTTTCGAATAAATTGCTTTGGGTTTCTATAATCGTTCGTTAATTTTTTGAATGCCAGTCTTATTGAAGGTAATTTACGCTACTATATTAATTCAATTGATAGTATTTTAGGAAATGTGTACATTTTCTATTTTATAATACTATCAAATTCTGTTTTATGGAAGACATAATATACAAAAATAATAACCATTGCTGGTGATTTGTGATTTGATTTATCAGAAATCACTGACAGCGCGAGGAAGTTGATTAATATTTTAAGTTACTAAAAGTGATAATAGTTCGTGAAATAAACTAAAAAATAAGTGGAGGTTATGGGAAGCAAGAGTGTAGCAATCAAAAAGTCGGGAGCATATTATCGAAGCATAAAGAAAAAGATGGAAGAAATGCTTCAAAGGATGTTGCTCATACGCGACCAGTTGAGGAAAAATAGTGTCGTGCGAAATATAATACCGTTGACGGAAGGGAATGGTAGTTTATCTCCAGTAACAATTAGGACCGGTGCGCTTCTGTGTATTTTCATAAATAGCTTTTGTCATTTTGTTTCTAATTGTTGCACAGATGTCTCCTGCATTCAATCAATGAAATCAGATTTTTTGATTAGTGTCGATGGTGACTCAGATGGGGATGACCCAAGTCGCAAGAATATAATATTTCGAGAGAACCTAAGAAAATGGACCTTGGATCACAATATAACACACACAGCATTAAAGGATGTTATGAAAATCATAAACCAACGTTTCAGTAAACAAGATGCTTTATTGATTTTACCGGATGATCCAAGAACATTGCTCCAGACACCACTAAATATAAATATTATGGCACTCAGTGATGGAGAGAACTGGCATTTTGGCCTCAAGAACTGCCTTGGAAAAGTGTTTAGATCACTTAGTAAACCGATAACTATTTCACTAACAATAAATATTGATGGGTTGCCGCTTTTCAAAAGCTCGAAAGTTGAGTTTTGGCCAATTCTATTTAATATTGCGGAGATGCCCAAACTTTCAGCAATGGTAATCGGCATTTTTTGCGGAAAAACAAAACCGTCGGATATAGACTCATTCCTCACACCTTTCGTTGATGAATTGAGTGAGCTAATGGAAAATGGTCTGCTCATTAATTCCAATATCATAACTGTACGATTACGTTGCATTTTATGCGATTCGCCAGCTCGTGCATACGTAAAAGGTAGGCAAATGTCAGTAAATTTCAAGTAATTTATATACATATTTAATTTATGTATTTTTTTATCGTTTGTTTATGTAGGTGTTGCAAATTTCAACGGCCAGCATGGGTGTCTAAAATGCACAACAATTGGAGAATATAGTTACTTTAGTAATACAAACGTATTCCCGAGAACGCATTGTGTAAAACGAACGGATGAAGGCTTTCGAAAAAAAATGTACGGTTCGCATCACAAAACCGATTCACCGCTACTGAAATTAAAAATCGATATGGTGAAACAGATTCCAGTTGGAGACTCCCTACATTTGCTCCATCTTGGTGTAATGAAACGCCTTTTGCTGGGCTGGCGTGACGGGACATTTCGCCGCACTGATACCAAATGGAGAGCAGACACAACAACAAAAGTTAGCGAGTATCTGACGACTCAATGTAAGATGCCAGCAGAATTTCATCGGGTTGTAAGAGGTCTTGATTGTTTGGTACATTGGAAGGGCACGGAATACCGGACGTTTTTACACTATGTAGGAATAGTTCCTTTAAAAAAACACCTTACTAATGAAGCATATGAACATTTTCTACTCCTGTTCTGCGCTATTACGATATGTTCTTCTAAGCGGCATTTCCATTTATTGTCATTAGCTGATGCACTACTGAATCAATTTTAGAAATTTTCATTGAAATTTATGGCGAAGGATACGTCACTAGCAATGTGCACAACTTGGCACATTTAGTTGACGAAGTAAAACTTTTCGGAGAATTAGAATCATTTAGCGCATATCCTTTTGAAAATATGCTTGGAAAAATTAAAAAGCTCCTACGCAATGGAAACCGTCCTTTGGCACAAGTTGCCAAGAGAATTTCTGAAGAAGTTGGCTGCATTTTGCCCGAAAATGAGCGAATGGCAATGGCAAAACCAGAATCAAAGTCCCAGAAAGTACGTCTGAGCAAGAGAAACGACGGAGAAAACGTACCCGACGAACTGAAATGGGTCACCCAAAAAGTAGAATTTTATTCAAAAATTGAATTGGTCGAATACTTGCTCTCGACAGATCCGTCGAATTCTTGGTTTTTATCAAAAAGTAATGAAATTGCATGCATAAAAAACATCATGTTTCTTGATCGAACTTATGTGAAGTTGTGTTGCGTTTCAACGGATGAAAAAAATAATTATTTCACTATTCCAATTGAGTCGAAATTTTTGGACATTTACAGTTCAAATCAGAATGTCCATGCAACTAACTTGAACGTAAAAATATTTGATTTCTCAGATATAAAATGCAAATTAGTCCGTTTGAAGGATAGCCATATAAATGTGTTCATACCGCTTATACACACTAACCAAACACCAGAAGTGGGTTCGGATGACGAAGAATAGTAACAAAACCCCAATATGTCTTTTAGCCATTTCGATACACTAGTTTTTTTTTTAATAAAATTTTCTAACAATATATTTTATTGCATTTATTATTAATTGTGAATTCAGAACAAAAGTGAAAATACTATTTCATAGATTACATGACCAAGAACGAGTTAGACAGAGAAAGTTTGTTTTATAGGTAAAGTCAAATGTTATGTTTGGCATCGACGGCAGAATTCTGTAATTGAAAATGTATATAATAATATTATTTTAAAATAATATTGCTATGAATAACTCACATTATTCGGTGCTCCCATAATATATATAGCAGCGCGTTTTCATCATCTTCGTCAGTATCATCGGGTTCATCAGGGCTGGTTTCAAAAACGTCAGGCGATAAATTTAATTCAGGTTGCTTGATTTGACAATCCGCTTCATTTGCAATACCGATATTCGACACTATATTGGTGGGAGACCATGACGGCGTCTGCAAGCACATGGAGAATTTTTATTGTTTAGTTGGGACTCAAGTAACATTCGTTGGCGTTCTTACCAATTCATATCCACCAGACACAGATAAAGCTTGGTCTTGAATGCTTAAGTTTACCATTTGATCGAAGGTAGATGTCGCCACACGTTTCGCACGACATTTACTTCGTGATACTCGCAACCGTGGAGCAATACTGCGACGTTCACTATTGGGGAGCCATTTCTTTTTTACAAAATTCTCCATATCTACTTCGGTGTAGGTCGAGTCCGCTTTTTTCACTAACTCATACATAAATTTGTAAACGTTTTAAAATTTTTTGAAAGCTGATTTCTGGGGGTATCCTTTCTTTGTTTGGCCGGTCCATGAATATTTGGTTATGAGTTTGCGGTCGAAGAAAACGTCAATTAACTCATAGGCAGCGTCATCACCCCTCATAGAGTTCTCGCCGCAATGTCGTTTCAATTTTGTATGCTGAGACATACAAATAAACAAGATGATTATTAACTTGGTTTAACAATGGCTAAGTTTATAACACACAGCGCGGTTGGCCTACTGTTGCCGATTTTATGAATTTTATCCACTGAGTTTCTGATGGACACAACATGCTGTGCCAAATATCATTTTCTCCATCACAAAAATTAAAACAGAAAAAATTTACTCACTAAATTTGCAGCATATTCAACATCTGTTCTGAGGATTTCATCCAACGCGATAAGTCCTTCTTCGGTGTCAATTCGCTTAAATGTAATGTTCGGTATTGAATGTATTCCTGTCGATTGATTCTTGACCAGTTTTTCGACGGCCTTATCAATTTTGTCCATTTTGGCATGCAAACCAGCAATTTCTTCAGTTATTGTTTTTGATAGAGCATATAATGTGTTTAAGTCAATATTTTCAATATTGTCGACGTATGCTATCTGTGTCGGTAGTGATGCGTCCCACGAATTAAAATCTGAACTCAGAAAACTATAACCAGTGTTTCTTGTTTTTTTAGTCGCCGGCTCTTGAGGCAAATATATAATTGGTTGTTGTTTATGTTCCAACAATGGTTGCGATGGTTTCGAAGGTTGTTGCTTATTAATATTGAATTGTGGCAATACGTCTTCACTCAAATTTTCGACCTACATAAAGGAGACGTTTTCCAAATTACATAAAGGAAGTGATCCAAAGACTGAAATTGTATGTTTTAAATTTGGTTGAGAGAAACTTACCATACAATTAAAATCATTTCGTGTTAAATCGGCATTTATATTTGGAACAGCTACAAATTTTCTTTTATTTAAGCGATTAGCAGTGTTGTTATGCGGTGGCATTCGTGTCACATCCTCTTCAGCACTACTTGTATCACTTTCCCGCATCATTGTTTCTAATTCTCGTTCAGCAGTTTCATAACTGGAAAGATTTTTGCGCTTGAGAGTACATCTATAATTGGTCCAGTCCTGGCTGGGTACGCTCGTTAAATCTCGGACGAGTTTCCCAAGCATGAGACTCGATGATCTCCTCCTCTTAGGATCAATTTTCGGCCATTTTAATAAGCCGTCCTGTTCCCAAGTAGACGGAACAACTGATAGCTCAACATGGCCATTTTCGACCGTTTGAACTATCTTGAAACAGGACGACATCCTATTTTGCAAATTTTGTCTCGCAGTAAGTGACAAATCGTATCGCCAATAAATAGCGCACCAAGCTCTTAACCTGCAAAAATGAACAAGTTAGAATATACAGAGCTTTGCTTACAACCCATATTAAATCTTCATTCAAAACTGCTTCAATAAATTCTATTATTAGTCGAGTTCGAGACAAATCGACAAAGTTGATCTCTGGAAAGAACAGCCTGAATGGAAAGGAAAACTGGGATGCCATAAAAAATGCGAACATTGATAGCGCAGATATCATCACTGACACAAACTTGGATTGCCGGAATAAGTCCTGGATGTTCGACGCTTCATGGCAGAGGATTGTTGAAAGAAAAGAGGTGAAAGTTCGTTTGGCTGCAGCATCAGACGACAATCGAAGCAGCATCGAACTTCTTTACCGTCAGAAAGCTCGAGAAGTTCAGCGTAGTGTTGTCCTTACTTGCCTCGACTCCTCCAGGGGCACGGACGCGTCAACATCTCTAGCATTTCTATGTCTTGTTGACGTTTTGATAGCATACACATCTATTTTTGGAAGTGCAGTTGCTAGCATGCACCTCCTCAGGAGACAAAGCCAATATCAACCATTTCCCCACTGTTCAACTTCGTCTTTTGCTTGTTGTTGCTGTTCAGCACCCCAAAAAACATAAGAAATGAAAGAGAAAAATTCTCCACCAGAATTTGTTTCCCAAATCACCAAATGGCTGAACTGCAACTACAGTTATCACAAACTTACTTGTTTTCTAAGAATATAGGAATCAAATCAAATCCACGGGGAAACACCACAAACAATAGAAACACGAAACACATCACAAACTAAACTGCAAAAAATGACACTAACTAACTATTTCTATGGCCGTGGCAGCAGTACACGAAGAACTAGAAGGCAGTACAGTATTATGCCGCAACGTTTGTAACTTGCAAAGTGCGGTTATGGTGTGACTTGAAGCGTGTTGGTATGCGTGTATGGTTGCGTGTATTAAAATGTTGGAGATTATTAAGGGGGATCGACACATTCAAAGGCGGGTTGACACTTACAAAACATTTTGTCACTGCATACATCGATGTATTATTTTGTAAAATTTGGGTGGTACTAAACATTTTATCAAATCAGATGCTTATGTTAGTACTTTTTACTTGTTTGTTTGTATGAAACTCACCGAGTTCTATGTTCAAAATTAGGTGTTGAACAATAATTGCACCAGAAATGTCAAAGCCGTTTTTTGATGAGCAATTATTGGGATTATACGAATGTACAACTCAGTGAGTGAGTTTCATACAAATTAGTGGCTCTACATCGTAGTTAGCTGCACTTGTACAACAATCAGAATGTGAGTGACACGTTGTACAAATTAAAATGGTTTGTGTATGATGTAGTTGGACAACTAATGGTCAACAAATTTTACACTAATCGCTGTTCAACCGTTGGCCTATGCGTATAAGCCGCTTTCCAACTTCACGTTCTTATAAATTGTCAAGTAAAACTTTTCCAATACTTTGAACGTGTAAACCCGTCTTTAATCATGATTATTCAATTCATGAAACTTATTCATTTGGGAATGTTTAACGGAGACTTATTGAAAATAGAATTGTTGTAGAAGCAGGTGATTTACAATACGGAAATGAACAAGTAACAGGCTGGCTTAGTGGTTAAAGGTGCATGGCTGACGACGACGCTTTGGTACGAGGTTCGATTCCAGTTTGGAGCAAGTAAGTAAAATATCTTTGTGAGGCAGTTTTTAATAAATGAAGAATATGTGAGTACATAAGGTTTCTTCGACAGAAAGTTTGAGAAGTCGCCTGGTAGATTGTGTGGATAAAAAAGAAAAGAAAATAGGAATTCATTTTTTTTTGTTCGCTTTAGACTTATTCTATAGACCACCTATAATGTATTGCAGTATGCATTCTCTTAATGCCCGTTATAGGAACAATTCCGTTTTGATACGATAATTTAGTCATTATCAGTGCTAAAGATTCATTTGAATCGAAGCTTTATAGGAGGAAATGAAGCTTCGGTACATCTTCTTTTCGATATTTGTTAGTTGTCCAATAAGTATTCTAAGCAATGTATTATATCATTATATTAATGGCCATCCAATAATAACAAAATAAGACATGGCATGTACTTCTGTTCCGTAGCAATTTCTACTGCTACCATAAGGTATAATAGGACCAAAAAACGGCGCCAAATCGCCTTATAGAGCTACTATGTACAGTCTATTTCATGAATTTAACTCCTATAATTACTGAAGAGAAAATTCTATTAATTATTATAGAAGCTAAATTGTTAGTTGGGAAGCGGGGGCGGGGGTTTACTCTGAAGAGCTAAACCTAGCATGTGCGCTTAGTCTAGGAGAGTATGTGTCCGTATACCAGGCAGAGATGCTTGGCTTGTTGCATGCGTTGGACCACTTGCTTGAAGGTCAGGTGCGGGGGAAGAAAATCCTTATTGCACTGGACAACCAATCGGTGATCAGACGCATGCAGCAGACGAACATAAACTCTAAACTGGTACTAGAGTGTGTCCGGAAGCTCAACACGTGTGCCTCAGAAAATGAGGTTACGCTGATGTGGGTAAAAGGACACATAGGTACAACAGGAAATGAGGCGGCGGATGCCCTAGCAAAACAGGGATCTGCGGCAACTTTCATTGGCCCAGAACCCAGAGTTGCTCTGGGGAACGGCATGATTGGAGCGAAGGTTGGGAAGTGGATGGACTCCATGCATCAACAAAGATGGCAGGAGCTAGTCACTTGCAAACAAGCTCGGAATGCAATAACCAGCCCTTTAGGCAGGGAAGCGAGAAAGGTACTTAGTTATAAACGGAGTACCCTAAGCTGGATAACTGCCTTGGTCACAGGGCATGGTAATTTTAAGGCTCATCTGGCCAAGATGAAAATCGGGGAAGATGACGTTTGCAGGCTATGCCTGGAGGAGGCCGAGACGGCAGCACACATTGTGTGCGAATGTCCAGCACTGGCTAGCACGAGGTTGAGGATCACAGGCAGGCACACGATAAGTGTAAAAGCCATGAGTGAACTCAGCTTCAAACAAATGCTAGCAATAACACGGGACTCAGTGATGAAGAAAGAGGTCGACAATTATCAGTCGACATCTGGAAGCCACTGATGACCGGGAGGGGGCGAAAAGGGACCTAAACGTAAGTGGTCTGCTTCGGCTATCCCCCATAGTATATAATAATAATGGTAGAAGGGATAAAGCTAATTCGTTAATGTTAATGTTTACAATGTCGATACTTTTGCTGATTGATTATTTAATACAAAATTTAAGTTCGAAGAATAGGTGAAGCGATTTAGCCAAAAAAGCTTTGTCATGATTTCGTTTTTGAAAGCATAAGAATATCACGATGCCGAAATACCAGTTTTCGCTTTTCCATGCTAACTGTTGTTCTAGGGCTCTCGATCTATAATTAATAAATAATACATTCTTACCGGTCCATGAAGAATGAGTTAAAATAACTGCACTGCTGCACTTGATGCGAAAATCTCTGGAAATGTTCTTTCAAACCACCGCCACACGAAACGAAACTCAAGAAAAAATTCACACTATCGCCATACGAAACGAGAAGCTAACGTTCAATCGAAACGAAAAACAAATGGTCTTGGAAAATACAATTTTACACCGCCATACGTATCGAGAAACTTCTTGCGAGCAAAACAGTTGAACATGAAATGAAAAACGTGCGTTTCCAAGGGAAACGCACAAAATGGAACATTTTTTCAATTTAACGGGATTCTCGATTCCGATCAGACAAGTGCTTTCCTCCTCTGCCCTATTAGCTACACCATTACATACTCGACGAGGCGACGCTCAACAGAAAAAAAATGACTACGACTACTGCTTCTGTTGTATGCTAGCATTGCTGCATGGGCTGTTGCTGTGTGTATGCGTACGAAATGATATCATTGTTTCCAGTGTTCTCGGCAACAATTTATTGTTTGCAGTGATATCGTTGCCCTAGAAAATTCAAACTGTCATACAAATTTAAAATGGGAGTACATTGGCAAAAGGAGGAGTATGGGAGCATGAAATAAAAATCGGAGCATAAATACTCCGATCGGAGCAAAACGACAGCACTGATCTAAACGTGTTCTCCATGTAACGTACACATAATACACATAACACGGGAAAACACATGGACATACACAGAGATATTTGAATTTGTCGAGGATCGAGCACGTGTGCCACAACAGTGGCATAAAGGATACTGAGAAATGTATCTTTTATGACGCTGAGCCAGGCACCCTACTCTTTCAACATTTTGAACAATTCTGCCATGGAGTTAGTTTCTTTAGTAATTATCGCTTTCGGTGAAATTCTGGCACAATGTCTAGCACATTATTTTTGAAGTCAAATCGATAGAAAATTTGTTCACATAATTCAACATAAATTGCAATGCATTTTTTTTTAATTCATCAAGATCGGCTGCATACATATACACATTTTAATGACGAAATACATTCAAATATCTACTCAGTGTAGCCATCATACGGGTAGAATTGGTATAATTTGTGGATTTACAATGATACTCAATTGCCCTAAAGCCTAACCCCTTGTGGCGCATAGCGCGTCAACTGTTCCATATGGCCCAATTGACGTTTCGTGGGCATAAACGGGTTTCGGAGAATGGAGTTGCCAGCATACTGCCTTCGAATTCTGGCAGTTTTAAAACTTCACGGCAAAGATCAAAGGCATCCGCAACAGATCTGCTGAGAGTCTGAACAGCAAGTCTTACCTTCATTTTCTAGCGTCCAAAGTATATGTGAGTCGTTCGCAGTTTATTTGCCAAGTGCAACTCTTCTGTTTCTTGCAACTGCACAAGCGCCTCGAGATAGACCCATTTGACTGATTTGTTGTCGCTGTCAATGAATGACCCTTTCTTTGCCCAAGTATTTCTAACTAACTTCACCATATGGCATGTATCCGGATGCAGTTTATCATCTCGTATTTGTATGAACCCAGCTGAGTTCATGTCACGTACATCGGATCCCAAAATTTTAGACATGGTGAGATTAGTTGAAGCACCGTCGAATGTCACACCAAGAACTCGTACACATGTGTCTTGAAGGTTTTTTTTACAGACAGCGTCACCAGGTTTACTTTTTGCTCGGCCGTTATGCTGGCAATTGGGAAATAACCCAAAGGTATTTTCCAGGACTTGTTCACGCCCACAGTAAGGAAAACAAGTATCTGTGTTGCAACGACGTCGCTACTCCCACCATCTGCAAAATCCTCGAAACCGTAGGACCTCTGGCCGTCCCAATCAATATGCTGCCTAATGTGAATCTCATCCAGAACAAGATTCACAACTATTCTTCCAGCTGTTTCGTCATCAACAACATTTTTTTTTGGCTGTCAACGGTTCTTCGGTAAAGTCGGGTTGACAATCTGTAACGAAGTGCTTGGCTGGCAGCTATTAAAGCTGAAGTGGACGGAGAACTGGTGCTTAGGCTCCCTCGCTGACTTGACGGTGATGCGTGCTTGTGTGGCAGCTCAGGCCTCGGAGTTGTGGGGTGGGGTAAATGGATCAGGCCACAGTCACTCGTACAAAAAAAAAGGTTTTCACGCATCGGGCCCTATAAAATTTGTGGAAGTGATCGGGACGAAATAAATGGAGAGGTTTACTACCCGGGATCTGAAATCACTAGGAGCCTTGATGGAAAACTTCTGCGCTCTTGACCCTCCCAACCTGGACCTACCAGTGGAGTATTTGTATCAAAAAGCTGGCCAAAATTATTTAGTACCATTTTTCATGTGCAAATGCATTGAAATACGATTTAGATATTTTTTTTATTTATTATAAAAAAGTATAAAATTAAATATCAAAACTAAATAAAAAAAAAAATAAAAAAAATTGGTCCTTTCTCTCTTTGATTACGGTTTTCTCTTCTTCCGATCTGACTTGCCACTTTTTTATTGGTAATTTATACGATAAATGCAGCAAAGATTCGAAAAATCGAATCCTTGCATGGAGAACCGATAGACCGGAACGCAGATTTTCAGGATTAATTGCTGCTTCCTCAAATTATTGAAATCCTTTGACGTCAATCCACAAATGTAGCATCTCATTGTTGACGATGTACTAGTTGCTGCGTTGCACACTTTGGCGTCGACCATTGTGGGTAGTAAGATGTGCGCTACTCGAAGGATCCCATTTGATGTTTGTATCTCCGTTTCATTCATACTTTTGGCTTGGCCTTCTATATAGTCCACTTCTTCCTTGGTGACATCCTTTGATTCGTGAACAAATCGAATCCTTATGGGTCGGCAATATCTGGGAGACGATGGTACCGGGTTCTGCCATAGAATTTTGTTTCCGTCATTGTTACCAACTTGTAGCCGTAACGGTACAAGGGAACTTTGGAAAATGTTGGAATCGCTGTCGGTGCTATTAACGAACTTCTGCTTAAACTGCGACTGCTGCGATCCGTCACAACCCCATTTTGTGACAAGTTGCAAGGCGTTTCGTTCGTCTTCGCTGCAAGTTTTCATCACATCCTCCAAATACTTGCACAATCGCGTAGAAGTGATATCCAGTAAGTCTTGTAGTTTTACTTCGGCACACGTCTCGGTAACACTGATTGACGTTTCCCTCGGATAGCACTAGTTTTTCGCATTTTTGATAACCGAATAGCAGGGATAAATAGTCCTGTTCGAACTATGTAGTATTTCCCATTGCTTTCGTGTAAAATCGCCTTCGACAAAGATGGCCAAAGCCTCAGATGGTGAGTGCTTTTTTATCTCTTGCTTGCACGCGATAACGAGCGCCTTTTGCATTTTCACGGCCCTTGTGGGTGATGCGGTAATATCCTTCATGATTCTCGCGACTTTCGGTTTTCCCTCGGCACGGTGTTTCATTTGAGCTGCGTACGTTAATACATCGGCCGGTATTTGCTCGCGTAAATCCTTGGTCTTCCTTCGCTTCGTCCTGTCGCTCGCTTCGCCAAAATTCTTATTCGGTCGCCCCGGTCTCTCGGCATTCTAAACGGGGAACCTAACAACATTGCTAAGCCACTTTTCGTTTTTCCTCAGGAAACGCTCCTCGATGTAATTTGCGACTGCCCATTTTTGTTTAAAATTCGACTTGAAGCGTCCGAGGAGGTTTTTTTTTAATACATGTACCTCTCCAACTGGACATTTAGTCAAATCAATTATTTTTTTCTCTAAGAATAATGTTCTTTCGAGAGAATTCTTTCTCGGGCTTTCCTGCATTATTTTGAATAATGCGAAATTGGAAATTTCCTTAAATGCGGGTTCCATATTTTGGGATGAAGTGCTCGAATTTCACTGCTGTCAGTTGCTTTGTATGTTCTAATTTAACTTTTTCCATTAATAAAAAGCGTTTTTATCCCAATTTTGTTTATATTGCTATGACACCTTTTACATCTGTACCATTTAAGTGTAATTTACCAGGTAGAATCTTCTAAATGTTTTATTACTTTTATGTTTTTTTTTAACCAAACCTGCGAGACTTGCAAAAAAATCGTTAATTACGCATATTACCTGGAAGTTTAAACACGTGGTAAAAGGAAGGGGGGGGGGAAGGAAGTGGAATACATTTTTTATGGCAATATTAAGGAGGCATTAAACTAAATTACCATGAAGGTCTGATTGCCGGAGACCACAGGGAACCCAAACAAAAACACTATTGATTATTTTTTTCATGAAAAATATCACATTTTGCCCTTACTATTTAGTTATATGAAAAAAAGAAGTATTTTCGTAACTAAAGGGATGATGAAATATTTTTTGGGGTAAAGTACACACCCCAATGCTTGATTATATAAAACAATTTTTTTGCTGATTGAATCGGAAACCAATTGAAAACAACATGAAATTCAAGCAAAAATATGACTTTGCAAGAAAAAATACAATACAAATTGCACTTTTTTTGAGTTCTAACCCTTCGAAAAAGGGGTAGAGAGGGAAGCGGCGCACGAGTGCTTAGGATATCATTCAGCCATTAGTCTTGTACTAGAAGCTTTTTGGTATAAATACTCCACTGTGACGCGAAAATGTTAACGGTCGTCATTATTATTTTTGACTAAGACGTTACGTGATAAGACGAACCAAGACGAGGGTGAAGGAGGCTGGAAATAATAAATCGTTTACGCCATACGGTACAACATTTCATTCAATTATCGCAAATTTCATAATTAGAGAGTAGTTCTGAGCTCAAAACCCCGTCTTCAAAATCAAAAATAATACTATTTTTATAATTCTCTTTGTTTTCATTACGTCCAAATGAGGAGTTTGACTTCAATGCACAACAACTCCGCAAAGCCAACAAGAAAATAGTTGTTATGTTATTTACTGCCTAAATGACCGGCATTGATCAAAATTAAATCTGAAGTCTGTACTATACCAAAACTTTCGGTCTGATACTGCGAGTAGTTCATTGAAATGAAATTCCCCACTTTGCTGGAACATAGCACATAATTTCCATCTTGTACTTATCAATATAAACAAATATTAAAGGGAAAAAGGAATAACGAAGCTTATTAGCATGGGTCGCAATACGACTCAAGTATCTACATACATATGCATAAATTCTTACAATAGGCTTTCTATAAAAGTAGTCGCGTAGTTAACTGCATATTTTCGAATTATTCCAAATTTAATTACTTCGCTTGAACATAGCACATTGCTCCAATCTAGTACTCATCCATATAAAAACAAAATATCAGAGCGAAGAAGATTTAATGAAGTTTACTAGCCGGGGTCGCAGTACGACTTATGTAATTACATACATGTGGGATTCTTTTTCCAGTCAAACGCGCGCAGATTAACAAAATAAACTTTATTGCAATTCAAACGATTAATCAATCAAAACTTTACACCATCCGTCCTCTTTCACATCGAAACGTCATCTGCTACTCTTCTTCTTCTCTTCTCTCGTTGACTGCCTAACCATCGAGCAATTTTTCTTGTAGTCGTGGTATTGTTGTAGTAGCGATTCCACATACATGTGTATAAGTTCTTACAAGCGCTTTTTATAAACTTAATCGCGTTGTTAACCGCATAATTTTTGAATTATTCCAAATCCAAATTATTCCTATCTTGTACTCATCCATATAAAAACACAATATCAAAGCGAAGAAGAATTAATGGCGCTTACTATAATAGCATGGGTCGCAGTACGACTTATGTAACTACCTATACATACAGATGCATAAATTCTTACAAGCGCTTTCTATAAATCTAATCGCGTTGTTAAATGCATAATTCTCGAATTATTCCAAATTTAATTCCGTTCATACCCATATCGATTTGACCGCCTCTCTTACGAATCTCTGGAGCTCCTGAAAAAATCTCCAGGCAGTCGCAATGATGTTCCGTAAACCATTTCAGCAGGTGAACATTTCAGATCTTCTTTGTAGACGGTGCGAAGTCCCAGTAAAACAGTCGGCAATGTATCAACCCAATCATTTGTTTCGTGACACATCAAGGCGGCTTTTAAAGTTCGGTGCCATCGCTCAATCATTCCATGCGAAGCAGGATGATACGCTGTAGTCTTGATGTTTTTCGAACCAATGAGTTTCGTTAAGGATCGGAAAATTGACGATTCGAATTGACTTCCTCTGTCGCTGGTGATTATTCGTGGTGAACTAAATGAATGTCGGAAACAGGAACAGCTTCAGTCCATCTTGAAAATCGGTCAATCATTGTAAGCAAATATCGAAAATTTTTAGAAACGGGAAGCGGTCCAACTATATCAATGTGGACATGATCGAATCGATTATCCGTCGATGGGAAAGACATCGGTTGTTGTACATTATGTCGTTGCACTTTTGAACGTTGGCAGTTGACACAATTCCTTGTCCATGTCGCTACATATATCTTTATCCATTTTAGGCCAAACGTATCGCTTACGAATCAAGTTTTTACTAGCCTTAACAAGGGTGTGATAATCGATGAATCGAATCGAAGGCTCGTCGTCGTAATAACTTCGGAATAAAAGGTCTCGCTATTCCAGTCGAAACATCACAGTAAAGATAGTGATCGTTGTCCACTGGAAATCGTGTAAATTGTAGAGATGATGTTCCGGAAGCTACCAAATCCTGAATTTCGCCGTCGCGTTGTTGTGCGATAGCAATTTCCATCGGGTCAAGCGCAGTCGTCGTCACTTCTTCCAAACGCGATAAAGCATCAGGAACAATATTTGCACTTCCTTTGACGTATATAATTTCTGTGGTGAATTGCGATATATACGCGAGTTGGCGTGCTTGACGCGGATTAGCTTTCGCGAGTTTTTGCGAAAAAGCGTGCGTTAAAGGCATGTGATCGGTTTTTATACAAAACTGTCTTCCTTCGAGTCGATCCTGGAAATGTTTAAGAGCAGAATGAATCGCTTGAAGCTCTTTATCGTAAGTGCTGTAATTCCGCTGTGCGTTAGTGAACTTCTTTGAGAAAAATCCCAGCGGCTTCCACACTGAGTTCTGTTGTTGTTTCAGCACGGCTCCCATCGCAAAATTTGATGCGTCGGTACATAACGCCAGTGGTGCGTTCCATATTGGATGAGATAGCAAAGCAGTACTTTCGAGCATGCCTTTACTTTTCTCAAATGCATCTATGGTTTGCTGTGTCCATTGAATTCGTCTTTTATCATTCTTTTTACTATTGCCAATTAGGTTGTTTAAGGGCAATAGCACTTCTGCTGCATTTTTCATAAAGCGCCTGTAAAAATTTAGTAGACCCAAGTATCTTCGTAGCTCCATGATGTTTTCGGGTTGCTTCGCGTTTCGGATTGCATCGATTTTCGATGGAAGAGGTTGAATACCGTCGCCGTTCACCAAATAACCCAAGTATTCCACTTTTTCTTGTCCAAAGTGACATTTACGTGGATTGATTTTGATGCCGTACTCAGTGAGCCTCGTGAATAGAATATCCAGGTGTTGCTTGTGTTCTCCCATATTGTTTGACGCAATAAGAATATCGTCGAGGTAGCCAAAGCAGAAATCGAGACCTCTCAGGACTATGTCAATATAGCGTTGAAAAGTCTGCGCCGCATTTCGTAAACCAAACGGCATACAGACAAATTCAAACAAACCAAATGGCGTAATGACGGCAGTCTTAGGAACATCTTCTTCGTTGACTGGCACTTGATAATACGCTCGGATCAAGTCGACTGTCGTAAATACGGTTTTACCATTTAAATTGTTCGTGAAGTCCTCAACATTCGCAATAGGATAGCGATCCGGAATGGTTACGGCATTCAGTCGCCGATAGTCTCCGCAGGGCCTCCATTCCTGTGTCTTTTTTGGCACAAGGTGTAATGGACTAGCCCATTGACTATTTGATGGACGACAAATTCCATCCTCGACCATTCGCTCGAATTCTCGCTTGGCTGCTGCATACTTTTCCGGTGGTAAACGTCGTGGTCGTTCAGCAATCGGTGCGCCTCGGGTGGTGATATGATGCTTTACTGGATGATCTCGAACGGTGGTGCTTATATTCGGATTGGTGATGGCGGAAAATTTTGAAAGGAGCTCGTGAAACTCGTCTCCTTTACGAATTGTTGAAACTGTCGGTGAAGAGTCAGATGTAGTTTGTGATACTGCCTCTAATGATGTTTCGCCATCGACAAGTCGCTTACGTCTCAGATCGACCAATAAATTGAAAAATTTAAAAAAATCTGCTCCGAGTATAGGTCGTGACACCTCCGCAAGACTGAACGTCCAACGAAATTTTCTTCGAAGACCAAGATCAAGTGTTAAAGTTCGCTTACCGAAAGTTTTGATGGATGAACCGTATGCAGCATACAAAAAAACTTGTAGATTCCTTTTTGCTGTTTTCCACGTGCGGTAGAACGGAAATATCGGCACCAGTGTCGATGAGAAATGTAATTCCGGTTGATCTATCCGTAACGACTAAGCGGTTCTTAGTTAATTCGCCACCGCTGACCGCACATGCTGACGGTGGCAGAATTAGTTTTCCGCCTTCTTCGATTTATCGAAGGAGCACGGGTGCCGACACTTTTTGGCCTTTTGTCCGAACGTATGATGATAGTAACAATAATCACCTTCCTGTCGCGGTTTCGCACGTGAACGTTGTTGGCTCTTTGATCGGCTTTTTGATCGGCTTCGATCTTTTCGCGCACTTGTCTCTAGTTTTTTTAATCTTTCGAGGATTTCTTCTAACACTGTCTTTTCACATGGCATGTCTTCCTTCGTTAATTCAGAAACGGATGGAGTAGCACTAAATTCGTCGACTATTCGGTCTGCCATTTCCGTAAGAACACTCATTTTCGTATCTGTTGACACTGTTAAAATTGCTCGCACACGCGATGGAAGCCTTCGCAGCCACACTGCACGTATAGCATCCTCAGCCAATTGTTCACCCGCCAAAAATTTTATCTCTCGATAAAACTGTGATGGTCGTTTATCGCCTAACTCCAGTTCCGTCAACACTTTGGTCAAATTACTTTCCGGAGTATCTGTGTATCTTAAGATGAGTTGACGCTTTAATTCGTCGTATTTATTTACGATTGGCGGCTTTTCCACTACGTCAGCGATTTGTTCGAGTATCGAAAAATCTAAACACGAGATTACAGCATTATATTTCGAGCTGTCTGATGTCATCCGATTTGAAGCAAATTGAGCTTCCACTTGTGCGAACCATAATGCAGGCCTCGGAGCCCAAAATGGCGGAAGTCTTATATTTTGAATAGAGTGTATGCGCACTTCGGAACGCGGTGGTAATTGTTCGTCCTGTATTCCGCGAAGTTCTACATTAGACTTTGGAGTTTCCGGTGATTCTCCAACTTCTTCACCCACTTTTTCACTTGTTGCCATTTTTAGGGTTTTGTATTAAAAACAAAACCCTTATGAAATCGGTCAAATGTCTGTCCGTCTGTCCATGAAATATCTCACGAACGGCTGAAGCTACATACATGAAATTTTGTGGGAGTATGTAGAATTATTATAATTCGCCGGAGTAAGCGATTCGTTATAATAGGCTGACTTTAAGGGGATGTCCCCATAGAGGGGAAATGAAGGTCAAATTTTTTTTTTCATCTGGTATAGGCAAGTGGGGTATCATGAGAAAGGTAACACCGAGTACATTTCATTTCCGGTATTTTCATCAAATTCGAAAAAAGGGGAAAAGAGATAGAGGGGAGAATATGTGATCCGAGTTTGTCCCCCCCCCCCCCCTGCATTTCGATACCGTTATACTTAGAAATATGAAAATTTGCAGAAAAGCGGCATTTCACTAGTATAGAAAACCGAAAATCGTAGAATTTTGATATCTGATCAAAAAAGGTTAATAATAGTACATTTCTATAGTTGCAGTTAGCATACCCCTGCACGCCATAAGCACACCCGAGGTCAAAAATATTGATGGCCAATGATAACCAACATCATTGGCAATAATATCTCTAAGTTTCATTACAATCACAAAATATTTAATAATAGTACATTGATTTAAAGTTAGGCATTTTGACACTATCCACACAAAAATTACACCTACCGGCCTCATAGGTGTGAGTACTACTTTCATGTTGTCTTTCGTAGTGCGAATTGCAGTTATTTAATTAATCATTTTTGAAAGGGTAAAGATTAGTTGAAGGCGCTGCGTCGTAATTGGCAAACTTTAAGGGGTGGAAGAGGGGAGGGGTCCACATAGAGGCGAAATTAAGGTCAAATTATTTTTTTATCGACTGGTATAGGCAAGTGAGGTGTCGTGAGAAAGCTAATGTTGAGTACATTCTATTTTTTCGCATTTTCTTGAAATTCATAGAAAGGGGAATAGTGGGGGAGGAGAAAATATTAGTTCGTAATTTGCCCCCCTCGGCAGCTAATAATCATGTGACTGTACTTTATTTCAATAGATCGTAGAGTGACATTCCGAAAACAAATTGTGACAACATAACAAAACTAAAAACATGTCGCTACATAGTCATGGTCGCTACATTACTCCCCTCTGAGTAAAGTACTACATGGCACTACTGACGATGAGATCGTGCCGGCGGGTACGTTCGACGATTCGGCGATGGTCGGGAAATGATGATCGGCTCCCAGGAAACTCGTCGCACATCGGAAGGAGTAGAATGATTCGGTAGCGATACGACCACTGGTGAACTTCTGATTGGTGTGGACGACATTGGAAACGAGAGATGAGTCGTTGAAGGACCAGCATCTTCAGTTGGCGGAGATTGACTTCGAGTTCGAACATCCCTGACTGGAACTCGCTCATTCACTGTTTCCGACGAGAAATTGCTTGGGAGAAACGCAGGCTTCAACCTCTCAGTTGATACGTTAACGTTTTTACCGTTGACTTCAATGGTGAAAACTACAGGTGATAATCGAGTGATGATACGATGAGGTCCTGAATATGGCTGAGTTAGGGATTTTTTAACAGCGTCGATGCGCAGAAAAACATGTGAGCAAGATCGTAGGTCCTTGAAAACAAATGAAGCTCGGTCGTTTCGCTGGAAAATTTGCTTCGGCCTAATCTCCCGCATCTGTTCACGTATGGAATTAGCAAACAATTGCTGTTGTTTTGATCATCGGGAAAAAATTCGCCTGGCAAGGTTAAAGTTGTACCGTAGACCATTTCTGCACAGCTGGCTCCTAAGTCTTCTTTAAACGTATTCCATAGCCCTAGTAACACGGTTGGTAATAGATGAAATCAGTTCGGATTATTTTCGTGACACATTACAGATGCCTTAAAGGCGCGATGCCAACGCTCGACTAAGCCGTTGGCAGCCGGATGATACGGTGTTGTCGATTTTTCAAAGCAACGTATTTGCCTTGATCCGTGGGTTTTGGACAATGTCGGCCACTTGTCCCAGGACATCGTGATCTAGCTCGATTAAAATTCGATCGAATTTTATCGTATCACTGATGATTCTGTGCGTGCGGAATTGAGCCTCCGCTCTCGCAAACCATAAGTCGGGCCGCGATTGCCAAAAAGCCGGGAGTCTTAGCATGGCGATTCCACTAATTGCCGATGCGGCCTTTTCCACCGTCCGCCGAAAGGTTTCCTCAAGCGCATCATTGAATTTTTTTTCGTTTGCCATTTTGAGTAGACTGTACCAGTATGGCGATGGCCCCGCAAGCAATTCGGGCACAAAACTATTTCAGCGAAATTTACCTGTTGAAGACTGCTAACGTATTCGTTTTTAGTGGTCACCAATTTACCGAGGGTGTGTGCGTCGCAGGAGGAATTTAGTGAACTTCTACAGCGAACTCCGTAGCGAAAATTTAAGTATATTAAAACTCGGGAGCCAAACTTTAAACGATTAACATTCACTTTATTCACATGAAGAAGAGATGACAAAGATGACATTTATTTACGTTGGCGGCACCGAGCCGTTGAGTTCGAAAAGAGTGGCGACGTTCAATGATGTTCGATGACGTATGTTGTCAGCCATGGTCGCTACAACTACCTCAAAGCTACGTTTTGTAATTAATTCAGAAAATCATTTAAATCATCTGTCGCACACCTTTTTTCAGAGTTTCGTCTTTTTCCAACTTTTTTTCATGCTCAGCTTAGCATAATTGTCGGGCGGCTAGCTGGTTGGCCGGCAAATAGCTGTCAAATTTTTTTTTGTGGTTGTCTCCACCATGCCTCCACCGCCAAGATCCAATTCCCTGGGAACAAATAACCGAAAGACAGCAAAGTCGGGAACCAAAGGGATGTTTGCCGAAAATCAATTGTTCTCAAACACTTATTTTCCAGCGGCGAAAATAAAGAAGATGGGGAGATTTTTCCGTAGTTTCGGTCAATTTGAAAAATTATTGAGGAAACTTTAAGAGCCGATATCTCGCAAACCAGTGCGATTTGGTCAAAAATTCCACCAGATTCGTGCATTTCAGGTACGTTTTAGTAAAAAGGTGATCTTCTTACCTGGGGCCACGGAAACTAAACAATTGCCTGTTAGCGTTATAGTAAATAATGAAAATATGATACCCTTCACGCGAAACTAGTCGAAGGTTAGCTTGTTTTTTTCCTAATTCTGGGTAACGCTAAAGGAATCTGAAACATAATTCCTTTAGCGTTACCCAGAATGCACCACGTGGAGGTAGAATCTACTGGCATTCCCCTCCAGAGAGGGACCCCTCGGCTCGTCACTTCCTAAGTAATTGTGACTCCAAACCCTCTCTGGATAAAAATAAAATCGACTGAATTTGAACATAAGTTACTAATCGAACTCTACGTTATCTTTACTACTTTCACTTTTCAATCCACATCCGAACCACATAGTTGCGGAATTCACAATTTTATCTTAACATTGCCGGTTTTATTTTTATAATTATTACGTCTAAATGCCGCCCGAAATATATTGATTAAATGAAAAAACCAAACACGAAAAACCTAGTTTTGAAATTATATATTCTGTACTCTAAAATTTATAGATCAGATCGGCAGTTCCCCGTACTATTTGATTTATGTTTCGGAGCTCCACGGAGGGCAACATTGACGTAGCCAGGGTACACAGTTCGTAGGTCGCACAGAAACTGCATAATCTGTGAACCCATATCATGCTTATACTTTTTGTCTAAAAATTTTTGCTTATAGAAATGTTCGGCAAGGTATCAACGAAGAATTTTGTCAGACCGGTTGCTTTTTATAGCCTTCTAATTTGCTTTGATTCTCTAAATCATTTGTGGTGTTCCGTGGATCCTGGGCATCAACGGCCCAATTCTGTGATTAGTTGTTAAATGTTCGGTACTTGAAACAAAAATTAATTTTAAATTCTTACAGTGGCTTGCTGAATCCGCACAAACCACGCTTGTGTTCGGATCCACCAAAGCTTTGATATAGGGCCATAGGTCATGTTTTTTGCACGACTGCATCGGAAAAAACATCGCGCATTTGCCTTCTTTACAATAAAGACCGAGAAGGATCGTTTTCATTGGTGGTGTGTATTTTTTTTTGTCAAAAACGTCTCGTCAATATGGACGGTTTTTCCTGGACCTCCGAGACGTGTTATACGATGGGATGCGATTATTTCAGTAACCTTCCGCCAGTGACTGAAATAAGCGCTTGTTGTTGGTTTACTAATATCCTCTGCTTCCTGTTGCCGCCGCCATTGTATGAAATGCTCCTCAACTTCCGACACGCGCATTTTCAATACGAAGCTGATTAATAAAGCAAGTACAGTACAACCTGCTAATTGGACCACTCCATCGTCACAGAAAAATCGGTCCGATTTCACAGGTGGTCCGTTTTGACAGGTTGAATGGAAAATTTCAATACATACTGTACCACGGTATACATACTGAAACACCATCAATGATTAAAAAATTATACGTATATGTATTCAGTAAGATATGAACAAAAGTTTGTACATACATGTAATTACAGGAAGAATTAACAAAAAATACTATTCGATAGTTAAAAATCAAAATGAAAGTTTAAAGAAGGTTAATTAACTGGCGTAAAAAAATCTGGAATCATAGTTTGTTTCTTCTGACAATTACAGTGTTCTTTTTCGATGAGGACTTCACATTCGTTTAATTTTTGCAATACATCGGGCATATTCCTACGGAGCACATAATTTTTAAGGTTTCGTATTTGGTTTACTGCTTCTGTTATTTTAGTGATGCGATCAGTTTGATGGATGTCGTTTTCAATGTCGGAGTTTTCAGAGTCGGATGTAGAATTGATGACAGACCCCGATTGTGCATCTCCAATATCTGTTTCGATTCCAATTGTGTCAAAAAAATTATCTTCCCAGTCATTTGGTAGAGTCTCGTTCGTTGCCACGAATTGATCGATATCCACCAAGTCTTGAAACTCGGTAGATAATTCTGAATTTTCATCGCGCTCATCAGACCCATTCTCCTTGAATCCACATTTGGAGAAACACTTTTGAATCGTTGAACTGGTAACGTTATTCCAGGCAGACTTTAGCCAACAAAGCGCTTCGAAGACAGTGATTTTATTTGCAAGCTCCGAAGCATGTTCAACTTCATCTATGAAACAAGTCAGATGGTTCATCATGCTGCGATAGTGTAGTTTTAAGTTTTGTATGATCCCTTGATCCAATGGTTGTAGATGCGAAGTGCAGTTTGGTGGTAGATAATGAAGCTTGACGTTCGTAAGATTATCGGCGACGTGGCAGGAAGCGTTGTCTAGAAAAACAAGAATTTTGCGATTTTGCTTTATCATTTTTGCATCAAGCAAGTGCATCCATTCGCTGAAGATGGTGCCATTCATCCAGGCTTTTTTGCTTGCTCGCCATGTTATGCCTAAAGATTGGTAAATGTCTGTTCTGCCAAAGGATCTTGGTTTCTTCGCTTTACCAATAACCAACAAATTGCTGAATTGCATAAAATGGCGATAGTTAGGCGTTCTTTCGAAAGCTTTCCACCGGAACATCTTTAATTTTTTAAGAGCAAAGATTTTGTTGGCGTTGCTTTATAAAACAAACCGGTTTCATCTAGGTTGAAAATATTTGATGGCTCGTAGCCTTCACATAATGTTTTTATATGTAGCCGGTATTCTTCAACTGTATTCATATCCACATCTGCCCCTTCGCCACAAAGTGCACCAAAGTGAATGTTATATCGCTTTTTTAAAAGAATCCAGCCATCCGTTAGACGCCTTGAATTCTACTAAACTCATTTTTTCAGCAATTTTTAAGGCTTTGTTTTGTAGAATAGGTCCAGATATTGCAAAATTTTTGGAGCGTCAAACCACTGAAACAATTTGATGTCCAGCTCAGAATATTGAAAAGTCCGTTTAAGTCTCTTTCTTCCTGTAGGCTCAAATTTTTCCAAAGATCGCTTAATTTCATGCTTGTTCTTTAAAATTCGCTGAACTTGGCTTTTGCCTATCTTAAATTTTTCAGTAATTTTTCTTTGGCTCATCATGTTCTTTTCGGACGCTTCAATCACTTTCAACTTCTGGCTTATTTCCAACTCGTTATATTTTTTTTCCATTTTGTAGTACCTTTATAATAAGTATTTAGTACCTTTATACCTTTAATATATAATAATAATTTATTACCTTTACAATAACACTGCCGGATTATTTTAATTTCGAAAGGAAAACTACAACCACTTCACGCAACAGAGTACTTCACAATTGAAACAAACACTAGACTACAATGGTTTTAGGGGAATCCCTCTCAACTGCGTAGTTTTTCTAGGATTTGTTCCGTTATATGCATTGCTTCATGGTAATTTTTATTAGTGGTCCGATTAGCGAGGTCTTTTTCGAAGTCAAAGCTTTCATTTGATGCCTCTAAGGTGGTCCACGGTCCGATTACGCAGGTGTCCCAATTATAGAGGGTTTTTCCTTCGAAAAATCGTACGTGCGGTGAAAAGGTGGTCCCATTCCGCAGGTGCCCCGATTAAACAGTGTCCCAATTAGCAGGTTTTACTGTACCTCCTTGACCTTAATGCGGCTTTTAAATCCTGCCACAATAGTTCCGGTGCAAGGGTTTATGGATTTTCGGCATGTTTTCTTGCTTCCTCTTTTACCGACAGCAGAAGAACAGTGCCAAATCCATCCAAGCTTCTTTTCAGCACAACGTTCGACGTTCATCGGCATTCCACAACACTTTGGCGGAACAGAAGTAGGGGCGGGAACTAAGCCGACTTCTTCTAAAAATTTAATGGCTTCCACATCCTCAGATGTGTGGGGCGACCGGTAGCGTAAAATATTCAGTACGTCAAAATACAATTCGAGCTATTTTGAATAAAACAAAAAATTTCGGTAGGTTCATTTTTTGATGAAGTGTAGTGCGGTTGTTTGCCATAATCTTGCGCATTGGCGTTTCAAATTCGGTTGTTTTGTTTTTAAAGAAGTGGAGAATTTTTTTCTAAATTTTTTGGTGTGATAAAAAAAATGGAAGCCTATCCGGAACTTCATAGCAAGTTAAGAATTTCTCGTTTTTTAGTTTGTTTGGCCCACTGGTTTCTAAGGATGTGGAAACCATTAAATTTTTAGAAGAAGTCGGCTTAGTTCCCGCCCCTACTTCTGTTCCGCCAAAGTGTTGTGGAATGCCGATGAACGTCGAACGTTGTGCTGAAAAGAAGCTTGGATGGATTTGGCACTGTTCTTCTGCTGTCGGTAAAAGAGGAAGCAAGAAAACATGCCGAAAATCCATAAACCCTTGCACCGGAACTATTGTGGCAGGATTTAAAAGCCGCATTAAGGTCAAGGAGGTACTTGTTTTATTAATCAGCTTCGTATTGAAAATGCGCGTGTCGTTGAGTTGAGGAGCATTTCATACAATGGCGGCGGCAACAGGAACCAGGATATTAGTAGACCAACAACAAGCGCTTATTTCAGTCACTGGCGGAAGGTTACTGAAATAATCGCATCCCATCGTATGTCACGTCTCGGAGGTCCAGGAAAAATCGTCCACATTGACGAGACGTTTTTGACAAAAAAAAAAAAAAAATACACACCACCAATGAAAACGATCCTTCTCGGTCTTTATTGTAAAGAAGGCAAATGCGCGATGTTTTTTCCGGTGTAGTCGTGCAAAAAACATGACCTATGGCCCTATATCAAAGCTTTCGTGGATCCAAACACAAGCGTGGTTTGTACTGATTCAGCAAGCCACTATATAAATTTAAAATTAATTTTTACTTCGAGTACCGAACATTTAACAACTAATCACAGAATTGGGCAAAATACGTTGATGCCCAGGGTCCATGGAACACCATAAATGATTTAGAGAATCAGAACAAATTAGTTAAGAAGGCTATAAAAAGCCACCGGTCTGATAAAATTCTTCGTAGATACCTTGCCGAACATTTTTGTAGGCAACAATTTTTAGACAAAAAATACAAGCATGATATGGGGTCACAGATTATGCAGTTTTTGTGCAACCTACGAACTGTGTACCCTGGCTACGTTAGTGGGGAACTGTTGCCCTCCCTGGAGCTCCGAGACATCAATCAAATAGTTCGGCGAACTGCTGAAATGTAAATTTTAGAGTAAAGAATATATAATTTCAAAACTATGTTTTTCTTGTTTGGTTTTTTTTCATTTAATCAATATATTTCGGGCGGCATTTATACGTAATAATTATAAAAATAAAACCAACAGTGTTAAGATAAAATTGCGAATTCCGCAACTATGTGATTCGGATGAGAATTGTAAAGTGAAAGTAGTAAAGATAACGTAGAACTCGATTAGTGACTTACGTTCAAATTCAGTCGATTTTATTTTTATCCAGAGAGGGTTTGGAGTCACAAATTACTTCGGAAGTGATGCGCCGTGGGGTCTCTCTCTGGAGCGAAATGCCAGCTGATTCTAATTCCAGGTGGTGTATTCTGGGTAACGCTAAAGAAATTTGAAACACAAATTAGAAAAATAAAAAACAAGCTAACCTTCGACTAGCTTCACATGAAGGGTATCATATTGTCATTATACTACAATTGCCCTAACCCCTTGTGGGGCATAGCTGTTCCATGTGGTCCAGTTGACGTTTCGTTGGCATAAATTGGTTTCAGAGAATGCAGTTGCCAGCACCTCCTGCACATCCATGGTCACGAACGTCGTCGTGGACGGGACTCGAACCCGAAGCGCTGGTAGTCAAACATGAGACTGATGCCTCAACACACTGCGCTACCGGTTGCTCCAAAAAAAAAACAAGCTAACCTTCGACTAGCTTCGCGTGAAGGGTATCATATTGTCATTATACAGGTTACGTATCCAAAGGGATTCGTTAGTCTCACCCAAATTTAAAAACATTCCCACACTTAAAATCAACAATAGCATGCTATTGTCTGCAGACAATACAGAATGTAGTGCGAGTGCATCTGATTCTCCGAATCAGATTCATTCGCAAGAAGTGGACAGAATTCTTAGAATGCATTGCTATGCTAGATTAATAGAATTGCAAGTTAAATAATAACCGAGGTGTAATGGATTTAAGATAGCATGTAAGATTTAGTCGATAGGTTGTTGTGAACACAAAATCATTTTAAAATAAATTTTTTTTACAAATTCAAACACTGAATTTTTTAAGTGGCGCAGTCGGCTGGGGTCTTGTAAATTGCAGGATCCTTACAACGAACAAAAATTTGTGTTTCGCGGTCACGGTTGTGAAAAAGTTAAAACCAACGCGAATAAAAAATTAAACAAATAAAACCAAATCGTTTATAAAACGTAAATAATTAAAAACGTGACGTGAATAATCATCAGCATAAAGTACGATGTTGATGATCCTGTGACAAAATAATAGTGCCTCAAAATAGAAGCAGCACTAGCTCAACGTCTAATCGCCGCCCTTGAAAACCGGGCTTTACTTCAACAACCAGTAACCGGAGGAGTAACGAGGATCATGAAAGAAATACAGTACATCCGTGAATTCCACGGTAACCCGAAGGAACTCACCCAGTTTTTGACTACAGTGGAGACGCATTGAAGCTCAATCAGTCTGGATTCTCGAGAGGAGACCTGGAGAGCAATATACAATTCCAAAGTGACGGGAACAGCAAAGGAATTACTACTTAATAATCAACCGGCAACATGGGAGGAAGCAAAACAAAGGCTGAAGCAACATTTTCGACCCGTGATGAATTACAAGGACATTTCAAGAAAAATCAGCAACTTGCGAGTAAGTTCAATTCAAGACCTTAATTCAAAAATAGAAAACCTTATCTCTCTCAATTGCCCTAACCCCTTGTGGGGCATAGCGCGTCAACTGTTCCATGTAGCCCAGTTGACGTTTCTCGTCATAAACTAGTTTCGGAGAATGCAGTTGCCAGCATCATGCACCTCCTGAAAACCTTATAAAACCTTATAGGGGAAATCAATTCATTTTCAACGTACGCAGTTAACCAGGCCGAAACTAAAAATACATTTTACTCATTATTAGCTAATAAAATTAAGCAAACTGTAAGTGGTACTCTGTCTAGGGATATACAAAATCTTTTTGGCCTTCACGAAATTAAAGAGGTTTTATACACCTACGTGGAATATGATCTAGGCAATTTAGATAAGGAATTTGTGACACAAGACAAACGACATACACACCCACACCACAATAACCGACACAACGACAAACAGCCTAACAATCAAATATACAACTTCCCTGGTCGTCATAATTATTTTCAAAAATCTAGCTCGGATCATTAGAGACAAAATTCGGGATTCCATCGAACGCCTGATCAACCACAACAAAACAATTTCAGAAATCGCAATACATTTTCGGGACAAAATAGACAGAGATCGTTTGATCCACTAGCACAAATGAGAAATGCCTATCAAAATCCAGAACCAATGGATGTTGGGCAAGTATCCCATAAATCGCGAAATTATAATAATCAAAATTACCAGGCCAAAAATCAAAATAAAACCAAAAACGAAGAGGTTCATAATATTGAACCAGCGTTTTTTCTGGTATAGGCCTCGGAACAAAAATATTTGCTGATCTTATTATCGACAACCTAAAGTACAAGTGCTTAATTGACACGGGCTCAACCATGAGCATTATTAACTCTGATAAAGTGGATTGTAGCAAATTCAAAGTGTGTGAACGTGTTAAATTGAATTTGCAAACAATAAATAATATTACAACGGAATTGGTGGATCGAATAATGACCAGCATTCCGAGTGAATTTAACTTTGACCCTAGAGGGGCAACTAGGTGGTACAAACGCAACTTGGGAGACAAACCATACGATATTCTAATAGGCATGGACCTGTTAAGTAAAATCGGAAAAACTCTTGATTTCGAAAAGAAATCGTTTATCCTTAATAATGGGGTTAAAACTCCCCTATACTCTGACGAAGAAATAAGTAATGTAGATTGCTTTGAGCTCAGTTCATCTGATAAGGAAATGGATTTAAACCAATTAAATCGGGAAGAGGCAGGAGAAATTCGAAATCTCCTAAACAAATTTAAAAACCTGATTTATAAAGACGGAGATCAGTTAACGAATACTGATTCAATCTGTCATCAAATAAAAACATCTACTGATCAACAAATTCACGCTAAACTCTATAGACTACCTCCTAAACATGAAGAGGAAGTCAGGAGGCAGGTTCTAGAAATGGAACAAAAGGGAATCATTCGGAAGTTTAATAGCCGATATGCCTCCCCAATTGTAGTAGTTGCTAAAAAACTAGATAATTCAGGACGTCAAAAATTTCGTCTGTGCGTTGACTATAGAAAGCTCAACGAGATAACAATTGACGACAAATATCCTTTACCCAATATTCAGAGTATACTGGATAAGCTCGGCAGAGCTCAATACTTTTCGACAATTGGCCTGGCGAAAGGGTATCATCAGATAAATGTACACCCTGATGATATAGGGAAAACAGCATTCGTAACACCTTGTGGACTTTACGAATACCTTAGAATGCCATTCGGTCTGAAAAATGCGCCTGCTACATTTCAGCGGCTCATGAGCGACATTTTGCGCGAATACATAAACAAAATATGTGTCGTCTATTTGGATGACATACAGGGTGGCGCAAAACTACCGTTATGGTTTGAATGTTTAATAACTTTTTTATTTAATGGTTAATTATTATAATTTTTTTTGTTATACAGTATATTAATGGGGAATAATTTTGGCTTAAGTATGAAAAATTATATCCCGCAAGTGGTGGCCATTTTCGGCTTCGCACATTCGTGCTCTTTCCAGTATTTTCCATAACTTTTTGTAAAATTTCGGGTGTTATGGCTCGAATTTCATTGCGAATGTTTTGTTTTAGCTCTGGTATGGTCGCTGGCTTATTTACGTATACCCTTTCTTTCAAATAACCACAAAGAAAACAGTCTGGCGCTGTTAAATCCGGTGACCGTGGGGGCCAATTGAAATTGCTTCTGCGCGAAATAATGCGTTCGCCAAAGAGGTCCCGTAACATGATCGCTGCTGTGTTGTGTACTGTTCCATTTCAAATTCCCGAAGTTTTCTTCACAAAATTCTGAAATAAAAAATAAAAATTAAATTAAAAAGTTATTAAGCATTTGAACCATAACGGTAGTTTTGCGCCACCCTGTATTAGTGTCACCATACACTGTCGAACTCGAGCTCGAACATGGCCTGTACAGGTTGAAACAAAGTCTCTTTGAATTTTAATGTTTGTGTCGCCGGGGTGGTAAACGTGTTTCAAATATTTCGTAGATGCATTGAGTTTTTGAAACACAAGAAGATCTTGTTGAAAAGGGATTTCAGATAGTGTGGAATTTGAGGGTATCCGAAATGAAATTATAGTAGTTGTGGGTGGTGTATGAGATAAGAATGTGTGGTTTATGATGCAAGGTTGTGTGAGGATTTATATTGATGCGTATACAGTTTTGGTTCTGATAATAATAGGCGGCAAACGATGTACTATATCATTATCAAGTTTCCGAATTGGTCAGAATGCTGTTAATACTCGTATATTAAATAGAACTAGGGAAAGGCGCATATGTATAACGAGTTGTTTGAGTTGAGGGGACCCTCAACCGAGGACGAAGATTGAGGCTGGTCGTTCAGACCTGCCGTGACACCTAAGTGCCAATACCTTCTCTGACTTCATTCAGTTTGACGCGTGCTCGACGTTAGCTCAGCTGTCGGTAGTGTGGGCGGGGTTGTGTGAGTGAGTATGCCTCGCATCGCTACAAAAAAAAATAACGCGTCCACCCGATTGCCTAACCAATACGGAGTCCCTCACAGGATATTATAAAAAAAAAGTTGGCCGCGAAAAATCCCCACGTCCCTGCCTCTAGCACGGGAGCCCCCTGATGGCGATGGGGCTCCGCGCTCCCTCCCCGACCTTGGGTTGAGCCGCGCAATATTGCTCAACCCCCATTAGCGAATCCGTTGACTAGAACTACCGGAGAGAGTGGAGTGGAGGGGAAGCCTTCATGGGCTCAGGAAGCAAAATCAAAGAGTTCTATCTGATATTCATTATAATGCTATATTCCTTTTTCATCATCATCATCGTGGCGCGACAGCCCGACGTCGGGCCTTGGCCGCCTGGATCATTGTCCTCCAATTATCTCGGTCACGTGACCGCGTCCTCCAATTTTGGGAGCCCAGCAGCTGCGCGGCGTCCACACCTACTGAGCTCTCCCAACGAGATCTCGGTCGTCCTCGCAGTCTCGCTCCGTCGACTCGTTCTGCATTCATTACTCTCTTAGGCATGCGATCATCGTCCATTCTTTGTACATGCCCTGCCCATTGAAGTCGTTGTAGTTTGACGATTTTCGAGACTTGCAGCTCATCGTACATTTCATACAACTCATGGTTGTACCGGATGCGCCATCCATCTCGATCGCAAACAGCCCCGAAAATTCGCCGTAGAACCTTACGTTCGAAAGTGTCTAGCATGTTTTCGGAGGCTTGAGTTAGGGTCCATGCTTCGCAGCCATAGCATAGCACTGGTCGTATAATGGTTTTGTACACGCGGAGCTTCGTGTTTCTGTGCACATGCTTCGATTTCATTATGGGGAGAACCGAGAAAAAAGTCTTATTAGCTAACTGCTAACTTTTTAAATACTTTGTAATACACAGCTGTTTATAGACGCGAGAATGCACACAAGTTGTGCTGCAAACATAAGAAAAATGTACTTAACTATAATTGGATGAATACTAGTTCGAAAACAATAGTAACGAGAAAAAGAAGGCACTAACTTGTCAGGAAACAGACGAAAAGCATGTAGAAAAAGAAAAGAACCCACAAATCATTTCTCATTCTAATTACTACCTTAAAGAAAATACCTAATTTTATATATGTACGATTATCTATGCATAGTTGGTATCGATATATATAAATAACTTATATTCTGAGGATATCATTCTGTCGATTTCTTCAAAATACATCAAAGTTCAGTAAATCTTTCACTTGGCTGGTTTGTTTCAAATATTTTTTTTTTCCTAGCTTTAAGCTTTGCCCGCACATTTTATGCGTCTGCAGCTGATATTCACTTAGAGTATGTCTGTTTTTCTTTTCTGCCTTCTACTGGTTTTTGTTTCGTATTTCCGCCTTGTTTTTTGTTGTTGTTACGAGACGGCGACCGCGCGTGCACGAAAGCAACCCCCCCTTTCCCAAACACCTCTCTTGTATCTCTAAGGCACGATACCTGTGTCGGCTCGCTGCCGAAGAATTGGTGGCGGCTCCGATAACTTCGATGGCGCTTCTGGAGGCTGCTCGCTGTGGCGGCTCGCTGACAAATTGGTGGCTGCCATTCTTGGCGGCTCCCTCCGACGGTCGCGAGTTTCTTGTGGCGGCTAAGCCAAATTGGTGGCTGCCGTTCTCGGCGGCTCCTTCCGACTGTGGCGGGCTTCTTGTGGCGGCTAAGCCAAATTGTGGCTGCCGATTTGGTGTCGCTCGCTGCCGCTTTTGTTGCCGCTAAATGGCCGAGTTTGATGGTGGCGGCTCCTTCCGACGGTCTCGAGTTTGGTGGTGGCCGGCTTCTTCCGACGGTGGTGGCGCTCCGGCCGATGTGGGTGGCGCTATTTTGCCGGGCTCGCTTTGATGTCCGGCCGCCAGACACGCCGTCCGCTTTCGGGGTTATTTTTCCTTTTTTTTTCTTGGGGCCGCTCTCACCTGGCGGACGGCGTTCCTGGCGGCCGGCGTATTTTCACTGTCTAAACAAAAAAACCTATTAATATCTCCTAACTTTGGGAGAGAACACCACATATCTTTTTTTTTTCCAATTGTCCCGATATTCTTTGTGTGCGCCTCCTCCACGTTGTCTTGCAGAAGTGTCAGATGGCAATTTGACCTTCGAAATTCCAATTGCCATTTCGAAGGTCAAATTGTCATCTGTTGACACTTTGCAATCCAATGTGGAGCCGGTGCTGCTCCGGAGATGGCGCTATGTCATTATATGTTAAAGCGTAAAGATACCTTGGTTAGAGGTTCCTTCCAATGTCGATGATATCCTTGTACTTTCAATAAGTAGTCGTCAATAGTACATTAACAAAATAACAAAAACTTTATTCGTTTTATGATTTCTACAACAAAACGTGTTTGTAATGAAAGTGACAGGAGAGAGAATAATAATGAATTGACAATTGCCATATGTACATATGATATCTTCTTTGTGTCGATGTCAGCGCCGCTCCGTGGCAGAAGTGGTGTCCATAACCGCCACAGTCACCCCCTTCCCAGTATTGACGTTTTGTGTTGACGTACGACCGTACGTTCTGAGGGGGACGTCCCGGTGATGTTGTTCGCTGTCATCCTTCGCGATATATGCTGGCTTGAGTCGATCTGTTGAGACTGTTGGATCTTGTCCCTTGACTCTGATGACGAAGACGTGATCGTTGATTCGTTTGACTACTTCATGTGGTCCTGTGTAAGGCGGCTCGAGCGGCTGCCGCACTGCGTCGACTCGTAAGAAGACATGGGAACATGTGTAGAGATCCTTGTACACAAAAAAACTTCGTTTGATGTGGTGAGCAGTCGGTGTAGGTCGGAGGAGTCGCATGTGTTCGCGGAATTTCTCAACAAAATAGGTAGGATCAGCTGGTGTGTCCTCATTTGTGAAAAATTCGCCCGGAACACGTAGCTGTTCGCCGTATAGCAATTCGGCAGGTGAAGCTTTCAAATCTTCCTTCAGTGATGTTCGTAACCCAAGTAGTACTGTTGGAAGCAGTTCAATCCACGAAGTCGGTTGACAGCACATTAGAGCTGATTTGAAAGTTCGGTGCCATCGCTCAATGGCACCATTGGACGCAGGATGGTAAGGTGTTGTTCGGATTCGTTTGGTTCCGATCAAGTTAGTGAGAGCTCGGTGATTATACAATCTGTCAACTGTTTAACTTGCATAGAAATGCCGTGAAGCTGACGTTCGATTGCTTCTATGCGAGTTTCTAGATCCGTAGAACGTGGCGTATCTTCCTGTGGCTTAGTTGACGTCGCCAGTAGGAAGGCAGTATGTTCAACGATGCGATCCGCAATCTCAGCAAGTTTACTAAGTTCCGAATCCTCACTGGCTGCTAGTACACACCTAACATTTACAGGCAATCGCTTGAGCCATAAAGTTTTGAGGATGTCTTGAGTTAAGTCTGATGGAGCGAGGCTCTGCATTTCTCGTAACAGTTGAGAAGGCTGTTTGCCGTCCATATCCACCCCAGTAAGAAGACGATTCAGCTGACGTTCCTTCGAGTCTGAGAAGCGCGTTATTAAATGATGTTTCAGTGACGTGTATTTGTCTGACAAAGGTGGTGAACGAATTACGTCCGAAACCTGTTGTAGAATGTCGACATCCAATGCCGCAATGATGGTATAATATCGTGCGTTGTCCGACAAGATTCTGTTCGTGTAGAATTGCGCGTCAGCTTGAATGAACCACAATGTTGGGTCATTGCGCCAAAATGGTGGCAATTTCACGTTCTTAATCAATGCAACGTCAGCGCCTGTTGCCACATCAGGTGACGGCCCAGTTTGAATGAACAGCTTCGGCGAACTCAATACGTCCGCCGCCGGCTCCTGCAACGAATCCAACAGCGTGTTGGATGGCCTGACGTTTTGAGGTGTCCGCGGAAAAGACATGCTGGGCGTATCACCTTCCAAAGACATTGAGCGTCCCGCAGATCACCTTATGTGTGGTGTTCGTAAAACGGCGAAATTTACAACACACAAGGCAGTTTGAGGTTATGTTGTAAATTCAAATACTTGTGAAGGTGGCGAATGTCCGCGAGTTGGGGTCACCAATAAAGCGAAAAGATACCTTGGTCAGAGATTCCTTCCAATGTCGATGATATCCTTGTACTTTCAATAAGTAGTCGTCAATAGTACATTAACAAAATAACAAAAACTTTATTCGTTTTATGATTTCTACAACAAAACGTGTTTGTCATGAAAGTGACAGGAGAGAGAATAATAATGAATTGACAATTGCCATATGTACATTTGATATCTTCTTTGTGTCGATGTCAGCGCCGCTCCGTGGCAGAAGTGGTGTCCATAACCGCCACAATGTCATTGCATAAATGGGCTGCGTTCACAAAACCCCAGCGCTATGTCCACACTTAGCGATGGCGTTTTATGAACGCCGTCATTTATCGGGTCGCGCTGGTGCAATCAGCTGCAAGTGTGCCAAGCGAATATTTTCGCCCGGTTCACGTGCAACTGCTTGCACGCCGACACGACCGACACCAATCTCCGTGGCGCTCATTACATATGATGGCAATGATTAAAAATGTACAGTGTGTTCGAAGGAGTTTTGTGCAACGATAGAGGGTAAGTGCATCGCATCGAAATGTTATAATGTATAACATGATATACATTATTATTAAAGAATGTACGTGGAATGGGATTTCTGGCATTACATGATGTGTGGAAATTTATTTGATTTTTATATACATAGCAAAAGTGCATAAGTGTTAAGACAGAGAATATATTCTTTACTGATTGGTGCAAATCATACAATTAACTATTATCAAAGTCGTAATATGTTATTTTACCTGCAACAAAGTTTGCATCCTTACCTGTTGAGCATTCAGTTGGTACAAATTACAGGCAATTCGTAAATTACCAGATTCCTAAAATATTAAATGACCTATTTTATGGACTACAATTAAGGGTAGAAATCCGTAAATGTTGACATTGAGACGCAATTCGATTCGTAAACATTCAACATTGGTTTTGCGGAGATCATTAGTTTCCAAATTGTGTTTACTATGGACCACGTTGAACATTCCACATTATGAATGCACGCACATGAATGACAGATATTGCGTGAACAGTTGATTTCGAATGAGATATTGAAAATACTCTTGGATTTGGTGGCTTGAAACAAACACGATCCTTATAGGAACCACACACGATCGAGCTCAGCCACGCCCAAACCATCTTCTAAATCGTGTGTGAACCATTAGGGGTCATAAATTCTTCTACATTGCAACGTTTGTCACGATATCTGCGTGTAAATTTAGTGTAACAAAAAATATCCCTTCTTGAAGTACATTATCTCTTTTGGGGAAAACACAGATCAAACTACCAAAATTCATTGAATGGTCAATTGGATGCTCTACATGTAAGGACGCAAAATCTTCTTCCAGGTAAATGATCCATTAAATGTGGACACATGGCAATGAAATGGACTCCTATGCATTTAACATCTTACAATCGATAATTGCGTGGAAAATGAATAAAGAGAGCACGCAACAGAAACTCTGGATTGTGACAAAACTACATTTTACCCCTTTCTGTAATTAATAGCATGCATAACACACACACCTACACCCACTACGTATATCGAAATCCTACATCATATAACATTTACAAAATGCCAAACACCATACATATTCCAATTCACCATACATCATACGTATATCTCGTAAATAAAGCCACAAGTCATATGCTACATACGAGTATTTTAATGATAATGTGCATATATCACACGCCATACTTTAAAATATTTGCCTGCATATGCACTTACCCTCTCAGTTATATCAACATTATTATTTTAAGATACGAGTATTTCACACGTTTCCTAATTATTAAAAAACATTCCAATCAAAATTCTTCTACTCTATATTCGTTTTCGTATACCAATATTATACCAGATACATTCGCATCTGTGTCCCCGAGCGTTTCCATCATGCAGAATTCTCCTCATACTATTATCAAAATCTTATCCTCCTACCACATAAAAAAATATCTATATCGAACGGCATTCATCATATTATATCCATCCGAATTCCATGAATTTTGCATCTCGGTCAATTTCAACTCAATTGTCTGAAATTACCTTCTTTCCAAAAGCCACAACGAAAACGAACCTTTTCATAATTTTCCTATTACATTCGATGCAATGCAATCGTTGCAAGAAACCTGTATTCAAAAACACCTTCTGATCCACCACATTGTCTTGCCTTTGAAAGAAAATCCCTTGATCACTACTCTTCAAGCCATGTGTTAAAATTTTCTCCGAATGACCCAAGATGCTTCGCACATATCTGAAGAAAATTACCTGTTAAGACCATGTTCGAGCTCGAGTTCGAGTTCGACAGTGTATGGTGACACTTAGTCTTCTCCACCAGTCTCCAGGAACGTATTCAGTCTCTCACACTTATTTTCAAAAAACTTTCCGAGCATAACCTCAAAATTCAATTCGACAAATGCTCGTTTTTAAAAAAGGACACCGAATTTCTCGGTCATGTGCTAACTTCTGAAGGGATGAAACCAAATCCACAAAAGGTTAAATGCATCCAAGACTACTCATTACCTCATACTGAAAAGCAGTTAAAGGGATTTTTAGGAGCCACCGGCTATTATCGAAAATTTGTGAAGGACTACGCGAAAATCACAGGTCCCATGATTCGATACCTAAAAAAAGGGAAACGCATAAATATCCACGACCCAGAATATATTGAAGCGTTCGAAACGTTAGAACGTAACATAATCAATCATCCGATACTTAAATTTCCAGACTTCCCAAAACCTTTTACACTTTATACAGACGCAAGTAATTATGCTATAGGAGCTGTTTTAACGCAGTGCGAACAACCTGTTTGCTATGCGTCCAGAACCCTTAACGATCACGAGAAAAAATATTCGGTGACTGACAAGGAGTTTCTTGCCGTCATTTGGGCAGTAACATACTTCCGCCCTTACCTCTGGGGTAACCGTTTTAAGATCATTACTGATCACCTTCCTATTAAATATCTAAATAAAAAATACAATGGACAGGAGTTCTGTCAACGAAACCAGAGATGGCTTCTTAAATTGCAAGAATATCAATACCATATAGAGTATCTGAGGGGTAAACAAAATGAAGTAGCGGGTTTTTTGAGTAGGATTCCTAACAATACTAACCAAAACGAAAATAATCAATCGGTTAATGCTTTATCCGATAACGCAACGGTTCATTTCCAGGAAGAACAACAGCTTGACCACATCCCAATTAAAGAAACAATCGTCAATCGGTACAAATCCCAACTTATCTTAACCTACGATGTAGAGAGGGAAATTTAAACCCTGCATAATCGCAGGATAATTTATGTTGACATGACGAAAGGTGGAGAATATTGGATAGGCCTTTTCAGGAGATTCATTGAACCAGGTCTAACAGGGATATACACAGAATTACCTTATACTGAGTTTAACAAAATTCAACAATTGTTAATAAGACTTTTTGTTCAAGACAGGCAAGTGAAGTTCATAAAAGCGACTTTACGAGCTTCAGAAATAAGAACCCTTGAAGAAGCTCAACGTCAAATCTCACTTTACCATACTCAAGAAAGTATCCATAGTGGTATTATTGAAACATATCATAGTCTAAAATACAAAATCTATTACCCTGGCCTAGTGAAAGAAATTACCAAGGTAATAAAGAACTGTAAAACATGTTTGGAAACTAAATATGAACGCAAACCAATTAAAGTAAAATACGAAGTCAGTGAAACCCCAAAAACTCCTAATGAAATTCTTCATATGGATATCTACTATTTCATGAAGCAATCGTTCCTAACCATGATTGACAAATTAACTAAAAAAGCATACATTTACAATTTACCCAATAGGAACTGGAGCAAAAAGATAGAAGTGTTAGAAGAACATTTTTCTAAGTTTGGGAAACCTAGAAAAATAATAACTGATAACGAGTTTTCTTCATTAAATCTCAAAGAATATATGAGACAGCACGAAGTAGATCTACACTTAACTAAGCATAATACCCACACAGGTAATAGCGACATTGAAGAGGATTATGAGGAGAACAGAAATATAGCACCAGTTAAAAATTATAAGAGAAATTACTATAAGAACGAACCTAGATACCGAATCAACGAACTTAGTAGGGAACATCCCATTAATATCAAACGTCCTCGAGAATTTGCAGGAGTTAACTTTGTAACTACCTCTTCACATATGTAAAAAAAAATCAAAAATTTAATTTTTGTTCACAAGCCGATTTATTCCTTGGTCTTAATTGTAACAATGATAATAACAGAATGAATTTGAATTTAGCTTTTCTTAGGTTTTCACCTTTACAAAAATGCTTCTGCTTATTCAGCAGCAGACAGAATATGAGAATATGAATAGGAATTTTCCAGATAATAGAAATACAAAGTCTAGCGAAAAATGTAACATGAACTTTAGCAAAAATGAAGAATGAAATGGAATTTGAACATATGGATAAAAATGAATTTGATAATGTCGGCGATGCGTGGAGGTATCGTAGCTTGGTGTCAGGGCTGCGTGGAGGTATCGTAACTCAGGCGATGACCTTAGCGTTTCACCTTCTGGCACTGTTAGTACTTCCACAAACCCAAGCAACTTTGACAGTAACTCCAATCAATACCAATAATGGATATACGACAATAAACATGGGATCTACCGAACTAGTAAAGGACACTAACAATTTTACATATTTTTAACATAAGAAATGCACTAATTTCATTAGAACATAATTTACAAAAATTAGGTATAGCAGATGATCCAGTAATTAAAAAACAATTAGAAGAAAATTACGCAAAGCTAGTAGCATTAGAACCTAGAAATAAACTGACATCGAAAAGAGGCTTAATAAATCCCATAGGAACAACGCACAAGTGGTTTTTCGGGACCATGGACGACAACAACCGACAAGACATATCAGAACGTTTAAAAATTATTGAACAAAATAACGAAAACATAGTTCAGCATTCCAATAAACAGATCAAAATTAATTCAAATTTTAATGAATCAATTACATATCTCAAACAGATAATAAGAATCCGACAGAAATCAAATAAAACAAGTTCTTGAGCAAATAACTGAAAATGAAAGGCGGATCATTTCCCAACAACTAAGATTAGATCAAATATTAAAATTATCAATGTTGAAAGAAAAATTAAACCAAATAATCGACAGTATTGGACTAGCTAGACACGGTCTACTGCACTCTAGTGTATTGACAGCGACCGAAATTAATCAGACAAATTTGGATTTTTACAAAATAAAAAACATTAGAATAGGACTCTTGAAATATAAAACTGAAGCTTATTACGGCGATGCCAACAAAAAATAACTTGGAAGTAATTTTGGAAGACCAATTAGAAATTAATGAAACAAAATATTCATATGATCAAAACATCCAATACGAAAACGAATTAAAACCAATGAACAACTGTATAAGTTCAAATAATTGTAAACAAAGAAATGTAATACCGGAAATCCATAAAATTGATGAAAGTACCATTGTCTGCAAAAATATGAAAAATGAAATATTAATAAATCATTGTGACGACAGAAAAATTACACTAAATGGAAATGTTTTAATAACCATCAATAATTGTACAATTCAGATATTCAATCAAACATTCAGAAGCAATAATATTAAATTTATCGACAGATTCTTTTATACTGAAGAACAAAATCATAATTTCACGAAACATCTAAATTTTGAAGAAATCATACTAAAAAACGTTGAAAACTTGGAGCCTATAAAATAGCTTAAATTTCATCAAAATATAAACTATATTACTAATTCGACAATCATCATTATAATTTTGATAATTCTATTTGTGGGAATACTTACAATAATTTGGAAAAATAAGAAAACTAAAATTTCAATTAAAAATATTGATACCACTCCTAATAAAATTCAGGAGAATTTTGATTTTAAAAGGGATCAGGTTACGTATCCAAAGGGATTCGTTAGTCTCACCCAAATTTAAAAACATTCCCACACTTAAAATCAACAATAGCAGACAATACAGAATGTAATGCGAGTGCATCTGATGCTCCGAATCAGATTCATTCGCAAGAAGTAGACAGAATGCATTGCTATGCTAGATTAATAGAATTGCAAGTTAAATAATAACCGAGGTGTAATGGAATTAAGATAGCATGTAAGATTTAGTCGATAGGTTGTTGTGAACACAAAATCATCTAGAAATAAATTTTTTTTAGAAATTCAAACACTGAATTTTCTAAGTCATATAACCCTTTCTTCATCACCCTCTCCCTGGGAGAGCACCGCACCTAAACCGAAATCTGATGCATCAGTCTGGATTATAAAATCCTTATCGTAGTCCGGACTGGCTTAGATTGGCGCTGACGATAACGTTACCTTGGCTTGAACAAAAGCTCTCTCACACACGTCATCCCAAATAAACTTCCTACCCTTTTTATTAGAGAGGTTAATGGTGCCAAAAGCGTAGCGAAATCTGGAAGAAACCTTCGGTACCATGATACCATTCCAAGAAACTGGCGGATGCCTTTGACGTTGGTAGGGCGACTGATCTTCAATAGGCACTCCACCTTCTCAGGGTCCACATTTAGCCCATGTTCGTTTACCACGTAGCCTAGATATTTTAGTTCCGGCCTACAAAATTGGCACTTATCTTTCGAAACTCTTAGACCCGCCCCCCGTAGTCTTTGGAAAACTTCTTTGAATACCGTAACATGCTTTTTGAAGTCCTGGGTGACAGTAATGATGTCACCCATATATGTAAAAACATAAGGTCCCAGGTCAGGACCGAGGACTTGGTCGATTAGGCGTTGTCAAGTAGCCGGAGCATTGTGTAACCCAAACGGCATTCTCTTGAACTGAAAGAGTCCACGATTCGGAACCGTGAACGCCGTGAATTTTTTTGAGTCCTCTGCCATCGGAATCTGCCAAAAGGCTGATTTACAATCTATTGATGACAAATACTTAGCGTTGTTAAAGGGAATAGGATAAGCATCCCGCTCGGAAACTTCATTCACCTTCCTAAAATCAACACAGAAACGGTAAGTGTCATCCTTCTTCTTCACCAGCAAAATCGGAGATGTTCGACGGCTCGATCACATCATTATCCAACATGTCCTGTAGTTCAGCGTCGATATGCCTCTGAACCGCCGGAGATACCGGATAATACTCGTATCTTTGTTTAATTGGAGGGGGATCAGACTTAATTCTGTGTTCTACTAAATTAGTCCGTCCTAAGCCCTCTCTCATCAGGCTAAATTCCTTTTCCAGGACACTAGAGAGCTCGAACTCTTCATCCCACTGCAATCTTGATCTTCCTCTCAGATGTTCCAACGCTGAGATCTGAATATTATCCGCGAAATCCCATTGCTGCGAGTTCAGATCCATAACGATGCCAAACCGACGAATAAAGTCGGCTCCAAGTATCAGCTGATGAAGAAGAGATGGCACGACTAACAACTGGAAAACTGATGGCACGACTAACAACTGGAAAACTATTGTATTTCCATTCAACGTAATTGGGACACATACTTCGCCTACGATGGGAACTCCCACATCATTGGCCATCATGACTGCTTGGGTTTCGCAAGAGGTTAATTTCAAACCCATATCCGATAATCGGCGCCAACCCTGGCAGCCAACAATTGTTTTGGAAGCCCCGGAATACACCAGTCCCAGAAACATTTGACCAAAAATGTCGACCTCCAAATGTGGTCGATTATCCCCTAACTTTTCCGTCAGGACATAATTGACCGGAATGTCCGCCGCGGCTTCCATCTCGGGTAACATGCTCACTTTGCCGCCTAGTGAGCATGTTCCGCGTTTCCCGAACTATCGCTATTATTTGTCAAGCCCGATGGACCAGGCTTGCTACAATGGGGACAGGTATTTTTCGTAACCCCCGACTTACCACAACCGAAACATTTTCGCGGTTCGGGACATTCTCTCCAAACATGACCATTGCTCTTGTACTTCCAACACTGTACCAAACGACTGGACGTACTAGGCGAAGGAACAACTACTGACAAGGAAGGTTCTAAGTATACCATTTCTGGTTCTAAAACAGAGTTATTCCCTGACATTGAAGGGGCCTCAAAAGCTTCTATCGACAATCGAGTCGCCTCTAACGATCTAACCAACGAAATAAATGTGTCAACGGAGGGAATATCGACCAAAGACAGTTGAATTTGGTAGCAAGGCAACAAATTCCGTCGCAAAATCTTTAATTTTGCTTTTTCCGCAGGCATCACCGACAACCGACTAAAAAGACACTCCATAATTGGCACAAATACACCTATGGATTCGTGCTTACTCTGCATACGACGCTTGATTTCTTCCCAAAGCCGATCGTCGTAATCGAGAGGAAGGAATTCCGCCTTCAACTCTTCCACCAGATCATCCCATGAATTTGCTTTTTTGCGGTTAACCCTAAACCACAGCAGTGCTTTACTTTCGAATAACTCGACAGCAGCTCTTCATATGTCGCTCTTCCGAAGTCCTCTAGAAATGCGAAGTTCTTCCACTCGTTCTAGAAAGGAATTCACCAGTTTACTGTATCCATTAAAGCGAATATCCCACTTAGAGACATCAACCTTTTTTGCCCCGACAGACTTAGCACTTTGTGGTGTGGATGCACCTTGGGGTGGAACGGATACCTCAGCCTCGTCACTACTACTCTCTTCGCTGTTACTGACCTTTTCCATAAGAGCACCTAAGGCCAATATGAGTTGTGCTCTGATTTCTCTATGCGACGCCATTTGTGTCTCCCCTTCGACCGGCAAAGCTTCAACACGCCTAAATCCGAAATCTATTTTTGACCTAATTTTCAGGAAGTCGCCGCTAACGGCATCCCCTCGAAAGCTGCCACTAAATTTTTAACTTCTTCCACTTTAGCTAACAAGGCATCGCAATCTTGATCGTGCGTAAATGGATACGAGACGCAGACAAAACACGTTTCTGCTGCAGACTCAGCCTTCAATGCCGCACGGAGGTTTTTCCGCATAACATCCACCGTATCTTCCGGCAAGCCACGAACAACCAGCTTATAACTGAGCTCATCCTTGCTGAGTCGTTCAATACTTGATCTCTTAATTTTCATTTTCAAAATAACACCAAATTGTACACTAAAACAATAACTACCACCACTAACAACAACACCACAAACGAAACAAAATTATCGATCGTCTATCCGAAAATTCACTAAGTTTATTCCAAAACGTTGGGCGCCAATTTGTTACACCGTGTCCGCGGTCTTACGGCCGTCCGACCAACTCAGGGAGATGGGTCGTGGGCGCCACGTACTTTAATCCATTTGTTCCCAAGGGATGAAGGGGTGTTCCAAAAACCGTGTTTTTTGGTAATAGTCCATGTTTAGGCTTGATTAAACTATAAAACATAAAAAAAAATTTTCCATTGCGTTAGGGCTTGGGAAATTAATGTTGCGTTTTCGCAACGTTGGGAAGAAGGGTGACAAAAAAAAACAAAAACGCATGTATGAGCACTTTTGCAGTTATTTTTATATTTTCCGTTGTTTTATACATTTTTTTGATGAAATTCTTTAAAACATACTGTATTAAGTGGTACGTCGCATTTTTCGCACATAAAAACAGTCTGGGACTTGCAATTTCGGCATCGTCTTCGTTGTTTTCCGGGGATAGACACCAAAATGTGGCCAACATTGTCCTTCCGCAATGTGTGCGGCAGACTATTGGCGGCTGGTCGTCCTAACTTAGCGTTGGGCTGTTTTTCCTCGTCATCATCGCATATCAAATTCTCGACCTTGTCACTGCTGAGCAGAAGGCTCAGAACAAGTTCGCTTCGGAAAGATAGTTGTGGTATTTTTCGGCCGGTTACCATTTGATAGAATTTCCTTGAGTTGACCACAGTGGTATCGATCGCGTTCACGAAAAGGCACCACCACCATTTTTTCCCCTTGGTTCTGATACGATAATTTACCACGTCGTGGAGATCTACCCCACCCATGCCACGGTTATTTTCGTTTATGACGTTCGGCTGGCGAAGTCAAACTTTTTTCTTCTCCTTTCTATCGTATCGCTTTGCTTGAGTTATGGGTTCATTAGTGCCACAGTTTGTTGCCACCGTGACAAGAGCATTGTCAACCCAAGGTACAATAAAAATTTGGTTTTTGTCGTCGTAAGCAAAGTAATATGTCCATTTGCTGTCATTTTTCTTCATATAATTGCCATCGGGTAGAGGACATTTTGATGTACGATTTTCCCGGCAAATCAGCAGCATTATCATCTAAAATTATGACGTCCTCGTCAATATCTTCTTCAGAGAGTGGGTCCAATTCGGGAGGAAGTACAACAATGCCAATGTCGTTATTTTCAGAGTCACTTGTATTTCCTTCGATATAAATTTCCTATAAAAGCGCTAGAATTTCTTCGGTTCGGTTCGATATTTCCTCACAAAACTCATTTTACGACACAATTATTATCAAACGTGGAGCTTTGATACTGTTTGACTCGAAACTATTTCAGAGACTTTTGAAGTTCATTATCGTCACGAGGAATAACGGGAAAAGTGTGTATAGGATCGCGGCAAGCATAATACATGTTCGAAGATGAAAAGCTTATAGTGTATTGGTTATTCCCAACGTTGCGAAAACGCAATCCTCAAAAAATCACATTTGGAAATTATATTTTTCTAACTTATGTCTGGGAATAAAATAAATAGGACAGAGATTGCATATTATTTTTTAGTAACAATAGAAGCAATTGAAAAACGTTCACAGCAAAAGAAAAATAGATGAATTTGCAACTTCCAAGCCACCCCCGGATCATCTCAGAAAACTAAATTTAAAAAATACATACATGATGTAAAAAATTCTGGAAAAAAATACGTATTTAGGAAAGAGGTGAACGTTGTTAACCAAGCAAATAAAAAATAAAAAAATAATAGTTTAGACACGAGAAAAAAATCTTGAAAATAATGTTGCGAAAACGCAACGTTGGGAAGAAATGGGTTAAATTTCTTAGCCGCCAGTCTGGTTCTTTTCCGCGAAAAGTACGATTCGCGGAAGGGAGTATTATTTAACTGGGACCACTGACACGGCTATCGGTAGTACACAAGGGAACAAATCCAAGGCGCGTTATATTCGTTTTCACAATAACTATTCCGTACGAATCAAAGTATTATTAAATTTAAAAAAAAAGCAAAAGACGACTGGTCGTAGATTACGTTACGTTACTTACTCGCTACTATCCTACGTGCTACCTTATTAATTAATTCTAAACTATTGTAATTGCCTATCTGGGTGGCGGCTCTACTCACTATTGCGCTAATACGTTAATCCAGGTTGAATTCGTTACCAGCTTCTTGATTCGTTACCAGCTTCGCCGCACTCTTATGACTGTAGAATTAGTCGCAGTCTCATACACAGATATTTGTCGCAATCTTGTAACCACAATTCGTCTCCGTTTCCAAGATTCTCACCGGTCTTCAACACTCCAAGTAGATCAACTTCTCCAAATCTTTAGGCTTTAATCTTTAATCCATATAGGCAAATCGACAAAAGAGAGAGGCATTCGTTAGTCTCAAGTTATCATTCATTTCCCCTTTTCAGCAATAAGGACACCCGCCTTTAATCCATAGAGGCAAATCGACAAAAGCGGGTTCCCGTTTGACTTTCATTGCTTAAATAGCCTCGGGCGAACGGATTATTTCGTGGATCAAATATCCGCACAATACTAGAATCCCGCTCTTACACGACACCCGGTGCTGGTAAGGCAGTTCACGTCATTTTGACAATTCGCGATGTGTGTGTTATTGTTTATGCCTTAATTATTTGGCGAATTCGTGTGTGCTGGCTGACTCCGGTCGCAAGTGCGTAGTGACCAGTTAATCATTTAATTATCCTATCGCGTAAGACAATACTTTGTGGTGTTTTTCTTTCAGTTTCAGGATGGTAGTGATGGCAGATTCCAGTCGTGAGCGCGCATTGGCCAGTGATAACCGGACGAGTATCTGGTCGCAGGCTTCCGAACATACTACATAAGTTATTTGTGAGTAAAAATATACCGCCACCCCCATAAGTGCCGCCGTATTTAATCTATTTATTCTTTCTTCCTTACAGGTCCTCAAGCGCGGCCCTGGATCCGTGACAAGGCACGGATGATAAACAAAGATTGTATTTCACAACTAATGAATTTTATGGAACTATTCTATAAACAAATATGAATTTCACAACTAAAGAATTGTATGGAACATATTTGTATTTCACAACTAGGAGAAATTGCATGAAGCATTTTGTAAACAAGAAGCAAGTCTTGGGCAGAGGTAACAATCAATTCAAGTCAGAATTCAAGTTCAGCCAGTTCAGTTAGCCAGTTCAGAGTCAGTTTAAGATCAAATCAGTTTAAGAGTCGAGTAAGCCAGTAGTGTTAAAGTCAGTACAGTTCAGTCCAGTAGTGTTAATTCAGTTGTAAGCCAGTGTGTGTGTTCAATAAACTGTAAGAATTGGAAATTGAAATTGTTTAATTTAGTGCGGTCACTTAATGGACCTAAGGGATTCTCTTGTCCCATAACAAGAGACGAAATATAAAATTGGTGACTTGTGAACAAGTATTGTCACTAGTTGAATCCAAGGGATCCTCTTGTCCCATAACAAGAGTGAAACATAATTAAGGAATTCTCTTGTCCCATAACACCCCACACTCGTTGCCAGAATCGGATGCAAGGACATCGTCACTTTCGGAACCATCACCGGGAATCGTGTTCACAAATTTATACTTCCCATAAAATAGAGACGGATTCATCTGAAATATTTCACAAATCATTCGATAATGCACACAAAGCCATAAATGGAGAAATGATCAAAAAAAAAAAAAAAAACAATCAAATGAAAATGAAAATATTAGACTCAATGCATACAAAGCCTTATATGGCTTCGGGGAAAATGCCGTTAAAAACACTATAAATATAAATAATTTTAGACAAACCTTGGCACTGGAACAAGCAGATGAAGTGTGCTTATCGAAAAATATTTTTTTTCCGCTGTAAACACTCACAAATAATTATAACTTTTTTTTTAAATTTGCACTTTTCGATTGTTTATAATACGTCGGGACCTCACTAAGGATAAGTACGTAATGCAATGACAACAAGGACCAACATAAAACAAAAGGGTGCAATTTCATTTTCATATTTTCGTGTGAATGGGATTTGGGTGGGATGATGTCGCATTTCAGGTAGAAAAAAGGACCCTGAATTCGCAAAGCCATATATGGCTTCGTATTCGGTAGAGGGTTTTCCAAATTTGATATTCATTCTCAAAAGTCTTGGGAACTTTAAGTCCTACTGATCCTATTTTAGGCATGTACCTATAGTTATCAAGAATATGCTGAGCATCTTTTGAAATAAATTTTTTATAAGAAAATATTATGCGTTTACCACCTACAACTTTTTTAGTTCTAATGCAATTGTCGCCATTTGACATCTTGATTGCTAATTGACATTTAAATGAATTTAACGGTTTTTCTGTTGATTGAATTTGATCAAAATTATCTGTGTATTTTGTAATAGCTGTTTTTCAGTGATAAAGCAGGGCTATGTATCATATTGCTCACTTGCATTATCTTGAATTAAATCTAAGCAATATGATAATTCATTTTTAAAATTCTCTGGAACATCGTGTCCAAAAGGTGTACGATGACCATTAATAGCCAAATCTGAGCAAGCTAAATTAATTTTAGCACCTAGAACAGTTAACCCAGATATGCCTATGGAGCTGTGTGCTGTAATCCAAAGGTAAATTAGCTATTCTCTAGCTTAGATAGGGATAATAAAACAATATTTATACATAACAAAAAAAAAAATTATTCGAGAAGTATGTTTTTGGAGCCGTCCTATATATAGGACAGTAGCACATGGGTAGCTATCAAATTCAAATCATTTGTGTGCATAATATGCAACGAAGCACTTTACGTGAAGCCCAACGTTGCATTTCGAGCATCGTGTTAAGGATTTAGCATGGCACCAACCGCTTCTTGTTTGTTTTTCCTCCGGGACTACAAGATGATCCAATCTGTCATACAGGAGGTCATCATTTGGGTCTTTGCTTCCATGCCCTTTATTATAAACAACCTGCTTCAGGTTTTGCATTAGCAAGGTCGTTGTAATTCGCCTTCTGAAACTAAGTTGATCTAAATTCCCACCTGCTTTGTGGTGAAGCTGCCATGCGTTTTGAACGCACATTTCAATTCAATTGCTGATCAAGGGCATGTACCACTTCTTTCCCCTGATTGATTTGCGGTACAGGCTGATGTTCTGGTCTGAACGATCAACTCCACTCATGCTGATAATATGCGGTTGTTCAACCTGAAATAATCATATTCTTTAGTTAGTTAGTTATCTACTAATATTTACAAAAATTGTACACACCTGAATATTTTTCTTTTTTTGCTGAGAATAACGTCGGATATTATGAACAGGCTCAATCCCTGCAAAATTTGAACATATGTTCACAATACTATTATCGTGCCACTTAACCGCAATGATGTTCTGATCGAAATTTTTTTGGAAGTCGTATGCTCCTCGAACTTCCTTTTTCATGGATTTTTTGTCCTTCATGATGTTTCCTCTCAGTCGATTTTCTCGAATTGTGCCCGTTGCAAACAAGTTTTGTTTCGTCAGCTCCTCCATAAGGCTTATCGACGTGAAAAAGTTGTCGAAGAATAGATGGAATTTTATATTTGGCCACTTCTTTCGTAGAGTTTCTGCATATTCTAGGACTACGCCAGGCCCAACTCCGAACTCAGCATACTTTACGCTAATGTTTGTGGAAGAACCTTGGTAAGGCTCAAACCAATTCAAGTACTCATCCTTGGTGCAGGCAGTGTATCAAATCGCTGACGGCCAATGTCTTAGCGATAAGACAGTTTGGAAAAGGCAGATAGCTGTAGCCTGAATGGCTGACGAACACCTAAGCGTCTCAGGTCTAGTAGGATGGATTGACTTGCGTAGTTGGACCTGCTACATAGTTGTGTCAACTCCAGCACGTTTATTAAACCATCTGAAGCAGCTATCACCGAGGCCATCCCCTGAATGGGGTTAAGCGACGTGCTGACAACTCGTCCTTGTAAAAACCACTCCATGTCAAGAAACCTGGAACAAAAGCCTCGGATTGGACGGATCAACAACGACGACCACGCAAACGAATAAAGGATTATTCTTTCGGATCCTGGAATGTACGCTCCCTGAACAAACCGGGGGCCGAGAAGGCCCTCCTTCATCAGGTCGAAAAGTACAAACTGAGTATTACTGCAGTCCAGGAAACAAATTGGCTTGGCAGCGAGATTAATGACAAGAAATCGCACACAATTTTTACAAGTGGCAAACCATCGGGCCGCAAGGAGTTTGGAGTAGCATTTATAGTGAACAATCACCTCAAACCGCATATTACTGACTTCAAACCCATAAATGAACGGCTGTGTGCGATTCGCATCAAGACTCGATTCTTCAATCTCTGGCTCATCAATGTGCATGCCCCCACTGAAAATAAAGAAGACGCAGTAAAAGACGAGTTCTACGCCCGCCTTGAAACTCTCTTCGACTCACTTCCAACAAACGACGTCAAATTGCTGCTGGGAGACTTTAACGCGAAAGTCGGGAATGAAAGCTGGCATCGGGGGACCACTGGAGGCCACAGGCTCCATGAAGAATGTAACGATAACGGCCAGCGACTTATAGACTTCGCCTGCAGCTGGAATCTAGTCGTAAGCTCTACGTGTTTCCCGCATCGACGCATTCACAAGCAGACCTGGAAGTCTCCAGACGCACATACCGTCAACCAAATTGACCACGTCCTCATTTGCAGGAGATGGGCGTCTAGTGCCATGGATGTCCGCTCCTATCGAGGAGCAAACTGCGACTCAGATCATCACTTGGTGAAGACGACCTACAGATGTAGAATTTCCTCAGTGCACCAGTCAAGAATCAGCCCTCCCAAAATCTTTGCGGTTGATAAGCTCTTGAGTGATGCTACAGCGGTGGCGTATACTACCGCCCTTGAGGAAAAACTATCACCTATGCTACACAACATCAGCAACACAGGCGTCCATGGGTTCTGGGAAGAACTCAAGGGTACCATCAAGGATGTCGCAGAGAAGGTCGTGGGATATAAAGCCCGGCGAGCGCGAAATGACTGGTTCGACGAAGAATGCAAAAATTCACTTGACGCGAAAAACGAGGCCTACAGACAATGGATTCAACGAGGAACCAGAGCCAGAAGAGAAAAATATGACGAGCTACGGCGAATATCGAATAGAATAATTAGACGTAAGAAACGTAAATACCTTGACGAGCAGTTGCTGAACATAAACGAAAACTTAGCTAATAGGAACACCAGACAAGCGTACAAACTAGTAAATATAATTAAGAACGGCTACCAACCCAGGACTAGCCTTTGTAAGGACAAGGATGGAAACATCATCAGCGACCCCGACAGTAGAGGAAGTTGATCTCGCGTTGCGGTCACTAAAACGAAATAAAGCGCCGGGCGCTGACGAGATTCCAGCTGAACTGCTAAGATTCGGTGGAACGAGTCTAGTTGATGCCATACATCAATTACTCCTGCGAGTATGGGAGAACGAGGAGATCCCAGACGATTGGCGCAGAAGCATCATCTGTCCAATTCATAAAAAGGGAGATAAACTGCGGTGTGAGAATTACAGGGGCATCTCACTAGTTTGTACGTCCTATAAAATTTTGACGAAAATTCTGGAAAATAGAATAAAACCGTACGCAGAACGAGTCATTGGCGAATATCAAAGCGGTTTCAGACCTGGTCGCTCCACAACCGATCAGCTCTTCTCAGTCAAACTGATACTCCAGAGGTGCTGGGAATACAACGTAAACGTATACCAAATCTTTGTCGACTTCAAGCAGGCATACGACAGTATCGATCGTGGAGTACTGTACAACATCATGCTGCAATTTGGTATACCAGCAAAATTAGTGCGACTGACAAAGATGACGATGACCAACTCCGTCTCACAAGTCAGGATCCAGAATAGACTTACTGATCTATTTGAAACACGCACTGGTTTGAAACAGGGCGATGGACTGGCTCCGACGCTCTTCAACCTAGCACTGGAATACGTTATTCGGGCCATGAATTTGGACAACAGCAAGACGCTACTCATCAAGTCGACACAATTAGCAGCGTACGCCGACGATATCAACATCATGTCCCGAAGATTGGCTGACGCAGAAGAACTTCTGCATACGCTTGATACCGCTGCAAAGGAAGTTGGATTACGTATTAACGAGGGTAAAACTAAAATAATGATGCAATCGGTGACAAGGACACCTGCACAACCAAGCATCAATGTGGGGGACCTCAACATCGAGTTCGTGAACAACTTCATTTACCTGGGTTGCAACCTGTCAAGGGACGCCAACGAAACTGACGAAATCAAGCGACGGATACAGTTAGCTAATAAGACTTTTTTCTCGGTTCTCCCCATAATGAAATCGAAACATGTGCACAGAAACACGAAGCTCCGCGTGTACAAAACCATTATACGACCAGTGCTATGCTATGGCTGCGAAGCATGGACCCTAGCTCAAGCCTCCGAAAACATGCTAGACACTTTCGAACGTAAGGTTCTACGGCGAATTTTCGGGGCTGTTTGCGATCGAGATGGATGGCGCATCCGGTACAACCATGAGTTGTATGAAATGTACGATGAGCTGCAAGTCTCGAAAATCGTCAAACTACAACGACTTCAATGGGCAGGGCATGTACAAAGAATGGACGATGATCTCATGCCTAAGAGAGTAATGAATGCAGAACGAGTCGACGGAGCGAGACTGCGAGGACGACCGAGATCTCGTTGGGAGAGCTCAGTAGGTGTGGACGCCGCGCAGCTGCTGGGCTCCCAAAATTGGAGGACGCGGTCACGTGACCGAGATAATTGGAGGACAATGATCCAGGCGGCCAAGGCCCGACGTCGGGCTGTCGCGCCACGATGATGATGATGATCTTCGGTGACAACTTTCGGCCAATTTTTCCGCGTAGTCTGTCGATAAGTTATTCCAAATTGATTTGGATTGATTTTGAAGCTCCTTGAAGCTTCTGCTTCATTAATCCCCAAACATTTTCAATAGGATTGGCATCCGGCGATTGCGAAGGCCAATCAAGTACTTGAATGTTATTTTCTTCTTTCCAGCGTGTACACAACCGGCTTCTATGTTTCGGATCGTAGAAACCAATCGGTGTTGTCGTTGCCATATAGCATCCTAGCAGACTTCAATAATCCTTTCTTGTACAAAATGATCATCCTTTCAGCAGTAAGAATTCCGGTAAACGTTATTAATTTTCCGAAACCGCGTGCAGAAAAGCATCCATAAACATGGACCTTCACAGGGTGTTTAACGGTTCGGTTCACGACAGCTTCTCCTTTTTGTGACCACACTCGTCTCCTGAACGTATTTACAGCAAAACTTGATTCATCCATAAAGATCACGTTGTCCCAATCACGATCGATGTTTTCCTTAGCCCACTCTACACGTCTTCGCTTCTGGTTTAAGGTAAGTAATGGTTTCATCAAGGCATACCTGGTTTTGATGTTTTCCTCTTGTAATCTTCGCCGAATCGTATTCAAGGACACGTAAATATTCTTCTTCGATAACATTTCCTTTGCTTGCACTAAGGTAGTAACGGACGGATTTTTCTTAAAAATATCAATGATGGCCTTATCCTGGGTTTTTGAAGTGCTTCGGGTTTTACCCCTACCAGGTAGATCGTCTACATTTCCAGTATCTTTAAAACGCTTTATCCACTTATTCACAAACTGTGTCGAAACTTTCAGGTACTTTTCGGCCGATGCAGGTGCCATTTTTGGTCCTTTCGGATGACTTACTAAAAACACAGCTTCGAATCGTTTTTTGTAAATCGCACTCATTTCACTTGATGTCTTATCACTCTCCTACTTGAACTTAGAATGACCAAATTTATACAATGCGAAAAAGAGGAAAAATGCAGGTAACTAAAAGTCCCCCACCACTCTTTGAGAAATGGTGCATTAAAAAGTTACAAAGTATACGCTCTTGTGGAAATGACTGTATATCAGAACTTGCACAAAAATACAGTCTTTGCAATGTTAGTAATTAGTAATGCAAGAGTTTGATAGTAGTTAATATATTAAATGGGGGAGGGGGGTCGCGACGGTTTCATTTGATTGATTTTGTTGTTTAGGGGGGTCGCGACACTAAAAAGGTTGAGAAACAATGCCTTAGACAGATCGATTTTAGAGAATTTAAAGTGGCAAATAGCTCCTCTATAGTTGGAATTGGGTGTTTATCAATGACAATATTTGGATTTAATAATCTGCGCAAATTCTAACCTTATCATCTCGTTTACGCACCGGAACTATAGGTGTACCCCACGCACTACTATTCACCTTCGTAATGATTCCCTTAGCTTCCAACTCACTTAATTCCACTGCAACAGCTTCACAGATTGCAAATGGCACGCTTCGTGAATAAACTGGTTTAGTATTTTCCTTCAATCTAATATACAGGCAGAAATATTTTTTATTTTTCCCACCGAACTGTCAAACACATTGGGATATTTAGCTTTCAGATTTTCTATGACAGCATAAAGATTTTGAGTTAACTTACCACAATCAAGGTTTTTCACGTCTTCAGCATTTGTATTCACGAAAGTTGTGGCCAGGACACCATCCCAGTTAATGCCATCAGCGGATGCCTGGAAGAGTCGACTACGTACAGTTTAAGTGGCAATTTAAACTTTGCATGCTCAGATGAGACTATCACCACTATGAAACATAAAACGTTAATGTTTTGATTACAGTGCCTCACTAATTGCAAATCGAAACTATACATTGTTAATGATTCAAAATACTTGTTTTGTCGCACGCGTTTGATGCTCACTGGCGAGCCACTGTCTAACTCGAATTCAATTGGATTGTTATGTACATTTAATTTTAATTAAATTTTAGCGCGTCCCGAACCTGAATTGAAAGTTGATATATGTTTACAGCCTATGTTACACACTTCTTCTGGAACAATTTCAGTAAAATTTGTTTTATCTGTTTTTTTTTTTTGTTATTTTGCTTATAAGATGTAGATTTTGAATTATGTTCCTTCCCTGTGAGAGAAAGGCATTCCTTGCGCAGATGGCCAACCTTGTGGCAATGTAAACAAGTTGTTTTTAAGTGTTTGCAGGTATTCGCTAGGTGCGAATTACCCCCACAGCAATATCATTTACTATTAGCATTGTTAGTAGTAGTTTTGTATTGAGGCGGTTTACTTTTTGAATTTTGTTTACTTAACCTGGCATCAATATGATGTACATATATGTCCGATTCTACTCTGGATCTCCGCTCCTCCACGTTCGGGTAGACTTATCCAAAGATAAATCGTCCATTTCGACCTCTATCTCTGGATCCTGTCAACCCCTTGTGGGGCATAGGGCATTCCATTTCGACCAGCCGGTTTAATATTTTGACATTTCGCAGGCCAAATATTGTACAAATTGATTGCGCAAGGCTATGTCTAGGTAAGCGCCGAAGTTGCAATTAATGGCTAACTTCCGAAGTGCCACTGAGAACTCCTGAGCAGACTCACCTTCTTATTGCTTCCGCATGTGGAAGCGGTAGCTCTCCGCTATCACCAGTGGCTTTGGATCAAAATGCTCCTGCAGAAGGGTCACCAACTAACTGTAGAACTTCGTAGCAGGTTTCTCTGGTGGAAGTTTGTCGCAAATGACATTGAGCCAATCTAGACGAGGGAGTAATTTACTCCCTCAGATCCCATGCCAACGGATGTCCACGACAAGCTGTTTGTGTCGCTTTCTGGCAAATGCGCAAGAGATTTCACAGAGAAGGACGCAAACACTAAATATGACGACAGATCCATTTCGTATTGGAAGCATTATGAATAGCCGTTTTCGTTTCAGGCGACCTCAGATCCATATTCATACAAAACGACAGATCCAGGTCTCGTATGATCTCATCGGATCAAAGTTGAGAGTGAATTGGTTGAACGTCAACTTGTTTCACCCCTATCTAAATGTATACTGATTTTTCTTCCTGTGATCCACGCACTGCCTTGTTCCTGATGTACAATAATATAATAACCTGCATTACTGAGTCGCTCATGCGGCGAAGTATTTGTATGGTAAGTAAAAGTAAACAACAATAATTCAATTTAAGTTGAAGTTTGCGCTGACATCACTGCCTGTGCCGGCAGTCGGTGAATATTGCGAACAGTGGCGACGCTAACTAACCTGGTACTCGTCATTTCGGGGACTTCCCTCAAACAGCTTCTTTGCTCTTCGCACCACTCAGATACACTTAAGATTTCTCGGCACTCTCGTCACTGTCTCCGAATTCTTGTTATGTAACTTTCTCCAAAATTCTTGTACTTGTCAACGTCTTGGGATTCCCTTCTGTTTTCGTAGCCTTTTTGTTTCCACAGTCCAAGAACAAAGAGGGTTCTCGTTCAATTTTTGCTCGCCTCGTAACTTCTCGTAACGGCCGAAAGACGAGAATCCGTCACGGATAAACACGATCTATCAGCTCATCAGCTAATCTAATATCTATCTATTCCTTATTTACAGATATGTACCCACTAGTGCGGTGAAAAAAAAAAACAATAGATATACGACGATGACGGTGACGACGACGACGGCGTAACATTATCCTTCCTTCTTTTCTCTCATCTTATCAAAGAATACACCCAGAAACGAGGCATTATCAAGAAATTTAAAAAAGCTAATTACTGTATATAAAAAAGTGATAAAAGTTAGGCGTATAAAGCTGAAATTACAATGATGGCCTTACGATCTTACGCTGAGATCTTGCGTCATGGAACGCCGATTGCAAAATTCAATGAGCGCGACAGCGGGTTTTTATGAAGTTCTGGCGGACACTGTTAAAATGTGGTCGTCTGTATAACTAAACTGGCTTAAATTTTTCTATGTTACTACATTCGTTCGAATGTTACATGTGATGGTATTGTATATTTAGTAAAAGCTACACTCAAAAAATTTTTACTCCTATAATAGGAGGAAACTTTATTTCCTCCTATTATAATGGTAAATTTACACCATAATATAAGTGAAAGTAATATTACGTAATACGGTGTAAATATTTACCATAAAATCTGCGTAAATCTACTTCTGAAAATATGTAAATTTACACTAGGAAACATGTAAATTTACAGCCTGATTTATGTAAATTTAGACCTGAAAATTGTAAATTTACACCGGGAAATATGTAAATTTCCCACAACATTTGCGTAAATCTACTCCCGGGTATACGCAAATTAACAACAGGAATTATGTAAATTTACAACCGGATTTATGTAAATTTAGACCTGTTTATATGTAAATTTACACCGGGAATATGTAAACTTACACCCAGATTTATGTAAATTTTCACTCGGACATATGTAAATTTACACCAAGAAATATGTAAATTTACACGAGGAAATATGTAAGTTTACGTCCAATTTTTACATTTGGCAGGAAAATAAAATTTTGCTGTTAGGAAAAGCCCAAATAAACCAAAGATAACCTTGAATATATTTTACATACATATTTCAAAAAATGTAAATGTATATTATTGGTTTATTTGGGGTTCTGGAAATCGACAGCGATTTTTTTTAACTGCCATAAAAAAAATAAGAAAAACATCCATCCATCCAACTCATTAATCTCCATAGCATTCAATTATTCATAGTTTTATTTATTTTACACATAATTTTATATACATATACTTTGTAAAGCAATAATGGTTGAGAATTATATACCTACGAGTATACTATATTAATCATACATGGGAATACTTGCATGAGTTTGAAAACATATATTACCTGTTGAATTTATAAGTCTTCAATTAAAAATTTCAATTTGTTCACAGCTACTGGAAAAAATCAAATACTTGTACATATTTTCATTCAAATTCTCGAAACAAATTAAACATTTGAAGCAATTAATTTCATATCATTCAATGGGCATATTTCTGAATTTTGCTTTTCAAATTACGTCTAAATATCCAAATTCAGGACGCTAATGGATTGCAGGAAAAATTAGTTCGATGTAAAAATTATTAAGTTGATTCGAAAAATATATGAATTTATTAAAAAAAAATTGATTCAAAAATTTTAGAATTCATATGAAACATAGTATTCATTGGAACAAATCAGAAAACCCTTTTTCATATTGGTTGCCTTGTTAGTACATACGTTTTTTCTACTGCTGTCTGTAAATCGGTAACATTTGCAGATGATGCATTGGATACGACACTACTCGTATCATCATACAATAGTTAAATTCAGTGTATCGAAGACAACATTTATTTTCAAAATTTAAAATTTCTTGGAAGAGGTACCTTCCGATGTAAAGTAGTAATATTTGTTTAATGATATGAAATTCAACAAATAGCTTACTTTCTTCAAAATTATTAAATAAAATGTATTCAAATTAATTCAACTTCAGTGTAATTGTATTATTCTGTGTTAATCTTTTTAATTAGATTATGTATTTTACTTATGTGGTTTATGTTATTTTTTGCACCTCTAATGCTTTCAGTGTAGTATTTAAAAAAATATCGAACAATGAACTCCATGGACTGGCATATTTCCGCCGGGTACATCATATTAAAAACAAAATAATAACAAACAATCATTTGTAGGGATTTCGTCAGATCGAAACCCTTTTCCCAAAACACAAGGGTCCTCTCCACAAAATAATACGTGTTTTTTTCATTTTCGGAAATATCTATTAAAATAGAAAGATTATAAGCATTTTAAAATACGAGAATAAATATAAAATTTTACCAGTTACTCCGATCCAAGGAGTGTTTGTTGGTATGTCATTTGAGATGAAATCGAGCGTTGTTCCCAGCTGTAAAGGTTAAATTAGTGATTAATATTTCATTAAAACATAATTTTTGATTGTTTGTTATTATTACCTGATATTTTTTCATAAACAGTTCTTCTTTCTCCTTAAAATATTTAAAAATGATGGATAATGTATCGCCTTCGTCAATTAACTTGGTAATGTCGCGTCTTTTATGTTTTGTGAAGTGACCAATTAATTTGTGTCTAGCCAAATCAAAATTTGATTGAAATATTTCTAGTTTCATATTTACCAGTTGTTCGAAATGGTCATATAAATAAGGTGGCCTGAATATAAAAGGCCACTCATCTTTTATCGCTTGAATTGACGGTATATTTTTCCTATCATTGAAAAATATTCTTTGAAATTTAAAGCAAAACTTCTCGTATTAGGGACTCCTCTTCTCTAGATAAATTATTTTTAGAAAATATCTTTTTGAGAAATTTTTTTTTTTAGTTCGTTGTTGCCTATTGAGGCTTCTGAATCAATTTCTGGTTGCCAATTAACGCATGTTTTCTCCAATATGTGGCTTTTTCTGCGCTCTTTAACTGGGATATCCGAAAGCATGTCACTTTTTTGTTTTTTTGGTGTTCTATTGAGAAAACTATTTCGATTCTTCATAATAGTTATCAAAGCAACTGGAGTATTCGAAATTCCAACCCCATTAGCGTCCTTTGGGATTATTGAGTCGGGATATTTAGATGCGATTTGCAAAGCAACACTACGGAATATGGTCATTGGGATATGAAATGATATTTGCCTCAATTCATCGATGACTAAATTGGCAAGCACATTTAATCTTTTACCAAGGTTCTGTTTATTCCTTAGAAGCTGCATAACATCCGAGGGCATCTTCTCCCAAGGAATTTTAAATTTTGAAAATTGCCTGCGATATTCAGAATTTAGACTATTGCATGATGACAGTGTCGTATCTGATGCATCATCATCTGCAAATGTGGTGGATTCATAGGCAGCAGCAGAAATCGCCGGGAGTGGTTCAGCTTGGGAGCTAGAGTTATCGATAAGAATGGAGCTTTCGGATAACAATGAGTTAAAATTAATAACAGAACCAGGATGATTCCATTCTTCATCATTATTTAATGCGATGAATATTGCTTTTTCTTTTCCAAAATAAATAAGAATATCATCGTCGCAAATTTCTGTTCCATTCGACTCCAATACAAGTTTTGTTCCAAATATGCCGTACGTTTTTGCTGAAACAAGTAACATAAAATCTCAATTGCTTTGTGTAGGCACGTCCAAAGATACATTTTTTTATTCATTCGATTTACTTTTGTTAATGATGGTTTTATTTAAATTATTTAAAATTATTTAAATCTTTGCTTATTTTTTTAATGCATATTTAAACTCAAATATGTACTGAACAATTATGGAAAAATACTTATAAAACTTTTGTTTCCAATCAAAGAGAAATTGCACTAGTGAAAATATTCTTACCTTTTTCAAGAACAGCATTTATAGTAGGTAATGAAAAAAACACTTTTTTTATTGATCGATCGACATTCCATACAATGAAGATACTTTTTTGGTCCGTCAAAATGTTGCTTTTCATGTTGTTATCTGGTTTTAATTGTTGCTTGATGATTAAGAAAGTCTTACAAGAGAATCACAGTCAAATATACTCATAAATTACTGTTTTGAGTAATATTGTGTTTGAAGTTCTAAGGTTCCAAACCGCTTGGCTTGACGAAAGATGACATTGGAGATAAATAATATCTATTATTCTGTTTGTATAAATGCACAGGTTTCTTCAACAATAACGATTTAATGGTGGCAGTGCAATATGGGAAATCATAATCATAACTTTCGTAAACTAAAGTAACATAATTATATGACATCTTTATTTGCTTCCCATAAAATAAAACTTGTTTGTGAAATTTATCTAAAAACATTGCTTTAATTTCTATAATTTCAATGATATCAAGTTCATTACATTGTACCAACACGAATTCGTTTTCCGAATATATTGTATCAAGGAATCGTATTTTTTTGCATACAAATTTATACCAATTTGGAATATTAATATCGAACATGTTTTCAATAAGAGACTCTGGTTTAAAAGCACGTATTTTCCGTTTAAACCGATCTTCATTTAAAGAGAGTTGATATTTTTGATGGTTTCTGCTTAAAAGTAATGCCACAGTTTTAAAATTTCGTGAAGATCTGACAACTTTTTTAAAATATAGATGTTTTTGTTCAAATGACATTGTCCATAGACTCCTAAGAGGTCCGAATTTGCGAATAAGATCAGGATAATGGCAAATGAAATGATGCTTGGGCCGTAGTTTAAGATGGGGCATGAACTCTCGTCTTAGCTCAAAGTAAATATGTATGTGGTGAGATAACATAATTGTTTGATTCAAAGTTATTTCGGGTGCACAGATAAGGCGAATCATTTCAATCATTGCTGAAAGGAATTGCCATGCTATGTGATCACGATCGATTTCTAAATTCAAAAAAATCAACGGAAGTAAAATGATCATATTCCAAATTTCGAATGACTTTCCAGGAACTTTTTTGGAATTAGATTCAATTTTTGGAAAAGATAATGCCAATTTGAATTTCTTTCTAAAAGATGTTAAAGAAATATTAAGAAAATCTATACTAAACACACCTTCTGATGTATAATATCGCAAAACTTCAAACAAGTCTGTGGGTATAATGCCTTCAAATAAATCGTGTGCTATACATGGTGGTAAACCAGGATTACAGACATGATAGTACTGAAGAGAATTGAAGGGACTATCAAATTTCACTCCTTTTTCTGGAGTTCCACTCAAGTCTGCGATTTCAGCGAAATTTTTGTGATCTTCTACACTCCTGATTTGATTTGAGTTCAGTATTAACTGTTCTAACTCATTTCTCTCTCCTAAGCAAAAGCGATAAAAATATTGTGACGAACTAAAATTTTCGAGGAATCCACCAATTTGGTGACCTCCCAAATTATCGGCTATTATATTGACCAGAGTGCCATAGTAAGTAGAATTAGAACAATCAATGGGATCTGTTATTTGAATTCCATCCTTTTCCAATAGCAAGAAGTCTTCAATAATAGGTTTTGATATTTGTTTAAAACCAAATTGTTTAACGTATTCTTCTTTACACAGTGCAACAAGAAAAATATTCTGAATTTGTGATCTAAACTCCTTATTAACATTTCCAATTGTCATATATATACCAAGCAGCTTGTGCTTTCTTTTTGAGGAGCCTAGGGGATTGCATACTTCAAATCCATCTATAAAAAGTAAAATATCGATTTTTTTCAAATTACTACTGAGAAAATTATTTGTTTTGTAAACGGATCCGTTATTAAAATCAGAGAAAACATTTTGTTTATCCATTTTCCTCTCATGAAACAAATAAAAAAAAAATTTATTTGAAAGTAAGTTTTTTAAAGTTTGCAAAATCGGAATATAGTATAAATAGCATTCTTGGTGATAGTTCGCAATTCCAAGCTTAATTTCTATAGGTTTAATATACTTGGGATTTCCCTCAGCATACTGATTTAATTTAAAACTACTACTTACACAGTCCAATTCTGTTTTTAAGTTATTATTTTGAATAATTTTTAGTATGTTTTCAGTTAAATTTTCATTACTTGTTGCACTTGATGAACAGAGTTCTTTTATTTTGTCTTCCACTTCAGCGTTATTATTCACAAGTAAAACACTCAGTTGCTTCGAGAGAAACGTAAGGGCAGAATTCGTTACATTAAAATTATTTCTCAGTTCTGCAAACAAGTTTGGAATAGAATAATTACAGTTAAGTGACTTATGATCAACAATGATTTCTTCGTTTGCATAATAGCTACTCGGTTGTTCTACAAGTTCTTCACAAATACTAGATTGAACTGCATTGCATTGTCGGTGGTTCCTGTACAAATGAACCTTAAATGAATTTTTATTCTTAAAAATCTTATTACAACGGCCATGCGGGCATTTTATATCGAGCCCTTGATTTAAACATTGATATAAGTGACGATACAATATTTGGGAACTATCAAACAGTTTTAAGCAATGTAAGCACTTTATCAAACTATTTGTGGGCTTTTCTTTTTTATGTAATCTAAACATATGAGTTGTGAAGGCTGTATATTTTTTAAAGATTTTTGTACACTCAACACATTTAAACATAGCATTTTCATCGTCTCTATGTTTATAACAATGGCGATTATAGTTAATAATTGAGTCAGTTTCAAAAAAACAATTTCCACAAGAATACATGTTGGATGAAAAAAAAACGTTCGGACAAATACCGCTATATTCGCCAATCTCTAAATCTAATCGCTAAACGTCTCGAATTACTGCTGGCGTAATCTATTTTTTGGGACAATTCATATATACGATATATATTTAGTTTTTTTTTGTTTACTTTACTTTATATTTTACTTACTAAAGATTCCTTTCTAAACATGAACACTTTCGAATCACACGCACTTAAGAATCACACACGTCTTAATTGCACCGATAACAAACCACTTATGAGAAATCGCGACTTGGAAAACACGCAACTAACGTACAATTACTTCTAAAAAATGTAATATTACACAAAAATATTGTAATAACACATTTTTGCACGAATTTTGGTGTAATTTGTTACACCAAAATCGTAATATTACATAAAAGTGATGTAGAATTACTACTTTCAACTTGCAAATATACACAAAAAACGTAATATTACACAAAGATAGAGTAATAACACTACCTTACACCAATTTTGATGTAATCTCTTACACAAAAATCGGAATATTACACAAAAATAGAGTAATCTTAAAATATCTGTGTAATTTTACAACTTTTAGCTACTTTACACGAAATTTGTTTAAATATAAACGTTTAGTGTAATTTTGCGCAAAAAAAAAGAGAAAAATTTATCAAATTTTCGGTGTAAATTTCAATTTACTTTTTACAGTGTACTGCGTGTAGGTTAGTAACCGACGCCTATCGAAATTTCGCAAAAAGTGCCACAAAACAAGTATGTGAAATTTCACATTTCACTTGACTACGCTTTGCCATTACACTTCTAAAAACAAATGTGCATTATAATAAAAGATGTTCAATTATTCACTAATCCAGCTTGTGTATTTTGTAATTATCGCCAACGTTTCGGTACTAGACCAACATCAGGGTTTATTATTTTTTAGTTGTTATTGTAACTACTTGTAATACAGGTATAAATTAAATGAAATTAAATTAATAAAATTATGACATTAAAGTAGACTAGAATTTTCTGTTGGTCATTGTTTAAGATTTTCCAATTGACATTAAGCAACCAAATAAAATGTGCATTATGTATTGTCAAATACCCGATTGCCCATAGAACAAATGGAAACGGAATCTGTTATCGTTAGAATAGCGACAAAGTTTTGACTTTCAGAAAATTTTACGGCCAAGCTGTAACGATTTTTTTCCTGTCGAGGTGAACCTCAACCGAGGACAGAGATCGAGGCTGGTCGTTCAGACCTGCCGTGACACCTAAGTGTCAAAATCTCCTCAGACTTCACTTGAATCGACGCGTGCTCGACACTAGCTCAGCTGTCGGTAGTGTGGGTGGGGTTGTGGTAATTGAAGCTGCCTCGTAATCGCTAAACAAAAAGAATCACGCGTCTGCCCGAGTGACCAACCAACACAGGACTTCCCTCACAGGATCTACACCAAAATAAAAAAAAAACGAGTAAGCGCGAAATTCCCTAACCATCTCTAGAACTGACACGGGAGCCCCTTGATGTCTTTGAGGCTCCGCACTCCCTCCCCAAACCTTGGGTTGAGCTGCGCGGTGTTGCTCAACCCACTTTGCGAAAATCAAATTTACCGAGACTTCATTTCTTCCTTTTTTTATTCCCTTTTTTTTAGTGGTATTATTATTAATTGTTTTTTCTACTTGTTGGAAGGTTGTTTTTCTCCTCGATATATTCATTTAACTATAATGTGAGGTGGAAACAAATAAAATACATCATCATTTTTAGACTAAAATATATGAGCATTATGTATGCGTTTTTCTGTTTTTTTGTTGTGTAAATCGACAATTAATGAGTTCTACAATATTTCCATGGATTTATATAGGTACTCAGAAAGGGGGGGTTTATTTCCCTTATATGTCAAATGCCGTTCTTTAACTTTTTTTTTTTTAATAAATTTTAATTTATTTTATTTAATTCATTTTTAATTTAATCCTTATCATAAGTTCGTTGATTTCTTCTATTTACATGACCATTTGTCCTAGTAATTCAACAAATATATTTATACTCGTATATAGGTTCATCTAAAGTTGGTGTCGGCACATCCGTTTTACAGATTTCTTTTTTTTTTAGATTTTTCTCCTTTTCCGATACGACGATCGTATATCGGGGACAATTTGATTTCAAATATTTGCCCTTTGCTATGAGGTGTTTTGACTCTTATTTAGATTAACGATTTGAGACTTAGCAAATTGGGTCTGAGTAAAATTTATTATTCGAACGTCATTTCAATTTTTAGAGAGAATTTACCTTATCTAAATAATTGTGAAAGTTAATGTACATGTGCAGAACTTTTGTATATAAAGGAAGCTTCGCACAAAATCGCTCAGAGACACCGTGGGGAAATTAAATTGTCCCCGATACACGATCGTCGTATCGTGTATTATTGGTGTACGGGGCTTCCCCGTCTTAAGCTTTCAGCGTACACTGTGCGTTTCCAGCTTAAGAATGTCGGCCGACATCCCGGGAAAATATCGGCAAGTGGGAAAACGCTGTAAGGGATTGAATACTTTTTGGGGATTGTCAACCGCTGACACTGACGGAGCGCAGATATACTCCTCGATGCAGGTTTTGAGTCGCCCGTCGTAGATACTGTTTCGGAATAACTACCGCAGCAATAACAATTAGTTCAGTAACTTTATAGTCGAGAACAGTTCGAGGGCGTTTCCAATCGAATAGCCTAAATTTCGAGCCATTGACCCATGGCTGAATGCACACACATCGATCCGAGAAAGACAGTGGCCCGCATGAAGACCTTGAGTCGCTCCTGAGGCAGCCCGAGCAACCACTATCATAGTTCGGGATTGCGTCTTCCTTGTGAATTTATTTACGCCCGAACCCGTCTGATGAGGAGAGTGTTCGATCAGGACCTAAATTTGCACCAACACTGAGGCGAAGGCTTGTTCGGGGCTCCTAAATGTGCGATTTGTCTATCTGTAGATGAATCTCCTGTTCGTGTAATAGAAGAATAAGACGTCCTACACCTTCGACTTTTGATTTTGAAGTGTTTTATTTCTCAGTTGTTCTATTTCATTTGACATGTTCTCAATTTTATTACATTTCATTTATTAATAACGTTTTCAAATGCAGGTGGATAAATTGGAACATTTGACCTTTACATTAGGATCGTCGTGGAATTGGAACTGATTGACATTTGTACAAGTAAACATACGATCGGAGACACAGTGTGCTGCTAACTATAAAAAGAAAACAAAAGCGAACTGGGCACCGGAGTCTGCCGGCAACCATTGTAGTGGGGAAAAATTAGCAAAGAAAAAAAATTACTACATTTCCCCATTATTCATATGATCAACAGGTTACGGAGAATTCTGAGGCCAGCAGAGGCGCAACACTGCATTCCTTGCCGTAATTCACTCAGAAACTCTGTAAGCTGCTAAGTACATGAATAATACAAAAATGCAATACTAGGCAATCGAAATTTTTAAACTGACGTGAAAGGATAATCCTGGCAAACAAAAAGGCACCCAGGGCTCCTCCGCGCTTCGTCCGGACACCGAATATGCTCCAAATGCCAGCAATTCAAAGCATTTATGGAGGCCTTAGGTACGTGGCTAAACCACAAAAGACAAACACAACACCAGGATTGCCTTGTTGAACTGACTCTAAAAGGAAAAACTACTCTATAGGAAGGATGGGGGTGCTACAGGGGAAAGCACAGCTACTTGAGGGGAAAATACGTTCAGTAAAAATGGCTAAGTCCTAAGACTTAGAGCAAGTAGCCTTAATGTGCTTGTGGAGATACATAACGGTGGAAGGACCAAAAAGGAACCCAATGAGGTCCTTTTTAGTCCTGTTCTTGACCAGAAATGGGCCCCACGTTGGGCGCCATTCCTTGTAATGAATCGGATCTGATTCCCATTAGGACGGGACCAGGAAGCCATTGGCACCTGAGTGAGGGCAACTCAGTTCGGGAGGAAAGCGGCGTGGGTGATCGCTGAGGGGCTTCTATTCATTACGTTTGTTTTACTTCTCGGATGCCAAAGTAAAAACGGGAAATGAAACGTCCAGCCGAAATGGAGGACCGACTACTGTCGAATCATGGCATCACACCAACACTCAAACCTGAATCAACGCTATTTGGCAAAGCCGAATAGCTGGCATCGCCGGTGGAGGGGATGAACGGACAAGGACACCCATGGCTTTATAACACTTAAGAACAACACATTATATCACGTTTACTCACAAATTATATTTTTCGAGTTTGTCTTAAATTATATATCTTAAATCACAATATTATTATATTATTTTTTTTTTTCTTTTTTTTTCCTTTTTTTTCCGGTTCTTTAAATTCCCTTCATTAAATGGTTGATGCGCGCACTGCCTAAATATACGATAAAGTGCATCACTTTTTTTGCGAATTAAAAACAATCTTCCGGTGGCGGCCGCTACAGGACGATACACAGCTATATTTCTTTTTCTTTTAGCACGACAACTACTACTAAATCGCAGCAGATCGCGCAGCGCAACACTAAACAGGAATACAAATTATTCGCTACAAAAACATGCAAAAAAATTTACAAATTACACATAATTACATATTATCACGACAACTCTTTTTTTCTCTCTATCTTCACAAAAAATATTGTATATATTCGTATATTAGCTGCCGTATCTTTGACGGGCGAACCTCTCGGACTTTCACACGAATTTTTGTTACTGACCGTAATTGTTGCTGAATAGCTGGTGGCTGGGGAAGGCTCGATGGGGACAGCCTGCTGCTTCGCTCCCAATGTGGCCGCAGATGTGCCGCTGTTGGCTGAAGAAGCCTTGATGGGGGACAGCTTGCTGCTTCGCTCCAAATGTGGCCGCAGATGTGCCGCTGTTGGCTGAAGAAGCCTTGATGGGGTACCGCTTGCTGCTTCGCTCCAAATTTGGCCGCAGATGTGCCGCTGTTGGCTGGAGAAGCCTTGATGGGGGCAGCCTGCTGCTTCGCTCCAAATGTGGCCGCGGATGTGCCGCTGTTGGCTGAAGAAGCCTTGATGGGGGACAGCTTGCTGCTTCGCTCCAAATGTGGCCGCAGATGTGCCGCTGTTGACTGAAGAAGCCTTGATGGGGGACAGCTTGCTGCTTCGCTCCAAATTTGGCCGCAGATGTGTCGCTGTTGGCTGGAGAAGCCTTGATGGGGGCAGCCTGCTGCTTCGCTCCAAATGTGGCCGCGGATGTGCCGCTGTTGGCTGAAGAAGCTTTGATGGGGGACAGCTTGCTGCTTCGCTCCAAATGTAGCCGCAGATGTGCCGCTGTTGGCTGGAGAAGCCTTGGTGGGGGCAGCCTGCTGCTTCGTTCCAAATATGGCCGCAGATGTGCCGCTGTTGGCTGAAGAATCTTTGATGGGGGACAGCTTGCTGCTTCGCTCCAAATGTGGCCGCAGATGTGCCGCTGTTGGCTGGAGAAGCCTTGATGGGGGCAGCCTGCTGCTTCGCTCCAAATGTGGCCGCAGATGTGCCGCTGTTGGCTGGAGAAGCCTTGGTGGGGGCAGCCTGCTGCTTCGCTCCAAATGTGGCCGCAGATGTGCTGCTGTTGGCTGAAGAAGCCTTGATGGGGGACAGCTTGCTGCTTCGCTCCAAATGTGGCCGCAGATGTGCCGCTGTTGGCTGGAGAAGCCTTGATGGGGGCAGCCTGCTGCTTCGCTCCAAATGTGGCCGCAGATGTGCCGCTGTTGGCTGGAGAAGCCGTGATGGGGGGACAGCTTGCTGCTTCGCTGCAAATGTGGCCGCAGATGTGCCGCTGTTGGCTGAAGAAGTCTTGATGGGGGACAGCTTGCTGTCGACAGCTGTACCGTCACCTCCTTGTTCGAAAAATGTCTCCTATTTTTTCCGGGGTCTACTCTCCCTTTTTTTTGAACGCTGCTTGCACCTTGTTCTTTTTTTTTCTTTTGGCTGCGGTCCAGAGGTCCGCACCGCGCCACTGTCAATGGGAAACGGACGGTTTGGTGGGCATCCAAAGATGCCCGTGGAGACGGAGCCTAAGGTAGCATATGACCGTGAAGGTCGGGCCGTGCCATCTGGCGAAGAAAAAGGCCCCTCAACTAGCTAAGCAACGGCCTATGCTTGCTGTAGCTCAGTTCGGGAGATGTGGGCGGGGTTTTCGCCGCCTTCGTTGCCCCTGTCCTTTACGTAGTAACAAAAAATCATAGGCCTGGGGAAGACAACACAAACAAGGGAGGTAAAAATGGGGAATAAAAAAAAATTAAGCGATAAGGATGGAATGGTTGGCAGATGGCTCGCTTACCCTCGCGCTCGTATTGGGGTGCATGTCACTGCTATCTTCAAACAATATTGTTTCTTTTTTCAAATTCAGTCATTAAAAATGTTATTTTAATATTATCTTGCTTAACTATAGATGAACAGCAGATGTATTTCTTATGGAGTGTTTCAGAAATCTTATAAATAAAGTGCTGGATGTACAATAATTCCAAAAGGATTTTAAATTATGATCATACCTGATATCAAAAATGAAATGAAGTTTAAAAATGATATCTAGACACTCTAAAAATGAAATGTTATTGCTCAACTTAATCAATTGAGAGTCGACAACGGCGTAGTAGTCAACAATATCAAACTTGGTCGTACCTACAGCTACAATATACATTGCTTTGTTTTCGGAGCCTTCCAAAAGTTCTTCGTTGGTCATACCCGGCTGAAAAAATATAAGGCATCTCAATCTTTTTTTTTCAAAGATAACAAAAATCTTACTTTTTTCAATATAATGATTCGGTTTACGGCCTCCTCGTCTGTAAAACCCTAGACAGACGATACGCGATAATTATCATTATCAGATAATTATGTTTGCGAAGCACGTCTGTCATGTGCTGTTTCACCTGATGATAATTGAAAGACATCATTTCGATCGTCATTAACATAACGTCATTACGACTTAATTACTGGTTTCCAGTTGTCATTTGCAATTGTTTGCACGGCAATGTCATCCGTTCACGTCCAAAACCGCACAAATTTTGTTCTGGTTCCCGCTAGTGCTAGTCCCATTATTGGTGTCGACCGTCTGGAGTGTGTTAGAAGGTGTTTTTGTGTGTTTTTGTTCTGCAAATTCCCCTTTCTCACATTCGATACTTTGACAGTTCGAAGGTAATTATGTTTTTCACGTGTGTCACTAGTCAACGATAATCACGCTTGGACTTAATGATCATTGACGCAAACATGTTTACCGACGATCGTCTGTCATGGGTTTAACTCTGTTAATTTTCTTATTCCCATTAGGTTGCGGTGGAAGTAGTCTCAATAAATTAATAACTGATATAGTGGCTGCATCCCAATCTGTTGATAAAAATCATATATGTGCTACTCTGTTGCTATAATCGATAATTTTCTCCCTATAAAATATTGCAAATCTAGAATTATCTAATTTATTAAACAAAATAAGCCCTATATTTAAAGTTTCGGCTATACAAAATAGTCACCTAAGAAAGCCAACTACTCACCCAATCTCTATCTAGTTCCGTAAAAAGAACTTGCTTCCCCGCATTCTTAACTGCAGTCAAAATGACCGGCTGAACTTTTTTCCATTCGTCAACAAATGCAAGAGTCGGGCCACACAGTAAGTCAAATTCGTAAAGAATCTAAGTGTTATAAAAATCCTTGAGCAATTCTCTAATCTCAAATAAAACACCAGCACTTCTGATTATCCGCCATTTATTACACCAATTTGTTAATCACACACCAAATTCTAGATTAACACGCCACTTGCACCAATCGCCACGATCGCCCGGTCTGAATGAGAACGCCAGAAGGAATGAATCCATCGCCTGTTGTGTATTCCGCCGCGCATCACCGGTTACGTTCGCCTCTCCAGATACACGCACAATACATATACGCGCTCTGCGTCTACGTTGGGGCTTGCCTCATAGTACCACGCGATCCAGTGGCACCGCGCCTTGCATCAAATCGTAACATTCGGCCTTCCTGAAAAATTTAATGTCCCCATTAATTGTTGTGCCACTTTGTTATTCGCCTAATGTTCACTCGCCACAGGCACGCCCAATTCGCCATATTCTACAACGCCAATAGCTAATTAGTCGCCAGTTATAACTCAAACGCCATTTGCTGTACTCATGTGTGATCGCCAATGATACGCCCACCTCGCCCGACTTCACAATCATCCAATCGCCAATCACCATGAATATTCGTAGTTCACCACTCACCGCAAATACACACACCCAATGCGCCAATTACTAATCGCCATTAAATTACCTAAGCCGCCGATTACCTATCGCCATAAATTCATCTAATTCGCCAACTACCAGTCGCCATAAATTCACCTAATTCGCAATTGCCATAAAATCACCTAATTCGCAGATTACCTATCGCACAAAATTCATCCAATTCGCCAATCACCAATCGCCATAAATTCACCTAATTCGTCAATCACCAATCGCCATAAGTTCGCCTAACCCGCCAATTACCAATCGCCAGAAAACCACTCATTTCGCCAATAACCAATCTCTGTAAATTCACCTGATCCACCAATTATTATCAATCTCCATAAAATCACCCAATTCGCCAATCACAAATTGCAATGAAATCACATATTTCGCCAATAACCAATCGCCCTAATTTCACCCAATTTACCGATCACCAGTTGCCATAAATTCACCTAATCTGTCGCCAATTATCAATCGCCCTGCTTTAACTCCATTCGCCAATCACCAGTCGCCACAAATTCATCTAATCCGTCAATTACTAATCGCCTTACTTTCACCCAATTCGCCAGTCAACAATCGCCATGAATTCACCTTGTCCGCCATTTGTCAATCGCCCTAGCTTCACTCAATTCCTATTTCGCCATAAGCCCGCCAATCGCCGGTCGCCATGTTACCATTCATTACCTTCCCATAAATCACTCAACTCCAGTCGCGACACTCCATCATTCGCCTCATCATCATCAGACGCCACTTCGCCTTGATTAGCACTCACATCACTCACATATCGCCTTAATGCATCCATTGCTACTACCGCCTTCTATCATTTCCTAAGTCTCGACTAATCCTATAGGGCCCATCAAATTAGTTCCTAACTTCCTGTTAAAACCACTCTTTGTAATATTCATAGCCGCCTGTCGCAATAACGCCTGTCGCCATAACACCTGTCGCCTTAACACCTGTCGCCTTAACACCAGATCGGTTGCAACCTTTCGCCTTTTGTCATATCTCGCCTTCACCCGCCGTGCAGTCTTATATTCGCCAACGCCTTCTTTCGCCTCTCGCCCAATTGCACTGTTAAATCAGCATCAGCCCGCCTAGAATCAACTGATCTGTTCGCCTCATACAAGTGCAATTCTCTGGCTATGTGCCCAAGATCGTCAGAACCGTCGTCCTGAGACCCAGCTGCATCAACACCAGAACTAGCCATGTGCCCAGAATTGTCTGAGTCGTCACCCATCAATTCAGCTGCATCGACACTAGTATCACCATTATTCGCCAATCGCCTTGCAGTACTGTCTTTACGCCAATCGCCCATCGCCTTTTGATTATAGTGATCACTTTCCGCCTTTTCGATATGACAAATCGCCTCGCCCGGACCATTACGCCTCGCCTCCGCCTTCACCTTCACCTCCGCCTTCGCCTCCACCTTTGCCCCCGCCTTCACCTCCATCTGCGCCTGTTGCTGCACTGGCCGCCAATGCCTCAATTATGGTCCGATTTAGCCTTTAGAGTAGCAATAGCATTAAGTGAGTGTCTAATCCTCGCCCAAATTCTTCGCCAAATTAAGTCACACCATTTATGAAACATACACTTTATCACCAGTAAACGCCATCCTAAATAAACTTCCATACTTCAATTGATAAGTACCCCTAACATCTAAATCAGCAGTATTAGCAGTTAACGCTATCACAGTATCCAGAGTGTAAGGATCTTGCAACTGAACTGTCAACAACTCTAATACGCATTCCCCTCAACCACTTTCTACTAATTCTACCTAAATTTTCCCATTGCATCATACGTTTTGCATCACCAAACACCATCCTGCTATACGAGGCGCCAAATTTCGTTTAAGCAAAGTCGCCTTTACCGCCAATCAATCAGTCGCCAGCTTGATACATACGCCTATCATATGTACAATCTACAGGTTAATAGATTCCACCATCGCCAATGTTTTATTCTTACGCCTTTACATTCCTGCCAAAATATGACACCGGTTTCACTTCGCCCGCCTCCCGCTCCCGAAACAAGATTCCGCCCACCTCAGTATTCAATTCGCCATTTTATATATCGCCAAAATAGATCGCCCAGATAATAAACCCTTCAATTTATCAAACGCCTCTTGTTCACCATCGCCCCACCGCCACATCGCCTCTTTTTGTTTTTAATTAAATCACTTAACGGTTACGCCAAGAGTGAAAATCCTTTTATAAATTTCCGAAAATCCACCATCTACGCCTATTTCATACCCAAGATACTCAATTTAGCTGCAATAGTTACATATTTTCCAGAACGCCCGCCCACCAGCTCAACAGTCGCCAATGCGTATATCCTCGCCCAACAACACCCGAACTCTAGTTCCTAATTTGTTCTTATTAGTTTCGCCCGCATTTCACTACTAGCGCCACGCCCGAAGCATTTATTCCTGAATGTCCAAAAATAACTTCAACAGATCCCAGATCACATGAGCCACCTCCGCCACAACTGTAAGTTCAACGCCATCAATATTAGTACTAACTAATCTCACCTGATATCGATCGCCCGCATACGCCCTTGGATTTTGACAATCATACGCCATATGTCCTGCTACGCCACACTTAATGCACCTTTCCTGCCTAGGGTGGGGACAATCGCGACTCTTGTGGCCGTCACACCTCTGACAGTTGTAACACATTACAGACTTTTCCGCCGAATTCGCTCGTTGCACGCCTCGTATTACCGCCAACACATGCCTATCGTCTTCCCGCACCACCATTGAGCCTTGTTGAGACGTCGACATTTCGCCTGGATAGGTATCTAAACTTCCCAACAAACGATTATATAACTCCTCTGGTGAACTGCATTTTGCGGAATAAGCGTTCGCCCGCAACTCCTCCGGCAGCCCACAAATTATACACGAAACTGCATTTCCGCCACTTATACTGCATCTCGCACACAATTCGAGTTTAGCCTTGTAATACGCCGTCATGGTTTCGTCCGCCTGTTTATGCCTCGCCACCAACTCTACCAGCATCATCGCAAAATCACACCGAATCGGAAACGCCCCGATCAGTTTCGCCCTCCATTCCGCCCATGATAATTCGTACTCATCCAATCGGTTGAACCATTTCTTGGCGGCCTTTGACAACTTCTGCTGCATAATCATAGTCCGCGCCTCTTCTGTCCATCCATGGACCTTCGCCAGTTGGTCAATTCTCGCCAGCCATTGCACCGCACTGCATTCAGGATCATCTGGGTCAAACGGATCAATGATGTCGCCACTTACCATCATTCGTGACCCAGCCTCTGGTAATCGCCCCGCCGCCACTGTCGTTCTGGATCCCGACGATCCACTCGCCAATTCGTCGAAAATAATCGCCGTTTGTTTTTCGATCGTTTGTCGAATTTGTTCCGCCAACCCGCTCGCCATCAATCGCCTCACAATCGCCTCAGTCTCCTCTGTCACCGACATTCGCCTTCCCGAATCACTAACAGCCGCCGCGCTCACACTCGCGCCCGCCCTGTCATCACCACTAACGCCCGCCAATTCAACCTCGCCACCACTTGTATTCTTCAACGTCTCGTCGCTATCATAATCCAAATCGTCTTCTTCGACACCCGCCATTTTCTTTCTCGCACAACAAAGTCCACCACCAGTTACAGTTCGCCACTAATTCGCAAAGTCCGCCACTAATTCACCAGGTCCGCCACTGATACACTAAGTTCCGCCACCAATTCGCTAAGTTCAGCCACCAATTTGCAAAGTCCGCCACTGATTTGCTAGGTCCGCCACTGATTCACTAAGTTCCGCCACTAATTCACCTTGCACGCCCGCCGCGCCGCCGCCTCAACCACCGCCAGTTGCCAATTTCACAATCGCCAACAAGCTTTCAATACAGCTCCGCCGCGACACCTCACACTACTAACAGTCAAATCGCCAACAATAACAACACTTCGCCAACACGCCCGTTCCTGTCGCACTGTCTATATGTAAATCGCCCGCCGCTAATTTTACCGTACGCCTAACAGCACTTTGTCCGATACGCACGTTGGATTTCCAATCCCACTTCTGATTTGTTATAAAAATCCTTGAGCAATTCTCTAATCTCAAATAAAACACCAGCACTTCTGATTATCCGCCATTTATTACACCAATTTGTTAATCACACACCAAATTCTAGATTAACACGCCACTTGCACCAATCGCCACGATCGCCCGGTCTGAATGAGAACGCCAGAAGCAATGAATCCATCGCCTGTTGTGTATTCCGCCGCGCATCACCGGTTACGTTCGCCTCTCCAGATACACGCACAATACATATACGCGCTCTGCGTCTACGTTGGGGCTTGCCTCATAGTACCACGCGATCCAGTGGCACCGCGCCTTGCATCAAATCGTAACATAAGAAAATACATAAAAAAAATAAACGTGCAATAGCCAATTCGTAGAATTACCAACTCCGGACATAAGAAAAAGCACGGATATGATTCAAAAGGAGTTGTTTTGCAGGCAACGTTACGCGCTCTATATCCTGAAGTAGCTTTCAGAATATTTTTTACCAAATCTATTTGGTCTGGTAGTATAACTGATTTCAGGTTTTCTAAATTCTGTTGATATTCCGCGTGAGTAATTTCTTTAAGTGACTCTATATTACAAACTTCTTGATCAGAAGTTAACTCTGAAAATGCCCTTTCTATCTTCCGCTTTTTTACCTTGTCATTCTTAAGTTTAATCTGAAGAAATCCTGAATTGGTGTTTACTAGCAAGTCCTGAAGTAGATATACGCATTTTAAAAACATTTTATTTCTAATAGCATATATTAAAAAAAGCATCTCATTATGATTAACTATTATCAGTTGCATTACGCTCTCTTTCTTGTTCGTATTTATGTATAAATTATAAAGTATTTCTTACCAATTCGTTTTCTCCGTCTGCTTTTAAAGATGGAAACAGTTTGACACAGGCCGACGCACAGTGTCGCGAAATGTATGAAACGGTGGACAAAAATCAATATCTCCTGAACTGGTGGACCGATTTGAATGAAATTTTGTACACATATCAAGTCGCTGCTTATCTTATTTATGTGTATATTTCAGGTTGATTGGATGACGCATTTGAAAGATATAGTGAATAATGTGCGAATTTAGAAGGAAGAGTGGATTTAATTTAATATCTTCAGACCGGGTGAACCGATTTGGATGAAATTTGGTACATATATTAAGCAGTTAATTGTCTTAGTTATATATAAATTTTAAATCGTTTCGAACGTGTATTTCAAATATATAGTAACTTGTGTGCCGAATTTTAGAATAAAGAATGTATTTAATTTAATATCTTATCAGCCGGTGAACCGATTTTAATGAAACTTGGTATACACAATAAACATTAATTTGTTTGTGCTGTGGGTAAATTTCAACTTGATCAAATAATGCGAATAGGAGATACAGTCAATAGTTTATCAAATATTTGCAGGAAATGGGCCCAATCAAATACCTTTGGAGCGGAAATGATTTAAAGTATTTAAGGCAAATACATACTATTTTTCAGGCAAAAGGTCACATTTATTGAATAAAAAGAATAACATGAAAAACAAATTTAAACAAAAATACATAACAATAAAAACAATTAGAAAGATTCATCGTCATCGCTGTTTCCCAAATCTAAAAAATTTAAATCCAAACCCGGAACTGAGATTGTGGTCGGCTCTTCGGTATTTTTGAAATAATACCGAACATGTTCATCAATGGCTACATTTTTATTTGAAAAGACTCTCCTTTCTGATGCTAAAAAGTGATCAGAAGATTGGAGAAGTATTTTCATCAAGTCCCTGTTACATCCGATTCTCGAAGATTTACGGGTGTGAGATAACCGATCCTTCCTTATTTGTTTATGGGTTGCTTCCAGTGCTTCCTCAGAAAGGACTCCTATCGGCAAAGAGAAGGAATCGATTATGTCGCACCCGTGTAACAGCACTTTATGAACAGTATTTGGCATGTAATACCAAGGATACAATTCCAAATACAGTGTCCTTGTATCTTCCAGTAGTGTTCTGAATTTCGCAGCTTCGATATTCCTTCCACTTGCGAGGACTCGTAATATAACAGAAAACTTGATGATCAGCTCCTTGCTTACTCCTGTAATTCTTGAGCTGACTTCTGGATGGGAAAAAAGCGCCTCGCCGTATTACCATCATTGGTAGAACCAAAACCGGGCTTCGGCTTATCGACCAAAATTCCCATTTCCGCTCGAAATTCGTCTTGAATGCGTTTCTTGTTGTCCTTCACCAAGGCCTTATTAACCTCACCTCGAACCCGCCACGTCTTTATTGGAAGTCGGTATGCAATGTGTAGAATGCATTCGAAGAAGCGGATCGTGCAGTGCAGCGTCGACAGTCCGAATCGATAGTGCTCCGTTATAGATTGTCTACTAGCTATATCCTGGGAATACATTTGTGTTGGTGTTGCTCCACAAATGATGCAATTAGATGTTGCGTTTGTATCAGAAAGAATGTTAGCGACAGTGCCGTCGATCATAGTAAAAAGCATTTCTGCTTTAACGGAAAATCGTTGTTGGTCACTGGACGTTACATCAAATGATTCGAGTTGGCTTATTTTATCCTTCATGTTATTCTGTTCGGTTCGAATAAGATTGGCATTCGTCATTTATGTCGCTACTTTTGTCTTGTGGAATTTCTTGCAGTGATAAATTTATCGTCGATATCCCCCTCAGATTTTTCAAAGCCAGCTTTTTTAAAACAATTTGCAATTGTAGTCGGTGAGACGTCTTCAATCCAAGCTTTTGACGTTTCTTGGACGCAGTCCAACTATGAAATTGGTTTTAGTTCATCATTATTCTGCAAAAGGTACAAATGTTTTTTTTAAATGCGTCGGCGAAAGTGAATCTTGTATAACTCCAAGATCCATAGGTTGAACTTTACCGGTCATATTTGGAGGAAAAAACTCGACTCTAATTGATTGAAGCTTTGGTTGAATATCTTTAAGATGAGCCGGGCAATTGTCTATGAAAAAGACAACTTTACGCTTAGCTTCAGTAAATTTTTTGTCTAGATTAATCATCCAGCTTGTAAAAATGTCTCCCATCATCCAAGATCGCTTGTTTGCCACATAGTCAACGGGAAGGTAATTTATTTGCCGAAAACACCGAGGCCTTTCGCTTCTTCCTACTATAAGAGGTTTCAGCTTGTATGATCCCGTCATGTTGGCCCCGATTAATAAGGTGACTCTTTCTTTACTATGTTTGCCACCAAAACACTTATCTCCTTTAAGAGCCAACGTACGATTCAGTAAACACTTATAAAAAAGAGCTGTTTCGTCGACGTTGAAAATATCTTCGGCACTATAACTCGATAGTATTGCAGGAAGTTGGTTTATCCAGTTATTTACAGCTTCTTGGTTTATCGACGCACTTTCTCCAGATAGGACTTTACCACAAATGTCATGTCTATTTTTAAATTTCTGTAGCCAACCCTCACTAGCTTTGAAATCCGGTAAGTTCAAATTCCTTGCAAATTCAAGAGCTTTTTCCTTAAGTAATGGGCCGCTTATTGGAAGGTTATTAGCTCTTACCAAGTTAAGCCATCTAAAAACAGCTTTGTCGACTTCTTCATATTTACATGTTCTAGATCTTTTGGTCTTCCCATTAACACCGGCATTTCTATATTTTCTTCTTAAATTTTCTCTATCTGCCGAAATAGTAGATAGGGTACTCCGGGGAATTTTGAATTTCGCAGCAATTTCACTCTTCTTATTGCCCTTTTCAATATCATCGATAAGTCGCATTTTCCAGATCCAACGTTTTTAAATTTCCTTTCGCCATATCTATTAAAAAGATATTCATTGTAACGCAGGCACCGCAATTACCAATCAATCAAGAAAAATTACACATTGCGATTTGCGGAAGAAAAAGGTGAACACGGAGATTTATTTATGCGATACGCCTTTATGCCGAAATTGAAAACCGCATTGTCGCAAAAACTCAAACGACTTGGTTATGCAGAAAAAAGAAAAGCACACTGCGGTGTTTAAAACGCATTTTACATCCCATTTCGATTCAACGACATACTGAAAAAAAAGCACACCCAGTCAAAAAGTTGATGAAGTAAACGGAAACGAGTCCACAGACTTTTATCTGTTTCCTTTCATTATGGTTGAGATTGTGTCCACTTACCAACTTCTACCCACTAATGTTTTTTTTACTACATTATCGAAATTCTCACTGGGCACAAGCTTTGTTTTCTCCGGAAGGTATTTAACCCATTTGTTCCCAAGGGATGAAGGGGCGTTCCAAAAACCGTGTTTTTTGGTAATAGTCCATGTTTGGGCTTGATTAAACTATAAAACATAAAAAAAAAATTTCCATTGCGTTAGGGCTTGGGAAATTAATGTTGCGTTTTCGCAACGTTGGGAAGAAAGGTGACAAAAAAAACAAAAACGCATGTATAAGCACTTTCGCAGTTATTTTTATATTTTCCGTTGTTTTATACATTTTTTTGATGAAATTCTTTAAAACATGCTGTATTAAGTGGTACGTCGCATTTCTCGCACATAAAAACAGTCTGGGACTTGCAATTTCGGCATCGTCTTCGTTTGTTTTCCGGGGATAGACACCAAAATGTGGCCAACATTGTCCTTCCGCAATGTGTGCGGCAGACTATTAGCGGCTGGTCGTCCTAACTTAGCGTTGGGCTGTTTTTCCTCGTCATCGTCGCATATCAAATTCTCGGCCTTGTCACTGCTGAGCAGAAGGCTCAGAACAAGTTCGCTTCCGAAAGATAGTTGTGGTATTTTTCGGCCGGTTACCATTTGATAGAATTTCCTTGAGTTGATCACAGTGGTATCGATCGCGTTCACGAAAAGGCACCACCACCATTTTCCCCCTTGGTTCTGATATGATAATTTGCCACTCCGTTGTCGTGGAGATCTACCCCACCCATGCCACGGTTATTTTCGTTTATGACGTTCGGCTGGCGAAGTCAAACTTTTTTCTTCTCCTTTCTATCGTATCGCTTTGCTTGAGTTATGGGTTCATTAGTGCCACAGTTTGTTGCCACCGTGACAAGAGCATTGTCAACCCAACGTACAATAAAAATTTGGTTTTTGTCGTCGTAAGCAAAGTAATATGTCCCTTTGCTGTCATTTTTCTTCATATAATTGCCCACGGGGTAGAGGACATTTTGATGTACGATTTCGATTTCCCGGCAAGTCAGCAGCATTATCATCTAAAATTATGACGTCCTCGTCAATATCTTCTTCAGAGAGTGGATCCAATTCGGGAGGAAGTACAACAATGTCAATGTCGTTATTTTCAGAGTCACTTGGATTTCCTTCGATATAAATTTCCTCTAAAACCGCTAGAATTTCTTCCGCGGTTCGATATTTCCTCACAAAACTCATTTTACGACACAATTATTATCAAACGTGGAGCTTTGATACTGTTTGACTCGAAACTATTTCAGAGACTGATTTGAAGTTCATTATCGTCACGAGGAATAATGGGAAAAGTGTGTATAGGATCGCCGCAAGCATAATACATGTTCGAAGATGGAAAGCTTATAGTGTATGGGTTATTCCCAACGTTGCGAAAACGCAACATTAATTTCAATCGTCAAAAAATCACATTATTTTTTAGTAACAATAGAAGTAATTGAAAAACGTTCACGGCAAAAGAAAAATAGATGAATTTGCAACTTCCAAGCCACCCCCGGATCCTCTCAGAAAACTAAATTTAAAAAATACATACATGATGTAAAAAATTCTGGAAAAAAATACGCATTTAGGAAAGAGGTGAACGTTGTTAACCAAGCAAATAAAAAATAAAAAAATAATATTTTAGTTTAGACACGAGAAAAAAATCTTGAAAATAATGTTGCGAAAACGCAACGTTGGGAAGAAATGGGTTAACAGAAAATCGCAATGCAAAAATTCTCTTTTACGATAATGCAAATCGCCACGTGTAATTTCACTTTCCGATAGCTTTTGAAAAGGGTATTTACTTACAAAAAAACTTTTATCTCGAAGATAATATTAATCCTTTAAAAATGAAATTCAAATTTAACGCGACACTCTGGATACACGATACACACACAAACTATTCAACAGGAGAAATGATGCGTGCTAAGCTTTGTCTAATTAGGGTTTCGCTGGAAAGTGAGCGGAGCTGGTCGTAATCTTCTCACTTCCAGAAACAAATGTAGAACATTCGACATCCCTGGTATGTGCATACTTGCTGTGAGTTGTGAAGCCACTTGAAACAACCATACGTTAATAGGAATAGATTTTCATCACGATGTGAAAACCCTTGTAAAGATTGTCATTGCCAGGTGAAATGCGACTCGATTCGACTTAGAGAAAGTGAAATTATATGGGATAGCATGGAATAAATACAAAATATTGTTGGAGTTAGGGAGGTGTTCGAGTTACAGAAATTCGACTTAGAGGTTGAATTTTATATACGAAACTCACGGGAACGCCAGCGAAACATAAAAATTGTTCGAGATAAGGAAGAATTCTACTTAAGGAGGTTTCGACTTAAAGAGGTTTGACTGTATATATGTTTAGCTAAAAAGTACTGCTGATCTTATAAAACATTTTTCTTTCCGTTTCCTTCTGTCCCTCTTCAGAAATCCTTTGGAATTATTTTAGTTTTTGGAGTTTATTAATATACTTACTTTTTTTTTTATTTTTTTTTTCACCTTAATGTAAGCCTGCAACTTAGTCTTTAAAAATATTATCCTATTTAGTATAATTTGGCTATAATTATTACTTTTATGATGTCTGGAAATAAAATAATTGTCTTGTTAAATGTGATTTTATCGACAAAAATGCTAATTACGCCCAAGTTGGCACCTAAAGGCAAACTAACCCTATTTGAAATGAAAGTATACATATGTACCTTATCGAAACCGTCAACCACCCAAAACGTTGTAGGACGTTTTTTTTTAATCCTTACTCAAAGTTAATTTTTCGAATTAATTTAATTTTGTTATTTATTTAATACTTTTAATTTTTTTTTTACTTTTTTTTTGCCTTAAGCTGAAGGCTTAATATCCAGTCTACCCCTCGGGCTCGATTTGTAGGAAGGCATCTGATAAGTCAATCTTGCTGAATACTTTATATGGCGAAAGTTGAGCGAAGATTTCGTCTGACGTTGGCAACGGAAACTTTTCAGGTTGCAGCGAATCATTTAAGCCTGTCGAATAGTCTGCGCAGATTCGCACACGACCATCCTTTTTTTTACTGCCACGAATGGTGCTGCATATGCCGAACACCTGACTAGCGAAATCGCGCCCATGATTTGGAGTCGTTTCAATTCATTTTCGATTTTTTCGGCTACGGCAAATGGAACAGGACGGCTTTTGTGCTTTGTCTGAGGCACGAGCGAGAGAGATGCCTTTTCAACGCAGATACCTAGCGAGTCGGAAAAAATGTTTGGGAACTTTTCCTTCAACTCACCTTCCCACTGTGTGTTTTATGTAAATTTTTTAAAATAAGAAATACATTTATGGATATACGAGTATATAAGTCTTTATTGAACGGAGGCTGAGTAACTACTGTCTACCTCTAACAGTTACACTTTAGTATTAGAGTCATTTTGTATGCAGTGGCGTAGAAGCCATTCTTTTAATACAACATCTCCCTCCTTTAATGTTTTTTTTAGGCTCTAGTTACAAAATTCAAATTTAAGCAATCAAATCCATTTTTATCAATACATACAATTTGATTTATTTGATAATTCATGAAAATTCAACGATGGTTTGATGACAACGAAATCCAAGTAGTTTCAGTCTGTGCCTTCATCATTTCGACATTACTTTTGACCTGGTAAAATAGGTTTTAGTGTTGTTAGATTGGATGTTATTAGCTGGACGATCATATGAAACTTTTCTTTCTCGAATAATGATCTGATTTCTTCGGTAAACGCTGCCATCCTCCATTTCCGTCAAAAAAGAACGAGGAGTGAAATGTTTTTCTTTAATCTTACCAGGATACCACTTCTTATCTATTTTTTTAAATCATACATTATCTCCCTCTTCTAAAAGTTTTCTTGATTTCGAAGTTTTATCATAATTTGTTTTAACCTTTTCTTTTAGATTCATTATTTTTTCCATGACGTTTTCATTCAGTTTAGGTTTAAGTAAATTGTCATGAATCGGTATCATTGTTCTAGCTCTTCTATTAAATAAAAGTTTATAATCTGTATCGTCCGATGTTTGTAGTTGTGATTTAGATGAGTGAGAAAAGGTAGCTTTTCCCCAAACTACAAGATTTATTTTGTGTATTATATATACATGTATTTCGGGAGCAACTTACTCCCTTCCTCAGTATACAAGCTACTAAACCTAATGGCAAAATTACAGAACAATTTAAGAATCTTAACATTAACGTTGCAGGTAGTCGAGAGCCATAAAAAGTATACCTGTGTCCTAAAAAGTGAGGGGCCATATGTCACCAGTTTAGGGTCCTTTACTATCTGCTTTTCTACATCTATTCGCGGCGAGTTTAATTAGTTTCGAAGTGCAATTTCCTTGGTCCGTGTTTAATAATTCCTCCGGATTTTCGCGCATGATTTCGAGGCTTGTTGATGTGTCGAAGTATTTCCAAGTTTTCGCGGGTAACGGTATGTCCTTTTTCGATGATGTGCGCGGCGACTGACGATCGAATTGTTCGGTTCGGATTTCGTTTGGAGTTTTCGGCTTCTCGGATGTGTTCGTTGAATCTAGTCGTGACTATTCGCTTCGTTTGCCCGATGTAACATTTGCTGCAGTCATTGCAATGGATCCGGTATATCCCGCTTTTCTCGTCGAAATTCAACGGGTCTTTCGCGCTGCCCAGTAATGTCCTGAGGGATGCATTTCTGCTCGACCCCACTACCTGTAAATTAAAAGAAACCAAAAAATTTTTAATTTTAGTGAAGAGGTGAGATGTGGGGATGCTGATACGTCTCAGCGAGTCCTCTTTGGCTTGGGTGAATAACGTTGTATGTAAGGATCGATACTCGAGCATGGTTTTCCTCCTGATCAACTTCTCGATGTCGTGAGCATTATACCCGTTCTTTAAGGCGGTATCCAATATGAAATCGCGCTCTTTCGCGTATCCCGCTTCGGTTAAAGGGTATTTGACCAGTCGGTGGACCATGCTGTTGTATGCCGCCATTTTTTGTGAGAATGTGTGGCAAGAGGTAGATGGTATCGTTCGCTGGGTAGCCGTAGGTTTTCGGTAAATCTCGAACTCCAGTTTTCCGTTGTTATTAAGGATCATCAAGTCCAGGAATGGAATTGCTCCATTTTGTTCCATCTCAGTCGTAAACGTGATTCTGGGGTGAATCTTGTTTATGCTCGAGAGGACCTGGTCTATTTGATCCCCTCTAACGACGGCAAACACGTCGTCAACATACCTATACCATACTCTAGGCATTATTCCCCTTGCCTCAATATCTATGTCATGAACATTTCCGTTAGTAGTGGTGAAAGCGGGTTGCCCATCGCTACTCCCGAAGTGGTCTTGTAGTACTTATCCCGGGACGTGAAGTAGTTCTCATTCATACAAAGCCGTGCAAGCTTTGTATAAATTTTAACTTTCTTCTTCCATTCCGGGGCAGTACCAAGATTGTTCAGCCATCGTTCGAATTGGTAGATAGCTTGATTTACCGGCGTGTTGGGGAACAATGCCTTTACGTCAAACGACACCATCACCTCCCCCTCATCAATTCTATCGATTGTTTGGAGTTTCGCGATAAGCTCCTGTGAGTTCTTCACTGCGTACTTGCTGTGAATCTCTCCCAGGGCCTTGCACTCACTCACTAGCCACTTCGCGATGTTATAGGTTGGTGAGTTTGAGTCGGCAATAATTTCCCTCATCTCTTCACCTTCCTTGTGAATTTTTGGCTGGCATCTAATCCTGGGCAAGGACGGGTTTGGCATGCGCAGTCGTGTGATACCCTCAAAAACAGCACTAGCTTCTTTCAGGGCGCTGTCCACTCTGGTGATTGAGCGTGGCAACGGGTCAATCCTTAATTCGAAGTAGTTGCCGTTCGATAGCTTATCCACCACTGCGCTGTCATAAGCGTCCTTTTCCAATACTACAACGTTATTCCCCTTGTCCGCTTTGAGGTAGTACACCGGGTTTTCCCGCAGCTCGCGTATGATATTAACGTCGCGGTGGGGTTTCTTTGGCGGTACGTTATTACGTATTATTTTACTAATTCCCGATCGGATATCGTCTTTCGCGTCGTTATTTAATCGTTTTATCCCGGCCTCGATATTTACTACTGTTTCTTCGATTATTTTTGTTGGGGGCAACGCGAATGCCAAACCGTTGTTCAGCATCATAAGTTCTTTTTCCGTGAACTCTACCGACGACTTGTTTACGACATAATTAGGTATTATCGCGACGTTATTACTAGTTGTTACCGCGGTATTATTTTCATAAAAGTTGACACGGTGTATATCCTAATCCGGACAGTGGTGAGTTTCGATATTCTAGTAAAGCGGAATACAAATCAGTCTTAGTATCTTGGGTTTTCTCTAGAAGCAATTTACTTATACCCACATATCTTTCAGCAAGCCCGTTTGATTTAGGATAGTAGCAAATACAATTCGTAGTTTGTTTATAATTTCCCTACTAGTTTTATTTTTTAATGGTAATATTTCAAGCCATCGTGAATAATAGTCGACTAAAACAAAATAGCTTGTTTTCGCAAAATCGAACATGTCTACTGCGATTTTCATGAATGGCAGATCTGGAATTTCATGAAATATTACAGGCTCTTTTGGATTTGAGCATCTATTATGTTGACAAATCGAACATGCTTGTATCATGTTTTCGATATCTTGGCTTATGGTTTTCTAAAAAATACTAAATTTTTTGCTCTATCTTTAGTCTTAGTTATGCCTAGATGATCAATGTGAAGAATTTTTAAGTATTCGTTTATTAAAGACCTAGGAATCATAACTTTGTCTCCATAAAACAACATATCTTCTTCCAAATATAATTCATTTCGGATTTTAAAATAATATTTTAAATCGTCGTCTACTTTCGAGTTCTGCGGTGGCCGTTTTTAATTCTGTCTATTATTTTTCTAAATATTGGATCCTTTAGACTTTCACTAATAAGTTCATTCTTTCGATTGTCACTAATATTCAAGCTATGCACAACCTCATCAAAGTTTTCGTCTTCTGGATTTATTTGATTTCTTAAGGGATTTCTGGATAGCCAGTCTGCCATATGTAAATATTTTCCTGCAACGAATTCTATTGTACTTTTCAATTGTATGTCATTAGTTTAAGTTTCATTCTTTGGACTCTAGTTGCATAAATTTTATCAAGATCTCGTTTAATAATAGAAATCAAAGGTTTGTGATCTGTCTCAACAACAACTGGTCTGCCATATAGGTAGATATAAAAATGGAATTTACTGCAGGCAAACGTGATAGCAAGTAACTCCTTTTCAACTTGAGCGTAATTTTGCTCTGCAAGTGAAAGTGTTCGTGAAGAAAAAGAATTAGGTGCTTTATTTTGCATTAAGCAACATCCAATCCCATATTGTGATGCGTCACATTGCAAAACAATTGGCTTTGTTTCATCAAAATGTTTTAATGCAGGCGCTTCCTTAATTAATTTTTAGGGTTTTGTATAAAAACAAAACCCTTATGAAATCGGTCATGCGTCCGTCTGTCCGTCTGTCCGTCTGTCTGTCCGTCTGTCCATGAAATATCTCACGAACCTCTAAAGCTACATGCATGAAATTTGGTGGAAATATGTAGAAATACTATAATTCTCTGGAGAAAGCGATGCGTCGTAATAGGTCAACTTTAAGGGGGGGTCGCCATAGAGGGGAAATGAAGGTCGAAATTTTTTTTTCGTTTGGTATAGGCAAGTGGGGTATCGTAAGAAAGGTACCGTTGAGTACATTCCATTTCTGGAATTTTTTTCAAATTTGAAGAAAGGGGAAAAGAGGCAGAGGGGAAAATATGTGGTCCGAGTTTGTCCCCCCCCCCTTGCATTTCGAGACCGTTATAGCTAGACAAATGAAAATTTACTGAAAAGCGGCATTTCACTAGCATAGAAAACCGAAAATAATAGAATTTTTAAATCTCATCCAAAAAGGTTAATAATAGTACATTTCTATAGTTGCAGTTAGCACACCCGTGCACCCCTCCAGCACACCCTAGGTCAAAAATATTGATGGTTGATGATAACCAACATCATAGGCAATAATACCTCTAAGTTTCATTACAATGACATGATATTTAATAATAGTACATTGACTTAAAATTATGCATTTTTACACTATCCATACAAAAAATACACCTACCGGCCTCACGCATAGATATGCGTGTACTACTTACATGTTGTTTTTCGTAGTGCGAATTGCAGTTATTTAATGAACCAACTTTGGAAGGGTGAAGATTCCAACTATTGAAGTCCTAACAATAACTATTCACACAGTTAATTTTTTTAGGGTTTTGTGTCTTAAATCTTACAAAATCGGTCAAATACCTGTCTGTCCGTCTGTTCATAGAATATCTTACGAACGGCTGAAGCTGCACACATAATTCGGCGAGAATGTGTAGAAATGCTATAATTTGCTGGAGAAAGCGTTGTGTTGTAATTGGCCAATTTTAAGAGGGGGGGGGGGGGGGGGGGTCCACATAGAGGCGAAATTAAGGTAAATTTTTTTTATTCACTGGTATAGCCAAGTGGGGTGTCGTGAGAAAGGTAATGTTGAGTACATTCCATTTTTGGCATTTTCTTGAGATTTGTAGAAAGGGGAACAGTGGAGGAGGAAAAAATATTAGACCGTAATTTGTTTCAGCCGCCCTGAATTTCGAAGCCGTTACATAAGTTTGCAATTTGTAATGTCGTCTTAATATGAATGGTTAAGCATCTCGAAGAGTGGGACAGTTTATCTCGTATACGTACATATCTATCTACAGCTTCTCGTATTAAAACAATTACTTTGAGAGGTGACAGATGCAGTCTTTTTGTGAATTGGCATGTAAGATACTATATCATGGGTAAAACATTTAATTATGGTGTTTTTATTCAGCTGAGGGGTACCAAGAAGAACAGGGAGCCAGTATTTACATGCCAAAATAAGCGCTTGCTACAAAACCCTCGAATTGCGGGCGTAGCCTTCTATATTCCGGTTTCATTTAATTTTATTTAGCGTTTCAGTATGACTATCAAGCCACGAAAATTCCACATTTGCTTTTAGCAAACTACTCAGTTTACTAGACATTTCTGATAAGTTCGGGATAAAACTACGTAAATTATTGATCATACCTAATGTGCATTATAGATCTTTCTTATTTTGCGGTGGTTGTATATTTACAATTGCTTTAACCTTTTCTGGATCTGCTGAAACACCTTCTTCTGAGAAAGCATGTCCAAGATAATTCACTTTTCTTTGTTTGAACTGAACTTTTTCTTTATTAAATTTTATGTTTAAACTTCTCGCTCTATCAAATACTCTTTCCAAATTTTCGTCATGTTCAGCCTCTGTTTTACCTGTGATTATTAGATCATCAATATATATGAATGTCCCTGGCAAATCACTAAAACTTGTTTGGGCATACCTTTGAAATATTTCCGGTGCTACACTTATCCCAAAAGGTAATCTACGAAATTTATAGTAACCCATAGGAGAACCAAATGTTCATAAATCACTTGATTCCAAATCAAGTTCGACCTGCCAAAATCCATTTTTGAGATCTAGCACAGTGAATAATTTCATTCCACATAACATGTATTTCAGCTCTTCAATAGTTGGAATAAGATAGGGTTCACTCACTAAGACTTTATTTAATTCTCTTGGGTCCATACACACTCGAATTGACTTATCACCTTTTTCTACTATTACTAAATTACTAACCCATCCTTTGGGGTTTTGCACCTTTTCAACTATTCCTAATTTTTCCAGCTGAGCGAGAGTATTTTTAACTGGTTGGACTAATGAATTCGGTATGCGCCTTGGAGGTTTAACAATCGGAGTGACATCTTTATGAACTTTTAATTTACATTTGACTGGAAATTTTCCAATACCTTGAAATAAATCACTGTTTTCATTAACGATTTCATTTTTATCTTCTATAATATTATGCACTCTGATTATTAACCCGAGTCTAGAACACGTATCTCTGCCCAATATAGGAGTAACCATCATGTCAACAATCAAAAAATTTTCAAACGTAATCTCGTTTCTGAATTTACACTTTAGAATAACACTACCTTCAGGTAAAATTTTTTGACCTCCAAATGCTTCTATACGCGATTGTTCATGTTTCAATACACTTTCGGAATTTTTCGCCCGATTAATCTTCTCTAAAATATGTTTTGGCAAAACGTTTACGTCTGAGCCAGAATGCAATTTGAAATTGACATATATTTTCTCTTCAACGAGAATTTGTTCCATCCAACTTTGAGATTTCTTATTATTAATATTGTAAACAAAATAATCTGTCTCACCTAAATCCAGTTCGGTTACTTGTTTTATCCTACATGCAACGGCGAAATGATTAGGCTTTTTGCACTTATTGCAAAATTTACCCCAAGCAGGGCACTTCTTAATTGGATGGTTCATATTACATCTATTACATCGTTGTTTTTCTTCGTTGTCATCGTCACCATTGCCATTACTTTTTCTGAAATTAGACTTTTGAGTATTTGTTTTATTTGTATTAGTTTTATTTTTTATGACATAAACTTCCGAATTTTTATCACCCTGCTGTACTTCCTCAATCCGAATCTTATCTAGCTCGTAAAGTCTGCATTTTTGAACTGTTTCTTCTAGGCTGATATTCCCAACTTGAATTAACTTTTCCTGACATTTTTTTGATTTTATTCCGAAAATAATCCTATCACGAACTGCCTTTTCTAATTCTTCGGTAGCAAATTCACAGTTTGAAGCAATTCTTTTGACGTCAGTCAACAAGTGGTTAAAGCTTTCGCCAGGTTCTTGTAGACGGCTATAGAACTTGTATCTCTGATAGACTTCATCTCTCTTTGGATTACAATACGTTTCGAATTCTCTTAGGATTTCATCAACTTTGCTTCTGGTCTCTTACTTATCTCCATTGTATTGTATAATTGAAGAGCATCATCACCAATTATATTTAACAAAATGGCAACTTGAACTGAATCACTCTTTGTTTCAAATTCAGAGGCTTTCATTTAAATATGGAATTTTTGCTTGAATTTTTTAAAATTTTCCGCCATATTCCCGTCCAGTATAAAATTTTCTGGAGCTTTGAGATCCATTTTAAAGCGATTTCCACTATCCACCTGTTTATGCTCACCACTACTTTCGATGTTGATGGATTCACTGTTGTTTCGAATTCTCCGTACGATGCCGATTCTTCTGATGAATCTGAGTCGCCTGTTTCCGATTTCAATTGCCCTCTAGTTTTTACCATAATATTTAGCTAACTTTTACTAACTTTTAGTAACTTTTACTTGGCAATTACTCGCTTTACCAGCTGCGCCATGTTTTATGTAAATTTTTTAAAATAAAAAATACATTTATGGATATACGAGTATATAAGTCTTTATTGAACGGAGGCTGAGTAACTACTGTCTACCTCTAACAGTTACACTTTAGTATTAGAGTCATTTTGTATGCAGTGGCGTAGAAGCCATTCTTTTAATACAACACTGTGCTGACTCGATGCTGTTCCAGACGTGGGCAATTGGAACATTCCAAAGATTAAGCACTTCCATCCAGTCACTTCCGAGAACGCTGAGATTCGACTTTGCGACATAACAGGGACCGATGTCTTCTCGTCCGTAGAGTCTCAAGCGAGCGTTGAATTTTCCGAGCATCGAGTTCGTTTCCTGAAGCGCTGATGGCTTGTTCTTCGCATGCTGTGGGTGCCGGCGAGCCCAACTTCTTCCAGTTCTCCTCGGAAATGATGGTCCAGTCAGAACCTGAGTCGAGTTGGAGCTGGTCGTTTACTTGTTCGACGTATTTGCGCGTTTTAATTGACTTTGAGCGCACGGAATTGCTGCGATGGTTTTTTCTTGCCTTCTCCCATGCTGACTATTTTGTAGAAGACTCGCAAAAACTTGAATAGACAGTCTTTATGCCAATGAAGATCGCCACAGTGACGGCAGCTGTAGCGTTGCGTTGCCAGCGGATCCTCTTACTTTGGCCTTTGACCACTCTTGTACTTGCCGCCTTGTTGCTGAGTCACAAGAACTTCATTCTGGGATGCCGATTCGTGGTGTTGGACCAAAGACTTCTTCTGCTTGAGATCCTTCAAGCGCTTCGCAAAATTGCAACCTTCCTTCAACGTCATGCGCGGAACAGTATTTGGATCTGCAGCTGCTTCACGCTTTGTCTCGGTTTCTTCGAGCTTGATGAGGAGTTTCTCAAGGACGAGAGAATGCTCGGGTTTGTCGAGACCGGTTACGAATGTGAGCACCTTGAGATCCTCGGCTGAGCAGTGTGTGACATCGAACTTCTCGCACTTGTGATTGACCCGGTTTGTGTAGTCGTCGTAACTTTCGCCCGGGTTCATTTTGATGCGAAGACATTTGTAGCAAAACGAGAAAAGAGATTCTTTGCGTCCGAACATCTGCTGGAGCTCGGTGACCGCTGCGTCGAATGCAATCGTTAACTTTGGAAGCAGAAGGATTCTGTCAGAAAAACGTTGATGATCGGCGTTTGAGAGATGCTCGGTCAACAGGCTGACCTTTTGTGGCACAGTTAATCCAACAGCATCTTGCACGAAAATTAACTGATAGCGTGCATACCACTGTTCGAACGTGACATCGTCTTCAGAATAGTAAACAGACACTGTCATACGGTTGGACAGATCTCTGTAGAGACTGTTGCTGGTAATGCTGGGGCTGCCTGACTTACCAATTATGCGATCAATGAATTCATTCGTTCTTCAGCTGCTGTCCGATCATTGACTGCTCGTTCTTCAGCTAAACGTTGATTTTCTATCAATTTAGCTAGAATGGTAATCATTTTGTCGTCGGCCATTTTGTTTGTTTACTTCTTCACTCACGAAATGTGAAGTAGAAAAAATCGGTTTTAAGCACTTAATTTAAACTTTTACGCGTAAATTTTACTAATCCTCGTCGTCACTGTTGTAGTCCTGAATGTAGCGCGTCTTACGATAATGAAAACTACAGGATTACTCACTGTATTTATTATTTATTCAATACTATGAGGACTGTCTGTGCTGCTGTCCGTGCTGAATCCCACACACCGTCCCAGGGTGCTCCATCACACACTGTCACAATCATACACTGTAACATTTATAAACATTTACATTAAAGAAATAAAGTGAAAATAATATAAATTCATTTAACTTTTGTTATTTATCGACATTTTTTTTTTCGTCTCAATAAAAGAAGTAGGCATCCTGACCATAGAAAGTGCAAAGTGATGTGTACGATTGAGTAATTGAACTTGTGAAAGTCCTTGAAATGGGAATCGATGTGAATTTGAATTTACAGGAATTTGTAGTTATCTTCTCGTTTTTCATGACGACATAGACAAGCGTCAGTGAACGTGTTGTGGCTAGAGCCTGTAGTCGTTCAGAAGCTGGAGCTTGTGGTCGGTCAGCATCTGCAACCTCTAGTCGGTTAGAGGTTGGGCTTTCATCCGTGTGTGCAAGTTGAAAATATCCCGAATTGGCGGTAGATGTACTCGCTCAAACGTTGATGGGAGCACTGGAGATGGTATCTGGCATCGTCGATATGGTTGGACCGCAGTTAATAGTACGGTCGTCCGAAAAAAGCTGGTCCATTCGTAATACTCCCAGCTGACACCTCCTGAGCCTGCATTAAAAAATGTATCACTTCATTTGTTACATTGATCTTATTATTTTAAAACTCACCTGTTTTTTTTTCGGTTGTCCTTAATTGCCTTTAAAGTTTTGCGCAAATTGCGCATTTTCCTATCCACGCCTTCGCAGTCTACTGAAAATCCGACCGCCCTCATTTCTTGCACTATCTCCGACCACAACTTTTTTTTTTACTTTGGAATCGCGGCAACGAGCCGCTCTGTCTTCGTACTAAGCTAGTAAAAACATTGTGGCCGGGCCAGTCCACTTGAATGATTTGTTATCTGTAATCCAAATAAATGTTAGTTTGATAAAAGAAAAATTTAAAATTACTACATATACCATTTTCTAAAGAACCGCCTCCATCTATAACGCCGATCATTTCGGGAGGTGCGATGGATTGGAAATATTCGTTGTCAAACGCTTTATCTGTAAAATAATAAATTGAAGTAGTAAATACAGATGATGGAGCGAATGCTCCTGTACTGTCTCGCATAAATAAAGCTCGGGCATGTTGTTTCAGTTTGACTCTTTCTTGACAAAACAACACCTACAGATACACCAAACTCAGGATCTTCGAATCCAATGCAAAATGTGTGATTATTCGCTGGCTGTTAAACTTGGAAGGTAACCAAGGAGATAACTACTAGATTGCAAATTTTCGCGAAACAGTGTTTACGTTTGGGGGTGGGGGGGGTGCCCTCTTCCATAGTCATCACCGCGGGCGCCCCCTACAACGGCTAAACAAGCCAACCAAGTTTTGCAAAGCAAAACATTTGGTTGAGGCAATTAGCGCCTAAATTCTCGGCAACCTTATTTCCCACCTGGACGAAGGAAGTCAAGATGCAACTTGGGATCTCAATTGACAATCAACTTATTCTGACCGTGAACCATCCTAAAATTTGTAATGAATAAACACTGATTCCCATCAGGACGGGACCAGGAAGCCATTGGCACCTGAGTGTGGGCAACTCAGTTCGGGAGGAAAGCGGCGTGGGTGGTCGCTGAGGGCTTCTATTCATTACGGGTTTTTTTTTTCTTAGATGCCAAACGGGAAATGAAACGGGAAGTGAAACGTCACATGAAACGTCCCATGAAAATTCAAGCCGAAATGGAGGACCGACTACTGTTGAGGCCTGGCATCACACCAACTTTCAACTCTTAAACAACGCTATTCGGCAAAGCCGAATAGCTGGCATCAACGGTGGAGGGGATGGACGGACGAGGACACCCATGGCTTTGCAACACTTAGTAACAACACATTTTCTACTGTTTACTCACAAAATCTATATTTTTCGAAATTTGCTTGAAATATACTATCACATACATACAAAGTTATTATTCAATATAATTATTATTATTATTTTGTTTTTTTTTTTTTTTTTGTTTTGTTTATGATAGAAATATATCACCAATTTTTAATAAATGTTCCCCGGATATGTGTAAGTTCTACTTTATTTATTTATTTATTTTTTTTTTTACTCACGATTCGTTTTTACTTTTCTCTTTTTATTTTTTTTTCTCTTGTAGAACTCCGGTGGCGGCCGCTACTGGATGATGCAGATTAGTGGTGAGACGCGTACGATGTGTTGGTTGCTGTCGGGCCCACATATACCCGGGGAACAAATTAGATATTATGTACAACTAAACAAAAATAGACAAAAAAGATTAGGAAGATACAAAAATAAATATTACTACACAGCACACAAATCCGATTCTTATTTTTCTCCTCTTCGATTTTTCGGTGGTACCGGGGCACAAGCAGGTGCAAGCACAGCGGAGGCGCAATGGGGCCCTGTTGAGTGTGTTGCGGCAGGGCGGAGGCCGACTTTTTCGGTGGTACCGGCACAAACAGGCACGAGCACAGCGGAGGCGCAATTTTTCGGTGGTACAATGGCACAAGCACAAGCGGAGGCTCAATGGGGCCCAGTTGAGTGTGTTGCGGCAGGGCGGAGGCCGACTTTTTCTGTGGTACCGGCACAAACAGGCACGAGCACAGCGGAGGCGCAATTTTTCGGTGGTACAATGGCACAAGCACAAGCGGAGGCTCAATGGGGCCCAGTTGAGTGTGTTGCGGCAGGGCGGAGGCCGACTTTTGATCCACGGGATTTTTTTTAATGGGGTTTCGTCCCTCCCGCTAGGACGGAACCCGCTTGGACCGGCCTACAGCCAATTGTCCTCCACACAAAAGGAAACCAAGATTTGCCACAACTGCACGCACTTTACACTCCCCACTTCAATTATCCGGCTATTGCACACTTGATTCTAATATACCTTTGGGTATTTTTTTATTTTTGTTAGGGATTTTCCAGCTTTTTCCTCAACGCACAGAAACTCAAATTTTTCTCTTTAATTGGGGGCACTGGATCCTGGTCCCGTCCTGATGGGAATCAGTGTTTATTCATTACAAATTCTAGGAGAAATCTTGGAGAGCATGGTCACGTCATCCCCCCATGTTTCAACCGTGTTTAACAGGATGCGCGGAAGGAATAAAATCCTTAAAGCCTTGGCCGGTAGCACCTGGGGCAAGGATAAAGACACCCTACTGGTCACATACAGAGTAGTCGGAAGTTCAGTAGTCAGCTATGTGACAGTCTCTGTGACACACAATGGAATAACATTCAGGCTTGCTAAAACGCCGCTCTCCGTACTGTGACTGGGTGTCTCCTGATATCATCCCAGGACTATCTGCATCAGGAAACAAGGATGATGCCTCTAAGGGACCACAACATGCAAAACAGTACCTGGTGGGTTGTTATCGGAGGGAGCATCCCAACACCGACCTCATGAACAAGACACCGACACCAGGATATGTCAGGCGTGATTTGAGCGACCTCGAAAGAGACGTCCAGAGGTGCAAAAGGGTTTCCTTTGACAACAACGCATACAGATCAGCCATCACAGCAATACAAACATCAATCGCAGGACTAGGTCCAAATAGAGTTTTCTCGATACAACCACCAGTCATTTCTCCCGATGAGAGTATACTTCTGAGAGCAGCGAGAACGACACTTGCGCAACTTCGGTGGGGCTTGCGCGTCTGCGTCTTGACTTCTACCTACATATCTCGCATCAACCGGGATGTCACAAACACATGCCCTGCCTGCAATGGTACACCTCACGATGTGGACCACATTTTTAACTGCCCAGCTGCACCCACACACCTAACCCCCAGATCGCTGTGGGAGAACCCCGTAGAGGCAGCTATCTTCCTATCGCTTAACACCGACGAAGACGACAATAACATGTAACACATTCACACAACGAACTTCTGACCATTGCTACAACAATAAAAACAAGAATTCGCACGCAATTTTCAAAACCTACAAACCAGCAGTTTGGAGTTGCATTCATAGTGAGCAAGCAGCTCAAGCCGCACACTTAAAACCTATTAATGAAAGGTTGAGTACGATTCGCATTAAGACTCGTTTTATCAACCTGTGGCTCATCAACGTGCATGCCTCGACTGCACTTACGTCCAAATACTGCTGGGAGATTTTTATGCAAAAGTTGCAAACGAAAGTTTGAGGAATGCAATGGCTGCGTTTTGGGAAACTTACAGGATCAGACAATTTGACAGTGAGTAACTGAGATGTGAAGTATTGTATATCCGTAAGTTGAAGAGAGTGTCGCTTATCTGAGAGGATCTTTAGAGGGGAAATATACCGGAAAAATTTGTTGTTTCGTTTCCCCAGCCTATGATTTCTAAACAAATACATCTACCGGCCTCTCTGTCTCTTTCGCTCTAGTGTAATTACTAAGAAACAGGCCCAATGAAAATTGGTTCGTTGTCATTCTGCTCTCTCGGGTGCGTCGAATTTGTGAATGTATCAGTTAAATGCGTCTCTTTTTCACTTACGAATACACAATGCTTTGCTATTTCTGTTGCCAACTGTCATTTCCTTAACCGGTCAGGCTTTCAGGACCGCGACCAATGATAACGGTCAACGATTAATCGACTTCGCCTGCATCTTATCGTAGGCTCCACCGTAGGCTCCAATTGTTATTGCAACAATAAGCTGACATTTGCGGATTGTTTGAAATTTACACTGATTGTGTTCATAGGTTCTGGTTTGGGTACGAATGGTATATTTTGTTGCGGAAAGAAATTAGGCCGTTGTTGAGCTTGCGGCATATAGATATTATTAGATGATCTGTAATTTGATTGATAAGGGTTTGTCCGCGGAAAATTTGAAAATGGTAATGATGGTCTGGATTGTGGAGTAAAATGTAACGGTCTTGGTGATTGGAATGGAACTATTGGTGGAATTCTGAATTGAGGAAAAAGAGGTGATTGGTTGAAATTGTTGGCAAATAGTGAAGGTGATTTTATATCCGGCAATTTTATAGGTGGTTTAGAAAAATCTGCTCTGGCATAGAACATGTTTTGTTCTTGTACGCAATAAGAAAGAGCTGTAGCTAAATTGTGAGGTTTCATGGCCCTGATCGTGAAGCCAAGTGGTTCTCTTAAACCCGCTAAAAATATACGTACATTGAGACACATTTCCGCATACAGAGCCTTCTTTGCAGATATAACTTGGGCTTCTGTTTCGTGCATGTTAACGTGGTTATTGAGACTGGATAGAATTTCGAGAACTTCACTGTAAAATTGTTGTACTGTATTATTATTTTGCCGAAGAATATCTAGGTCTTTGATCAACGAAGTTTCGTTGCATTTGTCAGCGTAGTGGAGTATAAGATTTTCTTTAATATTACTCCATACGAGTGGAGTGCTATACATGTTCAAGGCCTCATTAGCAGGGCCGACAATTTTATTCCTAATAACTCTTAATAACATTTGGCCATATTGAGTACCATTTGCACACGACACTAGAGATAGGACCTCGTCGACATTCTCGAGGAAATCATAAAGGAGCCTAGGATTGCCATCGTATTTCCGTAGATCCTTTACGACATCCGGCACTCTAAGAGAATTAAATAGGTCGACTACCGATGTCACAACCACCGCGTTTCAGAACTATTTTGTTCACTTGTTGCGTTATTAGAAATCTCGCTGTTCGGAATACTATTAATTTGGTTATTATTATCACTTTCACTGTCACTGTCTTGATTTAAATTCAAATGATTTCTTAAATTTCTAGACCTTATTCTACTTACGGGTAGGTTCTTGGGATAATGAAAAAAGGAGTATCGATTTCAGGACATAGGAGATCTAGACTTACATGCAGCTCACAATAAGCACAAAAATCTCCATTGTGGTCTTATCAACGATGATCCTTCGTTGTTGCTTATTCCGTAAACCTCGGGTACAGCACGACACAACACTAATTCGGGAACACGTGAAACTGCTCAATAAATCGATGAACCGATTTGTTCTGAACTTGTCCAAAATTCCGATTATTTCCAATCCCGGGAGACTGCGCCAATTAAGGATTTAAACCGTGTCGTGGCTAAAAAAAAATATAAAACTTTGTTTTCGACAAAATATCTTTATTGGAAGAGTGATGAACATCAACTGACTCTATTTCTTACAAAACACTTACATTAAAATTTATAGCCCAAGGAATAAAGGCATACTGTCTTGCAAAAGGTTCAGTAGTTCTAATATAATAATGTTGATACAGTGTCTGCCAGACACCTTTACTTTTTTATATTGGTTTCCTACATTTAAAAACCAATTATTTTTTGTCGTGATAATAAAAGAAATATTTTTTGATTTAGAAAGCGTCTATATTTTCAAGTATAAAGTTAAGGATTCAATAAGAAGCAAAATACAAGACAAATACAATTAGACTTGGGAAAAAAATCAAATGAAAAATTATTTAAGTATTAAGTTGTGTACAGCAGGTTTTACATCCTTTTTTTGAGCATTGAAGACAATTCGGATTGATACATTTGACACATTTATATGACGTATTACGGTTGTTCGTGTACGGACACAAACTACATTTTCTCTTTTTAGGTAACTTGTCACTTAAGTAGTTCAGAAAAGACAATTGTTTCGGCCATGGATTCTGCAAGTCCAAGGCAACTTCTTGTGGTGTATTAACAAGCCGCAAGTTCGATGATAAGTGAAAAGTCTTTATTCAGTTATACAGTTGTCATTTCGAGTAGTGTTAAGTTAGATACAATAATATACATAGAATAGTATTGCCATAATCATAGTTAATTATTTATAGTACAAATACTTAACACTTCTTATAAGACGTTTTACTGCACTGCGTAATTGTGGTGAAGTCAGTCGACGTTCCAGCTCTGGTTTTGTCAAACTGCAAGCTAACTCTTTTACAAAATCAAATCTTTCCGTTTTTTTTTGGACTTTCACAGCACTCAGTTTTTCATTCGTCCTTAGAATGATTTCATCCAAAATATATTTATCGATGAGTAAAAAAAATATATCATCAAACTTTGGACTATCTCCTAGTCGACGAATAGGGTTCAGGATACCAGAAAGCTTTTTTATTATATTATGACACAAAGTTCTTCGGTTTTCTGCCGGTGAGGTTTTAATCCACTTATAACAGTTTTTCTTGCTATAGTAGAATGGAGTTACAGTTGTCGGAGATGCAGAGGCTGCTAGAGCTGATATACTACGTTCACCATCTGAATCATTATATTTTCATGCGCTTATTTTTGTGGGGTTTTGAAGTCTCAGCTTGTTCCTGGTTGACTTCCTCAACAAGTAGTTCAGTCGGATCATCTTCATAATCATTAATTATTATGTCCACTTTGTTGCTACAGCTTTGTCCACAACAGTTTTTGCAAATTACGGAGCACTTTAGACCGCTCTTTCTGCAACTACAGGCCTTAGTGCAGCCTTTTTTGCACTTACATGAAATGCATTTTAGGATAGATTGAGGAGCTTATGTTTAAGCTGCATTTTTCAAATAGGAGTAATATTACAATTTTATGTGACTTTTGAAACGGATATTACTAAGCAAAATTTGCTGTGAGAACTTTAACGAATGGATCGAATTTAGGTTGATGTTTTGTCTATTATTCATTTTACTTATGTTCTAATGTTGTTGCTGATGACGTAACTTGCGTTCATTCACTCTCATTTGTCTTAAAGAAGTTCTACATATCTAAATGTGTCATATCATATACTTTTGATCTCCAGTTGCCTTCAACGAGATGTCCATTTTCATCATAATGGTCTGCTAAATTTTTTGGACAATATGATCCTTTCAGGTTACTCAAAAAATAATTATGGGAAACACAACATGAAGAAACAATTTTTTGTGCTCGTTGTGGACTACAAAGTAATGGGCGACCAAGACATATCAACTTTGCCGTTAAAAGTTCCTCCTCTCGGTGGGGTAAACGGTTTCATAATACGGTCTACCAAAGGAAGTGCATCGTTACCGATAAACACGAAAGGCAAGTTCATTGATCCAAAACTTGCATCCTCGGGCAACTCAATCGTATTTTGGACAATACTGCGCCTGAATTCACTATTACAAAATACTGAGGCATCACCTTCCGATGCTCCTACGTCGATATATAAAAACTTATAATCCGCATCGGTTACATCCATTAACACAATGCTATGAAATTTCTTAATATAAAAGATATAAACAGAATCAACTATGAAATAAAATGTTAGGACGTAATGAATGATGAATTAGTAGGTACCTTATAATTGAAGAATAATGAGCCCGCATTCTAAGGACATTTTATAGCAACGTGCTTTCCGTCAATAGCACCAACACAATTTGGGGAGTTCCATTTACAGTTGAATTTGTTTGCAACTCCTAGCCATTGCTCATTCTTCAATTTCGGGATTTCATCGCTCATTTCGGTGCATATAGCAGTGCTTACTAGTTACTTGATCGGTTATTTTACCAGACTTGTTTGCTCACTCGATAGTTAGGTGAAATGCGCCTTTGTAACGAGCCGCAAGCAAAATATCTATGGATTAAACAAATGAACAATCAGTCAACCATGCCTGGGTTAACGTTCTTCTTATCAATTATTAAAGTGGCTAAGCCAAAAACACAGGCATTTGCCACTAAAAATAAATTTTATGACAATAATTAAATATTAAAATACTTACTCTAGCACCATTGCCAATTTTGCTCGCGGAGGTATTATAGTATGTCACTCCTGACATTTTTTGCCGGGTTTAAACACTTTTCGATCTTATTGAAAATGTGAACAAAGTGTTTGCCCCTCATGTGAAAATTTTCACGGAAACTCGCCGGGAACATTTTCATATCAACAAACTAAAATACAATGTTTTTAATAGATATTTTTTTTTAATACGAATAAAAACAAGCTAGCATTCGGCCAGCTTGCCGAAGGTATGATACCGTTCACCTCCTTACATTCGGAAGGTAAGTGGCGTACTCTATTCGCAAAGTTCACAAAACTCTCAACAGGAAATTGCCTACATGTAACCAGTTTATTTACCAACTCATGGTAGGTTTCTCTTGGCAAGTACGTACTGTACAAAAAATTTTGCAAGTCCTCAAAACTCTTTAGCGTGCTACCAGCAAACAACTGGTACGCTTCCCCTCGCAACCGGGTCGGCACTATTTTGATGAAAACCTCCCTCTCCGCAGCATCTAAACATTCTAGCACTTGTGAGCAACAACCCAAAAATGTCTGTAATTCGCTTACTAACTTAGGGTGCTGCTCACCCGAAAATATGGGTGCTAGCTGTGATGTTAGCTTAGCCACTTTTTCAAAATTCGCGGTCATTTTTAAAACGTTTTCACTTGAATCACAGTCCGAGTCGTAATTTCCACACAATGACGGCCACTGTATTTCAAAATGATCACTACTTAAACTACTATGGCCTAAGCCAGATTGCGCACTTATGTAAATCTATATTTTGCCCGTGTGTTGCGAATTGATGTATTGCTTCTTTAAACAATTCTGAGGCACGTTTAAAATTATCTATTTTATGACGCCGTTCTTCGGTCGTTTCACTTAATTTACTTTCTATTTTGTTAAGGACCTCTAGCGACAATTCACCTGACTCCCTTGCCTCAATAATACTTTCTAGTAACGAATATTGACTCACCGGCTTATTTCGCTGAACCTTTCGATTTCTCAGCTGTATGTACGTGCCTGAGAGTGTCCGCTGATGATTATCCGGTAGCAATGTTGAAGGTTGGGACGGCTCCTCGCAGGAAAACTCCTCCTCTTCAGGACGTTGCCCTCTACTCATAAATGTAGAATATTGCCGATGTTGTCAAAATGTTTTGCCTAAAATGTTGTTGATGTTTGCTGTTTGATGCCAAAATGTGTGACCACTGCTCGTACAGGATGTTGATGATCGGCTAAAGTTCCGTTATCATCCAGCATACACAATTTCACAATGTGTGACCACTGCTCGTACAGGGTATCGCTGCTATTATTGATGATCGGCTATCTGGCAAAGTGGTAAGCCGCCTTAACCTTGACTTACACTCCTCAATGGTAAACCCAGAGTTCCAATCAAAAAACCGGCTGCGCCAAAATGTTGTGGTTCTTCCCTTCAAGGATACTCCGAAATGTTTTTGCAACAAAAAAGGAAAATACAAGGTTCCAGTTTTTTCTGTATTTATTATACTATGGGACGGCTTACCTGCTAGCTGGTTATTTTACAACACATTCTTATTTTCTAAATACTTACCTCGATAGCTCGGTGGCGACCCGCTTACGCAATCGCGAACCAAGTCAACATCGCGTTCTGCTTGCGTAGTTGCAAACCAGGTCGACACTATTCTAGTCATGTTGACCTAGCCCACTTGTTGCAATTTCGAACAAATGTTGAAGTGGGTCGCCAATGCACTTATGCAGGCCGCGACCCAGCCACCGAAGTAAGCCAATGTTGTGTTGTGCGTGCGATGCACATAATACACAACAGTATTATAGTATATCACTCCTGACATTTGTTGCCGGATTTAAACACTTTTCGATCTTATTGAAAATGTGATCAAAGTGTTTGCCCCTCATGTGAAAATTTTCACGGAAACTCGCCGGGAACATTTTCATATCAACAAACTAAAATACAATGTTTTTAATAGATTTTTTTTTAATACGAATAAAAACAAGCTAGCCTTCGGCCAGCTTGCCGAAGGTATGATACCGTTCACCTCCTTACATTCGGAAGGTAAGTGGCGTACTCTATTCGCAAAGTTCACAAAACTCTCAACAGGAAATTGCCTACATGTAACCAGTTTATTTACCAACTCATGGTAGGTTTCTCTTGGCAAGTACGTACTGTACAAAAAATTTTGCAAGTCCTCAAAACTCTTTAGCGTGCTACCAGCAAACAACTGGTACGCTTCCCCTCGCAACCGGGTCGGCACTATTTTGATGAAAACCTCCCTCTCCGCAGCATCTAAACATTCTAGCACTTGTGAGCAACAACCCAAAAATGTCTGTAATTCGCTTACTAACTTAGGGTGCTGCTCACCCGAAAATATGGGTGCTAGCTGTGATGTTAGCTTAGCCACTTTTTCAAAATTCGCGGTCATTTTTAAAACGTTTTCACTTGAATCACAGTCCGAGTCGTAATTTCCACACAATGACGGCCACTGTATTTCAAAATGATCACTACTTAAACTACTATGGCCTAAACCAGATTGCGCACTTATGTAAATCTATATTTTGCCCGTGTGTTGCGAATTGATGTATTGCTTCTTTAAACAATTCTGAGGCACGTTTAAAATTATCTATTTTATGACGCCGTTCTTCGGTCGTTTCACTTAATTTACTTTCTATTTTGTTAAGGACCTCTAGCGACAATTCACCTGACTCCCTTGCCTCAATAATACTTTCTAGTAACGAATATTGACTCACCGGCTTATTTCGCTGAACCTTTCGATTTCTCAGCTGTATGTACGTGCCTGAGAGTGTCCGCTGATGATTATCCGGTAGCAATGTTGAAGGTTGGGACGGCTCCTCGCAGGAAAACTCCTCCTCTTCAGGACGTTGCCCTCTACTCATAAATGTAGAATATTGCCGATGTTGTCAAAATGTTTTGCCTAAAATGTTGTTGATGTTTGCTGTTTGATGCCAAAATGTGTGACCACTGCTCGTACAGGATGTTGATGATCGGCTAAAGTTCCGTTATCATCCAGCATACACAATTTCACAATGTGTGACCACTGCTCGTACAGGGTATCGCTGCTATTGATGATCGGCTATCTGGCAAAGTGGTAAGCCGCCTTAACCTTGACTTACACTCCTCAATGGTAAACCCAGAGTTCCAATCAAAAAACCGGCTGCGCCAAAATGTTGTGGTTCTTCCCTTCAAGGATACTCCGAAATGTTTTTGCAACAAAAAAGGAAAATACAAGGTTCCAGTTTTTTCTGTATTTATTATACTATGGGACGGCTTACCTGCTAGCTGGTTATTTTACAACACATTCTTATTTTCTAAATACTTACCTCGATAGCTCGGTGGCGACCCGCTTACGCAATCGCGAACCAAGTCAACATCGCGTTCTGCTTGCGTAGTTGCAAACCAGGTCGACACTATTCTAGTCATGTTGACCTAGCCCACTTGTTGCAATTTCGAACAAATGTTGAAGTGGGTCGCCAATGCACTTATGCAGGCCGCGACCCAGCCACCGAAGTAAGCCAATGTTGTGTTGTGCGTGCGATGCACATAATACACAACAGTATTATAGTATATCACTCCTGACATTTTTTGCCGGATTTAAACACTTTTCGATCTTATTGAAAATGTGATCAAAGTGTTTGCCCCTCATGTGAAAATTTTCACGGATACCCGCCGGGAACATTTTCATATCAACAAACTAAAATACAATGTTTTTAATAGATTTTTTTTTAATACGAATAAAAACAAGCTAGCCTTCGGCCAGCTTGCCGAAGGTATGATACCGTTCACGCTTCGGGTGAAGAGTATCATACCTTCTTTACATACTACCCTGATGCTTTATTACAATAATTCAAATTTAATAATGGAAATAATGAATATATTCGAAGATTCATTGCGCAGAAGGTTGTCTTTTTGGAAGGTACATAAGTGAAGTGATAGATTTCTATTGTTATTGACAGTGTAGTGTACGAGTATTCAATCAGGGTTACAGTTAGAGCTTCTGTTAGTCTGCTTGTGCTTCTATAACCGCTATAACAGTTCATTTCGATAACTTTTTTTTTATAAAACGAAATAGACCGATAGTGACAATATCGCTATTTGGCACGTTGTAACTTGCAAATGAAGCCATGAAATTTTGAGCTGCATATCAGAAAAATAATCATGCACCAACATTACGAAGGATTTGTAGTAGCAATTTGGAAATCGTAGCATTAAAGTGGCAAGCATTTGAGGCGTTTATAGTGCGACATTTGTTTGGTGCACTGCTTTTTTAATATACTTTTTAATTTTTACTAACACGAGACCAAACTATGGAAATTATATACATACTTCAAATTAACAAAAAATGTATATTTCCTTTTTAAAAAATTTAAAAAAAAAATAATACACAGTACCTCTTATTTTAAGTTCATTGGCACTTGGAATAATTAACAGCCTAGTTCATTCGATGAATCATTTAAAAATAATAGTAGCTGATTAACAGTCTTCTTTAAATTCATTAATTGAAAAAGTAGCAGTCTAGTTCATTTTGAAAATATTTAAAAATATCGCCATTAAACGTAGAATTCAGTACGTTTTATAGGTTTAAGGGCAATATTTTTTTTAATGCTTTAGTTTTATATAGAATTGATTGAAACATTTAATCATCATTCGATGACGATGTGCTATAAACATCCTCGTAGCGCACCTTTACTGATGCGGCAGGCAGACATTCCAATATTCCATTACAGGAATATTGGTCGTCATTGTGATAGTTGTTGTTTCGCCTCCACTTCGATCCACGAAAATTAAAAGTCTCAAGGTTTCTTTTTGGACCTATATATTTCGGGCTACGTGCCCATCATCAGGGTCAATGTTCTAAAATTGAAGAGCAATCAACAAACAAACACTTCGTGCTTTACAAAACGATCGTTTTTGATATTAGTCTTTTTTGTAGTATTATAAAATTATCATTTTTCATCACTTGAAAAGGGGAAGATATAAAGGTAACAATTTTAAAAAATTTCAATTCTTCGAACCTTTTATCAAGTTCCAGATTTAATGATTGAAGACACTGTATTATTGTATGCTTTAATTTAAAGTTAGAATTAGTGTCTGCCAATTTATCTAGGAAATCACTAAAGGTTCAGCCACACAGAACGCGTTATAACGCGACGTTCATGGAACGCCCCTCAACGCGGCGTTCGGCGATATTGGCTACGTCACACACGCAGCGTAATCTGTGCGGGCGATCCAGTACTGTGGTTGAGTTTGTACAGCAATCATGAGTAGTTCTGATGAGGTGGAAGCTTTGCTTCTTCTTGCTTTAATTGAGAGTGATAGGAGGAGGCGGTATTGGGTTCACCCAGTAAATCAAAGGAGGAAAGAACTGGGTGAATACCACCGTCTGTGCAGGAGGCTGCGCTATCATGAAGATCGCTTTTTTTGATTACTTCCGAATGTCAAAACAAAATTTTGAAGAACTGCACGATCTACTGCAGCCTAGTATTGAGATGATTACAACAAACTGGAGAAGACCGGTTGGAACCCGGGAAAGATTAGCCGTTTGTTTAAGGTAAGTTGATCAAAAATTATTGCTTGCATTTTTACAAAAATGCTCTTTGGCAATCTCACTCCAAGCCTCCGCCTTCTTCAATACATTTTTGTACCAATGGTGAGAGGCATCAAATAAATAGTCGTACTTCCTCACTTGTTCGATGAGTTTTTCACTTTCTTCACCCATGGTTTGAAAAAGATTCACCGAGAACGCCGGTAACGCGCGTTACTTTTGTAATTTTGTACAACCCGAAAAGTTAACGTCGCGTTCCGTCTCGTTATAACGCGTTCTGTGTGGCTGAACCTTTAGTGAAGATAGAATCGAAAAATTGTCATTTTCAATTTCTGTCACAAGGCTTTTCGCGGTGTTTTTTAATTTATCTATGATGAACACGGTTTCTATTATTGTTAAGTTGCTTTTTTGTAATTGTTTATTAATCGAACTAATACGCGGCAAAAAATCTTTCAGGAATAAAATTGACCCTTTTATATCATTATTTTGAAGTTTCTCACTTAAATCTTTATGGTTTACGGCTAAAGCAGATATAACATAATCATTTAATTCACAAAGAGGTTGAACACTACTATCAAAACTTAGCCATCTAATGTGGTTGTAATTGAGTAATACATTGTGTTTTTCGTCGTTGATTTCACAAATAGACTTAAACATGTTAGACAATTTACTACTGGTATTAATTGCATTTAATACTTTTCTCACTATTAATTCCACATCTTCCATGCATTTAATAATACTTTTACTACTACTTTGCCTTAACCCCTAGCGGGGCATAGCGCGTCAACTACTCCTGCGCGCCATCGTACTCTGTTCTGGGCAATGGGGCGCAACTCCCCAAAAGACTTACCCAGTACCTGACACTCCTTTGCCACAGATCGACGCCATGTGATTCGAGGACCCCCTCTTGGTCGGCCTTGGTTGGAAATGGGGTTCCATTTCATGGCATGCATAGCAATGCAGTTATCACTCTTCCGCAATGTGTGACCTATCCACTGCCATTTTCGCCTGCGTATCAATTCGTCGATTGGCATCTGACCCGTACGCCGACTTAGCTCTTCATTTGATATTGTTTCGGGCCAGAAAATTCTTAAAATTCGACGAAGACATGAGTTGACGAAAACTTGCAGCTTTCTGGTAACTCCTACGGAAACTTTCCATGTACTGCTCCCATACAAAAGCACTGATAGTACCAGGGAGCGAAACAGGCCCAGCTTGGTTTTAATGCTGAGATAACTGCCCTGCCAGATTTTGGACAGCATGCCGTATGCGCGTTTAGCCTGGTTGATACGACGAGCGATGTCCTGCTCCGTACCACCATTTTCGGCAACAATGCTACCCAGGTAGACGAAGTTGTCCACCTTCTCCACAGGCTGCCCATTAATATTGATGGCAACAGGTGTCGGATTTCTTTTTCGCAACGGCGGGCTAAGAACCTTGGTCTTGTTGGTATTAATCTTTAGCCCAACCTTGCTTGCCTCCCTCTCGAGATCTAACGCCATTGCGGACAGATCCATGATTTTGTGGGAGAGTAGGCATATGTCGTCAGCGTAGTCAAAATGTTGTAGATAAGATGTCAAAGTCCATTGAATTCCTCTGTCGAGTCCGGATAGGGCTGCATGCAACACATCGCCGATCACAATGAGGAATAGGATCGGTGAGAGGATGCACCCCTGCCGAACTCCACTGCGAATCTCAAAGTCCCCCGACACCTTACCTTTATGCAGAACGCGACATTTCGCGCCGTCATAGGTTGCCTTAATAATAGCCACAAGCTTCTCAGGGATGCCTCTCCTGCGCAAGGCCGCCCATATAGAATCCCGGTTCACACTATCGAAAGCCTTTTCGAAATCGATGAAAAGCAAGTGAAGCGGAGAATCGTATTCAGCGCATTGCTCGATGATGATTCGCAAGGTGTTAATGTGATCGACACAGGAGAATCCGGATCGAAAGCCAGCCTGCTCTTCATCAATTGTGCTTTCTAAGTGGGCCTTTAGTCTTTCCAGGACGATTTTAGCTATTATCTTGGCAACGGCAGGAAGCACACAAATGCCTCTCCAATTATTACAGTCTGTGAGGCTACCCTTCTTTGGAAGTTTGATGATCAAACCTTCCTTCCACTCAGTGGGAAAGGTCTCTGTATTCCACGCTTTATCAACAAGTGGGTGCAGCAAATCGGCAGTTACGCTTGGCGCTGCTTGATAAAGTTCGGCAGGGATGCCGTCAAGTCCGGCGGCCTTTCCTCGTTTTAGTGCAATAATTGCAGTGACTATTTCCTCTTTAGTCGGGGTAGTGGACCGTATACGCACATTTTGATGGTTAGCTAAATTATCTATATGAGGGGGAACTTCACCAGAGGTTACACGGTTCAAGACCGCGGCGAAGTGTTCTTTCCATCGCCTCATTTGATCTTCTTCCAAGATAAGTAGCTTTCCATCACTATCTTTCACCGGATGTTGGCAGGAGTTACGACCACCTGTAAACTCCTTGATGACACCGTATATGGCGTTTAAGTTGTTACTTCTAGCGGCTTCTTCTGCTGACGCTAAAAGAGAATTGGCGTAAACTCTTTTATCGCGTCGCACACTACGCTGAACTTCTCGAGCTTTCTGACGGTAAAGGAGTTCGATGCTGCTTCGATTGTCGTCTGCTGCTGCAGCCAAACGAAATTTCAGCTCCTTTCTTTCAACAATCCGCTGCCATGAAGCGTCGGACATCCAGGGCTTATTCCGGCAATCCGGGTTTGGACCAAGGATGGTATTTGCGCTATCAATGTACGCATTTTTTATGGCATCCCAGTTTTCGTTTATGTCACTATGTGGGTGACTAGTTATCTCAGCCGCTTTTTGCGCAAGATGGTCATTATATTGTTGTAAGACAGCTGGATTTTTTAGTCGAGCGGTGTTGAATTTGCGGGGCCTGGATCTTTCGTCGCTGGGGCGGCGCACGGCTGCAATACGCAATCGAACATTAGCGATCATAAGATAATGGTCTCTTCCCATCCCAATATCGGCACCCTTCTTGTTTCGCACGTCCAGGAGGCAACTCTTGAATCTTTTACTAATGGCAAAATGGTCGATCTGATTTTGTGTTCTGCGCCGATCAACAGAGGACCAACTGATTTTGTGGTGGTCCTTATGCTCAAACAAAGTGATTTTTTACGTTTTTCCCACAAATAAAACGGAACAATATGAAAAACATTCAAACTCAGTAATAAAACCAGGCCGAAGCTTCGCTTAGGCCCGGAGTTCGAAGCGTATATACCCTAGACTTGTACAGACCTAGTGGTGATACCAAAATTACCAATTGGTAACGACAATATGCATTAAAAGTGAGTTTCCTATATGACCAGTTTATAGGGAAGGTTGGCAATCATTCAGGAGGATCTTGACCATTATCAAAATCAATGAACTAACCCATTCTACAAATATTTGTCGAATTTTTCAAGTCACTAGCTTCATTTTATCGAAAGTTATTGCTTATTTGAAGTTTCACTTGTAGTGGAGGTAGGAATTCCTTGGGTCGGATCTTGCTCATCATTGCCGCCAACAAATAAAATCATGCTACAAACATTTAAACAAAATTTCAAGTCTCTAGCTTCAATCTATCGAAAGTTATCGCTTATTGGAAGTTGCATTTGTAGGGGAAGTAGGGGTTTCGTTAGTCGGATGTTATGTATTTTCAATATCAGCCAACAGGATCCTATTGCAAACATTTGACCAAAATTTTAAGTCGCTAGCATTATTTTGTCGTAAGTTATCGCTTATTTTAAGTTACGTTTCTAGGGGAGGTAGGGGTTCCTTAGGTCGGATCTAACCCATCTTGAATACCAACTAACCCAATCTCACTTCAAACACTTGACCAAAATTTCAAGCCGCTGGCTTGATTCTGTCAAAAGTTATCGCTTATTTGAAGTTGCATTTGTAGGGGAGGTAGGGGTTGCTTGAGTCGGATTTTGCCCATTTTCAATACCAACCTGGTAGATCTTACTAACAACATTCTAACAAATTTTCAACTCGCTAGTGTCATTCTATCGAAAGTTATCGTAATTAAATGAATATTTAATTTTTTGAAATTTGTAGGGGAGGTAGGCGTTCCTTTGATCTGATTATGATCAACTTACTAGAACTCAAGCAGCTTCTCACCCCAGGGTTACATGCCAAAATCAAGTGTCTACATCAATTGGTTCAAGAGTTATAGACAAAAAACCGGAAAAGTAAGGTAGTACGGGGATCTTTGTAAGAAAATTACCGTTAGTTTTCAGCTGATCGATTTTATTTTTCCAGGAGAGTAGAAAATCATCCTCACGAGCAATCTACCAAAGCTAGAGCTTTTCATGTTTATTTAAACGGGAGTTATAGATACATTTATTTATTTTACAAATGTAGGGGAGGTAGGCGTTCTCTTGGCCTGATCATGCCCATTTTCAATACCAACCAACTAGATCATACTTCCAATATTTGACCAAAATTTCAAGGGTCTAGCTGCATTCTATCGGAAGTTATCGTGCGAACGGACAGACAGACAGACAGACATGGCTAAATCGAATCAGGAGGTGACCCTGATCATTTATATATATACATTGCCATACCTCCGGAGCCTCCTTTAAGGTGTTACATATTTCCGTCGTGACAAAAACAATATACCCTATACTAAAAGTCTAGGGTATAATTAAATCATATTGGTATAGACGTTTGCGTTCGAAGGATGTACCTCCTCAAAGTTTGTGTTCATTACAATGGACCAATATCAAAATGTTAAACTATTTTCAATTATGTATTTTTATTAATATACCATATTATACCCTCCCAATAACACTGTCGTAACGTCCATAGCATTTCAGACATTACGATTTGAACATGTTCAACCAAATTCAAGTGAATACTGCACTCAGTACACGAAAACATTACAATGATCGAAATGTGGCTGGGGAAGTTACGACAGTGCTGTTGAAAAGGTGTGAAATAATTATATTAACATTTTCAGGTAGTTATATTCTCGACAGACAATATTTAATGCGGTCTGCATACTATTAAAAACGGAGGCTAATGGTATTTTCATTATCTGTGGAGCGTATTATACTATATAATGAAAATCGGTTGACTACAACTAATTTAGTAGATTCACCTTTCTAGCCTTTTCCTTGGCAAAATTAAGTATTAAATCATCATATTCCAAGTCCTCAACTATTTTTTTTTTCAATGGACATCATTGCTAAGCCAACTAACCGCTCTTGACTCATTGTAATTCTCAAATAATTTTATATTAACTTCAACTTCGAAAAACTTCGTTCACCGGAAGCAACAGTTACTGGCAATGTTAACAAAATTCGCGAAGCAATAACTGTGTTTGGGAAAGCAGTTTCCAAATTTTTGGAAAAAATAAAATTCAAAGCTCCCAAGCTAGCAGTACCTTGTTTGACAATTGTAGAAACCATTAACAACTCATTATGTAAATCTGAACCATTTATATCTGCAGAACCGTCTGTACCTGTTAAACTTTTTTGTAAAAGTTCACAACTTTTCAGAATATGAATCGGTTTTTGCTTTATTGCATATACATAGATCGTCTAAGAACTCAAATAATTCATTATGTGCATTTAATTGCTCAAACCTCTCATCAATAGAACATATTGCTTGATCTAAAATTCTATAATAAAAATCGATCTTAAATTTTTCTTTTGGATTCAAAATTGGTTCATCACTTCCCTCATAATCAAATATTTTTTTCTTTCAACGGGGTCGTAATGTGGATGGGGGTGGAAAATCGGTTGCAACACCTAACTCAGTTGCTAATTTTGTGCCAGATTCAATGTAAAAACCAAATTTTTCTTCATTTCTCATATCTTCGATAGATTTTTTTGTTGTTTTCAACATAGCGACACCAACAGCAATACTTATTTTAGGATTTTGTAAATATTTACTTGTGATATTTATTTGTTCTAATATGTCATACCATATAAGCAAGGAACATATGAATTTGAAATCCATTATTTTATTACCTAGGGATTCAGCAATGCATTTACTCTCCATATCAGCCTTTTCCGTTAACTCAATCAAGGCCTCATAAATATCTCCCAACTGAGTCTTAAGTGGTCTTACGGCGTCTATTCGACTAGACCATCTTGTAGCACTAAGAGGTTTCACAGATAAGTTTTGCACATTTGCCTTTAAAATGTCCCATCTCTTAGTGGAACCCGCAAACAAAACGTATATATTTTGAATAGTGTCAAAAAAAGAAGTCGCTTCAATTGTAGAAGAAGCTGCATTGTTGACAACTAAATTGGTTGAATGCGATGCACATGGAACAAAAAATGCTCTCGGTTCCAATTCCCTAATGCGGATTTGCATTCCAGAGTGCTTTCCCTTCATATTTGCACCGTTGTCATAACCTTGCCCTCTACAATTATTAATAGAAAGATCCAAATCATCTAACTCCCGTAAAACTAAATCTTTTAGCTCCAAGCCAGTAGTGTCTTTGCCTATAAGGAATCCTAAAAAGTGTTCGCGAATTTCAAAAGACTTCTCATTTTGATGGACAAATCTGATAACAAGTGTAACTTGTTCCGTGCGACTTCTATCCGGAGTGGTGTCAACTATAATAGAATAGTACTTTGCAATCTTTATCATATTTTTAATTTTGTCCTTAACTGACTCTTATAATATCATTATAAGTTCATTTTGAATATTTTTGCTTAAGTACCTATTATGAGTTTCATGGCATGTTATTCGACGTAGGTGTTCTGCCAATACCAAATCAAAGTTGCTTACACTATAATCACTACAGTATTTATTTATTACATAAATAGTCGTACTTCCTCACTTGTTAGATGAGTTTTTCACTTTCTTCACCCATGGTTTGAAAAAGATTCTACGAGAACACCGGTAGCGCGCGTTACTTTTGTAATTTTGTACAACTCGAAAAGTTAACGTCGCGTTAACGTCGCGTTCCGAAAGGTAACGCTGAGTGATAACGCCACGTGTGTGGCAGGTATGATGCAATGCAGTGCAATACAACCGTACCGCCGTAACGCGACGGTACAGGAACGCCGAACGTCGCGTTATAACGCGTTCTGTGTGGCTGAACCTTTAGTGAAGATAGAATCGAAAAATTGTCATTTTCAATTTCTGTCACAAGACTTTTCGCGGTGTTTTTTAATTTATCTATGATGAACACGGTTTCTATTATTGTTAAGTTGCTTTTTTGTAATTGTTTATTAATCGAACTAATACGCGGCAAAAAATCTTTCAGGAATAAAATTGACCCTTTTATATAATGATTTTGAAGTTTCTCACTTAAATCTTTATGGTTTACGGCTAAAGCAGATATAACATAATCATTTAATTCACAAAGAGGTTGAACACTACTATCAAAACTTAGCCATCTAATGTGGTTGTAATTGAGTAATACATTGTGTTTTTCGTCGTTGATTTCACAAATAGACCTAAACATGTTAGACAATTTACTACTGGTATTAATTGCATTTGATACTTTTCTCACTATTAATTCCACATTTTCCATGCATTTAATAACACTTTTGCTAACTAACACTTCTTGATGCACAATACAATGCATACGAAATATTTCATTTTCGGAGTCTTCGTTGAACAAATTCAATACACCCTTTCTTTCGGTCTTCATAACCGCAGCTCCATCAGCAGTTACAGCACATAAGTTGTGCGTTGATATATTTAACTTTATCATGTCCGCTTTGATAGTATTATAAATATTAATTGCATTCGGACGGTCTGTCAATTAAGTTAGGCACAATAATTTTTCAATAAATTCACTTTTGTCAACATCGAAATATCTTGCAAATACTGAAATTTGGTTAGTTTCGTCCAAACATAAACTATAAAATGGGCTTTTATTGAGGGATCTGCTTATTTCAAGTCCTATGAACTTTCCTATTTCGTGTATTCTTCGTTGAATTGTATCATTACTTAGTGGCAAATTACGAAAAAGTTTATTTTGAGGATCCACTCCCAGAACTACACATTTTATAAATTCAACTTCTGTGAATGGTTTTTCGATGTTTTCCAATTAAATAACTAACTTTGAGAGATCCCAGATGTAAAGCATCATTTTGTGATAGAAATGTACTCAATACTTTTTTTTTGTGAAGAAAGTTCAATTTAAAATTTTTCTACTAAATTTTGGCGCAATTTTGGGGTGGACCATTTTTTTTAGTACTTCATCTTCATGAGTTTTATAATGCCGTTTCATAGCATATGATTTAATTTGATTAATTTCAATTTTACAAATTACGCACACGGCAACTATATTGTCTTGTACATTTTCATTGTGTACAATCAAATACATTTCTTCCCATTCTTTATGAAACTTTTTCTTCTCCTCCCGAAAAGTACGACTTCGTTTCGCTGAAACTAGTATTTTCGAAGCATTCGCACCACTGTTGTTTACATCTTTGCTGGATCCTGCTCCACTTTCAGCCTTTTGGATATTTTTTGATAAAAAAAATCTTATATCCATTTCAACAGGGTTATATCAATTTTCCTTTAAAATTAGAAAAATACAGAACACAATAATATACAGATGCTTCCAAATTAAAAAAAAAAACAGTCAAAACCTTACTCACTTTCTTATAACCGAATGTCTTTGAATAATCCAAGATTACAAGATTAAAATCGCACGTTATGAATAACTGAATTGCTGCAATGCACTGAAGTCTGTGATTGCAAATATAAAAAAAAAACAGTCGAAACCTTACTCACTTTCTTAACCGAATGTCTTTGAATAATCCAAGATTACAAGATTAAAATCGCACTTTATAACTAACTGAATTACTGCAATGCACTGAAGTCTGTGATTGCAGCCAGATGTCTCAAACGAGTTCGACGTAAACAAATACCAATATCTGTCGCAAAAACAAATGCATAAAATTGTTCCCCTCTCTTTCTTTCTAATACGATAAATATGAAATGAATCCAGACATCCATTGTTTCCATATTCGGTCACAAACGAACACGTGTACATAAATATGATACGTTTGTGAGTCATTTGGAGTAAATAACTCGACTAAATGCTCGATAAATGAAACTGTTGGTGGCCGCAGCAAAATCCTCTGGCCGCACATGAGAACCACTGTGTAGACCTAAGGTATTGAGTGTGGTTTCGAGCACATCCGTGCTTGTCGAACGACAAATATTGAAATCTCCCAATATAGCAACCTTAGTACAATACTTTACGTACTGTTGTCACAGCTTTTATGATTTCATCCCGAAATTCTGTAATAGGGAATGCTGAATTCCTATAAATAACGATATACGACGTATCTAAGTGCTTGAAGGCAATCAACTGGAAAACTTTAATGGGATAAATACTTTTATCCGTTTGGAATAAAATGAAAACATTTACCAGAAATCTGTTGTTTGGCATATATCATAATTCCATTTTTTGGAATACCTCCAGATCTCACGCAGTTGCCATCAAATCTTCCTATGATGTCGAAACCATTTATATTATAATCTTCGTTCAGAAGAGCCCAGGTTTCGACAAAACATAGGAGGTCAGCTGTGCAAATAATTTGGTCGTTGGAAATATCTTCGCGATGTGCACGAAGAGATTGGGTATTGTGGTAATATATCGAGAGATGCGTTCGATTCAGCAGAAATGCATAATGGGTAAAATAATAGACGGCGTAACCCGTCCAAAATTACAACTTTTTTATTTTGTATGCAAATACATGTATTTCGAGAGCCACTTACTCTCTTCTTCAGTACAATGGCTACTAAAACTATGGCAGAACTTCAAATCGTTCAATACTCCACTTATATTTATGACAGGTAGACAGGGGATAATAAAAAGGAAAAGATGATGTTAGCCAATTATCCATTTTCTACCTGGTTTTATTATGCTTATTTGCTAGAAATTTTATTAGGCGTGATTGGCAATTCCCTTCGTCGGTGTTCAGCAATTTTTTGGGATCTTCGCGCATAATTTCGAGACTTTCCCACGGGTCCAACATGCTCGGTTTTTTAAGAGTCGTAGCAGCTCCAGGCTCTCGTGATAAACGTTATGTCCTTCCTTGATGATGTGTTCCTTGACGTGGCCTCCCGGATGTGTTCCTTGAAACGCGTTGTGATCAATCTCTTCGTTTGCCCAATGTAGCACTGGTCGCAATCGTTGCATGATATTTTGTATATGCCGCTCTTCTCCTCCAATTTTAGCGGGTCCTTCGCACTTCCCAGGATGTTCCTCAAAGTCGTATTCCTACTCGAGCCAACCACCTGTAAATGAAAAGAATGTAAGAAATTTTTAATTTTTTGGAACATGTGGGATACGGGTATACTTGTTCTTCTTGGTACTTCGATGCTTTGGTCAAACAACGTTGTGTGCTTTCGCCTCTCCTCCACCTGGATCTTCTTATTGATCATCTTATCGATACACAGGCCTGCAAATTGAAGGTCATGACGTCCTCTCTAGAATCTGACAACTGATTTTGGGGTATTTTGATACGCTGATTACGAATATGAACTCAGTTTTTTTCCATCACCTCCAGATTTTTCAGAAAAGCGACAAATAGAAAATCGATTAAAAACACTTTTTCACGCAGAAAAAAATATATATTTAAAAAAGTACTTATTTTTTAACTTAGAAAACTATTAAAATATAATAACTACATATTATTAAGCAAAATTACATATCAATTTTGTTTATGGAACCTGGCCCTTTTTTCCACAAAGCTTCTGTTGTGAGATTTTCTCTTAAATTTCCGGTTTGGATCGTCGCGCTTCAGTAACCAACAATAGTCCGCCATCATGGTGGAATTCCATCTCCCTTGATACCTGGTTTCAAGTTCTTTCAAATCTTGGTGAAACCTTTCGCCTTGTTCTTCGCTAACGGCTCCCAGATTTTCTGGGAAGTATTCAATGTGTGAATTCAGGAAATGAAGTTTAATGCTCATATTACAGCCCATTATACCCAAATTCGTTATCATTTTGGCTACAATTTCTTTATAGTTGGAGCTTTTATTGTTCCCCAAAAAGTTTTGCACCACTTCCTTAAAGGATTTCCATGCTTGTAACTCGACATCATTGAGTTTTTCGTCAAAGTTTTCCTCCGACATCAATTTTCTTATCTCAGGGCCGACGAAAATTCCTTCTTTTAATTTAGCTTCTGATAACGATGGAAAAACTGAATGTAGATATTTGAAACCTTCGCCATCTTTATTTAAAGCCTTCACAAACTGCTTCATTATACCCAATTTGATGTGTAAAGGCGGCAGCAAAACTTTTTCTCTGGGAACCAAATTCTGTTTAACTACGTTTTTGATTCCGGGGGTTAGTTCACTTCTAGGAGGCCATTCCTTTTTGGTCCAGTGCTGTTCTCTATTCCGGCTATCCCACTCGCAAAGAAAGCACGGGTATTTCGTATAACCACCTTGTTGGCCCAGTAGCATGCCTATAATTTTAAAATCTCCGCAAACCATCCAACTATGCTGTTCGTAAGCTATATTAGCCAAAAGCTTTTCTAGATTTTCATAACATTCTTTTAAATGGACAGAATGTGCAACAGGTAGTGAGGCATACGTATTACCATTATGTAGAAGGACTGCTTTCAAACTTCTTTTTGACGAGTCAATAAACAATCTCCAGTCGCTGGGATCGTATTCAATGTCGAACATCTTCACTAAGCCGGGAATATCTTTACAGTATACTAAATCTTGATCTTCAGCGAAAAATGGAAGAAAATCTTTTTCTCTGTGACGGTACCATGAAAATGAAGTACCAGGAGCAAGCATATTTCTTTCTTGTAATCGTGATCCGAGGTGTTCAGCTGCATCTTTGGGGAGGTTCAAATCTCTCGTCAAATCGTTTAAATCTGGCTGCGAAAATAGCTGGCACTCATCAAAATCTATATGAAATTCAGGATCAGATTGAGATACATTCCGGTCATTTAATTCACTGGTAGAATCTCCAATTTGTATGACGGGATACGGGGGCTGCGCTATTTCTGAATCCCTGAAAACTGCAGGCGTAACTGATGATACATTTGGATAGCTTATGTCTTTTTTATTTTTTGAATTGCGTCCAGTGACATTACAGCAACAAAAGTAACAATCTTCGACATGGTCTCTAGGCTCCCTCCATAACATAGGCGAAAGTACCTTGAAGCTATTTTTCTGCCCTTTTGACCATTTCCGAAGTTCTAGTAAACAGGTCGAGCATACTTTATGAGGAGTCCAAGACTTGTCCTGGTTACTGATGATATGTCCAAAATAACTCTTGTAAACATTTTCCACAAAGTCTGTAATGTTATTTCGTTGTTTTATCACCATAAATTTCCCGCAAATATAGCAGAAACCGTCTGGAGAATTTAAACAACTTCGCGATGACATTTTAAAGTTTACGTTGCAAGATGTGCACATTGACTGTTAATTTTCGAAATCAGTCTTAGTACTTATACAAAAAATGTAATGCAGGTAAGCATTATACCCTCTCCTAGTAATATTCACAACAATAAAGTAATTTCACCTAATGATCGTATATTAGTTAGCTCATTACTAAATGAGCCTAAAATGACCTGTTTACGACGTGGTAAATGCGAATCACCTGTACTTATTAGCTAGTAATTAACAAATTACGAAATAGAACTAATTTGTTTGTCCCGTAAAAGTAATAAAATGCATTAAAAATTAGTCTGAACTAATTTAATAAAGTTTTACAGCTTTTCAAATGTACACGCCCCGACAATTTTAAATAAAATAAAATCTTAAATATTTAATATCAAATAATCCTGACGTGATGGAATTTTTTTATTATTTTTCTCGAAATCAGCACATCAAAAACTATAAAAAAAGTTACTCAGATCATAGAGAGGAAAACCATTGTAGGCCTGTGAATCGATGGTTTATACCCATTTTTCTCAGCGGTATCCAAAATGAACTTCCGTTCATTGTTGTTCTGCTTCAGTGAACGGATACTTTACCAACCTGTGTATCATGTATTTTATCACAAAAAATGGCCGCGTACAAGCCATTTTTTGTGGGTAAGTGTGGTATGATGATGCAGGGATCGTTCGCTGTGAAGCCGTTGGTTTCCTATAGACCTCAAACTCCAATTTTCCGTTGTTGTTCGAGATGTTCAAGTCCAGGAATGGTATTGTCCATTCTTTTCCATTTCGGTAGTAAATGTGATTTTAGGGTGAATCAAATTTATTATCGAAAGGACCTGGTCTATGCCCCTTTTCAAATGCACTGCGACTTTGCTGTAGGTTGCTCCTTGGCTTGGCTTTTATGGATGGTAATAGCCTCTGCAGGAACAACCGGGAACTGCTTGCGTTCGACTGTAGCATGTTCAGACCTTCCACATTGAAACGCTCGAGCCACTTTCTCAATTGGGGTCCAATCTGAATGTATAGGGTGGGGCTTTTTTGACCTAGCAATGATGCCAACTGTTGATTCGCAAAACTTGATCCATAGGCCCGTCACTATTTGTGAACCGTCAACTGTTCGATGATCGATTTGCATGAGTTGACCAGAGGCACCATTTACAAGTCCGTCATTTGTGTTTATATTGACGGTTATCATATACGTATTTAGCCATAGTCTTCAGGTGAAGCAAAAATGGAAGACCTTAAATTTGTGCTGTTTTAAAATTTTGGACTTGCCTCAAAGTATTTTCTCTATTTCTTTCCGACATGGTGACTGCCTTAATAGTGTCTATGGCTGTTGAAAAAAACTGTTGGGTGTTAATTTCGGCAAGCTTCAGGATGTTGTAGTTGCTGACCTCATCGTTTGAGCAGAATAAATGGAATTCAGGAATTTCACTGGCTTGAACCAATCTTTGGTTAAACAGCTGAAAATCTGCTTCTGCCATGCTGGCTTCCGACATATTATTCAGTGCTAGGGCAAAGGAACAATCACCGCGTTGCCGCATTACTTCAGTCAGCTCAAAGAACTTAAAATGATCCCAGATTATTTGTTATTATTTGAGGTTATTCATGACAAATTTATGATAGTTATTAGTGAAATATAGGCATATTGACAACCTTTGATGAGGATACCTTCGGACTTTTCTTGTTTACTCATAATGCTAGATTGTTTCGCGAAATTGTGTGCTAGCAAAATCTACTTAGTCTTTGCGATCTAATAAAACTATTGATAAATTCAAGGAGGACACATAGCCAAAGAAATATATTGTTAGGGATCAACTGGATTATCAAATTTTAAACTGATGCAAGCTTAATGGCACAGTTCGGAGAAACAGGGCGTATAGGAATGTACAAGACTGTATGAAAAATCATGACAAGGTATTTCAGATATAGATTTGTTGACAGTGGTGGTCAAGTATTATAAACGCATGGATCTTCGAATATTTCATATAGCTTCGGCGAGAGTCAGACTTCCTGATTCCGGCGAGAACAGGCAAATAACAAGATCAGTCGTATTGGGAATTTGACGGCTAACGGGGTATGTTGCTAATCTGATGTTATGTAGAGTTTTAATGTGAAGAAGTAATAAAGGAACTAAATATCGGCGACTGTTTATAGAAATTAGTGGCGTATTAACACTATATGAAGGGCTTGGAGCAAGAGTGATCCAAGTCACATTTGGTCAAAAATTTGTAATTGCTTATAATGAACACTTGCTTCCATATGAAAAAGTTTTTACTTTTGCATTTCGACGCTTCATGTGGTCAAGCTTCGAAATGCACATGTAACAACTTTTTCATATGGAAGAATGGGCCCATTATAATCAATTTCAAATCGATTCAAAATTATATATTAGCAAAAGTTGAAACAGGAGCATAAACAAGTTGAGTAAATATCACCATATAAGAATTATAAAAAAATCCTCCGGCCTTTTTTTTTTTGCCATGATATTTAAAACATGGTCTGGGTCAACCGCGATATCCCAGTGACACGACAAGAGCGCAAGAGCACTGAGCCTATCATTACTGGTCTTGTTCCTGAGCATCGTCTTCACTCGCTTCATTGTGGAAAATGTGCGCTCAACACTGGATGTTGTGATTGGAATCGTTGCCAAAATTACGAGAAGACTTTCCTCACAAAGTTCTAAAACCTCTAAAACTTCAGTGTCTTTGTTCCCCGCCTTTATTTTATGACACCAAATCCGATATTCTCCTGTCAGAGCCGCCAAAGAACACTTGTTTTCAAATAATGGGGACAGAACTTGGAGCTTCTGGGCAAAATCAGGGGATGCAAAACCAGGAAGGAGTATCTGAAAAGCATTTAACAGATTTTAATTTTTATTAAACCGCTCCTGTAAGTTGATAATCACATTGTCCAAACATGGTATGAATATTCCTCTATTGAACTTGTTTGGTGATTTTCCCCGGCAGGTTTACCTTTTGTTTATTCTTGGAATTTGAATTTCAGCATCGAAAATTTCATTCGATAGGTTCGACGCAGAAACAAAGATTTTTTTAAACTCAACGTCAGCATTAGTTCGTAGTTCCTGCAGAGTTGAGATAATGTCGTTTGAACACCTCGTAGCACTAGCTTAATCGTACGAGACACTTTGGAGGAATATCGAAAACGGAAGTGTGATACTTAAAATGCTTTCACATACCAGCAAAGAAATGAAGAAACCGCTTTTTTCTATAACGGAAAGAAATGCACCAGCCGATCCTGAACTTTGGCGGCCTGGTTGTGAAATTTCTTCCAGGCTAATGCATATAGATTCTAGCAATTCCACAAAACTTAACAAGCTTGTGTGGCGTTCTATAAGCCTGGTTTCACATAGACTAAGTAGTCTTTTCTTTTTTGAATCGGGTATGTTCATTTCGATGGCATCCTTAAGCGTTTGGCTGGCATGGGCATTCTTCTTGAACATGTTTATTATCTCCCTTAACAGATCCAAACAATTTCTCACGACTGGAGCAGACATTGTGTCAGACAATGCCAGATTAAGCCTATGGATAGCACAATGCACGTAGATTGCGTTGAGATACTGCATTTTTATCCTGGATTGAACACCTTTATCCTTACCGCACATGTTTGAAGCACCATGATACCCTTGACCTACACATTTTGCCATATCAAGCCCTAGACGTCCTATTTTAGCCAAAAGAGATTTTGCTACATTTTCCCCCGTAGTATCGGTAATAGGAACAAATCCTAGGAAGTCCTCTCGCAAAATTGGTTTTTTAGATTCAATGTCAACATACCTTATACATATTGATAATTGCTCGACTGAGGATATATCCATAGTCTCGTCAGCCAAGATTGAAAAATATTCAGCTTTTTTTATTTTATTCACAATAGTTTCCTGAATAAGTGTCGAACTTATTTGTATCACCTCATTTTGTATTTCCGGACCGATATATGAAGCGTTTTTGCGGCAGTTCAAAATGTATTTTTTTTTTTAAATTTTGATCACCAGAGTTAGCCCTAAACCTTAGTAATGCCCTGAACTTTCCGTCTTTTTTCTCCGGTTTTTGAAGTGTGAGGGGTCCGCTGTCGTCATCCCCCCTCAAAGGAAGCTCATTTTCTCCGCAAAATAGAATTGTCTCTATTATGGGTCTTAAAGCTTTTCTATTCTCTTCACGTTCTTTAGCTCGTTGACTGCATACCTGACTTGCCACATCTTCTATTTTAACAGACATAACTCGGAGGAAACTTTCAGCATTTAGTACGTTCTCACGGTGGTATTGTAGTTTGCTATGACTGTCAAATTTTTCGGTTGCATTTTTCCACCGCCTGAATGGGCTAAATACTAGTGATCCAGGACTTTCGTGACAGCCTTTGCCACAGGTCTCTTTATAAAAGATGAAGCATATTTTACAGTATACTCCATCTTCTAATGGAGAGTATGCTAGCCAAGGCCACCTATCTAACCAACAAGGCTGAAATTTCAAATGTTTTTTATTGGTTTCAGTTGAAGGAAACTTGAATGGCTGATTGGGAATTATTTTGTTTGTCGAAATATTCTCCTTTAAATGGTCTTCGAGCTGTTCGCGCTTCTTTATGTTTGCCAAGTCGAAAGTCATCATCATCATCATCGTGGCGCGACAGCCCGACGTCGGGCCTTGGCCGCCTGGATCATTGTCCTCCAATTATCTCGGTCACGTGACCGCGTCCTCCAATTTTGGTAGCCCAGCAGCTGCGCGGCGTCCACACCTACTGAGCTCTCCCAACGAGATCTCGGTCGTCCTCGCAGTCTCGCTCCGTCGACTCGTTCTGCATTCATTACTCTCTTAGGCATGCGATCATCGTCCATTCTTTGTACATGCCCTGCCCATTGAAGTCGTTGTAGTTTGACGATTTTCGAGACTTGCAACTCATCGTACATTTCATACAACTCATGGTTGTACCGGATGCGCCATCCATCTCGATCGTAAACAGCCCCGAAAATTCGCCGTAGAACCTTACGTTCAAAAGTGTCTAGCATGTTTTCGGAGGCTTGAGCTAGGGTCCATGCTTCGCAGCCATAGCATAGCACTGGTCGTATAATGGTTTTGTACACGCGGAGCTTCGTGTTTCTGTGCACATGCTTCGATTTCATTATGGGGAGAACCGAGAAAAAAGTCTTATTAGCTAACTGTATCCGTCGCTTGATTTCGTCAGTTTCGTTGGCGTCCCTTGACAGGTTGCAACCCAGGTACATGAAGTTGTTCACGAACTCGATGTTGAGGTCCCCCACATTGATGCTCGGTTGTGCAGGTGTCCTTGTCACCGATTGCATCATTATTTTAGTTTTACCCTCGTTAATACGTAATCCAACTTCCTTTGCAGCGGTATCGAGCGTATGCAGAAGTTCTTCTGCGTCAGCCAATCTTCGGGACATGATGTTGATGTCGTCGGCGTACGCTGCTAATTGTGTCGATTTGATGAGTAGCGTCTTGCTGTTGTCCATATTCATGGCCCCAACAACGTATTCCAATGCTAGGTTGAAGAGCGTCGGTGACAGTCCATCGCCCTGTTTCAAACCAGTGCGTGTTTCAAATAGATCAGTAAGTCTATTCTGGATCCTAACTTGTGAGACGGAGTTGGTCATCGTCATCTTTGTCAGTCGCACTAATTTTGCCGGTATACCAACACTAATTTTGCCGGTATACCAAGTCGAAAGTACCAGGTTGAAAACATACAAAATTTCCGCCAGATTCTGAATTTCCTTGTGATGTGGAAGGGATATCACCTTCCAAATTAAATCCATCACTAATTACGCCTGTCTCTGTCCCTAATTCAGTAGGAGCTGAAAGCGAATATGGTGGCACTTGCGGTTCTTTTCCAACACATATCACATCACCGCCTTCAGAAATATTGGTTACTTCCGTAGACTTTTGTAGTGACGATGATAGAGCCGCTAAAAGACATGAAATTAAAATGGAAATAGGGCATACTGTCAAATTATAGATCTAAAAATACTGCTTCGCTTCACCAGAAGTACATATTATGTATTTACATCGAAAGAGTTTACTCTCACTGAAAACTGGACCAAAACCAACACTTCTTTGGTTGAAAGGGGAATCTGCAGATTGATAAATTTTAAAAAGTTGATTTTTTTTATTGAAAGTAAAATTAAACATTTTATAGTTAGAATTCAAACTAACTATAGAATGTTTAATTTTACGAAATTTGAGAGAGTTTATATTATCGCGTGTTGATATTATCATGACTAAACTGTACTTATTTTTAAACATCATATACACATGGGTATACAAATTCCGGTGCATTTACCAGTTTTGGTTTACGTAGAAATATTTATTGTTGGTGCGAATGTAACCATCAATCATGTTCTAAAATTTAACCTAGAAACCTTGGAACAGAGTCGTTCTATAAAACTTACCTGTTGAAAGTTTCTGCTGTTTTGCAAAAAAAAAGATGTTATTTTTGCAGGAACGGTCCATCGCTTCATGATTATGAACTATTCGTATAACTATTAGAGTATGTTCACATACCAACCGGAGGTCGATACGTATGTCGCATTCGTTATAATTTGTATTCTCGTACAAAAACGTTAACGTCTGCACGTATACCTAAAATCAGCCATCAGACGATAATTTTGTCAAATACCAACATCCAACGTTATAAGCTCAGACGTTCAAACCACTATTTAGTAAAATATGTACCAACACGTACCGTTATTTTATCAATGCGTCGATTGCTTCATCTTCTAACAGAGTTTCATTACCCCCGGGATTGAGAATGTCTTCTTGATCTATGGCTTCCTCGTTTTCGGTATCAGTGTTCATGCGGTGGCGAAAAAGTTCATCTACAGTTGAGCTATCAGCTGGATCAGCAATAAAGGGAACTTCTTAAAAGTTCCCAATTTGATGAATCCAGTCACAAGTGCTTCTGATATAACTCGGTTATTGACTAAATAACGGAGAGCTCCAAGAACTCGAGCAGGTCGAATAGTCTCGGTCATAAAGTTTTGTTCATATTCCAGCCTGCGTTTCAAGTGGACTTGAACCACATGAGTGTTCTCAAATGTGCGCGGAAGAGTAGTCACTGTATCTGAAACGGAAATAGGAACATTGCCTACGGCTCCTCTTACTGCACATTGCCTTCCATATCCGAGAGAAATTATGCGCATGAACGGAATCCTAGGTGAAGTAAGTCGTTCTTCAAGACACGTCAGCCCTTTGAGGCAATTGGGCACTTCTGGAAAGTCGAAGCCTTCCGAAAGACACAAGTTAGGCATTTTACCTGAAGAAAGCGCTCTACGGCAAGTAGAACAAAACAAATACATATATACCGGACGGACTGGGGAATTTGTTGGACAGATAAAACGCGGTTTCGATTTTCAAGTTGGGATGATTAGGAGAAATTGTAACTTTTTTCAATCCACTTACCCGATATGGGAACCATGTCCCACCACAACATGTGCAGCGTTCAGTCGGTCCTTCCTTCAGTTTATGTTTATATTGTTGCCTGGATGTTTCCGTTCTCCGCTGGCGTTGCTGCTCCCGTTGTTCCTACTGTTCTTCTGGGGTTAAATTTAATCTGGCCTCAATATTCCGCTGTGATTGCCTCCTTGATTCAGCTTCTCGATTATCCGGGTTCTGCTTGAATGTTAAAAGTCGCTCCTCAGCCATTCGCTGGATTTCCTGTCTTCGAAGGCAGGCTTGTAGTCGGGTCACTCGGCGCTGGGATGAGTTGAGTAGTTGGTCCTGGGCTGTCACAATTGAGTCGTCTCTCCTAATTCGGCGATTAGTGGCGTCTCTCTGTCGTTCCTGCTGACGATACTCCAGATCCCGACGACGACGAATGTGCGCGACAGTATTTCGCACCTGGCCTTGTCTTCTTGAGTCGGAGTCTGCCCTGTGTAGAGAATGCCCTGCGGCATCTCGAACGCGTTCAGGATGGCGGCATTCCGGATCTTGACGGCGACGAGTGTGTGCGTAAGTATTTTGCGCTTGTTCTTGTATTCTTGATTCGGGGTCTGCTCTGCGCAGAGAATGGGCTGCGACATCTCGATTGCGTTCAGATAGGCGGCACTCCGTATCCTGTCGGCGATGAGTGTGTGCGACAGTATTTCGCACCTGTTCTCGTCTTCTTACGTCGGTCTCTGCTCGGCGCAGAGAATGAGCTGTTGCATCCCGAACACGTTCAGGAAGATGACACTTCGGATCCTGACGGCGGAGAATGTGCGAGGCCGTATCGCGCTCTTGCTCAATTGCACGATACCGCAAACTTCGCCTACGCTGTGAATGGGCCGCTGTATTGCACTCTAGTTGTTCTTGTCGAAGCCCGGCGCATTCTTCGCGAATAACGGCTTTACGAAGAGCACTGCGAATTCTTACCTGAGACGCATTTTGCTCGTAATGTGCTCGGCTAAGTTTTCGAGCTTCCTGTCGCCGTTGCGTAAGATCACTGCACTGGCACTAAATAATATCAGTGTTTGCAAATAAGGTCCTGTTCTGAAATGAATATTACTGAATTATATATTATTTATATTAATTTACACGCAATATCCTGTCGTGAATTTATTATTTTTGTATTTATGCACTACACTGAGAAAAAATCATTGTAAAAACAGTGAAAACATATATGAATTTACTATTGTCACCTATGATTTGGCGCCATTCACGTTTTTTTTTTAATTCATGAATATTCAATTTTTAATTCAACAGCGTGGATAATAAACGTGTCATATTGAAATCAATCGCAGGTGTATTAACTTCAAAATTGAGATAAAATACATTGGGATCAAAAGTGATACACTATTGTTTTAATGTCGTTTTCATTTCATTTTTAATATGTAAAATGTAAAAACTATTTCCCAGCGTTTTTGATTCAATAGGAATCGCCATAACTCAAAATGGGAGCAATTTTACTTCAAAACAGTCTTCATTTTCTTTTATACATGTCGCCTGTGGGTAAGAATAATGACACAACTCAAAATCTTCAACGGTCATTAATAACTCCAATTTTGATTTGATTTTTGATTTGAACATCGACTTTAAAAATGAAACAACAATTTATATTTTATTGATATACACATTTATTTCATTAAATATAATAAACATATAAATCAATGGAGATGCATACTAAACAGATAAAGTGTATTTGTAACCAAATACAGTGTTGGTGAAATGTATGACCCAATTGAATTTTATATATCTGATCGGATCAAATTCTTATTCAATAAATCATAAACTATCTTACTGATATGAAAAACGAAAATAAAATCTTCGGTTATGCATAGGTCCTCCTTAAAGGGTTTTATTCCGAATATATGATTTGCCATTATTAAGTGGGTAAATATGAATAGGTGGACTTGTAAAAAATGTTATATCTTTGATAAAGTATTCATTTTTCCGTGAACCTACTTCGTATCAGTGACGTGCACTCGTAGTAAGCAATTCCAAACTGCTTGACTTACCGAAATAAGCAATTCAATAATAAACTTTGCTTACACCAATACACATATCATCATTTCAGTCAATGTTTTTCTTTAAGCTGAAGAATACATATTATCATTCAAATATTCCTTTACACATTCAAATTCTGATCCGCGCCTTCTTTTGGTTAAAAAACATTCGTTCAATTACTTTAGATAATATTCAAACCTCCCACATTTTGCACACCATAGACACCAAACTTAGAATAGGAAAATGTGCCTAGATCTTTAGATGCATGTACCATGTGTGCATCCAAATACTAGAGACATGTTGATTCCAGAAAATGGGAATCTTGGATTTCGGTAGTACATTGGGCAACGATTTTTTTTTTGTTTTGTTCGCAAATTTATATGAGACAAGTCAAGCACTGGCGCGACTGCTTTTGTGTGTGGGATAAAGCCCAATGATGCTTGTTAATGAAATGTTGCCAATGCAGGGAATGTTTATGGGAATTTGATTTTTCCAGTAGAGCTTTTGTTTTTGTTATGTAATGGATTTTCCGTTGCAATTTAAAAGAGGAAATCAGTGCAATCGGGTGATTTTGATTAAATTGTGATTTGAAGTTTTTTTGACCGTTTGTAGTGATTTAATTGATTTGATTTGTGATAAAAGTGGTAAGTTTTCTTTTCGCATTATGTCGGAGTATTGCTGCGCGACGGATTTCGTACTAAAAGCGGGATTTTCAACTCTTTCCTTTGCCAAGAGAAATTATAGAATCGGATAGACCGAAGCCAGATCTTAGTTTAGAGTTTAAATTAAAAAATATTACGCGAAAATTCCATATCGAAACGTATGAAAAGTACATTTGGTTAACGGGAAGCTGTAAATTAAATAAGTTATTTTGCTGGCCGTGTCTTTTGTTCACGAATGAAAAATCTGTTTGGAATAAAGCTGGATTTAGTGATTTGAATAATTTTACGGGCTCAGCAGCAAAGCATTCAAGTTCCGAAAAACATCTTCAGTCGTTAATTAAATTAGATAATTTTGGTTCTCAGCGTATAGAGTTTATGCTTAGTAACCAGGTGGCAATATCTGTTAGTTTGCATAATGAAAAAGTTGAGCGTAATCGTAATATTTTGAAACGTTTAATCGATACTGTAATTTTTTTGGCAAAACAGGAGCTTCCTTTTCGCGGAAATAATGAAGACTCTTCTTCAAATAATCGTGGTAATTTTATCGAAACCGTAAATTTCTTGAGTTTGTACGATCCGATAATTGAGTCCCACATAGATTCTATAAAAGCAAATGCAGCGTTTTCGGGTTTGTCTAATAGAATCCAAAACGATCTTGTTTCCGCTATAGCTAATGTGGTTCGAAATAAAATCAATTTGGAAATAAAGGAGGCTCCATTTGTAGCTGTAATGGTCGACGAAACGCCAGATGTTAGCGGTCGGGAACAATTAACGATGATTTTTAGATATACAATATCAAATGAGATTGAAGAAAGATTTATCGGATTTTTGGATGTAAGCGCTAATCGTACAGCTACAGCAATAAGCTCTCACATTTTAAAACAATTGCAAAATTTTAATATCGATAAGAAATTAATTGCACAATGTTACGATGGCGCAGCAGTAATGAGTTCTCAAATTCGTGGAGTTCAGACTTTAATTCGGGAAAAACATAAATCGGCAATTTTCGTTCCATGTTACGCTCATTCACTAAATCTAGTATTGTCTAAAGCAGTTGAGTTTATTCCGGAAATTAAATTATTTTTCGCGCACATCAATAAAATCGCATCATTTTTTAATACATCCACTAAAAGGTCGGACCTTTTTGCAAATATAGTAAATCGTCGTTTACCATCGGTTTCCAAAACGCGTTGGCATTATCATTCGCGTATTATTAACGTTATATTTGAACATAAGCATGAAATTTGTACAGTTTTTGAGACAATTTCGAATGGTTCTCAACACTGGGATGGCGATTCCTTGACTTTTTCCGATATATACTTACAAAAATTCGCAGAGTCAGATTTTCAATTATATCTGTTAATTTTTTCTGAAATTTTTTCGAAAACTGATATATTATTTAATATTATTCAGAGCAAAGTGGTAAACATTTCATATGCAAGCCAAAAAATTATTGAATTTGAAAATTGGCTTGAAAATGACTTTTCTAAAAAGTTTGATAATTTCTATTCGACAGTTACAGCAGAATATCAGCCACCACGTAAGAAATGTAGAAATGCGATAGATCCTTTACAAAATTTACGGCGGATATTTCGGGAGATTATAGATGTTATTCTCGGGCAAATTCGAGATCGATTCCATTCGTTTAAAGATCTTTAATTTTAGAGTTGCTTGAACCGAATTATTTTTCTAAATTCAAGTCAAATTTTCCCGATAAAAATTTTGACTCACTTATTGAATATCACGGTCAATTTTTCGACAGAATAAAGTTGAAAAATGAGCTAAAAGTTATTTATTCTTCAGATGAGTTTAAAAACGCGAATCCTAGTAAAATTCTCGATTATTTTCAAAAACGGCCTTATGTCGCAAACGGTTTTAAGCAAGTTCATATTTTAGCAAAATTATTAACGTCAATTCCAGTCACAGTGGCAACTGCGGAAAGGTCATTTTCAACACTAAAGCGCGTTCACACATTTTTGAGAAATCGCCAATCCCAAGAACGACTTTCAGATCTTGCTTTAATTGCGGTTGAAAAGGATCTTCTTATACAAATGCGAAGAGAAAACGATTATTTTTATAATGTGATTAAAGAGTTTTTACTTAAAGAACTGCGCATAGATTTGGAATACAAATAAATGGCAATGGCGAAAGAATATTTTTTTATTTCAAATACCCCTGAATTTTTCTTAGTCTTAATTAACATAATATTTATTTATCATTTTTTTTATTAGTAATATTTTATTTATGTATTTTTTTTTTTTTTTGTATTCCGAATATATGTGCCAATATTTTATTTATATCTTTCCTGATTTCTTCTTTAAGGCTTAAAGCCGCTTGGTATATATGTTTTTGTGACTGTCCATATTCTATTATACAGTCCATTTTTGTTTATGCTAAATTGGCTTTAGGGCGCCCAACTGCTTGACTATGAAAAATTTCCACTGCACGTCACTGCTTCGTATGCTTGAAAATGATCGTCAAATTTGATCACTTCTGTAACGTTGGATAGTATAACAATGCAATTATTTTCAATAATAATTCTCTCTATTTTAAACAAAGAAATTTTTTTTTGTTCATATGGGATAAGTAAAAATTTTCTTTATAACATGTACCTTTGTAAGTGACAGTTTTTACACAATTAACGCGCGAAGAATCCTCTATATTTTCAATACCATTAATAGAAGTAAAATAATCAAATGAACTCAAATTAAGAGCGTATTCGTTTTCGCTCTTAAATAACGGATCGAAGCCTTCTTTATACTTGGCCAAAATTTGTGCATATTTTAATCCAGCTTTCTTACTTAGGCTAAGTGGTGTATTTACTCTAGATGTAATGTTATGGCAATACGTTTTGAATGTTTTATGTTGGGCTTCAAATCGCATGCTCCATAAATACTTGACAGGTCCAGACCTTTTTATTGCTTCCGGGTAATGCGTTAGAAAGTGGTGCTTGGGTTTAAGAGTAGGGCCATATAGTGCAATATATAATTTATGATGACTCTCTACTAAAGTCTTAAGCTCCATAATATTTTCATCATTAAATTCAGAACTAAGCAACACGTCAACAATTGCAATCAAAATAGATAAAAGAGACCAAGCTCGTGTACCTCGTGGCACCAAATCACCGAGCATAAGTGGGAGGAAGTGGATAAATGTCCAAGTTTCTCGAGCTGTCATTTTTAAGTTGAATTTTCGGAGCTTATTTAGTTCTATCGGTGGTGACATATTACCAACTTCAGTTTCTCCATATTGGAAGAAATTTTTCCTGCTATTTATACCGTCTACCGAAAAAATAGCGTCTTCTATAAAGGAAGTTAGAATTTGACAAATATCATACACGCAAACACCTTCGAATAAATCGTGCATCATATCAAAGGAAAAATTGTCTGTTGCATGGAAGCTTGGCAATGAGTTGAAAACGCATTCTTCGCGTATCCCCGTTTCTTTCGGATTGTTCAAAGTTAAATCGGCACTGTAATTTTCTTTATTTCTGTAGCACTCCGGATAATCAGTATAATCGATACATGTCTGGTTTTTTATTTTTCTGCAAATTCTACAGAAGCTTGTAGAATTGAACGATCTGACGTAGCCTAAAATAGAATTCAAACCGAGGTTGTCTCCTAAGACCAATCCTAACACAAAGTGCACGCGAAATGATCCATTCGAGGTTTCAATGTCAATACCATTTTCTTCCAAATCCTGGAGCTCTTTAAGTAGATTATACAACATTGTACTATTACCACAGTATTTTAAATCGTTACTGTTGAGGAACACACAAGGAAATATGAAATCTAAATTCGACTGTAAATGCTGGGGGATTGTTGGAAATAAGTAATAACCTCCAGTAATATTAGTAGTATGGCTCCCTAAAGCGTTATTGATTTGATAATCATCGAAATATAGAAAGTATGGTATACAGTATTCGAAATTTAAGTCCTTTGATTTCTTTTTGAAATTTCCCCTGACGCGAAATTGCATAATGTATTACTTTCCAAGAAGTTCTGTGTATTCTCTAATGTGCGCTTTAAGACGTCGGGCAATTGAAAAAAATTTCGAAATTGAAAATGTATAGGCATTAGATGCAAACTAATATCTTTTTCGGCGAGTCCAGGATTCCCATGCAATACTTTATCCGCTATATTTTTTGATATGCATAAAGCTTTAGGAGGCGCATAAAGATTTTCCATTTTAAGCACGTTGAGGAACCGATATTCCGACTTGATTTCAGCAAAGGGATTGTTGCGAACCACGGCTTTTGTCGAGCCGCCGTCACTGGAACAAGAATATTTTTTAACCAGGATGCTATTGGCTCGGTGGCACCGGTCCCGGCTAGACCAGCGGATGTCGTGGGAGTTGAGCCAAAGCACCTTGGTCCTAGATGAGCCACCTAGAACATTAAAAAACAAATGAGGGAAGGATTAGGAGGAGGGAGGGGATGTGCCCATCCTTCGCGACACGGAAGAACCCAATTTGAGGAAAAAATTAGTTATTCATTATAATCCGTATATTGAGTAGAACAAAAAATTAGAACAAAATAATAAATAAAGAAATTTTAAGAATAGTAAAAAAAAAAATACTAATCCGACGGAAATGAAAATATTAATAAAAAGAGAATAAAGAATTAGAAAACAAATCTTAAGGAAATTACTTCAAACTGAATGGAAAAAGTAGAGGGAAACAAATTCAATAAATGCAAAAATCCAAAAGTAAAGAAAATTACGAGTTAAGACTTACAATTGTCCCACGATGAACGATCGATCGCTCGGCCGGGTCCAACGTAGATCGGAAACAGTGTGTTCTATATCATGAACAAAAAAAAATATGGAAATAAGAGAAAAAACCAAATATATTATGCGTTCCTTCACTCGATCGTCCGCCGCGCCACTCCTTCTGTATCCCAATAATTAGACGAAAAGATCAATGTGCTTGAAGCTCGAATTTAGCAAATTAAAATCTCATGAGTCCGCTCACAACCATCAATTGTCGTGAAAAAAAAGAACAGGAAATCCGCGCTACCATGAACCACTAAGAAAATAGTTTTGTTCTACGTTCGCACTTCAGTTTTTTTTCCTTTCGCCGCAGTCCACAATAATAACAGCCGATACGCACTTTAAATCAAATATCCGCAATTTAAATGAACGTACGGGTCACTCTAGTTTTTTTTTCTTTATCTTGTTAATTATTATTTCATTTTTCTGCTCACGTTGTCTTTTAATGGCATTCAGTATTTTTTCATTCACTTCACCAAACAGTTAATTTGGTCCACACGATAGATTTTCAACGAAAATAAATCGAACACCTCTTCTTAATTCAATTGTAAAAACAAACGAAAGAAAAACTCCTCGGCAGTCCAAATCAATACACAAAAATCTCCTCAGCCAAATTTTTCCTTAAAACAATTTGCCCGTCTACCGCGGGAATCCAAAATCCATCTCCAAACAAAAAAATCCCTTTCCTTTCCTGTTCAACAAAACTGTCCACTCCGGACCAAATCAAAAACCAATCTCCCCGATCCACGGCTGAAAAAAAAAACCGTCCTCCGCAATTTACGGACCTCCAACACCATCCCATCTATCGTCAAAAAATCCCATCCTCTGGGTCAACGATCGAGATGCGCCGCACACTCGTCGTTGTCGTCAGCCTTGTCGCCAACAACACACATCTACGTGCCGTGCCGGCTGCATAACATAGCAACTGCATCAACATAGATTTTGCACAGTGCATCACCGTTTGTCTATGCAGTTCACCAGCTATGCTATGCAACCGGTCAGCTGTGCGTTGTCGACGACAGTTAAAGATTGGCATAGGTCAGTTCAGTCAAATGAAATGCAACATACCTTTTGCGTATGCAAAGCGAATGTTGCACGACATTTGACTTTACAGTGGCTCGCAACAGGATCCTCGCAAAACTTTAGAATTAATCCAAGGTCTCTTTTTTGTTGATCAGAAATGACTGAATCTAGTAATGGACTAAGACCGGATCGTACGACATCAAATAAGCCGGTTACAAGATTTTGAATATGGATTACTGTGCTACGAGGCAAACTATTATATGAGTGCAAATTAAGGGTAAATTCTATAATTTTCATTTGAGCCTTTTTTATTACGCTCTCCATATCTAGATGTACTTCCTCTTTTTCTAAGTTCTCACATGATGATCCTTCGTTTTGCAGGACTATATCTATTTGATCACCATCTTTATTTATTGCCATTTTATCAGCTATATAATTGTGTTTCCTTTTATGAACCTTATTTAAATGAGACCCGAATGATTTGAAGTTAGTAAATAACTGCATGCAATCAGTTTGTTTACATTGTAATGTCTCTGCACTTGATAAACAATGAAAATTTTTCAAATGGTGAACCAGCAACGGAACTGAAAGAAATTGCTTCAGGCATTTGAAGCAGCGAAACATTTTTAATTTTTTTTAAAGATTTAAGAATTTATTAGAGAATAACAACAAGTTAAAAACTGTAAAAATAAAAATAAAGTTCAATTTTCGTTTCAAACATAATAAAACATCAGATGGAAAAAAATCAACTTTCATTTCATTTGATATATTTTTTATGGATCCGCAATTATTTTTTTAATTTTGCCTTACTGGTTAAGAAATTGAATTAGTGATGAAATAGCGGGTGTGTTAACGTCGTACGTACGTTTCGATTTCAAAAAAATACTTTTGGATGAATAACCATGGGCCTTGGCAAACCAATGGATATTTCAACGATAATACTTGAAAAAGTTTGAAACATGTATCCAAACTAGCAAGGAATGAGTCAAATTTGTATAGTATTTTGTTGAAATACTTGTAGACATAAAATTCCGAAAGTTGCAAAATGCTACTTCCAACTACTATAATCATTGGCTGAATAGTCAAACCGCTATAAAAATACCTGGAAATCAATTCGTCAATTTGAAGTTGATAGTTATTTATTGTAGGTATCTGCAAAATCAGACTCTCTTGTGCATCTTTTATAGTCGCTTTTCGTCGGGTGCTGCCAGATTTATCCTTAAAACGGGCTGTTGGAAGAATTACAGCACTGAGGAGAGTGGTATAAATGCAGTCCTCCGAATCTAAGAGGTAATCAAGAAGGCATTTATTTATTGAAAAAATAATTTTGCAAGACAGGACTTACTTATATCGGTCGCTTGCAGAGATGTTTTAAATAATTCCTTGCAGCCTTTGTCGTTGATGTTCCTCGTGTAAAAGCATTTGATTTTGTTTTTGAACTCCGACCATTTGGAGTGTAGATGGAGTTCCTTTCCGGGATGGAGGAATTTAAAATCAATTTCGATCTGTTAGATAAAAATATGTAATACTACTCCTATCAAATTTGCGAGTAAGATACCAGCTGTGGAGCCCGGGAGTCACTAAACTTAGGCCACTCTTTAAGAAATTCGATGCTTGAAGCTTTTTGATGAAGTTCTTTTTGCCGTAGAGAAAAAGTTTTCTCCCAATGGTCGCACACTTTAATCCAATCTGAGCTATCCCGCATTAATGACTCTTTAAGCCCAAGTAGTACCGAATCGTCGGTTTCTGGGATCGCAGACTCTACTACTGTTGAATTTTCTTCCAGATTGTTCTGTAACTTACGCAGCTTGGTTCTTAAATTAATGTACTTATCGTACAATTTTCCAGTTGGATTGCGCTTCGCTTTTCGAGGAATAAAGTGATAATCCTTATCAGTAAAATAAAATTAAATGTAGTTTTTTTTTTATATTTATAGGTAAAAGTTACCTTTATTTCTGTTGGAAACGTGCTTATTATTTTGTCAGCTAACAGTAAAAGGTCTGATGGGCACAATTTTTTATCGTTGTAATTAATATTTTCAATGATAATGCTGACGAGATCTCGCCTATTACTTTCAACTAGAAAATTGTTGCGCTTGTAAAAATCGATAATTCCCCGACCTTTCGGCGATCCACTTAATATGGTTGCCAAATCATCCTGTTATGTCGTGAAAAAAATAAACAAATAAAAAAATACTCGTAAAATAAAATGTCTATAAATATAAAGTAATTATCTAAAAGTCGAGATATCATCAGTCTTATAGGATTAGTGTTGCTTCACATGATGCGTCCACACGTCGCTTATGGGCGTACCAACGAAGGGCTTTAACATAGGCTCAAATGAAGACTTTCACATGATCAGTTCATACGCCAGTACGCCCGGGTAATAAAAACATTCATGTGATAGTTTCCATTTGAGCCCACGTTAAAGCCGTACACCGGTACGCCCATACACGACGTATGGACGCATCATGTAGAAGCTCTCATTAAACCCTGTACTTCTGGTCAGCTCCGTCCTATGCCAAAAACCTTTGTGTGTAATGGCACTTACCTTTAAAATTGATTGAAATTCATCCACGGAGCTTGCACGAGGTGATGACTCAAAGCTTGTGCCGGCTACACTTTTGATCCACGACACCACCTTAGAATCCAACGAAACTGTTTCCTCGTCAATGTTAAACTAGAAAACAAATACATACCGGCATAAGCAATTCGTTTTGAAATTAAATTCCAATGGAAATATATACTTTTTCCATAAGAACAAGCGTTCCCGGAATTCGGCACGCAGTCCTATATTTTTGATTGCGTCTTTAACGTCTTCTTTGGATAGGTATCTCAAACTTCTATATGTGATACCCGCATCTACCTATATAGTATTCAATTGCTTAATAAAAACACATAAACATCACATCACAGTTACAAACTTTTAAGTTCTGCTTCCAATACTAAAATATCCCACTGTTGCAGGAGATCATGAAATTCTTGATCAAAAGATTGATCATCTTCCTCCAGTGGTAGTATATGCACATACGTGCCGTTTTCAAATAAGCAACCCGACAAATTTTCCGAGTTACTCATATCGAATTACTAATCACGAGAAAATTCCGTTTTTAATTACGTATTTAATACGAGAAAGTTCCGTCATCGACTAATCAACACTCACGGCGCAGAATGCACTTAGCCAATAACTTCAAAAGAAATTTTGTTGAGGACCAACTTTGAATTATTCATGATAGCTTTTGTTTCAACAAGGGCACGTATTTAATGTTGAAAACGTATTAAATGTCACTATTTTCAAATTTAGAATAAAATTATTTTACTTTACAGCAAGTGTTTATTTGTTGACGATAAAATCAAATATGAGCCATTTAAAAACAAAAGTGATTAGCTTTGTTTACTCATAACGGACAAAAAAATAGCCATGAAACTATGAGTTTAAGTGGAAATGATTTGAAACGTACGTGGAATTATTCAAATCAAACTTATTTGGTATTTATTTTTACAATTTAGACTCATTTTGCAACATTTTTGATTTAAAGTAGTTCTTATTACATTTTAAGTGCTCAAATTTTTCTGAGTGTACTAAACCGCACTTGCACTTATTGACGGAAAAAACTACGTTGAATTAAAGAAAATCGGACGATCTGATTTTACTCGGTCGAATGCTAAAATTTGACTAACGGACGAATATAAAGGAAAGAACTATGAACTTTACTTTGCTAACCTTTTTTTATGCGTTTACAACCTACAGCAATGAATGAGAGTAACTAATTACGGTAATGAATGAAAAAATACTGGCGGATCTTAAGTTAAGACGCACGTTTTTACACATGCTACTTTTTGTGTGATGCGTGATATTTACGAGCCGTGCAGTACACAGTTTCTCAATTAAGGACCACGGCTTTTTTTGGCAGGTAAAGCATCATTTGGCAAAAATTCATGTCAAATTGCAGGTGTCACGTCAGAAATCTGAAATTGTACCTGTTGAAAGCACTTGCGAAGAATACACTCGTATGCATCCTTTATCAGTTTGGGTTTTACCATTCATCGATTTTCAATGTGTAACGACTAAATGGAAATGTTTAAACGAAAGGAAAAGTGTACTCGTATGATGGATGCGCGAATTATATGAAAATCAGATAACTGTAATCCCGTAAAAATAGTATATATGAGCGTATATAATATATATAATAAAAATAAAAAGCCAAAGGTATGACACCTTCATTTGATATCATACCTTCATTTTGATTTACGGTGCATTTGCCACTTTGAAATTAGTAGTAAAACTTGCTCCGATTTCACTCTTCCTATGAGAGGTAGATGAAATAGTAAGCCAATTTCGACCAAATGTTAGAATGTGGTTTGGCGGTAAATATAAATGTATAATATGAAATTTGGTAAAGATATCTTCCGAAATAAAAAAGTTTTTCTAACAAAAACTTGCTTTTAGAACGGTCGTTCCTATGACAGCTATATGATAAAGTAGTTCAATTTCAACCAAATGAATATAATTTGACTAAAGATATTATTGATTGGTGTGAAATTTGAAAAAGATATCTTTAGAAATAAAAAAGTTTTTCTCACAAAGACGAATTTTTGGACCGGTCGTTCCCATGGCAGCTATATGACGTAATAATCTGATTCCGTTGGTTCTGACATAGGGTAATTCCGGGTGAAATGGCATACATTTTTACTTTCGCTTATAAATCAAAAAGTAAAACAGTTATGTAATCGAAACAGAAACATAAACATTCTTTATTTATTGTTCAACAAAAATATATAAAAAAGTAAAATTATTCCATAATTAAACAAGAATATATTAAAAAAGAAAAAAATGTTTCAAAATCCCATATCACCTAATATGTAGGGTGTTATGGTACTGTCGATAGGGTGAAATGGCACATCATATGCTTTTTAGATTTTTGTTGCCGCAGTCATGACACGTGTTAACAAAAGACGTACAACTGTCATGCGACCACCTTTTGCAAATAAGACACTTAATCCATTCGTCTTTTTTCGTTGTATGGTAGTAGTTTTCGCCACAGCCCACGCAAAGATCCTCCTCAAAATCTTCAGGATCGTCGGACTCATCAACCAAATCAAGAATCCCATCATCTTCAGAGGAAGAGGCGGCCGAAATAACCTTCCTTTTTCTATTTTTTTTTAATTTCACTCATTGCTTTAACTTTATTTACACGTTCTTTCTTTATCGACTTTAATTTCTGGCCCTCAATATTTTTATCAGATGTCAAAACTCGAGCTTTCTGTCTCCTTATAGGGTTAATTTGTCTTCGAGCTGAAGAAGAGGGCACTGGCGATATAATATTGAGCATTTTCCCTGGACTTACTCGTATATCAATGATTGGCGGAGTAACAGCTGCACTTGTTGTTGGCCGGTCTCTTAACTCATCTTCTCTATTTGGTGGTAGGGATGGAGTGCTTGGAAGATCCCTTGAAAACTCTGCCACTGAAGATTCATTGGGGGCAGTTAGAGCTTATAAATGCATAATCGGGAATAGCATTAGGATTGAACGGGAAAATTCCAGTCGCAGAAAATGCAACAACCCCATTATAGACTGTTGCTGCTTTGCTCCATGCAACAGATAATATGCTTCCGAATTTTAAGCGGTTAATTTTTCGCGTAGGATTGGTTTTCATGAACAAATTGCATGCTTCATAAAAGTAATTTTTAAACGCTTTAAAAAACACCCTGTCTAATGGCTGTAGGAACTGCGTAGTGTGAGGTGGTAGGCATAACAATATGATATCATTTGCAGAAGCATATTCTAACATTTCCACGCTAGTGCAGTGAGATGAGTGGCCATCTAAAATAAGCAGTACTTTCCCTTGTGGCTTTCTCGGTACAAAATGTTCTTTGAGCCACGCCAAAAACAAATTTGCGTTTACATAAGCAGATTTAAGGCCCATGAAAACGACTGATCCAGGAGGCATTCCATCTTCGAATTCTGCTCGCTTATTTTTGCCTTTAAAAACACATGCTGGCGGAATAAAGTTACCTTCTGCATTACAGCAGGCTATTACGGTTATCGTTTCACCTTTTTCAGCAGAAGTTACAGCAACTACATTTTTTGAACCCCTTTCAGCAATGACGTGTCCAGGACGGTTATTAAGTTGGCACCCAGTCTCATCCATGTTATATATATGACCGGGCTTATCCATCAAATCGTTTTCGCTGAGTGTTTTTTCCAAAAGCTGGAAATAGTTTGAAACTGCTTCCTTGCTTAAACCTTCGACTCTTGCTTGAGAAACACCTTCAGACTTTCGAATTGATAATTCGGGATGCCGCTTCATAAAAAGGCTAAGCCAACCGTATCCAGCTTTCATTTCATCGTGATTAAACGTGTGTTTTATTTTATATTTTTCCGCCAATTCGTACGCCATGCGGCATACCTCTTGCCTTGATGGAGCGAATCCATGAGCCTGCAGTTTCTTTATATGGGCAACTAGTTTGATTTCGTTTCGTTCTCCTAGACAGCAAGGCCCACCTAACACCGGCTTTTTGTCATTGTGCGCTTTCAGATGTCTTCTTAAAGTAGTTCCAGGAATTTTGAATAAAGCCGAAACTTTATTAATACTTAATTCCTTACTTTGGACATCGGCTATTGCCGCCCTTAAATCTGCTTCCGTCCATTTAGCTCGGTTCGAATTTTCCTTTCGTTTGTATATTAAAGGCATTTCTGAAACCGAATTACGAAAACAAGTAATTTATGCTAGAATTATAGTAGGTAGTTTAAAGGAATAAAAGAACAACAAGTCAATTGGGGGGATATGGTACCCCATGCCATATCTCCCCACATTGTAGTTCACCATTTCTCCCATATTGGTATAGTTTTTCTTTTTGGCAAACACAAAATAGCCCAATGTACACCAAGTGTCTCTAACACTTACAAAACAAAATATACATCGCTGCTCATATAATGCTACATTTCCCTTATATTTCTGATAAATACTTACTAAGAAACAGGCGAAAGAAACAGGAAGGAAAAAAAATGCGTCGCAGTTTATTCGTCGTCGCAACAAAACTCTTCACTAACGGCTGAAATTCAAAGCGAGGTCAACACCAAACACACTCCACGACTATTGATGTTCGACTGAACAAATGGGATGTTTTATGGGCTTGCACGTGCAATGCGTATGCAAGAACTTTAAAGTGTGCCATATCACCTAATGTACCATATCACCCGGAATTACCCTATAAGGCTTTGTACAAAATTTCAGCTCGATAGCTTTAAAACTGAGGTACTAGTTTGCATAGAACCGGACAGACAGACGGACAAAGCTTAATTGACTCGTCTCATCATACTGACCAAGAATATATATAGTTTATATGGTCGGAGATGCTTCCTTCTATGTGTTGCAAACTTCATGACATAGTTAATATTGATATTCGTGGATTAACGCGGATGGTTGAGTTGTTAACAGAGAAGGAAGTTTATTCATAAACGTATTAAGTTGGTTGCATATCATTTGACATATAAATGTTAAGGTTCGTTCATACTAACAACACTCCTTCTGAACGAAGATTTCATTTAATTATAAAATTCAACCCTTTTTTTTGTCTTTTCATATTGTGGAACAATTTAGGCAATACCAGAGAAAAAAAACACAGAAAACCCTTAGAAAATTATTTACAATAAATTCAAAAGTATAATTTCTATTTTCTGATTCAATAATTAAATTCATTCAAAATTTTCTATGCTTGCTTTGTAAATTTTTGTTTTGCCATTAACAAAGAAGTCAAATTAAGCCAAATTTTCTTGTGAAATACTCTAACTTTACTTTAGGTAGGCCCTTAGTTAGTGCGTCGGCAATCATCTCCGTTGTTGGTATATGGTGCAATTTCATATCTCCTTGTTCGATTCTCTGGTGCAAAAATTGTAGTTTGATATCAACGTGTCTTGTAGCATCGGAGTACGCATTGTTGTTCGCTTTATCCATTGCACCTTTGTTGTCGCAATTCAGTATGACGAGTTTGGGTGATGATGGCAATACTTTCTGTTGTAGCTGTTTCAACCAGATCGATTCCTTAGCTGCTCCAACCTTAGCTACGTACTCAGACTCAGCAGTCGACAACGTAACACATTTTTGTAACTTGCATCTCCAAGAAATAGCGGCCTTTTGGAATAGAAAAACATATCCAGTAGTTGTTTGTCTTGTATGGAAATTACCTGCATAATCTGCATCACAAAAGCCCTCAATATCATTCAAATCGTGCCTAAAAACGAGTTTCTTGTCTGCAGTTCCTTTCAGGTATCACATGACTCGTTTGACAGCAGCCCAATGTTCAATTCCTGGGTTTGCCCCAAACCGACTTAGCAGGTTCACAGCGTAGGAGATGTCCGGACGTGTAATTTGGGCAGTATACAACAGACTTCCCACTGCTTCCATGTATGTTTTTTTAGACATTTCTTCGACATCCTTCGGATCGGTTGGACATTGACTTTTCGTAAACTTCTGGTTCAGATCAATGGGGGTTGAGATTGGGTTGCAGTCAATCATCCCAAAACGTTTCAAAACATAATTGATGTAGTGCTCTTGGTCGATTGCAATAGTTTTCTCCTTCCAATTCCGAGTAATTCACATGCCCAATACTGAATGAGCATCGCCTAAGTCTTTCATTTGGAATATGCAACTTAGACTTCGCTTTAATTTTCGTTCAAGTGCTTTATCATTACTAAAAATTAGCAAATCATCGACATAAATGTTAACGATGAGTAATTTCGATTGATCATTCAAGACATACATATACGCATTGATCAACGTGGCTTCGCTTTAATCCGAATTTCAATAGATTTTCATTGAGAGTTCGATTCCAAACACGACTCGATTGTTTGAGTCCGTATAGCGCTTTCTTCAATTTACACACCCTCTCCGTTCCATCTTCGAAACCCTTTGGCTGGCGAATGTAAATTTCTTCAAGTAGCTCACCGTTCACGCGCAAATTCAATTTCACTGCTAACGCGAGTAAATAACGAATAGATGTGTATCGCACAACGGGTGCGAAAGTTTCTTGATAGTCTAATCCTGGGACTTGTGAGAACCCTCTCGCAACAACACGCGCTTTATACTTCTCTATGTTACCATGGGCATCGAGCTTTGTTTTGAAAACCCATTTCGTGCTGATAAGCCGCTTTCCTTCAGGTATTTCAACCAAGTGCCATGTTCCGTTCTCATTGAGGGCATAAATTTCACGTTTCATCGCAACTTTCCAGTTATCGGCTTCATTTTACACCCTATCACATCCGTGAAGGGTATAAAAATATCACTCACGTCATTGTACATATGTATCTTCCTCGCAAATCACGGCCTTCTAAATACGGATTTACCCTATATCGTCGTTTAGTCGCCGTACGCCGTTTCAGGTAAATAGTTAAAGCAATTTATGCTGCAATTCCGATAATTGCAAGATTATCATCCATTTTTGTTACTTTTGAAGCACTCAGTCTGGATAAAATCCCGATGATATACTATGGAAATAAGACCCAAAATATTTAAGTGACCTTACAGCTCCGATAACTTTGCGCAATTCCATGTCCATGCAAATATTTTCCTAGCGGTCAAAGAGTGCATCACGTTCCAATTCGATTAGAACAGCATTTCTTTAAAAGCTCGTTAAATGCATATTATATGCAATAAGTGTGTAAATTTATCGTATCTGTACTCTCCAAATATTTGGGGAAAAAAAAGGTAACTGGGGTATAATTGTCTCTAATAGAATACCTAAAAATCGCTTTTGGAGAGTGGCGGATCTAGAAATCGAGTTTGGAGGGGGTCCCGAGTTTTTTACCTGTAGAGCTAAGGACATGACCACACTTACTAAACTTTGGGTCCTCAAAAGGTATGCTTCTACTGAAAGCGCGGGCACGGGTTTTTTATCCATATGGGCTACTGTTCATACACCGCACACATAGAATGCTGTTGCTACCAGAAAGTCATCAGCCGACATTATCTAAGTATTTTTAAATGAAACACAATTATTTTTGTCTTCACCACACCTTTTATTATAATAATAAAAATCGTTGTAAAGACAAAAATAAATGTTTTTTATATACTAAAAATATAATAAATTATCCTAAAGTTGAAAGGTAGGCAATCGAATCAATAAGCTAAGTAATATTAGTACCCAGTTGAGCGAAAAAGTGGGATATGAGAATTGTATTCTTCCTTCTTGGCACAGCAAGACAAGTAAAGAGAAAATAACGATTCACTATTCCTTGTGCTCGTCACCATAGCTTCTACAAGCATTTATTACAGGAGATGCGAAGCCTTATGGCGTGCTCTCCAACTGTGCCGTGTGGACTCCCGCAGCACCTCTGATGTCCTGCCTTTTCAGTGACAACAGGTTAGCTGTGCGCGTACAATCCAATCTGGGCCATACGACCGGTTTTGTTGAAAGGTATTCATCCATTAAAAACTTTTATTAAACTTTAGACTTAGTTTGGAAGCTCATGCAGCACAGGAAGCTCTGCTGCAGTTATCCTATACTTCCTTGTGAAGAAGAAGTTTGAATTAAACTCGACCCCATAGTTATCAACTCAAATGATTATAAGCGTACCAAATAGCTCATCATAATATCATAATATAAATCATAATAATGCATCGTGTCAAACAGTTGCCGAAATAGTTTGTTGTGAGAGGGTATTCAGCAACATCTCACTAAGAATAGATAATTAAGCAGATGTGGCATTAGCAATGTTATCCGTATAAGTACACACCTTGCAGTCCACCACATTCAGGTTTTAAAGCAATCTGTGTACAACTAAGTTCCAGAAAAAGGTGGAGAGCACTCACTTTATTCAGATGATGCTCCCAGACAAGTGTTCCAACATCAACACCAAAAGCTTCATGAAGCAACATCGAAGAGGAATGCGTAGCACGTTGAAACCTACTCTTGTCAGGTGTCTCTTGTTTCCACTATTATTTTTATAAATAATTTTCGAGTATTTCCTCGGATATTGCAAGATCAATTTCGATATACCAAATATTTCAACTCACCTATTCCAAATTGTCTTCCTATAATTCGTTCTCCTGTGACTGTTGCTTTGCTTGGATGCGTTGCTACTATAAAAGAACCAAACGTATCTGTAAGCACAAAAAAAAAATATTCAGAAACTTTAACTCACCTATTCCAATTTGTCTTCATTTAATTTCTTCGCCTGTCAGCAAAAACTAGGCCCGTCCCATGCAGCACTGGAGGGTCTGCTGCAGGTATCCTATACTTCCTTGTGAAGAAGACGTTTGAATTAAACTCGACCCCATAGTCAACAACTCAAATGATTATAAGCGTACCAAATAGCTCATCATAATAAGTTCCAGAAAAAGGTAGAGAGCACTCACTTCATTCAGATGATGCACCCAGACAAGTGTTCCAACATCAACACCAAGAGCTTCATGAAGCTGAAGTGTACGGTACCTCTTAGTGGATGTGGCGAGATGACTGAAAAGTCTGCCAGACTGCGAAAGTCAAACACCATCTGTAGTTTTGCAAAGGGGACGTGTGCGTGCTTACTAGCTCAGTCATGGTGAGATGAGGGGGTGGTATATCGGAATCCCTAGCACTACTGCACTATTTCGTACATTGAGTTCACACGTCAGGCCCTACGGAGACAGGAAACGATATCGTGGTTGAAATCCCTTAAAAATACTACTGCTTACTGTTCCAAAATAATTTTCAGTTAGGAATCACAGATGGATTGTGATTCGGTCGCCATGAATCCCTACCTAAGCCCGTGCTAAGGGGTGCGACAATAAATGATGATCCTTAGCTCCCAGTACTGAAAAAAAAAATCAACGCGTGCGAAAGCTTACATATCTGATTCCATTAAATTAAGGATAGGACAGCTGAAAATACTCTAACATATTTATTCCTATTCGTTTTATGTACATAACTTGTAATTAGTTCGGTACCTATACTAGTCAAAACAAAATAAGGGCCACCAACACTTTTCTGATTATTTTTCTGTGGAAAAGGAGAATCGGGATCCCGTTATTCAAATTTAAGAAAAGAATATGTTTCTCAATAAATTTAATCAAATTTAATCCAATTCAACAAAAACATCTCAATTTTTCGGTTTTTTTCTTTTTTTTATACATTTTTAAAGCAGTTAAGACTCAAGAATACAACAGTTAATTATATGCTTAAGACGCCAGATGAGCTGCTTCTTTTTTTTTGCTTAATATCTGGTATGTCCTCCTGTTTTCGAAATGCATTCTCGGAGCCTGGATGGCATGCTCCCACTAAGATGGCGGATGGTTTCCTCTGGAATCTCCTCCCAGCCTCTTTTAAGCAGCTGAATCAGCTGTTGCTGGTTGTGGACATCTTCTTCAGCTGCTCGGACACGACGTTTTAATTGGTCCCAAAGGTGCTCAATGGGATTTAGGTCTGGGCTGTTGGCAGGCCACGCTATGACCTCAATGTTAGCCCCCTCCAAAACAGAGATGGTCGCCCAGGCTGTGTGCGGCCGTGCATTATCCTGCATGAGTCTGAAACCGTGCAGTACTCGTTGTGCAAATGGGATGACATGAGGTCTGACAATCCGTTCAATGTAACTCTGAGATGTTGCAGTACCCTCATTAAGAAAAACAAGGTCAGTTTTACCTTGCAAGCTGATGCCACCCCAGATCATCACACTGGGACCACCGAATCTGTCACGTTCGTGTAAGCAAGGATCACAGAATATTTCCCCGTTTCTTCTCCACACTCTCATACGTCGATCATCACTGTTAAACTTCACTTTACACTCATCCGTGAAAAGCACTTTACGCCATTCTTCCAAGCCCCATTCAAGATGTTGACGTGCAAATCTTAAACGGTTTGCACGATGAGTTCTAGTCAGCCTTATGATAGCTACAGGCCTCCGTGATCATTGCTGGTGTTCGTGTAAACGATTCCTGATGGTCTGATCGCTGACAAGGGTACCAGTTGCCCGGAGGAAGCGGTTTTGCAATGCGGCCGCAGTCACATTCCGACCACGTCGCGCAGATAGTCGTATGTAACGGTCATCCTCGGCGGTGGTAGCTCGAACTCTGCCCGATCCACTACGGCGGGACACACTTCCTGTCTCCTGATACCGGTTCCAAAGGTTTTGGATAGCCCTTCGCGAGCATCCGAACTGTAAACCCACGGTACGTTGAGATTGACCGCCTTCCAACATCATTACGGCTCTTGTAGCAGAATCCCTATCTAAATGTCGACGATTTGCTGGCATTTTAATCATAAATGATTTAAATACACGTTATTATTCCAAAAATCACCGTAAGAGTCAAGCAACTTATCACAAACTAATCCGAAATCGAAATAAAAAAATAACAAAAATCACCCACTTAATGGTCTGCGAGCAACAAACAATGTTTGAACACACTGCAATGACTAACATCTCCTAATACTTCACTGTTATCGTTAATAGAACACGTGAGAACATAACGGCATTAATAAATATTAGTTCTCGATACTAAAATCGTCAAGAAATGTTCTTGAAGTCAAAATATGCAAGTGGCCCTTATTTTGTTTTGACGAGTATAGGTATATAATAATTCACAAATATCAACAAAATGTCACTATTTGACAGTTCATTTCATATTTTACGTTGCCAAACTACGAAAATACTGAAAACCTATTCAAGGGAAATTTATGTGCGCACATACCCAACCCCATGTATAGATGTAGAAAATGCATGTGGAACTATGGTTAAACTAGATAGACCGTCATATGAAATGTACTGCACCGGCACTTGTACAATTTATAAACACCTAACCAATTAAGTAAAATACAATTAATTCGTGTTCAAAACTTAAACTTAAAAATTCGATTACGATATAGTATACCTATACTTACCTATATATAATGAGTAACAAAGGTGGTAAGTCCGTTAAAGGAGACCAAGGATAAGGATTTATGAGGATTTTTAATTCAAAATATTCACCATAGAGGTGTATTCACATCGACGACGTTTCGGCAGGATAATAATCCTAAGTAATACGTCATTGATCATTGCCGTAATAATTCTCTCAGTCGCGACGTGTCGGATAGTGGCAAATAAGCCCTGTCCGGTTTTTGGGACTTTTGACACAGCCAGTCCGGGGAGTGAGTGTCCTATTTAATTTGGGCCGAAGTGTCGTATCCCTACCTTCTGCACCGTACTCTTCAAGCCTTTTTTTCACTGACTCGCTTGACGGTAATATCGATAGGGTTGTTTGAATATGTAGTATCATTTGACATCTCGGCACTCACAACTCATCAACTCTTAATTCACCTGAAAATGAAATTAAAATTTTTTTCTTGATAAGATGTGATCTTTTATAGATCAGCAGGGCCGTCGCGTGGGTGGGGCGACCGAGGTGGTCGCCTTGGGCGCCGCGATCCGGGGGCGCCGTGAGTAAAAAAAATATATTTTATGCGTTTATAGTCTAAGGCACTACTCACACGGGGATATTCAAGTCTTCGATATTTGGTGAGTGAAAGGCGGAGAAAAGACAAAGAACGATAATTTCATGTATGTTTTCCCGAATATACATGTGCTCGAAATGTGTGTACCAGCCTCTGAAGCTCAATCTTTGACTAATCAGATGGAAGACTTTTCCTTCATCGTCACTTTGATCTTGTGGAATGAAATTCTTTTTGAAGTTAATTTGATCAGTAAAGGCATTCAAGGGAAACAGGTAGACATCAGTGACTGTTCTGAAAAGTTCAATAAGTGTTTGGAGTTTTTAAACAGATTTAGAGAGAATGGATATGTGGGCGCAATAATCTCCGCTAAAGAAATAGCTGCTGAACTTGGTATCAAACCTGTTTTTCCCAAGAAAAGGATTCGTAAACGAAAACGCGTTTTTTTGTATGAGTTTTCTGAGGAAGTGCAATCGTTACCTGAAGAAACCTTTATGAGAGAAGTTTTTTATCCATTAGTGGATAACGTTTTGAACTCACTTAAAAAGAGGTCAACTGCGTTGAAAGAACACCAACAAGTGTGGGGATTTTTGGGTAATGTTTTGGATCATACAAACAACAAAGTCACACCAAAAGAGGTCTTGTGTATGATCAAAAACACAAACTGTAAAGATTTGTTTACAAACTTGTGGGTCCCGTTAAGAGTGTTACTAACAATACCCGTGACAGTTGCTAGTGCCGAACGAAGCTTTAGTAAGCTTAAGCTTATAAAAACTTATTTGCGCTCTAGACTCTCTCTCGCCATTCTATCAATAGAAAATGAGATTGCAAGAAACTTAGACTTTAGAGAAATCCTGACAACATTTGCCCATGAAAAAGCCAGGCGAATGCTAAAGCTAGGGTGTCATTCCCCCGAACCAAAACTGGAACGAACCAAATTACGAGTTTTACGGGGGGGGGGGGGGCGCTGATTAAAACCTTGTCTTGGGCGCCTACATACCACGCGACGGCCCTGTAGATCAGTCTTATCACGGACGGGCAGCAGTCAACGAATTTACAATGGTCCGTAGATCCGTAACCTTGTCAAGATTTAAGATGTTAACAAGAAAAATATAGCTTGTCTTGAATAAGCCGATAACAAACTTGTGTATAGTGCCTCAGTGTTCGCCACTTGAATCGAAATCGCGATTGAACACTCCAAAACCAAAACAGTTTAAGTACTAATTGAAAGGATCGTGGAAATTTGCCTAGAATTATGGAATGAAACATTATCCGTCAAATCCACTAAATTCTGGACGAAAATGGTTTAATTCACTTAAGTCGGATCTTAATGATGCAAAAATACGCTGCAAATCAAATGGCACTTAAACTGTTTAAGTTTTTTAAGTCACCATCAGCACGATTCAATTCAAATGTACAGGTGACAGATGCACTTGTCAACTCAAAACACTCTTGTATCTTTCACTCACTCTTTCTTTCCGAAGTTTTTATTTCTATTTAGTTTGTTTGTTTTGTTCTAACCTGTTCATCTAATTCCAATCAATCCGCCTTATATTGAGTGCAATTGTAGTCAACAACAACTGACTCTAGTAACGATCAAGTTTACAGCACAGAGATGCATAGTTTGATGGTTAAGCACCCACACTCCGACAGTCAAGAACACACAGTGTACTTTTGCTTGAGATTATTATTCTATCCACTAATAGCATTATAATTTTACACACGGTCAAACAATATTTAAAACGCACAATAAAGCGTGATCACGCGAAATTCGGTGTTTTGACACTTAACACTTGTATGCTCTTAACTGTCGATACACTTTCATCATTAAGTACGGCTTAACCATTTTATGCAAGGCTGACAATTGTCACAGGTGCACGCACTATAGTTTACATGTATTTTTGTTATTATTATTTTATTATTTTTGTTTTATTTTTTAAATTTGTCACGTGCAGGTATTAGTCTATTCAGATTCAACTTACTCAGAGAATTTTGATGATTGTATTCCAAATTCTATGGGGTGTCTCCTCCGGCTTGAAACGTGCACTTTTTCTTGATTTTTGCTTCAGGCCAATTTTGCTTGTGTGTCGGAATTTTTTATCATGTAGCCCCAATATATTTACTTTATCAATTAAATATAAGTATTTGCTACCTAAAAAGGAAATAAAAATCCGAGAAAATGAGGAGATGCTCCAACAAAATGGCGATTATGGAATTCACCATTACCTGTTTTCAGTTCCTTCTGGCTTCGAGAGAGTCCGATCACGGCACCGGCTAGAAACAAATAGACCGGATTTGGCTGATGGCTCTCTAGACCAGCATGATTCGTGACTCGAATTTGTGAATGATGAGGAAATCAATTCACAATCGGAAATTTAAATGAGCTGAAGTTGGTAATCGAAAATAATTATTTGACTCCGTGGAATATTTCTAAAATTGCTTCAAGAATTGAAAATAAGTTGTACCAATGAAGTCAAGTAATTATTTCGGAACACCCGCCATAGCAATAAAAATTATCGTCTTGTGAATTAACTTCCTCAAACATTACAGTAGTACGTTGAAATCCACTCTTGTCAGGTGTCTCTTGTTTTCACTATTATTTTTATAAATAATTTTCGAGTATTTCCTCGAATATTGCAAGATCAAGTTCGATATACCAAATATTTTAACTCACCTTATTACACTCAAAATTGAACGGCGGAATAGAACGGTCGGCCGACTTCTCAGCGGAGCTAGGCCGTGGGCGCTCCGTACTTGAGTAACGACCGTTTCGGCAGGGGGAGGACGCCAAGTACGAATGTGTCCTCTTACGCACGAATTCCACCGTGTCACAATTTACTTTACCACGACCACCCCAGAAGGCACTTCACACAAGGGCAATTCTGACATAAACAACTCTCGCTCAAAGTTCATTGTACTATTATTTAACTATCGCACTTACAAACTATACCTTAAACACTAACCTACCGAAACAACTAATTAATAAAATATCTAAAAGATAGTCAAATTCAAAATTCTCGGTGTTTTGCTACGCACAAACATCTTTTATCATGCTAAAAAAGACATTATTGGCCAGCATAACGATATGGGTGGATCTAGGTATGTCTTATTCGGCCCAAAACGGTATCGGAGCACTACGTTATATGCCAGGAGGAACGCCCGATTCGAAGTCAGTCTTTGTGACAAAAACTTGTTTGTGAGTATTCACTTTTCCTCTGCCGATCAAACTCCAATCGATAAAGCCAACCCAATCCGAACTGCTAGGACACTTGGCAAGTTTTTCCTTGTGACTCGTGAGTTACGATTGAGGTAACACCCCTATCGTCAGGTCATGAAAATATATGAATTGGTGTGTAGAGAGCTTTAGTCGGTCCAAAATCATATCAACCAACAACGAAAAAACAACAACAAAGAAAAAATTAATATTCTTTTATTTATTCAACTATTCGAAAAACATGCATAATTCCAAATACAAAGAAGGAATCAGCAAATGCAAATGGTGCATAAATAATGTAAGAATTTCATTGCCGGCTGAAGCATAGCAGCGGTTGTAAATATGCTGCTGCCGCTGCTGCTATGCTTCCGCCGCCAATGTGTATGGCTTGTAAAAATTCAACAATGTGACTCTATACAGAATGGAGACGTTAAAGTTACGGGAATTCATTCTTCCAATCAATGTATATGTAGTACATTTGGCAAAATATGAGTTGCCACCAAGCGAAGATTTTACAGTCTGAAATGAAATGAAATTAATTACTTGAAAACAAAACATACAATCGTAATAAGTATGTAAACTTACGTTGCAAAATAATTGGCGATCAGTATTGATCTGGCCTTTGCATTTACGTTGTTGGGGATGTGGCTGTGGCTTTCGTTCTCATCAAAACTGCTGTTTTCAGGCGGTAAATTTGTATCGTCTATCGGAGGGTTTGGCTTTTTTCTCTGAATTGCGATATTATGGAGGACTGCGCAGGCAACTATTACCGCCATTGTAGTGTCAATTGATATGCGCATTCCCATTGACAAAACAGGAAACCGTCGTTTCCAAACTCCAAAGCCTCTTTCAATAACGTTGCGCGTTCGAATTTGGGACTCATTATACAGTTTTTCTGCTTCTGTTATGGGGTTTAGGAGTGGAGTCATCATGTACTCAACTCACATACTTTGTACCCACCATCGCCCAAAATGTAAAAATTGTTGAATTCCTTATTCTCCAGCCTAAATTTCAAACGGCTGTTATTGAAAATGGTGCTGTCATGAGACGACCCGGGCCAACTTGCAACCACATCCTGAAACAGCAGTTTTGAATTGCAAACAGCTTGCACATTTACCGAAAAATATCCTTTGCGGTTTCGATATATTTCAGCGTTGTCACCTCCAGACGATTGGATGCGCACATGGATACAATCAATCGCCCCAATGACCTTTGGAAACCTTGAAATTTGAAAGAAATCGTTCACAGTCTGCTGCATTCGGTGAGGTTCTTCAAATTTTATATGCTCCGTGGCTAGTGAGGCAATCGCTTTTGACACCTCTTTTACCGCCCGACTTGTCGAAGATATGCTTATCCCGCAAAAATCCGCGACACTAATAAGGAAGCTGTCACTTGCGAAGAAGCGCAATGCCAATAATAGTTTTACCTCCGCCGATAATGCATAATTCCTGCCAGCGGTTCAATAAATTATTCTTAAGCATTTGAATAGCCGTAATTCTCACCTTTCTGTATTACAATCGAGATGGATGCGGATCTTGGCAAGAATGTCTTTACAGGTTGATTTCGACAGCCTGAACCTTTTCACGAAATCGGCGTTGTCCAGCTCAGCAAAGTAATCTGGCCTATTTTTTTATAAATTCGCTCAGCATTTACTCTCGGCTGAGTTTCGTTGAAATCCTCCTCCATAGCATGAATTTCAAACACCCTATTCATATACATGGCGAACTAAAAAAAAAAAAATTTGAATAATGATGGATTTAATGATGGAATTACATCCCAACTCCATGGATTATTAAGAACAACTACACAGCCTTAGTACGGCTGCAAAAGGGGTTAAACTACAATCAACCAGGCCAAAACTAAAATAATGATACAATCCAAGTACTAGAACGCCAGCACAATCGAGAAATCACATAAACATTCCTGGGTCAGCCGGTTCTACGCACCGGAGCGACCCGTTTTACAACGGCCAAGACCCTCCAATGCGAGAAGGAAAGTGTGTTTATATGTTACATGCCTCGTATCGTCTTTTTTTATGTTCACTTGGAGCATTACATCTCGGCGCAACTGCTCTCAGTGCTACTTCTCCGCGCCGGCATTGAGAGAAACCCTGGAGCGTGGATCTGCTGCGTATGCGACAGAGAGCTGCATCCTAATGCGACGTAAGTGAGATGCAACTGCTCCGACCAGTGATGTCACCTAAGGAACTGCTCCAGTCAGTGCACAAATCGAGGACCACAAGCAGCGAACTCGTCTAACATGCCTCACCTTTCTACACTAGTGAGCACCCACACGAGCTTTCAGTCAACTCCAATGACCCCTGCGAATAGTTTCAATAGGATTCCCGAACAAAACAACCTTACGCCTGCGCCTCGGATCGCCACTTTTGAAACGCTTTCACTCGTCCAATTAAATTGCAATGGGCTGTAAAATAAAATCGCTGAGTTCGCCTCATTAATGGACAGATACCGCATCCAAGTTGGTGCTATTCAGGAGACGAAGCGAAATTACAATTCTTCACGCAACTCTCATGGAGACTACGCTAACATCCGGAAAGACAGGTCGGCCAAATATACCAGCGCTACATTTCTCGCCCAGCCGACTACTACCGACGTATGCAAGGACAAATCTGGTGGCACTTGCCCTTCGACACAGTCAGCCACTCGGCACTTGTGACTAAAACTTATTACGGGTTCAAATGGAAGCCCCAGAGGACACTATTTTTTTTATTTTGATGTTAATATATGTAGGTGGCGGATTAGGGAATAGGAGGTGGCGCAGTAAGGTAGGCGATAGTTAGTAGTATAATAAAAGCAATTATACATGGTGATGATTCGAACTGAAGGGGATGGCTGCTATAATATCACGATCCGAGGGACGCATCGAATGGGATACACAACACGCCTCCGCCGGATAGCGATATCGAACAACCTACACTGGAATCATAACACAACGAAATACTTGCCATCATATTTATATCGACGATTAACAAACAAAACACAGATGATGAATCCGCAACCACAATAACACAACAGTCAAATGTCAACGACAACGGCCGGAGGATGTTACATTTGATCGGCTTATTCCTCGGCAGTTAGTTCTTCCAGTCGTGGAATTCTAGTAATTATTTCCTTCCAGTGCCGGTAATGCAGTTTTCACTGTCAAGCGTGACATGTAAACATTCCGGACAGGCAACAAACCGCCCGCGAATTCCTTTAATCGTTTATCGCAGTGCAAGATTGAGGTTTCTTGTGTTCGTGTACCGGCGGGAGTCGTACATAAATCACCATCGTTCAGGTATTGTGTCGCAGTCGACGAATTTCGCGTGTAAATCAAATAAATTGATCGAGGGTCGCGTTTTCACAATTCGGGTAGGTGCCGAAGAGGAAGCCGATCAAATGTAACATCCTCCGGCCGTTGTCGTTGACATTTGACTGTTGTGTTATTGTGGTTGCGGATTCATCATCTGTGTTTTGTTTGTTGATCGTCGATATAAATATGATGGCAAGTATTTCGTTGTGTTATGATTCCAGTGTAGGTTGTTCGATATCGCTATCCGGCGGAGGCGTGTTGTGTATCCCATTCGATGCGTCCCTCGGATCGTGATATTATAGCAGCCATCCCCTTCAGTTCGAATCATCACCATGTATAATTGCTTTTATTATACTACTAACTATCGCCTACCTTACTGCGCCACCTCCTATTCCCTAATCCGCCACCTACATATATTAACATCAAAATAAAAAAAAAATAGTGTCCCCTGGGGGCTTCCATTTGAACCCGTAATAACTACCCCCTTACTAAAAGAGATTTTCTACGATAGCAAAAAGAAAATCTCTACAAATCTAAAAAAAGAATCCAGTTTACATGCAACTAAAGTCTGCGCGCTTCAAGGAACATATGCCTTCAAATCCTTGGCATTCCACACTCCTGCATCCTTCCCATGTTTGTCGATCAAACGGTATGTGTAACCCGATAGCTTTTGCTCGATTGTGAAGGGACCGATATATTCCGGAGCTAATTTCGCCGAGAAAAATTTTGAAGCGTCCGAGAGTACAAAGTTCCGCCTCAAAACTCGGTCTTTGGGTAGGAACTTTATAGGTCTGTGTCGCAAATTATACCGGCATTTGCTCGCCTCCGCGGCCCGGTGCATCCTATAGGCCACCTCCTTACGCATTTCCTCCAGACGATTTGCTCTCGCGATAGGATCCGCGACCGCACCGAACTCGTCCGGACGAGTAAAACGTTCACGAAACGTAATCATGTCGCGGCCGAAATTCACGAAATACGGAGTGACGCCGGTCACTTCGTGTGTAAACGTCCGAAGAGCGCAGCCTATCTTCGCCAAATCCTTATCCCATGTCCGGTGATTCTCAGACACATACGAACGTAGCATGCGCTTAACATTCTGATTGACCCGCTCCGCCGGATTGGCTTGTGGATGATACAACGCCGTGAACTTTGCCTGACTCCCATACGCATCGAGAAGTTCCCCAAGTTTCGCGCTACGGAACTGCGCGCCGTTGTCACAGACGACCCACTTCGAAACACCGAACACCAAGAACACTCGTTCCTCTAACAATCGGGTGACTTCAGCTGCAGTGGCTGATCGCACTGGGAATATGAGAGGAAATTTTGAAAAGTAGTCCACGACGGTTAAAATATGTGTAAACCCCCGAGAAGAACGAGGTAGTGGTCCAACCAAATCCACGCAAACCATCTCCCAAGGTTGCGTGACCTCGCCTACTCTTGAAACCATCTCTCCTATCGGACGATTCCGTTCCACCTTACCCGCCTGGCAAACCTTGAATCTCCTCACATATTCCCTCACATCAGCTGCCATCTTGGGCCAATAATAGTTTTGCGCCACCCGATCGTGGGTTCGGCGCGATCCCATGTGACCAGCAGTCTGTTCGTCATGACACTTTGCCAATATATCAGCGCGCTCCGACTTGGGAATTACCCGCTTCCAGACATCCCTCCCCACTAGTTCAGGGTAACGGGTAATAGCATGTTTCCACAGCGTTCTATCACTCACACGCCAATCCGAGAATTTATCTGGATCTGCCTTCACTTTCTCAATCATCTGACTATACCAGCGGTCCGCACACGACTCCACAGCAGCGGACTCCAGCACTGGAACTGATCGAGATAATGCATCCGGCACGAGATGTTCCTTGCCCTTACGATGCACTACCTCGAAGTCGAATTGCTGTAACCGCACCGCCCATCTCGTTAACCGTCCGATTGGGTCCTTCAGGTTGTTCAACCAGACCAAGGAGTGGTGATCTGTTACCACGCTGAACTTCATTCCCTCAATGTAGGGCCTCAATTTCTCCACTGCCCACAATACGGCTAAGCACTCTCTTTCTGTGGTGGAGTACTTCCGTTCAGCCTTCGTCAATGTTCGACTCAGATAACAGACCACCTTCTCGCCATCGGGATGAGTCTGATTGAGTACCGCACCCAAACCGACATTTGAAGCATCTGTCTGGACTGAGAATGGCAGACTGTAGTCCGCACAAGTAAGAATGGGCGCGGTTGATAATTTTACTTTCGCTCGAGCGAAGGCGAGATCACATTCCTCGGTCCACTTGAAGCTTCGGTTTTTCTTGAGCAGGTTTGTCAATGGCGCCATCAATGACGAAAACTCCAGGATAAACCGCCGGTACCATGACATCATACCCAAGAATTGCCTCACTTCCTTTACGTTTGTGGGCCGCGGAATTTTAATCAGACATTCTACCTTATCCGGGTCCACACTCAGACCATTCTCGTCCACCACATACCCCAGATACTTGATTTGAGCACGGCAAAACTCACACTTATCCCGCGATACTTTCAGTCCAGCCTGATGTAACCTCCTGAAGACCTCCTCTAGGATTTCGAGATGTTTGCGGAAATCCTGTGTTACCACTACTATGTCATCAAGATACGTGAAGACATAGGGCTCCAGATCAGGTCCTAAGACCTGGTCGATTAAACGTTGCCACGTCGCTGGTGCGTTGTGAAGTCCAAACGGCATTCTTCGGAACTGAAATAATCCCCGATTTGGGACCGTGAATGCCGTGAACTTCTTAGACGATTCCGACATTGGAACCTGCCAGTATGCGGATTTAATGTCTATCGTGGAAAGGAACTTGCCGTTACTAAGCTTATCCAAGGTCGATGATATATACGGCAGAGGATAAGCATCACGATCCGACACCGCATTAAGCTTCCGGAAGTCTACGCAGAAGCGATAACTCCCATCCTGCTTTTTCACCAAAAGGATTGGAGAAGCCCACGGGCTCGAGGACGGCTCAACGTTACCCATCTCCAACATCTCGTTGAGTTCTCGGTCAATGTGAGCCTGAACGGCCGGAGAAACAGGATAGTTGATGGGAGGAGAAGTTGTTTGGATGGTGTGTTCCACTAGATTAGTGCATCCAACTCCCTCCCCCATCTTTTCAAACCCTTTAGCGAGTACCAACTGCAGCTCTTTCTCCTGTTCTGGAGTTAATCTTGTTCGCGATTGCAGTTGGTCTACCATACTGCTCTCCAACGCGCTCAAGAAGTCCCATTGACCGTCCCTCAAGTTGACTACGACTCCGAATTGACGAATGAAGTCTACACCTAATATTAGTGTGTGCGGCAATGAAGGCACCACTAACACTCTGAGCCACCTCACCTGCTCCTTCAACCTAAATGATACCCATACCGCACCTTCAATTTTACACCCGACATCATTCGCCAATCGGATCGTACGTTGCTCGCTGGATATTATTTCGACACCCAACTCCCGTAAGATTCTCCAACCCTCCCGTCCCAGTACGGAATTAGACGCCCCAGAGTCGAGGAGGCCAAGAAATGTCCTTCCATGAATATCAACCTCCAAATGAGGTCGATTATCCCCATGCCTCTCGTTTAAAACATATTCTACTCTTGCGGACCCAATTCTACCCGTTGTGCTCCGTCGGCCGCTTACTGAGCACGGGGCTCGTTTCCCGACGGCTGCGACACTGTTTGCTGTTGGTTGCAAGTCGGGCACGCTGATCGCACTATTCCAATTCTACCACAGCCGAAACATTTTCTTGGGGATTGACAGTCTCGCGAAAGATGCCCAATACGACCACAATTATAGCACTTGCGTCCCTCACCTTGACTCACCGCTGCAACCTCGCTATCTTCAACAGGTTCCAAATAGGCGAGGTCGGGTTCTAACAGCCTATTTGTCCTTCTTAAAGGAGGAGGCATGAATGACTCCACTGATAACTTTGTCGCCTCCAGCGTTCTGCCCAGTCTAACCAGCTCACGGACCGATCTTACCTCGGTCAACGCTAGCTGTGTCTGGTAGAAGGGAGTTATATTTCTCCGCAAAACTTTTAATTTCTCAATTTCATCTTTAGACACACTAAGTCGCCTAAAAAGCCCCTCTATGGCGGCGACATACACCCCAATAGACTCGTGCGGACCCTGAGTCCTTTTACTGATCTCTTCCCACAGACGATCATCGTAATCAGGGGGTAGAAACTCTGCTCTTAGCTCCGTCACTAACCCTGTCCAATCGTTCACCAACCCTCGGTTGGCACGGAACCAAATCAACGCCTTCCCTTCGAACAATTCCACAGCCGCTCGAAACAAGTCGACGTTGCTGACTCCCCGAGCTTGTTGCAGCTCCTCCACTCGTTCCAGGAAGGCGCTGAGCGAACAAGGTGAGTCACCTGCAAATTTCAGGCCTCACGTTGGGCGCCAATTATTACACTCAGAATTGGATGGTGGAATATAACGGTCGGCCGACTTTTCAGCGGAGCTAGGCCGTGGGCGCCACGTACTTGAATTACGACCGTTTCGGCAAGGGAAGGACGCTAAGTACGAATGCGTCCTGTCACGCGCGATTTCCACCGTACAACAAATTGCTTTACCACCCCAGAAGGCACTTCACATAAAACTTGACATAAAACAATTCTTGTTCAATTCACTATTCTACAATATTATTTTAGCTTTCGCACTTACAAACTATTCCTTAATCACTAACCTAACCTAACCGAAACAACTAATTGATAAAATAAAAGATATTGACAGACTTACGGTGGTGGCGGCTTCCTACGTTACTTATCTTAAATATACTCCTATGAACATGCGAACGATTCTTGTTCCGGCTGATCGCACCCTGATCTCCTTCTCGAACTTCTTCCGTTGTGGTGTCTCCTTCTCGCACTTCTTCTTCTCTTCTTCTTGTTTTCCAGACAAAAATTCCTCCAAGTCCACGTTCTTCAGCTTCACTTGCAAATCCTTCAGTTGCAAATCCAACAAGACAAAAGAGGGGAATATTAATTGTTCAAAATTCCGCTTTGTGAAAATTTCGGTGAGTTACCTTCAGTTGCAAATCCAACAAGACAAAAGAGGACTCACCGTTAATTTTCACTCGTATTTATACAAATTTATCTAGCGGCTTATTCCTCGGCAGTTAGTTCTTCCAGTCGTGAAGCTGAAGAACGTGGACTTGGAGGAATTTTTGTCTGGAAAACAAGAAGAAGAGAAGAAGAAGTGCGAGAAGGAGACACCCACGGCCTAGCTCCGCTGAAAAGTCGGCCGACCGTTATATTCCACCATCCAATTCTGAGTGTAATAAACTGTTCCTCGTTTCTAACACAAGCAACCAAATGGATTGCCAATTATCTCGTGGGCATGCAATCCTCACACAATTCAGGAACAAACACTTAGGAACACCAAAGGAAGTGTGCCAAGAGGAGGAGTTCTATCTCCCTCCTTGTTCAACCTTTATTTTATTTGCACTCCCGACACCACCCAGGGAATCGAAATATTTGAATATAAGTTAACAAACAGCGATCGGTTAAAGTGAAAAAAATATATATTTCGTACAAGTATCAGACTACGACTACTTTACAATATTTGCTTAAGCCTAATTTATAATGTTGTACCTGCTGACGAGTCAGTTCTCACGCTAAATGGCATGTTCGCGTATTCCAAGAATTGCGCTGGTGTCAGGTGTCGTTGCAGGTGAAAGACATACGATGCCCGTGTTAACTCTACCCCCTTTAAATTCGATGGTCCTCCATCGACATTAAAAATAAGGTAGGTCGTTGAATCGTGGTTGGCTAAGACGAAGCTCTCTCCTGAATTCGCAAGATCCAGATTCGGATGTTTTCGGTTGTGGTCCTTGCAAATCTGGGATGGGGGAACTGTTGTGGATGATGATTTTTGAGTTCCCGGAAAGCTTCCTTTGACAAACTTTCCACAGAGCCAATGAGGTGATAATGACCCCTATTATTAGGATGAGGCCATAAGAGGTGAGTTGATGTACCATTGTTTCTGTTTTCAGCATCTCTATCTTCCTGGTATTGTTGATGTGGATCGCACTCATAGCTTCCAATGACAAGAGTTCTCGGAATTCCTTGCCCTCTGGCGTTGGTTGGAGAATAGCTGGAAGGACTTGGATTGCAGATGTTTCTCTAGAAATAAAGACTTTGTTGTTAACTCTTATAGAGGTATTGTCGAACTTCACTAGATAGGTGCCATTCAAATTGTGTGTTAGATTCTTGGTTTCAAGGATGCCAAGGAATTCGTTCAGAAGGATGATTCCAGGTGAAATTTCGTCTATGGTAGGTATGTTGTAACCGCTGATTTTATTGCATGTGGCTTTCGAACTACTTAGCAGGTTAGGAACGCAGCTTGAATTACTTATATCTAGAATGTCCGTATTTTTACAAATTGAGAGGTAATTAAAGGATTTACAATTTTTAACAAGGCCAAAAGTTTTATCTTCGTATTTCAAAATAGTATTAAATTGAAGGTCATTAACAATATTTCTCTTTTTTATAGGTTTTACCAGTAGTGTTTGATATGTTTCCCTCGTGGTGATAGGGATGTTAATTACATAGAGAATGGATGAGCTATTTGTCATAATTTTTATATTTGCAAAATCTAAAGCTTCTTCAATTGTTGAAAATGGAATTAATTCTTTAGTTAAAGTTTCAGCCGCTAACTTTATTTCGGATTTGGATAATATAAGCGAATTAATGATGCCAAGTTTTGCCCAATGTATGGCATAATTTATATTTGTTAATTCTTCCTTTATAAGTTTGATTTTATATTGAATTTCCATTATCAAATTATTACTTGCTTGACTATCTTCCTTTAAAAGTTTCTGAATTTCATTCGTAATACGGGTAAGATTGTTAATACGTTCGTTATACAATTCATTTATAATAACCTGCTTGTTGTTATTTTGCAAAATATTTGACATTGATTCTTTTATGGTTACAAAATCCTCATGATCAGGATTGCTTGCTACCCACTTCCAGGCTGTTCCAATAAAATTGAGTGATCTCTTCGATTTTCTCGGCTTTAAACTTTGAATAAGTGTCTCTATTTGCTGGAGTTCATGGGATAGATAACGGGATATGGAATGGTGCTGGGCTATAGGAAGATTTAGAACTTGGTGAATACCGGTTACAAATTTGTCATATGTATCCAAATTTATAATATGAATTAGCTTGAAATTTCCATTTTGTATTTTAGTCAGTCCGGAATGCAAAGCAACAATTTGAGAATTGGTATAATCCAAAATTTGAACTTTAGCCTGAATGACGAGGGTGAGATATCTGAAAATTGAAAACGGAATGGATTAATTTCTGACTTTGTCCTTATGAACCACTTTTCCTGATTCAGTGAGAATGGTAGTCCTATTGTTTTCCTTAACTACTTCCTGTTTATATCTAGGAGCGAGCTTAGAACCTCTACGTTTGTTTTGCCTAACAAATATTACTTCTCCAACTTGATAGTCCTTTGTCTGTTGTCGTTTTTTGTTATGATGTCTTAAGTCTTTGTGCTGTTTCCGTTTCTATCGTCGAGTATGATTCGTCGTTATCGTTTATATCGTAATTGTTTGCATTCGAAGTATTTTCCTCCAAGTTAAAAATTCGTTGATGTTTATTGGGTACATTAACCTGCTGGGATGGTACCCTTTTAATTGCATAGCGTTGATTGCCCTGCGGTCTATTTTGATAATTAACCGCTTGGGTCCTTAGAGAAGGATCCACGTCCATAGGCTCATACTGCCGTGGTTTTGGTGGTAGAGGCCTCTGATTCGGGTGTTGATATTGAACCTGTCTGTGGAATTGAGGTACTTGTGGAACTCTGGGATTATGGAGGAGTTCAGGATGAAATTGTCGAGGTGGGAGTTGCGAGCTATGTTGATGTTTTGCTTGGATGTTTTTAGGAGGAATGGCATGCTGCGCTCTATAGTCTACATTTTGTAATTTCAAACATAAATGTAGAGCTTGAGGGAGGTCTACCGGCTCTCGAATACTAAGTAGACGAGGAAGATCTCCCCTTAAGCCACGTACAAAGGTGTCCAATGCTTTCTCACGATAGCACTGGGTCATGTTATTAAGAGACTCTTCTCCCATATTCATACAAGACAATTTGTTAAGGATTAATGATAAATGGTGGTACACAGTTTGGTAGAACTGGTGGACCGTACCATTTCCTTGAATAAGAGTGGTCATCTGGTACTCGAGTGTACCGAGATCCCTCTTGTCTGCATAATGCAGAGTAAGGCACTTTGATATTTTAGTCCAATTGAGAGGAGTGTTGTAAGATTCAAGCGCAATATCCGCTTGTCCTACAACTTTGTTTCGGATAACCGAAAGAATTCCATAATATTTCGGCGTACCCTCCAGGTGGCCGTATATTTTTAAAATCCTTTCCACGCTTTTCCTCCACGAACTGAATTCTGCTGGGTCTCCAGAGAAAGTTCGGAGGCTCTTAACCACATCGGGGATCTTATCCATTTCGGATAAGTTAATGTCCGAACTTGCATTTATCGGGACATCCCTTTCGCTATTGATATCCGCTGCCGGATTCATAAATGAATTAAAGATTTGCCTTCCTTGATTTTGGAAGGTTTGTTCAACAACTCTTGTGATTACACTTATAAGGTCCTCATTGCTAAACAGTGGGTTAGCCTGCGGAGGATTGCTTTGATTTTGAGGTGCACTCCCATTGGGGTTTACATCCGGGACTGCATTTTATTCCGGACTTTCGTTAACGTGTAACCTTGCCGGTCGAATAAGATTACGAGGATTCGACATTTTTGCAACAGAAATTCACCGAAATGCACAAATATAATAGGATTTTTCAAAAATGAATCAGATATGCGATTTTTCGAGAGATCACTTTCACATTAAATTCTACTAAATTTTTTGATAAATATCAAATTGGAAGAGAAATTTTTTCTTTCTTTTTTTCTGCGAAAATAGATTTTGGGCAATTGGATTAGATTAGTTGATTTTTTATGTAAAATGCAAATGCTGAGTTTAATACAATGCAACAAACTTACAATACCGCCACTATGTTCGACGATACCATTATTTCTTCAAAATTTTCTTCTTTCTGGAATACTGGCTGGTCTCTTCTGAATCTTGTTAAACTTTTTCGGGAACTTATTCTGGAACTTCACTTTTGGATACTAAGGATTAAATGTTCGGGGATTGGTTTTATTTAATAACTTTTAACCGGAATCGCTTTTTTTTATCAACGAAATTTTTTTGGTGAACCGCGTTTCCACTGGAAGGATGGCGATTGTCCTCTTTGCTACCCGCTACTAAGGCGCCAATAGACTTCACTAACACCACTTTCACTGGCTTGATTTTCGCACAGCACAAAATAGTCACTGTCTCCGCTTTTCTACGCACTTGTTTATTGCACGCGAAATTGTGCTTAGTCTCTACGTACTTGGTTATAGCACGCGAGATACTTAGTTTCCACGAACTTGGTTATTGCACGTGAAATTAAACTTAGCACACGGAGGCACGCTTGGTTATCGCGGTGACTTAATAAGCGATGTTGCGGACGCGGTCCCTGCTCGGGCGCCAGTTAACAAACAGCGATCGGTTAAAGTGAAAAAAATATATATTTCGTACAAGTATCAGACTACGACTACTTTACAATATTTGCTTAAGCCTAATTTATAATGTTGTACCTGCTGACGAGTCAGTTCTCACGCTAAATGGCATGTTCGCGTATTCCAAGAATTGCGCTGGTGTCAGGTGTCGTTGCAGGTGAAAGACATACGATGCCCGTGTTAACTTATACAACTAACTAACTAACTAACTACTTTCAGACCAAAATTACCTTATGCCGATAACTGCTGCTCGCAAAACAATTTTTCAAGTCACAGTGACATTTGCCTTGTCACAGACAATTGTCATCAGTTGACACAAATGGCGTTGCCAGATTTAAATTTTAAAGATTTATCCGTTCCATAAACTTTTAACGGACCGATTGGCTCTGGTTGGCGTTTTGGATCAGATAGACGCAAACGGGATATTAAGAAAATGAAATAATGCTAACAGACAGTTTATCACAAGGATATATTGTAACCAGACATTAAGCAACCGGCCCATACTGTGGTGGCGGCTTCCTACACTACTAAACTTAACTTATAACAAGTCGCTTCGGTTTAGGTCTTCACTTCCACGCAATAAGATAAAAGAGAGAGCCAGCATTAATTATCAAATTCAAATTAGTTTTAGTTTTTGGAATTCTAGCCATTAGTTTCCAGTGCCGATCATGCAGTCCGTCACTGTCAAGCGTGACATGTAAACAGTGTTCATGTTTACTTGTGGTGAAGTTCGCAAATTGCGATCGCCATCAGCCACCTCCGTTGCGATAGCACGTCTGTTGCTTGTTTTCGAACGGTGGCCGTCCCGAAATTTCATCGATGAGCCCGGGACCCGAACACATTCGATGCCGACAGGATGGTGAGAAATATTTTGCGGCCTGTGACTCTGTTGCTTTGCTTGGATGCGTTGCTACTATAAAAGAACCAAACGTATTTGTTAGCACAAAAAAAATATTCAAGAATTTTAACTCACCTATTCCAATTTGTCTTCATTTAATTTCTTCGCCTGTCAGCAAAAACTAGGCCCGTCCCATGCAGCACAGGAGGCTCTGCTGCAGGTATTCTATACTTCTTTGTGAAGAAGACGTTTGAGTTAAACTCGACCCCATAGTTATCAACTCAAATGATTATAAGCGTACCAAATAGCTCATCATAATAAGCTCCAGAAAAAGGTAGAGAGCACTCACTTCATTCAGATGATGCTCCCAGACAAGTGTTCCAAGATCAACACCAACAGCTTCCACTCTTGTCAGGTGTCTCTTGTTTTCACTATTATTTTTATAAATAATTTTCGAGTATTTCCTCGAATATTGCAAGATCAAGTTCGATATACCAAATATTTTAACTCACCTATTCCAAATTGTCTTCCTATAATTCGTTCTCCTGTGACTCTGTTGTTTTGCTTGGATGCGTTGCTTGCTATTATATTTTAAAAGAACCAAACGTATTTGTTAGCACAAAAAAAAATATTCAAAAACTTTAACTCACCTATTCCAATTTGTCTTCATTTAATTTCTTCGCCTGTGACTCTATAGCTTTGTTGATTCTTATTTATTTGGCGCGTTGCTACTGTAGCAACCAAGCGAACGTATTAGTTAGTAGAAAAAAATCACCAACTTCAACCCACGTAATTGAAATCGTGTTCTTATTATTCCTTCGCCTGTGACTCCGATGTTTTGTTAGCCTTTGATAATTTTCCAAAATACAACTTTTTTTATAGCGGCGCATACAAATTAGCGGAATTTCGAAAAATTCACAAATGCCACTTCTATGGATAGTGATAGTTCCTGTGTCGGGTCAGTTTCTTCCACCTCCTTTTTCTCGCCGACTGTTGATACGTTGGCTACAACCGTTTCTAAGGCCGTAATTACATTATAATATTTATAGTATAATAGCTGTGATATTACAAGTAGGTATTATAATATTTCTGGGATGAAGGGGCTATTACATAGCATATTACACTACGTGATATCTAGTATAATACAATAGATTTGCTAATTTCACAATGGAAGAATTGCAACAAGAAGACGTGAGGAGTTACCAAAATTACTTCCGTCTTGATGAAGAGACAGTTAAATTCATTTTGATGAAAGTATATCCGCTCACCAGGAGGGAGGATCCTCATTTCAGAAAAAGCATAAGCGTCGAAAATCGCTTAATGGTAACTCTTCGATTCCTGGCAACGGGAGAAAGTTACACCAGCTTACAGTATAGCTTCCGAATCCCCGAATGTACTATTTCCAGAGATGTGTGATGCTATATATCAAACAATGAAAGAAGAATTTCTACGTGTAAGTAAACCTTTTTTAAATATAACGTAAATAAAAATAATATAAAAATAAAATACATCCATAAACAAAAAAACTTCTATTCAAAAAATTATCGTCGTCCAGCTCTAATGAGTATTCAATAATATCGGAAGGGAAATTTGTCTCCTGTATTTCCACTGTTTCCTCGCTACATGAACTGGAAGGAATAGTCCCCTGAGCCCCAGTCGGCAGAGGATCGACTACATGCCATGAGTTCATGATAACTTGCTGCACTCTCCTTTGCGTCTGCCTTGCGATACGTTCATTGCCTTCTGCAAAGAGGCTCCTCAGTTCATTACCGATGAATTTACCAAATGTATCCCATTCATCTTGGTTTGGCTCCCTGTAAGAGTAGGTAGAAGCAATTTTCGACATGTTGTCCATTGTCTGTGATGCGCGCAAAATCATGGAGTCATAATTCGGCTTTTTTTGCCGGTTTTTTTTGGATTCGTGGATGGGTATTTTCTTTATATATATGTATATATTATATTATATATTATATTATGTATTGTATTATAATGTAGTTGTGGCCTAAGTCATAAAATAATTCTTCCTGTTGTCCGCTGTCGTTTATATTCATCGATTCGACTGCATCTCCTCGCTACCCCCGCTTTCATCATACCAGCGTCTTTTTGTCTGTACGTTGTGTAATTACAATCTGAAATGAAAAAGACACAAACTATGAGAAATACACTTACAATTTGACGTTTTCCATTGGCCGCCTAACAGAATGTTATCTAATTTCTGCTTAACATATGTTCACTTGTCAAATTAATGTAAACATGTCAAATATCTCAGTTCACTGGTACCCAGATGTGATGAAATTTCATATTCTCCACGATTTTTTTCACGGCCCATTTCGCCGAGGAAAAGTGTTGAGATTTTGCTGCTGTCAGTTTTTCATTTCACCCGATCTGGATACTAGCCTTTATGTACGATTTAAGGCATTCCAGGAAAGGAATGATGCGAACATGACCCCAGTGTCTATGCATATAAATCCAATTTCATAGGCAGACTTTCTATAATGCAACGTGACTGATGCGAGTGAATGAGAAAAGAAAGACACGTCTGTCTTCAACAACGTATCATCATCATAGTGGCGCGACAGCCCGACGTCGGGCCTTGGCCGCCTGGATCATTGTCCTCCAATTATCTCGGTCACGTGGCCGCGTCCTCCAATTTTGGAAGCCCAGTAGCTGCCCTGCGTCCATACCTACTGAGCTCTCCCAACGAGATCTCGCTCGTCCTCCCAGTCTCGCTCCGTCGACTCGTTCTGCATTCATTACTCTCTTAGGCATGCGATCGTCGTCCATTCTTTGTACATGCCCTGCCCATTGAAGTCGTTGTAGTTTGACGATTTTCGAGACTTGCAGCTCATCGTACATTTCATACAACTCATGGTTGTACCGGATGCGCCATCCATCTCGATCGCAAACAGCCCCGAAAATTCGCCGTAGAACCTTACGTTCAAATGTGTCTAGCATGCTTTCGGGAGGAGTTAGGGTCCATGTTTCGCAGCCATAGCATACCACTGGTCGTATAATGGTTTTGTACACGCGGAGCTTCGTGTTTCTGTGCACATGCTTCGATTTCATTATGGGGAGAACCGAGAAAAAAGTCTTATTAAAATAGCTAATTGATTTCGTCAGTTTCGTTGGCGTCGCTTGACAAGTTGCAACCCAGGTAAATGAAGTTGTTCACGAACTCGATGTTGAGGTCCCCCACATTGATGCTCGGTTGTGAAGGTGTCCTTGTCGTCGATTGCATCATCACATGTTGTTGATGTCGTCGGCGTACGCTGCTAATTGTGTCGACTTGATGAGTACCGTCTTGCTGTTGTCTATATTCATGGCACGAATAACATATTCCAGTGCTAGGCTGAAGAGCGTCGGTGCCAGTCCATCGCCCAATGTTTCAAACCAGTGCGTGTTTCAAATAGATCAGTAAGTCTATTATATATCCTGACTTGTGAGACGGAGTTGGTCATCGTCATCTTAGTCAGTCGCACTAATTTGGCTGGTATACCAAATTGCAGCATGATGTTGTACAGTACTCCACGATCGATACTGTCGTATGCCTGCTTGAAGTGGACAAAGATTTTGTATACGTTTACGTTGTATTCCCAGCACCTCTGGAGTATCAGTTTGACTGAGAAGAGCTGATCGGTTGTGGAGCGACCAGGTCTGAAACCGCTTTGATATTCGCCAATGATTCGTTCTGCGTACGGTTTTATTCTATTTTCCAGAATTTTCGTCAAAATTTTATAGGACGTACAAACTAGTGAGATGCCCCTGTAATTCTCACACCGCATCTCCTTTTTTGTGAATTGGACAGATGATGCTTCTGCGCCAATCGTCTGGGATCTCCTCGTCCTCCCATACTCGCAGGAGTAATTGATGTATGGCATCAACTAGACTCCTTCCACCGAGCTCCAGCAGTTCAGCTGGAATCTCGTCAGCGCCCGGCGCTTTATTTCGTTTTAATGACCGCAACGCGAGATTAACTTCCTCTACTGTCGGGGGTTGAATGGTTGGGCCTAGATCAACAATATCGTCGAGAGCTTCTTGTGTGGGGAGGTTAGATGGTCGGTTTAGAAGATCTTCAAAATAAGAGACCCATCGTTTCAACAACGTATATTGGCCCTAAAAAAAGGTTTAAACAGTTGTTATAACTTTGAGTTTCGTTAAGTATTGCAGTAATGCCAAAGTGGAAAAAATCTAATTTTAAATTCAAATTATAAAATTCATTATTATTGGAAATTTACTTTTAACACATCCACTGATTTTCTATTTCTTTACGTTAACTGCATTACAGCAAAAATTATTTTTTATGGCGGTTACAGGTTTTGTGAGGAAATCAGCTACCATATTCAAATTTTACAATTCCCCAGTCGACCTTTTCTCGTATGAAGTGATGTCGTATGTCTATGTGTTTAGTACGGGGATGATGAGCAGTCGTTTCCGAAAAACATATAACGCCTTTGTTATCGCAATTGATGAGAACATGACGCAGTTCACTAAATATTTCCGAATGAAGGCTTCGTATCCAAATCGCTTCTTGTGTTGCAGAAGACATCGCCATATACTCCGCATCGGTAGTTGATAGTGCGACCGTGCACTATTTTTTGGAATTCCAAGATATCGCTCCACCTTACAAAGTAAAAATATAGCCCGCCACAGATGGTCTGTCACTGTCGTCGCTTGCCCAATCAGCATCACAATAGCCAATCAGATTTGGTGTTCCACCTCGATGAAATGTTAACTTTTAATCAAATAGCGAAAAATCCGCTTTACAGCCTTCCAGTGCGGTTCCTCTGGATCTTGATTGTATCGGCTTACTGCGCCGACAGCGAACTGAATGTCAGGTCGAGTTACCTGAGCAACAAATAAAATGCTTCCCACGGCTTCCTGATAAGGGATTCTCGACATCTCTTTACGACTTGCTGCATTTTTGGGACTCATGTCTGGGGTCAACTTCTGATTAATGTCCATCGGTGTCTAACTGGGTTACAATCTTTCATCTGGAATTTGGACAAAATTTCATGAATGTATTTGCTTTGGTCGATAGAAATAGTTCCAGCCTGTCTATCGCGAGTAATTCGCATTCCGAGCACAAACTCAGCTGGTCCCAAGTCCTTCATATGGAAAGTTTTCTTCAAATGTTCCTTTAATTTATTTTTCATTGGAGTGCAATTCGAAAAAATGATCAGGTCGTCGACATAAACAGCAACAATCAGGATCGTCCCATCTCGCACATAATGATCACCACTCCCTGGTCTGGCTGGGGAACTTGAAGGACCCCGCCGGTCGTCTCGCGAGATGGGCAGTTAAACTGCAGCAATATGATTTTGAGATCATACACCGGAAGGGCAAAGAACATCTAGTTCCGGATGCTCTTTCTCGGTCTGTAGCCGCAGTGGATTTGGTAACAATAGACGATAAAGATCCGTGGTATAACAAAATGCTGAACCAAGTGCGGGAGATGCCGGAAAAATTTTCGAACTGGAGAATTGAGAACGGTATTTTGTGGAAACACGTGAACCCGAAGTACCCTGAGTTGGATTCCTCATCGTCCTGGAAACGAGTAATTTCTAAATCGGAACGGAAGTCGGTTTTGGAACGCAAGCATGACGACGCGAAGGCGGGGCATATGGATGTAAGTCGAACATTGGTTCGGGTGACTCAGGATTTTTATTGGCCAAAAGTGGCAGCTGACGTCCGGGAGTATGTTCGGAAATGTAAGGTTTGTCAGGCGGTCAAGGTAGAACGGGATCGCCCAGCCGGACAAATGATATCCAGGGCAGGCGAAGTTACACAGCCATGGCAAATGGTGTGTGTACCTATAGATCTGATTGGGCCGTTGCCACGATCGTCTCGGGGATACACGTATATTCTGACCGTTCTGGATTACTTTACGAAGTTTCCGCTCATATTCCCTGTGAGGTCAGCTACTGCGGCGGAGGTCACTCGGCTGCTGGAGGAACAGATTTTCTTGTTGTTCGGTGTTCCGAAGTGGGTTGTCTGTGACAATGGGCCTCAATTTCGAAGCGCCAAGTTTGAGGGATTACTGAAAGAGTATGGATGTACGCCCAAGTATACAGCATTCTACCACCCCCAAGCTAACCCGGCAGAGCGCATAAATCAGTCAATTAAGCGTATGCTCCGCTCATACGTATCAGAAAATCATCGTATCTGGGACACACACTTACCAAAAATCGGATGTGCGTTACGTACTTTCACTCACGAGGTAGCCGGTTTAAGTCCATATTTTATTAACTTTGGTCGAGAAATGGTTACTTTTCGCGGAACCAATGACCGTCCAATGGAGGATAGTACTTTTGATAAGAGCGAATAAACTGGAAGAGTTACGCAAAGAGATTGCTGAACGAATAAAGAAGGCTGCGGATTCCAGTAAAGAGCGGTACGACTTACGTCGAAGGGTGATCACGTTTTTACCTAACGATCCGATATGGAGACGAAATTTCGTACTCTCGGACGCCAGTAAATTCTTTTCTGCAAAATTAGCCCCGGAGTATATAGGTCCATTCTTTATTAAAAGTAGAGTATCAGGGGACACATATGTATTGAGGGATGAACTTGGGAAGGACGCAGGGACTTGGAATGTCAAAGATTTGAAAATCTACGTACCATAATTGCATCGAGTTGGACACGGAAGTGTCTTTTAGTAGCGTGATGTTTCGGTGCTCTGTCTTCCGTTTTTTTCGCCCCTCCTTTTCTTTTTTGTGTCCATCGGAACCGGTCTTAACTGGGAGTTAACATCATTGCTTCATAGTCCGATGCGGACAATTTGGTTGGTTACAATTGTCAGTAAATTCTTCACTCCTAAAATGGTAAAAGTTTAGTTAAAATGCGTTCGGAAGTGACATATGGATTACAATCGGAGTCTCAGCTCGAGCGATTTGTATGTTTATGACTGTTAGTAGTACATAATTGGGAATATAAAATTGATAGACTCTACCTATAGTATGGTGATGGACGAGTTGAGCAATACGGGTGCTGGTTTGGATGAAATATTAGTATAGTTTAGATTTTTATGTTTTGTCAAAAAAAAAAAAAAGGAAGAGAAGAAGAAGAAGACAACGGAAGATCGCTGATAGGACTAGCCAATAATTGGAGAATTTCATGGAAATCCTCCTCAGGAAGGGGGGGAATGTTACGCTGTCGCACTTTCGTTTCGCTGCGTCGTACAGTCAGGTAGTCTGTAAGTAAAAGAATAGACAGGTTAATTTATCGGCGGCAATTAGGGGGGTGGCGATAGGATAGGGAATGACTTACCGGATGCGTCCAACTTCCGACGATTGTGTCTCGGCGCCTCGGCGGTCTCCAACTGCCCGACTGAAAGTAACAAAACCACAAAGTATCGGGAATAATAAATACTATATTATATGAGATACTTATCTGATGTTCCCGATCGGCAACAACCACCGCGTCCGTGACCGGATGCCCTTCGCTCGTAGATCTTTCACCGTGCCCGAAATACTCGAGCCCGACGTCACGACATCCTCGATTATCAGGCAATTGACGGATAGGAGGGAGGCGATGGGCAATGCGGCGTATGGCACAGATGATCGCACTCGAGTTGCTTCCCGCGGATGTACTCGACCAACAAATTGGATAATTGATCCAACACGTCCGGATAGCTGACAACCACGCGAAGGTCAAAACGAACAGCCAGCTGCAGCCACGGAATGCATTTGTAAACAAATGCACTGGTTTGACAGATGATAAGGTTGGGGGATTCTGCAGTGGCAAACTTCGGGTATGCAGCGGTTTCGAGAACGGGAGTGTTCGGAACATTATAAAAGACCGACGAAAAGAACGGGAACCCTCTTTGTTCAAATTGGCAACTACAACAAAAGGTGGGTTCTCCGTTTCTAGTTGATTCTTAAGGATAATTGGAAATTTGAAAATACATGGATACCACTTTTCTTTTCTCCTCGGTGATCTGGCTGATGTCGGCTCTTTGTTCAAATTGGCAACTACAACAAAAGACGGAAACGAAACGGCTGCAGCGACGTAAGACAAGAGATAGTGGAAGGCGATATCGAGTACGGGGAAGTCCCACCGCGCACATAGTGAGAGACGACATCGCAGCGACGGAAGGTGATGACTACGGAGGATTGAGTTCGATATTGATGTTGGAAACGAATTTAGCATAGTGTTAGCTGCCGCCACCTAGGTAGGTGAATTTTATATAGTAGGTAGTCTTAAGGATAAGATAATTTTAGTGGCTAAGTGTTAACATAAGTAGAGTTATCGCGACCGGTCGATTCCATTCTAAGTAGTAAGTAAGTTCCGAAATAGTGTATAAATTACAACGTTTTGCGAGAAGATAGTGCATAAATTATAACGTTTTGCGAGAAGATTGTCGCGTTTTAATTTAAAAGATTCCCAGTCAGTGGTGCAGCGTTGGAATTCGCGGGTTCGTGCTTGACGTGAAAAGAGTTTAAATCGCTGGCGGCTCAAGTAAATTGAAAGTACGTGGCGCCCACGACCCTTCCTCACTGAGCCGGTCGGACAGCCGTTATACCGCCGACGGGGAACGTAATAGTATCTGTCTTCGAGCTCGACAAACCAAACATTTTTAATGACTCGTCCAATCGCTTGTTCCCGGCTAGCCTGCTTTAAGCCATATAGAGATTTGTTCAATCGGTATACATTTGAAGTTCCATCGTTAAACATTTCTGGTTGTTTCATAAATATAACTTCGCTAAGATCACCATGAATGGACGCTGTTACAGCGTCCATTTGGTCGATTTCCAAATTGTATTTGGCCGCTATTGCAGTCAGGAACCGGATAGAGCTGTATCTGACAACCGGTGAGAAAGTCTCTTGAAAATCGATGCCTCTTCTTTGAGAACATCCTTTATGGCCTTGAACTGATCAATTTCGCCAGAAGATTTGGTTTTCGTTTTAAAATCCATTTACAATCGATCGCTTTTGAACCCGGTGGTAGTTGTACCAAAGTCCACGTACGATTTGCGATTAATGATTTATACTAATTTTCCATAGCCAGGTTCCAATTTGAACTATGTTTGCTCAGCAATGCTTCATGAACTGATAAGGTATCAGAAGCACTCGTAGCCGCCAGAAACGACTGGAAGTTGTGTGACCGTGTCACAATCGGGCTTTCACGCTCAACCACTATATCTCCAGAAGGTTCGAAGCTATCATCCTCTTCATCCAACGCAGACACCTCGAAGTCGGTCCTCGAATCAGAATCATCCGCAGAATCACCTGTAGCGTCGACTACACCATCCGCTGGATCACCTGTCGCACTTTCGTCTTTGCTGCTGCTGACGTCGTCCATGACATTGAAGAAAGAACTTCGCTTTTCGTTGCCTCCACTACTTCTCGTCTGTCGGGATGCTTGGTATCTATCCGCCACTTCATTTTTGTTTTCGACGTCCTCAAATGAGAAAAATTTATTATTACAAAGTTGAGAATCAGTTACTTTCGATTCTGTTTCTTCCAAGAACACTACATCTCGAGCAGCTACAATTCCACTACCCTCCGGATTGTATAATCGATAGGCTTTCTTGTTTGGCTCGTATCCATCCAAGATACACTCGAAAGCTTTAGTGTCGAACTTCGACCGCTTCTGTTTCGGTACGTGCACCATTGCACGACTGCTGAAAACACGTAAATGGCGTACGTCGGGTTTGTTACCAGACCATAGTTCCTCAGGAGTCACATCGTTATTCCCACATGGAAGTCGATTTATTAAATATGCGGCAGTACTAATAGCTTCTGCAAAAAGACATTTCTTTAACTTTGCATCAAAGAGCATACTTGATGCCTTTTCTACCAAACTCCTATTCATACGCTCCGCTCTCCCATTTTGTTCAGGAGTATACGCGACGGTTGTTGGGTGTATTATACCCCAATTACGCAAAAAAATATCAAAATTAGTATTAATATATTCGCGACCATTGTCCGTTCGAAGTACTTTAATTTTTTTACCTGTTTGCGTTTCATACAAGTCCTTGAATTCTTTCAATTTACTTAAAGCCTCACTTTTATATTTCATCGGGTAAACAAAATCTTTTTTGCTATAATCGTCCAAAAATGTTATGAAATAATTAGAGCCACCAATAGACGTTTCTATCGGGCCGCATAGATCTGAGTGAACCAGTTCTAGAATTGATTTTGTTGTTGTTTTGCTTTTAGCAAAAGGTAATCGCATTTGTTTACCTTACAAACAAGTTTCGCATTGCCTGTGTTCATATTTATTTAAGTCAAAGCCGCGTACAATTTTACCCGAAAATAAACGTTCAAACTTAAAATATTTTGACTGACATGACCGAACCGCTGATGCCACAGATTTAGATTATCGCGTTTGGTTATGAGACAATTCTCACTAGGTTCACTGTCTGGTACTTGCAACTTGAACATGCTGTCCGTAAGTTTTGCCCTGCACGCGAGAAAGCCATCACTATCAAAAATTTCGCAGTTTGCTCTATCAAACTTCACTGTGTTCCGATTTTTAATTAGTTGCGAAACCGATAGCAAATTTGCACATAATGCCGGCACATATAGAACATTTTTTACGTACGCTTTAATAATACCCAACGAGCCTTTCGACTTTCATTTTACTATCATTAGCCACTGTCACGTACTCTAATGGAGGTTCACGCACATTTGTTAAATTTTGTTTATTGTTTGTCATATGACAACTAGGACCCGAGTCCACGTAGCAATTATTATGAGAGCAACTTGCACTTAGGCAGAATAAACTACACAAATTTGCTTTTTGATTCTTATTCGGACACTGACGTGCAAAATGACCAACTCTGTTGCACTCAAAGCATTTAACCTTCTTTTTAGATTTATCGCCTTTTTTAGAGTACATCGCCACTGGGGCGCTCTGACTATGCGCGAAATCATTACCGACATCTTGGGGAAACTTTGCTTTCACGAAATCCGATGATATTTTACTACCCGAGCTCTCGATTGCCATTATCATCGGCTTATACTCTTCACTCAGCCCGGCCAAAAGCAATGTCCCAACCCATTCGTCGTCCACCGCCATACCCGTATTTTTTAATTTATGAGCCGTAGTCACTATCTCCCAAAAACAACCCTGTTGTAAAAAAAATCCCCGCCAAGAAAAACTCTTCAGCCGCAAAAAGGATTGATATGAACACAATACCGCCAAAGTACTCGTAGCTTCGCGCCTCGCTCTAGGGTATGCATATTGAACCCTGATTGAATTAGTTAATTTCTTTCAACGCGGATTGGCGGGGAGCTTCGTAGCCTAAAGCGTGATCCACACGCAATGGCTTATCCATCATTTTGTCGCAACAACATCGTTGTCATTATTATTGCCATTTTGTCATAAATCCCTTCGGCGGTGAGTTGATGAGTCCAACAAAAAGCACATACATACATATATGTAGTTCCATTCGCGAATTTTACGTTTTCACTAGTAAATTTGAGCGATGATTTCAGTCCCGACCGACAGAAAAATTAAAATTAGCCCTCTGTGCCAGGTAGGGTGGAATGGTATGGAATGGAACTATCATTCCATTTTTTGTTAACAAAGATTTAAAATATGTCATGAAAAATCCAACTTTTTGTTAATTTTCCTTTCAATCGGGATTAAAATCATCGCTCGAACTTACTAGTGAAAACTTAAAATTGGCGCGAAAGAAACCGTATGTGTCTGTTATTGGACTCGTCGAATCAGTGACAATGCCTGCGTTCACGTCCCGCAACGTTGTAATTGCGGTAAGGATTTTCCCTCCAGCCAACCATAAACTCTCCACCCGAACGACTTGTTTTGCAGTTGTCATGTATTAAACAGCTGACAGCCGATTCGCTATTGAATTTCAAACAAAACTTCAATTAAATTCGCGACGGTTTCAAGAAAAATTAAAACACTGCAAAATCATCACAAATTTGTGTTGCTCCCGTGTAAATAAGCACACAAGACGCCATGTAAAAATCAAGAAACCGAAAACGAAAATCCACACCATCTGACAGTCACACGGAATACGTCAACTAACAACTGTCAAATACGCTAATACCCTTTACCCTCCATTGACCGGAAGTCAACCAGGAAAAATTTCTGGTTAATTTCCCCAGTGTCTGGTTGATCAAACGCAAACTGAAACGGAGCGTCCACAAGAAAAATCAGTCGAACTGTTTGCAATTGCGTTTAAAACGTTGCGGGATCTGAACCCACCCAATGATAATGACAACGATATCGTTGCGATAAAATAATGGATAAGTAGTTGCGCGCTCTTATGCCAAGTACTGTTGTCTTCTCGCCCGAATCTCGTTGTAAAGCTCCCACCTTCTAAAACACTAAAAATTCACTTTAGTCCAGGAGTGATTATAATAGACTGTGAGTTTTTCTTGGCGGGGATTTTTTTGCAACAGGGTTGTTTTTGGGAGATATCACATCTTTTTGCATAGTAGTAGTAATCCAGATGGCGCAACTGTAAGCACGTTCGCCTTCTATACACTGGACTCTGGTTCGATTCGATTCCTACTGAATGCGGTAGTCTTCGATAGGAAAAGGGGACTTACGTGTCGAACTTTGGGTACCCGTTTGGAGTTAATAGCTTGGTTGAGCATAGGTATGAAAGTGTTTTACTTTCGTGTAGGTTTTTATTTTTTTATACATGATACATATGTTTCCGTTTTTAATAAAACTATTTAATATTTTACTATTTATTAGTTACATATTATTTATTGAATTTTGTTTGTTACTAAATTAAACACGAAACATTTGTTCCTACTACAATTATTTTATTTGTAACATATACGTATTTCAGAAGCGACTTACTTCCTTCTTCAGTGTTTATGTTTCTAAAGTACAATAGCTCTTGACAAGTGTTTATATAATGCAATATTCTAACTTAATTACCTTACAATTTAATCATACCTCTAATGATGTCGGCCCATATAAAAGTGTTATACAATTTACCTGCGGCTGGTTTTCCTGAACTCGCATGCCATTTTCATGAGTTTCGATGGGCAGTTTCCTTCGTCGTCATTAAGCCGGTCATTAGACGGGATTCGCATTATTTCCAGGCTTTCCCAGGCGTCGAGTTTCGAAATTTGTCGTACCTGTCGTAATACCTTCACGTCGTCCCAGCATATGGAGTGTCCGTCGTCTGACATGTGTGATGCCACTGATGACTTGAGAGATGATGATGTTCCATTTCGTAGTGCATTAGCAGCTTCTCGTGTGTGCTCCTTGAATCGCGTAGCTATCAGTCTCTTTGTTTGTCCGACATATTGCATACTGCAGTTTTGGCAAGATATTTTATAAATACCGCTCTTCTCCTCTTTCTTGAGTGGGTCTTTTTCGCTTCCGAGATAGGACTTAAGTCGTGCGTTGCTGCTGGTTCCCACTATTTGAATATCGTACTTCTTCAGTTTGTTTTTGATTTGGTAATAGAGGTTGGAGTTGGGAATACTGATGATTCTGAGGGTCCTGTTTGGGTCATTATCATCAAATAATGTCGACAAATTCCGTTTCCACTGTGATTGCTCTTTTCGTGTGATCCTCCTCAATATTTTATCTTCGCTATAGCCGTTGATTTTAGCCGTTTCCAGGATATATCGCTTCTCTTTTGCATAACCCTCGTTTGTTAGCGGATACGTGCATAGTCGATGGATCATGGAGTTGTACGCTGCCATTTTGTGAGAGTCCGTGTGGTATGATGAATTGGGAATCGTTCTTTGTGTGGCTGTTCTTACCTTACGAGCATATAATATTCATCTTAAATTAGCGAAGGAAGCCGCTCATATTGGCGCATCAATGGAGCAAATCACTCATAAGCTGAGCCGGGCATACGAGTGCGAACGTTTACGGAAAAGAAAGATTTTAACAAAAAAGCTGAACGCACTTGCACCGAAAGTGATCGAACCGACCCAACCGAGCATCACCCAAATAGACAACTTTGTTATAAACAAATCATCAGCAACGTACACCATCGAAGAACTAAAGATGCTCAACAATGGTCTAGGATTCGCGATACCTAGACGGACGCCTGTAGAAGAAACGATGGTCAGTATTGAATCGGGCATCAAATGGATGCCCGTAGAGGTTAAAGGCGACATAAGACTCGCGATCTCCAAAGTAATAAAAAAAGAAGGCACTACAGATAGAACCATAAAAAATTCCGCACACGAGATGAACATCTTAAACGAGTTGAAGAAAAAGCCAGTATACTATCTGAAAGCGGATAAAGGCAACAACATAGTCATCTACGACAAAAATCAGTACGACAGTGCAGTGAACTCAAAATTGGCGAATGGGAACTTTGATGAGCTACGTACCGACCCATTGCCCAATTCGATAAAACGGGTGGACAAAGCCCTTAAAGAAGCTGGCGCAGCCTTTGAGAACATATTCAAGCTACGAATGCCGAACCCGTCACTACCAAGAATTAGATGCCAACCTAAAGTCCATAAAGAAGGCGACGAGATAAGAGAAATTATTGCAGATTCGAACTCACCCACTTATAATATAGCAAAGTGGCTAATCAGACAATGTCAAGAGATTGGGGATACGAAAAGTAAATATTCGGTCGAAAACTCGATGGAACTGATGCAACATCTACAAAATATCGAACCACTTGCCGACAACGAAATATTAGTGTCCTTCGATGTAAAAGCGTTATTTCCAAACACTCCTGTTAAGCAAGCGATCTACCAGTTCGAACAATGGCTTACAAAATTCGACACTTCTCCGTATTGGCGTAAGAAGGTGAAACAATATACCAAGTTGGCTGCCCTGTGTATGAGCGAAAACTACTTTACCTTCCGCGACCGATTTTTCAAAACCACCGCTGGCGTTGCAATGGGGAATCCACTGTCACCTCTTATAACAGAGATGTTCATGACATCAATAGAAGAATCCATCGAGGAAAAGGGGATTATGCCACGAGTCTGGTACAGATACGTGGACGATGGTTTTTGCTATTGTGGATAGAGACCAATTGGAAGCTTTCACCGCTGAGATCAACAGCATCCACAGAAGCATCCAGTTTACAGTCGAGCAGGAAAAAGATGGAGCTCTGCCGTTCTTAGATGTGGTGATATTAAGGACAGGAGAAAAATTAACTTTCGAAATATATAGGAAAAGAACAGCCACACAAAGAACGATTCCCAATTCATCATACTACACGGACTCTCACAAAATGGCAGCGTACAACTCCATGATCCATCGACTATGCACGTATCCGCTAACAAACGAGGGTTATGCAAAAGAGAAGCGATATATCCTGGAAACGGCTAAAATCAACGGCTATAGCGAAGATAAAATATTGAGGAGGATCACACGAAAAGAGCAATCACAGTGGAAACGGAATTTGTCGACATTATTTGATGATAATGACCCAAACAGGACCCTCAGAATCATCAGTATTCCCAACTCCAACCTCTATTACCAAATCAAAAACAAACTGAAGAAGTACGATATTCAAATAGTGGGAACCAGCAGCAACGCACGACTTAAGTCCTATCTCGGAAGCGAAAAAGACCCACTCAAGAAAGAGGAGAAGAGCGGTATTTATAAAATATCTTGCCAAAACTGCAGTATGCAATATGTCGGACAAACAAAGAGACTGATAGCTACGCGATTCAAGGAGCACACACGAGAAGCTGCTAATGCACTACGAAATGGAACATCATCATCTCTCAAGTCATCAGTGGCATCACACATGTCAGACGACGGACACTCCATATGCTGGGACGACGTGAAGGTATTACGACAGGTACGACAAATTTCGAAACTCGACGCCTGGGAAAGCCTGGAAATAATGCGAATCCCGTCTAATGACCGACTTAATGACGACGAAGGAAACTGCCCATCGAAACTCATGAAAATGGCATGCGAGTTCAGGAAAACCAGCCGCAGGTAAATTGTATAACACTTTTATATGGGCCGACATCATTAGAGGTATGATTAAATTGTAAGGTAATTAAGTTAGAATATTGCATTATATAAACACTTGTCAAGAGCTATTGTACTTTAGAAACATAAACACTGAAGAAGGAAGTAAGTCGCTTCTGAAATACGTATATGTTACAAATAAAATAATTGTAGTAGGAACAAATGTTTCGTGTTTAATTTATTGAAAATTAACTACAAACAACGGTAAACTTTACAAAAGTATTTGTTTGTTACGTCAGTCTAGTCCGAATAACCGTTTCCCTTGATAAATGTATTCAATACAGAGATATAATTAAGAACAAGAAGGAAAACTTCATCAGTTGGAGAGAAGGCAATGCAACATTTTTCGGAAAAACATATTTAAGTAAATTAGTAAAAAAAATCACTATTGCCTTATTTCCATCCAGCAGGACCACGAGGAGGTTGGAGTTAAGATAAGATAAAATAGTCGAGCTACTGTCCCAGCAGGAAGGCACTGCGACCATAAAAGATCTATTGTGCCGTGGCTCATTAATCCAGAAGACCGTCCACCCTTCTAATAAAGGGCAGTAAGTCTTTAGCAGGAATTAACCTGAATTCTGCAGTGCTGATAGTAGCCTGCCCGAGGAGTGACATCCTAAAACGTGCGATGGCGGGACATTCGCACAAGATGTGCTTGGTCGTTTCCACGTCCTCCAGACAAAGACGGCATTCAGTCTCGCTTGACAGACCCATCTTGTTCAGGTGATATCTGACCAGGTGATGGCCAGATAAGTACCCCACTAGGAGTCTTAGGTGGGTTCTACTCATTTGAGTAGTACCCTTGTGACTGAAGGGCATTAGCAGCTCCTTTGATTGACGAAGCCCTGGAAGGTTATTCCAGTACTGTTGACGCAATAATGCAAACCAATCTGTGATCCGCCGTTTGGCCGAGGCCAGTAAGGCTCAGGTCCATGAAACCGACTGGATGATCCTTGTCTAGCAAGTTCATCCGCAGCCCGTTCCCCTCAATGCCCTGGTGGCCTGGAGGTTGGAGTTATATTAACACTTATTTTAATTTTCCAGGCCTGTATGTTAATTCACTGGCTAATAATTAATTAATAATTAAAGAAACGACAATTTCCAACACACGAAAAAAACATAAAACGGTGTGGATGAACATACATACAGGTCATAAATTCCGGAATTCTTCAATTGCACCTTCTGTCCCTAAAATATAGTTGTTGTCATTTGATCTGCTTGTAGACTTTGTTTACGTTAAACATTCGTCCTTTTCAATACGCCGGCAGCAGGTTGGTTTTCAATATGCTCTGGGATTGGATTGGCTTTTGGCAGCAGCTGGGTTTGGCAGTCTAACTTCCAAAAGGTTTAGTAATTATGTCTCCTTTTTTTTATTGGTCTTACCTTCAATATTACTCCAAGATTTTAGCTCAACTTTAAGCAGAAAGCAAGAATGCATGTAAAAACATGCCACATAATTCAGAAAATATTCCGGTTCAATAAAACAATCGCAATTGTTCGCAAACCTAAGAAAATCCTCAATTCTAATTTCTGAATTATATAGCACTAAGAATGAAAATATTTTAAATTAATTCACCGCGATGCACACATCAACGATATCGCATATCTTGATTCGCAGACAAATTTAAGGTTAAAGTAATTTCTAATCACCTGAATACACAAAGTCATTGTAACTTAGCTCAAGATTATCTTCTACACTTTTCACAATTTGCACAAGTTTTAAAACGTTTTGACCGTAATCAATATTTAAAAAAATACCGGGAAACATTTTGCACTACAAATACGTGTAGTCGCGCCGAGATATCAACCGAAAATGGGTTTGATTGTGTTTGAGAAGAACTCATTCTTTTATTCATGTTTGGTATAAATTCAATAAAACAAAAGATAGAAATGCAGTAAGTTTCATGCGTGCCCTTGAAACTTATAAATGCTTGGATAAAGTCTATCATAAATGGAATAGAACAACGTTGTTTTTAAATTTCTATGTTGAATTCTTATTAATTGTATAGACGTATTATATTGAAAAAGTACTATTAAAAATGAATTTCAGAAGAAAGTTTGTTATAAGTTCAATAAAAGGGAAGATAAGAATACGATAAATTTAGAGCGTGTATAAATGCTTGGATAAAGTTTATCATATTCAGAATAGAACAACGCTGATTTTGCATTTTCATGCTAAATTGTTATAAAATATATAAATGGATTGTATCACCAGTTTTAACATATTTCAATTCAATTCAATTCAATATTTATTCAACCATATAAGTAGAGTGTACATTTCAATGAATATTTTTTACAGTAAGTGATTGAGCAATGCTCTTGCAACTTTAATGATTATCGCGTAGTGATAAACAAACAAATTATGTAGAGGGATAACTAGAAATTAGCGTAAGAGGAAAACAGGTTAAAAACCTCTTATTCATATATTTAACTAAAACTTGAAAACTAACTTAAAAACTAACTTAAAAAACTACCGATAAAACTTATAGACTAGACTGTACTCAGTACAATGAAAATAATAGGATCATTATGATGATATACAAAGATTAGTTAGGCGGTGCCAAGTAACTAGAGACATGGTTGAGTGAACTAAGGCAGGTTGTTAAGCAGAGGGTTGGAGGAGTTGGCACATGACAGACTAAAATTAATTAAGATATGTGTAATTTTAGAATATATTAAAGATACCTTTGGAACTGAATGAAGTGCTGAAGTCGAAAAATAATATGGTAGATCCAGTATTAGCTTCAGAATTTTGTTTTGTTTAATTTGGAGCTTTTTAATGTGGGACACAGCGCATGATCCCCAGGCAGCAGCTGCATATAATAAGACCGGTTGGAATATACTTTTAAATAGTAAAATTTTATTTTCTGTCGATAAAGGCGATTTTCTATTAACTAAAGGATAAAGTGATTTGATTAAGGAATCTGATTTTTTCAATATAGCATCCGTGTTTACTTTGAAAGTTAATTTCTTATCGAGAAGAACTCCTAAATATTTAATAAATTCTGGATTCCAGTTGATGATATTATTTCCTAATTGCAAAGGCTGATTGGGAATCTCGCTGGTTTTTCGTTTTCTTGTGAAGAAAATTGCTTCCGTTTTATCCGTGTTAATTTTTATTTTCCATTTTTTGAAATAACTATCTAGAATAACAAATCCATTTGTAATTAAAGACACAATTTGGTTAGGGGTGTCACCGCTGCAAAGTAGGGCGGTGTCATCCGCAAAAAGACAGATTTTACAATTTTCAGGAACTGGCATGTCACTAGTGAATATATTGTAAAGTAGTGGACTAAGAGCTGATCCTTGAGGAACGCCAGCTGGCAGAGTGAAAGATGTAGATTTTGAGCCATTTATATTGACTTTAAAGGAACGGTCTGTGAGAAAATCTTGAATAAGTTTTGTTAGGTAAAGTGGAAAGCCTTGGTTGTGCATTTTGGAAATAAGTCCGTCATGCCAGACGCAGTCGAAAGCTTTTTCAATGTCCAATGTCAGCATGCCTGTGGACCGTTTTAGCTCGAAGCTTGTTTGCACTATTTTTTTAATCCGAGCAATTTGGTGAGCTGTACTGTGTTGGCTTCGGAATCCAAATTGTTCGTTAGGTAAAATATTTTTTTCATTTAGTACGTCCACTATTTGAGTTTTTATGAGACGTTCAAACATTTTCCCTACATTACTTAATAAACTTATGGGTCGATAGCTGTTAGTCAATGATTTTTGTTTATTAGGTTTCGGAATGCAAATGACGGATGCATTTTTCCAAGCTTTAGGGAAGTATGAATACCTTACACAGGCATTGAATATTTTGCAAAGCAATATAGTTGTCTTCTTATGCATATTTTTTAAAAATGACATTGGAATAGAGTCGGGGCCTGGTGCTTTGTTTGTCTTAGATGATTTTATTATATTCCTTATAGAAGATAGTGAAAAATATGGGAAGTTTAAGCAATTTGAATTGTTGATTTGACTAATGGTCTCATTGATTGAGTTTTCAGCCTCTTGATCTGCGAAATTGATAGTAGTTAGATGCTGCCTGTGAAAATGCTCCCCAAAAGCTTGGCATTTTTCAGCATCAGTTATAAGAGTTGAGTTTGCCTCTTTGATTGGTGGGATATAAGTACGACGCTTTTTAAGGGCTTTTGTGATATTCCAAAATGCTTTGCTGCCCTTATCTAGCGATTTTAATTTGTTGTTCCAGTGTAGGTTTCTGATTTTAAGTATTTCAGTATTAATTTGCGATTTAAGCCGATTGACCATTTGTTTATATATTATAAGTCTGGTACATTGCCAGCGTCTTCGAAATGAATTTCTTTCGGCTATTAGCTTTTCGATCTGCCGCGTTATTTTGAATTGACTAGATAGGGACGAGGGAGATTTTTGCGGGATTGACACCCTCGCAGCTTCCCAGAGTATATCACTGAATTTCTCTATGTGATGATCTATATCATCTTTAGAAGTAATGTTAAGATTGGAATTACTAAGGTTGGTCAGATAGCCGGTTTTATGAGTGAATCGACTCCAATTTGCCTTTTGAAACAGAAATTTTCTTGACGTTTCAGTTTCAATAGACTGATCATTTACCTTGAACAACACCGGCAAATGATCGGATGAAAGGTCAGTGAGTGTGGAAGGAGGTGAGAGGTACTGAACAGAGTTCGATAAAATAATATCTAAAGTTGATGGATGGCCTCTGCCTGACTTTGGAAAATATGTTGGAGTAGGAGTAAAAACTATATCGTAATAACTAGTTGTGATTTTATGATGAAGCAGCTTACCCCAATGGTTGGTTTTTGCACAATTCCAATGTGTGTGTCTCGAATTGAAGTCACCAGCAATAATTACGTTCCCCTGAAGCCTATTGAGAATGTTCAGATCCTTTTTGTAAAGATATTCCTTGTTTGAATTTGAGTTACCTCCAGGAAAGTACGCTCCAACAATTGTGAATGTGTTGTTACACAAATGAATATCAACACTTAATGTTTCAAAAATACTCGTATTTAGTGCCGGTTTTACACAATGATGAATATTTTTCAAAATTACGATAGCAACCCCACCACCTCTGTTGTTATTTCGATCAGCTCTATAAATTTTATAGTTGGGATCGTATAGTACACTATTCTCTTTCAACCATGTCTCAGTTACAATGGCTATGTCTATTTTATTGCTCTTTAGGAAAGAAAAAAATTCGATTCTTTTTGCGATTGGACCTAAACTTTGCGCGTTCCATAATAAAATATTAATATTATGAGGATTATCATTATTATTTGCCATTATATAAATATTTAACAGCCAATTCTGCAATAACTTTAAATTGCTCTTCTTTAGTTCTACAATTTCTTAGATTAAGCAGCATATCATTTGTTAAATTCATTAATTCTGATGAATTGAATAACTCATTAGAGGTTGTGTTAGTATCTCTCACTACATTTGCGAAACTTCGATCGATATTATTAGATACTGTCGGAATGAGTACATTCGTTGCATTCGGTAGTGTCGGAAAGCTATTTGGATTTGGTATATTTGGCAGGCGATGCTCATTGTTTTTATTAGTGCGTTTCTCTCTCAATCGTTGAAGGAGAGCAATATAATTAAGTCTCACAGGGCAGTTAGAATAGCTTGCAGCATGTTCTCCCGAACAGTTGGCACATTTGCGTTTGGCGTTTGGGATGTCTTTCGTAGAGCATTCCGTCGTTTTGTGTGGACCCGCACATAGATTACAAATTGTCTTCAAATGACAGCCACTGATGGCGTGCCCCATAGTTTGGCAATTAAAGCAACGTATTGGCCCGGCGTTACGTTTTTTTCTGTAGTGATTGAATTGCACTATGGTGTGAAACAAATTCTTCACATTATTTTGGAGATCACCCAATTTTGTTTGTCCTCGCGGGAATGAAAGGAGATATGACGCCTGTTTGTCATACCGCTGATTTTTGATAGGCAATTGTTTAATTGACAGGCAATTAACATTGTGCAGTTTTAGCTCTTCAGCTAATTCCTCAATAGGAACATAATCTAAGCCCGTAAGAACTACTTTGAATGATTTACCTGCCATGGGGTCATGGGTGAAATATTTTATATTGCACGAAATTAATCTTTCGTTGAATTTGAGATACTCTTCTTCGGTGAGCGAACACACTTTCGTACCGATGCTGGTGAACTTGATCAAATAGTCCTTGATGTTGAGGGCTGTCAGTTCTTGTTCTATTTTATCTCTCGGGATGTCGATGATTGTTATTGGTGGCATATTACGCCGTACCACAGGAGGGATTTCGGTGACGTCATCTTCAGCTGACAGTTGACTAAGTGGTGCAAACCGGTTTGAGCTAGTGCTAGCTCCAGGAATGAAATGCACTTTCTTGGATTTCGCCATTACTGCACTGTGTACATTTTCCGCATCGCCGTCAGTAGGCGAAGGGGGCCTTGTACGTTTATTGGAAATTATAAGTAATGATATGGAGGCAACTTAAGATAAAATTATACTTGGGAACAGGTTACAAAACTAAGAAATCAAAGGAAAAAACTTCCGACGACTATGCGTTAGGTGTATCGAGCACTGACGCTAGAACACGACTCGTAACATATTTCAATTGTATTACTTTGATCTGAAAATTGGGATTCATTGTAGTTATGCGACTCTATTTATTGAAAAGAGTTATCAATGGTCGTATTTCGTTGGCGATGGTAGTGTGTGGGTTCTGAGGGACAATGTAGCGTGACGCCCTCGTCGGTGGTGAACCCAACGAGGTCAACCGAAACTTGGTTGCTCCTAGCGGCGCCCCAAAGCTGATGGTGAGCATTCAAGTCACCTGCCATAAATATCGGACCCTGCCTACCTATATCAAAGAGTGCCTTCATGTCGGCGGCCAGATTGAGCGTTCTAGGGGGGATATACACAGATACCACTGTGAATTCAAGAGTCGTCGTTTGCACTTTGATCGCAGTTGCTTCCAGTTTATGAAGCCTGGGGGTTGGGATTAGTTGGTGGGGGATGGACCTTTTGATGAGGATAGCCGTGCCTCCTCCTCGACGTACTGTCCTGTCATTCCTGCACGTGGAAAAGTTCGGCATCTCGAAATCCATGCTGGGTTTCAGGAAAGATTTCTGAACCAGCACGATGTCGATCTTCACGTCTATGAGCAGTTTTTTATGGTGTATGGAGTTGGCATTCCATGTGAGGATTGAGACATGGCTGGGGAGGGACATTATTTATGGGGAACGGGAGTTTGTTGTTGAAGATTGGGGAAGGCAGCAATCATACCCTGGAACATGTTCTCCATCATGTTCTTGAACATGGACTGGAATTGGTTCTGAACGTTGGCAAATAAGTCCGTGACTTGCTAGGTGTTGTATGTTGCAGCTTGCGCTGGCAATTGTGCAGTCTTTTTGGGTTGGGCCACCTGTGCAAATGACCTCCTGACGTTCACCGGCGATCGTGGACATCCCCCATAGCTCGCAGGGTGCTGGCCCCCGCAGTTGACACACTTAGGTCTGTCGTCGGTCTTCTTTGCGCATTGCGAAAAGTGATGCGCCCCATCGCATTGCACGCACCTGAGCGTCGCGTGGCAATTGCGCGCAGAATGACCGTAGTGTTGGCAGTTGTGGCATTGCGCCGGCCCGCTGCGCTCGTTCGGAGTCTCAACTTTGACCGTCAAGTTGCAGAGTCCAGTAATGTCATAGATATGCGTTTCTTCTTTTGGGGGCAAAACTTTGAAAAGTTTTGTAACGCCGTACCTCCCCTTGACCAAGAAAACCTCCATTGGGTGGAATCCCCTTTCCACCAGGTCCTCCTTGACCTCTTCCGCCTCCAAGCCGTGCAGGCCTCTGATGACCACACCTAGACACCTGTCCTCTGGCAGGATGTACGTGTGGTACTGAATTTTCTTCTCCGTGAGAAGCTTGGTCATAGCTCTGTGGTCCTTAATTGACTTGGGTGTAATTTGCACCCCCAAGTACACCCTCTTCGCCTCGCTGAACTGGATATTGTGGTGCTTGAATATTTTAATTAGCGAGGTCCACTGCGCTGTCTCACGGAGAATGATAGGTACCATTTTGGTACTGGTTTCAGGTGTCTGGTCCGCTGGTGTTGTGGTCGGGACCTTCGGCGCTTCTGCAGCAGCCTGAGGTTTCGGGGGTTGTGGTAGGGGGATTTTGGCCTTTATTGGGGCCGGCTCTGTAATGGCAATGGGGGAGGGGTGGGAAGTTGGGGTCTTCCGCACCTTCACCCTCAGAAGAAGCGCACGTGTCCATGTCGCTGTCTTGGCTAGCCGAGGAAGACATGGCAACCCGCTGCCTCTTGCTTCCTGGCTTCTTGCCTTTAGCCTTGTTCGTCCTTTTGTCAGTCTTCTTGTCCGTCTTTTTGTCCGTCGATTTGTCCGTCTGTTTGTCCGTGTCCTTGTCCCTTGTCAGTCTTCTGAGTAGGTCGGCGAGCTCCGCATTCTGCCTGCTTTGCTCGACCAACTCGGCCTTGGTCTATTTCAGTTGGTATATTATGGCCAGTAGATTTTGGTTGATCGCCTTTTGCTCTTGAAGATTTCTGTTGGCCTCCTCTAATTGGCGCGTCAACTCCTCCTTGTCAGGCCCCTCCTCCTCCTCCTCCTCTTCGGAGCCTTCTTCCTCCCCCATGTCCGTCTCCTCGTCCCGTCTCGAGTCAGACATACCTAAGTACCCCCTCCTCTAACCGCAATAGTTGGCTCCGCCCTAATTCGACCAAAGCCCGGGTAACCCACAATATAGTCAACGTACCTTGTTTCTAGCTGCAATCCACCTGCGCACCAGCCGTCTCGTAAACAACACGCCGAGTGCACTGCTACACTCGCACTTGCCACTACACGGTACTTCTCACAAATGGAGCACCCAATGTTGACCACCAGCAAATGCTTCTGCAATGAAGCGTACTGCTCGAGGTACTTGGATCAACTCCCGAGAGTCATATTTATACCTTTTTATTTGTTAAAATGTTTGTTATGTTGCTTCTGTTTGTTGAATAATTGTTTCATAAGTGTATTTGTTTACTGTGGCAGACGCATACATGACTAGGTGTCCGTTAAATGATTTCCGTTAAGGAGATTCCGCTGTAGACAGATTATTTCCTTTATTTTATTGTGTGCAATTTTTTTTCCATTTCATAAATTACAAATATATGCAGCCGTTAAACGTTCTTAAAAAATTAAAAATTCATGAAATACAAAGTTCTTCAAAGTAAAAAATGTGAAAAATACAAATTTTATTTCGTATTTGAGCAACGACTACAAGAAGAAGACGCTCGACCGCTCTTCGAACTGTTAATTTTTTTTCGACTGCTATAGGCAAGTGATGTGTCGTGAGAAAGGTAATGTTGAGTACATTCCATTTTTTCGTATTTTCTTGAAATTTGTAGAAAGGCGAACAGTGGAGGAGGAGAAAATATTCATCATCATCGTGGCGCGACAGCCCGACGTCGGGCCTTGGCCGCCTGGATCATTGTCCTCCAATTATCTCGGTCACGTGACCGCGTCCTCCAATTTTGGGAGCCCAGCAGCTGCGCGGCGTCCACACCTACTGAGCTCTCCCAACGAGATCTCGGTCGTCCTCGCAGTCTCGCTCCGTCGACTCGTTCTGCATTCATTACTCTCTTAGGCATGCGATCATCGTCCATTCTTTGTACATGCCCTGCCCATTGAAGTCGTTGTAGTTTGACGATTTTCGAGACTTGCAGCTCATCGTACATTTCATACAACTCATGGTTGTACCGGATGCGCCATCCATCTCGATCGCAAACAGCCCCGAAAATTCGCCGTAGAACCTTACGTTCGAAAGTGTCTAGCATGTTTTCGGAGGCTTGAGTTAGGGTCCATGCTTCGCAGCCATAGCATAGCACTGGTCGTATAATGGTTTTGTACACGCGGAGCTTCGTGTTTCTGTGCACATGTTTCGATTTCATTATGGGGAGAACCGAGAAAAAAGTCTTATTAGCTAACTGTATCCGTCGCTTGATTTCGTCAGTTTCGTTGGCGTCTCTTGACAGGTTGCAACCCAGGTAGATGAAGTTGTTCACGAACTCGATGTTGAGGTCCCCCACGTTGATGCTCGGTTGTGCAGGTGTCCTTGTCACCGATTGCATCATTATTTTAGTTTTACCCTCGTTAATACGTAATCCAACTTCCTTTGCAGCGGTATCGAGCGTATGCAGAAGTTCTTCTGCGTCAGCCAATCTTCGGGACATGATGTTGATGTCGTCGGCGTACGCTGCTAATTGTGTCGACTTGATGAGCAGCGTCTTGCTGTTGTCCATATTCATGGCCCGAATAACGTATTCCAGTGCTAGGTTGAAGAGCGTCGGTGACAGTCCATCGCCCTGTTTCAAACCAGTGCGTGTTTCAAATAGATCAGTAAGTCTATTCTGGATCCTGACTTGTGAGACGGAGTTGGTCATCGTCATCTTTGTCAGTCGGAGAAAATATTAGTTCGTAATTTGCCAAGGAGGGGATATTTATATACCAAAATAAGCGCTTGCTACAAAACCCTCGGATTGCGGGCGTAGCCCTCTATATTCCGGTTTCATTTTCCTATGCTTCCTGCCGCGTCGACATATTGCTGTTTTGAAAACAAGAAAATTATCATAGTAAAATATATTAATCAATTCTTATCAAAACATGACCACTGGTGAGTAATGTATCACACGTGCATGAATGACAACCGCATCTGTATCCGTTATCTGTTCTTGTTCATTGTCTTATTGGACTGTAGCCAAATAGCCGATTACCGTTTCCAAGTCCTCTTGCCAATTACTACTGAATGTTGTTTCATTTTTCTGATGTACTTCAGACAATGGCGAAGATATTGAAACTTCCTGTGAATTCGTCAACAAATATGTTGGACTAGTTAAGGATGAACCTTTTTCGTGAGCTGGCCCAGCAATCGATTTCATGTCACATTCCGAATCGGTTTCCATGGTCAACATAAGTTTTTAAAACTTGTTCAGCCATTTCATACGAAATCAATCCCTTGCGTTTCACGAACTCGGCCCCAGCTATCCATTTTGGATCGCCTTCGATAACTGCTTTACTGGTGTTATCTTTTTGTAGCTGTGATATCTTCTGTTTTAAAAATATCACTTTCAGTAAGCTTAAAAGTCTCAAAGACTTCAATACCTTTGTCGCCCATGAGGTTCAACAGCATAGCGATCGTAACCTCATCGCTCGGTAACGTCGACCTGAACGCCAATACAAAAATCTCAAACGCTTTTTTGAATTTGCGCCATTCTCCGCTCAAATTTCCTTCGAAACTTATTGGACCCGGGGCGGTCTGAACCCTGCATTCATATTCGATTATTACGTTTACCTGATTTCTTTCGATGAATTGGCTTCCTTCCCTCTGTGGATACTCTATTATTTTCCCGGCTGCGCCATGTGATATCTTCTATTTTAAAAATGCAGACGATGTTTCTTGTACGAGTTTATTCTAGCAACTGAACTAAAATGACTGACTGTTCAACTTAACCTAACTTATGTACTAAACTGTATGTACTTAAAATCATAAGAGTTATCGTACTAAATCTAATTCATTATATAACAGTAGCCTCGTTATTTCTCCTTTCGGCCACTAGAATATCTCCTTACCGTCTCTATTGGTCACACAACCCACAATTGCGAACATCTTTGCACCCTGAGACAATGTGGAACAATAATGAAAAAGCAAACATTGGAGAACGGTCACATTGTCACTCTCTTATATATGTAATATAGCTGGGGAGCTGGCGGCCCATACGGTTATAAGTACCAAGGTTAGAACTTTCACGATCGTTTCTTTGTAATGCATGAATACAAAAATGAGAAGTCTGGCAGGCCTTCGAGACTGGGTTTTCCGGCCGTAGAGGGTTATAATTTGCAAAAAAAAAAAAAACATAAAAATGACGTCATTTTATCTACAATAGTTTGCCGCTTTGTATAGTGAAAGATACTAATTATCCAGGATATTTTTTATTTTCTATTTTTGTAGTGGGGTTCAGAGAAGATTCTACCGAAAGTGCTCGCAAATCCGAGAACTTTCGGTAGAATCTCGGAAAAACTACAAAAAAAGACCTTTTTATTTCATTTTTTTTTTAATATTTTGAAAATGGTTAACTGCAGCGTAAACTGTTCTACGACAAAATGAAAGATCGTCAGGAAACTCCTAAAAATGAATTATCAATCTTTTTAGGTTGGTGCAGATGTCGGATTCAGTAGTAAATTTTTGAACAGCTGTAACTTTTTATAAAGATAATTTTATTAATCTATGATAGATTGTGCACTCACAAGACAAACTTCATTGAATATTGCTTATATTTTAAGATAGAAACCGTCGTTTTTTGATGGAACGAATTAGATCGAACTGTCACCGTCAACTCAACTGTTATAACTCTATAATTTTTATATATATTATATATTTTTATATTTTATTTATACATATTTTGTCAGAAACGATATTCGCTGATCCGGTGTATTTATATTTGTAACGAAGCACCTGAAGAATTATTTGTATTCACAAAAATAACCCTTAGAGGTCGGGATTTATCTGATGTGACTTTACCAAGACGCACAAGTGATTTGATTTCGAATTCGTTGTCAGGTTTGTTCTTCAAAATTTCCTTCACAGCTTTTTCATCATGTGCGATTCTTTGAGGTATTTCCGATGACTGCGATTCTTCGATGTTGTAAATCAAAATATTTTTCGACCTTCTTTCTCTGTCTATTTGTTCCTGGACGATTTCTTCCGTATCTATTTTATTATTTTATCTTCGGCTTTCGTATAAGAATCAAATTTCGTTTCGAGTTTATGCACTTTAATTATCAAATCGGTGACATTTTTCAAAACCTTGGGAAGAATTTGTAGTCCTCTCTCGCATTCCGAACAGAAAAACTTCAATCTACGGGTTGTTTTCAATTGTAGGCAGCGTTTTTCCGTAGGCTCGATGTTTTTACATTTGAAATGCACAATTCGAGCACAGCTCTTACATGTGGCCCCTTGTTTTGGTTCCACAGAAAGTTCACAAAACAAAACAAATGTTGCTTTGTATTTCTTCTACCTATATATCCTCTTCATTTTCCATGCTTTGTGCTAAATCGTTGAGCTTACTCATCTTTCAGCAGGGAACGATTTGACTGCGAAATCTCCTTTCAGTTCAGAATTGGGACAGCGATTCTGCTGTGATCCTAACCTCCAGAATCAGGAATAACTATTTACCGAATTGACGCACTATAGAACTGATATCACGTTTTTCTTTTTTTAAATTAATCAGCTTATACTACAATATAAGGCACAAAACGATAATCTTTTCCGGGATTTTACCACAGTTTGTTTACTTTTAAAGTTAGTTCTAATCGGAGCTCCCAGTATACGCGTGTTTCACTACAGTCGCCATGATGATGTATATGGCTTATAATTTTCTCTTTTCGCTTTATTTTTATTGTTTTTTTTTTTGCCTTTTCCCTTTTTTCTTCTGCTTGATTAATGTCTATAGTATTATGCCCGGTTCACATTATTCCAGTAACCAATCCAGTCCAGTAATCCAGTCCAGCGCTGGACTGCTACTGGAATAATGTGAACCGGCACTGGACAGCTATCCAATCCAGCAATCTAGTCCAGTGACTGGATTGTCGGTCTACTTTTTGATTCCAGCTCGCCCAGAAATCATTGTTACTATAGTTACCGAATCAACAACACACTCACCGGACTACTGGACTGGAATCATGTAGACGATATGATCCAGTCTAGCACTGGACTGGGATAATGTGAACCGGGCATTAATGCAATTTTCTAAATCTGCAACTATTTGTATTGTTGTTTTTTTTTCATTTAATTCATTTATATGATTACAGCTAGGGCCCAAGCTCTGGGTGTTCGTGACAAACCCCGAAATGTTGTGTAAAAAAACACAACAATTTGTTTCAATAGCTGGAAGTTGAGAAATTGCATCATAACCAATTAGGAACGAAAACCAGTGAGAAATTGATTAAATTAAATTACGATGCCATTCGTTGCCTGATTAATCTGATTAGCATCCTCTTCAACTTTAGCGCCAAAAGAAGATGAAATTTATTGAGATCGAATTACAAGCTTATCCCAAATGGAGTTCAGACCCGAAATTTCGAAGCAGATCGCAAATGTCACTCGTGTACTCTTTGCTGTTTTCAATTTGACTCCCAACAGTCGACACAAAACAAAACGATATCGATAGGAGGAACGGTACTCCTAAAGCCTCGGTGAAAATACTTTACAGCCCCGTACATTTACGGTGGAAGCATTGCTGGCAACTCCCAAAACAATTGATGGTATACTTTCTTTGTTGAAATTAATTGGGCACTTCATAACTGCTTTCGCAAGTTCACGAATATTAAATATTTTTTACTATTGTCAATATGTTGTCGATATCTGTATCGATGCTTAAAATGTTATTACACAGCCCCTGTCTTTCGAATACACGAACCACTCGCAAAAAGTTTACAAAAGTTAAAGAGTTTTTAGCGAGGGTGTGTGCGTCGCAGGAGGAATTTAGTGAACTTCTACAGCGAACTCCGGACAGAAAATTTAAGTAAAAGTCGGGAGCCAAACTTTAAACGATTAACATAGACTTTATTCACATGAAGAAGAGATGACAAAGATGACATTTATTTAGGTTGGCGCCACCGAGCCGTTGAGTTCGAAAAGAGTGGCGATGTGGTCTTTAGAGAAAAGACATTTCAAGCCGGCATCGAACGCAATGTAAGGGGTGAACATATCAAACCTTTCCACGATCCTCAATAGAACCCCTTGATTTATTTAAGGTTGACAGGTTGATAAACTAAATGAAAAAGGTTGATTTTTCCTAAGACGGGATTCTTTTTTATTTATAATGCGCATTTCGGACACCAGTTGTGTCCTTCTTCAGTACAATTCAACTACTTTCCTCAACACCAAGACCTACACCTATATACCCTCTATTTTGACAGCGTTAATTACCTTACATTACGTTATGTTACTCTAATTACCATTTAATGACATACAACATGTTTTGAAAGCAAATAAAAAATAGAAAAACCCAATCGGGAAAAAGAAGAAAATTGAGCCACAGGTAGACTAATGATGGAAACCACCCGTTTCACTTCCTGGGTGATTCCATCGCCAGTAGATTCAGCAGCCCTGATTGTACCTATAGATTCCCGATATCATGGTTCAGCCTCTGGTTTTCCGGTTCCCTTAGAATGGCCAGACTTTCTAGTGCATCCAGTTTCCTACTGTCTGTACTCGCTTTGACGATCTCCACGTTGTCCCATGTTATGTTGTGCCCCTCTCCTGCTATGTGTCTCGCTACCATGGATTTTAGCGACGCGGGGTCCTTGTTGTTTTTTACGCTAGACTCAGCCTCTCTCACGTGCTCACCCCATCGTGTGGAAACTAGCCGCTTCGTTTGCCCGACGTATGTTTTGTCACATTCTGGACAAGAGACCTTGTATACGCCGCTTACTTCATGTTTCAGTTTCTTGTCCTTCGTGGACCCTAGACCATTTCGATGTCCATATCCTTCATCACCCGCTTCAATTTGCCGGATGCGCACGAATGTGTGACGCCTATCCTTCTCCTAGGTTCTTCCTTGTTATGTTGGAGGGTAGTCAATCGTTGTTCTTCTAGCTTTCTCTGTTTCTTGCGGATGAGACATGATATCGCCCTTGGTTCGTATCCATTCTTCAAGCCCGTGTTGGGGATGTACCTCCTTTCCCTTTCGAATCGCTCCATGCTCAATGGAACCGTGAAAAGTCGGTGTATCATCGAGTGGAACGGGGCAAACCTCTGGGAGTACGAATGGTTGGAGCTCGATGGAATCGTTCTTTGTGTGTGGGTTGGCTTCCTAAAGATGTCGAATTCGATGGAGCTCCCGTTCCTTATGATTTTCAAATCCAGGAATGTTCCTCCATTTCCATCGTAAACTTGATGTTCCGGTGAACCGTGTTCAGGTTGGAGAGGATTTCCTCTCCTTCCTCTTTATTGATGATCGCCAGCACGTCGTCCACATATCTCACCCAGAATTTTGGCAGTGATCCTCTCGCCTTCAGTTCTTCCTCTATCCTGTTCATAAAGATATCACTAATGAACGGAGAGAGTGGGTTACCCATGGCCACCCCCCTGGTTGCCTTGACGAATCTGCCGCGGAACGTGAGGTAGTTCTCCGTCATGCATATTGTTGCCAGTTTCATAAGAAGATTGACTACCTTCCTCCAAGCCGTAGATGTGAGCTCCTTTTCGAGTACCCATTCCTCCAGGTAAAATAGCGCCTCCTTGACCGGGATGCTTCGAAACAGGGCCTTAACGTCGAAAGAGACGACCCGTTCGTCGGACGAGATTGGACCCACGGTCTTCAGTTTGTCGATTAGGTCGTCCCTGTTCTTAAGAGATCTGCACGAGCTGGACCCACCTAAATCGTTGAACCTTCCGAGGAGCCATTTGGCGATGTTTTGTGTGGGGGAGTTGGTGGCTGCTACGATCTCTCGGAATTCGTTCCCAGGCTTGTGAACTTTTGGCAGCCCCTTCAACCTCGGAAGAGCGGGGTTGGGCATTCTGAGCTTCGAGGGTTGTTCTACGATGGAACGACAATCCTTTAGAACTTTCTCAACCCTCTTGATGGATTCCTCTAGGGGGTCTTTGCGCAGCTCGAAGTACCCTCCAGTGTTCAGCTTCTCCAACATTGCCGCATCGTAGTCCTCTTTTTCCACGATCACCACTGCGTTGCCTTTGTCCGCTCTCAGATAGAAAACCCCTTTGGCTTGTAACTCCTTGACAATTCTTGATTGTGTTGTCGCAATCTTCGATGGTTGCGGATCTAAGCCTGTTACGACACCTTCTACACTCTTCCGTACTGCTTCCTTGGTGTTTTGGTCCTCGAGTTGTATCCCTGCCTCGATGTCAACGATGATGTCTTCCTTGGGTAGCCGGCGTTCTTGAAGAGCGAAGTTCAACCCCATGTTAAGCCATTCCTCTTGCTCTTTCGTGAATTCCGATTTCGACCTGTTGATGACGAAATCTTCTAGAAGCTCAACTCGAACATCTTGGTCGTTTTCCCTTGGCGAAACTCCTCGTAGTTTTTGGAGTTTCTTCATCGGGTTTTGACGCTTTCTGGATCTTTCGCATTGTTGTGCCTTTTCAATCTTTTCCAGAACCTCCAAAAGGTCACCTTTAGTGCCATTAATTTGTTGTCCCAATTGCAAGTGGCAGCTGTAAGCCCTGATTGTGGCGCCGCTGAGCTTCCCATGCAAGTGGTTAATTGTATTCTTAACTGCCGCTTTCTCCATGCTCGCCTTTAGCCTCGGAGCTCCCGGAAGAGAAGGCTGCACCCAGATTCGGTGCGATTTCGGTGTGACCTTGTATTTGATGCACAATCTTAGGTTGATAAAGTTTATTCCCTGAATATACACATAATACAAATTAAAATGAGTTTACAGAACTTAAGACAATAAAATATTACAAGTCACATGACTTATTTATTTGTATGCGTCCTCCTTGCTTGGAATTCTGTAAACGACTGATCTTGACAGATTGCAATAAGCGCGGGACAAGTGACGTTACAACATTCAAATACAAATACATTGACAATTATAAATTCATTATTCCGTTGGTTGTCATAATCTCGTTGAGTTCAATGTTTAGCTTACAGGGTGATTAAACAACAGGCGACGTTCAGTGGTGTTCGATGACGTATGTTGTCAGCCATGGTCGCTACAAATTCACAGACCTGGTCAGCAAAAGCTCACCATTTGGCTTATCAAAGACATAACCCACAGTACTAGTATGTACTATATCATTGTATGTATTCAGCAAAATCGCAAGTCACCCGCGAATTTTACTATATGTACTCGTATAATATAGATAAATCTTCAAGTCAAATGTCACCGTAATTCACTTAAAATACGGAAAAAGTTAGTAAAAACTCCAAAAAAGGCGCATTCGGAAATAGAGTGTCGCGCTGAGGTTGCGAAGCATGGACAGCGCACAATCAGTTGTATTGTAAAAGAAGCAATAGATTCGATAAATCACAAAGATCGAAAGAGCACAGTGCACGGCAACTTCGACGTTGTCATGTCAAGAGCTTAACATATTAACGAACAAATTTTTAAATTATCGAATTAAATTGACAATTTTACGAATTAAATTAATAATTTCCCAATATCATTTGAAAAGGCAGTGTTTTCCCTTTTCGCCGAATACTTTAGTATCGGTAATAAGACCAAAAAGTAAAAATGAATATTACAACTTACCTTATAAACTTCAAACAAAATTTAAAAGAAGCACCCTTCTTTTAGAGCTGCTAACTAAGGTGTGAAACCTTATTATTTTTGTTTAATTGCTTTCATTGCTCGTTCACTTAACTAAATTTCTTAGATATTTACATTGGCAGAATCTTTTAGAACATGCATAATAACTATAAAGTACATGTTAACTATAAAGCCACAGTCAGAGGCTATGGCAAGTTGCCATAGTTTCATATGTCAAAAAACTAATAAGATAATAGCTATATTTATGATAATTTGTCTTGGCGTCTGACTGTAGCTTAATAATCAAAATTAGTTATTAACGAACTTAATAGATAGATAAGACAGAGAATCAATAGAAAAAAAAACATAATATGTAATTTATATAGATCTATATAATATAACTATGTACATTAAATATGTATTACTTTGGTAAATTAGGTTAACTATGATAATGTGTTAAAAAAAAATGCAATAAAGTGTCCAATTTGATTCAAATATATTTCATACTAGCTAAATCATCTAGGGTTCGCTCCGCTCATTGATACTGACATTTCATTTTGGCCATTCTTCCACGGTCGTTCACCGCGGGGGAGGGGACTTTGGGAGCGCCATTCATCTGCGGGTTTATTTCGTATCATATAGGACCTTATGCGAATTTGCATGTCCTCCGTTCCCACTCGATCCAAAGCGAGTCGGAATAGACGTACCAATGCATTTCGCGCTTGTAAATGTCTTTGGAGACCAGTCACAGTTCATGATTTGCTCCAGGAATCTATTGCGAACGCTTATCCACTTGCTGTGTTCTTCGTTGACCCTGTACTTTAAACGTTGGCATGAATCTACCCTCGTTAACAACTCCTTTTGCTTCGAACGATGTCATTTGGAAGTAAGCTTTTTACTTTTGGAGGAAATATTTTGATAGAGGATCTCGTTCAAAATATTTTGAAAGCGCTTAATTGGAGGCAGTTGACTTGTCCCGTTTGGAGAGCACATTCTGGGCGTTCTTTTTCCAAATTTTAAAGTGTGGCGGTGTATACACACGTTTTCCATCTTCCAAATTGAAACGCTTGGATGAACGATGTAATCTAAATTTTTGTCATATTGGAATGCAGCCATCACCCAATCTCTCCGATGATTTGATCTCGCAATTGATTCAGCATTTCTCGCAGTAGGCATTCTTATTCTTGCCCCCTTAGTTGCGATCTTGATGAACCTGCGGTGTTTCAACAATTCTACCGATTCTACAGCGAACATTTCCAACACGCCGCTGACATTTTTCTGCTCATTCTGGCTGCCCTCATCCTTCTGGCACCGGTGCCACTTCGTCCCTGTGAACACACCATCATTTTTAACTTTTGTGTATATTTGGCAGCGCCACCATTCACTATACATCTTAGCGAAACTATTAAATCGACACTAATTTATGTCATTTTTGACATTTCATTCCCTCTCACTTATTCCCGGGGGAAGGAGAGAGTAGGAGTGGAGGAGGAGCTTTGGGAATACTGTCATTCATATCAGCGATCCAAAAACTAATGGTTTCGATACTAATCCCGGTCAGATAAAGATAATAAATAGTTTCCACGAATTGTCCGTAAGTTTCGTAAACCGAGATGACGCCGCCCTCTTTAGTATGGTTAGCCCGGCCACACACTGCCGAACACGAACTCGGATATGGTGCATGTTTCCTCTGAATGGCTCAATATACACACAATTCTCACAAATCTGAAAAAAATTGTCCAGTTGTACCATGCTAGTGTTGGCGTTGGATTCGACAGTGTGTGGCCGGGCTTAAATTGGATTTTACTGCATGTAAAAACATTATGCAGTCGCTAACCATCTTACTTTCATGCTCGCCTTCCAAAAATACTCGTATCAAATTTTTTTATCCGAAATGGCATCGTGTCGCCCTCTTCGTTCGGTTCATCGGGATTTTACTGTATGTTGTAATATTTGGCATTCCCGAACCACCTTAGGCCGGCCGCATCTTGGTCGTAGGCAGGGCAGCGCAGCGCGCACATTGCATTGTTGTTGTAAAATCAGATTTTGACAATTGTTACAACAACAATGCCATGTGCCCGCTGCGGTGCGCTGCCTTGCCTACGTCTAAGATGCGGCCGGCCTTATTTTCGTCCCCGGTCTCCCGAAAGTACTTGTGAAAAATTCCGTTTTCTGAAATGTCGCCGCCATCTTTGGTCCGGTTAATCGGGGTGTTACTGGATGTGATGAGGAGTCGCGAACCACCTTACCCCGGAATTATACTGTGCGCGAAAAACGTCCACAAGTCGCAGCTAACGAAAATCAGCTGTTCAGCCTGTTATAGTCAAAATTTCTTGTTCGAGTTTGTTTGACAGTTTCTCAACAACAATACAGTTTGGCAGTTTAAAAAATGGATTATTTTGAAGTTTGTATGTCAATGAGTTTTATAATTTTATGTTATTCTGTTGTGGAATTAGAAACTAGCCCAACGGACTGGTGGATTCGCCCAATAAATTTAGATAGGAATGTGAACGGGTACTTCGAAAGTGTGTTTCTTCAAATGAAAAATGCAGATCATGAAGAAATCTTCAAACACACAATAATGTCCAGACCTGTGTACGATGTGCTTTTGGAACTCGTACGGGATCATTTGAAAAAAAAAAACTAACCGGCTCGGTATTTCAGCTGAATGCAGACTGGCTTTAACACTTTCGTAAGTATTCATAGCAATCATGAGATGCTTTTACTTAAAAAAAAATGCACAATGTCAATATCCTCTATGTACTTGTAGGTTTTTATCGCAAGGAGTGCCAAAACCATTCCTAAGCTCGTCGTACAAAATTGGATTAACGACGGCACGTAATACAGTACTGGAGACATGCGACGTTTTGTGGAAATGTTTGCAAAGTGAATATGTTTGTACGCCCAACACAGAAGAATTCGAAAGGATTGCCGATGGCTTCCAAAATACTTGCAAACATACCGAACGCATTTGGAATATTGGTGGCAAAATGGAGAATTCTACGCATGGACTTAATAATGTTTCCCGAAAACGCTGAAAGAATTGTTTTGGCAACAATTGCGTTGCACAACTTTATTAAATGTAATGACCAGGTACTGTCCGCCAACTTTTGTAGACCACGAAGACGCATACGGAAACTTAAGGGATGGAGATTGGCGTGAAAAGGTCGGGAGTTCAAATTTTATCTTAAGACTTCTTCGTTTTATGTTTTCTTCATTGCTTACACATATTAAAAAATCACAAAATATCAATTCAAAAAATTAGCTTATAAACTAGTGTATAATAAATTTAGAAAATATTACTTGATTTTTTATTAATTTATTATACACTAGTTTTTAAGTTAAGAGCTTTTGAATTGATATTCTGTGACTTTAACATGTAAGAACAATGAAGAAAACAGAAAACTTAAAAATATGGAATTATGGAATATGCTTTAAAAAAGTTAACTTGAATTACTAAAATATAAAAAAAAAATAAACTCTTTTGTTGAGCCTTCAGCAATTAAATATTTTTTTGGTTATTGTTTACGACGTCTCGCCTACTTTTATTCCGCTATCTTCAGATATGAAAAAATTTACTCCTCATCCAAATAAATTTAATTTTAGATAAACTGAATTAAACTGTTCATCTAAAATTTAATTTATTTTGATAAGGAGTAAATCTTTTATGGCCAAAGATGCCGCAATAAAAGAAGACAGTGCGTCCTAAACAATAACCGATTTTTTTGTTAAATACTGGACGGTTAACAAAAGAAGTTTATATCAAAAACAAGTGATAAATTTCATAAATCATCGTCATCATCGTCCATCGGACCTTGGCCGCCTGGATCATTGTCCTCCAATTATCTCGGTCACGTGACCGCGTCCTCCAATTTTGCGAGCCCAGCAGCTGTGCGGCGTCCACACCTACTGAGCTCTCCCAACGAGATCTCGGTCGTCCTCGCAGTCTCGCTCCGTCGACTCGTTCTGCATTCATTACTCTCTTAGGCATGCGATCATCGTCCATTCTTTGTACATGCCCTGCCCATTGAAGTCGTTGTAGTTTGACGATTTTCGAGACTTGCAGCTCATCGTACATTTCATACAACTCATGGTTGTACCGGATGCGCCATCCATCTCGATCGCAAACAGCCCCGAAAATTCGCCGTAGAACCTTACGTTCAAAAGTGTCTAGCATGTTTTCGGCGGCTTGAGTTAGGGTCCATGCTTCGCAGCCATAGCATAGCACTGGTCGTATAATGGTTTTGTACACGCGGAGCTTCGTGTTTCCGTGCACATGCTTCGATTCCATTATGGGGAGAACAAAGAAAAAAGTCTTACTAGGTAACTGTATCTGTCGCTTGATTTCGTCAGTTTCGTTGGCGTCCCTTGACAAGTTGCAACCCAGGTAAATGACGTTGTTCACGAACTCGATGTTAAGGTCCCCCACAGTGATGCTCGGTTGCGCAGGTGTCCTTGTCACCGATTGCATCATTATTTTAGTTTTACCCTCGTTAATACGTAATCCAACTTCCTTTGCAGCGGTATCGAGTGTATGCAGAAGTTCTTCTGCGTCAGCCAATCTTCGGGACATGATGTTGATGTCGTCGGCGTACGCTGCTAATTGTGTCAACTTGATGAGTATCGTCTTGCTGTTGTCCATTTTCATGGCCCGAATAACGTATTCCAGTGCTAGGTTGAAGAGCGTCGGTGCCAGTCCATCGCCCTGTTTCAAACCAGTGCGTGTTTCAAATAGATCAGTAAGTCTATTCTGGATCCTGACTTGTGAGACGGAGTTGGTCATCGTCATCTTTGTCAGTCGCACTTATTTTGCCGGTATACCAAATTGCAGCATGATGTTGTACAGTACTCCACGATCGATACTGTCGTATGCCTGCTTGAAGTCGACAAAGATTTGGTATACGTTTACGTTGTATTCCCAGCACCTCTGGAGTATCAGTTTGACTGAGAAGAGCTGATCGGTTGTGGAGCGACCAGGTCTGAAACCGCTTTGATATTCGCCAATGACTCGTTCTGCGTACGGTTTTATTCTATTTTCCAGAATTTTCGTCAAAATTTTATAGGACGTACAAACTAGTGAGATGCCCCTGTAATTCTCACACCGCAGTTTATCTCCCTTTTTATGAATTGGACAGATGATGCTTCTGGCCCAATCGTCTGGGATCTCCTCGTCCTCCCATACTCGCAGGAGTAATTGATGTATGGCATCAACTAGACTCATTCCACCGAATTTTAGCAGTTCAGCTGGAATCTCGTCAGCGCCCGGCGCTTTATTTCGTTTTAGTGACCGCAAGGCGAGAACAACTTCCTCTACTGTCGGGGGTTGAATGGGTGGGCCTAGATCAATAATATCGTCGGGAGCTTCCTGTGTGGGGATGTTAGATGGCCGTTTTAGAAGCTCTTCAAAATAAGAGGCCCATCGGTGTCGCTGATGATGTTTCCATCCTTGTCCTTACAAAGGCTAGTCCTGGGTTGGTAGCCGTTCTTAATTGTATTTACTAGTTTGTACGCTTGTCTGGTGTTCCTATTAGCTAAGTTTTCGTTTATGTTCAGCAACTGCTCGTCAAAGTATGTATTTACGTTTCTTCATCATCATCGTGGCGCGACAGCCCGACGTCGGGCCTTGAATATCGAATAGAATAATTAGACGTAAGAAACGTTATTTATTTACGTTTCTTACGTCTAATTATTCTATTCGATATTCGCCGTAGCTCGCCATATTTTTCTCTTCTGGCTCTGGTTCCTCGTTGAATCCATTGTCTGTAGGCCTCGTTTTTCGCGTCGAGTGAATTTTTGCATTCTTCGTCGAACCAGTCATTTCGCGCTCGCCGGGCTTTATCTCCCACGACTTTCTCTGCGACATCCTTGATGGTACCCTTGAGCTCTTCTCAGAACCCATGGACGCCTGTGTTGCTGATATTGTGTAGCATAGATGATAGTCTTTCCTCAAGGGCGGCGGTATACGCCGGGCTGATTCTCCATTGGTGCACTGAGGAAATTCTATATTACATCTGTAGGACGTCTTCACCAAGTGATGATCTGAGTCGCAGTTTGCTCCTCGACAGGAGCGGACATCTATCACACTAGACGCCCATCTCCTGCAAATGAGGACGTGGTCAATTTGGTTAACGGTATGTGCGTCTGGAGACTTCCAGGTCTGCTTGAGGATGCGCCGATGCGGGAAACAAGTGGCAATTATCGATGAACAATAAAATCTTACGATTTGGTTTCTCCATACTTCTATTCAATGATTACAGCCACTCACTGAACAAATTTCGAGTCATCCAAGCTTTCGTACTCGCACGGTAGGCCATGGGGAATGTTTTAACGTTTTTAAAACATCTGGGCTTCAATGATTTTCCAATCATTAGCGGTTTTAATTTTTCCGTGGCATCCATATTAGCAGCGAGTAGCAGAGTTATACGATATTTACTCATTTTTCCTCCATGACAACTTTCGCCTTATAAAGACATGGTTCAGTCAGGGAGACAGTTATAAAAAAGTCCCGTTTCGTCGGCGTTAAAGGGCTCATATTTCTATATTAATTTAAGAAGTTTTTCTTTCCATTCAGCACAAACTTCACCGTCAACAGTAGCGCTTTCACCACAAATTTTGCGAAAACTGATATTATGCCTGCGTTTGAAATTTTCAAACCATCCGTTACTGGCAAACACTTTCGCTTTTTCTTTCAATAAAACTCCGCTTAAAGATAGATTAGATTGTCGGCACTGCGAAGACCACGCAAGTAGGCACTCTTTTATTTTCGGAAATTCGGCTTCTTTTTGGCGTTTGCACTTGCTGGTTGTGGACACTTCCAAATATAAATCACTTTTCTTTAATATTGATTTAAGTGTTGATGGCGCAAAATTAAACTTCTTCGCGACTTGTATTTTCTTTTCACCACTTTTCACAGCAAAGAATTATTTCTTGCTTTTTTCTAATCGATAACGTCTTACACGTCCGCGATGATGACATTTTGAACATTGCATAAACTAAAATGCGTTGCGTTGTGAAAATCAAAAGGTACATGAGAATAAACTTAACAGTAAAACACATGCACGAGCACACAATTACGAGTTATAAAGGATTTTTAAATGAAAATTACGAGTTATAAGGAGTATTTGGTCAATTTGTGTAACAAAAAAAAAATGACGATATGATACGAGATGCTTATGTATAACGCAATTACGAGTTATAAGAGGTTTTCGAATAAAAATTACGAGTTATAAGGAGTATTTGCTCAATTTTTGTATTGAAAAAAATACGTGTTATCGAAGGGACCAAAATACATGTATTTATTACGAGTAATCCCGACTTTTTCAAGGGACCAAGGAAATTTTACGAGTTCGCGCGGTTTTCGACTTACCAAGGTGGCGAGTTATCGAGGTTTCACTGTACTTAATTTTTGTTTTAAAACCTATCAGAAAATTTCGTTTAAAATAAGCTACGGATTTAAAAATATATTATCAGTATTAATATACATACACTAATTCAATAAGAAAGTTTAAATAAAATTCATAAAAAAAATCATTATTAGTACATCTTAAGACACATTTCACATTTCATATCTAATAGTTCAGCCAATTGCATTTCACTTAATATCGACATAATCCTCGATTTCGCAATTATTTGCGTTTCCGGTTGAAGCCCTTTGATTATGCTGGATATACCCTTCGCAAAACCGTCGACTTCAGGTTCTACTTCTTTTCTTGCAGACATATAAATTTGGAAGGTATTCATGGTTTCAACTAATGTCGACTGTGATAAGTGTTGTCCTTCCTTTGTTTTTTTTGCATTAGGTTTAAGATATTCTACTTCGTCCTCAATAAGGATGGTTGAAGTGTATCCTCCTCAATTATTTCCTCAAATGGCATTGGTGGGCTCGGTTCTGGGAATTCGACGTTTTCTTTATTACCCGAAAAGTTGGTTCGGGTCCTAAAAAATAATAAATATTATTAGATGCCTACATATATTAAAAATTTAAAGTAACCAAAAAATACTACATTTACATACATATATGGTTATGATGTATTATACTATATTTTCAAAAAAGTATTTACCGTCTTGGTTTCATAACATCTTTTAAAAATAACATTTCATCCATAAGTTCCCCATTGTCCAAAAACGCAGCAGCGGAACCAGATGGAAAGTCTTTCCTAATTCCCGTGAATACCTATCCCTGAGTGATTTCCACCTCCTTCGACAGTTTTCCTCTGCAAAAAAAAAAGTATTGGAGTTAGTTTTACTAAATAAAAGTAATCCCTCTCTACATACCCGTTGAAGATAGCTTCTCCGCTATAGTGGCCCATTTTCTAACTTTGGTGCATATATTGTATTTTTGTACCCTCCACAGCTTTTATTGTACAAGACGGGATCCTCTCGTACTAATTGTATAAGTTTTTCATCGAAAGAAGCCATAATGGAAAACTAAAGGCCCGGCCACACAGCCGTCGGTCTGTCGCGACGGGCAGCGACACAGCGGTCGTCGCGATGGTCTGCGATATGGGGATGTCACATAGGACGCGATATTTTTGTATGTGCGGTCTGCGATTTTGTCAACGTCAATTTTCTCGAATATGAGTTCGGAAGAAGAACAACTTCTTCTGCTATTCGCGTTGCGAAAAACCAAAAACAAAAGGAAAAGACAAAGTTGGGTGCACGAAATAAATAAGAAAAGAGGTGAATTAGGGGAATTCCACCGTTTATGCCTCGAACTCGAGTCGCACGAAGATCGGTTTTATAAGTATTTTCGTATGTCAAAGGAATGTTTTGAAGAATTGCATAACCTAGTAAAATTCAGAATAGAAAAGTGCACGACCAACTGGAGGAAACCGATTGAAACGAGGCAGAGATTAGCCATTTGTTTGAGGTACATAAGTAATGAAACATATTCATATTTTTATAAGTAATAATTTTGTTGTTTATTATGGAAAATAGCATAGTAATAGTAGTAGAAGAAAAAAAGGAAATTACAAATAACTAAGTTGAACATGTTCCTCTGGTGCTTCAGTATTAGCAATCGTTATTATGCTGTGCGTCTCAAAATCAGTCAAATCAGAAACTGATGACGACAATGTTGCTGATAACTCCTGAGTTTGCAGCTCATCCAATTCGATTTCAGAGAAGACTTGAGCAAGTTTCATTTTAAGGATAGCTTGTGTCCTTGGTCGGAATGTTTTAAAAGTTGTAGCGTAACTCAAAAACAAATGGTCAACTCCGTCAAGCTCTTTTTTCTGCGAACCCTTGCTTTGTAAGAAGGTTATTTCCTTATCAACATCCGTCTCAGAACAAATATTTTCGTTGGTTTGGTCCTGCGACTTTCTTTTTTTCTTCGGTTGAGGTGGAGCGGTCATATCAGGTGTTGAAGGAAGTTGCTCCTGCTCCGTTGGAATGATGGGTGATATTGATATTGCCAGGTACAAACATTCCAGTTCCTCATGTTCTTGTTGGTTATGAAGGCTTTGCTGTTCAGACCTACTTAATGAGACCATACCCTGAAATTGGAGTAGTCAATAATACAAGCAAGAAACAATTCAATGCGCAGCTCAGCCGAGCACGTCGTGTCGTAGAAAATGCTTTTGGCATTATTGGCAATGAAATGGCGGGTATTTTTTAGTGAAGGTAGCTTGCTGCTTGCACAATTACGTTATTTCAAAGAATAATCGCAATGATTGGACTGCTGATGAAACTCAAGACGAATGTGAACCTGCGCTCGCATTCGCGGACACCGTTTCCACAAATCGAAGGTCTACCAATGATGCGATCCAAGTTCGCGAACGTTTTGCTGATTATTTCGAAAGTTTAAACTAAAACAATCGCATTCACCCACATTTCAGTTGTATTTTTTTTTTTCAATTAATAAATGTGAATTACTACACTTGAGACATTTTCGTTTTTTTTACATGGAATCCGTTAACAACAGTTGAACAAATTACATACATTCAGAAAGTATGTACTAGCGACTTTTTTGTTAAAAAACTTGAACGGAATCTGATATGACACCCCACATGCCTATCTACTATCTACTATTGGCCACGTTTATGCCGTGGAACTAAAAAGCGATTTAACTAAATCGTTTTAGTGCTAGTACCTGTTCGTAGTGTGTTTATACCGACCATACGGAGAAGTACTAAATATGAAAGATGTCAGTTTGTTGGTTTGTGACTTTGGTTTGGGAAATGTCAAGAGGCAATAGCCTCACAATCAAAGGATGAAACGAATGAGCGTTTTAGGAAAGGATGTGGTGTTTATAGAACATTAAATACAATTTTCCCCAACAACGCCATTAGAGAAGACAGCAACATCATCTAATCCCAATTTTTCAGTCCAGTTCTTCAATGCAAGTGGAGCTAAAATTAGTACCAAAACTAGCTAATGCGACATGTTTACATCGTCGTGAGTTAGCATGAATTAGTTAATACTCGAAGACAGTTCCGCGGCATAAACAAGGCCATTGAAGATAGGAGTTAATTCAATCGGGAAATACTATATAAAAATTCATACTGCTTGCATGTCACCAATCGCTTTCCAGGCTTCAGCCTTCTTTAAAATATTTTTATATTGTAATTTTCGTCTCCTGAATTATTTATATAAAAAAACTAAATTTCCGCACACTTTCAATAAAATCTTCTGTATCTGACATTTTTACGAGTAGACCGAGACGGTCGCGCGGTCAATCTGTAATTTTGTACAAGCAGACCGCTTGTCGTCGCGACAAATTCCGACCGAAAGCGGCAGACCGCGTTCTGTGTGACAGAAACGATGCAACATTGTACTTTACAACTAGACCGCCAGACCGATTCGGTCAGATATCGCTGCCCGTCGCGACAGACCGACGGCTGTGTGGCCGGCCCTTAAAACAGATTGCCGAAGGTATGATATCCTTCCCGCATTTCACTGTTCCTATGAGAGGTATATGAAATAGTGGGCCGCTTTCAACCAAATTTAGAAGTGTGATTTAGCAGTAAATATGATTGAATAATATCAAATTTGGTAAAGATATCTTCAGAAATAACAAAGTTTTTCTAACAAAAACTTTATTTTGGAACGGTCGTTCCTATGCCAGCCATATGATAGAGTAGTACAATTTCTACCAGATTCGGCAAGGTGATTTGGCAAAGGATATTATTGAATAATTTGAGATTTTATAAAGATTCATTTAGAAATAAAAAAGTTTTTCTCACAAAGACCAACTTCTGGACCGATCGTTCCTATGGCAGCTAATTTATATGACGTATTAGTCCGATTCCAATGGTTCCGACATATTTACAGCGTGCAATAGAAAGAAGGCTTTGTGCAAAACTTGAGAAAGATGTTTTTAAAAACAAAAAAGTTTTCCTTATAAAGGCCTACTTTGGGCCCGTCGTTCCTATGAGAGCTATATCACGTAGTGGTCCGATTTCATTGGTTCCGACATATTTACAGCGTGCATTAGAAAGAAGGCTTTGTGCAAAATTTCAGCTCGATACCTTTAAAACTGAGGGACTAGTTTACATAGAACCAGACAGACAGACGGACAGACAGACAGACGGACAAAGCTTAATCGACTCGTCTCATCATACTGACCGAGAATATATAGTTTATATGGTCGGAGATGCTTCCTTCTGTGCGTTGCAAACTTCATGACAAAGTTAATATACCCTATCACATCCGTGAAGGGTATAATTAAATGGATAACTGTAACAAAAACTTAATACGTACAATGTGTTTTTCGTGACGAAGAATTTTATAAATGCTACATACAATAGTCCAATAGCAATTCACCGGTAAAAGTGTGCAACCTCGAAACTGTCAAGGGCAAATTTCACAGCAGGAACGAAAAGCTGTTGTTCTCAATGTTTTACATTTTAGGAAATATTTGAGTAGTTTCATAAGAAGAGTGTTTAAAACAAAGCCTATTTCATATAAAATATACAGCAGATAGTAATTAATTGCACTTTCCGAGCGTCAAATGGCAACATATACAGAACAACAAGAAGATACAAAGTGGCACAGTGGTAATCTATCTGAAAGAAAGAAATTTACTTACACACGCTAGCAACGCCATCTAGATAGACAGGCCTGCGCTCAGCTGATCGCGTTCGTCATTATTTCCTTCGCCAAGGCAGTGACTGCACACGACGATCTCCCCGGCACGACATATGTTTACAATTGCGCCAGACCGCATTTTAGTCCTCTAAAACACACTTTCTGAACACTACTGGCCCCATTTATACCGTGGAACTAAAAGGAGTATTAACTAGATCATATTAGATTTAGTTCTAGTTCGTGGAGTGTTTATACCGACCGGTACTAAATATGGCAAATGTCAGATGTTGGCTTATCACCTGGATTTAAAGAGTATTTTAGAAATACAAAGAGCCCAGTAGCTTCTTGTAGAAAGCGCTTTTATACCACCGACTCCAACACAACATAAACATCGACAAAAACAATCGTCAACAACGAAAACACGAACCTAATCCAAATTTTTTAGTTCAATACCGTATCGCAAGTAGAGCTAAGAGCTAGTCCAATCAACTAATCCGACATGTTTACATCGTGGTGAGTTTGATGTAATTAGTTAATACTGAAACATTGCCTGCGTTCACATTTTGGAGCGCTTCGGTTATTCAGCAATTGAAATGCATGTAAACGGAAAAAATCACTGATTTTTCCGTTTACATGCATTTCAATTGCTGAATAACCGAAGCGCTCCAAAATGTGAACGCAGGCATTGTTCCACGGCATAAACGTAACCACTTGCACCAATTTGGTCGAAGTAGCAGCCCCGGAGATCAGTCGTAGAGCATCGGGGAACAGTTCACACTTGACAAAATACATCTCTTGACCGCACGACACACTTTCATCGCGCACGTGTTTGTTTTCCCGGATCACTAGATGAAATTTTACTAACAAATAGACACTGAACGCGGAACGCACAAATACCGGGGACTCGCCGCCATCAGTCGCCGACCACTGGATTGTGGATACGATGGCGTCATCAAAGGAAATAATTGTGTGATTTAGCCGTCAAAACCAGCTGAGCGCAGGCCTGTCTATCTAGATGGCGTTGACGCTAGTTACGCAATGTCACACGTTATTATACGTTACGAAATATCAGTTAAGTCGTTACACCGTGGGAATAGGATGAGGTATCGTTACACCAAATTTTCAAGTTAAACAATTGAAGCAAGTACATTTTTCCATCGATACCACCCGTTAAAGTTTTCTTGAAACAAGCGTCACACTGGAATTTTTGGCGATCGCTTGACAAGCTTCCACAGTATCGCCACTCACGTGCAGTTTAGTGTAGATCAAGCGAGCGTTCAAACAGTCACAATCAACTTTCTTTAAACTTTCGGGCCGCTTCACCAAAAGGTAATTGCTTGAAGAAAAATGCTATCGTTCAAGTATTGTGGAACTCGAACATTGATAAATCATATTTCTCAAGCTGACTTGATCGTTTTTAAAAGCCTTTGTTAGACGGCTATTACACTATAAAAGTTCTTTCACAAACATCTTTCACGAACGATATTTTAAAAGAACTTTTATGAATGATATTAGCCGCCTAAAGGGGAAGGGGTGCAAGCTTGTAAGAAAAGTACTTGAAACACAAGCAACGTTCACGCAGATCTTTTGTCAGGCGGCTATTACGCTAGAAAAGTTCTTTGAAAATGTCTTTTATAAAAGATATTTGTAACATAACTTTTATAGTGTAATAGCCGCCTTAGATTATGTCTCACTTTAATTTCTGTTCGACAAGCTATTGTATTATGGACGGCAGCAATCTTAACGAGAGAAGGAAATGTAATCAGTTTAACCTAAAATCTGGCGAACATGTTAGCTCAACAGTTGAGCCTTCGGAGTCGGGCCACTACATTCCATCATTTATCTAAAATTATGGAGAATTCGGAAATGTCATCTACTTAAAACTACTTTATAGTCTCGATGACACGTAAAACATCACAAATTAACATAAATAAAATGTTTACCTACTTTTCGGACATATAAACTTCAAACTCACAAACGAATCACAACCGTCACCGTCAAACACCAACAGATGATGACTGTGACACTTAAAAGCGTATCTTGCGACAAAGTTGAACCCGTGTCAACTTTCGCGGCCTGAGCGACGTGTTGTTCGCGCAGAGTATACTTATCTCCCTCTGAAATACATTGGTTCAACTTTATTTGACAGCAGAAGCCGCGCTATTCGCACAAACTATAATTCAGCCATTATTATCCTCCCCGGCCTCCCGAAAGTACTTACAAAAAATTTCGTTATGCAAAATTACGCCGCACCCTTGGGTTCGGTTAAACGGTTCAACTACTGCAAAATTTGGCGAAAATCGCCCCAGAGGTTTAAAAGTTTTTGCTAGTACTGCAAATTTGTTTTATGAATTCTCTGCACTCAGTTTCTGATATACACAAAATGCTATGCCGAATGTTATTTTTTCCACTACAGATATTTTCCCATTGGCTACACTCAGCATACATATGTTGAAAGTTCACTATGACCACGCCGTCATACTTTATTTACAATTAGTGGATTCTAAAAAAATACTTTAGTCTCGTTTGCCTTTTACCTTTATTAAACGATTTTCTCTAAGAATTGAATTTTGTGTTTTTAAATCATGTAGGACGTATACCCAAAATGAAATTTATTTTAACGAATAACAGAAAATCCGGAAATTCATCAGCGATTGCAGACCGGTAAGTTTATTACCTTATCAAAATATCATGTATTTAAGATCTAATTTCTGACTCCAATATCTAATTCCCTTCCAGATTCGCCAGAGTTAGTTGATGTCGCGGATGCCTCTGTAGAAAATGATAATGGCAATGTACAGGGCCTTGCGAACGGAGGTGCGAAGGGCCGACCGCCCCGGGCGCCGTCAGCAAGGGACGCCGAGAACTATAGCACAAAAATTAAAATTTAATATCAAACAAAATAAATAATTTTAAATATTTTATTGAATTAGCGCCAGTACGTATTTTTTTTAACTGGCGAACAATAAATCAGCCCTGATGAGTCCCGTCCACGACGACGTTCGTGGCCATGGATGTGCAGGAGGTGCATGCTGGCAACTGCATTCTCCGAAACCAGTTTATGCCGTCGAAACGTCAACTGGGCCACATGGAACAGTTGACACGCCATGCCCCACAAGGGGTTAGGGCAATTGAGAGAGAGAGAGATGATAAATGAATTGACTATTCAAGCAACACTACTTGGCGCGAGACTCTCGGCTTGAATAAATCCCGGAACAACAACAACGAGACTGTTTTTACTCAAATTCTCCAGCGCTTGAGTTAAGAGAGTCAGAGTGATACTAAGTTTCTGTTACGAAATATTACCTTGCTGCTCACTCCTTTTAGGCAATATGAGAGAGATTTGGTTAACAACAGTTATGTTTCATTTACTTTAAGTTTATGCATCGATGCACGTTCAAAATTGGGCTTCTTGAATTTATCTTTATTTATTTATTTGTTCAAGCTATAACTGACAGGATAATACAAACCCAAAAAAACAGTATAGTATGGTACAAATATATGGAAGCAGTGTTAATTTACAAAATAATAAGTAAGAACAAAAGAATAATGAAATAAATATAGAAAGAAAATATAGAAAGAAAAAAAAGAAGTTAAATCAATGTACTAATGTAAATAAAAATGAGATTAAAGTTAAAAAATTAAGACAATAAAGTTAAAAAGTTAGGTAAGGCAAGATAAGAAAATATCATATTTCAAATGTGGAAAGAAGCAAACGTTTAAACGCGAAAAGTGAAGCCGCTAAAGGACCAAGCTCCAATCTGTCGTAATTTCGCATGACACGAATTAACGGAGAGTTAATATATACTGAGAGTTTAGCAGTGGGAGAATCGAAGACAATGTTCGAACGTGTGTTGTAGGATGGAACACGGAAGCAAATAACATTAGAGAGTGATGAATGTAGCAATCCGCGGCATAACTTGTAAAGAAAGCATTCATCAAGATATATTCTTCTCTTTTCTAGGGACAGCAGCTTCAGGTAGCTAAGACGTTCATCATAGCTAAGGTAAGAAAGATGAAATTTGTATATTAAGGCTCGGGTAAATTTCCGTTGAACGGATTCAATAGAGGTGATTGAAACTGAATACGAGGGGGGCCATACGACAGAGGCGCATTCTAAAATACTACTGACAAGAGAAACAAAGAGGCTTACAGAGGAGGAGATATAGCGAAAATCATGCGAGCAGCGTAAGACAAATCCTGCAATTTTCAATGCCCTTTTTGTTATAAGTTCATAGTGGTAATTGAATCGAAGCCTTGAATCAAAAGTGACGCCAAGGTCCTTATACAGTGACACATTGTCAAGGTAGGAGGAATTCAATTGATAAAAGAATGACAAAGGATTGGATTTCAGCGAATATACCATTACCTTACATTTGGAGACATTAAGGTGCAGCTCGTTAGTATGGCACCAATCATATAAAAGGTTGATGTCTGATTGTAACGAAAGGCAGTCTTCCGGGCAAGATAGTACCGAATAGAGTTTGCAGTCGTCCGCGTAAAGCAAAGAAAGATTTTTGAAAAGGGATGGCAGATCGTTGATAAAAAATATAAAAAGGAGTGGACCTAGGATAGAACCCTGTGGAACACCAGACGATAGACAAAAGGAAGACGAAATTGTACCATTGACAACGACGCTGGATGAACGGTCAGAAAGATAGGAGAAGAGCCATGAAACTAGTAGAAATGGAAAATTTAGATTGAGCAAAATCCCATGATTAACCGTATCAAAAGCCTTGGAGAAGTCTGTGTATATGACATGTACGTCAAGATGTTTGTCAAAAAATTTAGCGGCAAAGTCGACAAATTCGACCAAGTTAGTAACTGTAGACTTATTCCTGCAGAACCCATGCTGATTCGGACAAATTAAGTGTCCAAAGCTGTCATAAATGAAATCAAAAACTATCCGTTCCAGGAGTTTGGAGCAGCTAGAGAGCAAGGAGATAGGGCGATAATTGGTGGCATCATTAGGATTACCTGCTTTGGGAATAGGTACTATGTAGGACGACTTCCAATGTGAGGTGAAAATATCTTCTTGAAGACTTATTGAACAGTATGGCTAGTGGTAGGGAGATGGGGCTGTGAGTTTTTTTTAGGAAAGAATTGGGCAAACCATTAGGTCCGGAAGACAAACTGCGTTTAAGGGACGATATGAGGAAATCAACGTAGGAAGGCTCAATAGGTGTCAGAGTTGACATTACGAATAGATGTTCAGAGCAAAATGAGTTGGGATTGCTAGACTGACGGAAAGTGCTGGAGAAATATGTGGCAAATAATTCACTAAATTCTTTGGGTGAGTAAGCTGTTTGGTTGCCGTGGGAAATGCAGGAAATACGATAGCCAGAAGATCACTCATATTTTTTACGTAGGACCAGAATAACTGGCTCTCATTGTTGCGGACACTGTTTTCGATGCTTTCAGAAAGCAGTTCGTGCAGCGCGTATGAGACCAGATGAAGGTCCCTTGTGTTACCTTGGAATTGAAAAATTCCTTTCGTCAACCAAAGTTAAACCATCCAGAGCTAATAGCAAGACGCAGGAGTTGACTCACATCCGCATTAGCTAAGTCTTCTAGATTAGCATAGACATATTCCCCGAGAGTTGACCTTCTTCTGAAAGCCAATGCCGGGCAGAAGCAGAGCAGATGAAAGATACTGTAATGTTTCCTCTGTTGAGCGAAACCACGAAACCAAAGCAGGTTCGTTAGATATTCTTGTGCTGAATAATGAAACACTTCGATTGAAAAACACACACTTTATTTACAAAACGAACTAACTACACACGCGTACTAACAACGAACGTTAAAACTAGCAATAACAACCACGACGGCAGATAACGAATATTTCCTTAGCGATCCAACCGCCACTGAGTGTCGAGTCCGACGACTACTTCTTCACTACTGCTCTACGACTGCTCCCTCGTTCGATGACATCTGCCTTTTATAGGTGGAGATCCATGCTTTCGTCGATTAGCGAAGACTCTAGATTTTTCGAGATGTTCGTGTCTCGGGTTTCACTACTCAACGAAGATTCGAGAATCCCCTTCGTTGTCAATGGTTGTAAGGAGAAGGCTCTAGACTATAGATGGCTCGAGAATCGCCTAGTGTCAATTCAATTTGTACTTGCCATCGATCATTCCAGATTAATACAGTGTGGGTCGTATAAGACGCCCACCCCGTACACGCAACACTGCCTCCTCCTTAGACCTGTTCGTCCCGAACAGAAGTCACCATGACGACGCTCGCGCGATGCCATCCTATCCAGATGCACGGCCTTCATTTTCACTGTTGGCCTCCATCGCTTCGGAACGCGACGCACCACATCATCCAGCCAGGCAGCAATCTTATCTGGTTCCTCCCAGGTCTGTCGAGCCCTCGAGCACATTCGTTTTCTCCGATGAGCGCTGCACAATCCTGCAAAGCCACCGTCGCTGATGCCAATCGAGCGAACTTTCAAGTTGAACCTACTTATGCGATCAACTCTCCACCGAGGTCGTCCTTGGATCAGGCCATGTACGCCATCCAACTGGCGTCCGAAGTCGGCGACCGACGTTGACTGCTCCACACACGAACCATTCTGTGAGGTTGAACTGTTCTGCAACACCTCCATATTCGGACATCGCAATGCCTCATTAACAGCAGCAGTACACTCGTTGTCGCTCCTGCTGTCCATCATCACAGCGGCCTCAACTGCGACGTCGTCAAGAGCTGGTTCCCTTCTAACCTTCGCGGACAGTTCGGTCCTAACGATTCCCGACGTTGCCAAACGTTCCAGATCGTTCCTCGAGTTTCCAGCATTCTCGAGTCCATCACACATATTTCCGATCTGGGCGCCCGCCCGCATCCGTTTAAACTTCATGGAGTCTCTACGAAGCTTCTCGCCGTTAAGCTTCCAGACTCCCGTAGACCGCTCCTCCAATTGTGGCTTCAAGCTGTTGTCCTTCTGCGGTTGCAACTGTGTTGTCACTCTCCGCGGTGACTTCTCCAACCTCACCAACCGCCCGTTCAACTTTTCCGATTGTTCGGCCATCTTCGTTGTCGGTCCGTTCAACGCCGTTGTAGTTTCATCCAGCGACTCCTCAAAACTCGCTGACCGCTCGTTCATCTGCGATGTCATATTACTCGGCAACTCCTCCAATCTCGGTGACTGTTCGCTATCGGTCCGGCTGTTCATTACCGCAGCGGCCTCGAGCTGTGTCTGCGATTCGATCTTGATGCCTCCAGATGTTTCGACGCGCTCCGGTTCGCTTCGCAATCCTCCGACCTCCTCGGCAACCGTAACGAACCCGCCATCCATTTTGGCGTCATCCTGCATGAGGTCGTTCTCGAACTCCTTGGAGGTATCTCGTTGCCTCTCGTCGAGCAATCTCGATATTTCCGACGACTGTTTCCGCAATTGCTCGGATTGCTCATCAAATCGCTGGTTAACTCGCTTGCTAAACTCGTCAAGTTGCTTGGATCGCTCGTCAAGTCGTTTCTCCAACCGGTGAAACCGCTCAGATTGCTCTGCTTGTCGCTTAGATTGTTGCTCTGCTTGTTGCTTGAATTGCTCGCTAAATTGCTTGAACATCGACAGTAGCTGCTGGATGCCAGTTTCCCCAGTTGAAACCTGTTCCGCTCCCGATTCGTCAAGATTTCTTGTCGACTCATCCGGAAATTCGAACGTAAACGGATCCTGTCCTTCGGCTCTCATCGCTTGTGCTAAACGAATATACAGCGCGGACGTATTTCCCGTCGTTAACAATTTCCGTCGTGCTAGTTCGTTTCTTATCTCCGCGATTGTCAATTCGCAAAGAGTACCCGGCATTTTAGTTCGTTTTTCACTTCAAAAGTTCACAACAGTCAGTCGTGCAAATTCTACCCGCGTTGAATATTCCCGCACTACGAAGTTTCTCAAACACACACAATAGCGCAACTTCCCGGCGCTTCACTTCAAAGTTTCTTGAAACTTCCCGTGCTTATTTACACCACCGTAAATATCCCGCACGACTTTCACAAAATCCACAATCGCGCAAGTTCTATACTCTCAGAACTTCCCGGCGCTTCACCCTAAAGTTTCTCGAAACTTTCCGTTTATTTACACTTCCGTAAATATCACGCACGACTTTCACTTTTCAAACGAACGTCCACTACACGCACGCGAATATCCCACTTCTGACACCAATTGTAATGTTTCCTCTGTTGAGCGAAACCACGAAACCAAAGCAGGTTCGTTAGATATTCTTGTGCTGAATAATGAAACACTTCGATTGAAAAACACACACTTTATTTACAAAACGAACTAACTACACACGCGTACTAACAACGAACGTTAAAACTAGCAATAACAACCACGACGGCAGATAACGAATATTTCCTTAGCGATCCAACCGCCACTGAGTGACGAGTCCGACGACTACTTCTTCACTACTGCTCTACGACTGCTCCCTCGTTCGGTGACATCTGCCTTTTATAGGTGGAGATCCATGCTTTCGTCGATTAGCGAAGACTCTAGATTTTTCGAGATGTTCGTGTCTCGGGTTTCACTACTCAACGAAGATTCGAGAATCCCCTTCGTTGTCAATGGTTGTAAGGAGAAGGCTCTAGACTATAGATGGCTCGAGAATCGCCTAGTGTCAATTCAATTTGTACTTGCCATCGATCATTCGAGATTAATACAGTGTGGGTCGTATAAGACGCCCACCCCGTACACGCAACAATACTTTATTCTTCATTCACTTCTCCGCAGCTTCTGCAAAAGTGGTGTGGAAGTTGGAGCCTCCTCGCATGTTCCCCGATGACACAATGACCAGTAATAATTCCTACCATGAGCCTAATGTGGTGCTTTTTCATGGACAGCAGTTTAGAAGTGCGGTTTATATTCAGTGATGATGATGACCATAATTGCTCTGCATTTTGGCTGGTGCTACCTCTTAAATTACGTTTACACTATCCCCAGATTACTTCATCTGCGCCAGCTGAGATAATCTGCGACTGTCAAATACATACAATTTTGAACTCACCACACCCAGATTACGCTGCAGATGAAGTAATCTGGGGATGGTGTAAACGTAATATTAGCTATCTCGAGTTAGTCGTACCTATTGCTGTTGTAGTTAGACTATTTTTACAGCTGGAGGTGGGCATGGCGAAACCCCGACAAATCTGAAGAGTAAAATTAATAGAGAAATTTTAATATCTGAGGTTCAAAGCCGTCCGATTCTTTGGAAAGAGTACTACAGAAATTATTAGAACAAAAACATTACCGATCAATTGAAACCATAATGATTGAACTGCAACTGCAGAATTACTCACTCATTGCACGATTTTCAGTGTGAACACAAATCGCTGAATCGCGCGCTAACACGCTCGCGCGCTTATCGCTCGGCAATTTGAACGCAGGAGAAGTCTACTAAAAGGTTTCCTATGGCCGCCATACATTAAACGTGCCATACACACACCGATCGATCGGCCGATCCGTCGCGGCCGTTCGATATCGGTGTGTGTATCGCATCATTTCCCCTATTCTTATCATCGTCGCCAATAAGATATTCCGACTGAACATTAAATAAGAAATCAATCCTTTTGCGATCAGAACTAGATCTCATTTGAGATTTATGATATCTTGTGAAAGATGTGTTTAAGATTTCATTCAGAATCTTATTTTTTTATTCTGTCTCGAGAAATAATCGACCGTTATCAGAAAATCCCCCATTTCAGTTTTCGTAAATCTATTCATGTAAACCCACCCGATTACCATTCGATTTCGATTCTTGGCACTGCCATTTTATGGCAGTGGCCACGTTTAGACCGTGGAACTAAAAGGCGATTTAATTAAATCATTTTAGTGTTAGTACTTGTTGGTGGAGTGTTTATACCGACCATACGGAGAGGTACTTCTTCTTCTTCTTTCTCTGTTGACAGCAAAGATAAATTTTACAGATATAAATTATAAGACAGAAAAAGACTTTTTTCTGCCCGTGATCACGCACTGCTTTCCTGAAATTGCAAACAAAGCAAACGCCGAACAAAAAAAACGACAACAAAGGAAACGTCAACCACCGAGTCAACGTTAGCGATGACAGCGACATAGTCCCATGTTTTTTAGTCCAGTTCCGCATCGCAAGTAGACACTACGTTTAGACCGCGGGACTATCTTCGAGATCTAACTAAATCGATCTAACTTTCGACGATATAAACGTATCGATCTAGTTAGTTTTGGACTTGGCTTATCTCTACTTGCGATGCGGAACTGAACTAAAAAAAATGGGACTATGTCGCTGTCATCGCTAATGTTGACTCGGTGGTTGACGTTACCTTTGTTGTCGTTTTTTTTTTGTTCGGCGTTTGCTTTGTTTGCAATTTCAGGAAAGCAGTGCGTGATCACGGGCAGGAAAAAGTATTTTTCCGTCGTTAAATTTATATCTGTAAAATTTATCTGTGCTGTCAACGGAGAAAGAAGAAGAAGAAGTACCTCTCGGTATGGTCGGTATAAACACTCCGCCAACAAGTACTAACCCTAAAATGATTTTGTTAAATCGCCTTCTAGTTCCACGGTCTAAACGTGGCCAGAGATAAGCCAAGTCTAAAACTAACTAAATCGATACGTTTATATCGTCGAGAGTTAGATCGATTTAGTTAGATCTCGAAGATAGTCCCGCGGTCTAAACGTAGTGAGTGATTCCCGCCACATTCAAACTTCGACATGTACCGAAAAATTTCCCTCGAGACGGGGAAACAGGAGGAAAATACGGATAGAAAACCTAACGAAACTCTCCGGCCATATTGGCGAAAAATTTCCCCGATGTGTGTGTGTGCGGCTGGCGAAAAATTTATTGTGGGGGTTTACGCTACAGCACGTGCTTATCCGTCTCCGGTTAAAATTCATGGTAAAAACGTTAGTAACCGTTGGTAACGATCTTCGCTGGTGACGTTTTACACCTCAGGTAAGTGCTGCGTGGTGAATATTTGAAAATCAGTGTCGCCTTCTGCGTTTTTTCTTATTTTTTCCCGATGTGTTAATGGACTTGACGTTGACATTCCGCAGGTAAATTCCAATTTGGGTAGAAATTATGAATGCCGAAAAATTGAAGCGCATGCAAGAGCATGTACGGATTGGCGGCAAGGGAACACCCCGTCGCAAGAAGAAGGTCGTTCACCAGACGGCCGCTACCGATGACAAGAAATTGCAAAGTTCCTTGAAGAAGTTGAACGTGAGCACGATTCCGGGGATCGAGGAGGTTAATATCATAAAAGACGATTTGACCGTGATCCACTTCAACAACCCAAAGGCCCAGGCGTCGCTCGCCGCGAATACGTTTGCAATCACCGGACATGGCGAGAACAAGAAGGTGAGTAGATAGAAAGTAGTGGTTCGTTGTGCAATTAGCTGTAAATCACTCAATGCAATTTAGGTAGTTGAAATGCTGCCCGATATATTGCCGCAACTCGGCCAGGAGACTGTAGTTCAATTGCGGCGCTATGCCAATAACATGTCGGCCGAGAAGGCGGCTCTGAGCGGCATCGTCGAGGATGACGACGTTCCTGCTCTGGTCGGTAATTTCGATGATGCTTCGAAGAACGAAGTTCCGGTTGTGAGTAGGGCCAGCGAAGAGTCGAAAGACAAACCAGAGGACAAAACAGATAGTGCCAAGGCGCCGGTAACGGCTGACCTTGAAAACGTCGCTAATGGAGCCAAGGTAGCTAAAAGTGCAATCGAACTAGCGCCACCACAGGCTGATCAACAGAAAGGAAAGAGTCCTGCCAAGGAGGAAGGTAAGAAGCAGGATGCCAACAAGGAGAATATTGTTGGAAATAATAAGAAAAAAGGCGGCCAAGGGCAGCAGCAAAAATCCGCCGATCAGAAGCCAGTTGCAGCACCAGCCAAGGCAAAAGATGAAAAGTCTAAGCCTGAGAAAGCCGGAAAACAGGAAAAAAAGGAAGCTGGAGGTCTCAAATCTGAACCAGTTGCCAAGAAAGCTGAGGCACCAAAACCAGTTGATTCGCAAAAATTAAAGGAGGCTCCCAAAGGACAAACTGACACTAAAACTGCCAAGCAAGAAGAGTCACCAAAAGTTGCGGAGGAGCCCAATCCAGTTGAGGCACCAAAGACGGCAGACGCTCCGAAGCCAGTTGAAGCTCCAAAAGGGGGTAAGGGTGCCAAATCCGCTAGTCAAAAACCAGCCGATGCCCCCAAGGGTGCTGAAGATAAAAAGGCAAAGCCGGAGCCTGCAGCCAAACCTGCTGAAGCTCCTAAAGCTCCTGCCGAGACTCTGAAACTAGCTGAAGTTCCCAAGCCTGCTGATGTCCCGAAACCAGTTCAAACATCAAAGCCAACTGAAGCTCCTAAACCTGTTGAGGCTACTAAACCTGAGGCGGTCAAACCTGCTGAGGCTCCTACACCTGCTGAAGTTCCCAAGCCTGTTGAAGCTCCTAAACCTGCTGAAACCCCTAAACCCGTTGAAGCCCCCAAGCCTACTGAAATTCCTAAACCAGCTGAGGCTCCTAAACCAGCTGAAGCTTCAAAACCAGCTGAAGCTCCAAAACCAGCTGAGGCTCCAAAAGCAGTTGAAGCTTCGAAACCAGCTGAGGCTCCAAAGCCAGCTGAAGCTCCAAAACCAGCTGAGGCTCCAAAACCAGCTGAGACCCCAAAACCAGCCGAAGCTCCCAAAGCAGCTGAGGCTCCAAAACCAGTTGAAGCTTCGAAACCAGCTGAGGCCCCAAAACAAGCTGAAGCTCCGAAAGCAGTTGAAGCTTCGAAACCAGCTGAGGCTCCAAAACCAGCTGAAGCTCCAAAACCAGCTGAGGCTCCAAAACCAGCTGAAGCTCCAAAACCAGCTGAGGCTCCGAAACCAGCTGAGGTTCCAAAACCAGCTGAAGCTCCAAAGGCAGTTGAAACTTCAAAACCAGCTGAGGCTCCGAAACCAGCTGATGTTCCAAAACCAGCTGAAGCTGCAAAAGCAGTTGAATCTTCGAAACTAGCTGAAGCTCCGAAACCAGCTGAAGCTCCAAAACCAGCTGATGCTAGTAAGCCTACTGAAACCCCCAAGTCTGCAGAGGCTCCTAAACTTGATGAGGCCGTCAAGCCTGCCGAAGCTCAGAAACAAGCTGAAGTTCCTAAGCCAGTTGAGATACCAAAACCAGCAGAAGCTCCTAAGCCTGTTGAGGCACCAAAACCAGCTGAGGCACCCAAACCAACCGAACCACCAAAGCAAGTTGAATCGAAGTTCGCCGCCGCATCCCCCAAGCAACCGGAATCTCCGAAACAGGGTGCTCCTGCAAAGCAACAATCGCCTCCAAAACCAGCTGCTGCTCAAAAGCAGGCCTCACCTCCCAAACAAGCGGCTGAACTTCCGAAACAAGCCGAGCCACAGCCAGAACCGCCGAAACCAGCAGAAAGTGCAAAGCCTGTTGGATCTCCTAAAACATCCGAAGCGGCCGCTGCATCAACTCAACCGTCAAAGCAGCCGGAGAGCTCCAAACCCGCTCTTCCGCCCAAGCCAACATCTCCCAAATCGACATCACCGCCTGCACAAAAGCCCGATCAAAAGAAGGGCGGTGCCGGAAAGAAGCAGGATCAACCGGCCGCCGGACACAAAGGTGGAGCCGATAAGTCGAAATCAAAGACACCACCGCCACAACCAAAGACTGACAAACCTCATGCAAAGGTTGCTAGTCCCAATGAGGCTAAGCCTAGCGAGAAAGTAGAAACGAAGAAGACTGATGCATCGCCTAGTAGCCCTGAAACCGCAGCGGCTGCACCAAAAGTAGAATCGCCACCCGCTCAGAAGCTAGAACAGCCAAAACCACAACAACAACAACGCAAATCTAAATCTCCACAGCCACCGCCGAAGCAACAGCAAAATGCCAAATCAACGCAGCCGTCGGAACAGAAGCCGGCCCAATCGCAACCATCGAAGCCGACAGAACAGAAAGCTCCGCCTACTCCACCAAAGCCACAACAGCAGCCGCATCAAAAATCGCAACAACAACAACCCAAACAGCAGCAGCAACCAAAGAAAGAGGGCGGAGGACAGCCACAACAACAAAACAAGCAGCAGCAGTCCAAACCGAAGCCGAAGAAGGAAGGTGGAGATCAGAATAAGAAATAATTAGCTTCACAAAATGGTTTTTTTTATGAACCGCCATAATTTTTTGCGCTTTTAATTCGTTGCTTTGAATTTTTTGCAATCTCCTGTGTGTGACTTTTTTATAGCTTTAGATTTTTTGAAACGTATTATTGCTTTAACATTTTACTAACAATACTCCTTTCGGGGGCTTGACTTAACTGTGGATTTCGAAAGCTCCAAAGAATTCTCACAATAAGTTTTAATTTTCAATGAAATATTGACTGTTGTCAATCTGAAGTCCAGTGTCCGCATTATTTAGTATTAGTACAAATATTTTCGGATCTCCAGTTTATCCAAGTCCTCCGTAAATCAAATTTACCTTACTTTGCTTTATTAAAGAAAATCGGTCGCTGTTACCTTCCATTTGATTCGCGCGAAGCGTAACTTTTTTTTGTAGCGCCGCACTTTTCTGCTCAAAGAATAAGTTCCTTATTTTTGTCATTTACAAACAAACAAAGAAATTGAAAAAGTACTGATTCATTTGAAAATGAATTCATCGTAATTTTTGACTGATTTTATTTAAATTTTTACTTTAAAAATCAAAACCTCTAGTCCCTGAATTGACTGTGATCTGAAAAAAGAAGAAACTTTATGACTCTCATAGTAAGGCCTTAGGTGTTTGCGGTTGAAATTTGGAATTTCACAGTCCTCCCAAACACAGATAATCAAATGAACTAACACAAATTGCTCTCTAGTAATTACAAATTGTTTTCTAGTTTTTTTTTATTTCTTTTCTTTGAAATGCATTTAATTTTGTTTTTGTTTTATGTCGAAGAAGAACGTATGCACGTTTTACGAATAGAAAACGTTCGAGAAGTTTAGAAAGTAGGGTGAGATTTAATGAATTTGTATTTGTGAGTTTGAGTCGAAAATAAAAATAATGTTTTGGATATTAAACATGAATTGCGCAGTTCATTTAAATATTTACATTTTGTCGTTACCTTTTTTATTTTTATTTTAAGGGAATATATCTATCCTATATCCTGGCCGAGACTCTGTCTGCACTCCAGTGGCTGGGACTTGTATCTAGTCATAGTACTAATTATCCAGCCTAAACATTCTTAACGTGTACTACCACATATTACATTTCTATCTGGTTTTTAGCTAACCAGGCGGTGTTTCCTCGCGCAGACCGTAGTTCCGAGAGAATATCTCATAAAGTGCGAATCACTACATCCTAAGTGTGTGTAGATGATCTATAGGCTAATGCCAACCCTGCAAAACCACTCTCGGGTAACTAACCGGTTAATTATCTGGTAGCACTACCCGGTAATCTTGCAGTTAAAAGGTATGGTTAGGTTATAGGGGCTGCTCCGACAAGCGAAGCACACATAGACCACCACTGGGTCCTTTGTGATACCCCTAAAATGGACTCAACAGAGAACCCTTCCGACCAGTACTTAATCCGCGAACCATCCGGAGCGAACAGTGAACCTATGAATCTGACCCGCACTCACCTCCTTCAAGTCGTCCAGATCGGTGAAGTAATAAGAGCCTAGGGTGTATTTCCTACTACCTGCTAGAGCAGGGCAGGTGCAGAGCAAATGAAATGAACACTGCTCATCCTCGTCCCCACAGCTTCTATAGTAATGCCTGGCATGCTCTCCAATGAGGCAATGGCCAGTGATAACCCCCACGACACTGCTGATTCGCTTTCTATCCATCGAAGGTAACCCCAAAGAGCGACTAGAATTCAGCCTAGTTCATATTTGCTTGGCTACGCGACATGTGTCACCAGTTCCCCACCTGATGTTAGCCCTCGTTGTCGCCTCAGCCTTTACGGCCACTTTGCAAGTTGCCAGTTGCATGCCAACGTTTCGAAAACTACCACTGACCTTACTAGTAGTACCCTCGCGAGCCAGTGCATCAGCCCTACAGTTGCCGTCAAAGCCACTGTGACCCGGAATCCAACAAAGAGTAATGTTGAGAGAGCTTCCCATCGGTAGAATTAAGGCACGACATTCTGCAAGTATCTTCGAGTGAGTCACAGTAGAATCAAGCGATTTAATCACCGATTGACTATCTGTATAAATTATTACATCACTAGCCGAAATTACATTACACCCCAGCCATGATATAGCTTCGTAAATAGCCGTGACCTCCGCCTGAAACACACTACAGTAATCAGGGAGGCGGAAGGACAGTCTGATGTTCAACTTCTCGGAATAAACACCAGCCCCGACGCCATCATCGCTCTTGGAGCCGTCGGTATAGATGCTTATGGCATCAAATTCTTGAGCTGTGCTAGCCGCCCACTCCTCACGAAAGGGGATCAGGCAGTCGAAATTCCTGTCAAACTCAAGTTTCGACACGGTATAGTAGTCCGTGGTTTCAGGAACGTCCAAGCTGTTCAGAATGGCCGAGTGCCCGGTGGTGGATGTGGCCCAGTGACTTGTTTCACGAAGGCGAATGGCCACACCTGCAGCAATCTCTTCGGCAAGAATGTCCAAGCGAGCCAGGTTCAGCAGAGCTTCAAGGGCCGCATTGGGTGTTGTTTTAGATGTGATTCAACCGTGATGGCGACACAAGCCAGTCTTTGAACTGTCTCCAACAAGCCTCTGTAAGATACGATTCTAAGCGCCGTCCACCAGGCCACTATCCCACACATAAGAATAGAACGCACTACCGACACAGAGCCAGAAAACCACTCTCGGTTGCAGTCCTCATTTCCTACCTATCGCGTTTTTACATGACTGCAATTCAACAGTGGCCTTTTTAACCCGCTCTTGAATGTTAGGCTTCCAGCATAATTTTTTATCCAGGATGGGCCCCAGAAATTTAGCTTTGTCAGTGAGAACAAGCCTTATGCCCTCCATTAACGCCTTATGCCCTCCATTAACGATGGTTCGAACGAAGGAACCCTATATCTTCTGGTGAACAGAACAAGTTCCGTTTTGGTCGGATTCACTCTAACCCCAACCTCACTCGCCCAACTCACCAGAACATAGATGACCCTCTGCTTTAAGTCTCTGAGAACTCAGGGGAACTTACCTGAGATAGCGATTGCAATGTCATCGGCATAAGCATTTGGTTTACACCCCAGCTCCTCCAGTTCCAGAAGAAGCTTATTGACCGCTAGATTCCAAAGAAGGGGAGAAAGGACCCCACCTTGAGGAGTCCCCCTGCTCACATACCTTCTCGCAGACGTTGTGCCAAGTGTTGTGCGGATTACCTTCGACGTCCAGTTCCAGAAGAAGCTTATTGACCGCCAGATTCCAAAGAAGAGGAGAGAGGACCCCACCTTGAGTAGTCCCCCTGCTCACATACCTTCTCGCAGACGTTGTGCCAAGTGTTGTGCGGATCACCTTCAACGTCAGCAACTGATTAATAAGCTTGCAGATTGGGTCATGTACACCAAGCTTTGCAAGTGCGTCAGTGATAGCCACCGGTTTTATACAATATTATTAAAGGCACCCTCAATATCCATAAAAGCAACCAACGTATACCCCTTGCTTACATTCAAGAGACTTTTCGATGCAACCTATCAAGGTATGTATCGCCGTATCCGCTGATCTTCCCTTCCAGTAAGCATGCTGGAAAGCCGACAGCAACTGAGCAGGAATAGTGCTGCGTAGGTAGGTGTCGGTCGATCAATTCTCTAACACCTTTAGCAGACAGGATAGGCTAATGAGTCTTAAGATCCTATGTCCGCGCTTGCGCACTTTTTCCCGGTTTCAGAATAAAAATAACCCTGACCTCCCTCCATAGATTGGGAATATAAACCAGCTCCAGGCATCCCGTGAAAATGGATTCAATCCAAGGATACAGTACATCCACAAACTGTAGGGAATGGAATGATACCGTCAGGTCCAGCGGACTTGAAAGGGTCAAAACTGTTAACTTCTCCTTCGAAAGAATTGACGCAAAGTCACGCGGACTAGAGGAAGTCCAAGTCCCGTCTTGTTTCACCAAATAAGTGGGCACTGTCGGGACCGTGGACAAGACTTTACGGAGCCTAGATGCGTCGCTAGATTCCCTCAATTCGCTCACAGAAGAGTTTCCACGAGCTCCGCTTATATTACGTTTACACTATCCCCAGATTACTTCATCTGCTGCTTAATCTGGGTGTGGTGAGTTTAAAATTGTATGTATCTGACAGTTGCAGATTAAATCAGCCGGCGCAGATGAAGTAATCTGCGGATAGTGTAAACGTAATATTAGATCTCCTAAGTTCCTTCTTATACATACATACTAAAACGTACCATACACACACCGATCGATCGGCCGATCCGTCACCCGATATCGATATCGGCCGATAAATCGGCCTGTGTATGTGCTTATCGTTGACGATTTTTTTGACAGTTCCGTATAATTTTTGATCAACTGACATTTTGTGGCGATCCATCGGCCGATCGATCGGGCGACGGATCGGATAATGTATGGCGGCTATAAGTTGTTTTTTATATAGCGACCAATCAGAGCTCAGCCCGGACGATTTAGCCGATTTAGTTAAAAGGTATAGGGCGTCGGAAAAAATCACTTATTTACTTTTCACCGTGCCCCATGTGTATGATTTGTTATCTCTGTTCTTCGTTAGCTGACGACCATAGCAGGGTCTTCTTCAATCTAGAATACAACAATGGGGGAAAATGCGGATTGATTTAGATAAAATAATGATACAATACCCAATTCGAGACGGGAATATTACAAGTAAAATTCTGACTACAAGCAGATAGTTTACCGCATAATTCAACAGAAATATTACTGGAATTGATGCGGGAATACTACTGGTACAGTTCCTCATAAATTATAGGTGTTTACAGTGAAACTAATGGTTATCGCTGTGCTTTTGTACTGTTGAAAAACCATGGATTGACTCAGATAAAATACTGGTATGATAACCAATTGAAACGGGAATATTATTTCGTTTTAGTGACCGCATCGTGAGATGAATTTCCTCTACTGTCGGGGGTTGTATGGGTGGGTCTAGATCAACAATATCGTCAAGAGCTTCTTGTGTGGGAACGTTAGATGGTAGATTCATAAATTAGAGGCCCATCGTTTGTTAATGCTATCGGTGTCTCTGATGATGGTTCAATCCTTGTCCTTACAGAACATTAGCTAAGTTTTCGTTAATATTCAGCAGCTGATCGCCAAAGTATTTACGTTTCTTACGTTTGATTATTCTATTCGATATTTGCCGTAGCTCGTTGTTGTGGCAATGGTCAGAAGTTTGTTGTGTGAGTGTGTTACATGCTCTTATTGTTCCTCGTCTTCCTCGGTGTTAAGCGACAGGAAGATAGGTAGCTGCCTCTACGGGATTCTCCCACAGCGAACTGGGGGTCAGGTGTGTGGGTGCAGCTGGGCAGTTAGTTGAAAATGTGGTCCACGTCATGAGGTGTACCATTGCCGGCGGGACATGTGTTCGTGACACCCGGTCAATGCGAGATAGGTAGGAGTTAAAACGCGAACACCAGCCCGACCGAAGTTGGGTAAGTGTCGTCCTCGCTGCTTTCGGAAGTATTCTCTCATCGGGAGAAATGGCTGGTGGTTGTGTCGAAAGAACTCTATTTGGACCTAGTCCTACAATTTATGTTTGTACCTCCTTGTGATGTATTGCTGCGATGGCTGATCGGTATGCGTTGTTGTCAAAGGGAACCCTTTTGTAGCTCTGGACGTCTCTTTCGAGGTCCCTCAAATCACGCCTGACATGTCTTGGTGGCGGCGTCTTGTCCATGAGGTCAGTGTTGGGGTGCTCCCTCTGATAACAACCCACCAGATGCTGTTTCGCCAGAAATTTGTTGTGGTCCTTTAGAGGCATCATCCTTGTTTCCTGATGCAAATGGTCCTGGGATGACATCAGGAGACAGCCAGTCACAGTACGGAGAGCGGCGTTTTGGCAAGCCTGAATGTTATTCCATTGTGTCACAGAAATTCTGTGACCAAACTGGAGCCGCATAGACGGCTACTAACCTTCCGACTGCTTTGTATGTGACCAGTAGGGTCTCTTTATCTTTGCCCCAGGTGCTACCGGCCAAGGCTTTAAGGATTTTATTCCTTCCGCGCATCCTGTTAAATACGGTTGAAGCATAAGGGGATGACGTGGCCATGCTGTCCAGGGTTACTCCTAGAATTTTAGGATGGTTCACGGTCGGAATAACTTGATTGCCAATTGAGATCCCAAGTTGTATCTTGACTTCCTTCGTCCAGGTGGTAAATAAGGTTGCCGAGGATTTAGGCGCTGATACGATTAAATTGTTGCCCGTGTAGAAGGAGTTACGTTCTTCCAGGTAATCGTTTAATCGTTCGTAGATTTCCGTGATGTTCCCTGTTGCCAGAATGGAGCAATCGTCGGCATAGGAGATAATTTCGATTCCTGCAGGTGGAGTTGGAATTCCAGATAGGTAAAGGTTGAACAAGGAGGGAGACAGAACTCCCCCTTGTGGCACACCTTGTTTGATCTTCCTTAGCTTCGATTTCTTACTTCTGAATTCGGTATAGGACTGCCTGCCCACGAGATAGTTGGCAATCCATTTTGTATGATAGTTTGCGTTGGAAGAGATGCATTGTATAAATCGGACAGAAGTGCTGAGTGGCTGACTGTGTCGAAGGCTTTCGACAGGTCAAGTGCCAATAGAATTGTTCTGTGACATGGACGAGGTTGGTTAAGGCCAATGTGGATGCGAGTTGTAATGGCATCCAGGGCCGTCGTCGTACTATGCATCCTTCTGAAGCCATGCTGGTGGTTTGCAAGCTGGATGTGGGCCGCAAGAACAGGGTGGATTAGTGCTTCGAGCGTTTTGGCAACTGGTGATAGAAGTGTGATGGGGCGATAGGACTCGCCGATTGTCGCTTTTTTCCCCAGGTTTTAGGATTGGGATTATTCTCCCTTTCTTCCAGAGTTCCGGAACGATCAGTGATGTGATGGATAGGTTGAATGTGGCCGTGAGGTATTCGATAGCTGGTGCGTCGAGGTGTTTAAGCATTGCCATTGAGATTCCATCAGGTCCGAAGGCTTTCGAATTGTTCGCTTTCCTGATTGCTGCAGCCACTTCGTTCGTGGTGAAGACAGGTATGTTGTCTAATCCTCCTGCGGATTACGCGCTTTTGTCTGTCTGGTGGAGGATGTTCAATAAACTGCCTATTGAAGCGACTTGCACAGTGGGCAGAGTTGGTGATTGAATTTTCTCCGAACTATATGCCGAAATTCCCCTTCTGTTTCGGTGGATTAGAGAGGGTACGGACTGTCGACCATAGTTTGCTTATACTTGTGGCCAGGTTAAATTCATTCAGATGCGTACTCCATTTTCGCCTCTTATGTTCGGCCACTAGTCTTTGAATTTTACAGTTCATTTCGTGAACTCTAGGATCGTCTGGGTTAGTGCTTCTGATGTTGTCTCTCTCATCTGCCAGTCTGGCGGCTGAAAGTTGGGCCGAATTTTCGGAATGCATCCTGCAGGAATACATTTTGCAGCCGCTTTATTAAGGACTTTCCTGCTATTGGACTCGGCCTTACGTACGTGTCGGTGGCAGTTGGCAGGGCGTGGAATTTAGCACTAGTATATATGTATTCGGTAAAGCTATTCCAGTCAGCCTTGTTGTGGTTGATAAAAGTGTGATGTTCGACAGATACGATATCTGTCGGTTTGTCAAGCCTTATCACGATTGGTAAGTGGTCCGATGATAGTGTAAGGACCGGCTCCCATTGTGTTTCATTTATGAGCCTAGCACTGGCAATCGTGACGTCTGGAGACCTGGAACAGGTACCGGCAATACGGGTGGGCGTGTCGTCATTCAGTGTACAGAAGTCTGAAGCATCAAGTTGTTCAGCAATGGCGCTACCTCTGGCGTCGTTATTAAGTAGTGAGTGCCAGAGTTCATGGTGAGCGTTAAAATCACCAAGCAGGAGACGGTGTTGACCAGTGAGGAAAGTGTTGATATTAAAATGGTAACCCGAGGGACAACTGGATACCGGTGGAATATATATGTTGTAAATTTCAATATCAACATTGCCTGATTTTATGGCGATGGCTTACACTTCCATGGTGATGTCGTTCTTAGTGACATTTATTCCCGGTATTGCACGGAATAGTGAATGATGAAGGCAAGCCCTCCTCCAGCGTTGGTCAACCTGTCTTTCCTGATGATGTAATTTCCATGAGCGTTGAAGGACGAATTGAGATGTATTTCGTCTCCTGGATGGCTCCAACTTTTGTGGTGTCTGTCCATGAATGAAGCGAGTTCGGCAATTTAGTTTTGCAGCCCATTGCAGTATAGTTGGACGAGTGAGAGCATATCGAAAATGGTGATCGGTGGTGCAGGCGTAAGGTTGTTTTGTTGGGGGTAGTTGGGGTTGACTGAAACCTCGTGTGTGTGCTCACTGGTGTAAGACGGTGGTGAGGCGTGTTTGACGAGCTTGCTGCTTGTGGACCTCAATTTCTGCACTGAGTGGCAGTAGATGAAGGATTCGAGTGCCTGTGATGGTTTAGACCGAAGCAGTTCCTCAGATGACACCACTCGTCGCAGCAGTTGCATCTCACTGACGTCGCATTGGGATGCAGCTCTCTATTGCATACGCAACAGATGCAAGGATTTGGGTTGTTTTCAATGCCGGCGCGGAGAAGTAGTATTGAGAGCAGTTGCGCCGAGATGTGTTGCTTCCAGTAAAGCTCTCCCAACGAGATCTCGGTCGTCTAGGCAGTCTCGCTCCGTCGACTCGTTCTGCATTCATTACTCTCTTTGGCATGAATCATGAATCTTAAAGATACCGATGCATGCCGTAGAATGAACTACAGCATAATAATATCGGTTATGTTGTTGTAGTAGCAATTTCAGAATTCTGTTACATGCGTGTGTCATTGATTTTGACTTCGGTATTGTTGTTCTCCTCTAAGTTCAGGTGGAGAAAAGCAGCTGCATCAATAGGATTTTCCCATAGCGCGATAGGTGTTAGGTGAGTAGGAGCTGCAGGACAGTTGAAGATGTGCTCGACATCAGGAGTGAGGCCACAGGCTGGATAGGAGTTCTGAATGTTGTCATCGATGTGGAACAGGTACGAATTCAGACGTGAACACCACCCTGGACGTAATTGAGCCAAGGTAGTCCTGGTCGCTCTAGGTAGTCGAATTTTGTCTAAAGATACGGCAAGTGGTGGTTGCACATTAAGTACCCTATTTGGTTTGAGGACCGCTATCGAAGAAGGCACCTCTTCTCTGCGCTGTGTTAACATGACTTGTAGCTGGCGTTATCGAAGGGAACTCTGTTGAATCTCTGGACTTCCCTCTCACGGTCCCTCATATTACGTCTAACGTGACGTGGTGGTTTGGTCTTGTCCATAAGATTGTGGTTTGGATGGTCAGTCCGATAACAGCCAACTAAATACTGCTTAGTGAGAAGAGTGTTGTATCTTGTCAAGGACAGCTTCTTGGCTTCCTGGTGTAGGTGATCACGTGACGACATCAGGTGGCAGCCCGTCACAGTCCGAAGAGCAGCATTCTGTTTTTCCATTGGGTGTCGCTCAGGTTTTCAGACCAGTTAGGAGCCGCATAGTTGGCACAGATCTCTCGATTGATTTATATGTCGCTAGTAGGGTCTCCTTATCTTTCCCCCAGGAACTGCCAGCTAAGGCTTTGAGGACTTTGTTCCTACTTCTCATCCTGTCACAAATGGTTGACGCATGGGCCGATGAGGTGGCCATGCTTTCAAGGGTGACACCGAGTATTTTTGGATGGTTAATGGTGGGAATAGTTTGACCATCTACTGCGGTATTCTGCTGTTGGTTCACTTCTGTGGTTTATGTGGTGAACAAGGTAGCGGAGGACTTCGGAGCTGGTAAACTGAAGTTCTTTCGACGAAGAAGTTGTTCAGTTCGTCGAGATATCCGTTTATCGGTTCGCACATTTGTGAGATATCGTTGCCGGTTGCCAGTATCGAAAAATCGGCGGCATAGCTGTCTGATGATTTGTAGTACGTCAGGTGGTGTTGAGAGTCCTTCTTGAGGACATCCTGTTGATTTTTTCTTAGTTTAGATTTCTCAGTTCTGAACTCAGTGTAGTAATGTCTGCTGGCAATATATCATAGTTGGCGAATCATTTAATACATTGCGATGGAATCGATGTACCACAGATGTTAGATAAAAGCAGTGAGTGGCTGACAGTGTCGAACGCCTTTGACAGGTTTAACGCCACTAGGATGATTCTTTGATATGGACGTGCTTGATTAAGGCCAGTATGTATTATTGGACGCCATAACGTCCAAAGCCGTCGTATTGCTGTGCATCGTGTTGGTGGTTGGCTGATTGAATATGCGTCGTAATAAAAGGATGGAGTAGTGCTTCCAGTGTCTTCACTACAGGGCACAGGAGAGTGATGGGACGGTATGATTCGCCTAGTGTCAGTTTCTTTTGAGGTTTTGGAATAGGGATCACGCTTGCTTTCTTCCAGTTGTTGTTGTTGTGGTAGCGATGCTTCGAATACTGCAGTTCTTCTTGCATCGAGGGGGTTTGACAGCTCTTGGTCGTCGAAAAACGGGTCGTTCCGGTACGAAGAACCGGCTGCCGCAGGAACGTGCTTTCTTCCAGTACTCATGAATGATTGACGACGAGGTGGATAGAGTAATCGTGGCCGTTATGAATTGAACTGCTGGCGTGTCAAGATGTGTTAGCATGACCATCGAAATACCGTCCGGTCCTAGGGCTTTGGAATTTTTTGCTTTCCTTATAGCTATGACAACTTCTTCAGGTGAAAGTGAAGTGCCTGGTCAACTACACGGTTACGGATGTGATGATTCGCTTGAGTCTATCAAGTGGTGGATATTCGATAAACTGCTTATTTAAGTGGTTAGCAAATCTGGTAGGATAATTAACCGTAGTGTTGCCGAATTGAATCGCAACCTGCCCTTTCTGCTTGATAGGACTTGTAAGGTCTCTAACAGTTAACCAAAGCTTACTTAAGCCGGCTGTGAGGTTGCAGTTGTCAAGGTGAGAATTCCATTTCCTTGTCCTGTGCTCTGTCACTTGTTCGTGTATATCAAGGTTTAGTTCCTTGATTCTGGGATCATTTGGATTGATGCTTTGAATACGATCCCTCTCATCTGCCAGCTGCTGATGTAGGAAGTTTGGTCGAATTATGGGTATGTGGCTGGCTGGTATAAATTTAGCAGCCGCTTTCTGTATGATGTGTCTTACATTTCGTTCGGCTATACGCACATCGTTTGGGGCTGGTAAGGCATCAAAGACCGTATTGGTATAGGCTTTGAAGCCTTCCCAGTCAGCTTTGTTGTGGTTAATGAATGTGTGATGATCAGCAGCTGGTTTATCTAGTTTAATGATGATTGGTAGATGGTCGAATGACAGCGTCAGGACTGGTTTCCATTGAGCATGAATCTGCGTATGCAGCCGATATCGCCGTTGCAGTCACGGGTAAGTTTCCTGATAACCTCAGCGGTGTGCTGCAGAATGCCCTATCCACTCTAACGGAGTGGGCTAATCGGCGCGGTGTTACAGCTAACCTCATTCACTCACTAGAAGACATACGATCCTTCCAATAGAACCCCCACCCTGGAGGGCAAAAGACTGGCTTTCACTGATAAAGCAAAAATTCTAGCTGACAGGAAGTTAAAGCGGAACCCTAATGTTGGAGAACGGATGAAAAAGGCTACTACTGCACTCTGCTCGTGCAGGAAGGCCATAGGCAAGAACTGGGGCCTGCAGCCGAAAGCGGTATATTGGCTATATACAGCTGTCGTACGCCCTATATTATTGTATGGTATTAGTGTGTGGTGGACTGCACTCAGAGTAGCGGCCTACTGTAATACGCTAGGAAAGGTACAAAGGCTGACCGCGCTGGCCACGACGGGGGGCTTTTAAAACCAGTCAATCAGTCGGCTTAGATATAGTACTCGGTTTACTCCTGTTGGATATCTTTGGCAAACAACTAGCGGCAAACACAGCCCTACGCCTTCGTGAGGCGGGAAACTCCACTGTACTGAACAATCTGAATCTCCCAAGGGAGACGGACTACATTTCTACAAAATACGAATTTGGTAAAGACCACACTAGTCTCATTCCGTCGAGGAGTCTATGGATGGGAGACGCGACCTCGACCACCGAACCCATGGTCATCTATACAGATGGCTCTAAGACCGACGATGGGGTCGGGATAGGCATATACTCGGAGGGACTGGGAATTAACCTATCACTCCGTCTCCCGGAATTTCGCTGAATCCTACAGGCGGAGGTTTCGGCTATCTCGGAAACTTTGTCCTGGCTAGGCAGTCACGTCATTACTGTGAAGGACATTACTGTTTATACGGATAGTCAGGCGGTGATTCGCCCACTCGAATCCGTCTTGACAACATCTAAAACTATCGAGAACTGTCACTTAGCGCTCGCAGAGATGGATCCACTTCCTCCAAACGACAAAGTTTATGTGTACTGTAAATGCGGTCAGCATCCAGACAATATCTTTATTATGTAGATGTGCTATTTTTTAATACAAGCATACTATTATCAGGAGCTCAACATTGCTCCCAAAGTGCAAAAAAAAATGAAAACAAATTCACCATTAAGCTTTGTTTTTGTGGAAATAACAAATACTTACCCTAAATCAAAGATCCACCCCGTTTTCCTCGTAAATTTGACTGCCATACTTTTCTCATATTGCTAAGAATTGAACTGCAATTTTTTGAAATTACTATGTGTCACTAAAACTACCACAATTATTTTCTAACTATTAATTGTGTGTAATAACAACCCATCATAAATTTGCCTATTCAAAGGAGAGTGTTTAATAGCCGTGCGATCCGTCGCCCGATCGATCGTCCGATGGATCGCCACAAAATATCAGCTGATTAAAATTATATGGAACTGTCAAAAAAATCGTCAACGATAAGCGCATACACAGGCCGATCCATCGGCCGATATCGATATCGGTATAGTTAGTTGTCTAATACAGAGAAAAGTTTTAAATTTACGGAATGTTACTTTAATGCGATGATTTTAATTTAATCTTAATTGTCTCTTTAAATATTAAATGAAAAAAAACGTCGTTTCGTGTGATTTATACCATATGATGATTTTTGAATTATGTTTTAGTTCTAACGACTTTATTTCTTTTTTTTTTAATTAAAAATAAACAAACAATGTTTCGATATATCGTATACAAAGTGTACATTTGTAATAATCGAAAAGGGTTTAATAAAATGTTTAAAAAAGAAGTTTATCTATTACCAGGTATTTATATCGCATACGAATTTTCTTTACAGGAAAATGGTCATCCTGTTTTTGTGTGTAATTTCGTGTCATCCAGTTATAACTCTAGTTGTATAGCCTTTATTTGGATTAAATAGTGTGTGTTGAGCAAAGCCGATAGTAGACAAAATGAAACCCAATCAAGTAAAGTATTTCGAATCTTACATATCCCTTATAATTTAGCGAAAGTAGAATAATGTAGGCAAACTTCACTTTAACATGCATCAACCAGTGTATAACTGGATAAATGATATGATAACGTTAACTGAAAAACACTGTTTCTAATTGTTCGTCCGTTCGTTAACTTAGCTCGCTCTCACTTCTCGATGGATTTAGATAGATCTCAAAATATGGCAGGAGATGTCTTCACGTATTGTTAGATAGAATGGTTAATATCAAAACTGAATGCATCCGTATTTTAAAACTACTGAATCAGATTAACTTGACGTTTCTTATGTTCTCTTCTTTTATGATTATCTAATTGATACGTGCACATATAGTTTTAAATTTAAATAAACTGTATTTTTTTTCAGACATCAAAGTAATTATAGTAGATTTCGTTTTACATTGTTGAAAACGGTAAAACAAATATGTTAGGTGTCGTCCGACGTTTGTAGTTGTCAACTAAATCAAAGAAGACGCAGCTTTCCCAAACTACAAATTTTATTTGTGTTGTATATATGTATATATTTCGGGAGCGACTTACTCCCTTCTTCAGTACAAAAGCTATTGTACATCAGCTAGCTTTTGTACTGAAGAAGGGGGTAAGTCGCTCCCGAAATATATATATACAACACAAATAAAATTTGTAGTTTGGGAAAGCTGCGTCTTCTTTGGTAAAACAAAATCGACTAAAATATATTACTAACAAACTGACAGGCTATTTTTTTATGTTGTTCTTTTTGGATCCTGCATGCATCTTTATTTTTGAGTAATGAGGGCTTAGGATAGTTGTGGCCCAGCAACAACTTTGGATAACCACGTACATAGAAAAAATCGTTCCTGCGGCAGCCGGTTCTTCGTACCGGAACGACCCGTTTTTCAAAGGCCAAGAGCTGCCAAACCCCCTAGATGCAAAAGAACTTGAGTATTCGAAGCATCGTTACCACAACAACAACAACAACAGGAATAATATTAAAGTCCTGTCGTCACTTATCAATCGGCCATTGCGTCCCCGAAGTGATATTGCTTCTTCAAGTCTTCGGCCAGGCGTAAATTGGTTCGCACGTTGAGCATGCACCGCATCGCACGTTGCCGTCAAATGAGCACAGACGTTGGCAGCGCGCCACATGGCAGAAAGTGCGCTGCAGTGCTGTGTGTTCCAACTCGCGGGTGTATTTATTTCTTCGCTTTACAGAAACACGCCGCACAGTGCTTCAGAAACGGCATTTTGCGTAAAAAAAAATATTTTCGCAAAAATGGGTTTAGCTACATGCATGAAATTCATTAAAAATATATATATAATTCATCTAGGGCTCGCTACGGTCGCGTTGTTCGCTCCGCTCGCAATAAATTGCCACTACTTTTGCCATTTTCCCACTTTTTCCCTCTGTGAGGATAGAGTGGACGCGGAAATGGGCGTCGTCGGACTGCCGCTGGCCCCCATCCTTCGATCTCACTCGTCTTGCTCACTTTCTTTTATAATGGCCGGAGAAGGAGGAGGTGTGAGGGGCGAGTAGTTCGTGAAAAACTGTCGAACCGTTTGGCCAGAAAAAACGAACAAACATACACTCAATTTTTGTAGAGATGACCCGGTGAACTTCGTACCACCTAAAATTGATCTGATTATAACTCTTCATAAGTGATTATAAATCCCAAACAACCCTCCAACTCGAATTCATTGAAATCGACAATACTGACCGCACCGTGTACAGTTTGAGTTCCGTTTGGTAAATTCAGTGTCTTTCATTTATATGGAAGAGAAATGATGTTAACATTCAATGCAAACCTTTGTGGTAAACTACGTTTTTCGTTTTGTTTTCCGGCGGGTAAACAAACAAAAGGTGTGTTTTTTTGTACTGCGGTGGAGGTTAATTGGGGGCTATCCGGGTTAACTTACACACATTACACAAACAACTAGGGTATGTTGTTTGTGTAATGTGTGTAAGTTAACCCGGATAGCCCCCAATTAACCTGCACCGCAGTACAAAAAAAAACACGCCTAATGATGATGGTTTTCCGACACGCGACACACAGGTGTCCATGCGCGAAACACGGAAACTTCAAGTTAATCCCGCAAACTTCCAACGACTGGCCTTGTAAATTGTTGATGGTCATCGCGAAGGCAAGTCGCACTCCAACTGCACTCGAATGGCAAGTCCGTTGGAATCATCGGTATGCGCGAAATCAAAACATCCTTTCCTTTGTCCTTTCCCTTGATAATCGTCGCCTCGATGACGTTGTTCATAAGTTTTTCACAGCCAGTCTCGTTCCATTGCACAGTCGAAGTTGATTAATTTTACGCAACATTATGATGACTGAGCCCACTTTCAATTGCAAATTGTGCGGTGGTAATCCGGGCAATTAGCGAACATAGAAAAATTCTGTTTACTACTTCATCCTGGTTGATAACTGTGTCAACCGATTTGAAGGAAAACAACTGTCGCGGAATGAAATTTTGAATATTTCTGTTTTAGCCGCAAATATGCTCGTTCGCTCAGCCAATTATGGTTTTTGAAATTCTGTTATGTTCGGAAAACCTAAGAATGGTATGTTCATCATCATCGTGGTGCGACAGCCCGACGTCGGGCCTTGGCCGCCTGGATCATTGTCCTCCAATTATCTCGGTCACGTGACCGCGTCCTCCAATTTTGGCGCGGCGTCCACACCTACTTAGCTCTCCCAACGAGATCTCGGTCGTCCTCGCAGTCTCGCTCCGTCGACTTGTTCTGCATTCATTACTCTCTTAGGCATGCGATCATCATCCATTCTTTGTACATGCCCTGCCCATTGAAGTCGTTGTAGTTTGACGATTTTCGAGACTTGCAGCTCATCGTACAATTCATACAACTCATGGTTGTACCGGATGCGCCATCCATCTTGATCGCAAACAGCCCCGAAAATTCGCCGTAGAACCTTACGTTCAAATGTATCTAGCATGTTTTCGGAGGCTTGAGTTAATGTCATGCTTCGCAGCCATAGCATAGCACTGGTCGTATAATGGTTTTGTACACGCGGAGCTTCGTGTTTCTGTACACATGCTTCGATTTCATTATGGGGAGATCCGAGAAAAAAGTCTTATTAGCTTACTGTATCCGTCGCTTGATTTCGTCAGTTTCGTTGGCGTCCCTTGACAAGTTGAACTCGATGTTTAGGTCCCCCACATTGATGCTCGGTTGTGCAGAAGTCCTTGTCGTCGATTGCATCATTATTTCAGTTTTATGCTCGTTGATACATAGTCCAACTTCTTTTGCAGCGGTATCGAGCGTATGCAGAAGTTCTTCTGCGTCGGCCCATCTTCGGGACATGATGGTGTTGTCGTCGAATTGTGTCGACATGATGAGTAGCGTCTTGCTGTTGTCCATATTCATAGCCCGAATAACGTGCTAGGTTGAAGAGCGTCGGTGCCAGTCCATCGCCCTGTTTCAGACCAGTGCGTGTTTCAAATAGATCACTAAGCCTATTATGGATCCTGATCTGTGAGGCAGAGTTGGTCATCGTCATCTTTGTCAGTCGCACTAATTTGGCCGGTATACCAAATTGCAGCATGATGTTGTACAGTACTCCATGATCGATACTGCCGTATGCCTGTTTGAAGTCGACAAAGATTTGGTATACGTTTACGTTGTATTCCAGCACTTCTGGAGTGTCAGTTTGACTGTGAAGAGCTGATCGGTTGTGGAGCGACCAGGTCTGAAACCACTTTGATATTCGCCAATGATTCGTTCTGCGTACGGTTTTATTCTATTTTCCAGAATTTTCGTCAAAATTTTATAGGACGTACAAACTAGTGATATGCCCCTGTAATTCTCACACCGCAGTTTATCTCCCTTTTTATGAATTGGACAGATGATGCTTCTGCGCCAATCGTCTGGGATCTCCTCGTTCTCCGATACTCGCAGGAGTAATTGATGTATGGCATCAACTAGACTCGTTCCACCGAATTTTAGCAGTTCAGCTGGAATCTCGTCAGCGCCCGGCGCTTTATTTCGTTTTAGTGACCGCAACGCGAGATCAACTTCCTCTACTGTCGGGGGTTGTATGGATGGGCCTAGATCAACAATATCGTCGAGAGCTTCTTGTGTGGGGATGTTAGATGGTAGGCTCAGAAGCTCTTCAAAATAAGAGGCCCATCGTTTGTTAATACCATCGGTGTCGCTAATGATGTTTCCATCCTTGTCCTTACAAAGGCTAGTCCTGGGTTGGTAGCCGCTCTTAATTGTATTTACTAGTTTGTACGCTTGTTTGGTGTTCCTATTAGCTAAGTTTTCGTTTATATTCAGCAACTGCTCGTTATTTACGTTTCTTACGTCTAATTATTCTGTTCGATATTCGCCGTAGCTCGTCATATTTCTCTCTTCAGAATGGTATGTTGGTCTCATTAAATCTTTCCGCAAAAATCTGTGAATGTGGTAGCAGTATTCTTCTGGTTTGTTGTTCCTTGTTTTTCAAGTCATCATCTAACCTATTCCAATCCGAGGATATAACATGAATGGTCTTTTCTAAGATCTCGACCAATGATTGAGTTGGCATGCATAAGACTTAGCTATTGTGTTTGTCTTTCGATTCGGAAATATCTCCTTACTTGTCGAACACCAGCATGTTCACACCTAAAATGGGGTTCACACTATAGCCGCATTACTTCATCTGCGTCAGATCATTTAATCTGAAACTGTCAAATGTATACAATTTTAAACTCAACACACCCAGATTTAGCGCGAATCCTATTTAAGATAAATGCATACTTTCAAGTTTGCATTCTGTTCAATACATGTTAAACTATGCATTCTGACATGCACCGCAAACTACAGCTCAGTCCCTTTAGTCATGGTTGCCAATTCGCGAACCTACTCTTTTTAACCTACTCCGTATACCGAACTAGGTCGACCTACTCCGCAATCGAAAAATGATCAGGTCGAAAAATGATCAGTTTCGGAGCAAGAAAACGAACCTAGATCATTTGATTCTTTTAAGTTCAGGCGGAGTCGGAGCGGTTTAAAAATGAACAGTGAATGGCCAGTTTCACACGGAACGCACGATACACGAGATTCTAGCAGAAAATACCAGTGGCGAGCGAGCTTTGTATGTGCGATGATTAATTTTAAATTGCACTCGTATGAAAGCTCGCTCGCCACTGCTGCTTTCTGCTAGAATCTCGTGTATCGTGCGTTCCATGTGAAACCGGCCAATAGGTTTAATAATAGGTGCGTCTGTCGATGGAGTATGATCAGATCAATCGGGGAATAGAAAAGTAGATGAAGAACAGATAATGTGACACACTACTGTGTACAAATATAACCCGGAATTTTGTTATAATTTTTGAAATCCTTATTTATTCTTAAAAATCTATTTCATCGTCTTCGAAGTAATCCCCCTCGGCTGCAATGCACTTATGCCAGCGAATTTCCCCGCAAATTCAACACCGCTCGACTAAAAAATCCAGCTGTCTTACAACAATATAATGGCCATCTTGCGCAAAAAGCGGCTGAGATAACTAGTCACCCAAATAATGACATAAACGAAAACTGGGATGCCATAAAAAATGCGTACATTGATAGCGCAAATACCATCCTTGGCCCAAACCCGGATTGCCGGAATAAGCCCTGGATGTCCGACGCTTCATGGCAGCGGATTGTTGAAAGAAAGGAGCTGAAAGTTCGTTTGGCTGCAGCATCAGACGACAATCGAAGCAGCATCGAACTCCTTTACCGTCAGAAAGCTCGAGAAGTTCAGCGTAGTGTGCGACGCGATAAAAGAGTTTATGCCAATTCTCTTTTAGCGTCAGCAGAAGAAGCCGCTAGAAGTAATAACTTAAACGCCGTATACGGTGTCATCAAGGAGTTTACAGGTGGTCGTAACTCCTGCCAACATCCGGTAAAAGATAGTGATGGAAAGCTACTTATCTTGGAAGAAGATCAAATGAGGCGGTGGAAAGAACACTTCGCCGCGGTCTTGAACCGTGTAACCTCTGGTGAAGTTCCCCCTCATATAGATAATTTAGCTAACCATCAAAATGTGCGTATACGGTCCACTGCCCCGACTAAAGAGGAAATAGTCACTGCAATTATTGCACTAAAACGAGGAAAGGCCGCCGGACTTGACGGCATCCCTGCCGAACTTTATCAAGCAGCGCCAAGCGTAACTGCCGATTTGCTGCACCCACTTGTTGATAAAGCGTGGAATACAGAGACCTTTCCCACTGAGTGGAAGGAAGGTTTGATCATCAAACTTCCAAAGAAGGGTTGCCTCACAGACTGTAATAATTGGAGAGGCATTTGTGTGCTTCCTGCCGTTGCCAAGATAATAGCTAAAATCGTCCTGGAAAGACTAAAGGCCCACTTAGAAAGCACAATTAATGAAGAGCAGGCTGGCTTTCGATCCGGATTCTCCTGTGTCGATCACATTAACACCTTGCGAATCATCATCGAGCAATGCGCTGAATACGATTCTCGGCTTCACTTGCTTTTCATCGATTTCGAAAAGGCTTTCGATAGTGTGAACCGGGATTCTATATGGGCGGCCTTGCGCAGGAGAGGCATCCCTGAGAAGCTTGTGGCTATTATTAAGGCAACCTATGACGGCGCCAAATGTCGCGTTCTGCATAAAGGTAAGGTGTCGGGGGACTTTGAGATTCGCAGTGGAGTTCGGCAGGGGTGCATCCTCTCACCGATCCTATTCCTCATTGTGATCGGCGATGTGTTGCATGCAGCCCTATCCGGACTCGACTGAGGAATTCAATGGACTTTGACATCTTATCTACAACATCTTGACTACGCTGACGACATATGCCTACTCTCCCACAAAATCATGGATCTGTCCGCAATGGCGTTAGATCTCGAGAGGGAGGCAAGCAAGGTTGGGCTAAAGATTAATACCAACAAGACCAAGGTTCTTAGCCCGCCGTTGCGAAAAAGAAATCCGACACCTATTGCCATCAATATTAATGGGCAGCCTGTGGAGAAGGTGGACAACTTCGTCTACCTGGGTAGCATTGTTGCCGAAAATGGTGGTACGGAGCAGGACATCGCTCGTCGTATTAACCAGGCTAAACGCGCATACAGCATGCTGTCCAAAATCTGGCAGAGCAGTTATCTCAGCATCAAGACCAAGCTGGGCCTGTTTCGCTCCCTGGTACTCTCAGTGCTTTTGTATGGGAGCAGTACATGGAAAGTTTCCGTAGGAGTTACCAGAAAGCTGCAAGTTTTCGTCAACTCATGTCTTCGTCGAATTTTAAGAATTTTCTGGCCCGAAACAATATCAAATGAAGAGCTAAGTCGGCGTACGGGTCAGATGCCAATCGACGAATTGATACGCAGGCGAAAATGGCAGTGGATAGGTCACACATTGCGGAAGAGTGATAACTGCATTGCTTTGCATGCCATGAAATGGAACCCCATTTCCAACCAAGGCCGACCAAGAGGGGGTCCTCGAATCACATGGCGTCGATCTGTGGCAAAGGAGTGTCAGGTACTGGGTAAGTCTTTTGGGGAGTTGCGCCCCATTGCCCAGAACAGAGTACGATGGCGCGCAGGAGTAGTTGACGCGCTATGCCCCGCTAGGGGTTAAGGCAAAGTAGTATTTCGCTATGGCCTTCAGCACCTTCTTCGATTCGGCTTGAATCTCTTCTATCGTGTCAAAACGGTGTCCCCGGAGCGGTCTTTTCATTTTGTTGAATAGCCAGAATATGGAGCTAAATCAGGCGAATACGGCGGTTCCGGAACAATATGGGTGGAATTTTGGCGAAATGGTCACGAATAACGAGTGCAATGTGAGATGTTGCATTGTCATAGTGCAAAAACCAAAAACACAAACGACGCATAACACTCAAATAATATTCCTTGTTGACAGTTTAGCCCGGTGGAAGGAATTCGTAATGCACAAGACCACGATAATCGAAGAAAACCGTCAACATGACCTTAATTTTTGAGCGACTTTGACGCGATTTTTTCGGTTTTGGCTCACCTTTGGCACGATATTCGCTTGATTGATCGGTTGTTTTGGGGTTGTAAGCATAAATCCAAGTTTCATCGCCCGTAATAATGCGTTTTATCTTGTTCTGATAGTCGGAAAGCATTGTTTCATTTTTCCAAAAAATTGAGGGTTTTTGGAACCAAACGAGATTTGACTTTTTTGAGGCACAAAACTTCCGTCAAAATGGTGTTGACTGATCCATTTGAAATGCCAACGATATCAGCAAGCTCTCTAGTTGTCAGTCGACGATTTTGGAGCACCAATTCCTTAATTTTCGCGACGTGCTGTTCGTCAGTTGATGTTCTTGATCGTCTTTGATGTGGTTCGTCTTCAACGCCTTCACGCCCCTCTTTGAACATTTTACATTATCAATGGCTCATTGCGTCCCCGATGTGATATTGCTTCTTCAAGTGTTCGGCGAGACGTAAATTGGTTCGCACGTTGGGCATGCACCGCATCGCACGTTGCTGTCAAACGAGCACAGACCTTGGCAGCGCGCCACACGGCAGAAAGTGCGGTGCGTTCCAACTTTCGCTAGTGCATTTTTTCTTCGCTTTACAGAAACGGCATTTTGCATAAAAAAAAAAAAAAAACAATTTTTGCAAAAATGGGTTTTAGATACATGCATGAAATTTGGTGGAAATGTATGTAATGACAACAATTTGCTGCTGACCCACTTTAGGGGGAGCGGAGCTCCCTATAGAGGTGAAGTTTAATTTTTTTTTGATTGGATGTAGCCACCCCACATGCAGTGATGATGGGCACTATTGATAGTTTTTACTATCGATAGTTATTCGATATTTTAAAAAAAACTATCGAATAACTATCGGTAGTTTTTAGTTATTCGATAGTTTAAATGAAACCGGAAAATAGAGGGCTACGCCCGCAATCCGAGGGTTTTGTAGTGTCCCATGCCAATAGGAGATGAACTGTCCTACTCTTGGAGATGCTTAACCATTCATGTTAAGACAATATTGCAAATTGTAAGTTTGCATAAAAAATATTGAAAATAAATTGTTTGAATAATTATAGAGAATAGAGTCAGCGACCAGTATACCATGAATATTTTCGACCTCGGATGAGTTTGAGAAATGCAGGGGTGTCCTAACTGTAACTATAGAAATATACTATTATTAACCTATTTTGAGAAGATATTAAAATTCCATTTTTTTTCCCGTGCTAGTTGAAAGCCATCTTTCTGTATGTTTTCATATTTCTAAGTGTAACGGTCTCGAAATGGTAAAGGAGGCGGGACAAATTACAATATGATCTCATATTTTCCCCTCTGCCTCTTTTCCCCTTTCTTCGAATTTGATGAAGACAAAAATGGAATGTACTCGGTAGTACCTTTCTCATGATACCCCACTTGCCCATATCAGATGTAGAAAAATGTTGACCTTAATTTCCCCTCTATGGGGACCTCCCCTTAAAGCAGCAACCCACCAACCTCCCCCCTTAAACTTCTCTCCCCTCCCACTCCTATACCACCAATCTCCACCCTTTCAGAAATGGTTAACTCCAATTCACTTTACGAAAAACAATAAACAATATTCAAGTGTGCAGTACTAGTATGTAACCGGTTATGTGCATTTTTTGTATGAATGGCATCAAAATCTCAAAATTTAAATGAATGTACTATTATTAAATATTATGTGATTGTTATGAAACTTGGAGGTGTTATTGCCTATGATGTTGGTTATCATCGGCCATCAATATTTTTGACCTCGGGTGCGCTCAAGGGGTGCAGGGGTGGGCTAACTGCAACTATAGAAATGTACTATTATTAACCTTTTCTGATGAAATTTGAAAATTCTATAAATCTAGGTTTTCTACGCTAGTAAAATGGCGCTTTTCTGTAAATTTTCATATTTCTAAGTATAACGGTCTCGAAATGCAAGGGGGGGACAAACTCGGATGACATATTTTCCCCTCTCCCTCTTTTCCCGTTTCTTCAAATTTGAAAAAAATTCCAAAAATGGAATGTACTCGACGGTACCTTTCTTATGATACCCCACTTGCCTGTACCAAACGAAAAAAAATTTCGACCTTCATTTCCCCTCTATGGGGACCTCCCCTTAAAGTTAACCTATTACGACGATTCGCTTTCTCCGGCGAATTATAGTAATTCTACACATTCGTACAAAATTTCATGTATGTAGCTTCAGCCGTTCGTGAGATATTCCATGGACAGACGGACAGACAGACATTTGACCGATTTCATAAGGGTTTTGTATTTACTACAAAACCCTAAAAACTAGTAACTAGTAAAAACTATCGTTGGTTTTGAAAACTAGTAACTAGTAGAAACTATCGATAGTTTAAAAAACTAGTAACTAGTAGCAAACTATCGAATAACTATCAGACGAAAATTCCGATAGTCCCGATTGTTTCGATAGCCCGATAGTTTTCTATCGAATAACTTTTTCGAATGGATTCAAGGAAAATTCGATTATTGGCAATTCTGATTTCAGATTCGCAATCAGCAATCCAATTGACACCCTATTAGTTTTTTTCCAGCAAGAACCATTTGGTTTTTTTTGCCATTTGGACTTCAGATTCGCAACGATCGACCCAAAAAACCCCGTACCAGCTTTTTCCAGCAATATAGGCCATGTTTTTGAAAAAAAGGGGTTCCGTTCAGGAAAAGATTTAAATTCAAGTCCAAGTTTGCAGTTTCGGGCGACCGGTAGAGCAGTGTGTTGAGGCATCAGTCTCGACTACCGGCGTTTCGGGTTCGAATCCCGTCTACGACGACGTTCGTGGCCATGGATGTGCAAGAGGTGCATGCTGGCAACTGCATTCTCCGAAACAAGTTTATGCCAACGAAACATCAACTGGGCCACATGGAACAGTTAACGCGCTATGCCCCACAAGGGGTTAGGGCAACTGAGTATACACATAATCTGTATTGATTTATAAATCTAAAATCACATGCACATCACATTGAACCAGCCAACATGCCAAAGTACATAGGCATTCATTCGACTAAACTTTTCCTACAGAGCAAACTACCGGGCTGTCCAATAATGTTTTTATTTAAAGCATACTATCGGGCTAATGGAAACTATCCACCGATAGTCCCGATAGTTATTCGAATAGCTATCGACTGATAGTCCCGATAGTTTCGATAGGCCGATAGTTATTCGAATAACTATCGACCGATAGTCCTGATAGTTATTCGTATAACTATCGGGACTATGGCCGATAGTTTTTCGAATAACTATCGATAGTAAAAGCAATCGAATAACTATCGGGATAGTTTTTACTATCAATAGTAAAAACGATCGAATAACTTTCCGATAGTTGATAGTGCCCATCACTGCCCACACGACCATATCAAAGAAGAAGTTGAGTACAATCCATTTTTGGTATTTATTTTTAATTTGAGGTTGTTAAATGTACATTTTTTTATTGAAGTCCCGCTTAGGGAGCCCCTGTGCATCACACCTCAAAACTAGGAAAAAAAATCAAACTAAACTGACTAACTAAATAAAAAACATCGCAAACAATATGTTTGCCAAGTTTCATATCGATCGCAGCATATTTGTTAAGGATATACAAATTAAGTTAAGCATTTTGGCATAACCAAACGTTGATTCTTCTGAATTAAGGTCTCCCCAAAGCAGCGCGGTACGCGGTAGCGGTAGCGATACGCGGTACTCAGCGGTAGCAGCATACCGCGTGCCCATTCAAACCACTGCGTTACGAGCACGGTAGCATCGATAGTGCCGGCTGCGGTACATCGCGATCAATAGTGCCGGCTGCGATACAAAAGTTCAGTACCGCAGCTTTGCCGCGGTACACAAAAGTGTATCGCTGCAATACCCCAGTTTCGCAGCGGTACACCGCATATGCAGTGAGAGCTCCCATATACCGCCATGTAAATTTGTACCGCTGTACTGTACCGCTACCGCGTACCACGTTGGTTTGTGGAAAGCTTTAGTCGCATCTCGCCTCAAGGATGGCACAGATTAACTTGTCATCCTTGAGACCAAAATGAGGAACATCACAATAATACAATGCTATGCTCCAACCGAACCCGACAATGTCTTGGTGAAAGACTCCTTCTACGAGCAACCAAACGCCGTCCAGAGTGGAGCATCTAAAGGTGGCATTATAATGGTTATGGGGGATTTGAATGCAAAAGCTGGCGGTGATAACTATGGGCTCAGGCTTGTGATGGCTTGCGGAATGTAACGACAAAGGTGAAAGATTTGTAGAGTTCTGCAACTTTCACAGTCTCTTTATCGGTGGTACTATGTTTGAGCATAAGGACCACCACAAAATCAGTTGATCCTCTGTTGATCGGCGCAGAACACAAAATCAGATCGACCACTTTGCCATTAGTAAAAGATTCAAGAGTTGCCTCCTGGACTGGCGAAATATGAAGGGTGTCGATATTGGGATGGGAAGAGACCATTATCTTATGATCACTAATGTTTGATTGTATTGCAGCCGTGCGCCGTCTTAGCGACGAGAGATCCGGGCGCTGCAAATTCAATACCGCTCGATTAAAAAATCCAGCTGTCTTATAACAATATAACGACCATCTTGCGCCAAAGGCTGGCATAACTAGTCACCCAGATAATGATATAAAAATGAAAACTGGGAAGCCACGAAAAATGCGTACGTTGTCAGCGCAGATACCATCCTTGGCACAAACCCGGATTGCCGGAATAATGGATGTAGATGTCCGACACTTCATGGCAGCGGATTGTTGAAAGAAAAGAGCTGCAGGTTCGTTTGGCTACAGCATCAGACGAAAATCGAAACAGCATCAAATTCCTTTACCGCGAGAAAGTTCGAGAAGTTCAGCGTATTGTGCGATGCGATAAAAGAGATTATACGAATTCTATTCTAGCCTCAACAGAAGAGGCCGCAAGAAGCAAAAACTTAAACGCCGTGTACGGTGTCATCAAAGAGTTTACAGGTGGTCGTAACTCCTACCAACATTCGATGGAGGATAGTGATGGAAAGCTACTTATCTTAGAAGAAGATCAGGATCAGATGAGGCGGTGGAAAGAACACTTCGCCGCGGTCTTGACCCGTTTAACCTCTAGTGAACCTCCCCCCTATAGATAATTTAGCTAACAACCAAATTTTCGTATACGGTCCACTGCCCCGACTAAAGGGGAATTAGTCACTGCAATTATTGCACTAAAACGAGGAAAGGCGGCAGGACTCGACGGTATCCCTGCCGAACTTCATCGTCATCAGCGTTTATATCAAGTGGCTCGCTGTCCATGCCTGCCAGAATGCATAGTTGAAGAAGCGAATCTTATGCCTGCTACAGACAATGGCCCCGGCCAGTCAGTACCATCGCCACTGTGTGGACGACCGGATGGCGTTCAGTGGCCAATGCCGCGTAACCGTCATTTCTGTCAACAGTGATAGGCCATGGGATGGCCACAAATGGCTTCGAGAGCCATTTTCCTCCACGCGATGGCCCATCACGTATGCAACTTTGAAGAGTTGACTTAAGTTGAGAGGCTACTATACAGTTATCGCAATGCTACTATCACCGACCTTCTATTGTACGCGATCGATTTGATTATAACTGCCCATTTCAATGGCCGACTATGTGCAATTTCCTGATGGCCCATCGAAGACCATTGTATGGACGGCCAATATTTGAATTCACATTTGGTGTGTGATAGCGGCCATCAAAGTCACCATCGCGATGGGCCATTGTCTGTAGCAGGCATTAGAGGTGTGTACATACTAATGGTCAGCAAGTAAGGGTATATTTGCGGGTCGAGCTGCAGGCACGTGCGGATTTTGTTAATGTGTTGGTAAGAATTTTTGCTCGTCACAAAGCACGCCGTTTCCACCTAAGTGAAGCTTGCAGGCATCATACGACGTTCACAGCACGTCTGAAAATTCTGGTGGAAACACCCAACTTGCTTGAGTGCTGCTTGCCAGAAGCATTTGTGCTTGCGAGCTACACATTTGCTTTCAATTTTAAACGGGAAGCTAGAAAACAGCAACATGTACAGCTTGTGAGCTATGTACAAGTATAGGTATACAGTTTCCATCAAAACTTTGCACGCGCACATTGCTTTTTGTTTCCCTGCACACGAGCTTAGAAGCAACAGCTCGGTGGAAACAGTTCAGATGTAAAGAACGCGTGCAGCGCGTGGAAGCAGCAGTCAGGTGTAACGAGCATCACAAGCAGCTCAATTTGGTGAAAACGGATGCTGCGAGCATTGTACGCGAGCTCAGCACGTTGTTGTTGTTGTGGTAGCGATGCTTCAAATACTGCAGTTCTTCTTGCATCGAGGGGGTTTGGCAGCTCTGAGCCATCGAAAAACGGGTCGTTCCGGTACGAAGAACCGGCTGGCGCAGGAACGAGCGCAGCCCGTAAACACTTTTGGTGGAAACAGAGCTTAACTGCCGAGTTGCTGCAGCCACTTGTGGAATGTAAGGAAGGATTGATCATCAAACTTCCGGAGAAGGGTAGCCTCACAGACTGTAATAATTGGAGAGGTATTTGTGTGCTTCCTGCCGTTGCCAAGATAATAGCTAAAATCGTCCTGAAAGACTAAAGGCCCACTTAGAAAGCACAATTGACAATTGCAGCCGATTCTTCGTACCGGAACGACCCGTTTTTCGACGGCTACCAAACCCTCCCGATGTAAGAAAAACTGCAGTATTCGAAGCATCGCTACCAGAACATCAAGAGCAGGCTGGGTTTCGATCCGGATACTCCTGTGTCGATCACATTAACACCTTGCGAATCATCATCGAGCAATGAGCTGAGTACAATTCTCCGCTTCACTTGCTTTTCATCGATTTCGAGAAGGCTTTCGATAGTGTGAACTGGAATTCTATATGGCGTCCTTGCGCAGGAGAGGCATCCCTGAGAAGCTTGTAGCTATTATTAAAGCAACATATGATGGCGCGAAATGTCGCGTTCTGTATAAAGGTAAGTAGAAAGGTAAGGTGTCGGGGGACTTTGAGAATCGCAGTGGCGTTCGGCAGGGATGCATCCTCTCACCGATCCTATTCCTCATAGTGATCGACGATGTGTTGCATGCAGCCCTATATAGACTAGATAGAGGAATTCAATGGACTTTACCATCTTATCAACAACATCTTGACTACGCTGACGACATGCCTACTCTCCCACAAAATCATGGATCTGTCCGCGATGGCGTTAGATCTTGAGAGGGAGGTAAGCAAGCTTGGGCTAAAGATGAATACCAACCAGATCAAGGCTCTTAGCCCGCCATTGTGAAAAAGAAATCCGACACCTATTGCCATCAATATTAATGGCCAGCCTGTAGAGAAGGTGGACAGCTTCGTCTGCCTGGGTAGCATTGTTGGCGAAAATGGTGGTACGGAGCAGGACATCGCTCGTCGTATCAGCCAATCTACATGCGCATAAGGCATGCTGTCCAAAATCTGGCGTAGCAGTTTTCTTAGCATCAAAACCAAGCTGCGCCTGTTTCGCTCTCTGGTACTGTCTGCGCTTTTGTATAGGAGAAGTAACATAGAAAGTTTCCGTAAGAGTTACCAGAAAGCTGCAAGTTTTCGTCAACTCGTGTCTTCGTCGAATTCTAATAATTTTCTGGCTCGAAACAATATCAAATGAAGAGCTAAGTCGGCGTACGTGTCAGATGCCAATCGACGAATTGATACGCAGGCGAAAATGGTAGTGGATAGACCACACATTGCGGAAGGATAATAACTGCATTGCCGTAATGGAACCCCATTTCCAACCAAGGCCGAACAAGAGGGTGTCCGAAAATCACATGGCATCGATCTTTGTGTGTAATGCGCTGGTTAAGTCGTTTGGGAAGTTGCGCCCCATTGCCCAGAACAGAGTACGATAACGCGCAGGACTGGTTGATGCGCTTTGCCCCACTAGGGGTTAAGGCAAAGTAGTAAGAGCTGCCAAACCCTTCCAACGCCAGAAGGCGTTGCTTACAACAAAAACAACGACATTTTCTCTGTGGCAATTGTTTCTTTTCAGTCATTCATTGTCCCTATGTCTCAGCCAAAAAACATCCATTCCAGCAAATGACAAGCTTCTAAAGGGCGATTTTGTATGTGCAAGTAGGAGACATTCGTGCTATCTTTGCGACGATAGAGAAGGGTACTTTATTGATGGGTGAGGATGTGTGTATTAGATTATGTGTCTAATGCTTTAGAGGTCAAGTCTGTTTTTTTTTCTCTGCATTTGGATGATAGAGGTAAGTAACTATTTTCTCTAGCATATTCAGTTTAAGGCAATCAGGCGCAGGAGGTGGAAGTTTTTGGACAGTTTACAGTTTGGGAAGCACATAAAGTGAATTTCCTCTCAATAAGATGTCCGTTTTGTGTAATTATTTGGAATAGTGAACATACAAAATAATTTTGCTGCCCAAAGGAAATTTGACCGATTGTATATGTACTAAGGATTTAAGTTTTCTCTTGAAATTCTAGTTGACATTTGAATTCTAACTAAACCAAGACACACTCCCAGCAAATACAAAAACTTACTCCGTTAAATTAATCTGGATCGTGTTTTTCGTCGCTTAACCTGCTCTGTACGAAAAAACGCGCCTATAGTATTTTGACTGGCCAACAACACATTAATAAGCACAAACAAAACTAAATAAAAGGATACTTGAAGGACCACAGTCTATTTCAAACGCTAATAACCGCACCACAAAAATTTACCGGCTTCTTAATATAATGACCTGATCATTTGATTGTCTATCAACCTCAGCAAGACGATACAATAGGATTTTCGTGTTTTTTTGCGACTTTACCCGGTGTAGATTAGCGTAACGAGTACGGGTAAAACAAAAAGCATTCGTCAGGTTTTTGTGTAATGCATGCTGGTTACGCTTATCTACACCGGTTAAAGTCGTAATAAAATACACCTACTTATAATATAACAATATAACGCATTAATCGTCTCCCTGAAATGCTTATTAACATTTACCGCTCCAGATGGTTACAACGCAAAACCAAACTGTGCCTTGTACATACATTCTTTCGCTGCTTCACCAAACTTACCCACACCATAGAATTTTTCCAAAATTTACCATTGTTACACTTTCAGTAGAAATTCTAATAGAAACGTCCAAGGAGAAGAGTCTTGAAGCAAAGCTAAGATTCTTACAATCTCAAGTTCGCATTGGTGGCAAAGGAAGCGTCCGTCGTAAGAAGAAAATCGTTCATCAAACGACTACAACCGATGATAAAAAATTGCAGAGTGTATTGAAAAAGTTAAGTGTTAGCACGATACCGGATATCGAAGAAGTCAATATATTTAAGGACGATTTAAGTGTAATACATTTTAATCGTTCAAGAGTTCAAGCCTCAACAAATGCCAATATGTTTGCTATCAGTGGACATGGAGAAAATAGAAAGGTTTGTTACAATTTTGAAAATGTAGTTTATAGTTTATTCAACATAAATTAATGCTTTCCAATATTTTCCTTTTAGGTTGCTGATATGCTTCCCGAACTACTACCACAACTGAGCGATGAAACCATGGTTCAACTGCGCCGATTCGCGAGCGACATATCAAACGTTAATGCATTGGGAAAACTAGCCGAGGATGACGATGTACCCATGCTGGTGGATAATTTTGATGAGGCTTCCAAAAATGAAATTGAACAAAAACAAGCGAATGAAATATCTAAATCGGTTGAACTCGTTAATATGGAAGATAATACGGACAATATTGAAACGACTAACGAGACCGTCGATAAAACTGTTGTAGAATCTGAAGGCAATAAACAGAAGAAACCTGCTAATAAAAAGAGACAGATTAAGAAAAATAAATCCGATGTAAAGGCTTAGAATCAAACACTAGAATAATCCAAAACGTACAAGCATTTAATGAACGTGCTATAATAAGAGGTCTTTGTTGAACTATTAATCCAAGTATCTGCTGAAGCTGCCCTACAAACAAAACAAGAGAATTCGTATTTTCTCAATATTGATCTCTCAAACACTCATTTATCTCCTCATCCTCACGGAAAGAATTCGCAATGCTTCGCTTATAATCTGAGTTGCTGATTCATTCCCGTTTCGTGCATAGCCCCCCGTCAATCGAAATGAAATAAGAGGAACTAGTTTTTTTTTTATTTGATGTAGTTTCCTTTTCTTTTATGTTTTTGTTTTTCTACTAAAATTTATTTGGCTACAAATATTGGAATTTTGCTTTGTTGGTGTATACATTCTCCCTATTTGTTTTGATTTATCTTGTGAACGTTGATATAGCGCATATTTGTCGTGTTTTTTTAAGAGCCGTAGGGAACAGAACAGCACCACACACACTAACAACTTGATTGCTAGTGTAATTGCATGGTGTTGTTCTGCTTTGCTCTGCACGCCTATTATATGTTTAAATGAAATGTAATAAACATTGATTATATGCGATCCTTGTCTCTTAAATGAAAAATTCTTAGTCCATCATAGCCGCTAACTTTGTGTTTTAACCCATCTTTAGAATAGCGCAAAAGAGCTGCGATGATTACCATAGAACACGTCTGGGTCAGTTGTAATACAATAAGAGACTCGCCAGCATCCTGAACGCATTGCAGGTTATCCAACTTCCCTTTCAGGTAGAGAAAGTAATGGGGGGGGGGGGGGGCAAAATCCTCTTCCATAGTCTTCCTCGTGGACGCCCCCTGGAACGGCGGTGGTCGTTGAATGTGTATGCTAGCAACTTGCGCTATCCGAAATCTTCTATATGCTAACGAGACGTCAACTATGCCTCGGATAAAGACTGACTCAACGGTTACGACCTTTGACTATCGTACAAAGAGAAAGATTGGATTGCGGAATGTGCGTACTCTCCCAGACAAGAACGCACGATTTCTTCAATTAGAGTGATTTTCTACGGTATAAACAAAACATCTTAAGCCGAACATACACCATCCGGAATTCCTGTCCGGAAAAACTGATTAGGCCCGGCCTTGGGGAATTCCGGATCGTGTATGGTCTTTTCAGGCCGCCGGATGGATAATTGGAAATCGATCTTATCGCCATAGAATGAAAGTATCTATTGCATTGAATTGTACGGCATTTCACTTTCCATAGCCAAGCTTCAAGCCGTACAATTCAATGCAATAGATAGATACTTTCATTCTATGGCGATAAGATCGATTTCCAATTATCCATCCGACCGCATCAAGGCGGCCTGAAGCAGCCATACATGATCAGTTTTTCCGGCAGGAATTCCGGATGGTGTATGGTGTATTCTATATTCAGGCAAACCGGAAGGCCGGGCTTGATTAGTTTTTCCAGACAGGAATTCCGGATGGTGTATGGTGTTCGGCTTGAGGAGTTAGTGAGATAAGATGGTGGAACAGTGGAGAATTGGTCTCTCCAGCGGGTAGCACTGTAATGTTGTACTCCTGTCGAGCTACCGGTAGTGATCGTGAGTCAGGTGTGGGGGCTCCTCTTAGCCGGAACGCATATTGCTCCCGACCCACGCCCAGGCCACATAACATTGTTCCTGTGAAATGTGATTTTGATAGTTGTGACAACAACAATACCATGTGGCTTGTGCGTGGGTTGGGAACGATTGGGAGCAATATGCCCCAGGCCTTAACCAGAGCCGCGCCAAACTATTTCTTATCCTGGGATCCGGTTTCCGACAGAATCATGACCGTCAGGTTCCGGACGGGCGACCGGTGGCGCAGTGTGTTGAGGCGTCAGTCTCATGTTTGACTACCGGCGTTTCGGGTTCGAATACCGTCCACGACGACGTTTGTGGCCATGGATATGCAGGAGGTGCATGCTGGCAACTGCATTTTTCGAAACCAGTTTATGCCAATGATACGTCAACTGGACCACATGGAACAGTTGACGCGCTATGCCCCACAAGGGGTTAGGGCAATTGAGTAGTAGTACAATAATACAATGTTATGCTCCAACTGATCCTGACAATGTGTAATGGACAGGTGTTAGGGACACAAAAGTGTCCATGGGGACGGAGTGAAGGTATACCGAACTGACCGTGATGGTCCGGCAACGCCATCTGGCGAAGACTCCTTAGCGGGATAGGCGGCGGCACGAGCTTGCTGTAGCTCAGTGACGGGAGATGTGGGCGGGGTTTTTGCCACAATATCATAGATTTAATCCGTGATAGACGGCAATTTACGGCGAGATCTCCGACAGCTCAAACCAAAGGTTTCGGGTGAAACCGCCCGCATCATTGCGACTTAAAATTGTTCTTCGCGAATACCAAGGAATCCAGGTAGAATCCGACTCCCACAAAAAGAAAAAGAAAAATCCGTCCGTCCCGGCACTGACGCAATCGAAGCGACGGTTCCTCCGGGTCCAGAAACTCACAACCCCACAAATTTTCTTCAAAAAAAAAATTGATCGTGGCGAATCGCCGATGTGGCTCCGGCGGCGGGTGAAATTGTACCCCTTGTCTGGCGATCGCGCCGATGTTCACCAGACGACGGGTGATAGTGGACTCCCCGAGTGATCTCCCTCTCAAAAGGTCGCGACCCTCGATTCAGCATAGCATCGGCTGAAATTTCTCGCCAATTGAGTTCCATGCAACGGAATTCTCCGTTTGCATAAAACTCAACTTGGATGTCGGAGCGAGAACGAATATCGCTACCCAATTGTCTATCACATCATAAAGCGAGGTCGATGACATCCGATCAAACAGTACATTTTAAAAGGGCACATAGATGTCCTAATAGAATATACTGTTTGCAAATGTCGACGACCCGCAGTGTGATATAATGACAGAGTTGTCACTCGTGGAAAATTCGAATTGTTATGTGACAAAGATTTTAAGAAAAATATTTGCCAATTAACAATCCGAATAGACCGTCAGAAAAGGCATTCATTACAAATGTCTTGGCGAAAGACTCCTTCTGCGAACAACTAAACGCGTGCAGAGCGGAACACCTAATGCCGGGTTTCCACCAAAAAGACAGTTTTGAAAAACACGGACTAAAACTGTTTTTCTGAACAAAAACGCCAATGTTTTGTAAAAACTGAACAGTTTTTAAAACATTTGTGTCTCTAAAAACTGTTTTAGGAAACAAAACACTTTCCCATCGCGAATGGGGAAATGTTTTTGTTCTCTAAAACAGATCAAAGCAAAACACATTTATTCTTGGTTTTTTGTCTGGTTGGTTGAAGCACGCACTTTGGCTTTCTGTGACAGTACCCAAGTACAAAGTCAGTTATTAGTTGTCATTTTGAGAACTGGCCCGATATCTCCGTTTTTTTCTGTTTTTGATGTCATTAATTAAAAAACCACAGCTAAATATGAAATCCTCGTCATCTGAAATTTTTGTTGGACACTGGCCTCGTTTATGCCGCAGAACTATCTTCGAGAATTAACTAATTCATGCTTACACACGACGATATAAACATCTCGCATTAGCTAGTTTTCGTACTAATTTTAGCTCCACTTATGATGCAGAACTGAACTGAAAAAATAGGACTAGATGATGTTGCTGTCGTCGCTAATGGCGTTGTTGGTGAAAATTATATTTTATATGTTATATAAATACCTCATCCTTTCCTGAAACTCTGTATTCGTTTCATCCTTTGATTGTAGCGGTATAAACGCGTTTTTATTGGGAGGCTATTGGGTGGTATGCATAATAATGAGGATATACTCAAGAGTGAAGTCTATTGAGGACATTCCTGAGTCTGCTATGTTCGATGAACCGAGTGAAAAAGTTGTATGCATAAAACTACTCTCCGCTCCATAGTGAAAATTGAGTGGAATTCTGTCAACTCAGCTTTACTCCACTCGACTCACTTTATGCATACCACCCATTGCCTCTTGACATTTCCCAAACCAAAGTCACAAACCAACAACTGACATCTTTAATATTTAGTACTTCTCCGTATGGTCGGTATAAACACACCACGAACAAGTACTAGCACTAAAACCGATTTAGTTAAATCGATTTTTAGTTCCACGGCATAAACGTGGCCTATGTAGAACAAGATAAACAGAACTAGAAACAAAACCAGTCTGTTCAATTGAAACAGATTGTTTACATAAAACAGAACTGTTTTCAAAAAACAAAACTTATTTCTGTTTTTTTTTTTTTGAAGACAAAACTGTTTTTTAAAACTGTCTCTTTGGTGGAAACCTGGCATAAGAATTCTCCGGCCCGAAACAATATTAAATGAAGAGCTAAGTCGGCGTACGGGTCAGATGTCAATCGACGAATTGATACGCAGGCGAAAATGGCAGTGGATAGGTCACATTGCGGAAGAATGGCCTTGTTTATGCCGCGGAATTATCTTCGAGGATTAACTAATTCGAACTAACTCACGACGACATAAACATGTCGCACTAGCTAGTTTTGGTATCAATTTTAGCTCCACTTGCTATGCAGAACTGGACTGAAAAATTGGGACTAGGTGGTGTTGCTGTCTTCGCTAATGGTGTTGCTGTTGAAAATTATATTTTATTTGTTATATAAATACCTCATCCTTTCCTGAAACACTGCTTTCGTTTCATCCTTTGATTGTAGCGCTAGAAACGCGTTTTTATTAGGAAGCTACTGCTCCTTGACATTTTCTTAACCAATGTCACCGCAGTCACAAACCAACAGATGACATCTTTCATGTTTAGTACCTCTTCGTATGGTCGGTATAAACACACCACGAACAACTACTAGCACTAGAACGATTTAGTTAAATCGCCTTTTAGTTCCACGGCATAAACGCGGCCAATGATAACTGCATTACTTTACATGCCATGAAATGGGAACCCCATTTCCAACCAAGGCTGACCAAGAGGGGGTCCTAAAATCACATTGCGTCGATCTGTGGCAAAAGAGTGAAGATGGGTAAATTGTTTGGGGAGTTGCGCTCCATTCCCCAGAACAGAGTACGATGGCGCGCAGGAGTGGTTAACGCGCTCTGCCCTACTAAGGGTTAAGGTAAGTAGTTCCTGGGAAGTGTGTATCAAGTAGGACAATCATTTCGTTGCTAGAAGATGTTAATTGCCTTGATCCCTCCAGGAGCATGGGCGCGTTATCATCTCTAGCATTTCTATGCCTTGTCGACGTTTCGATAGCATATCTACTTTTCGGAAGTGCAGTTGCTAGCATGCACCTCCTATCCGCTCCGTCTTTATACTGGCAAGCTCGGAGCACTGAGAGGATTCTATTAGTACCCAGAGGCAGTTTTTTATCGCGCCGATATTTGAACTCCGAGCTCTAGATTAATATCGCAGAACGGTGACCGATCGACCACGGCCACCGAGCGCGAAGATGCCCACGAACCATCTTGTTTCAACAGATAACTTGGAATGGATAGATTTGTGGAGAGAATTTTACGAAGCGAAGAGGTCTAACTAGCCCCTTCAATACGCCCACAAAAAAGCCTCCATGAATTACGTTTGGCTTTCCTTAGTTGCTTCGTGAATAATACAGGGCATTTTTTTTTGCAGGAACTCCGATCAGATTCCAGCCTCGACGATTTTGCCTTATTAAAAGACCTCCTGGAAATCTCTCTGAGTTCGGAGATCAAAACATTCCACCAAATTGGTTTTCCCGTACCTTTTTGTCGGCTGACAGGACTTGATTTGTTAGCAGCCTCCTTTAGTGCGCTTGTTATTGCCTGCGTTCACATTTTGGAGCGCTTCGGTTATTCAGCAATTGAAATGCATGTAAACGGAAAAAATCACTGATTTTTTCGTTTACATGCATTTCAATTGCTGAATAACCGAAGCGCTCCAAAATGTGAACGCAGGCAATGTATGCATCATATCATCCAGTTATCATCGGTGACTTTTTAGCACATATTCGTGGAACTATCCCAAAAAATTGTGCCAAATTTCAAAACACACATTGTTTTCCTAATCACGCTTTTTCGGCGTTCCTAGCATGAACTATATTATACTACTGTGTACAAATATTTTATAACCCGGAATTTTTAATTTAAACTGCGTGGGCATTTCGTTGGGAACAAATCTTTTTAAGTAAGTAGGACTGTTACTGCCAACTGTGTCAAATTTTAGGTTAATATCTTGATTAGTTAAAGAGTGACGCTCGTTTTCGTAAACAACCAAAATTAACTTTTTCGATTTTTACCATGTCAGAAAATAGTCAACAAAGAAGTTCGATTAAATTTTGTGTTAGAAATGATATTTCTGCTGCGGAAACGCTCACGCGCAGAATGTTACAAAAAGCCTTCGGTGAACAGGCTATGTCTAAAACACAAGCGGTAGCGATACAAAAAGCTGCAGAGCTAGTCTCAACAACACGCAGGATGGGCAACATCTACATTCACTCAGACAGTCAAGCTGCGCTGAAAGCGCTGCAGTCAGACACTATCAGATCAGAGAAAGTGCTTAACTGTCTCTCAATTCTTCAGAGACTGGGCACTTTAAGGAAACTGGAACTCCGATGGATACCAGGCCACAGCGGTTACCTTGACAACGATATTGCGGATGGACTCGCAAAGCAGGGAGCTGCATTGGACGCCACAATGGCAATAGCAACTCCTATTCCAATACAAACACTAAGAACAAAAATGGACTCTCTGATGATGCAACTGGCCAACCAAAATTGGAACAGAACCGTCAACTCCAGAATTACGAGAGAACTCTGGAACTCGTATAACACTAAGAAAACCGATATACTCTTAGGCCTCTCTAGGGGTAAATGTGCAATGCTAGTGGGCTTATTAACGGGTCACTGCCTAATAGGTGAGCACGCACACAGACTGGGACTGATCACAGACAGCGGCTGCAGGAACTGCAAGCTGCCAAATACCAAAGAAACTTTGGAGTACCTCCTGTGCGCCTTCCAGCTCAACAAGGACTTGTTGATTACGACTGATAACAACACCTAACGATCTCTGTTGTTTTTCTTTGTGGTATCGCTATGGACACAAGTGGTCTATGCAGGGCCGTGAGGCCGCCACCTAACCTAACCTAAAACACAAGTATACGAATGGCATAAAATGTTTAAAGAGGGTCGTGAAGGCGTTGAACACGAACCACATCAAAGACGACCAAGAACATCAACTGACGAAAAGCACATCGCGAAAATTAAGAAATTGGTGCTCCAAAATCGTCGATTGACAACTAGAGAGCTTGCTGATATCGTTGGAATTTCTAATGGATTAGTCAACACCATTTTGAAGGAAGTTTTGTACCTCAAAAAGTCAAATCTCGTTTAGTTCCAAAAACCTTCAACTTTTTGGAAAAGCAGCGGATTTGAAAAATTATAACAAAATTCCGGGTTATATTTATACTAGTGATGGGCATAATGACTCTTTTCACTGTAAGCTCACATAAGCTCTGATTCTTTCCAATGAGTCGTTCAAAAAGAGTCATGCAAAGCGTCTGAAACTTGGTTAATAACATATTCAATAAAAGTCGTAGATGGGCGACCCCAACTATTTTTCTCTTTTTTGACCCCAGATTCGGAGTTGGTGCCCCCCAATGCCCTTTAGTTCGAGCCATCCCAATCGGACCACTATTCCCATGAAAGCGGGGCTGCCAGTCTGGGATGGGCGACCCCACTTTTTTTTCTCTTTTTTGACCCCAGATTCAGAGTTAGCGACCCCCCAATACCCTTTAGTTCGCGCCAGCCCGATCAAACAACTATTTCCCACGAAAACGGGGCTGCCAGCCTGGGATCGGCGACCCCATTTTTTTTTTTCTCTTTTTTGACCCCAGATTCAGAGTTAGCGACCACCCAATGCCCTTTAGTTCGAGCCAGCCCGATCGGACCACTATTCCCATGAAAGCGGGGCTGCCAGTCTGGGATGAGCGACCCCACTTTTTTTTTCTCTTTTTTGACCCCAGATTCAGAGTTAGCGACCCCCCAATACCCTTTAGTTCGAGCCAACTCGATCGGACAACTATTTCGCACGAAAACGGGGCTGCCAGCCTGGGATCAGCAACCCCAATATTTTTTCTCTCTTTTTTGACGTCAGATTCGGAGTTAACGACCCCCCAATACCCTTTAGTTCAAGCCAGCCCGATCGGACCACTATTTCCCATGAAAAGGGGGCTGCCAGCCTGGGATGGGCGACCCCATTTTTTTTTCTCTTTTTTGACCCCAGATTCGGACTTAGCGACCCCCCAATACCCTAGTTCGAGCCAGCCCGATCGGACCACTATTTCCCATGAAAAGGGGGTTGCCAGCCTGGGATGGGCGACCCCAATTTTTTTTCTCTTTTTTGACCCCATATTCGGACTTAGCGACCCCCAATACCCTTTAGTTCGAGCCAGCCCGATCGGACCACTATTTCCCATGAAAAGGGGGCTGCCAGCCTGGGATGGGCGACCCCAATTTTTTTTCTCGTTTTTGACCCCAGATTCGGACTTAGCGACCCCCTAATATCCTTTAGTTCGAGCCAGCCCGACCGGACCACTATTTCCCATGAAAAGGGGGCTGCCAGCCTGGGATGGGCGACCCCAATTTTTTTTCTCTTTTTTGACCCCATATTCGGACTTAGCGGCCCCCAATTCCCTTTAGTTCGAGCCAGCCCGATCGGACCACTATTTCCCATGAAAAGGGGGCTGCCAGCCTGGGATGGGCGACCCCAATTTTTTTTCTCGTTTTTGATCCCAGATTCGGACTTAGCGACCCCCTAATATCCTTTAGTTCGAGCCAGCCCGATCGGACCACTATTTCCCATGTACACAGTAGTATACTTCCAATGATGATTGTGCCAAATTCCAAGAGTTCTTAATTTTTTCCTTTGATCATCAACATCATAAATTGGCCTCCGTTAACTGGCCTATTAGCAAAATAATCAGAACTATTTATCAAAATAATACAATCGTATCGATTTAAATATTATTTATTGTTATTCTTATATTGCTCCAACAGATACAATAATTTAAATTTTTTGAATTTATGTACGTTTTAAATATATTATTTAGGTTGAAATTGCTGCAAGCAGCACGGCAATGATTGTTTAGTGTTGTTTGTTTCATTTTGTTTGTACTTTTGATTATAGGAACTTTCTACAAATACTGTTTCTCTCTCCGTTTTCGGTAAAAATTTTCATACATAAATTGATACAAAATAAGCCACTCCTAGACTGTGCCAAGATGTATATATTCCATACACAGTGTTCATACAGTTATTTTTATAACAATAAATTCGTTCCCCAAGTTTATTTATAGTAGTTGATACTTTTTTTGTAGGCAAATGTTCATAATTGATGTACACAATGTGCATACATTGAGCAGCTTGTACCATAATTGCTATATCGTTAATTGCCCGACAACAACTTTCTATGTGCTAGAAATGTTTGATGAATTCTTAAAGCTAAATACACTCGTAAAATGTAAATACATTTTTTTTTAACACTTCGGGTAATACTCGTAACGTATAATATGTCCAAAGAATGAAAAGTACGCAGTGAATTTGTACGTGTTAGAATTTGATAGATATACACAGAGATTTGTATGTTAAACTCAGAACATGTGTATGATTCTTCAAATGACATTTCATTTCCGTTGTTATATAAAGTTATATTCGTAATAATAGTTAATAATGATGGTAGTGCAATTATATGTGTGTCATCACTGAATTATATCTAATGAGCGGTATGTTGATTTTTTCTAGCTGGTCGGTGGTTTTGAATATTTTGTAATTACATACGAGTTTATTGTTAGATGCTAGAGCTGTTGTTCTAGTTTTTAATATACATATATATAAAACACAAAGATAATTATTGGACACATTAACTGGAGAAAGTTAATTGCAGATACAGGGTTGTCAAATAAGAGCTACATATTTTTAAATTGAAATAAAAAAATAACGGTAAAACATATCGATGTCGTTATTAATTACTGGTTTATTATATTTTTATTTAAAAGTAACTTCCTACAACTTATCGCCTCTGGGTTTAAAAACAAAACTGTTTTAAACACCTTCTTATATTACGTTTACACTATACCCAGATTACTTCATCTGCTGCTTAATATTACGTTTACACTATCCTCAGATTACTTCATCTGCGCCGGCTGACTTCATCTGCAACTGTCATATACATACAATTTTAAACTCGCCACACCCAGATTACGCTGCAGATGAAGTAATCTGGGGATAGTGTAAACGTAATATAACTCACCTTTCTCCATACATCAGGACCTATCGCTAATATTACGTTTACACTATCCCGAGATTACTTCATCTGCTGCTTAATCTGGGTGTGGTGAGTTTAATATTACGTTTACACTATCCGCAGATTACTTCATCTGCGCCAGCTGAGATAATCTGCGACTGTCAAATACATACAATTTTGAACTCACCACACCCAGATTACGCTGCAGATGAAGTAATCTGGGGATAGTGTAAACGTAATATAAAATTGTACGTATTTGACAGTTCCAGATTAAATCAGCCGGCGCAGATGAAGTAATCCGGGGATAGTGTAAACGTAATATAACAATATTTGTATATTCTTATTTTTTCATTATATATAATTCTATTGAATTCATTAAGTCACTGCTGTTTTGTTAAGACTGGTCATACTGCCAATAGATTATCTGATTAATATTTTTCCGGCAGAAATTGGATGATTTTTACATTGAGTTCACATTGGAGCCAGATCGCTTGATCTGCACCAGATCACTTCATCTAAAACTGTCAAATACATTACAATTGTAAACTCACCACACCCAGATCAAGCTCAGATCGAGTGATTTGCCCGCATTGTGAACATGCACTTATGTGGGCGTCATGTGTTTGAAAAAAATAGCTTAGATTGGGTTCACACTGGAGCCAAATCACTTGATCTGGAACTGTAAAGGACATACAATTTTAAACTCACCACATCCAGATTGAGCGATCTCAGATCGAATAATTTGCCCCCAGTGTGAACATGAACTTTTGATAGAAACCTTCAGTAATCGTGTATGTAATCTCAAGAAGGAAGTGCCGATGTATTCTGCCACTATTGGACTTTTCGTAGTAATTTTCTTTTAAATACCATCGTCATCAACGAGGCCAAATAGTACGATTTATCGTATTTTTTACAATTTACAACATCAAAAAACGATTTTTCTTCAGACCTAAAACATATTTCACGATTTAAAAAAAATCCAGAATACGATTTTTTAGTTTAATTATAAAAAAGCTATGTACATATTTCAAATATTGTGAATACTTTTTCATTTTAGAGAATAATCCACTTTCAAGTGGTTCCAATTCTATCCGTATGATGGCTACACAGTCTTGAATATATTTCGTCACAGTTGCTTTGTTCACAAAAAGACATTGTCATTTCTTCCCAAATTTAGCTGGAATTGATGAATGCCAGGATATTTAGGATTTATAAATTTGGATTTAAAAAATTATTTTAGGCTGCTCAAGGATGTAGAAATAGAACAATTTTGGAAGACGATTGCGGATTATCAACGTGCAGATGGTTCCAGGGGACGACCGGTGCCGCAGTGTTTTGAGGCATCAGTCTCATGTTTGACTACCGGCGTTTCGGGTTCGAATCCCGTCCACGACGACGTTCGTGGCCATGGTTGTGCAGGAAGTGCATGCTGGCAACTGCATTCTCCGAAACCAGTTTATGCCGACGAAGCGTCAACTGGGCGACATGGAACAGTTTGACGCGCTATGCCCCACAAGGGGTTAGGGCAATTGAGAGAGATGGTTCCATAGCATTTCCTTTGAGTGCTAAATTCATTTCTGAATTCGTCAGCAAATATTTTAACTATGCCCAAAATGTGACCTCTTTAGGGAAAAAGAAATAAAATATGGTCGCACCACCACGAGTTTAAATTTTAGCCTTAGCACTCAGCCTATTTAAAGAGCTTGTAATGGACCATATTCAGGTCTGGTAGTGCTGCTTCCACCAGCAGATCGATGGCAGCACCTGATGAGTAATGATCTGTCGGTGGGGCGAAAGCAGAGGCTGAGGGCCCCATTACACCTGGACCCCGATGCGGGCGCGAGGGTAACTGAACCGTCCGCCAACCATTCCATCCTTATCGCCTCATTTTTTGTTTTGTTTCATTCTTGCCTCCCCTGTTTGTGTTATTTTCCCCAGGCCTATGAATTTTTAATAATACGTAAAGGACAGGGGCAACGAGTGGCGAAAACCCAGCCTACGTCTCCCGTACTGAGCTACAGTAAGCATAGGTCGCTGCTTAGCTCGTTGAGGGGCCTTTTTCTTGGCCAGATGGCACAGCCCGACTTTCACGGCCATATGCTACCTTAGGCTCCGTCCCCACGGCATCTTTGGATGCCCACCAAACCGTCCATTACAAGCTTTAATGGTGGACATTCACGGACCTCGAAGCCAGAATTTCGCCGATCGCGCTATGGATTTTAATTCAATTCAAATTATTGCCAAAAAAATAATAATTAAACAGGAAATTTTGGTTTCGATCAGAAAAAAATTTGGATTTTGTTTATTTATTTATAGAATCAGCGGGTATACAACCCTTTATACATGTACGTTTATTCATTAAAGATAATTCGCGACAATGATGAATAAAAATTATGTGGGGACGAGCCGAAAAATTCAAGTCTACTTGTATACTGGTTGGCTGAAGTAGAAATTCTGTTTACAATATTACTAAATTCAATATTTCTCTTACAACAATTAACATAAAAGATTTGGCTTAAACGACCTCTTAAAGGTCTACTTGGCACATAGAGGCCAAATTTTTCCCTCGATTCTGAGCTATTGACTTGTCCGTTTATAACCTTATACAAAAAAGATAGATCTAAATATATTCGTCTTTTAAAAAGTGGTGGTATTTTCGCCTCGAACTCAACTAAGCTTTAATCGTGAGAAAAAAGTCCATTGGAGATCCTGATTTAAAGGCCCATTGACTTAAAAATCTATGTTGGACTTTTTCTAGATTATAGGAATCGCATTGTGTTGATGGTGCCCAAATAACAGATGCAAATTCAAGGAGTGGCCTAACTAAGATAATATGGAGATATCTACAATATATGTTTTGGGGTCTCTAAAATATATGGAATTTCTGTTGATAAATCCTAATGTTTGCAGAGCTCTAGTAGTACAGTTTGATAAATATTTTGAAAAGTTAAGCGACGACGAAAATGTCACCCCCAGGTCAACAACGTCATCTACTTTCATTAAAGAGAAGTTTTACGAGAAAAAGTGATTATTTTACATTTATCAGTTAACAAATTGTTAATTTGAGACCATTGGCCAATTTGATCTAAATCTAGCTGAAAGTTCTCTGCGTCTTGAAGGTTAGTTATCTGAACATAAAATTTAGCATCGTCTGCAAACAATAGAGCCTTGCAATATTTCAATAAAGGAGAAAGGTAATTAATAAATACGTTGAACAATAAAGGACCAAGGTTAGATCCTTGAGGTGCTCCTAAGTTGACTTTGAATTGTTCTGAATAAGCTCCTTTTATGTAAACTAATTGAGTACGATCAGAAAAATAGCTTTTAATCCAATCGTGAAAAGTGGCAGATATGCCATAGCCTTTCAATTTTTCTAGTAATTTAGTATGATTTACTTTATCGAAAGCTTTACTAAAATCTGTATATCTCTCATTTGCCCTAACCCCTTGTGGGGCATAGCGTGTCAACTGTTCCATGTGGCCCAGTTCACGTTTCGACTGCATAAACTGGTTTCGGAGACTGCAGTTGCCAACTTGTAGGTTGGAATCGAGTGACAATTATAGCACATGTACGCCCGTGAATGTCCACCATAAACAGTATGATGAATTCATTCGTCCATTAATTAGTAATAAATCAATTCATCCGTTGAACAATTGTATCTTGGAAGTAACAGTGAAATTCGCAAACGGGAAAAAGTGGTTTTATATAGACCAATTTGAAGTCTCGACGAGAGCTTCCAGTGCTCTACTTGCGCCTAGGATTGAGGCTAATTCGTGCTTTCAACAAGGGTGGGAAGAATCATCTAACTCCATCGAAAGCCCGCTGACGAGAAAAGCGGAAGGCTATTCATGCTCGTGATGTGATTTCTGCCATTAGGGGCGGGCGGGTGACATCTAGCCTGGAGCTAGGCTGGAGGTGGTAACCAGGGATGGGATACTATCGCGCCCTAGGGCTCTTGGTAGCCTCCATTCGTTTCGGACGTGAACGAAATTTTAAAACATTTTCGATTACGTAATGTGGCCCTCCCAACTCATAATTGGAGGGTTGTGAAGTTGGAAGAACCCGTGAATGACTGTAGATGCTTTCTGATAAATAATGAATGAGTCATTGACGCCCCTCGCCAGGTCAAAGGGGGTCATTAAACTCGGCTTTATCAACATCCAGCTCCGCATTTATAAAAGTGATGCTAGGGGGACAAACAAGGCTGTATCTACTCCCTGGAGGACGATGCGGTTTGTAATGAACCACCTGTAATGGACTATTTCCTGGTAGTGCTGCTCCCACCGGCAGATTGATGGCAGCACCTGATGAGTAATGATCCGTCGGTGGTACGAAACCAGAGGAAGAGGGTTTCGTTGCACCTGGACCGCGATGCAAGCGCGAGGACAAGTGAGCCGTCCGCCAAACATTCCATCCTTATCGTCTCATTTTTTTTATATTCCCCACAACACAAACAGGGGAGGTAACCTGTTTGTGTTCTCTTGCCCAGGCCTATGCATTTTTGTTAATACGTAAAGGACAGGGGCAACGAGCGGCGAAAACCCCGCCCACGTCTCCCGAACTGAGCTACAGCAAGCATAGCTTAAGCTTAGCTCGTTGAGGCGCCTTTCTCTTTGCCAGATAGCACAGTCCGACTTTCACGGTCATATGCTACCTTAGGCTCCGTCCCCACGGGCATCATCGGTTGCCCACCAAACTGTCCATTACAGTTTCCAGTGACGGAGAATCCGCCTTTCGTAGTCTCCGAGCCCAACGGGACGCAGATGAGGAATGTGTTTCCCTGGGCTCTGATATAGCCGCCTTAGATTACACGTCGCAGCCATCTCTGGCGTATGACACTTCCGACTCCGATATGTAGAGGGAGGTGGACTTCACGGTAGTAGAAAGGGCGGTGTAATGCTTAGGTTTATCCAGATAAACCTCCACCATTCAAAAGTAGCCTCTGCAGCTGTTCTCCTTCGTCTGGCACGCGGTGAAGAAGATATTGTACTCATAACAGGGTCTCTCGTGATATCGTGATTACACTGTTTTTTATGCGCAAGGCCAATGGAGGCCCAGGTTATGCATTCTTCTAAGGAATACCGTCAAGGCTTTCCTGCTGTCAAATTATAGTGACAAGGACACTGTACTAGTCTGCCTTGAGCTGAGAGGTAGGGTTTACTGGATTTTGTCGGCATATATGCCGCACGACAATGACGGGAGAAGGAAACTTTTTCTGAAAGCGACAGGGATCGGTTGCCCTCTTTTAATTTTGTTGAAAAGAACAGTGAGCCATCTAAGCCCGACATGATTCATTTTAAACCAAAATTCCAGGGGTATTTTGTCCGGTCCAACTGCTTTTCCGCGTTTCATCTGCATCATTGCTTTCATCACCTCCTCCACTGAAAAATCAGCGATATCAGTGGTGTTTGGCTTCACAGCTTGAAAAGCGTCACGTGGGAATTCTTCATTCAAAAGTTCGTCAAAGTACTCAGGCATTCTGCTACAGATTGCTGTGCCTTCAACCAGCAGCACTCCTTGTGAGTCTTCAACATACTTTGGCGACTGAATCTCTCGAGCGTTTCTTCTCCTTTGAGCTGCGACCTTATAAATCCTGGCATTGTCTTTAGGTTTCTCTTGCAATGACGATCTCTTATCCGCAGTCAGATTTTCTAGTTTTTCATAGAACTTCTCGGCTGCAGTCGCCTTTGCTTGAGCCACCTTTCGCTTTAGTTTCTTCCGGCATTTATAATATTTCTCCCGAAGTTGAACCTTTTCGGCTTCACTCCTTGTCTTGCATGTTTTCCAAGCCTTGATTGCGTTCGATTTGGCCTGCACGTCTTCTTTAGTTTCACTGTTCGACTACCACGTCTCCTTGTTCGTGTGGACAACTTGCAACTTCCAATGTCTTTTCAGCCTCACCTACTAACATTTCAACCAAAGCATTCCACACTTGTGTTGGACTTTGCTCGTCGCAGTTGGTGTTGTATTGAAGCCACTCCTTCATTTTAACAATGAGTGGAGTTACAACAGATTCAAAGCGTTCGTAGTTGAGATTATGCCACTAGATTTTCTCGACTGGCTTGGGGATTGCTTGCGGGCTTGTTCCTCCTTTCAAAATAAATTCTGTCAGGAGCAATCAGTGCTGGGTGACCGCAGATTCACCCAAGGTCACTTTCCAGTCTTTCACCCAACGTCTCATGAAATGTAGACACAGATGATAGTCAATCTGGGCCGCATAAGCTCCACCGCTATATGTGATCAGGTGCCTTTGGTTCTTAATGAACCATGTTTTGTCACCTTCATAATTTCTGCCTGTAGATTGGCTACCCTTCCCACAATGGCAATCCTCGTAACCATAATTTGATTCTCCTACATGGCCATTGAAAACCCCTCTGAAATAAAAACCAGCTCGGTATCTGGTATACTTTGAAGCAGTGTGTCAACGTCAACGTCAAAGACACTTTTTCGCTTTGCTGGAAACCCACTTGGGAAGCGTAGGCACTTATGACGTCCCACACTCTTCCGCAGATAACCAGTTTGATACTCATCAAGCGGTCGCTTATCTTCGAGATACTCACTATGCTGGCAAGTAAAGCTGATATTACCCTTGCTTCGGAGAACATTGTGCACCTGATAAGGGATTGGAGAGTGTCGTCGGAGCACTCTTTCTCCGATCATCGGTATCTCGAATTTAGCCTCGCCGAACGTCCTGCAGCCAAACCGCATTCCTTAAATCGTAGAAGAACCAACTGGCCTAGGTATCGCGACACTCTCTCGGTGGTGCTACTCCCTCCACCAGGCCAACCCGTCAACACTTTCGAGTTGGATTTTATGGTTAACACTCTCACTGATGCAATTAAGATGGCGGCATCTGCATCGTGTCCTGTTTCCACTTACAGAGGCAAAAAGAAACCAGCTTGGTGGAATGATAGGCTTTTCATGCTCAGATCTGTCTGTAGGAAAGGCTTCAATAAGGCAAAGGCGTCTAAACAAGCATCGGATTGGCACTCCTATAAAAGACAATTGAGTTCTTACAAAAAGGAGCTGAGGACAGCTAAACGGAACTCATGGAGGAGCTTCTGCGAAGGCGTGGAACAGTCAAGTGACGCCTCCAGGCTTCGCAAAGCTTCGAAAAGATTTTGTGGGCGATTAATAGTTTCGAGCCCTTTAAATCTTCTGGACCCGACGGAATCATCCCTGCGGACCTTCAGAATTCCATTGATATTGTGTACCCGTGGATAGAAGAGGCGGAATACTGTCTCCTCTTCTTTGGAACTTAGCGGTCAATGGGCTGCTTCTGAAACTAGAAGAAATTGAGTGCCATGTAACTGCCAACGCCGACGATGTTGTCATTGCTAGTTCCGGTCCAAGAGTCCTAATTCAGGTACTCCAGAATGCCTGCCCATTTAGTCAGAATATATAATTCTAACTAAATGGGCAGGCACTTGCGGCGTCGGGGTAAACGCCGACAAAACCGAACTTGTGCTCTTCACCAGAAAGCGCAAAATTCCCCCTGCTGAACCTCCCCTTTTGGATGGCAAGAGACTGGTCTTTGCTGGTAAAGCAAAGTTCCTTGAACTTATCTTCGATAAGAAGTTAACATGGAAACTGAATATTCTAGAACGGGTAAAAAAGGCAACTGTTGCGCTTTACTCGTGTAAGAGGGCCATAGGTAAAAACTGGGGCCTCCAGCTGAAAGTGGTGTACTGGTTATACACTGCAGTGGTACGGCCTATCTTATTATACGGCATATGCGTATGGTGGACGGCCCTCAGAGTTGCGACCTATTGTAACCTACTGGGGAAAGTGCAAAGACTTGCTGCGATTGTCGCTACTGGGGCCTTGAGAACTACTCCGTCGGCTGGTTTGGACATGCTGCTCGGCTTGCTTCCGTTGGATATTTTTGGCGAACAACTGGCGGCCAAAACAGCCCTGCGTCTTCGAGATACTGGACAGTGATGCGTGCTAAGGAGCGGACACTCCGCTATTCTGGGTAGTCTGGACCTTCCAGCAGTAACCGACTATACCGTTCCTAAAGTTGCCTTTGGCAGCAATCACATCAGCCTGATTTCCTCTAGAGATCAATGGGCGGGCAGCACCCCTATTAGACCTGACTCCTTGGCCATCTACACAGATGGCTCTAAAACCGATGAAGGAGTGGGTGCGGGCATTTATTCGGGGGGACTGAATATTAACGTATCCGTCCATCTTCCCGACTACTGCTGCGTCTTCCAGGCGGAGATTTCAGTAATCACGGAAGCTCTGTCCTGGCTGGGGAGGCATGTCGTTACTTTTAAGGACATTACTATCTACACAGACAGTCAGCAGCAATACGGTCGCTTGAATCGGTTATTGCTACATCAAAAACGGTTGTAAATTGCCGCTCGACACTCATGGAAATGAGCAGCTTCTTCGATATTACTGTCTGTTGGATTCCGGACCACAGTGGTTTCACAGGCAATTGCAAGACCGATGAGCTGGCCCGTCAAGGGGAAATCTGCCTCACTGCTCTCATTAAACAGGAAACATATTGGCAGGGTGGTGGGGGTCATCACAGGGCACTGTCCTATCGGCGAGCATGTGAGGAGGCTTCGACTTCCTCATCACGACTACTGCAGAAGTTGTCATGATGTGGATGAGGAGGAGAGTGTTGCTCACCTTCTTTGTTACTGTCCAGCCTTGGTTTATAGGAGGAGAAGGTTATTGGGACTCTCCTTTTTCCAGGACCTAGAGGGTCTCGTAAAAGTTAATGCGTTTCAAATTAATCGGTTTATTGCCAGCGTCGGCTGGCTGGATACTTCAGCTTAAGTGTTTTAGGTAACAGAATCCTGGTGGTATCACAACGGACCATGAGTGGTCTATGTGTGCTGTGGTTTACTCATGGCAACCCCTAAACCTACCTACCTACCTAAAGCCGATGCCAGAATAACGCCAACGCCGTCCCTATCATTCGAGTTTCCATAATAGTACAATTTGTACTTTTTGGAATTAGTCAAAAAACGAGCTCGGTCGACTTGGTCATTTCGCCACTTTCGCACATAATGTCTATTCTTCTCCGCTTCATGACATCCTCCAGTTCTTCGCTCACAACAATTTTAATACACGATGAATAACTTAATTACGATAAGAGAATAATTGAGAAGGGTCGACTTCAATATCTGAGGCGCCAAATTTTAATTATGAGTTTCAATCAGATTTGGTCTGAAATGCACGAATCTAAAGTCCTTTTCCGCGAATTCTTAACCGTTCTGAAGATATTTAGCTTTAAAGTTGGAACTTTTGCATGAGAAATTCCAGTGCTAGAATTGTATATATTGTAGAATAAATTTCCGCTTTAGGTAGTTACGAACCTACTATGATACATCACCATTTAATTTCTTAAATTTTCAGGCACCTCGTAGTTTAGATTTAGCGTGAATCAGCCGCCGATAAAATTTGGCGCCTCAGATATCGAAGTCGTGCCATTGAGAAGCTTGAATTACTGAAGATATTGAAAGCGAATGAATAATTTGCGTATTTTTAAACTGAACTTTGCCCACCCGACTTCACAGGCCACGAGCCGCCACTGCAGCTAATACAGGTATGTATGAGTATGTTATCATGAACTCATAAATCATAAAAAATGAAATAGTCATTGCTTGTGATAGCAATATCAATAAGAACAGCGTCCAGATGAATAACCGTGTAATAAAAGCAATAAAAACAAACCATCATTGATATAAATGATAAAAATACAAAATAAGCATATTTCATATCATACTGATATAGTTAATGTTATTGCCATAAAAAAACAATTCCTTAAATTTAGAATATCCTTACGCATTGTTTACTGCCACTACTAAGCCTAACTAGGTAAAAACAAGAGCAAGCCAGTCCATACTTAAGGTGAATCTAAGATCCGCTTAGTGACTTTTTTCATCTGGGTTCAATTTCAACAGAGTGTAGTTAAGGAATGATGCAAAACCGAGCCATGCAATGTATGGAATGAATAGGTAGCCAGCTACGTCGTTCACTCGGTAGAAAAGTACTCCACAAGCTGAAGCTGTGGCCGTAAGCGCCAATATATCAATGAGACCCTGGAAATGAAAATGTATGTATGTAATAAAAAAAAAGATCCAACATTGCAAAGAAATTGACTCACCCCTTTGATGTTGTGGTGGCCGAAGAAAATGGGACTCCAGGCCCAGTTTAGCGCCAACTGAGTTCCGTAAACCATCAAAGGGAGCTTAGCGTCACCGGTAAAACCGCCTCCATCGCGCCACACCAAGTAGGAGGCGTAACCCATGCTAGAGTACAAGGTCGTCCAGACCGGTGCAAACACCCAGTTCGGTGGTCGGAACGACGGCATCTTCAATTTACTATACCAACCGTCCAAATTCGCCTTTGTCACTCGACGACCGTTCAGGATACCGCCTAAATTAGGGATGAGCATTGCTCCCAACACTTTTACGTAATTCGAATCCATTATTGATGCTGCCTTGGTGCCTTGTCACTGTGCGAACAATTTTAAAGATGACGATCGAATGGACTGGAGTTGCGGGGAGACTGACACTGCACTATACTAGCTCAACAGTTCTATACGAAAGAAATACACACCACTGAGAAAGCAAAAGTGTTTATGAGCAGCTATCATTGAGTAAACATGGAGTACGGGTACTCGCATTTGCAGCAATGCTTGAGTGCGCTCGACCACGTTTATTGTTGGGGCTGGGCCGGGGGGTGTTTGATGACTTCGAGAAAGATTGTCATGGAGGAAGAACATTTTCCAGCTGATTACAGTCGGGGAGATTTTGTGGTACAAGATAAGGTTGTGGGATATGATAAAAGGTCCAGCGAAGAATTGCTCCCGTGAAAGTATACAGTAAAATCCACTGAAATAGAACAGCATAGAGTATGGCGTCATTATGGGCTGACTACATTTTCGGCAGAAGCATTTGCAGCGGCAGAGGCAATAGCAGCGGCATCTGTAGGGGACTGACTCCTCGTTCCAAATTGCCCAACTATAAACACTTTGACAACTTTAACAATTTTATTCAAATACTCATAGATTTAAAATTTTAAACCGATACAAAATAAGTGAACGATACTGCCTGAAGACAAAACAGTAAGGCCCCAACCAGATTGAACGTTGAGCGTTCAGGCCCGGCCTTGAGGAATTCCGGATTGTGTATGGCTGCTTCAGGCCGCTGGATAGGCCTTTGTCGGCCGAATGCATAATTGAAAATCGATCTTATCGCCATAGAATCGAAGTATCTATCTATTGGATTGAATTGTATGTCATTTTAGTTTCCATGGCCTGCCCGGCCGCCTCAAGGCGAACTGTCCGACCAAAATGGATTTTCACTGGAGTTTATTTCAATAGACCACGTAATGAATCACCTGCAAGGAACCATATCCTGGTAGTGCTGCTTCCACCGGCAGATCTATGGCAGCACCTGATGAGTAAGGATCTGTCGGTGGTACGAAACCAGAGGTCGAGGGTGCCATTACGCCCGGACCCCGATGCGAACGCGAGGGAATCTGCGTCGTCCGCTAACCATTCCATCATTATATTTTTTATTATTTCCCATTTTTGCCTCCCATGTTTGTATTGTCTTCCCCAGGCCTATGAATGTTTGTTAATACGTAATGGACAGGGGCAACGGCATCTGCTTAGCTCGTTGAGGAGCCTTTTCCTTCGCTTTTTCTTCTGGCACGGTCCGGCCTTCACGGTCATGATCAACGCCATCTAGATAGACAGGCCTCCGCTCAGCTGATCGTGGTGAATTAGACTTGATCTGTGACGTCAATTTTACGTCATTAATTCACTGCCAAAGCAGTGACTGCACACGACCATATCCCCAGCACGACATATGTTTACAATTGGAATTACGTCGGGCGGCATTTTAGTCCTCTAAAAACACTTTCTGGACACTTGCAGCAATTTGGTCGAAGCCGCAGCCCCTGCGATGGCGTTTACCAGAAAATTGCTTTGGAAGCCATTATAAGCTAATTGCTGACAACCGTCATCGCCACAAACCGCTTTCTGCCCAGATTCACGATAGCAACTGCGCGGCAAACTTTCGCTCCAAAGGGACGGTTGTGTAGAGCGACTCGATGAAACGACTATGGCTGAATTCAGGGAAACATTTTTAACGCTACATCCCCTCCACTACACATTTGAGGAGACGCTACCTGTCACAAGATTTCTTTCGGGATTGAACCGCTACATATCAAATATCTGAGTGAGGCTCCAAACACAGTCGATTCTGAACCACTTGAGCCATTCACCAAAAAACATCCAGTTACAGACGTGTGCGCTGATTCGCAGCAACAACTCAACTATGAGACAATTCACTAACAAATTTGCACGAAGGGTTAATTACCTTTTGCACGACACGAATCTAGACGCGGATTCTTTGTACACAAACAAATGTCACTCATGTCACAACTCACATACCAGCTGTGAATTGTCAAAGGTAGCGATCCATGCCCCAGAGAGCGTAAAAAATTTCTGCTAGGAAGAGGAAGTACTAGCTGCTCCGGAGCGGATGAAAGGAGCGATTGCACTCACGAGCGGGAGGGGTAGTAACGCTACGGAGCGCTACGTAGCGCTCCGGATCAAACGAGCGCCGTGAATGCACTCTATGGCTGCATTCACGTGAACAATTTTCGCTACGGAACGCTACATCCCCTCCACTACACATTTGAGGAGACGCTACCTGTCAACATTTCTTTCGTGATTGAACCGCTACAATGGTGATTATGTTAACATGTTAAAGTCCTCTACACAACTTTCGTTCATAAATTTTCCATTGCAAAACACTTTTTTTTGGCACATCACGAAACAAGGAAATATCAAATCAAACGACAAGAAGACTGTGAATTTATGTAATACATAGACGGGGATTCTATTTGCGCTTTTGATGTAAAATACACAAACGTCACAATGCACATACCAGCTGCGAATTGTCAAATGTAGCGGCTACATGCCCAGAGAGCGTAAAAAATTTCTGCTACCAAGGGGAGGTAACCGCTCCGGAGCGGATGGAAGGAGCGATTGCAATCACGAGCGGGAGGGGTAGTAGCGCTACGGAGCGCTCCGGATGAAACGAGTGTCGTGAATGCACTCTATATTCACCGGGCGGAGTAGCAGCGTAAGTGCGCACGGCTCTCGCTCTGCGAGTGAGAGCGAGTCGCGTAAGACTGAAATGCAAAGGCTACACTGCAGCTTTCACACGGGGAGCGCGAGCCTTTACGTCGCGCGAGTGAGAGCCGGTACGGCTCGTGCATCTCGTGTCTATATAAAAACATAGGAAGCACGCAAGATGTCATCCCCTCTCCTACTTTTCCTGTTGGAACAATAACATTCCAGTCTGTCTCTCTGCCGCGGAACACCCACCCGGTCCATATAGAGCAAAAGAGATGTCAAATTTCCATCCCCCTTCCTACTTCCTCACTTGTGCCGAATTGCTTCGTTTCCCTCGCTCTTTTTCATTTCCTCATATACTCTCTCTTCAAAGATAGAAATGCAAAGCGAGGAGTGCCGGCATTCACACGGGGAGAGCGACAATGGCTCTCGCTGTGCTTTCAGTTGCAAAGTACGCGTTGCAGACGTGTTGTGACTATGTATCTTCTTTACCGTCGACGCCGTCTTCGACGACAAAAACACCAACGTTCCAAAGCGTATTGTGTCTATCCTAGCGTGTAGCGAGGGACTGAGGAGCGAGCACCGTTGTCGCTCTTCCCGTGTGAATGCCGGCACTTCTCGCTGTGCATTTAGACTATAGAGAATACCTATGGAGGAGCAATCCGCATATACTCAACACTAAACTATTTGAAGCAATTCCAGTCGTAAAAAGTAAACAGAGAGACACACGCCCTCCACTGCGCAACACCCGCGCAGTCTATATAAAAGCACAGGAAGCACGTAAGATGTCATCCCCTCTCCTACTTTTCCAATTGGAACAATAACATTCCAGTCTGTCTCTCTGCCGCGGAACACCCGCCCGGTCCATATAGAGCAAAAGAGATGTCAAATTTCCATCCCCCTTCCTACTTCCTTACTTGTGCCGAATTGCTTCGTTTCTCTCGCTCTTTTTCATTTCCTCATATACTCTCTCTTCAAAGATTTAGACCAAAAGGTGCGACGCGACGGCTCGAGATGCACGGCTCCCACTCGCGCGACGTAAAGGCTCGTGCTGCCCGTATGAAAGCTGAAGTGTATTCTTTGCATTTCAGTTGTACGCGCCTCGCTCCCATTCACGAGCGAGAGCCGCACGGCTCTTCGTGTGAATGTGGAAGGAGGGAGCGGAAAAGGCTCTCACTCGCGAGCGAGAGCCGTGCGGCTCTTCGTGTGAAAGTGCACTTACGGTATCGCTCACCGATTCTGAATGCATTTATCTTTGGAGTCCACAATTCATTCAATGCGGCTTCCAAATTCATCCAACCAGTAGCCATGGCGATGAACACGTAAACAAAAACAAATGTAACAGGTGTCCTAGCAACGATCAGCTGATGTTTTCCGTCTTGTTTTGGTTTGCATCTGCTCCTGCGCAACGTCGCCGTCGTCGTTTCCATGGGTTTCCAATGTTTTGGCCTCGTAAATACCAAGGAAAAATCCTAGCGTGTAGGTTCTATGAAATTCTAACAAAATGACGCTTTATTTCGACACAAAGGTGCAATTTCTGGATGTGGATGCTGTGAGCACAATTGGCAAGTGGCATCCTCATCAGCCGATATTTGCAGTGGCCTCCTTCAGCCAGGATCGTGGAGGATCTGTGACTATTTTCGACGATACGGTAAGCGAACCTGGTGTGCCTGATAGTCTTTATGATTACAGCCTTAATTTTCCAGGGAGAACCAGTGCGAGACGTTACTTTTCCTGTACATTCTGTTTCGCAAGCTACTGCATTGTGTTGGCACCCGGAAAAGCGACTTTTAGTGACCGGCTGGGAGAATGGGGAAATTTTCGCGTGGTACGAAGGAGCTAGGGAGTTCACACCAGTACAAGGACCACACAAGGCTCCTATTATACTACTGGAGTTTAGCGAAAAGGGTGGGAGAATGGTAACTGCTGATTCGGTAAGTACATTCAGCACCACTCTTTGATTAGAGGCCGGTTATTATAATCGCCGATAATGTTGTACAATCGGTTATTAAGATCATTTTTCCTGAGTACGAAAATATCCCATATATTCTCTATAAAGAAACAAATGCTCTTATAGCCAGTCAGGCAAGAATCGAAGCTTGATCGATCTTAGATCGAAGACTAAGACTGTCTATTAAGGAATCGATGACTATATCGATGAAATGTCGTTGACATTCGTATGGGCATGGCCGCTATTCCGATACCGAAAATGAGGACAGGAATCGATGACTACTCAGGGCCGTAGGCAAAAATTTTTCTACACAGCCAAATCAGTTTTAATGATAATTATATGCGATTTAGTAATATGTATAGCAATAGTTCAGTAAATTCAGTATCGTATAAAAAAAAAGGAATTACAAAAGATCTTAAACTTAATAATTCCATTCACTTTTGTTAGTTGTCTTAGCTCTTAGCCCATAATATAATTAAAGCCTCTTATAGCATCAATTAAGTCGCCTTGCTATGGATGCAAACTTATCTAGCACATCCTCGTTATTGATAGCAATTTCTCGATGAATGCTCATCCAATGCCAACCCATTCAATAGATCCTGTTGACATGTATTTCTTAAATAAGTTTTCAACCTTTTTAAGATTGAGAATGATCGCTCTGGAGTTGCCGTTATCACTGGGCGGGTAGCGAATACTTTCACTAAGAAAAATATATTGGGAAACATTAGATCGGTGAATTCGTTATGATTAAACGTATCTAAAGCATTTATTGGTAGCTCATATTTATTCGAATAGCGTTCCTATTTATTTCGCCAAGATGTCTACTTCAAATGTATCATCGTCTACATACAGACGTGTTCGAAATAATAAGAACAACACAAGTGAAAACTGAATTCGTCCTAAAAAAAGGGTTAGAATATTTTTTTTTAAAATTTATCCTTTTATTACTTTAACGCCATACATATTAAGCTTTTAATAAACGCAAGATTTGATGTCCTGCTATCTCCTTGTTTTGTTGTTCTGGCCACTTTGTTGGATTGAGTCGAAAATCAGCTGTTCGAAAAAATAAGAACAAAGAGCAAAAACACACGGTAGTTAATTTCTACAGACAGAATTTCCGAAATTGGAATGTAATTGCTTATTTGGAGTGTATTGTGCGTGGTGTGCAGTAGTTTTATTAACAAATAATAGTGAAAATCACTTCAAAATGGGAAGACGCCAACATTGTTCTGTGGGGCAAAGACAATTAATTAAAAAATTGCTTAGTGAAGGCAAAACGTTTGCATTTATTAGAAATTTACTTGGTGTTTCCAATGGTTTGATAACAAACGCGAAAAACTTTTCATCGCAGACCGAAACCCGAGGTAGACGTAGAAAAACCAATGAACGGCAGGACAAATTGATCGTACGGACTGTTAAACAGCGCCCTTTCATAACTTCTACGCAAATCAACGATGAGTTAAACCTGCCAATTGCCACATCCACAATAAGAAAACGTTTGATTGCAGCAAATCTTAAAGCAAAAAGCCCAAGAAAGGTACCCTTATTAAAACATGTGCATTTGAAACGTAGACTTCAGTTCCCCAGAAAATTCCAAAGCGAACCTGACACCGTTTGGCGCAACACATTATGGTCAGATGAGACAAAAGTTGTGCAGTTCGATATGGGTACTGAAAAACAGTACGTTAGACGCCCTCCGAAGGCGAAGTACACTAGTAAGACCATTAAGCACGGAGGTCAAAGACTGATGCTGTGGGGATGTTTTTCGTGGAATGGCGTTGGACCTCTTGCTAAGATCATGGGTATTATGGATGCCAACTACTATTTTGGAAACATATTGGAAGATGTCATGTTACTTTATTATGAAGAGGAAATGTCATCACGGTGGATTTTTCAGCAAGACAATGACCCGAAACACACCTCAAGAAAAGCGAAGGAGTGGTTCCGATCCCACAAAATTGCTGTTATGGAGTGGCCTGCACAATCGCCGGCCCTTAATCCAATAAAACACCTTTGGATTGATGTTAAGAAAGGAGTGAGAGATGCTAAACCAAAAAACTCCGAAGAATTATGGCAAGCGGCAAAAAATACTTGGGAGAATATTCCGCTCTCCAGATGTCGCACTCTTATAGCTTCCATGCAGTCCAGATGTGTCGAAGTTATCAAGAATAAGGGGGGAGCTACCTCTTATTAAACGTAAGGGCCTAAGTGTGTATTTATGGTCTGTAGAAATTAACTATCGTTTGTTTTTTCTCTTTGTTCTTATTTTTTCGAACAGCTGATTTTCGACTCAATCCAACAAAGTGACCAGAACAACAAAATAAGGAAATATCAGGACATAAATTCTTGCGTTTATAAAAAGCTTAATATGTATGGTGTTAAAGTAATAAAAGGATAAATTTAAAAAAAATATTCGAACCCTTTTTTTAGGACGAATTCAGTTTGTTCTTATTATTTCGAACACGTCTGTATATGATAACTATAATATTCCTTACCTGATAATATATCATCGTTGGTGAGAATTTTTTCAACGCAATGTTTAGGGATAATTTTTTGTAACGAAATAATTGCTCCTTTCTGAGCGATAAATCTTGATGCCAATTGGTGAAGAAAATCGTCAAAAAAGGGGATCGCTATCGAAACTAGAAACGAAACTCTGAAACTTAATGTTTCAGAGGATTCAGCAGGAATATTGCATCGCTGTGTTTGCTTTGCTGATTCTTCAATCTCTGGCTCATCAGTGTGCACGCCGCCACTGAAGTTAAAGAAGACGCAGTAAAAAACGAGTTCTATGCCCGCCTTGAGATTCTCTTCGACTCACTTCCAACAAACGACGTCAAACTGCTGCTGGGAGACTTTAACGCGAAAGTTGGAAATGAAAGTTGGCATCGGGGGAGCACTGGAGACCACAGTGTCCATGAAAAATGTAACGACTACGTACTTATCGACTTCGCCTGCAGGAGGAATCTAGTTGTAAGCTCTACGTGTTTCCCGCATCGACGCATTCACAAGCAGACCTTGAAATCTCCAGACGCACATACCGTCAACCAAATTGAGACAACAAGAGATGTGCGTCTAGTGTGATAGATGTCCGCTCCTATCGAGGAGGAAACTGTGACTTGGTGAAGACGATCTGAATATGTAGAATTTCCTCAGTGCACCAATCGAGAATCAGCCCTCCCAAAATCTTTGTGGTTGATAAGCTTGTGGGCGATGCTACGGCGGTGGCGTATACAACCGCCCTTGAGGAAAGACTATCGCCTATGCTATACAACATCAGCAACACAGGCGTCCATTGGTTTTGGGAAGAACTCAAGGGTACGATCTGGGATGTCGCAGAGAAGCCCGGCGACCGCGAAATGACTGGTTCGACGAAGAATGGAAAAATTCACTTGACCCGAAAAACTAGGCCTATAGACAATGGATTCAACGAGGAACCAGAGCCAAAAGAGAAAAATATGACGAGCTACGGTGAATATCGAATAGAATAATTAGACGTAAGAAACGTAAAAACTATGACGAGCAGTTGCTGAATATTAACGAAAACTTAACTATGTAATAGGAACAGACAAGCATACAAACTGATAAATACAATTAAGAACGGCTATAAGCCCAGGACTAGCCTTTGTAAGGACAAGGATGGAAACATCATCAGCGACACCGATGGCATTAACAAGCCATGAATCTCCTATTTTGAAGAGCTTCTGAACCTACCTTCTAACATCCCCACACAAGAAGCTATTGACGATATTGTTAATCTAGGCCCACCCAACAACCCCCGACAGTAGAGGAAGGAAATAAAGCGCTGGGCGCTGACGAGATTCCAGCTGAACTGCTAAAATACGGTGGAACGGATCTAGTTAAAGCCATACATCAATTACTCCTGCGAGTATGGGAGGTAGAGGTGATCCCAGACGATTGGCGCAGAAGCATCATCTGTCCAATTCACAAAAAGGGAGATAAACTGCGGCGTGAGAATTACAGGGGCATACCACTAGTCTCTACGTCTTATAAAATTTTGACGAAAATTCTGGAAAATAGAATAAAGCCGTACACAGAACGAATCGTTTCTGCGGCAGCCGGTTCTTCGTACTGGAACGACCCGTTTTTCAACGGCCAAGAGCTGCCAAACTCGATGCAAGAAGAACTGCAGTATTCGAAGCATCGCTACAACAACAACAGAACGAATCATTGCCGAATATCAACGCGGTTTCGGACCTGGTCGCTCCACAACCGATCAGCTCTTAACGGTCAAACTGATACTTCAGAAGTGCTGGGAATACAACGTAGACGTATACCAAATCTTTATCGACTTCAAGCAGGCATACGGCAGTATCGATCGTGGAGTACTGTACAACATCATGCTGCAATTTGGTATACCGGCCAAATTAGTGCGACTGACAAAGATGACGATGACCAACTCCGTCTCACAAGTCAGGATCCAGAATAGACTTACTGATCTATCTGAAACACGCACTGGTCTGAAACAGGGCGATGGACTGGCACCGACGCTCTTCAACCTAGCACTGGAATACGCTATTCGGGCTATGGATATGGACAACAGCAAGACGCTGCTCATCAAGTCGACACAATTAGCAGCATACGCCGACGACATCAACATCATGTCCCGAAGATTGGCCGACGGAGAAGAACTTCTGCATACGCTTGATACCGCTGCAAAAGAAGTTGGACTACGTATCAACGAGGGTAAAACTAAAATAATGATGCAATCGACGACAAGGACACTTGCACAACCGATCATCAATGTGGGGGACCTCAACATCGAGTTCGTGAACAACTTCATATACCTGGGTTGCAACTTGTCATGGGACGTCAACGAAACTGACGAAATCAAGCGACGGATACAGTTAGCTAATAAGACTTTTTTGTCGGTTCTCCCCATAATTAAATAGAAGCATTTGCACAGAAACACGAAGCTCCACGTGTACGAAAACATAATACGACCAGTGCTATGCTACGGCTGTGAAGCATAGACCCTAACTCAAGCCTCCGGAAACTTGCTAGACACATTTGAACGTAAGGTTCTACGGCGATTTTTCGGGGTTGTTTGTGATCGAGATGGATGGCGCATCCGTTACAACCATGAGTTGTATGAACTGTACGATGAGTTGGAAGTTTCGAAAATCGTCAAACTACAACGACTTCAATAGGCAGGGTATGTCCAACGAATGGACGATGATTGTACGCGAAAGGGGGTGATGAATGCAAACCGGGTTGACGGAGCGATACTGTCTAGACCAGGGGTCGGCAAACTTTTTCTGGAAAGGTCCACATTATTGAAATTTCAGGTTCAGCGGGCCGGATAGCAAACTCAAGATGAATCTGCTTGCTAGAGTGGTTAACCCATTGCCAATTGGAATCTGACGAAAATTGTTTATTATTTAGTTAAATGAAATTTGAAAAAGAAGAGATATGCTAGCGACATTTTTGAAAATTGTGTTTTTAATTTATCTTCACATCATTAAAACTGGTCAAAAAATACAATATTAAATGTGACTTTTGTTTCAAATGAAAATTAGATTTCTCTATTATATTAAATTCGTAAAGATATCAAAGTAAAGGTATAAAGTCAGTAGCTCCGGTCTCTAAAAAATTCAGGCTTCTACACAGAATTTTATTTTTAAGGGTCTATTAATGTTGGAGCTGCGATTAAAAACTAGAAGAATTATTATAATTAGTAAAAGTATGTATCCTTTTTCTACGCTGCGCTAGTAGCGCTGCTCTTATCGTTTTTTGCAACTCCAACGTAACCGCAGCTTAAATCTTATCAAACTGTATCAGTAATTCAATTCCCATTTTCTCGCATAAGCGAATGTTTCTATTTCTTTAAAGAATAAAGCACTGACGATTTTTGGGTGGAGATCATTGCTTGATCTTGTTGTCTGTTCAGCAATGGTACACTGGACTTTTATTCTTAAAGTATCAGTAGTTTTTTCCGATTTATCAAGAGCCAACAAAACGGTTTGTATGTCCTTCGATGGAACCATCTTGATCACAACAGTGCTCATACATTCACACAGACGAAGATGTGATCTCCAAGGTCCCACCTGATAGGTATCTCACTAACCGCATCAAATCGATTTAACCTATACGTGTTTTGTCAATTCTCAGATCTTTCGAGATTACCACGGTCCTGGAAGAAAAGCCCACTGTTGTTGTCATTCCTTACAAGATTATGACCTGACCATTTTAAGGTCCCAAAAAGTTCCCTTCCTGTAAATGTTTGAGGCTAATCCCCACGTAGTGAGTTCATGCACAACCTTATTTCGATGAATGGAAACTTTCATTTTACTGTGTGTTGGATCAACAGTTAAGAACCGTTGAGGGATACGTGTTTGTGGTCTCAACGACTGAATCCATCAGACGATGATTCTACTTATAACGAGCACTAGGCCATCACACTACTATATTTCTAAAGGCTTCTTTGTCGAAACTAGGGTATAAAAATTACTTAAAATCACAACGTATTGGGCAATTTAATCAGAAGCGTTCATAAAGGAATAGTCAAACGGTTGTAGAGTTATTCTGTCTTATGAATGTGTTCATTGAATCGCTCGGTGACTCAGATTCGTCATTCGTTAACTGTATTTATAACGTCCCTAAGCTAGTGACGAAATCGGTATGCGTTTATATATCTAGTGAATAAATGACCATATCGTTTTGGCTCATTCGAAACGAGAGACGTTGTTGAGGGATGGGACTAGATATAACGTATCTACGATAGGTTATGGATAACCGTAAGACATATGTACGTTATTCACTGAAGCCAGTTACAATGTTACAATAGTTACTTATTCGTCTCAAAATAATTGCCCAATTACAAATGCGTTTTTTGTCGCACGTGCATTGCTGTAAAAAAAATCGAATCGTTTTCTCAATTCTTGCTTTTAACATTAAACGTTACATTTTTTTTGGTCAAAACCGTGATCAATTCGTTTGACCAAGTATTTTTATTTTTTTATTAAAGAAGAAAACGTCTCTGTTTTGTTGCCTCGAATCGATGAAAATGACACGAGCTTATAGTCATTTAGTCTCTAGAAATTTGTAACATGACCTGGAACACAATACTGAGTGATTTGGTTGATTTCGAAAGACTTCTAAGCCTTCATGTCCTTCCAAAGAGATAGCTACAGGCTCGCATGATTTGTTCAATTGTGCTGATTAGATACTTGACACTGATTTAAAATCAAATCATAACATATAAAAAGTTAATTTTAAAATATTTATAAATTTAACTCCTTCCTAATTGGTTCATGCTAAAAAAAATTATTTCCTCGCGGGCCGGATAAAAGTCAGAGGCGGGCCGGAGTTTGCCGACCCCTGGCCTAGACGACCGAGATCTCGTTGGGAGAGCTCAGTATATGCGGACGCAAAGCAGCTACTGGGCTTCCAAGATTGGACGACGCGGTCACGTGACCGAGATAATTGGAGGACAACGATCCAGGCGGCCAAGGCCCGACGTCGGGCTGTCGCGCCACGATGATGATAATTGGTTGGTGGCAATGATGGGCGAGATCCGACCCAAGGAACACCTACCTCCCCTGCAAACGAAAGTTCAAATAAGCGATAACTTGCGATGAAATGAAGCTAGTGACTTGAAATTTTGGTCAAATGTTTGTACTGGGATCTAGTTGGTTGTTATTAAAAATATGCAAGATTCGACAAAAGAAACCTCTACCTCCCCTACAAGTGAGACTTCAAATGAGCAATAACTTTTGATAGAGAGAAGCTAGCGACTTGAAAAATTCGACAAATATTTGTACAATGGGTTATTCAATCGATTTTGAGAATGGTAAAGATCCGATCCTCCTGAATGATTGCCAACCTCCCCTATAAACTGGCCATATAGAAAACTCACTTTTAATGCATATGGTCGTTGCCAATTGGTACTTTTGGTATCATCACTAGGTACTTGTACAGTAGGGGTATATATGCTTCTGACTCCAGGCCCTTGATGCAGTTTCTTTCTCGTTTGAATATTTATAATTTCCCCGCAGCCGGGCCCCTGACAGACCAGGGCCCTGGGGTGGTTACTCCGGCTGGCCCCCCTCTCTCGTCGGGCCTGATAGTTTGTGTAATTGTTATGAGAAACATATATTTGTGATTGTGATTCCCAAATAGTTGAACCTTGTTTTGTTGAACTTTACTAAGCGACCGGTAGCGCAGTGTGTAGAGTCATCAGTCTCATGTTTAACTACCGGCGTTTCGGGTTTCGAATCCCGCCCACGACGACGTACATGGCCATGGATGTGCAGGAGGTGCATGCTGGCAACTGCATTCTCCGAAATCAGTTTATGCCAACGAAACGTCAACTGGGCCACATGGAACAGTTGACGCGCTATGCCCCACAAGGGGTTAGGGCAATTGAGTATTATTGTTTCCCTTGACATTCGCATGAAGTATTTCCTTTCCATGTTACGGTAGAATCTATAACTCTCTTTGCTCCATAATATAGACTTGGGACTATTGTCTAAAATTTATGATTTTCTAGTTTATTAATTATCTTTTTGAAAATGATTGCATAAATGTGATACTAAACTCAATTATCCTTTGCCTAGCTGGGCATGCTTACAGGTTGGCGTTGCGATGGACAATATCAATTCCTAACAATGTTTTCTCAGGATTTGCGCGATACACTGCTACATATCACATTTCGGCGAACGGTGGCAAGTGCAGTCACTAGGCAACTATCAAATCTTGCAAAAGCTGCTGTGGCTGGCGATGAAAATGCTTTGGATGCGCTAACAAACTGGCGTCCCCGAACGGCCGCTCGGAATCTCTCGCATGCTGGCGTTAATGATAATCATTGCTTTTATGTTGGAACACAATCGGGTGTTATGTACTATATGAACCAGGGCGGAACGTGCACAGAAGTTCTAAAAAACAATTCCGTACCTGTAACGGAAATATTGTGGCATCCGAAAAGGTAAGTCCGCAAATTGTGTGGTTTGGAGACCGTCTACTATTGCACTTTCGCATTACGTAGGGAAGCAATTGTAGCACTAATGGAGGATATGACCGTAGGACATTATTTGGTGGAATCAACTGGTACACTTACCGAAATGGATCGCGTTAAATTGAGTGGAAGAGTGCCTGGAAATAATGGTGCCATATCGTGGGCGGCAACGTCATTGGCAATTATAACTGGTTAGTATTCGTTTTGGATTTTTTAATATTTTTTAGGATATTACTAGGATAATGTGAACTTTAACGATAATCTAATGATAATTGGACGAAAGTGTGGTTTAATGTCACAGTAACTTCCTGAATTCTTGATGAAATGTTAGAAACTCTATCTTCATTCATTCTAAATGATGTTATGCATTTCTCTTCTTCCTGAGTGGGGAAAGTTGCTTTTATTCAGATGAAGATTGTGAATAGAAAAGCTGAGACAGACTACAGAAGCTTTCTAATTATTAACCCCATCTCTGTCTCTGTCATTCGTCCTACGGGAATACTGCTCGCAGGGCTGGCAATGGCTTATCAGCGGTCTTCCTTTAGGACTCCGTTGTGCAGCAGCTCTATTTTTCCGGAGTTTCAGGAAAACACACTGTGTTACTGGATTTTGTGGGCTGGCAATTTTTAAGTTGGCATGACTTTACTGCTGGCTCCGAGATGGAAGAGAAGATGAAGTGCGTTATGATCCTTAAATTTTGCAGAAATATTATTGAATTCTCCAAGAATGATCTCAGGAGATAGCGTCTGTCAGGTTTAAATATTTATCATTGAATAAACTTGATTTGGTTTACAGATAGTTCGAGTGTGCCGTGCCACAAGCACGCTAGAAAACAAAAGACCATAAATACACTAAAAGACTATGAATAGTCCTACATATCATTGTACCTACCAACTCGTATATGTATTTTTATTACCCATCAAAATACGTGGTGTGTGTTTTCAGGTGATTTTAGCGTTCGGATATGGGATATCGATACCAGTGATAACTATTTGTTGCGAATGGATTTGCCGACAACAGGTGAGTGTGTGTAATTTTAATCTAATTTGTGACTTTAAATGTGCAATGTTGAGAGTTATGCGTGATATTAATTGATCATGATAACGTTTGCCAATACAGGTGCAAATTGAACATAATTTCATAATGATAAATGTTTGCGGTATTTCAAAATGCAATTAGTGATTTCGATTTTATTTTGTATTTATCAGAACTATGTAATGCTATATATGCACGAATCACACTTGAATTACAGAAATCGATACCATTCCAGCACATCGTCACGGGCATGCTCCAAGTAGAGTCGTTCACGCAACTTTCCTTCCCTTCCAAGATGGCCTCCAAATGTTAGTTACTTCGCGCGTTTCGCTCAACACCTCATGTACTTTATGTCTTTATGTATCAAGTGTCTTACAAATGTGTTGTCTCTCTGGATCCTGTCAACCCCTTGTGGGGCATAGGGCATTAACCACGCCGACTTCCCACCTCGTCCTGTTCGCCGCCATCGCCTTCAGCTGTCTCCACGATTTGCCTAATGACTTACCCTCGACCTCAACTGATCTTCTCCAGGTGTTCCTAGGTTCCCTGTGGGTTCCAATCGAGGGCCTGTTTAGCAAAGTTTTCCGGCTCTTTTCGAAGTGTGTGACCTATCCATTGGCACTTTCGCCTTTTTATGGAGGTGTCTATCCTGTCCTGGCCAGTAATGAACAGGAGGTCGTCGTTAGAAATGACCTCCGGCCAGCGTATGTGTAGGATGCGCCGTAGACACTGGTTTACGAAAGTTTGCAATCTAGTTGTTATCGCCCTGGTCACCTTCCAAGTTTAACAGCCATTAAGAAGCACAGATTTTACATTGGTTTCGAAGATCCTGAGTTTGGTACTTCTGGAGATGTTGTTGTTTTGCCAGAAAGGAGTTAAACTGAAAAAAACATGCCCGAGCCTTATTGATGCGAGACAGTACATCAGCATCCGCTCCACCATCTGCTGCAACTACGCTTCCGAGGTAGCAAAAATTGTCCACTTTTTCCACCATCTGCCCCGAAACACAAATTTCGCTCTGTCTTCCTGGATCCAAGCTCAAGTACTTAGTTTTGGCAGCATTGATTTTAAGTCCCGCATTACCACTTTCGTGGGGCAGGGCATCCGTCATTTGAACTAAATGGCCACGTTTATTCCGTGGAACTAAAAGGCGATTTAACTAAAACGTTTTAGTGCTAGTACTTGTTCGTGGTGTGTTTATACCGACCATACGAAGAGGTACTAAACATGAAAGATGTCAGCTGTTGGTTTGTGACTGCGGTGACATAGGTTAAGAAAATGTCAAGGGGCAGTAGCCTCCTAATAAAAACGCGTTTCTACCGCTACAATCAAAGGATGAAACGAATGCAGAGTTTCAGGAAAGGATGAGGTATTTATATAACAAATAAAATATAATTTTCAACAACAACACCATTAGCGAAGACAGCAACACCACCTAGTCCCAATTTTTCAGTCCAGTTCTGCATAGCAAGTGGAGCTAAAATTGGTACCAAAACTAGCTAGTGCGACATGTTTATGTCGTCGTGAGTTAGCTCGAATTAGTTAATCCTCGAAGATAGTTCCGCGGCATAAACAAGGCCAGTGATCCGATATATTTGAAAGAAGACAAATATCGTCAGCGTAATCCAGGTGTTGAAGGTATTCAAACAGGTTGCATCTGATACTTTTGCTCTGGTGTTCATGAAGCGCACTGCAAAGTACGTCGTTAATGGCAATCAAAAACAATATAGGTGACAAAATGCAGCCTTGTCTCACTCTGCTATGTACCTCGAAGGGATTTGAAAGCTAACCCTTGTGTAAGACGTGACATTGGGCTCCGCTATAGGACTCCTTGATGATGGATATGATTTTATGTGGTATACCTCTCCTATGTAAAGCCTTCTAGATATATTGCCGGTCAACGCTGTCAAACGCCTTTTCGAAATCGATGAACATGAGATGTAATGGGGATCTCCACTCTGCGGATTGTTCAATAATAATTCGGAGGGTGTTGATGTCGTCGCTACATAAAAAGCCCTCGCGAAAACCAGTCTGTTCATCATTCAGTGTGCGGTCAATTGTATGCTTGATCCAGTTGAAGACTAATTTTGCCAGAGACTGCGGAGAGGAGGCAAATTCCACGCCAATTATTACACTCCTTCAGGTTACCTTTCTTCGGGATCTTAATAATGACGCCCTTCTTCCATTCTTTAGGGAGAGTTTCGGTTCCCCAACACTTGGAAAAGGGGGAGAACAATATCCGCAGTAGCGTTGATATCCGGACACCGTATACGGCATTTAGGTTGTTGCTTCTTGCGGCTCCTTCTGTCAGTAGAGAGTTTGCATACTCTCTTTTATCGCGTTGTTGTTATGGTAGCGATGCTTTGAATGCTGCAGTTGTTCTTGCATTGAGGGCTTTGGCAGGTCTTGGCCGTTGAAAAACGGGTCATTCCAATGCGAAGAACCGGCTGCCGTAGGAACATCGCGTCGCACACTGCGCTGGACTTCACTAGCTTTCTGATGGTAAAGGAGCCCTATGCTACTTCGATTGTTGTCTGTCGCTGTAGCTAGTTGTGCCTTCAGCTGTTTCCTTTCAGCAATCCGCTGCGAAGATGCGTCGGACATCCAAGGCTGGCAACTATGCTGGCAATCCGGCCTGTCAACGTACGCTTTTTTTGATGGCATCCCACTTGCCCCATTCCGCAAGAGTGAGTTTTTTCGGTGCGCACCGAAAAATCTCATTGAAAAAATTCACCTTAAATATCAGTGCGCACTTATGCAATTCAGCAAATGCTAGCTAGCTAGAGTTTTTAAGTGCTGAATGAATTTTTCAAACAAACGTTAAACACAATAGTGTGTCTGTAATTTTTCTGATTGTTGAAAACATCATAAAAATGGGTGACGTTAATGCAGTTTTATTGAAACAACGTATTAGGAAATAAAAACTTCACACCTTGACTATGTATTTTTAAATTTTTGTCCTTAAATTCAACACGATGCTCCGCCCTTCATCCATTTCTGCTTTGAAAAATAATACTCCATTTACGTATGCAGAAATCAACAATTTAATACATAATTTAAAAAAAAATATATTGTCGGTTGGGGTTGGGGCGACCGGTAGCGCAGTGTGTTGCATCAGTCTCATGTTTGACTACCGGCGTTTCGGGTTCGAGTCCTGTTCACGACGACGTTCGTGGCCATGGATGTGCAGGAGGTGTATGCTGGCAACTGCATTCTCCGAAACCAATTTATGCCAACGAAACGTCAACTGGGCCACATGGAACAGTTGACGCGCTATGCCCCACACGGGGTTAGGGCAATTTAGTAAATAACCAGTGCAAAATATATTCGCACGGTGCGCACCGGAACTGTCAAAAAAACTCATCGCTTCGTTGCAGAATCGCATTTTTGCAATTCAGCACGGTGCGCACCAGAAAAATTCATCTCACTCTTGTGGAATTGCATTTCTTCGGTGCGCACTGAAAAAACTCACTCTTGCGGAATCCAGCCCGAGTGTTCGTTAAAATCACTACTTGAGTGACAACTTAGCTACTTTCTGCGCAAGATGGTCGCTATACTGTTGTGCGACAGCTGGATTTTGAGTCAAGCGGTGTTGAATTTGCCGCGGATCTTTTGTCATTAGGACGACGCATGGCTTCTATTCGCAATCGAATATTAGCGATCATAGGATAATTAATCTCTCCGATTCATTCCGATATCGGCGCCCTTTTTATCTCGCACGTTCAGAAGGCAAATTTAGAATTTTTTGCTAATGGCGAACGCAAAGTGGCCGATCTGATTTTGTGCTCTGTACCGATCAACAAAAGACTAACTGATTTTGTGGCGGTCCTTATACTCAATTGCCCTAACCCCTTGTGGGGCATAGCGCGTAACTGTTCCATGTGGCCCAGTTGACGTTTCGTCGGCATAAACTGGTTTCGGAGAATGCAGTTGCCAGCATGCACCTCCTGCACATCCATGGCCACGTCGTGGGCGGAATTCGAACCCGAAACGCCGGTAGTCAAACATGAGACTGATGTCTCAACACACTGCGCTACCAGTCGCCCCAAGATAAAAACATGGTATCATTGAGTGGGTTCAGGTCGCGCAACGTTTTAAACGCAAATGCAAACAGTTCGACTGATTTTGCTCGTGGACGGTCCGTTTCAGTTTGCGTTTGATCTACCACATATCGGGGAAATTGACCAGAAATTTTTCCTGGTTAATTTCCGGTCAACCGGGGGGTAAGGGGTATTAGCGTATTTGACAGTTGCTAGTTGACGTATTGCATATGGTGTGGATTTTCGTTTTCGGTTTCTTGATTTTTACATGGCGTCTTGTATGCTTATTTACACCGGAGCAACAGAAATTTGTGGCGATTTTTCAGTGTTGTTCATTTTTCCTGAAACCGTCGCGAATTTAATTGAAGTTTTGTTTGAAATTCAAAGCGAATCGGCTGTCAGGTGTTTAATACATGACAACTGCAAAACAAGTCGTTCGGGTTAAGAGTTTATGGTTGGGTGGAGGGAAAATTTTTACCGCAATTACAACGTTGCGGAACGTGAACGCAGGCATTGATGAGACATGAGACGATGGGAGAGGGTTCAAGAGAAGGTTAGAGGTTAAGATATTTGATTTGACAGACAGGAGTCTTCTCTTGATCGTTTTTGCTGATTCCCACATAGGTACCAATAAGGGTTCTAAATCGAGGGTGGAAAATCATTGCGCTTTCGAGAGGGTTTCCACAATATCATAGATTTTCTGCTACGCGAAACCTCGTACTCCCATCGTTTTTCCTGACGAGTACAAGTGGTGACGCCCCGGACCTATTCAACGGTTCGATGATGCTTCCGTCTCCATACTTTGAATCATTTCGTTTGTCTTCTGTCAGTTTTGCGTAAGGTAAACGGCACGGTACATGTTGAATCAATAGAGTTCAGCCTGTCATAAGTTATCGAAAACTTGCTGTTTTAGTCGTTTCGGTGAGACAGTATCGATGGTCTCTGAAATTTCCGTCGATACTGGCCCAGATAACACTTCCACACGCTGCTGGCAACATGTTTACTTCTCAAATGGCCATTTGAGTATTACTCAGTTTTAAATCATCGGAATTGGAAGTTATCATCAATGTTTCAAAGTTCTAATACTTTAGCATTTTTTTTCCTAATACTACGAGGGTTCTCAAGAAATTCATACTGAAAATGCAGTTTGTCTGCCATTTTCTGCAACAAGAAATTGATGGTGGCTGAGGGAACAGCACCAGCCACCTCGCACTAAGAGTCCTTCCAGTTCTTCATACGGACATTGACCTTCCCGAAGCGGTAACAAAGGTAGAAGTTCCGCCGCTGTATAATGTCCATGGATCCATCGTGGATTCACTGAGAGACTTTCTCTTTTCGGGTGCCTCTCTAATGATCCTCCAGCCACTTGATTGAAGACCGTTATTTTACCTACCTAGGAACTTGATGGTTTTTTTCGCAGGTGACTGAGCATTCTTAGGAAAGTATGTACTGTCTGAAGACGTTGTTTCATCTTAGCCGATATTTCATGTAGGAGTGTCATCACGAACATCACCTCTTCGATGTTGTTGTAGTAACAATTTCGGAACTCTGGTACATGCGTGTGTCATAAATTTGGAGTTTCGGTGTTGTGGTTCTCCAGTAAGTTCAGGTTGAGAAAACTACTACTACTACTACTACTACTACTAGTTGAAGATATAGTCAACATCATTTGGAGTGAGGCCTGCATATATCATATAAGCTGGACAGGAGTTCTGAATGCCATCGTCGATGCGGGGCAGAAACTAACTCAGACGAACATCACACTGAGCGTAACGGAGCCAAAGTAGTCCTTGTCATTCTCATATGGCAGGTGATTGTGCATTAAGTACCCTATTTGCTTTCAGGTCCGCTATCGAAGAAAGCACCTCTTCTCTGTACAATGTTGAGATATCTCACTTGTAGTTGGCGTTATCGAAGGGAACTCTTTTGAATCTTTCGGCTTCCCTCTCGCGGTCCCTCATATTGCGGCTTACGTGATGTGGTGGTGTCTTGTCCATAAGATTATAGTTCGGGTGGTTATTGCGATAAAAGCCAACTAAGTACTGCTTAGTAAGAAAAGTGTTGTGGCTTGTTAAGGGTAATGTTCTGGTTTTCTGGTGTAGGTGATCAAACGACGACATCAAATGGTAGCCAGTCACAGTCCGAAGAGCAGCATTTTGGCAAGACTGGATATTTTTCCATTGGGTGTCGCTCAGATTTGCAGACCAGATAGAACCCGCATAGGTGGCCACAGATGTCCCGATAGATTTATATGTCGCTAGTAGGATCTCCTCGTCCAGGAACTACTACTTTGCCTTAACCCCTAGCGGGGCATAGCGCGTCAACTACTCCTGCGCGCCATCGTACTCTGTTCTGGGCAATGGGGCGCAACTCCCCAAAAGACTTACCCAGTGCCTGACACTCCTTTGCCACAGATCGACGCCATGTGATTCGAGGACCCCCTCTTGGTCGGACTTGGTTGGAAATGGGGTTCCATTTCATGGCATGCAAAGCAATGCAGTTATCACTCTTCCGCAATGTGCGACCTATCCACTGCCATTTTCACCTGCGCATCAATTCGCCGATTGGCATCTAACCCGTACGCCGACTTAGCTCTTCATTTGATATTGTTTCGGGCCAGAAAACTCTTAAAATTCGACGAAGACATGAGTTGACGAAAACTTGCAGCTTTCTGGTAACTCCTACGGAAACTTTCCATGTACTGCTCCCATACAAAAGCACTGATAGTACCAGGGAGCGAAACAGGCCCAGCTTGGTCTTGATGCTGAGATAACTGCTGTGAGGCTAAACGCGCATACGGCATGCTGTCCAAAATCTGGCAGTTTGGACAGCATGCCGTATGCGCGTTTAGCCTGGTTGATATGACGAGCGATGTCCTGCTCCGTACCACCATTTTCGGCAACAATGCTACCCAGGTAGACGAAGTTGTCCAGCTTCTCCACAGGCTGCCCATTAATATTGATGGCAATTTGTGTCGGATTTCTTTTTCGCAACGGCGGGAACCTTGGTCTTGTTGGTATTAATCTTTAGCCCAACGTTGCTTGCCTCCCTTTCGAGATCTAACGCCATTGCGGACAGATCCATGATTTTGTGGGAGAGTAGGCATATATCTGCAACGTAGTCAAGATATTGTAGATAAGATGTCAAAGTCCATTGAATTCCTCTGTCGAGTCCGGATAGGGCTGCATGCAACACATCGCCGATCACAATGAGGAATAGGATCGGTGAGAAGATGCACTCCTGCCGCACTCCACTGCGAATCTCAATGTCTCCCGACACCTTATCTTTATGCAGAACGCGACATTTCGCGCCGTCATAGGTTGCCTTAATAATAGCCACAAGCTTCTCAGGGATACCTCTCCTGCGCAAGGCCGCCCATATAGAATCCCGGTTCACACTATCGAAAGCCTTTCCGAAATCGATGAAAATCAAGTGAAGCGGAGAATCGTATTCAGCGCATTGCTCGATGATGATTCGCAAGGTGTTAATGTGATCGACACAGGAGAATCCGGATCGAAAACCAGCCTGTTCTTCATCAATTGTGCTTTCTAAGTGGGCCTTTAGTCTTTCCAGGACGATTTTAGCTATTATCTTGGCAACGACAGGAAGCACACAAATTCCTCTCCAATTATTACAGTCTATGAGGCTACCCTTCTTTGAAAGTTTGATGATCAAACCTTCCTTCCACTCAGTGGGAAAGGTCTCTGTATTCCACGCTTTATCAACAAGTGGGTGTAGCAAATCGGCGGTTACGCTTGGCGCTGCTTGATACAGGCCTTTCCTCGTTTTAATTGCAGTGACTATTTCCTCTTTAGTCGGGGCAGTGGACCGTATACGCATATTTTGATGGTTACCTAAATTATCTATATGAGGGGGAACTTCAGCAGAGGTTACACGGTTCAAGACCACGCCGAAGTGTTCTTTCCACCGCCTCATTTGATCTTCTTCCAAGATAAGTAGCTTTCCATCACTATCCTTCACCGGATGTTGGCAGGAGTTACAACCACCTGTAAACTCCTTGATGACACCGTATACGGTATTTAAGTTGTTACTTCTTGCGGCTTCTTCTGCTGAGGCTAAAAGAGAATTCGCATAAACTCTTTTATCGCGTCGCACACTACGCTGAACTTCTCGAGCTTTCTGACGGTAAAGGAGTTCGATGCTGCTTCGATTGTCGTCTGATGCTGCAGCAAAACGAACTTTCAGCTCCTTTCTTTCAACAATCCGCTGCCATGAAGCGTCGGATATCCAGGGCTTATTCCGGCAATCCGAGTTTGCGCCAAGGATGGAATCTGCGCTATCAATGTACACATTTTTTATAGCATCCCAGTTTTCGTTTATGTCACTATCTGGGTGACTAGTTATCTCAGCTGCTTTTTGCGCAAGATGATCATTATATTGTTGTAAGACAGCTGGATTTGGGGGGGGGGGGGGGGGCAAAAACTCCTCTTCCATAGTCCTCCGCGTGGGCGCCCCCTGGAACGGCAGTGGTCACTGACCATTGCCAACCAACGTCAAACCGCCAGTGATGACGGTGCGATGATTTGGTTGAGGTGCTCCTGTGGTGTGGGGTGTTAAAAAATACCACGGCCTTTCCCTTTGAGGGCCTGTCGTTAAAACCGACAATCAAAGGACAGGATGTGTATGCCAGCAACTTGCACTATCCGAAATCTTTATATGGTATGCTAACGAAACGTCAACTATGCCTCGGATAAGGACTGACTCAACGGTTACGACTTTTGGCTATCGTACAATGACAAAGATTGGATTCTGGAATGTGCGTACTCTCCTGGGCAATGGATCAGAAGGTCCCCAGAACGCACGAGTTCTTCAATTAGAGAGCGAATTTCTGAGGTACAAATTAAATATATTATTAGTTAGTGAGATAAGATGGTGGAACAGCGAAGAATTTATCTCTCCAACGGGCAGCACTGTAATGTTGTACTCCAGTAAAGCTACCGGTAGTCGTCGTGAGTCAGGTGTGGGGCTCCTTTTAACCAGAGCCGCGCGAAACTGTCTCTTATCCTGGGAACCGGTCTCTGACAGAGTCTTGACCGCCAGGTTCCGGACCAAAATGAGGAACACCTCAATTATACAATGTTATGCCCCTACTGAACCCGACAATGTCTTAGCAAAAGACTCCTTCTACGAAGAACTAAACGCCGTTCAGAGCAGAACACCTAAAGGTGACATTATAATGGTTATGGGTGATTTGAATGCGAAAGTTGGCGCTGATAACTATGGGCTCAGACATGTGATGGGGAGACACGGTCTTGGTGATCGTAATGACAACGGTGAAAGATTTGTAGAGTTCTGCAACTTTCACAGTCTCTTCATCGGTGGTACTATGTTTGAGCATAAGGACCACCACAAAATCAGTTGGTCCTCTGTTGATCGGTGCAGAACACAAAATCAGATCGACCATTTTGCCATTAGTAAAAGATTCAAGAGTTGCCTCCTGGACGTGCGAAACAAGAAGGGTGCCGATATTGGGATGGGAAGAGACCATTATCTTCTGATCCCTAATGTTCGATTGCGTATTGCAGCCGCGCGCCGCCCCAGCGACGAAAGATCCAGGCGCCGCAAATTTAACACCGCTCGACTAAAAAATCCAGCTGTCTTACAACAATATAATGACCATCTTGCGCAAAAAGCAGCTGAGATAACTAGTCGTTGAGTCAGTCCTTATCCGAGGCATAGTTGACGTTTCGTTAGCATATAAAGATTTAGGATAGTGCAAGTTGCTGGCATACACAGCCTGTCCTTTGATTGTCGGTTTTAACGACAGGCCCTCAAAGGGAAATACCGTGGTATTATTTTTACACCCCACACCACAGAGGGGAGGTTTACCTCAACCAAATCATCGCACCGCCATCACTGGCGGCTTGACGTTGGTTGGCAATGGTCAGTGACCACTGCCGTTCCAGGGGGCGCCCACGCGGAGGACTATGGAAGAGGAGTTTTTGCCCCCCCCCCCCCCCAGGAACTGCCAGCTAAAGCTTTCAGGGCTTTGTTCCTGCTTCTCATCTTGCCACTAATGGATGACGCATGGGCCGAGGAGCTCACCTCTTGGCCGGCCTGCTTGCTTTTCACCGTGAAATTGAAGGTGGCTGGGTTATGTCCTTTTTCAAACTTTTTTTGCCACTTGAGCCTCCGCTCGGTTACCATTTCTGGGAAGATTTCTGTTCGCCAGTTCTCCTTCATTCGCACCACTTTTAGTTCATTATTGCTCGGACTGTTTTTGCGGTTTTACTATGCACTTTCAGCTCTTCACGCCACGCACCATCTGTTCTTTCTGTTCCCTCACATTTCAATTATGTACAATGTCCTTCAATACCTCAAACCTAGTTGTTATGCTTTTCCATTATCTTTAAAACTTCGAAAATACAGTTTGTACGAGTACATTCGTCTCTATTTCAAATACCACCCTACTTCACCCTCATTCGAATTCCCCGTACAAATTTGTAATTTGACTTGTAACATACAAAAACAACTATGATCAAATTACAATGTTTTGTTTTCGCTTGTCTAATCAACCATTCATTTCGATAGGCAGAACAACATCATCTACGATAAACATGAAAGCATCAACGTCATCGTCCTCGGCAACATTGAGCTCAGGTGCGAGTAAAATTGGCGGAGCGCTAACACAGACAACAAATGAAATATTTACATGCATCGCCTACTGTCAGGACAATCAAACATTATGTGCCGGAACAAATCAGGGAAATTTGTATACGTGGAAAAGGACAACAAATTATCCGATTGATGTACCGGAAAATGCCTGGCAATTAAACAACATCGCTACCGTTCGAGGCGCAATCAAACAATGCTACTGGGGTATAAGTGAAACAATTAAGCCTTGCATAATGGTCAACTGTATATCTAACGTTTATGTCCTTAAGGTAAGCATTGGCGTGATACGCACAAGTTTGTGAAGCACAGCTTTGAAACTACACTGATAGGATTAACGGAAAATGCACTCACAGGAGTCGGCTTAAGATCATATTGGCGCAATATGAGTTCTTATTTTGGATTTAAAACAATAAACATTGGTAGATTGCTTACGTCGTATCCAGGCTTGATGTGACTCCACTAAATATGATATTTATTTGTTCGATTAGTTGAATGTGTCTGAGCTCACAATAGCGGGGCTATTAGATTCATTCGGATCAGGTCAGTTTTCATACAAAACTATTGACCGGCCTTTGATCCAGTCTCGTATGGGATCACATCTGTATCAGAGTTGAAAGTGGTTAAAGTTGGTTGAGCGTCAACTTTTTCTATACAGGGTGTACCGTTCCTGATGGTAAATACTTTAAGGCTGCGCACACGTTGGCACACGTTCGCGTATCGCGTTCACGTGTTTCATGTCAAACAGTTTGAGTCTATGGTTTGCAACCAAAGATGCGAATCTGTCAATATGACAAATGCTAGACTATTGTCGCATCAACAAATTGAGTTCATTATTTTGCTTTAAAACAGGTACATAATTAGGTAAAACGAATGACTGGAGAGTAGTAGGATGTACATAAGCACGTATTTCATACTAAATTATCGGCGTTAACACACAATAATGAATCCATTTGGTGATACGACAACAGCCGAGCATTTGTCAAATTGACAGATTCGCATCTTTGGTTGCAAACCATAGACTCAAACCGTGAACGCGACACGCGAACGTGTGCCAACTTGCGCGCAGCCTAATAGCCGTCATACATTATCCGATCCATCGTCCGATCGATCGGCCGATGGATCGCCACAAAATATCTGCCGATCTCCACTGCACACACACTGTACGATTTTCGTGCGATGCGATAACGAATGACAATTCAAAAAAATAGGTTATGATTCACTCCCAATCCAACCTAAATTAATTTTTGTTAACTATTTCGATGTGTGTGGTATTTTCGTATACCACATATTTGATATTTCAATTGCAGTGCCATTTAAATCATTAGAATCCTTCAAATTTCATCATTTAATAATTTGGTAATTTGACATTCACTTGCGATAATCACATACACTATCCAATCGATCGTCACCGACGGATCGCACGAAAATCGCACTAAAATATCGGCAGATCAAAATTGATCGGCCGATCGGTGCGATTTCCACATACACAGGCTGATCCGCCGGCCGATATCGATATCGGGCGACGGATCGGCCGATCGATCGGTGTGTGTATGGCACGTTTAAGGCACGTTGTTCGCGTGTTTTCTGTCAAACGGATTGAATCTTTGCTAGAATGACATGCCGTCCGTTTGACAAATACTGGGGCATCATCGTATATTTGTTGTTGATTGTTGTCCTTTACAACAGACAACTAAGCAAGAAATGAGCGACGAAAGAAACGACCGGAAAGTGTAAGACATATATCAGCACACATTTCTTACCTAATTCTCTCTCAATAGCCCTAACCCCTTGTGGGGCCCAGTTGACGTTTCGTCGGCATAAACTGGTTTCGGAGAATGTAGTTGCCAGCATGCACCTCCCGCACATCCATGGTCACGAACGTCGTCGTGGACGGGATTCGAACTCGAAACACCGATAGTCAAACACGGGACTAATGCCTTAATACACTGCGCTACCGGTCGCACTTACCTAATTGCTCGTTTAAATACACAACAGTTGACACAGATGGTGAAACCAAAACCGCCGAGTCTTTGTCAAACTGACGGAGTGCCATTCTAACAAAGATTCAATCCGTTTGACAGAAAACACACGAACGTGACGCACGAACACGAACAACGTGTGATCAGCCTAATGGTAGATAGTAGTGTTCATTTGAGGAAAATTAACTTATGATATGATTTTTGTAGTGTCAAAAAGCTGGACTTGCCAAACAAATTCTAAATTTGGCACTCCCCGATCATTTAATCCGAGATTTGACAACATTTTCTGAAACTACATAAAATTTCATATAAACCTATTGTACTTTTTTTCCGGCTACGACAATCACCGTTACTTCAAAAATACAACTGTTCAAACTTAAAGAAATTTTAAAATCAATTTTTCATTCGAAATTCAAATGATTATTTTACAACGGTACTTTGAACTGACAAAACTGCAAGTATTGTATTATTTGAAGTGCCCTGCTCCATGTTGGACACAAACTCGACATCTTTTACCAACAGATGAGACAGCTCGAAGGACCTCTCCCCCCTTTTCCCACAAATTGTTGCACGCCGTTTGAATTTTTTTGTATTAAGTGTTCCTGGGACACAATCGGATCACTGTAAACTTCATTCATTCATACATAAAAGTTAAGTAGCGTTAAGTCTGGAATTCTAGCAGGCCATGCGAATGGCCCGTATCGTCCGATCCGAATTCACTATTCAGGTATTCCGTAACAATTCTCCCGTTGTGGGCCAGACATCCGTCCATCAGCCACCGAATTTCTGTTTCTAGGGAAATTGGGATACCGTCCAGTATGTTGGGTCCAGCTTGGGCGACCGGTAGCTCAGTGCGTAGAGTCTCATGTCTGACTACGGAGTTTTCGAGTTCAAATCCCGTCCACGATGACGTTCGTGGCCATGGATGTTTGTGTTGTTTTCCCCCTGTGGTGCGGGGCGTATTAATAAGCCACAGCATCTCCCGACTTGTCGCAAGTAGGTGGCTAAATGGAGGAGCAGGAGGTGCATGCTGGCAACTAGCAATTAGCAAGTACATTGTGACATATTTTGCCAGCAGACAGCGTCAATGCAATGTTTTTTGATACATTAATTTCACACAGTTAGTAGTTAAATTCATCATAAAGCCCATTTGTTCTACATCAGGACCAGGTTTTTTCCCTTTTAATACGTAACATTCGCAAATTTTCAAATCCAAGTTCTTGATTTTTACATGCCGTTTGAAAGCTGACATAATCCTCTTCCATTGCAATGGACGGTTTAGTGGGCATCCGAAGATGCCCGTGGGGACGGAGCCTAAGGAAGCATAATGACCGCGAAGGTCGGGTCATGCCATCTGGCGAAGAAAAAAGCTCCTCAAAGAGCTAAGCAGTGGCCTATGCTTGCTGTAGCTGAGTTCGAGGGACGTGGGCGTAGTTTTTGCCGCTCGTTGCCCCTGTCCTTTACGTATTAATAGAAATTCATAGACCTGGGGAAGACAACACAGACTGGAGAGGTAAAAATGGAGAATGAAAAAAATGGGGCGATAAGCATGGAATGGTTGGCGGACGGTTCACCTGCCCTCGCTTCGGGGTCCAGGTGTAATGGGACCCTCGGCTCTGGTTTCGTACCACCGACAGATCATTACTCATCAGGTGCCGCCTTCGACCTGCCGGTGGAAGCAGCGTAGTGCTGCAGACCAGAATATGGTTAATTACAGGTGGTTCATTACACTATAGTCCTCTTCGTGGTCGCCCCCTGGAACGGCAGTAGTCGTTGACCATTGCTAAACAAGACAAGCCGCCAGTGATGGCGGTGCGATGATTTGGTTGAGGTAAACCTTCCCCCTGTGGTGTTGGGCGTAAGAATAATACTACGGCCTCCCTTTACCGGCCTGTCGTTAAAAACCGACAAAGGACAGAATGTGTATGTCAGCAACTCGCAATATCCGAAATCTTCCATATGCTAACGAAACGCCAACTATGCCTCGGGATGAGGACTGAATCATCGGTTATGACTTATGGCTATCGTACAATGATAAAGATTAGTTTCTGGAATGGATCAGAAGGTCCCCAAAACGCATGATTTTTTTTTGAATTAGAGAGTAAATTTCTGCTGTATAAATGAAACATTTTAGGAGTTGGTGAGTTAAGATGGTAGACCAGCGGAGAATTTATCGCTCCAACGGGTAGGACAACCTAATAACACCTGGAGAAGATCAATTGAGAGAGAGTGTCTTAACAGGCAAGTCGTAGAGTGAACTGAAAGCGATTACGGCGAGCTGGACGAGGTGACGTGCTTAATGTCATATGCCCTACAAGGAGTTAACAGGATCCAGAGAGAGGACGGGTAACACTGTTATGTACTATATTTCGGTAGAGCCGGCAGTGGCCGTGAGTCAGGTGTGGGGCTCCTTTTAACCAGAGCCGCACGAAACTGTCTCTTGTCCTGGGATCCGGTCTCCGACAGAATCATGACCGCCAGACTCCGAAATTAGGAACATCACAAAATGTTATGCTCCAACTGAACCCGACAATGTCTTGGCGAAAGACTCCTTCTATGAACAGCTAAACGCCGTCCAGAGCGGAACACCTAAAGGTGACATTGTAATATTTATAGGGGATTTAAATGTAAAAGTTGGCGCTGATAACAATGGGCTCAAATGTGATGGGGAGACACGGTTTTGGGGATCGTAACGACGACGGTGAAAGATTTAAGGAGTTCTTTAACTTTAAAAAAGCCAGCTGTCTTACAACAATATAACGACTATCTTGCGCAAAAAGCAGCTGAGATAACTAGCCACCCAGATAGTAACATAAATGAAAACTAAAAAAAAATAAAAAATACGTACATTGACAGCGCAGATACCATCTTTGACACAAACCTGGATTGTCGGAATAAGCCCTAGATGTCAGACGCTTCATGGCGGCGGATTGTTGAAAGAAATGACCTGAAGGTTCGTCTGGCTGCAGCATCAGACGATAATCGAAGCAGCATCGATATCCTTTACCGCCAGAAAGCTCGAGAAGTTCAGCGTAGTGTACGACGTGATAAAAGAGATTATGCATTTTCTTCTAGCCTCAACAGGAGAAGCCGCAAGAAGCAACAACTTTAACGCCGTATACGGTGTCATCAAGGAGTTTACAGGTCGTAACTCTTGCGAACATCCGGCGAAAGATAGTGGTAGGAAGCTACTTATCTTGGAGGAAGAGCAAATGAGTCAGTGGAAATAACACTTCGTCGTGGTCTTGAATTTTGTAACCTCTGGTGAAGTCTCCCCTCATATAGATAATTTAGGTAACCATCAAAATGTGCGTATACGGTCCACTGCCCGACTAAAGAGGAATTCATCACCGCAATTATTGCACTAAAACGAGGAAAAGCCGCCGGACTCGGTGGAATCCCTGCCGGAATTTATGAAGCAGCACCAAGCGTAACTGCCGAGTTGCTGCACCTACTTGTTGATAAAGCGTGGAATACAGGGACCTTTCCCGCTGAGTGGTGCTTCCTGCCGTTGCCAAGATAATAGCTTACATCGTCCGGGAAAGACTAAAGGCCCACTTAGAAATTGATTGAAAAAATAATAATCGAATATAAAATAATTGATGAAGAGCAGGCTGACTTTCGATCCAGATTCTGCTTTGTGGAATGGAGCAGGGCATAGCTCGGCAACGACGCTAAATGCGCATTAGGGTGCGGTTATGTTGCAGCTTCCACAACGATAAGAGCAGCGCTGATAGTGAAGCGATGGAAATGGATTCGTGCTTTTACATAGAAGCTAATTATGTTGGAGCTACGATAGACGGAAAAAAAGAGAGAGCAAATGCGTAAAACACCTTCGCTTCACTATAAGCGCTGCTCTTATCGTTTGTCGAAGCTCCAACATAACCGCACCCTAATGCCCTCATCTCTGACCGCTCTGAATGGGTAAATGGCACACCCTGTCCAGACCCTAGATGTATTAAGTGGTTCACCGATGGGTCCAAAATAGAACAGGGTGTTGGTTCAGGTGTGTTTGGACCCAACACCAGGATTTCGATCGCAATGGGAGTCTCGCCCATCGTTTTTCAAGCTGAGATCCACGTCGTTGAGGTCTGCGCCAGGGTAATCTTGGAATCTGGACTTCGCGGCGCTTACATTGCTATCTACTCAGACAGCCAAGCAGCTATAAAAGCGCTCTCCTCATGTAAGGTATCTTCGAAACTGATAAAGGAGTGTTACGAACTCCTTCAACTGTTGGCAACCAAAAAGCGAGTCTTCTTGTGTTGGGTGCGAGGCCACTAAGCATTGAGGGGAACGAGGCTGCGGGTGAACTTGCTAGACAAGGATCATCCAGTCGTTTTCATGGACCTGAGCCTTACTGTGGCTTTGGGCTGGCCTCGGCCAAACTGTGGATCACTGATTAGTTTGCACTATTGCGTCATCAGTACTGGAATAACCTTTCAGGGCTTCGTCAATCAAAGGAGCTGATAATGCCCTTCAGTCACAAGGGTACTACTCAAATGAGTAGAACCCATCTAAGATTCCTAGTGGGGTACTTATCTGGCCATCACCTGAACGAGATGGGTCTGTCCAGCGAGACTGAATTCCGTCTCTGTCTGGAGGACGTGGAAACGACCAAACACATCTTGTGCGAATGTCCCGCCATCGCGCGTTTTGGGATGTCACTTCTCGGGTAGGCTACTATCAGCACTGCAGACTTCAGGTTGATTCCTTCTAAAGACTTAGTGCCCTTTGTTAGAAAGGTGGACGATCTTTTGGATTAATGAGCTACGGCACAATAGATCGTTTATGGTCGCTGTGCCTCCCTGCTGAGACAGTAGCTCGACTATTTTATCTTATCTTTTCTTATCTTGTAGCAAAATTTACATCGAGTCAATAAAAAAGAGAGCCTCATTATAAATGTTCGACAATAGTACAGCTCTATTTGAACATACCTGTAAATTTTACGACGTTCCCGATTTCTTCCCACGCCTTCTCCATTTCATGTTTCTTCGAAAAGCCAGGAAGAAATTGAACAAAATCTGGTGTTTTTCAACCTCCTCCACCAGCAACAGTTTGGTCTGTTGGTCACTCATCGTCGGGAAACTGGAAACTGAAATCACCTAGCGACTCGATATGCTAGTCACCAGGGGACTGGTTACAAATCGTTCCTGAAAATCCCCAACGAGTCCCTAACCAGTAGTGCCGTGTGCGGTGTTCCATTTGATTACACAGGAAGTGACTGAAAGTAAACTAGTTAGTAATTCGCATCACTGATCAGTTTCTTTTCAGTAGCCGTGTGTGTATACGGCCTTATACACAGGCAATATCGCAAATCAGTTGCATTGCAAACTGGTTTGCAACTCGAGTTCTACAGGCGTCACTTGATGCAGATTACATCTTCTAGCTCTTCAAAAAACTGTTCTTAAAGTATTTAAAATGCAGTTATAAAGTGGTTCAGTGGTTCAGTGAAGTTAGAAATAATCATTCTCTCTGTCGATCACTTGAAAGATTTTACTTGTTTACTTTTTGTTGATAGGGTGCGTTTGTGTCGTTATTTCAGTATTCTATTGTACCTAGCGTAGTTTTTTCATTTAAAGTGACACTACAGCAGCTAAAATTCTAAAAATGCTTGGAAATACGTAATACCTGCTACAGACAATGGCCCATCGCAATGGTGACTTTGATGGCCGCCATCACACACCAAATGTCAAATCAAGTATTGTCCGTTCACACAATTGTCTTCGATGGGCCATCAGGAAATTGCACATAGTGGACCATTGAAATTGAAAGCTGACAGAAGGTCGGTGATAGTAGCATTGCGATAATTATGTAGTAGCCTGTCAACTTAAATCAGCTGTTTAAACTTGCGTATGTGATGGGTCATCGCGTCGAGGAAAATGGCTCTCGAAGCCATTTGTGGCCATCCCATGGCCCATCGCTGTTGACAGTAATGACGCTTACGTGCCATTGGCCACTGGACACCATCCGCCCGTCCACACAATGGAGATGGCTTCAAATGGCCGGGGATGGGCCATTGTCTGTAGCAGGCTTAAGAAATGCCGTGGTGGTTTCCGGTAAAACCAGGACATCCTGTATTCGGAATTATATTGTAAGCTTTGCGGAGTTCATAGACGTCATGCCAGCTTCAGTTTACAATTAGTTGAAAGTGGCTCAATCAGCTATGATATTATTAAAGATAAACTAATTTTCTTCAGTAGAAGATTAAGTTTTGGTAAAGGTGGAGACAAGCACTCTTTTTTTGCAGTTAAACCTGTAATCATACTTCAGATTCCCTAAAATGCATTGAAGCTGTAAAATTTGTCTTTGGAAAGTTTTTTGAGAATATTCTTAATCATAAGCATGTTCAGATTGGAGTTGAGGACAGATAACCTGGCCTATCGAACAAGAATTCTGAATTCCCAGGGGAAAACGCACCGAACGGTGTTAATTCTTTGTATTGAAAGTAGATGGGCAGTCTGTGCAGAATTCCTTTACTTGCCTTCTGTATGTAAATACCTTTAAGCTTCGCCTTTACGACACATCGGTTCGGACTGAGCATTATTCAGTCATTCTTACTGATGATTAATAGGAAATTACTGACTGACGACACGGCGACATTGTCGCTTTGGCTGTTAATAAGTGGCGAGTCGTTTAGTAAATATAACGAAAATTTGCTTCGAAGTGGGGAAGTCAACTTTTCTTTCATAAGGAAAGAAATCTAAGATTGTTTCGGCTTGTAGGGTACTTGCAAACCTCTCATAAACTCGTAAATGAAATTATGTTTATGAGCTTATAAACTCCCTTAAGCCTTCATAATGTGCCTCCAGTATCAGTGGACATTTTTTAATTGGCATTCTCAAAGACGTAATTTATAAAGTTACATTTCGTATTCTACTCCATGTCTGCTTTATTGCTGTGTTTTTGTTTTTTGAGTATAGTTTTTGCCTTTATGTTCTCTTTTTTTCTATCGCTCTTTGCTTCTTCAGGCTTACAATCTATGTCAATATCTCCCATTAAAAACACTTCGATACGAATCGAGAGCAATCATTTCTTTGTGTGTCGGAAGTCGTTTGAACGTGATTTGAATCCTTGTACTAGCACAACCCCGGGGCTGTTTTTATTCTTCAGGCTTACGCATTTGAGTCGATAACCTGGATTGTCAAACTTTGAATCCGTCCATTAAATGAAATGTTGAAACATATTGCAAAGCACATTTCACCATTGCAAAAGTACCTAGAGGCGAAAATAGTTAACATGTTACATGCATTGACATCTATTCCGATAACTGTTGAAGATATGTATCATTACATTTTGTATTTCGTCTGTTTTCTATTTTGCCAGGAGCAACCGTTGATATCATTTCATAGACGTAACATTTGGGCTGTTCAAAGGAGCGCAAATCAGGTCTACGTGGAGCATTCGTGCGGCAAATCAAGCACTGTGCATTCAGATATCTCAATCACGAACTTATCCCTGACAGAACAGAATTTCATTGTGGCCAATGGACGTACGATTGTTACATACAAAATTAGCAAGGACAGCGAGCTCAGCGACACGGACGAAAGTTTGTCGATAAAATTATTGCAAAGTTTTAATGCCGAGTGTTTGAGTTTGTACCTTCACGACCAGAACATCATTTGCCTGACGGTCAACGATGTGAAAATCTATTCATTGGGTGGCGTCATACTGAAGGAGATCCTGTGCAATGATAATGAGGGTAAGTGTCGAAGTGTTTATAATGACGGTAGGGTTAAGCATATTTGAAATTGGATCATTATAACATGTCGACAGATTTCTGGTAAAATATTTACTTCGTGTTTAAGTAGATGAAACTGCATGTGCATATGGCAGCCTCTTATCTGATTAAGTGTAACTATTAAATAATAATATACCTAGTCTAGCCATAAATATTGTTACAAGGTTTGGCAACCCTGCAGAAAGGAACCGTTATATTGCATTTCTTAAAAATTGAGCTAATCGCTATAGTACGCTTGTGCTTGATGCATTTGTCATCATTTGAGTTTAATTTTTAGTGTAGTGAACATGGATTGGGGTGACAAAGAAAACAGAATTGCTGTGATTGCACTTCATAAAGTAGGAATGCAACCAAGTGATATTTTTAAGACTCTCTCTCAAGGGTATGCCCTTGGTATAAGCCGAATGTTTGTATATCGGGCTATTGAAAGATTTAATGATACGTCTGGAGTAAGTGACCGTGAAAGAAGTGGCCGTCCGCGAACTACTCGAACACCTCAAGCGGTTAAAGCCGTGCGCGGGAGAATTCGCCGTAATCCTCTTCAGAAACAAAAAATTTTATCGCGTGAGATGAAAATACCCCAAAGAACAATTTCACGTATCATCAAAAGTGACTTGGGGTTGGGTGCTTATCGTAGATCTACCGGGCATTTACTAACAGATTCGTTAAAAAAAATAGAGTGGAAAAATCAAAACGATTACTTTGCCGGTACGCAAACCAAGAACACCGTAAAATTTTGTTTACGGACGAAAAAATTTTTACTGTCGAAGAAACATTTAATAAACAAAACGATAGGGTTTATTCTCGCAGTGCCAGAGAAGCTTCTCAAGTTGCCCAAAAGGTTCAAAGAGGTCATCATCCAGCCTCAGTAATGGTTTGGTGGGGTGTTAGCTACAACGGGGTGACAAAGTTGCATTTTTGTGAGAAGGGCGTCAAAACGTCTGCCAAAATTTATCAAGAAAGTGAGTGAAACCTCTCAACACGTCATTATTCAAAAATCAGCCTTGGAGTTTCCAGCAAGATTCTGCACCAGGTCATAAGGCGAAGTCAACCCAAAAATGGCTTGAAGAAAATGTTCCAGATTTTATTAAAGCTGAAGATTGGCCTTCCTCTAGCCCAGACCTGAATCCGCTGGATTACGAATTATGGTCTATCTTAGAGCAAATGACGTGCTCTAAAAGACATTCTAATATCGAATCCTTAAAGAAGTCTCTTACACATGCAGTCGCCAACTTTCCGATTGAAGTCGTGCGTGCTTCCATAGATAAGTGGCCAGCTCGATTAAAGGCTTGTGTAAAGGCAAAAGGCAATCACTTCGAATAACTTGTTGCAATTTCCGTTGTTGACAATGCATTTAATAAATAAACAATGATTTCTTAACATATAACACCTCTTTTATTGAAAAGTGCTTCAAAAAGTTTGTAACAGTATTTATGGCTAGACTAGGTATATGTAAATAAATATGTTAACTTACGACTTAGTATTAGTCGTAGTATTAGAGAATTAGATTAGTCAGGGTTAGATGGTGTTTTAGAATTTGAAGTTTTCTTGAAGCGGTTGTGAAGCCTACAGTTCGTCATTCTACTCTGCTGCGTAACGTTTTCATTTTTATTCGTGTTATTTTATTTCTAAGTAAATTGTATTTTTGAAGTAAAACTCCTTAAGTGAGGCCGACAGTAGTTGGTTGGTAATGAAAATGAGCAAGATACAACCAAAGGAATCTCTACCTCCCCTACAAATGGTACTTCAAACAGGCGACAATTTTCGATAAAATGAAGCTAGCGATTTATAGGTAGGTAGGTTTAGGGGTTGCCGTAAATTAACCACAGCACACATAGACCACTCATGGTTCGTTGCGATACCACCAAGATTCTATTACCTAAAACTCTTAAACCGAAGTATGCAGCCAGCCGACGCTGGCAATAAACCGATTAATTTGAAACGCATTAACTTTTACGAGACCCTCTAGCTCCTGGAAAAAGGAGAGTCCCAAAAACCTTCTCCTCCTATAAGCGAAGGCTTGGCAGAAACAGGTGAGCAACACTCTCTTCCTCCTCCACATCATGACAACTGCAGTAGTCGTGATGAGGAAGTCGAAGCCTCCTCGTATGCTCGCCGATAGGAGAGTGCCCTGTGATGACCCTCAATATGTTTCTTGTTTAATGAGAGCAGTGAGGCAGAGCGATTTGGATCTATCCTAGGCCATATCATCCTTGTTGTTTGGCAAGTACTACCGTCGAGCCATCTAGCATTGGCCCTGCCGATCGCAGCGGACTATATTGCCACTTTACACACTGCTGTTAGTGTCCTAACGTGGCTAAGATACGTATCAGTGTATCCGATTGCCCCTTGACGGGCCAGCTTATCAGCCTTGTAGCAAATAGTAATATCGAAGTAGCTGCTTATTTCTATGAGTGTCGAGCGACAATTTACGATCGTTTTTAATGTAGAAATAATCGATTCAAGCGACCGTAGCACCGCTTGACTGTCTATGTAGATAGTAATGTCCTTAAAAGTAACGACATGCCTCCCCCAGCCAAGACAGAGCTTCCGGGATTGCTGAAATCTCCGCCTGGAAGACGCGGCAGTAGTTGGGAAGATGGACTGTTACATTAATATTTAGCTCCTACGAATAAATGTCCGCACTCACTCCTTCATCGGTCTTGGAGCCATCTGTGTAGATGGTCAAGGAGTCAGGTGTAATAGGAGTGCTGGCCGCCCATTGATCTCTAGAGGGAATCAGGCTGATGTGGTTGCTGCCGAAGGTAATTTTTGAAACGGTATAGTCGGTTACCGCTGGAAGATACAGACTACCCAGAATAGCGGAGTGTCCGCTCCTCAGCGCGCACCACTCTCCAGTATCTGGAAGACGCAGGGCTGTTTTGACCGTCAGTTGTTCGCCAAGAATATTAACCGGAAGCAAATTGAGCAGCATGTTCAAGCCAGCCGACGGAGTAGCTCGAGTAGCGGCAATCGCAGCAAGTCTTTGCATTTTCCCCAGTAGATTATAATAGGACGCAACTCTGAGTGGCGTTCACCATACGCATATGCCGTATAATAAGATAGGCGGTATGTAACCAGTAGACCACTTTCGGCTGGAGGCCTCAGTTTTTACCTTTTTCACCCGTTCTAGAATATTCAGTTTCCATGTTAACTTCTTATCGAACATAAGTCCAAGGAACTTACCAGAACTAGCGATAACAACATCGTCAATTTCTTCCAGTTTCAGAAGCAGCTCACTACCACTAAGTTCCAAAGAAGAGGAGACAGTATACCGCCTTGAGGGGTGCCATTACAGACGCCTCTACTGACAGACGACGCTCCCAAAGTAGTGCAAATGATCCGGGATGTGAGCGGCAGGCCAATAAATTTACAGAGCGATTCATCGACTTGCAGGTTCCTTAGTGCCCCTATTATCGCTTTAGGCTTAATGTTGTTGAAGGCGTCCTCAATATCCAAGAACACAGCCAACGTATGTTCCCTGCATTCCAGGGGCTTTTCAATACAGCCAACCAGAGAGTGCAGAGCCGTATCAACTGACCTTCCCTTCCAGTAGGCATGTTGCGAGGTGGCCAGAAGGCATGTCGAGATGGTGTTACGAAGATGGAGGTCATACAGTCTCTCCAGGAGCTTAAGCAAGTTTGAAAAGAGGCTGATTGGTCTGAGGTCATGTGGACGGGCATGCGAGCTTCTGCCCGCTTTAGGAATTAAAATGACTAGCGCCTCCGTCCAGCTTCTCGGAACGTAACCTAATGCTAGGCATACAGTTAGGATGACTTCTATCCACGGGTACACAATATCAACGGAGTTCTGAAGGTCCGCAGGGATGATTCCATCGGGTACAGAAGATTTAAAGGGCTCGAAACTTTCTTTTCCCTTGATAGAATAGATTCGTAATCGCAGGGTGCTGTATTGGGGTGGGATGAGTTTGTTTGTCCCCATGGCCGCCAGGAAAATGCGTGTCCAGCAGAAGCTCGATGGTTTCCTTGCTGGATGACGTCCACGATCCGTCATGTCTTTGCAGGGAGCTAGGCATGGATGGATCTGAAGACAAAACTTTGCGAAGCCTGGAGGAGTCACTTGACTGTTCCACGCCTTCGCAAAAGCTCCGCCATGAGTTCCTTTTAGCTGTCCTCAGCTCCTTTTTGTATGAACTCAATTTCTTTTGTTTAGACGCCTTTGCCTTATTGAAGCCTTTCCTGCAAACAGATCTGTGCACGGAAAGTTTATCATTCGACCAAACTGGTTTCTTTTTGCCTGTGTGAGTGGAAACAGGACACAATGTAGATGCCGCCGTCTTAATTGCATCACTGAAAGTTTTAACCATAAAGTTCAACTCGAAAGTGTTGACGGGTTGGCCTGCTGGAAGGAGCAGCACCGCCGAAAGAGTGTCGCGATACCTAGTTGGTTCTTCTACGATTGAAAGAATGCGGTTTGGCTGCAGGACGTACGGCGAGGCTAAATTCGAGATACCGATGATCGGAGAAAGAGTGCTCCGACGACACTCTCGAATCGCTTATCAGGTGCAGAATGTTCTCCGAAGCCAGGGTAATATCGAGAACCTCTTGCCTATTACTAGTGATGAAAGTGGACTTATTGCCCACATTACAAAGCAGAAGGTTAGTTCCCAATAAGCACTCGTGCAGCGATTCGTCCCGCTCATTAGTGTTGGAACTGCCCCAGATGTCTTAGCGGGCATTTGAGTCGCAACCAAGCATCAGACTAGCTTTAGCAGCTCTAACCGTTGCGATAGCCTTCCTAATGTTTACCGATGGAAAGGTGCCTACCTGATCGTATGGTAGGTATGCCGAGGCAACCCAATAAACTTTACCATTGAGTTCAAGACAGATTAGTACGAAGCCCGTATCACTATACATCGACAGAAGGAAAGCCTTATGAGGTTTCTTCACAAAAATGCACGACCGAGGTCTACCCTGGAAAATAGTGTATGCAGGAGACCTCAAACCTCTAATTGAGTCGTGTACGACCCAAGGCTCCTGTATTAGTACGATGTCCTCTTCCCTGTTCGCCAGGCGTTCTTCGCCTGCAGCAGAAGCTACTTTCGAGTGGTTGATTTGGAGAAACCTTATCACACACTACTTATTTTCACCTTCTTAACCACAGTGACGTCAGCCTCCTCCTCTATATCCGATACGGAGAAATCGTGCACGAGTGAGGGCTGCGAGGTATCGTCCAACGCAGCTAGATCTGAGCCGAGGGACACACAATCTTCGTCCGTGTCTACCTCTGTTGTCCTTGATGTTGGCACGATAAGAGTCTTCGCTGACTGGCTGGCAACTACCTCCATGGGAACAGATGTCAGCTTGCCTGGTTTTTTCAGATCGTTCCTATATACGCGCAGTTTAATGCTTCAGAAACCGAGTTTAATGACTCCATCAGTGTTAGCCGGCGGAACCAAGGACTCCGTATTTAGAAGAAAAACAGCGCTGCCACCAGTGGCGTGGCGTGATAATTCAACTAGGGGAAGCAATTGGTATTAAAAATTTACTATTATTATGCTTTCCACAAATTTACTGCTTATTAATTGAACCCCTCTCGTTAGCTACTTTTAACATTTCTAATATAAAAGCACCCAGGAATCACGAACGGGGACGTGAGAGTAGGTATACTGTATTTTATCAGCATTTTAATTCCCATGCTACCAATATATAATAATTTACTTTTAAATAAATAATTGTAAAAATTATATGTTGGTAGACTTATCAAAAAAGCAAAGCTGTAACTATAAGTATATAAATAAAGCATATTCGAATTATTAGAACTACTATAACAATAACAACAATGGCAAAAAAATTGCAAAATAAATATCCATACACTCATAAAGAAAGTAATCATGTTCAGCGAATCAAAATTTGAATAATAAAAACAATAACAATACAATAAAAATTAAAAATAATTCAACTATTTACTATTTAAAAAATCACAGTTAGTGAGTAAAATAAAATAATAATAATTGGGCAATAAATATATTACAAGTCAAAATAAATAATAAGATCCGTACATACTATTATTTGTAATTTAATTCTATTCGTCTTTCTTTTTTTGCGAATTCATCTATAATATCTGTATAAAAACTTTGCTCACACAAACATGATTTAAGGAAAACCTTTTCAATTGACATTATTGCCAAGTCGCTAAGCCGTTGTTCGCCTGTACAATTTCTAAGATACGTTTTAATCCTTTTTAAGCAAGAAAAACTGCGCTCTGCGGACGCACTGGTTACTGGTAATGTTAAAACTAAACATATTAATTTATAAAATTGTGTGAAGCTATCTTTTAATTTGTTATTAATGAAATAGTTAAAAATACCTTGAAAAGATTTTCCCTGCAAATCAGAATCAGAATAAAGCACAATGAGTTCAGTCTTTAATGAAATATGGTCAAATATATCAGCATAAGTTTTAGTTAAATTTAGTAAAAGATTGTCCGGAAATGTTTTCAAATATTGGTTAAATTTAGAAGAATCTAATAGGTTTAAAAATGTGAAACTTGCTAAGGATGAAAATCTTGAATTTATTTCTGCGGTAATATTATCTATAATTTCGACATAAATACGTGTAAAGAATAGTTCAACATTTTCATTACTGTCAACAAGGCACCTGGCTTTTTTCCGGCGTTGTGGAGTTTCGCAAATAGATGTGGTTTGGGTCCAAATTTCCGTGAAACTATTTCTTAACGATTGAAGTTGATTTTCAAAATCTGTAATTTTTTGAATGCAGTACATTATATCAGTTTGTTTACTTTGAAATATATCGAAAAGTACGTCGGTTTGTGGAAAAATTTTAGAAAAAACATTGAGCAGGAAAAGAAACTGAAAATCTGTAAGTAAAACAAGAAGTCCCCTTGCGCTATTAACGGTCTCGCCATCCCACTTTCCACTCTCATTTTCAATGATATATTCAAAGAGTTCTTTTAATTGATCTAAATTATCAAAAATGGTTAAAACTAATCGACCATTAAAAGTCCAACGTGTTGGAGCTAATTTTGGAAGCCTTTTTTTGAGGAATAAATCTAGTGCAACTGTTCTCTTTGTTGAATGATTAAAAAATGTTGAAAAACAAGTAATAGATTGAAAAAAAATTCGACATTCGCGTATTTTATCGCATGATTTAGATAAAACTAAATTTAACCGATGAGCGAAGCAATGAATATATATTGCGTTTTTATACACATCCTTTACACGTGTTTGTAATCCAGTTATTTTACCAGACATTACCGAAGCCCCGTCATAGCTTTGACAAATAAGTTTGTTACCGCAATTGAATTTTTGAACAACATCTAAAACATGGTCAAATAAACGCGACGCAGTCTGATCATCAGAAATATCTGTAAAAGTTATGAAAGTTTCTTTAACCTCACCGGAAGGAGTAATGTAACGAAAGGTTGTTGAGAGTTGAGAACGACATGAAACATCGGTTGTTTTATCTAATATTATTGCTATAAATTTAGTTTGCTGAATTTCATTATAAATCTGTTTTAATAAAATTTTAGAAATGCTACTAATGAGATCGTTTTGAATATAATTTGATATTCCGGAAAAAACAGTCGCTTGCTCCAAGTGAGCTCGCAAGTCCGGATTATATTTAGCTAAAAGATTTAAAAGTTCAACGTAATTTCCCCTATTGCAAGAATTCACATTTTCATTGTGACCACGAAATGCCTGTTCTTGACATCCTAAATGGCACACAACGTCAATTAGCATTTTTAGTATATCTCGATTTTTCGAAACTTTCTCATTGTGCAATATTATTGAAGATCTAAATATGTTGGCTACTTAATAATTCTTCAATTCTAGGACCGGAACCGAACTTGGAAAGAAAAAGTACTGACTTTAAATGATCAACGCTTTTCGTACCATGCCTGTCCACAGCTTTATGTAAATTATTTAAGTCACAAAACCCGGTAGTTCGCCAAACATTTGAATCATTTGAAAATAACAAGCATGGCCAACAAAATAATTTTTGCTTGGTCTAACAACCGGTAATCCATTCCGTATCTTCATAAATCTTAGCAGTAAAATGCCTAGTACATCTTTTTGTTTTAGAAACAATTTCCAAAATCGGTTTCGGTCGACCCTTTTCGATAATGTCTTTTTTTTCTGCGAAAGATCGAGATCCAAAAGACAATCGAAAAAGATCATCAACAACACAATATTGATCCATGCTACTTTAAAAACAAATCAAAACACTATAAGCAATTATAAGCACCTAGACCGATTAAAAAACCCCTTCACCTTTTCACCAACAAAAAGCACACAAATCGCACTACACTAAAGCACTACACTAGAGCAAATGAGTTTTAAATTTAACGGCTCATTCAATTCCTTGTGACGTCAATGACTTGAGGCAGTATTACCATCTCCCACTTATTTTTTCTTGGAATTTTCCGTTAAATGGTTTTCGATTAGATATAAGTTATTGAAATATGCATAAATATCCCTATAATTGAGTTCGTCTCTTACTAATACTCGTATACACTAATAATTCTATGCGAAATCACTTCTTCTCGAATTTACCAATAATAATTTTTAACCATGAAGCCATTATATTTCAAATCGAAACTTTTTCCACAATTCAATTCCTATCCTACTCTGGTAACCCTTGTGAAACTCATATAGCACATCACATACGCATTGCAACACAGCAAATATTTTCAGTCCACAAGAAAATACGAACAAAGAGGAAATGGGAAGAAAAGTTCCCCAGCGTCCATGCGCCAGCAGCTCCGCTGCAGGCAAGAATTTCCTCTACTACATGTGAGGGGAACTTGGAAGCAAATTCCTGAGTGCTTCCAACCTACCGTGTACGTGAATTTTTTTTATCGCGACACAGTAGGTTTACTGGGGAAAAAAATAAACGCTCATAGATGCAAATTTTGATATGCTTCCATGTGTCTTCTTCTTGGTGTGGTGTGGTGGTTTTCGCGGTGTTACCAATTCGGCTGTGTAAGATATTCGCGATTAGTTTCTTTGCAACTTTTATTTACATAGACTGTGCCGAAGAGTTTTTTTCGCGACTTTTTTGCGCGATTCAGAAAAAATTATTTAGAAAATTTTCCACCAATCGCCAAATATAAGGGAAGCAATGCTTCCCTTGCTTCCATGGACGCCACGCCACTGGCTGCCACAGTCCTCCACCGGATCTGTCATCTTTACGACTTTCCAATCCTGTGTGGAAAGGTTGCTGTTGCACTTGCGAGTGAATTTCATCACTAACATTCGAGACATGGGGTGGCAGCCTAGCGCGAGCTCTAGGTCGTGAAGGGATCTCGTCTCTCGTCACAAGATCTAATTTTGCGCCTAGCCTTATCTCCCCTGCCAAATTGATAGCTGACCTAAACAGATCGACTGACCGCTGATCTGCGAATTTCATCAACTTCACTCTCCCCTCCCGTCCTTGCATTCAGGAAAGGGTACTGGGTGAGCATTCAAAACATCGAGGAAGTTTAAGGTTAGAAAGCCTTCAACTTTCCAATTTTCAACCGAGATGCACCCATCGGCGCCATTACGGTCGATAACTTTGTTCAAATGTTTGTAGTGGGATCTTGCTGGTTGGTATTGAAAATGGTCATGATCGGATCAAAGGAACTCCTACATCTCCTGTATATGCTATGTCAAATGTATGATAACTTTCTCCATTAATTCGAGCTAGCGACATGACATTTTGGTCAAATGTTTGTAGTGTGGGTTAGTTAGTTGATTTTGACACTCGAGTCAAATATGACGCCTCCCCTACCTCCGCTACAAAGTTGCCACCATCGTAGCCTCATCGGCTATCTCCTGTTCAAACTGACCATATATGTATATAAAACGCACTTTTAATGTATATGGCCATTGCCAATTTGTAATTTTGATATCATTACTAGGTCTGCACAGGTCTAGGGTATACACGCTTCGGACTCGGGACCGAAGCTTCGGTTTCGTTTCTTATCGTTATATATAACACAATTATATGGCATGAATATTGTCTACAATATCGTATAAATAATAGAAGGGGGAGTTGGGGAGGCTTCGTATAGAGGGCACCTTCATACATTGCTAATATCTCAGCAACTATGAACTGAACACTGGAACTTTCATCTCTTGTGTACATATACTCATTTGCTCTAACCCCTAGTGGGGCATAGCGCGTCAACTATTCCATGTGGCTTAGCTGACGTTTCGTTGGCATAAATCGTCCAAAACTGGACGATGATGTACATTGCCAGCATACACCTGCTGTTCCTATTTAGCCGCCTACCTTCGTCAAGTCGGGAGATGTTGTGGCTTATTATTAAGCAAACACCCATGGCCACGAACACATATTTTTAAGTAAGTGGCCGGAAAATTGCACAAATTTCAGCGAGCTCTCGCGCCTAAACCATTGTTAATTGCTTTGACCCCATGGGCATGACCACTCCAACATCTCCAGCATTTCTTCGCCTTGTTGACGTTTCGATAGCATTATCTACTTTTCGGAAGTGCAGTTGCTAGCATGCACCTCCTCTCTGCGCCGTCTTTATACTGACAAGCTCAGAACACTGTGAGAGTTCTGTTAGTACTCACAGGCAGTTTTTGATCGCGCCGAAACTTGAACTCCGAGCTCCAGATTAATATCGTAGAACGGTGACCGAACGACCACGGCCATCGAGCGCGATTCCATTCACAACCATTCCTATCACGAACAAAATGTATTTAACCTTTTTTTGTAGCAAATATTCTCTACTTTAATTTTGTCGAAGCCAATTTCCTCGAGAAATGTATGATTTCCAGGTTATAAGTAAAAATGTCAAAATGAGTAAAATTTTGGCAGTTTATTAAAATTTTCTCCATGATGCCGTACTTTTTTTTTTAAATCGAAATGGAGAAAAAAAGCTTCTGTATTTTTTTTTCACAAAACTACCATCTTATTGAACTAAATGTGGTAAATGTAAAGTGTGAAAAATATTGGAATTGGGATACGTAATGTAATATTATATAGCAAACATATAATATGTACAGCAATAGTTCATTAATGGTGCGTTAGCAATATGTTAAAAGTGCATTGACAGCTCGGTCACACTCACAACACAATACGCTAAAAGTGTACTGAAATGGACTTTAAAATGCTAGCAATTTCGCTGTAGCCAGGATTATAGGTGTTTATACAGCTCTCTAGCACAAACGCGTGATGTTTAAGGATCCAACGCTCTATCGTAACTAAAGTTCGACAGGATCATATTGCCCCCTATGATACCGACACCTCAAGCTCACTTCCCTGCAGATTGTTGTCCAGACATAAAACATAAGGGAATGTTTCTACGTCCCATTTTTTATTAGGTGGCTAAAAATGATAAGACCCAGTGGCAGAACAACGAAAAACACTAGGGGCGGAATCCTTCTATGAATGAAGATTAAAAGCTCACCAGTGTTAAATTTCTAATCACGGAAAAAATAAGTTTATACGCGATATCTAAATGGATCCTTACTGCATTAATATATACTCGTATTTGTTTCTGCTGCGTGTCTTCTATTATCCTCAAGAATTCACGCCTTCATTTCATCATTTCCAGAATTTGCGCTATGAAAGACGGTCAGAAGTGCTCGTAGGATGCTAATCCTTATTTTTTTTTCTTTACAGGTAAACCTATTGGCTGCGACCTAAGCAATCATTACCTGACTATTTTTACAATGAACGGCTACATAAAACTTTACGACGTATCACGCCATGATCCGAAAATCCTGATCCATCCTAAATGCGGATATGATTTATTCGATAACTTTGGCGAGATAATAATGGCAAAGTGTAATTCGAGCGGGACACATGTAGCATTCGCCATCGCCGACGAAAGTCTTATGCCCGACGGCCGGCTGTACGTGTGGGATTTCGAAAAGGATAACTTGGGAACATATGACTTCCTTGGCAGATCTGATAGCAGTGCGAAGGGCGAACATGAAGCTGGTCCGATTGCAAGGTAAATAGATGATGTGATGAAGGGTTTATCCGGGCAGAAAGATATGTCGCCGGTGTAGTTGGTTTTGTGTTCCGTGCGACGGCTTTTTGTACGTTTCAATGTGACTATGTTCTAGGCTAAAGAATTAGTCCTTTTGGGAAATGATTGCCACTGTAGCATTATACTATATCTCGTTTTAATAAGATGGGGCGCGTTAACTTTTAATGGAAATATTCTGGAAAGATTTGTTATGGTTTAACCTTCGTAATCCTGGATCTTCATTCTGTTTGCGGTTTTCGGGTTTATTACAGTTGTTCATTAATGGTATAGGTAAATGGCATTACTTTTCGCTTGGACTGTAATTTTGAGGCATATACCCAATGTGTGGGACACAATGGACTAGAAATAGATGCTGTTTTATGTAGAAATATATTATAGCTGGGATATGGCTTACATAGGACAAATAGATTTCATTATTGGGTATTAGGTATATTTGGAAAAAATAGTATACATTATTGATTTATTTGTAGTAGATGTCTTTTTGTTGCTCCTCTACCTAGTGTAGTTTAAGTGAGCAACATAATCAAAAAGTTATATTATTATTCCCCTTGTAGTTGAGACGCTAAGCGACATAAATGGACGCCACCTTGCAAAATATGATAGAGAGATGCCGTTTAGTACGAATGTCGGTTGGGCCCATACTTTAATTTTAATAGATGGAGTCACATTGGACCACGCGGCAGAGCGGCTGTGCAGGCGAAAAACCGGAAAATTTGAGCCCTTTTTAGGGTTTTGTAGTAAATACAAAACCCTTATGAAATCGGTCAAATGTCTGTCTGTCCGTCTGTCCATGGAATATCTCACGAACGGCTGAAGCTACATACATGAAATTGTGTAGGAATGTGCAGAATTACTATAATTCGCCGGAGAAAGCGAATCGTCGTAATAGGTCAACTTTAAGGGGAGGTCCCCATAGAGGGGAAATGAAGGTCGAAATTTTTTTTTCGTTTGGTACAGGCAAGTGGGGTATCATGAGAAAGGTACCGTCGAGTACATTCCATTTTTGGAATTTTTTTTCAAATTTGAAGAAACGGGAAAAGAGGGAGAGGGGAAAATATGTCATCCGAGTTTGTCCCCCCCCCCTTGCATTTCGAGACCGTTATACTTAGAAATATGAAAATTTGCAGAAAAGCGCCATTTTACTAGCGTAGAAAACGTAGATTTCTAGAATTTTGAAATTTTATCAAAAAAGGTTAATAATAGTACATTTCTATAGTTGCAGTTAGCACACTCCTGCACCCCTTACGCGCACTCGAGGTCAAAAATATTGATGGCCAATGATAACCAACATCATAGGCAATAATACCTCCAAGTTTCATAACAATCACATAATATTTAATAATAGTACATTCATTTAAATTTTGAGATTTTGATGCCATTCATACAAACACATAACCGGTTACTACGTACTAGTACTGCATACTTAAATATTGTTTATTGTTTTTCGTAAAGTGTATTGGAGTTAACCATTTCTGAAAGGGTAGAGATCGGTGGTATAGGAGTGGTAGGGGAGAGAAGTTTAAGGGGGGAGGTAGGTGGGAACCTCCCCATAGAGGGGAAATTAAGGTCAACATTTTTTTTTCATCTGATATAGGCAAGTGGGGTATCATGAGTAAGGTACTACAGAGTACATTCCATTTTTGGCGACTTCATCAAATTCGACGAAAGGGGAAAAGAGGCAGAGGGGAAAATATGAGATCATATTGTAATTTGTCCCACCCCCTTACCATTTCGAGACCGTTACACTTAGAAATATGAAAACATACAGGAAGATGGCTTTCAACTAGCACAGAAAACAAAAAAAAAATATGGAATTTTGATATCTTCTCAAAATAGGTTAATAATAGTATATTTCTATAGTTACAGTTAGCACACCCCTGCATTTCTCAAACTCATCCGAGGTCGAAAATATTGATGGCCGACAATAATCAACACCATGTGCAATAATATCTCCAAATTTCGTAATAATCACGTAATATTTAATAGTAGTACATTCATTTAGATTTGGTCATTTTGATATCATCCATACAAAAAATGCACATAAAAGGTCTCTTGTACTACATACTAGTACTACGAGTACAACATACTTGCATATTGTTTTCCGTAGAGCGAATTGGAGTTAACCATTTCCAAAAGGGTAATGATTGGTAGGAGAGGTGGGAGGAGGGGAAGGGGGAAGGAGGGAGGGGGGTATGCTCGTCGCTGACTCTATTCTCTATAATTATTCAAACAATTTATTTTCAATATTTTTTATGCAAACTTACAATTTGCAATATTGTCTTAACATGAATGGTTAAGCATCTCCAAAAGTAGGACAGTTCATCTTCTATTGGCATGGGACACTACAAAACCCTCGGATTGCGGGCGTAGCCCTCTATTTTCCGGTTTCATTTTATATTCTCCTCATAACTTCTAAACAGTGCCTCGGATTGAAAAACTTAATCGGATTTAAATTAAAGAGCGTCAAATTCTACATCCAATGCATTGCTCAAATTTGAAATTCCGTCTAGCAGTATAGTCGAAACCGATAGTGAAAAAACGTCACCTTTTCAGGCTTTGGAGGAAAATCACACTATATCGCTTTTGAAGCTCACATATCTCTGAAACCGATGCTACAAATTTCATTCCATCCTTATCGCCTCATTTTTTTATCATTCCCCATTTTTGCCTCCTATGTTTATTTTATCTTCCCCAGGCCTATGAATTCTTATCAATACGTAAAGGACAGGGCAACGAGCGGCGAAAACCCCGCCCACGTCTCCCGAACTGAGCTACAGCGAGCATAGGCCGCTGCTTAGCTCGTTTCTTCGCCAGATGGTACGGCCCGACCTTCACGGTCACTATGCTACCTAGGCTCCCTCCCCACGGGCATCTTCGGATGCCCACCAAACCGTCCGTTACACGTACTTCATTCTTGAGCAAAATTACTTCATTCCTCTCGGACAATTTCATTTCCTTTTAATCTCTCTCTTCTGAGGCAATTGGTTAAAAGTTTATCCCAAACAAATACCCAGGAGCATGTCTCCGGTTGAAAGTTCAACCCAATACAATTTTAAGATATGTTCCAGAAACTTTTCGCTTGGTCATTTAACGGGCGTATGAGAAAATGGAAATATTTATCGGGCAGTTTATCGCTTGCATAAGCTCATATCTCTGTTAGCTATCGGACAGTTTAACGAGGCATTGAGAATAAGGGGCTCCATTGTCTTATAGTGTTGGTGAAGTGTTTTATAGTGAAAGGATTGTGCCAGCGTCTGTAATTGTGTTTTGGTGGATTACTGACAAGTGACAGCAAAATACATTTGAGCTTTAAATTTTAAATTTGAAGTAATTGTGTTTGAGTTAGTGATGGGCACTATCGAATAACTATCGGAAAGTTATTCGATAGTTTTGACTATCGATAGTAAAAACTATCGGCGATAGTCTCGATAGTTATTCGATAGTTTTTACTATCGATAGTTATTCCAATAACTATCGAGACTTTCTGTCGAAAGTTATTCGGATAACTATCGGGACTATCGCTCGATAGTTATTCGAATAACTATCGGTGACTATCGGGATTATCGGTAGATAGCCCGATTATATTTTGAATGAACAGTTTATTCGGCTTGCTTTATAGGAAAGTTTCGTCGAATGAATGAATATCCACTTTGACGTATTGGCTGGCTCGATATCTAGTGCATGAGATTTTAGATGTATAGGTAGGTAGGTAGATGGGCTGCTGTGACAAAAACACAGCTCACTTAGACCTCAAATAGGTCCGTTGTGATACCACTAACACACATCCTCTCTCAATATTTCTAATAGTTAGAACCATCCAGAGCGAACAATAAACCTCTGGAGTTTTCCAACATCCGCGCTTTATAGCTCTTCCAAGTCAGTGAAGAAGTAGGATCCAAGTAACGACCTCCTTCTAACTGCAAAAGCTGGACAGGAGCAGAGAAGGTGGAAACTACTTTCCTCCTCGTTCACGTCCCCACAGCTCCTGCAAAAGTCATTGTAGGGAAACCGAAGTCTCCTGGCATGTTCCCCAATGAGACAATGCCCAGTGATAACACCCAGTAAGTCAATATAGATTATGTGTGTGATTTGATCAAGAAAAATAGTATGCTTCGGCGAATAACGCGCGGGTTTGCTAAATGAAGCCTCATGGAATGGAGATGTGGATGTTCGCATATACAGAATAATATAATCACATGCACATGAACACCGTGTGGATTTTTGATTGGCATAATCTGCAGTGATTGGAAAATCTGAAAAAGGAAGAAAATATATATGGTGAAAGGATTCGAAAAGGATGAAAAAAGGACGTTCCATTTTATTTAATCGGGTATTGGCTTGTGAGGTGTCGTATCAAAGGAAACGTCGAGTGCCCAAACGAGTGATGATCGAAAAGATCGAAACAGGTGGTGCAGATGCGCATCAGCGCAATGGTAGTGAAGTGATATCCAGGCATGATAGGTATCATATGACTGTGGTTGTTGAGGCGAATGGACTAGACTACAGTTCATGACATGCTACATAAATCCTTTGGTTAGGAAAAAGGGTATTCTTGGCATTGAAGTGATATACCTATATAGGAGGTGGTCAGGTCTGTGGAGAAACTCATGGGCAAGTCTACATAGCACCTCCGCGTGGTGGCCGCTGGTAACTTCGCGAATAGCGAAGGCTGAGCTATGGGGCCGGTTGCGTGTACTATCACATTACGCGAGTACCGCCGTTTTGCGATATGTAAGCAATCGACACACTCCCTACTTGGCCAACTCTTGTGTTCTATAGTTTTGGCGAAGGTAGCCCATACGGAGTGTCAAATGTCCTAAATCCCCGGGGTGTTATGCGACCGTGCCCATCGGGGGAAGGTGACCAGGGACGCAAATGGTCATCACAAACGGAGCAAGTTACTGCCACACATCTGTACAATAACCAGTTGTATGGGTAGTGTAAACTGTCTCCCCGACCGTACGTTGGCAGAGGGGCGCCTATGAAACTCTCTGCATAGGTGGCACGGCGACCAGGTGTGAGGTTGGAGCTGGTGACTGAGGTGAAAGTTCACCTGCGGGGTTCCGGATCCAACACTTCACTTTGCTCCTTTCTCGCACCTGTTGAACCGCGGTCTACAGAGTAGCGATCTGTTAGACTAGGAGAGAAACCTTGATTTGCTTCAAGGGTAGCAGGTGCAGAGTGGCATGAACGCCTACGGAACTTTCGGGAGGTCGCGAGGGAGTCTGCTTCGCGGCACAAAGAGAGGAAAGAACGGCCGGATCGTCATAATGTTCCTATAGGGGCGGGGAGTAGCGGGAAGCAATATGCTGGCAGTTGCCTCGGCTGTGGTCCGAGAACGGGAAACCCAAACCTGAATCAATAAATAAAAACAAGAATATGAAAATACATCAAGACATTCTTGGAGAAAGTGGCTGGAGGAATTCCAATGAGACGGACAGCGAAGACTCGCAAGGGTTGAAGAGGTTAGTCTCTGAAGAAGACGCTCCAGGGAAGAAGGGAGGCGTTGTTGGAGCGGACAATGACGCGCCAGAAGGCGCGGAGAGGTTAGTTCAGACAACGTGCACTCTGATCAACGTTCAATCTGCTGACTATCAGGGATGGTGGCGGGCCCTAACAAAGAAACACTAACTGTGTGCCAGCTGAATATTCATCATAGTAAAGCGGCATCAGCGATGATGACGAGATGCTTTGATGAAGAGAAACTGGACATAGCTTTAATACAGGAACCCTGGATTTTACAAAACAAAATTAGGGGTTTGTCACAACAAACCGCAAATCTGTACCATGCACAGGTGGACGGTAAAATAAGGACATGCATCCTGGTGCGTCATGGAATACGTGCAGTACAAATGATGCATCTCTGCTCGCCTGATCTTACGGTAGTAATGATCGGCAGTGGTGCAGGATCATTCCTAATTGCATCAGCATATCTCCCTTATGATGCACCAGAACCACCTCCATCAGAGGAAGTAGAAAATCTGGTAAGGTATTGTAAAGAAAGAGATATGGCCCTGATCATAGGCTGTGATGCCAATGCGCACAACACTGTGTGGGGCAGCACAGATGACAATCCCAGAGGACAGCAGCTGCTAGAATTTGTGGAAAAGTACAATCTGCTGGTAGTAAACAAGGGGGTCGCTCCAACCTTCGTGGATGCACGAAGGGCTGAGGTGATCGACATTACCCTAAGCTCTGTTAATATGCTTGACAGAGTTCAGAATTGGAGAGTGGTGGACAGGCTAACCATGTCTGATCACAGGGCTATCCAGTTTGAAATTCTGTATGGCAGAAAACGGAGTAGCGAACGCAAACGTATAAGAGTGCCAAAAAATACTGATCGTGTTAAGTACGAGACATATTTATTGGAACAAGTCGAGGATATTCAAGACGGAATACCTCGGAATACGGTCGAGATAGAGCGAACAGTGGAACAACTGAACTCCGCTATTAATCGCGCCTTCGAACACGCTTGTCCCTCCACAGTAGTGGACGAAAAGGACCCAACACCATGGTGGAGTAGGGAACTGGAGTCTATGAAAAAAGAGACAAGGAAAGCCTTTAACCGTTACATGAGGGAGAGAGACTCTCACTCTTGGGAATTATACAAGGATAAAAAGAGGGAGCTGAAAAGAACCTTACGTCTTCGGAAACGAAATACGTGGAGGGAATTCTGCTCTAGCATGAAGGATACGTCAGAAGTATGCAGATTACAGAAGATGATATCGAAAGACACTGCTTCGAAAATGGGGCTGATACGCAAAGTTGATGGTTCCATGACAGAAACAGTGGAAGAAACGTTGCAGGCCCTGATGGAGGTACATTTTCCTGGAAGTTTCAAGTCAGACCAACCATGGCCTCAAACTAACATGGGAGCTGGTGGGGTAAGTCAACAAGAAGCTGAGAGGATAATAACTCCAAATGGAGTCAAAATTGCTATAAACTCTTTTGCTCCATTTAAAACGGCTGGAATGGACGGAATATTCCCGGCACTATTACAGTGGGGCATGAGCGCTCTACTAGATAGGATCCGGAATATATTCGTCGCCTGTCTTTCAGCAGGCTACATCCCGAAGGCATGGAGGGAGGCTAATGTGGTCTTCCTGCCTAAACCGGGAAAGAAAGACTATACAGAGGCAAAGTCCTTCAGGCCGGTTAGCCTTACAACATTCCTGTTGAAAACAATGGAAAGGGTGTTGGTGGACTACCTGGAGAACACCACGCTAATGTATAGTCCTCTGAGTAGGTGCCAACATGCTTATAGAGCAGGCAGATCTACGGAAACCGCTCTACATGAACTTGTTAGAGTTGCAGAGAGAGAGATTAACAATGGCGGGATCGCTATGTCTACTTTTATGGATATAGAGGGTGCTTTTGATAAAATCTCCTTTACCAAACTAAGGAACGCCCTGATTGAGCGGGGGGTTGATTACATTATAATTAAGTGGATCGACTCTATGCTTAAGCAGAGGGCGGTAAATCTTAGCAGTGGATGTGACAGAATACGGGGTAAGGTAGTCCGAGGATGCCCACAAGGAGGTGTTCTTTCGCCTCTACTGTGGAACATCACCGTGGACAGTCTTCTCTGGAAACTGGACTCGATGGGCGTACACACTGTAGGATACGCCGATGACTTGGCACTCACGGTCAGTGGAAAGTTCATGGACACAATTCTAGGTTGCATGGGACAAGCTCTCAAAGTAACCGAAGAATGGTGTAATGAGCAAGAGCTAACCATAAACGCTAGTAAATCAAACACTATGATTTTTACTCGTAAGAGGAAAGACATAGAGATAACTCCCTTACGGCTTTTTGGTTCGGAAATCAAGGTGTCCAAGGAAGTGAAGCATCTAGGAGTTACCTTAGATGCGAAACTAACTTGGAATGTTCACGTTGATGAAAAGATCCAAAAAGCGAAAAGGATTTTGCATCAATGTAAGAGAGTGTGTGCTCGTAGGTGGGGAATTTCACCTAAAGCGACACACTGGATTTACACAATGATGGTAAGACCTATTCTAGCCTACGCATCAGTGGTATGGTGGCCAAAAGCCATGCAGAATACCACAAGGCAGAAGCTAGATGGGGTACAAAGGATAGCTTGCGTAAGCATATGTGGTGCAATGCGCACCACACCAACGCGAGCAATGGAGGCATTGCTGGGACTGCCGCCGTTGGACTTATTTATAAAGAAAACGGCGGCGCTTTCGGCAATACGCATGGAAAGGGATGCCATGTGGCATCGCTTTGGAACTAGCAGCGGTCATAAGAGCATCCTAGACATTATTCATGATGAGGTCAGGGAGACTCTAATGCCGGTAGAAGGCATGAGTAGACGTAGGGTAGTTGAAAGACTACACAAGACTCACATTGCAGATGGAAACATACATAATGAGTGTATGTACAATGACATCAGCATTTTTACTGATGGCTCTTTAATGGACGGTAAAGCGGGGGCGGGGGTTTACTCTGAAGAGCTAAACCTAGCATGTGCGCTTAGTCTAGGAGAGTATGTGTCCGTATACCAGGCAGAGATGCTTGGCTTGTTGCATGCGTTGGACCACTTGCTTGAAGGTCAAGTGCGGGGGAAGAAAATCCTTATTGCACTGGACAACCAATCGGTGATCAGACGCATGCAGCAGACGAACATAAACTCTAAACTGGTACTAGAGTGTGTCCGGAAGCTCAACACGTGTGCCTCAGAAAATGAGGTTACGCTGATGTGGGTAAAAGGACACATAGGTACAACAGGAAATGAGGCGGCGGATGCCCTAGCAAAACAGGGATCTGCGGCAACTTTCATTGGCCCAGAACCCAGAGTTGCTCTGGGGAACGGCATGATTGGAGCGAAGGTTGGGAAGTGGATGGACTCCATGCATCAACAAAGATGGCAGGAGCTAGTCACTTGCAAACAAGCTCGGAATGCAATGACCAGCCCTTTAGGCAGGGAAGCGAGAAAGGTACTTAGTTATAAACGGAGTACCCTAAGCTGGATAACTGCCTTGGTCACAGGGCATGGTAATTTTAAGGCTCATCTGGCCAAGATGAAAATCGGGGAAGATGACGTTTGCAGGCTATGCCTGGAGGAGGCCGAGACGGCAGCACACATTGTGTGCGAATGTCCAGCACTGGCTAGCACGAGGTTGAGGATCACAGGCAGGCACACGATAAGTGTAGAAGCCATGAGTGAACTCAGCTTCAAACAAATGCTAGCAATAACACGGGACTCAGTGATGAAGAAAGAGGTCGACAATTATCAGTCGACATCTGGAAGTCACTGATGACCGGGAGGGGGCGAAAAGGGACCCAAACGTTAGTGGTCTGCTTCGGCTATCCCCCAAAGTATATAATAGATACCTATATAGGAGGCATGATGGGTATGTCGCGCTCGGTGGCCGTGATCGTTCGGTCACCGTTTTACGATACTAATCTAGAGCTCGGAGATCAAATCTCGGCGCGATCAAAAACTGCCTGTGAGTACTAAAAGAACTCTCACAGTGCTCCGAGCATGTCAGTATAAAGACGGCGCGGATAGGAAGTGCATGCTAGCAACTGAACTTCCGAAAAGAAGATATGCTATTGAAACGTCAACAAGACTTAGACTAGAGATGTTGACGCGCCCATGCCCCTGGAGGGGGCTAGGCAATTAGGGAGAGAGAGAGAGAGTTAGAGATGATGGGTTCATATGACTAGAGGTGTTGAGATGAAGTCCCTGGGCCACTGTTGAACGCATTTTGAGTACTTTGGACAGGGAATAAGGACATTTTTGACAGTGAAGTGATATCTAGGCAAAATGGGTATCATATGACTGGTAGTCATTAGTCATGGCTGCCAATTCACGAACCTACTCTTTTGAACCTACTCCGTACACCGGTCGACCTACTCCGCAATCGAAAAATGATCAGTGTCGGAGCATGAAAAAAAACCAGGTCATATGGTTCCTTTAAGTTCAGGTCGGAGCATTTGAAAAATGAACAGGGAGAATAGGTTTAATAATTCCGTCTGTGGGTATCGGAGCACGATCAGATCAGATCGTTTAAATCTGGGGAATAGAAAAGTAGATGAGAGAACTGAACTATTGATTAGATTAGAAGATGTGACATACATATATACGAAGTCGGTACGCTGTATTGGTGGTGGTGTAGAATGAAGTGGAGTAAATTTTCAATTGGATTTTATTGATGTTGGGTAGAGTGAAGTTTTTCGTCTTTTATTGTGTTGTGGGTGGTCGTGGCCGATGATGAATTGGATAAGAAGATGGTATTGGATTGGGCGCACGCACATTCGTACTTATATTAATTGTTCAACTTAGAATAGGTGTTGCGTTGCGTTGCGATGCAAATGATAGAAGATAAGATGATAGGATCTGCAATTGGGAATTAACTTAGGTACTGCTATAACTAATAAACTCAAGAGATAGGAACGACTCAAATGTCGCGCTGTTCGATCCTAAGATTTGAAAACCGGTTTTAGGTTTAACAACGAAATTGAGTATTTACATGGCTACTTTCCCTTTCCTTCGCATACCTGACTTCGATTTGAAACCGCAATTCTGCATAGACAAAAAAAAAAATGCTGGTTCCAGATATGCTAGGACGAAACGGATGCAAGTACATATACTAATAAATAAAAAACTGGCGCAACACTCCAATTTGAACCATGGCGTCGAGATGAGTTAGCATCATCTCATTTTCTAGATCGTGACGGTATGTCTTGTGCAGAGGTGTGTGATCAGCAACACGCTCAACCGAGTTATTTACACCATAAATGGGTGCCCATAACTACCTATAGTTTGAGTACGTGTGTCACTATGGAAAGCGCATTAAAAAGATTTAATTATAATGCACATCAACTCCTATCGTCTGTCTAGGGCATATCACGCGTGCTCCAACTCCAACACAATTATTTGAATTGTAAAGCTCAAACGTCTTCTACTATCACTTGTCAGTCATCCATCAAATCAATTCTACACAATATAAGACACTTCATTAACACATCTCTACACTATAACACTTCACCAACACTGTAAGACACTTAATCAATAAAAATGGCTGTTCAATATATTTTCAATGTCCACAAAAGCTTTAGGCTTAGCTTGGACAAATTTTTAATCGACATTAGGCGCGTTTTTTTCAACAGCCATACTCGTACAGAGCAGAGCAGGTTAAGAGGCTATACCAGTGTGAACGCTGAAAATTTGGGTGATTTTCGGGATTTTTTAGGAAGAAAAGTATTTTACTTAATTAAATGTTTCGGAAAATTAAGAAATATTTGGCTATATTTGACCTATATTACATAATTTTTCATAGAAAAGTATTGGGATCCAAGCGACTTATGCGCTGCCTTCGGAAGTCCCAAAAAAAAGTTCCTCCATTGCTGACAAGACTCCGGCCGACTGAGTAGCTAATACCAAAAAAGGAAAAAAATGTCGTTAAACTGGAAGGTATTTCCTGTACAATGACGTAGGATTTTCGAAAAATATCAAAATCTAACAAAATGGCGTTGTTATGAAAAAAAAGTCTGTTTTCTTGCCTATAAAATGGTCGTTTTTTCAATGCCAAATCGTCAATTTTCATCCAATCAAAAATATCCTACGTCATTGTAGAGTAAATATATTCAATAGTACTCAGTGCAAGTTTCAAGTCAATCGGATAATTGCTCTTTAAGTTACACTGTTAGCAAATTTGAAAAATCTAATATCGAAAAAACGCGTTAAGGATTTAACTAACGAACTGCATTGAACGACTCCAGAATACCTTTTGAATGGCAACGCTGTTTTCAAATAGCCCTTATCCCTTACTCGTATTTCTAGCTTAAATAGTGCCCCCCATGGTTCAAGAATAGAAGGTTACGCAAAGAAGTGTGCAACTTTTTCGTTCTCTTTGCGCATAACGTCACAGTTTCACTTTTCGAAAGCTTTCAGTGAATTTGGTTTGAAATCAGATACTTTTTAAAGAGGTTAGTTTTAATCCGATTTTCTTGAAATTTTGAGAATTTGACCTCCAAGACTAGGGAAAGGTAAATGTTCAGATAAGATTAAAAAAGAAACTACCCGGATCCCCCATTCCACCCCAAAAGGAGATCTGCGAATTTATCTACAATTTTATTCCGATCTGGATGAAATTTTGTATTTGATACCCTCCAGACGACGGGAAGGTGACTGTCTACATCAGCCTTAGAAAAACTACTCCCAACTCCCTTCTTACCCCTAAAAGGAAATTTGCAAGTGTATCTCCAGTTTTATTCCGATCGTGATGAAATTTTGTATATTAGACCTTAAACGCTAGAGGAAGGTGAGTTTCTACATAGGTTTTCAAAAACCACCCTCATCCCCCTCCGCATCCATAAAAGGAAATCAGCGAATTTATCCACAGTGTTATTCTGATCTAGATGAAACTTTGTATATTTGACCATCATGGCTAGGGAAAGGTGACTGTGTACGTAGGTTTTCAAAAAAACACCCCCGTCCCCTTGCTTACTCCTAAAAGGAAATCTGCGAATTTATCTACAGCTCTATTCCAATCTTGATGAAATTTTGTATATTAGGCCCTCAAGTCTAGGGGAAAGTTGTTGTCTACATAGAATTTCGGAAAACCATGTTTAGAGCTCGCGGTCACAGCAAACTTTTTAGTTCGCAGAAAAACTAAATAGTTTAGTCAGAAAAATAGAACACACGGTGTTTTATGAGACCGCGCACACAACGATTACCATATAGTTTAGTTTGCTGTGTGCGTCTAATATGCAAAAGTTCATCAAGATATACATAACTATAGATAAATTCGCAGATCTCTTTTTAGGGGTGAGATGGGGGACGGGGGTGTTTTTGTTTAAAACCTACGTACACAGTCACCTTCCCCTAGCATTGGAGGTCTAATATAAAAAGTTTCACCAAGATCGGAATAAAACTGCAGATAAATTCGCAGATTTCCTTTTAGGGGTGAGAGATGGGATGAGAGTGTTTCATCAAGATCCGGTTGGAGGGTTGGGGGTGGTTTTCGGAAATTGAAATTTTATTTAGACAGAAACTTTTTCCCAGCCTTGAATGTCTAATATACAAAATTTCATTAAAATCTATATAAAACTGTAGATAAATTCGTAGATTTCCTTTTCGCGATTAGAACAAGGATGGTGGTGGTTTTCCGAAATCCTACGTAGACAGTCACCTTCATCTACCTATGAAGATCAAATATGCAAAGTTTCATCAAGATAGGAATAAAACTAGATACATTTGCCGATTTACTTTTGGGGGTGAGAGGGGGAGGCGGTTTTCCGAAATCTTATGTAGACAGTCACCTTCCCCTTGTCTGTAAGGTCTCATATACAAAATTCCATCAAGATCGGAATAAAACTGTAGATAAATTCGCAGATTTCCTTTTAGGGGTTGGAAAGGGGATGAGGGTGGTTTTTTGAAATCTTATGTGAACACTAACCTTCCACTAATCTTGGAGGTGCAGTATACAAAATTTCGTCAAGATAGGAATAAAACCGTGTATAAAAATGTAAATTTACTTTAAGGGGGAGGGGTTATAAAGGGGAATGGGGAGATTTTCAAAATGCCCTACAGACAGTAACCTTCCCCTTGTTGTGGAGGTCCAAAATAAAAAATTTCATCAAAATTAAAATAAAACTGCAGATTTGAAAGCAACTTTTATTTAAAAAAACATGAAACTTCGTACAAAATACACGCGCCCATATGAAAAATTGAAACCGTGACGTCACGAGCTTTTTCTCTCGTTCGGTGGCTGAATAACGGACCTGCGCGTTGCGTAACCTTCTATTCTTGAATCATGAGTGCCCCCTCTTAATTATGTACCGTTTATGATACCGAAAGTTTCAGGTAACAACACGTCAGAGCTCCGCCTCCAGGCAGATGGAGCATGCTATACTTGCGAGCGGTTGCTCTTTAAAAGGCTCCCATTCGGGGAGTATTATAGATAAGGCCTTGAAATTTTTACTGGGTATTCTTGAAAGTATAAACTGTTGAAAAAAAAACAAAAAATCGATTTTTTGAAAGTGTCATACTGGTATAGCCGCTTAAGACCACACAATTACACTACCAATTGGATCTGAGCTGCTCTGGATAAAACGTCAGTGCAAGAATGCTGCTCCACTCAGTTAAGTAGTCTGCGTTTTTAAATGCAGGCGGCGCAGGTGTCGAAGCTTTCGAACAGTTTACAGAGTTACCAAGACACACTCTCAGCAGCTGGGAGTGTGTCTTGGTTTAATTAGAATTCAAATGTCAACTCAAATTTCAAGAGAAAACTTAAACCTTTTGTACATATACAATCGGACAAATTTCCTTTAGGTGGCAAAATTATTTTGTACGTTTACTATTCCAAATAATTACCCAAAACGAACATGGTATTGACAGGAACTGAACTTTGCTTCCCAAATCGTAAACTCTTCGAAAACTTCGACACCTGCGCCGCCTAGAATGCGCTCGATGTCTCCTTTAATTTGACATCCAATATACTAATCTTAATAAAAACAAGCTAGCCTTCGGCTAGACCGGTCGTTCCTATGGCAGCTATATGACGTAGTGGTCCGATTCCATTGGTTCCGACATATATACTGCCTGCAATAGAAAGAAGGCTCTCTACAAAATTTCAGCTCGATAGCTTTAAAACTGAGGGACTAGTTTGCATAGAAACAGACGGACAGATGGACAGACAAACAGACAGACAGACAGACAGACAGACGGACAAAGCTTAATCGACTCGACTCATCATACTGACCAAGAATATATTTATATAAAATAGTTTATATGGTCGGATATGCTTCCTTCTGTGCGTTGCAAACTTCATGACAAAATTAATATACCCTATCACATCCGTGAAGGGTATAAAAAATACCATAATTTTCTTCCTATACAATGCGATTTAATGCTATCCTTTAAACAGAAGTATAAAAATCACATATAGCCACTGTTTAGATGAATTAATAGAAAACTTTCATTTATTGCCAAAGTGGAGACCATGCAATTGGAATTGTACATTACATTAATTATGCAAAATTTCTTGAAAGCACATTCGGTTAGAAACCGCTTACATTTTCCCCATTTCAATTGTGAATATGAACCAATTACCCGCTATGTACGAGTATAAAAGTTTTTAAACCAGTTGTACGAGTGCTTCATAAATTTCAATGAGGATTTGTAAATGAATGCATATTTAAAAATTAATTATCAGTCAGATAAACGCCTGTGTTCTGTATATTATAAATCACTCTACGCTGTCACATATCTAATTCTACTGCAGTATTTAAATCTGCATTGAAAAAAATCGAATATTTCATAAATACCACTACGAAATTAATTTCAACGAGATCAATTGGTACTTTTCATTAGTTTTATATTCAAAACCTCAATGATTCAGTCGGATGCATTTTATTTGTATGGGATGCCCGCACAATAATAGTAATAAAAAATGAATAATGAATGAACTATGCTATCAACTAATATCCAATGCAATATTGTTTCACTATTTCTCTATTCTTTCAGATTGCCCATATCCTTTCTGTGGGATACGGACGACTATCGTCTGCTAGCTGTCGAGGCACGTTCGCTGCAGAAACAGCAACCGAAACAAAAACGTTCAGTGCCAGCAAAAAATAGTAACGGCCCAGTTTCATACGCTGGGAATTATCAACCGACAACGACCAACAATAGACATGTGGGTAAGGACGAAATAAAATCGAAGGGGATTGGTGCCAGCGGCGTAAGTGGAGCACAAGCGATGGCAGTGACAGGGACAATGTCAACATCGACAACAGCGGCCGGAGCCATGGCAGCAATGACCACAACTGGTATCGGCTCCAACTCACTATCGGGCCTTGTCGAATCGCAAGTATTTATAATGTTCACCACGGATAAATGCCTTATCAAAGAGCTGGAACTCGTTAATTTGGCGCCGGGGGAGCAATTGGTCAATCTGTGTGCACCGCATGTGGTAATTTGAGAAGGGAAACAAATGAGATATTTTTAATGTTACTTTTTTATTTTATTTAAAATTAGCCGTTGAGATTAAGAGTCGTCGTCGCTTTTATAGAGAAAAGGTGGAAAACATTTCTCGTATGTAAAATAATGGGAATGTATTGTATGTACCATAAACTAGGGAAATAAGAGGACCAAAACAGAAACAAAATTCTTGGGGGAACTTTTCATTAAATAGGCCAGTAAAATTAAGCCAATTTGAGGGCTTTTTAATAAAAATTAGGCAGGTCAAAAATATTGATTGCCAACGATAATCAACCCCATAGTCAATAATATCTCTAAGTTTCGTAATAATCAAGTAATATTTAATAATAGTACAATCATTTAAATTTGGACATTTTGATATCATCCATACAAAAAATGCACATAACAGGCCTCTGCTATATACTACACTTGTGAGCAAAAATACTGAATCAAACCGAAAGCACGTGTATTTGTATGTATATTTTTAAAAATACGTTATGTATCCCTACAAATATGTCATTTGAAAGTTTGAGATCTTAGCTTTACAATGATACCTTTTTTTGCACCATTTAATGAGTGTTTTATGAATGAACGCTACCTGGAGCTAAAAAGTCCGGAAATTGAATATTTATGAATGGGTTATTACAAGGCATACTAACCCTATAAATGCATCCACAAAGGGTTTTCAATGGTCAGTTGAATCTGGAAGGTCGATTGAATAAGTTTAAAGCAATAAAAGTCAGAATTTTGTCATTCATGAGTACCACGCCTCAGCAGGCGGCTCAAGTTGTCGCCCTATTTTCGGAAGGGCTTACTCAGAGAACAGTCGCTCGTCCGCTAGAAATGAGTCAGTCTACTGTGTCAAGAGTGTTTCGGGGGGAAGGTAGCTACAATCAGAGGACCCGGCCTCTCTAGGTGCACTTCCGATAGAGACGATCGTTTTATTGTGACAAGTATGCTACGAAATCGGCACCTCACGGGAGTTGACGTGCAGCAGAATCTGAGGGACGTTCGCGGAGTAGCTGTAAGCGAGTGGACAGTGAGGAGACGACTAAAGGAAGCGAATTTGACTCCAAGACGGCCCCCCACAGGCCCAAAATTGACCCCACATCACCGACAAGCGCGACTCACGTTTGTCAGGAATCACTTAAATTGGACCCTCGAGCAATGGCGGTCCGTATTGTTCACCGACGAGACCAGAGTGTGTCTACATGGCAGTGACAGGAGGTCGGGTATACAGGCGTCCAGGTGAGAGATTTGCGCAATGCTGTATCACAGAAACGGTAGCATACAGGGGCGGTTCGTGTATGGTGTGGGCCGGTATCTCTGTGGATTCAAAAACGGAAATTGTATTCGTGCCCTCTGGAGGCCGAGGAGGAGGACTGACAGCCGAACGGTATATTACCGATATTCGACGTGGCTATGTTGTTCCCTACGCAGCATCCATTGGCGACAACTTTACTTTAATGCACGATGTCACACATCGCGTCAAGCACAGAAGTTCCTGAACGAAGCTAATATTGCAACAATTGACAGGCCTGCACGCAGTCCAGACTTAAATCCCATTGAGCACTTGTGGGACGAGCTCAAAAGAAGAGTCCGACACCGAGATCCCGCGCCTTCGACTATCGACGAATTGAAGGAGGCCTTAATAGAGGAATGGAGCGAAATTCCTCAATATACCATTAAAAAATTAATAATTTCAATTCAAAATCGAGTACAAGCTGTGATTAGAGCAAGAGGTGGTAATACCAGATATTCATAAATAAACAATTTTGTTATTTTTTAAAACTGTTTTGTTTTATTTAACAAAAACCTGACCACACCCCATTTTCTAAAATCCCCATTTTTCCTACTTTTTGATTTCAAGCCCCACTCTTTTAAAATCTATCTTAAAATATTGTTAAAAATGGTATTAATGTAAAGCTAAGATTTCAAGTTTTCTAATGATATACGATTTGTAGGGATACATAATGTACAATACTTTTCAAAATATGCATACAAATACACGTGCTTTCGGTTTGATTCAGTATTTTTGCTCGCAAGTGTAGTACTACGTACTTAAATATTGTTTATTGTTTTTCGTAGAGGGAATTGGAGTTAACCATTTCTGAAAGGGTAACTATTGGTGGGATAGGAGTGGGAGGTGTGGTAAGTGAAGGGGAGGGGGGTTTGGAGGTAGGCTGACTCTACTTTCTATAATTATTCAGACAATTTTTATTTTTATGTTTTTTTATTCAAGTTTGCAATTTGTAATGTCATCTTAACATGGATGGTTAAGCATCTCGAAGAGTAGGACAGTCCATCTCGTATACATAGATATTTATCTACAGTACAGCTTCTCGTTTTAACATTATTACTTTGGGAGATGCCGGATGGAGACTACTTTTTATGAATTAGCATGTTTTTTTTAACGAGGTGATGTAGGAATCTTGAAAAGATACTGCTGTGCTTGAGCAAGTATGCGGGTTTTTACCGACTAAACCCAAAAACACCTCCTCTGCCGCTCCCCCTTCGGGAGTACCTTTCGGCATTACTTCGCAGGGATGGCTCTGGCTGATCAGCCATTACAATTTGTCGACTTATGTCTGGCTTCTTCTTTTTGGAGCTCTTTGTGGATGGTGCATACCGTCCGGCTCACTGCGTACCAATCTTGTTGTGATCGCAGCATCAAATCAACCAGATTCTGTGGGCTTATGACACTCCCCAGATCCGCTTCTAGTTGTTAAAATTTCCCACAAACTTTGGGGCAATCAAACAACACGTGTTTGGCGTCCTCCGCAACTCCTTTGCACCTGGGACAGTTTGGCGAATAGTCCAGCTTGAACCTGTGCAAATATTGCCTGTATCTTGACCCGTAAGAAATTGGGTCAGGTAGTGGTTCACCTCACCGTGTTTCCGGTCCACCCACTTCCCGATATCGGGGATGAGAGTATGCGCCCAGCGACCGGTTGAAGCCTGCTCCCATCGCTGCTACGATTCTCTCAGAGATACATTCCTTTCCATAACTCTCCGATCCGCTGACGCCGCTGATGTTTCCAGGCGTCAACCACTGCACAGTCTGGTTGCTTCGTCAACCAGAATCTCCATTGGGATCATTCCGGCGACGACATAGACGGCTTCGTGCGAAGTAGTATGCACACCATACTCTCAATGCGCACCTTCGGTAAACCGAGCTAATTTGTCTGGTATAGCAAGCGTATTGCAGAGCACTGGCCCAAATTGGTGAGGCATACAGTAAAATAGAGGTTATCATCCTAGATAATAGAAGCCTCCTGCTTGATCTTGGACCGCCTATATTCGGCATAATTCTTGTCAAGTCCACGGTGGCGGACGCTGCCTTCTCGCATACATACTTCAGATGCTCTCTAAAGCTCAGCCTCGCGTCGATCATAACCCCCAGGTGCCTAATGGCTGGCTTAGAGGTTCTGACACTACTTCCGATTCTGATCTTCAAAGAGGTTTTTTTTCTGCACTTATTGATTAGAACAGCTTCCGTTTTTTGCTCGGCGAGCTCCAATCGAATTGTTTCCAACCACAACTAAATTGTTGTGATCGCCTCGCTGGCGTACATTTCGACATAGCCCGGGTCTTTTGCTACAACGACTACCGCTATATCATCTGCAAACCCGACTATCGTGACCTCTTTAGGCATGGGGAGGTTCAAGATGGTATTGTACATGATAATCCACAGCAGAGGACCAAGAACGGATCCCCGTGGAACTCCCGCTGCTACCGTGTACTCCTTAGTTCCCTTACCAGTATCGTATTGCAGAACACGATGTGCAAGGCAGCTCTTGATTATTCCAGCTTGGTAGTCCGGCACTCTCATCTTTTGCAGAGTGTCATGAATGCACCCCCAGTTTGCAGAATTGAACGCGTTCTTAACATCGAGTGTCACCACCGCGCAGCATGTGCCCCTTCGTAATGAATCCCTTGCCAAGTTGGTAACCATCATAATTGCGTCCACTGTAGACAACGCGCGTCTGAAACCATACTGACGGTCCGACAGGCCCCCTTTTTCTTCCACCACCTCGGACAGTCGGTTAAAAAATATCCACTCGAAAAATTTTCCCGTAGTGTCGAGCAGACAGATTGGGCGGTATAAATTTAGTTCTCCAGGCAGCTTGTTTGGTTTGGGCAGTACCAATTTTTGCTTTTTCCATGCTTTTTTGTTTTGACCGTTCCGACAAGCAAATTCCGAATGCATCGATGAACTTCTCTGGTATTGTTCGGATTGCCACCTTCAGCGCCTTATTGGGGACCCCGTCCGGGTCTGGCACTTTACCATCCTCAAATCTGGATGCGGCTTGGAGAAGTTCATTCTTTGTTATGGCAGGTATGTCCTCATCAGCAAATGTTGGACTCTGTTCCTCGGGTTCTAGCTCGTGTTGAGGGAATAGAACCGAGACAATATTTTCCAACATAACGGGACATTTTAGTTTGGGTGTTTTCTGCCCTATTTTCTTCATCATCACCCTATAAGCTATTCCCACGGGTTTATATCCGCATCTTTGCAAAGCTGTTTAGAGCAATTTTGTTTGCTTTTCTTTATCGCAAGCTTCAGTAGTCTACGAGCACTTTTATATGACTGCCGCAGGTTATTATATGGCGGTGTTTCTGTCGATCGCTGACTAAGACGCTGTGCTTTCAGACACCTACTCCTCTAGCTCGCAATCTCTTCGGTCCACCAGTAATTCTCTCTCCGTAGATTTGAAGACTTTATTCTTGGCATGGAGGCGTCACATGCTATCGCTAAGTGCTTTGCAATCTGCGCGGTCCTCTGTTCTGCCGGTCCTACCATGGGCCCGCTCTAAAGCAAGACCTCCTTGAAGGCTGCCTCATCAAAGCTTTTAACGGACCATCCCCGTGTTGGGGGTCTTCCTGCTATTGTAAAGAAGATTGCCTGGTGGTCACTGTGGGTGTAGTCTTCGCTGACGCACCAATCTACGGTTGGTGCCAAAGAGCTACTGATGAACGTTAGGCCAATAATAGAGCATGCACTTCCTTTCCTGAAGGTATTGCTACCACCTGAGTTCATTTGGACGACATCCAGTTTTGAAAATGCATCGAGAATTGCCCGCCCTCGGGCATTTGTTCCTCTGCTGCCCCATTCTGTCGCCCATGCGTTAAAGTCTCCCGCAACTATTATCGGGTTGTGTATACTCGCGTCATGCACCAATCCGACTAGCAGTCTTTGAAATTCTGCCAGGTCCAGTCGTGGTAGAGCGTAGCAGCTGCACACATATGTAGATACCACTGATCTTCGCCCTGACAACGCCGCTCATCGGCTCTAACATACCTTGGTGGAAAGCATGGTTTCCACACGTTCAAATGGCTGCGTGTTTCTACTCATCTGCGGCCCAAATCGAGCTACCCAAATTTTTATACTGGTCGCAGATAATGGCTACATCGACTCCTTTCTCCCTGATGGTCTGCGATAGCAGATCCTGTGCCGCCCGGCAATGGTTTAGATTTAACTGCACGAACCTCAGTTACGGGTTTGCTTTAGTGCCTCTCGATACTGAATTGTCATGTAACAAACTACATCATGGGTAAAACATTTTAATTATGGTGTTTTTATCCATCTGAGTAGTACCAAAAAGAGCCAGGAGCCGATACTTACCAAAATAGTACCACGGCCCGACCTTCACGGTAATATGCTACCTTACGCTTCGTCCCCACGGGCATCTTCGGATGCCCACCAAACCGTCCGTTACAAATCGAAAAAAATTGTAGTAGTAAATTAAAGACCGTTGAATTCTGCGTCCAGTGCACTGCTCAAAGTTGAAATTCCGTTCAGTAATGTAGTCAAAAAACGACAATTTTAAAGGTTTCTAAGAAAAATCACATTTTATCACTTTTTAAGCTCACTGATATCTGAAATGGAAGCTCCAAATGGAAAAACTAATTACACAAAAGTTAAAGACAATTTGATTGCAAGTCCAACGTGGCCAATATTTTTCAATTCGGCCCATTTTTAGAGTAGTTATTAGCGAAAATTCAAAAATGCCTGCTTGGCGATTTCTGCCTTAATACGAGGGTAAGGTGAAAAGTTCTCGGCCTGACACAGAAATACCGTTACAATCAGTAAACATTTTTGTTCCCTGCCTGGATGCAGGTGCCATTAGTTCGTATGACAAGTTTCAACTTGTTCTCTCAAGTAGTTTGTTTACACGGATTTTTGGCAGTAGACGTCTTACGTGTTTTTCGTTAAAATTGGGAAACTTGTCATAAAATTCTTCGTTTTGGATGAATTAACCCCTAAGGAAATTCATTCGAAGTCAGCAAAAGTTTACGGGGACTCTGCTCCTTCGATGTCGACCGTTAAATAATGGGCAGCTGAATTTAAACGTGGTCGCACGTCCCTCGAAGACAACCCACGTGAAGGACGTCCAAAAACCGCAACCACACCGGAAACCATCGAAAAAGTGCATGATATCGTGTTGGACGATAGGCGAATGAAAGTGAGTGATATTGCTCAGGATGTGGGGATATCGGAAGAAAGGGTGCGAAACATCTTGCACAAAGAATTAGAGACGCGAAAGTTCTGCGAAAAATGGGTGCCGCATTTGCTGAATCCCGATTAAAAGCAAATGCGCAAACGATTTTCGCAACAATCTTTGCACCGATTCAATCGGGATCCAACCGATTTTGTGCGGCGGTTGATCCAAGTCTCATCCATGGTGACAAATCGGCACCCATCTTGCGCAGAGCTTTCGCATCTCTAATTATTTGTGCAAGATGTTTCGCACTCTTCCGATATTCCCACAGCGTCAGCAATATCACATTCGCTTTCATTCGCCTATCGTCCAACACGATATCATGCACTTTTTCGATGGTTTCCGGCGTGGTTGCGGTTTTTCGGCCGTCCTTCACGTGGGTTGTCTTCGAGGGACGTGTGACCACGTTTAAATTCAGCTGCCCATTTTTCAACGGTTGACATCGAAGGAGCAGAGTCCCCGTAAACTTTTTTTTTTACTTCGAATGAATTTCCTTAGGGGTTAATTCAAACGAAGAATTTTATGACCGCACGATATCCAAGTTTCTCAATTTTAACGAAAAACACGTAAGACGTCTACTGCAAAAATTTGTGTAAACAAACTACTTGAGAGAACAGATTGAAACTTGTCATACGAACTAATGACACGTGCACCTAGGCAGGAAACAAAAATTTTTGCTGATTGTAACGGTATTTCGGTGTCAGGCTGTGAACTTTTCACCTTACCCCAACGGTAGATATTCTATGGACAAACGGACAGACCGATATTATTTGACCGACTTTAAAAGGGTTTTGTTTTCACTATAAAACCCTAAACATGATGAAATTTGTTCAAAATAAAATTGTGAATTAGTCTAGACTAGAAAACGAGATATCATAATTACTGAACTCTTGTATTGAGCGATCCTAAGTGCATATAATATAAAACGTACAAAATGACATATTTAGCCCGCATTTCTGTATTCTGTTTTTTTAGCATAGGAACTTCCTGCAGAATTTTTTAGTACCCGGATTCGGTTGTGAGTTTTACTGTTTGTACTTGTGTTCTGGCAAATAGACACACGTTTGACTATGTACCAATGGCATCTTGCAATTGTAACTTTGCATTGATCTATAAATCTATACCATTCATAGTATCGCCTATTTTTGTTGGTGGCATATGGCGATACATTCAACAAAATGCAAATATTGCTAAATTGACATTCCGTTAGTCAATTTTGTGATAGGTATTATTAGTTTGGTTTGTGATGCGAATTGAAAGTACCGCTTGTGGCTTTTATTTTGAAAGCAATTTCACCTCACGATTTGATTGAGATTCAGTTAGCTTCGATTGATGTACCTATTCATCTGACATTACAACTTTGATTCAGCCTGAAATTCAGAGTCATTTTTTTATATTTTAAAATTAGTTTCGAAAATCGATCATATTTCTGAATGGTATTTAAAAAAAAATGTTTTCAATGATTACTCATGAGCATGAGTATAAAAAAAAGCTGAACTTTGGAAAATATTCATATTTGCAGATCTCAATATAATATTTGCTCAATCCCTAAAGGGGCATAGCGTATCAACTATTCCCATGGCTAGTTGATGTTTTGGTAGTATAAATTGGTTTCGGACAATGCATGTTGCTAGCGTGCACCTCCATTTAATCATTTAGCCGCAAACCTGCGACAAGTCGGGAAATATTGTGGCTTATTGTTACGCCCCATATCACAGGCGAAAGTTGCAAAAGCCTTCTGACCAACTCGTTTTCTGTATCGTTACCTGGAATACCGGCGTATCCGGGGACCCAGTAAATGGTAACCTTGTTTATAATGCCTAATCTTTGTAAGGCGTCACGACGACCACTAAACATCAATATCGACGAGACCGAGAAACTACTTAGTGCTATGATTGACGCCTGGCGGTCTGTGAAGATTGCAATATGCCTATCTCGGTAACCGGCACGGTACGTGTTTGTACAGATCCCGATTGCATGAACTTCCGCCTGAAATGCCATTGCGTACTTCCCGATAAAAGTGGATACATGTCTAGTGAGACGGACCAGGGACGCCCCTGTACCTTTTTCGGTCTCTCCTCTTTCCAAGTTGAACAGCCATAAAGAAGCATAGATTTTACATTGGTTTCGAAGATCTTGAGTTTGGTACTTCTGGAGATGTTGTTTTGCCAGAAAGGAGTCAAACTGAAAAGAGCTGCCCGAGCCTTATTGATGCAGACAGTACATCAGCATCCGCTCCACCATCTGATGCAACTACTCTTCCGAGGTAGCAAAAATTGCCCAATTTTTCACCGTCTGCCCCGAAACACAAATTTCGCTCTGTCTTCCTGGATCCCAGTTCAAGTTTTGGCAGCATTGATTTTAAACTCCGCATTGCCACTTTCGCGGTGCAGGGAATCCGTCATTTAAACTAGAAGACTCGATCTATTTGAAAGAAGATAAATATCCTCAGCGTAATCCAGGTGTTGAAAGTATTCAAACAGCTTCCATCTGATAACTTTGCTCTGGTGTTCATGAAGCGCGCTGCAGAGGACGTTGTTGATGGCAATCAAAAACAATATATGTACTTAGGTGAAAAAATGCAGCCTTGTCTCACTCCGCTATGTACCTCGAAAGCATCTGAAAGCTTACCCTTGTGTAATACGTTACATTGGGCTCCGCTATAGGACTCCTTGATGATGGATATGATTTTACCTGGTATACCTCTCCTACGTAAAACCTTCCAAATGTATTCCCGGTCAACGCTGTCAAACGCCTTCTCGAAATCGATGAACATGAGATGTAATGGGGATCTCCATTCTGCGAATTTCTCAATGATAATTCGAAGGGTGTTGATGTGGTCGCTACATGAAAAGTCCTCGCGAAAACCAGCCTGTTCACCAGTGTGCGGTCAACTGTCTGCTTAATTCGGTTTAAAACTATTTTTGCCATCAGTTTGGAGACTGCGGGGAGGAGGCAAATTTCACGCCAATTATTACAATCCTTCAGGTTACCTTTCTTCGGGATCTTAATAATGACGCCTTTGTTTCATTCTTTAGGGAGAGTGTCGGTTTCCCAATACTCTAGGATAAGTCAAGTCAATTGCCGTAACCCCTTGTGGGGCATAGCGCGTCAACTGTTCCATGTGGCCCAGTTGACGTTTTGTTGGCATAAACTGGTTTCGGAGAATGCAGTTGCCAGCATGCACCTCCTGCACATCCATGGCCACGAACGTCGTCGTGGACGGGACTCGAACCCGAAACGCCGGTAGTCAGACATGAGACTGATGCCTCAACACACTGCGCTACCGGTCGCCCCAATACTCTAGGATAAGGGGGAGAAGAATATCTGCAGTAGCGTTGATATCCGCCTTAAAGACTTCCACCGGAATTCCATCTATCCCGGGGCTTTATCCGCTTCCTTCGATTTAATAGCCACAGTTATGATACTTCTAGTTTGAATGGTGGGCTGTTATCAACTCTGGTTATTTGCAGAATATTTTCTGCTTCTAGTGAAGATGATTTCGAATGTCCAAAGGTGTTGTTGAGGACCTGGAATGAGGAATATAGTGCTGTCTCCACCGTCGCAGTTGGTCTTCATCAGTGACCAGTAGGGACCCGTCTTTATTTTTTACGGGATGTTCAGTTGCAGATCTGCCAGTTAATGGCTTGATAAGTTTGTAAAGGGTTTATTGTAAATATAGCATCAGAGCTGCTGCAGCCAACAAAACAAAACCCGCACAATTGAAAAATGAAACAGACAACGAATACGAAGAAAAACAAACTGTTTATTCGACTGTTCAACTCGAAGGATTGTGCTAGACTGACTGACAGATTTAGATTACATAGTATTAATGAATGGTGTTGCCAGATGCTATTTTGACATGGATATGTCTTATAGCTGGGGGTCATCCTAAAAATTTGTCCGTCACACGAAATGTCTGTTTTTCTACTCGGGGGTCAGAAGAGGAAACAAGCCCATTGAACATTTTTCTTTTCTGGTTGTGCATGTCGTTTGAGTGAAGTGGTCATTGTGCATGGCTGTTGCTTGTAGATCCGCGCGGGCAGGATCCCCTGTGTGTACATGTTGGGATGTTGATTTGATAGCGATAAAGGTTGACGTTGTGGACGGCAAAAAATAACATAGTGTACGGGTGAACAGGCGCTCTCTGTGCTCTCTGTCCCACGCTCTCAGTCAACGCGACGCCATAACAAAACTCCTGCATACACACCATACCATACATTCAAAATGCTCAAAAATATAGAGTACCCTCGATACTACCTAACTTGACTAGGCCCCCAGAACACGTCGCAAGAAGTCGTCTGCTCTCCAATGACCTTCAATTTCCGCCAATTCCCATTCATCATTTAATAAAATAGCTCGTGTTGTACTATCTGAATCACTAGGGTCTCAGAAAAAGTAGCAAGTAGTCAGTTCGACTAACATTTGGACATGCGCAGACGCAATTTGAGAGAGTGTACATAGTTCCCGCCCCCCGAAGATGAGCGAGAGCGGATGAAGTTCATTCGAGCCAAATCGGGTGATCCAGCGATTGTGTTTGTGCATTTTCAATGGCGGCGATTTGAGGTCTGACTGGTCCACAATATGGGCCCCCACCACACGTGCAATAAACATATCATAAAACAAAATGGCGGATTCGTATTGCGCGAGTTAAAGTCTCCCAAGCCCGGAAATAGAGAAATATTCGTCGCAGGATGTTATAGTTCCGGGCAGCTCATCGTGACATGATGCACATTCAGAGGTCTGCAGAAGATCAAATGCCCCCCCCCCCCTTCTGCAAAAATTCCAAAAATTTTCTTGTGCATTCTCTTTGTGCGTGTGTTGGAATGTTTTGTTTACTTTTGTTAGTTTCCCTTTCCGTTTGCCGGACACAATCACATAGAGTCGCACGCGTTACTTGAGAAACGGATTGTGTGTGCCGGACCCGGACTGTTGATTAAAGGGGCGGGATGAGGTGTATAGTGTGGGAGCGTTTTTGCAATAGATACACAAACACAATACACGTCCGATTGGGAAAAGATGGTGGGAAGCGTGATTGTGATTAGCAGAAACTTACTCAGGGAAATTTCGATAGGCCGCGGTCTGCAAACTGTACCGAACGGGTAGATGGAACAGGTAGATGGAACAGGGTGCACGAGAGGAGGTGAATATTGCACACACGCGATGCAAACGAAAACGAAACGATCCCGCGAGAGAAAGGAGCCCGAGCGGACAGGACAAAGCAAAGCAGAATTTATGACGAGTATCTACACTGCCACCAGATACATCGGTACATGGACATGTCTTATGCCTACCAAAAGCGTGGGACGTGTTTTTTCGAATGATTTCATCCAGTATACCTATAACTATACTGGGATCTTTATAAAACTTACGTCGATATCTTCAACACAACAGGTTCCACGCAGTCGGCAGTCATAGATATATCCATGTTCCGATGTATCTGCATGCAGTGTAGATACTTTGTATCTTTTTTTTTATAACAATGCAATTCCAATAGGGTTCCACTGTTACCACGGTAAGCCGCTTCCTCTGCCTTCTCCGCTAATTCATTGATGTTGTTGCGTTTGTCCCGTCTTACGTTTGTTTGCATGCCTTTCTGAAGAAAACGGTACTCAGCTCCAAGTTGATCTTTGACTGCGTCGCCAGTAGCTGAGTTAGTTTGTCCTTTAATTCTCTTGCGTGCCGAGATTAAAGACCATGTAGAGTCACTAATGAATGGCCTTCTACCGCGCTCCAATCAAAAAAGTTTCACCGCACGAGATAAATGAGTCCTTAGCGACGTTCCATCTATCATCAATTGTAGGACTCTCACAAGGTGGTGGTGCAATGGCTCTCTCGTGCAAGGCGGTGGAATAAGCACGTCTTATAGATGGATCTTTAAGCTTTTGCACATTAAAATGTTGCAAGATTCTTGCAGTTTGAGGGCGATTGCTCGCTGCCGCTCGTAAGCGCACTTTTGCGACAACAAGTTGGTGATCGCTGCCAATATCAGCACCCCGCTTCGACCTGACGTCTTAGAGACAGTTCCTCCATGTCTTGGAAACGGCTATATGGTCAATCTGGTTCTCTGTTCTGCTATCCGGAGAAACCCAGGTTGATAAATGGCATCGTTTGTGCTTGAGCAGGGCACTCCACGAACATCTCGCCATTTTTGTTCCTGTTGCCCAGACCATGCTTGTCCATTAAGTGTTCCAAACCAAGGCTGTCAGACCCGACTTTGGGATTGAGAATGAATTTTCCCTAACAGTTATAAACAGGTCAATAGCATATCTCTGAGTTGAATGGGTATATCGTGGTAAGTTTCCACAGCAAGCTATCTTCTACGATGTACGACAAGAGGGGAGATTGTGCCCCTCCTTGAGGTCATCCTCGAGTAACATTTGCTGTTAAAATGCAGTCTCCTATCTCCGTGACGACTTTTCTGGATGATAGCATCCTTTTCATCCATAGTATTATATCCTCCCTTTGCTCTGAGTGCGGAGATGTATTATCTATCGTGCATATGGCAGTTATTCATATTTATTTACTTAAACAATAATAGAATAGCGCGTCAACTACTCCTAAAGGAGCCCGTAGACGATCAATCCGCTTGATCAAAATCTAGTGTCAATCGATTGAATCAAGCGTGATTGACCGTGTAGGTACCGGTTTGACGCTTGAGCCAAGCGTTTACGGTGATTGATAGGAAGTTTGATTGACTCAAGCGGTTGACGAAGGTGCTTGACCGTTTAGGCCAATTTTGATCAAGCATTGCGTCAATCACTCGATAATTGCTGAACAAGTTTCCATTATGATGAGTTCCAGAGTCTGGGGAGCAATGGCGCACATAAATTTTAGGTCTTCCACATCCATGCCAGAAGCTAAGTACCTGAATGTACTTTCTATGAGTTGCAGGAATCGCCTCACGCATATTTGTATCCTTCTTCTCTATTTTGAGCCGTACTAACTTCAGTAAAAAATCAAAACTATATCTTGGTTTTCGAATTTTTAATGAAGTTCCTACAGTCTTATGGCTCTGTATCGCGGAGAACGTTGAGTAAATGTTCATGAGTGTGGCGGTTTCTCATTTTATACCACTCCTTGAACCAACGTCGTTTCCTCTTATTTTTTCTGCTTGAGGGTAATCAATCTCATGGCAATAAAGGCCAAATCTGAGTTGGAAACCATTGCGACACTTCACACTCTTTCCGAGTCGGAAACTCAACTGAAAATGAGTTTTGATCAAAAGTTTGAAGAGTTGATTGAAGCGTGTTGATTGATCGTGTAGAATGTTGATTGAAGCGTTTATGATTGACGGGACTGCAACCGATTGATCAAGCGGCTTGTTTGTCTAGGGGATCCTTAAGACGCCTAGGTTTTGAATCATGCATCTTGCCAGCATACATGCCTTCTACGACAAACCAAGAATGGGTTATTCGTATGTCCTATACAACAGGGGAAAGCGAGGATGATAATGCAAAGCTTTTTATCATTTTTCGATGGATAAAACCCAAGAGTCCTCATACTAAAACATATCCATGTTAAAAGAAGTCCGTGACAGCTGGCTTGAATTTTTAACTATCTGCTTACATATATTCATCTTTATTTATTGATTATTTCATTAATTTCCATATTTAAATATATTCGCAGGTCACACTCAACATAAATACCATCGATCATACGTCACTTCGCAATTTTAAGGGAATGGAAAAATGTGACGAGCCGACTAGAAAAATGATCCTTGATTTCAGTTTAAATGTTGCTCAGGGATGTATGGATCAAGCTTTTCGGTAAAATTTTTCAGAATATGTAACTACATTAGCTAGCTAATGCTTGTTGTCTTGATTATTACAGCTGCATCCGTTCCATACAATCTGAGGTTGTATGGATGAATCTGGCAAAAATGTGTGTTCAGACTGGTCGCTTAGATGTCGCTCGTGTCTGCCTGGGTCACTTGAAAAAAGCCCGTTCAGTTCGAGCACTTCGCCAGGCCATGGAGGACGATAGCTTAGAGCAGGAGGCGAAAATTGCTGTCTTGGCAATAGAACTGGGAATGATTGAAGAAGCTGAGAGTCTCTACAAACAATGTGAGAGATATGATCTGCTGAATAAGTTGTTGCAGGCGTGTGGTAAATTGGATGAGGTAATTAAATTTTAAAGGTACTTTTTCCTTGGAGCGATTATTGCGATTATCGCTTAGCGATCATAGTTGAGCACTAATTAACCGCGTTTCTTTGCTCGAGAGCAGAATATAGCAGATCAGAGCAGCAAAAAACGATACAGAACAAAACAGAGTAGTGAATGGCGAATTCAGGAGAAATGGAGTATTTTCTTGGCTCAAAGTGTGTCTTAGGGTGCGTTTACGTCGGGGCTTTGACAAACGATAAGAACAGCGCTGGTAGTGAAACGATGGAAATAGATTCGTGCCTTCGTGCATAGAGCTGTTTATGTTGAAGCTGTGATAAACGTTTAGAGCGTCGCTGAGAGCAGTTCTTATCATAGGCCGGAAAATAAGAGAGAGCAAATGCGTTGTTCCAACATAAACAGCTCTCAGTAAAAGCACGAATCCTTTTCCATCGCTTCACTATCAAATAAGATAAGATAAGAGCAGCCTCTTATCGTTTGGCGAAACTCCAACATAACCGCATCCTTAGTAAGCCTTCAAACATCAACTCAAATTTCAAGAGAAAATTTAAATCCTAGAATATCCTCAGGACAAATACAATTTAGCAAATTTCAGTTAGGCACCAGAATCACTTTGTTTGTTTACTATTCCATGCAGTTACTCAAAATGAACATTTTATTGACAGGAAATAAACTGTATGACTTGATTTCCGATATGTGTAGCTGCCTTGATTATTTATTGACGGGTGCGTTTTGGTGAGCCTCTGGGTAAATTTAATGGATCTGACTTTCTCCTCCATATGCTTTCCCCTCCGGTAAAATATGTACCATGAACTGTCAATTTTTGGATCTGAAAATGTTCCCCTCCTCATCACAATACTTTTCAGATCCGGAGGGAAACATTTTCAGATCCAAATATTGACAGTTATTTGTACAAATTCGACCGGAGGGGAAAGCATATGGAGGAGATATCGAGAAATATCAAATCCTGATCCGCTCGTAGGAACGTAAGCAATGTTTCATTTTTTAATTTTGTATTATTCGGAGAATCCTAATCTATGTAGCAAGTTCTGATGCGTACGTTACGCCTAGTACGCACTGGGACTCTTGAATAGATTACGTCTCGTTTGCCTCGACCCATCGCAAGTTGCAGAAAATACATACAAAATTCACGGCGACAATGAGTCGATGCAGGCGAGACGCAAAAGAATCTATTCATAGAATCGCAGTGCATACTAGGCGTTAAAAATTATGGTCATTTAAAGTTCGAGTTTTGTGCAAAATTGTAAAAATAATTATTTTGTAAATTGGGTCAAAAACAAGGATTTATTTAAAATATAATTCGTAATCGTAGCCGTAAGAAAAAGTATCAGTGGATTCCATTAAACGTCTAGTACTTGTAGTTTTATATTTAGTTTGAAAATAAAGTAGTTGTTGTAAGGCTTTAGCAGGGCTGAGAAGATACCCCGTCTAGAGGCGGTCTTGGGCAAGTTGAAAATTTTTTGTTTTTGGTTTCGATTATCGCACTTTGTAATTATCCATTTTAATTTGATTTTCATACAAAATGCAAATTTCTTTGTCTTTACCACTATTTTTATTATTGTACTATAATTGTTGGAAAAGTGATTAGCGGTAGAATGATTTAAGGTACATGTGAATCAGTGCAAGTAGGGTTGTGTAATCGCGCTCGGTGGCCGTGCTCGTTTGGTCACCGCTCTACGATACTAATCTAGAGCTCGGAGTTCAAATCTCGGCGCGATCAAAAACTGCCTGTTGGTACTAATAGAACTCCCACAGTGCTCCGAGCTTGTCAGTATAAAAATGGCGCGGATAGGAGTTGCATGCTAGCAACTGCACTTCCGAAAAGTAGATATGCTATCGAAACGTCAACAAGGCATAGAAATGCTAGAGATGTTTACGCGCTCATGCCCCTGGAGAGATCATGGCAATTAACAACAACAATCGCGAATGGGTTAGTTTTTGATGGTCAGTAAGGAGGGTTTTGCCCGGAATACTGTTGGTTCTATTGTATTTATCTCAAGGGTTTCCGTGTTCCAAAGGGTATCCAAATCAAAACAAGAATCGGTCATTTAAAACACGACATAAAAACTGTGCCTCACAAAAGTACTGTTGTATGTACGAAGTACGTCTCTCTTACGACACACACTGTGCTAAGCTCCATCATAATCTCGAATGATTGATAACAAGTACCAACTGAATATGCACTAGCGGATTCCCGAACCTTCGTTGAGTAGAGGAAACCCGATACTAGAACATCTCGAACCGTCTAGAATCTTCGCTAACTGATGAATACATGGATTAGCAGCTATATAAAGGCAGATGTCACCAAGAACAAGAGGAAGTAAGAATAAGTAGTAAGAATCGACACTCAGTGGAAGTCGGATCGCTATAAAGTGTCCGCTCAGAACCGGAAAATAGTACAGACGTTATCGTTATCTGCCGTTAACAAATAGTTCCAGCTAGTTTGATGTTGGTAGTTAGTTACGCGTGTGTAGTTCGTTTAATGAATGAAGTGTGTGTGTTTTCAATCGAAGTGTTTTCATTATTCAGCAAAAGAATATCTAACGAACCTGGTTTCGCTCATCTGAGGAAACATTACAGTACTATATTTGCATTTTTTGAAACTTCTTTGGATTTATGATATTATTTAGTTTATAACAAGTGTGACATTTGTATATTTTTTATTTTTTCAACATTAACTCACACGAACAAACTGTAAAAACTATAGTTGACTTATGTTGTTTTTGCAAAAAACAGAAATTAATGAAATTCAGATTAAAAACAAAACAACTATGTTGGTATTAATGTTAGGGGGTGTTTAGACGAGGTATCAATCCAGCTATAAGTCCTGTCATCAGTTCTGCTGTCTGGATTGAGAGTTGGATTGATGGCTGAACTGATAGCTGCGTCGAAAAATCTTTTATGGCGAATGATCATATTCACCATCATCTTGATCTTTTTCAGATTGTGTAGTTGGCCAATTAAATACTTCACGATAGAACGGTATATGTTCGTCCGGGATATAGTCCTGAATCCGTTTCAGATCATCAAATTGTTAAGTTCCATTGGAACGTGTGAGGCGTTATAGAATTTTGTTGTTTGGAAGTAAAACAGGACGATTTTGTACTTTTTGCTTCATTAAATGCTGAGCTGGACCCTGCGACTAAATCAAGGTATTCTTTTGGAATATACTGGAATATACTTCGTCTACTGACGGGGGTTGTATGGGTGAGCCGAAATCAACAATATCGTGAAGAGCTTCTTGTGTGGGGATGTTGGATGGTAAATTCAGAAGTTCTTCAAAATAGGAGGCCCGTCGTTTGTCAATGCCATCGGTGTCGCTGATGATGTTTCCATTCTTGTCCTTACAGAGGGTAGTCCTGGGTAATTGTATTTACTAGTTTGTACGCTTATGTGGTGTTCCTATTAGCTGAGTTTTCGTTAATATTCAGTAACTGCTCGTGAAAGTATTTACGTTTCTTACGACTAATTATTCTATTCGATATTTGCCGTAGCTCGTCATATTTTTCTCTTTTGGCTCTGTTTGCTCGTTGAATTCATTGTCTGTAGGCCTCGTTTATCGCATCAAATGGATTTTTCTTCGTCGAACGAGTCATTTCGCGCTCGCAGGGCTTTATATTCCACAACATTCTCTGCGACCTCTTTGATGGTACCCTTGAGTTTTTCCCAGAACCTATGGACGCCTGTGCTGCTGATGTTGTGTAGGTGATAGTCTTTTCTCAAGGGCGGCAGTATCGCCACCGCCGTAGTATCCCTCAGAAGTTTACCAACCGCAAAGATTTTGAGAGGGCTGATTCTTGGTTGGTGTACTGAAGAAATTCTGCATCTGTAGGTCATCTTCACCAAGTGATGATCTGAGGCGCAATACATTACACTAAACGCCCATCTCTTGCAAAGAAGGATGTGCTAGACTTGGTTGATGGTATGTGTGTCTGGAGATTTCCGTGTCTGCTTGTGAATGCGTCGATGCGGGAAACACGTAGAGCTTTTGACCAGATTCCTGCTGCAGGCGAAGCCGATAAATCGCTGGCAGTTGTCGTTACATTTTCCATGGAGACTGTGACCTCCAGTGGTCCCGGGTGCCAACTTTCAATTTCGGCTTTCGCGTTAAAGTCACCTAGCGGCATCCATCGCTGAATAATTACTTTCAATTCAATTTATCAATTGAAAACTCGGCCAAACCGTCAAACGTTTGAATCGAATTACTGTTATCGTTGAGAAGATATACTATATTTGTCTGCTCAATTGCCGAATCATTTGATTCAATCGTTGGATTCAACGTTGTATCGTTGGACGCATCGTTTGGAAGCGGCTTTACATACATACTACGTGAATATAATAGCTAAAGGGGTGGGTCGATTTTCTGGATGGACTTATTCGGCGTTACAAAATTCCAGTGAAGTCTAATAAATATACTAATTGCCTATTTAAATATTTGATTGACCTAATCATGGTCAACGTCTATATTTTGTTTAAGAGAATCAACGAACCTGTCGCTTCTGATAAAAGATCCCAAGCTTTTGTACAGACGGTGCGCATGTGCTTGGTACGAATACATCATGAACTCCTGCGGCACCAAAAAGACCAGGGCGTCCTCGTCTTGCTACTAAAAAGAAAAATGCATTAATGAAGACTTTATTACTGCCCACGGATGTTCGTTTTGATAAGGTCAACCACTTCCCAACTTTTGGCACGTAACGGAAAAAGACTTGTAAATAACTATGGGCTCAGACATGTAGTCGGGAAACAACGTCTTTTATGTATTGTGAACTATCGTTCACCAGTCGACAATTTTTTTCGCGAAGAAGCAGCGGGAAAAGAAAATCATACAAAGATATATGTGTAGACATACACTTTCCGATCGCTCTCCTGCTAACCAAGTCATGATAAAGACATCAATGCACTCATTATCCAAACCTGGTTCAAAAATTGTTCACGCTCACTATTTATTTTGTTTTCCCTAGATGATGCAATACTTGACAAAAGTTTCCATCAAGGGCTTTGATATTCGCCTAATTAGAAAATGGCCATGGTGGCTCAATGGGTAGAGATTTGATCTCATAATTCGTGCGGTCTGGGATCAAGCTCTGCTATGAGCAAATAATTTCTGCTCACCTTGATAGCCCTCGGTGAAACCATACATGTATGGATTCGTAGGTGGTCATGTACCCTGCTAACCAAGTCATGATGAAGACATCAATGCGCTCATTATCCAGGCCTGGATGAAAGGCATCATGACCATTGTTCTAGGCGCGGGACTAAAGTCACTTATGTATTTTTCAAGCATATGATGAAACCATACATGACCACCTACGAATCCATACATGAGTATCACTGACGAATTCATCAAGCCGGCTTGAACGAATTCGTCAGTGGTTTCATCGGACATACGAAATAAGAAGGGCGCCGCTATTGGGATGGGAAGAGACCATTATCTTATGATCACTAATTTTCGATTGCGCATTGCAGCCGTCGACGAATGATCCGCAAATTCAACACCGCTCGACTAAAAAATCCAGCTGTCTTCCAACAATATAACGACCATCTTCCGCAAAAAGCAGCTGAGATAACTAGTCACTCAGATAGTGACTTAAATGAAAACTGGGATGCCATTAAAAATGAGCATATTGACAGCGCAGATACCTTGGCACAAACCTGGATTGGCGGAATAAGCCCTTGAAGTCCGACGCTTCATGGCAGCCGATTGTGGAAAGAAAAGAGCTGAAGGTTCGTTTGACTGCAGCATCAGACGACTTTCGAAGCGGCGTCGAACCCCTTTACCGTGTAATGGACGGTCTGGTGAGCATCCGAAGATGCCCGTGGGGACGCAGCCTAAGGTGGCATGTTGACCGTGTAGGTCAGGCCTTGCCATCTGGCGAAGAAATAGGCCCCTCAACGAGCTAAGCAGCGGCCTATGCTTGCTGTAGCTCAGTTCGGGAGATGTGGGCGGGGTTTTCGCCGCTCGTTACCCCTGTCCTTTACGTATTAACAAAAATTCATAGGCCTGGGGAAGACAACACAAACAGGGGAGGTAAAAATAGGGAATAAAAAAAAAAATGTCGACAAGGATGGAATGGTTGGCGGACGGATCAGACGCCCACGCGGTCGCACCTGGGTCCGGGTGTAATGGGACCCTCAGCCTCTGGTTTCGTACCACCAACAGATCACTACCCATCAGGTGCTGCCTCGATCTACCGGTGGGAGCAGCACTACCAGACCATAATATGGTTCGTTACAGGTGGTTCATTACAACCGTCACAAATTTCGAGAAGTTCAGCGTAGTGTGCGACGCGATAAAAGAATTTATGCGAATTCTCTTCTAGCCTCAGTGGAGCAAGCCGCAAGAAGTAACAGCTTAAACGCCGTATACGGTGTCATCAAGGAGTTTATAGGTGATCGTAACTCCTGCCCACATCCGGTGAAGGATAGTTATTGAAAGCTACTTATCTTGGAGGAAGATCAAATGCGGTGGTGGAAAGAACACTTCGCCGCGATCTTGAACCGTGTAACCTCAGGTGAAGTTCCTCCTGATATACAATAGATAATTTACCTAACCATCAAAATGTGCGTACGGTCCACTGCCCCGACTAAAGAGGAATTAGTCGCTGCAATGATTGCACTAAAACGAGGAAAGGCCGCCGGACTCGACGGTATCCCTGCCGAACTTTATCAAGCAGCGCCAAGCGTTACTGCCGATTTACTGCACCCATTTGTTGATAAAGCGTGGAATATAGAGACCTTTCCCACTAAGTGGAAGGAAGGTTTGATCATCAAACTTCCAAAGAAGGGTAGCGTCACAGACTGTAATAATTGGAGAGCCATCTGTGTGCTTCCTGCCGTTGACAAGATAATAGCTATAAAATTGTCCTGGAAAGAGTAAAGGCCCACTGAGAAAGCACAATTGATAAAGAGCAGGCTGGTTTCCGATCCGGATTCTCCTGTGTCGATCACATTAACACCTTGCGAGCAATGCGCTGAGTAAGGTTCTCCGCATTATATTTTATATATATATATATATTTTTTTTTATTGATTTCGAGAAGGGTTTCGATAGTGTGAACCGGGATTCTATATGGGCGGCCTTGCGCAGGAGAGGCATCCCTGAGAAGCTTGTGACTATTATTAAGGTAACCTATGGTGGCGCGAAATGTCGCGTTCTACATAAAGGTAAGGTGTCGGGGGACTTTGAGATTCACAGTAGAGTTCGGCAGGGGTACATCCTTTCACCGATCCTATTCCTCATTGTGATCGGCGATGTGTTGCATGCAGCCCTATCCGGACTAGACAGACTTGACTACGCTGACGACATATGCCTACTCTCCCACAAAATCATGGGTCTGTCCGCAATGGCGTTAGATCTTGAGATGGAGTCATTCAAGGTTGGGCTGAAGATTAATACCAACATGACTAAGGTTCTTAGCCTGCCATTGCGAAAATGTAATCCTATACCTATTGCCATCATTAATTTTGATGGCAGCTTGTGTAGAAGGTGGACAACTTCGTCTACCTGGTAGCATTGCAATGGTGTAAGTCGCTGGGTAAGTCGTTTGGAGAGTTGCGTCCCATTGCCCCGAACAGATTACGATGGCGCGCAGGAGTAGTTGACGCGCTATGCCCCACTAGGGGTTAAAGCAAAGTAGTAGTTCTCTAAAGCTATGCTTTTCTTCGTAGAGTAACTGGTCTTTGATGTCTTTCACAACAAGTAATTTTTTTTTTGTTTTTACTTTGTTTTATACTTATTCAGGACTGTAAAAATAAAAGAAAACGATTTTGTTGTATTGTTTTAATTTTTATGCTAGAAAATAAACGCTATAACCACAACATACGGAATTTGTTTGTTTTATTTTTTTTTCTATTTTTGCCCTAGATCGCCTGTTGGCGGCTTACAGAATCTATCTCTTAAGCCGTTCTGTACATACAAAAATCTCTCGAATAATATCATTTTTGACTAAATGTTAAAAAAAAAATAATCGTTCAAATGAAAAAAAGTTGGGATTTAGGGGGTTAATTTGCTGATGACATATGACTAAATATGAGAACAAATTCTAGGCTTTGATAGTGGCTGAAAAATACGATCGCGTCCACTTGAAGGATACTTGCTTCAAGAAGGCCGAATCACTGAAAGAAAATGGGAATTTGAAAGAAGCGCTTGAATATTATGAAAAGACCCAGGAACCTGTACAAAATGTAACGCAAATGTTATTGGAAGATCCAGCTATGTTAAAGGTAAGAAATTTGATATGGCCAGAAGCAAACTTACGGAGGAGCCCTTAACCCCTACTCAAAATACATACCTTGGAAATGAACAACTTTTAATCTTTTTTTCGATTTAAATTTTTATTATTTAGAAATATATGCAAAATACACAGGACCCCAAAATGTTAAAGTGGTGGGGTCAGTATATTGAAAGCACAGGCGATATGGAATCGGCTTTTAAAGTGTATCAAAGAGCGGAGGACTGGTTTTCACAGGTACGCATTGCTACGCCTTTTGTTTATTTTACATTTATAAGTAACTCATTTTTTAGGTGCGGATTCTTTGTTTTCTTGGCCAATTGTCCAAAGCTGATTCTATTGCTCGTCAATGTGGAGATAAGGCGGCGTGCTATCATTTGGCGCGCCATCTTGAAAACATTGGAAAATATCAAGATGCCATTGATTTTTATACTAAGGCGCAAACATACAGTAATGCGGTTCGTATATGTAAGGAAAATGACTTTCAGGAGGAGTTATGGACAGTGGCGAGTTCAGCTCGACAGCGTGACAAGGCCATTGCTGCTGCTTACTTTGAGGAGTGTGGATCCTACAAGCAAGCCGTCGAATTATATCATCGTGCAGGAATGCTACATAAAGCCGTAGAAATGGCCTTTGCATCACAACAACCGGAAACTTTGCAAGTTATTGCATCGGAACTGACCCCTGACTCCGACCCGGATTTAATCAATAGGTGTGCCGAGTTCTTTTCGAGCGTTGAGCAGCATCATAAGGCTGTGCAATTGCTGGCAAAAACTAAACAATACGAAAATGCTTTGCACATTTGTTCGGAGCATGGCGTTCCAGTGACCGAATCTTTGGCCGAAATGCTAACTCCTGCCAAGGGTGAAGTGGCAGAAACGACTAGAATCGCCGTTCTGCTTCAATTGGGTGATATTTTGCAAGTGCAAGGCGATTACCACACTGCAACAAAGAAATTCACTCAGGCTGGCGATAAAATCCGTGCCATGAAAAGTCTACTGAAATCCGGCGATACCGATAAAATTGTGTTCTTTGCCGGAATGTCGCGACAGCGGGAAGTCTATATAATGGCTGCCAATTACCTGCAGGCATTGGATTGGCAAAAGGATGCGAAAATTTTGAAAAATATTGTAACGTTCTACACGAAAGGTCAAGCGTACGATTCGTTGGCGAATTTTTACGCAACATGTGCCCAGGTTGAAATAGATGACTATCGTGATTACGAGAAGGCATTGAAGGCGATGCATGAGGCGGCAAAATGTTTGGCGAAGGTAGCGAACTCGCAAAGAGCTGCAGACAATTTGCAGCGAACTATAGTTGAAGTGAAACAAGTGATGAATATGCAAGAGGCGTTGGAGAATGGCGACAATCAGTTCGTGATTGTCGGTTGTAGAAATATGTTGGGTGAGTTCCGGTGTTTTTGATTATTTCAATTATGCGTTCAGTACGAGTACTATAAGATTTTATAATGATTTAAAAGGGTGGGCTCATTTTGATCGCATAATACAGCGATAATTCTTTTTTGTTTGTTTTTTTATTTTTTTCTCGTATTAGCCAAGAAATAGAGACCAAATAAGGGGGGCTAGCGTGCAAAAGGTAGTTCAGAATTTTTGAAATATTGTATAGGTTGGTGGGGTAGGAAAAAATGCAGTTTCTGTCACTCCACTTCCTTTGATCCCGCCGTAATCTTGAAAAAACCTCCAAAAATGGACATGGAGTTTTCCGCCTATAACGCCGTTTCAGTTTATTTAAATGCAAAATATGTAAAGTTCATTTGTTTAGAGGACAAAATTTCCTACAAATTACATTCCTCAACTTGTTTCTACAATCAGCAGCAACGGTAGCTATGATACTATCAAAAAAGGCAATAATTTAGGACCTTAGGACCTTTTAGTCTTGTTTTTTCGTCTTCATCATCATCGTCGTAGCTTCGGGCCTTGGCCTCCTGGATCGCTGTCATAATTTATCTCGGTCACGTGATCGCGTCCTCCAATTTTGGAAGCCCGGTAGCTGTGCGGCGTCCACATATACTGAGCTCTCCCAACAAGTTCTCGGTCGTCTTCGCAGTCTCGCTCCGTCGACCCGTTCTGCGTTCATTACTCTCTTTGGCATGCGATCATCGTCCATTCGTTGTACATGCCCTGCCCTAAAAAGTGTAACGGACGGTTTGGTTGGCATCCGAAGAAGCCCATGGGGACGGAGCCTTAGGTAGCATAGTGACCGTGAAGGTCGGGCCGTGCCATCTGGCGAAGAAAAAGGCCCCTCAACGAGCTATGCAGCGGCCTATGCTTGCTGTAGCTCAGTTTGGGAGATGTGGGCGGGGTTTTCGCCGCTCGTTGCCCCTGTCCTTTACGTATTAACAAAAATTCATAGGCCTGGGGAAGACAACACAAACAAGGAATGTAAAAATGAGGAATGAAAAAAAAATGAGGCGATAAGGATGGAATGGTTGGCAGATGGCTCGGTTGCCCTCACGCTCGTATTGGGGTCTAGATTTAATGGGACCCTCAGCCTTTGGTTTCGTACCACCGACATATCCTTACTCATCAGGTGCTGCCATAGATCTGCCGTTGGAAGCAGCACTACCATATGGTCCATTGCAGGTGGTTCATTACAAAAGTTATTGTAGTTTGACGATTTTCGAAACTTCCAGCTCATCGTACAGTTCATTCAACTCATTGTTGTACCGGATGCGCCATCCATCTCGATCGCAAACAGCCCCGAAAATTCGCCGCAGAACCTTACGTTCAAATATGTTTAGCATGTTTCCGGAGGCTTGAGTTAGGGTCCATGCTTCGCAGGCATAGCATATTGGTCGTATATTGGTTTTGCACACGCGGAATTTCGTGTTTCTGAGGACATGCTTCGATTTCTTTATGGGGAGAATCGAGAAAAGTCTTATTAGCTAACTGAATCCGTCGCTTGATTTCGTCAGATTCGTTGGCGTCCCTTGGCAAGCTGGAACCCAGATATATGAAGTCGTTCACAAATTCGACGTTGAGGTCCCCCACATTGATGCTCGATTGTGTAGGTGTTCTTGTCGTTGATTGCATCATAATTTTAGTTTTACCCTCGTTGATATGTAATGCAACTTCTTTTGCAGCGGTATCAAGCGTATGTAGAAGTTCTTCTGCGTCGGCCAATCTTCACATGATGTTGATGTCGTCGGCGTACGCTGCTAATTGTGTCGACTTGATGAGTAGCGTCTTGCTCTTGTCCATATTCATAGCCCGAATAGCGTATTCCAGTGCTAGGTTGAAGAGCGTCGGCGTGCGACCAGTGCGTGTTTCAAATAGATCAGGAAGTATATTATGGATGCTGACCTGTGAGACGGAGTTGGTCATCGTCATCTTTGTCAGTCGCACTAATTTTGCTGGTATACCAAATCGCAGCTTGATGTTGTACAGTACTCCACGATCGATGCTGTCGTATGCCAGCTTGAAGTCGACAAAGATTTGGTATACGTTTACGTTGTATTCCCAGCACCTCTGGAGTATCAGTTTTACTGTAAAGAGCTAGTCGGTTGTGGAGCGACCAGGTCTGAAACCGCTTTGATATTCGCTAATGATTCGTTCTGCGTACGGTTTTATTCTATTTTCCAGAATTTTTGTCAAAATTTTATTGGTAATTCTCACACTGCAGCTTATCTCCCTTTTTGTAAATTGGACAGATGATACTTCTGTGTCCATCGTCTGCGATCACCTCCTACTCCATAGTCGCAGAAGTAATTAGTGTATAGCATGAACTAGATCCTTTCCGCCGAATTTAGCAGTTGGAATCTCATCAGCGCCCGGTGCTTTATTTCGTTTTAGTGACCACAACCCGAGCTCAACTTCCTCTACTATCGGAGGTTGTATGGGTGGGCCTAAATCAATAAATTGTCAAGAGCTTTTTATGTGAGGATGTTAGATGGTAGATTCAGAAGCTCCTCAAAATAAGAGGCCCATCGTTTGTTAATGCTATCGGTGTCGCTGATGATGTTTCAATCCTTGTCCTTACGGAGACTAGTCCTGGGTTGATGGCCGTTCCTAGTTTTATTTGCTAGTTTGTACGCCTGTGTGGTGTTCCCATTGGCTAAGTTTTCGTTAATATTCAGCAACTGCTCATCAAAGTATTCATGTTTCTTACCTCTAGTTATTCTATTCGATATTCGCCGCAGCTCGTTATATTTTTCTCTTTTGGCTCTGGTTCCTCGTTGAATCCATTGTCTGTAGGCCTCGTTTTTCACTTCAAGTGTATTTTTGCATTTTTCGTCGAACCAGTAATTTCGCGCTCGCCTTGCTTTATATCCCACGACCTTCTCTGCGACCTCTTTTATGGTACCCTTGAGTTCTTCCCAGAACCCATGGACGCCTGTGTTGCTGATGTTGTGTAGCATAGTCTTTCCTCAAGAGCGGCAGTATACGCAACCGACGTAGCATCGCTCAGAAGTTTATCAACCGCAAAGATTTTGGGAGGGCTGATTCTCGATTGGTCCAGTGAAGAAATTCTACATCTGTAGGTCGTCTTCACCAAGTGATGATCTGAGTCGCGGTTTGCTCCTCGATAGGAGCGGACATCCAATACCCTAGACGTCTATTTCTTGCGAATAAGGACGTAATCAATTTGGTTAACGGTATGTGCGTTTGGAGATTTCTAGGTTTACTTGTGGATGCGTCGATACGGGAAACACCTAGAGCTTACGACCAGATTCCTGCTGCAGGCGAAGTCGATAAGTCGCTAGCCATTGTCGTTACATTTTTCACAGAGACTGTGGCATCCATTGGTCCTGCGGTGCCAACTTTCATTTCTGACTTTCGCGTTAAAGTCTCTCAGCAGCAGTTTGACGTCCTTTGTTGGAAGTGAGTCGAAGGGAGTCTCAAGGCGGGCGTAGAGCTTGTCTTTCACTGTGTCTTCCTTAACTTCAGTAGGGGCGTGCACATCTATGAGCCAGAGATTGAAGAATCGAATCTTTATGCGAATCACGCATAGCCGTTCATTTATGGGCTTGAAGTCAATAATGTGTGGCTTGAGGTGATTGCTCACTATAAATGCTACAATTGTGGCCCGATGGTTTGCCACTTCTAAGAATTGTGTGCGATTTCTTGTCGTTGATCTCGCCAAGCCAATTTTTTTTCTTGAGCTGCAGTAATGATCAGTTTGTACTTTTAGACCTGTTGAAGGAGGGCCTTCTCGGCCCAGGTTTGTTCAGGGAGTGTACATTCCAGGATCCAAAAGAATAATCCGTCAGTCATTTGCGTGGTCGTCGTTGTTGATCCGTCCTATCCGAGGCTTTTGTTCCAGGTCTCTTGATGTGGAGTGGTTTTTACAAGGTCGAGTTGTCACCTCAACGCTTAACCCCATTCAGGTGGTGGCCTCGGAGACAGCTGCTTCAGATGGTTTAATAAACGTGGTGGAGTTCACACAACTATGTCGCAGGTCCAACTACGCAAGTCATTCCATCCTACTAAACCTGTTTGTTTTGGATGCGCGTGTAAGAATCACTCGGTGGGTGGCAGGAGAGGTAATTGGGGCGTTCCACGTGATTTTATACCCTTCACGGATGTGATAGGGTATATTAACTTTGTCATGAAATTTGCAACGCACAGAAGGAATCATCTCCGACCATATAAATTATATGTCATACTTATTTTCCTGGTCTGTATGATGAGACGAGTCGATTAAGCTTTGTCCGTCTGTCCGTCTGGTTCTATGCAAACTAGTCTTTTAGTTTTGAAGCTATCGCCCTGAAATTTTGCACAAAGCCTTCTTGCTATTGCACGCTGTCGGAACCAACGGAATCCGACAACTACGTCATATAGCTGCCATAGGAACGATGGGTCCAAAAATTCGTCTTTGTGAGAAAAACGTTTTTATTTCTAAAGATATCTTTTTCACATTTCACACTAATCAATAGTATCTTTATTAAAATAACATTCCCGAATTTGGTTGAAATTAGACTACTATATCATATGGCTGTCATAGGAACGACTGTTCCAGAGCAAGTTTTTATTAGAAAAACATTTTTATTTCTGAAGATATCTTTACTAAATGTCACATTACTCCATCATATTGACTGCGAAAGTACGTTGCTAAATTTGGTTGAAATCGGCCCACTATTTCATATATCTTTCATAGGAACAGTGAAATCGGAACAAGTTTTACTACAAATTTTAAAGTGCAAATGCCGAAGGCTAGCTTGTTTTAATCTCATTTCGTTTTCATCCTTACTCACCTTTCTAATTTCTTCTCTCTCTATCTGGGATTTAACACCTAGCTTATTTCTATTTGCATATTTTTGATATTTTTAAAAGTAACGTCACATAATTTTATCTTATTTTCTACGTTTGATATTAATTCTGTAAACCTTATATTTTAATAAAGAAGTTAATCACTTCCATTTTATCAAAACAGATTTATTGACTTTGTATATTCTTTTTCTTTTCAGAAAAACCTGAAAAGCCACCCATTCGACATACTGACATCTTGGCGCTGCTAATTCAAGCGTTAATCGTAAGTAAACATTATTCAGATGCATTGGCTTCACTTAAGGAGCTCGCCTTAAAAGACGCTTCATGGAGTTTAAGAGGATTAATCGCGAAACCATTGATACAGAGATTAGCCGATGAGTGCAAAATAGATGTAGATTCGATATGGAATACGGGTAGCAATCAGCATGCACGAAGTGGAGCTCAAGGATTTAATGAAGGCGATGATGATGAGCAGCAGCATGATAACGAGGACGAGATCCAGGAGGAGTTTGAATGAACGCAAACAAAATAGTTAATGAGGCGTAGAATTTGAACATGGCAGAAGAGTGTTTGGGAAGTTAATGTGCAATGAGGATGCGGTGATTATGTTGCATCGAGCCATTAGTGTGATTTTTTAGTAATTATGCATACCTTTCGTTTACTATACTTTAATAGTGTGGTGTAATTTGTTTTATGTTAATTTCACTCATAACAATTCAAAGCGTCTATGCTCATGATCAATTGCAAACCATGTGATGGCAGCTAAAAAGTACACATCATGAAATAAGTGTACCCCAACAAATAGAAACTGAAACTTTGGAAATTTTTGTTTGACTTTGTTCCATTCTGCCTACTAACAGCGTGCGTCTGTGGCTAATCTCGACAACTTGTGTCATGCACTTTTTACTCATTTGCCCTAATCCCTAGTGGAGCATAGCGCGTCAACTATTCCATGTGGCTTAGCTGATGTTTCATTGGCATAAATCAGTTTCGGACGATGCACGCTACCAACATGCAGCTGCTCCCATTGAGCCGCCTACATGCGTAAAACGGGAGATCTTGTGGCTTATTATTACGCCCTGCACCACAGGGGGAAGACAAACACAAACGTCGATGGCCACGAACGCCGTGGACGGGACTGGAACCCGTAACAACCGTAGACAGGCATCAGACTGTCGCCTCTACGCACTGAGGTCGAAACTATTGACGGATGATCGCGCCTCTCGATGGGAAGTTTCTTAACTCCCGAATACGCTCTTTTTTTCAAATTTTGTTCCAAGTTTAGTGGTGCAAATTGAAGCAGGCATTGCATCTTTTCAACTATCTATGTATAAGACGACTACGAATTAGGTGAGGATTCTATTATGGAGGAACAGATATCTCCACTTTTCACCCTTTCCGTCCCTTAAACTTCCCGGTCGAGTTTTCAAGTAAAATCATGGCTTCACGGCTTAAATAATAGAATTCTCATTAATTAGAGGTCGTCTTGCGCACAGCGAGTTGCAAAGGTGCAGGACCTGAAGAGTGCTTCTATTTGCCCAGATTAAAGCGGAATAACAATTGCACACGTTACACTAACATAAGTGTTCTAGATAGAGCTGGTTGTTAGTGTAATGCGTGCAATTGTTCTTTTTCACTTGATCTAAACTGCTAGAAAAACGTAGCTATTATTTACTAACTTGTTAGCCATTTCGTCCTCGATGGGATATGGCATGAGAAAGTTGTCGCCTCCATTCGTCTCGGTCTTCACAACCGAGCAACCAGTTACAGCAACCGGTAGCCCAGTGCGTAGAGGCGTGAGTGTCATGTCTGACTAGGGTCGTTACGGGCTCAAGTCCCGTCCACGGCGTTCGTGGTCATTGATGTTTGTGTTGTCTTCCCCCTGTCGTGCGGGGCGTAATAATAAGCCACAACATCTCCGGACATCTCGCAGGCAGGCGCCTAAATGGGAACAGGAGGTGCATGCTGGCAACGTGCATCGTCTGAAACTGATTTATGCCAACGAAACCTCAGTTAAGCCACGTGGAATAGTTGACGCGCTATCCCCACTAAATGAGTACGTGGAGCAACTTCCTATTGTATTCTCGCACTGAGTCCTCCCAATGCTTCTTAAGCTCGACATACACGACAAGCATTTTGGTCGCGAGAATGCATTGAGCCACGTCAAAATCAATAATCTATTAACTTTGACGAGGTTCGATGCGATGCGACCAAAATGCTTGTCGAGTGTGTCGAGCGCTCTTACACCAAGAAAGGCCTTTTTGGGGATTCGGTGTTCGTCCATTTGCAGCCTGACATCTGCAGTTTTCGTATTTTCTTAAATACCTCTGGTTCGCCAAATATAGCTTGTTGTTGTACTTTCTTCGTCATTGGTTTCCATTTCGCTCGAAAGATTCTTCGGAGGACTCTTCTTTCGAGGGCTTTGATCATTTTTTCAGATGCCTGAGTGAGGGTCTCACTAGATGGCATAATACCGGTCGTATTGTCGTTTCGTAGATTTTTCTGTGGATGCAGCTACTATTGAGTAGGCGGAGAACTGCGAAGAGGCTGCGGTTTGCGATCTGGATGCGTCGTCTCAAGAGTTTTTTTTTTTCGCCATTTTCCGCGATGTTCGCGCCCATATATATGTATATGAAGTTGTGTATCCTTTCAATGTCGTGTTCGCCTAACTTTATCTCCAGCACGCTCGATCTGCTTCTCCGGGTTGTTTGTGTGTGTCTTTGATTTATTGATTTGTAGACCAACCTCTTTCGCTGCTTGATCGAGAGCTAGCAGTGTGTTGGAGAATGTTAATCCTTTTTTTAATGTAAATTATGAAAACTATTTTATAATTATTGGTTATAGTTATTTAACTTAATTATTTTTATTTAAATATCTCTACATAATTATTTTTATTTTTATATCTCTATTTGATTAAATAGTAATATGTATCAACGACAATTGAATTATAATTAAACAAAATTTTATTTTATTTTTTGACATTTCAAATCGATGGTAGAATTGTTTTTTTAAATTTTAATATTACAAAGTATTTTTGTAAAGTGTTCCAAGAGACGACGCCACAATACTCCCCCCTCAGCGAAGGCTAAATTTCGCGATATAAAAATGGAACGGTCGTAACTCTACCAGAACGAGTTGTAACAGAACGAGAAGGTATAATACTCGTATGAACGGAATTTCGTTTTAAATTAAATGATACGCTTTTTGGAGAAATACGAGGAGATTTATTGACAACATTTTTACAAGATTGTTGTTGACCATTGTTGCAAGAATCCTCTGTACAAGACAAGTAACAAGGTTTAAGCCTATTAAGAGATACATTGATTTCCCGATCTTTAATTTTTAAAGTGAAAAAGTGTTTATCACGTTTAATAATAGGAAATGGACCTTCATAAGGTGTCTGTAACGGAGAACGTATTGCATCTGTTCTAACGAATGCTTGAGAACAAGAATTCAAATCCTTAAAAACAAAAAACTTGTTAGACGCGTGATTGGAAGAACTTGTAGGTTTAACTAAAGAAAGATGTGATTTTAAGTCATCGACGAAATCACTTTGAGGCTTAAATTTAGAAGCATTATCAAAAAAATCACATGGGAGACGAGGATTTAGGCCAAAAACTAATTGTGCTGCAGAAGCTGAAAGGTCTTCCTTGAACATAGACCTAAGGCCTAATAGAACAAGAGGTAACACTTTAGTCCATGATGGATTGTTATATGCCATGATAGCAGCTTTTAGAGTTCTATGCCAGCGTTCAACCATGCCATTGGATTGTGGATGATAGGCGGTAGTCCGATTTCTGCTGAACCCCAACAAACGTCCTAATTCTGCAAATAACTCGGATTCAAACTGTCTACCTTGATCGGTCACGATAGTCTGAGGCACACCAAAACGGGAAATCCATTCTCTGACTAAAGCTTCAGCACAGGATTGAGCCGTAATACCAGAAAGTGGTATTGCCTCAGGCCATCGAGTGAAACGATCAATGATGGTAAGACAGTATGAGAAACCTTGGGAAGATGGCAAAGGACCAATGATGTCAACATGAATGATTTGAAAACGTTCCGAAGCTTGAGCAAAGTTACCAAGAGGCGCTTTGATATGCCGAGAAATTTTAGATTTCTAACAAGGTATACATTGGCGAGACCACATGTTTACATCTACATTCATGGATGGCCAGAAATACTTGCTAGTAACAAGACGCCTTGTGGAACGTATACCAGGATGCGCCAAATTGTGTATCGACAAAAAAACTGTTTTGCGGAAAGCTTCAGGCACAAACGGTCTGACGTTTTTGTCTGAAACCTCACAATAAATTTGATAATCAGTACCCGGAAAAGATATATTTTTGAAGGAATAATTAGGATTATTTAAAAGTTCCTGTAAATCGGAATCTGACAACTGGGAATCAGCCATAGCTCTGAAATCTATGTTACTGGGAACCGTAATTTCCTCAAGACGAGATAAGGTATCAGCAGTAACATTATCACGACCAGCAATATGACGAATATCCGAAGTAAATTCGCTTATATAGGAAAGGTGTCTAAGTTGTCGAGGATTAGCCTTATCCAGATTTTGCTTTAAAGCGAAAGTTAGCGGCTTATGATCTGTAAAAATGGTAAATAATCTTCCTTCGACAAAAAACCTAAAGAATTTTATAGATAAATACATAGCAAGAAGTTCTCTGTCATAAGTACTGTAATTTCGTTGAGTGGTATTGAATTTCTTTGAAAAGAAACCCAATGGTTGCCAAGCACCGTCGACAAATTGTTGCAGAGCTGCGCCGGCAGCTATGTTAGAGGCATCAACAAAAACAGCTAAAGGAGCCTCAGAAATAGGGAAGGCGAGAAATGAAGCTTCGAACAACTGTTGTTTAGTGAATTCAAATGCTTTAATTGCTTGAGGAGTCCATACAACTTTACGTTTGTCAGATTTGCGCGAGCCAATAAGATGCTCGTTCAGTAGTGCTTGGTGATGTGCTGCTCGAGGTAAGAAACGACGATAAAAATTTATTATGCCGAGAAATCGTCTGAGTTCCTGAATAGTGTTAGGCAATTTCATTTTCTTAATCACTTGGCATTTGTCTGTTGAAGGCTTAATGCCATCAGAAGAGATCAAATGACCAAGAAACTTAATTTGCTGCTTGTAAAACGAACACTTGTCAACGTTAATTATAATGCCGAATTTAACCAATCTGTCGAAAACTATAGACAAATGCTTAATGTGCTCTGTTTCCGATTTTGAGGCGATGAGAATATCATCTAGGTATGAAAAACAGAAGTTTAAGTCTCTAAGTACTTCATGAATAAAACGTTGAAAGGTCTGAGCAGCGTTGCAAAGTCCGAAGGTCATCCTCGTAAATTCAAATAGTCCAAAAGGTGTACAGATGGCAGTTTTAGGAATATCTGCAGGATCTATTGGAACTTGATGATAGGCCTTTACCAAATCCAAAGTTGAAAAAAATGAACAACCAGTTAAATTGTGGGTAATATCTTGGATATTTGGTATAGGATACCGATCAGGTGTTGTTTGAGAATTTAGACGACGATAATCGCCACACGGACGCCATTCGCCATTATTTTTCTTAACCATATGCAGCGGGGAGGACCAAGGACTGTTTGAAGGTCGACAAATTCCTTGCTGAAGGAGAAAGTCAAACTCTTTCTTAGCTGCATCAAGTCTGTCAGGGGCTAAACGACGAACTTTGGAAGCCACAGGAGAACCAAACGTGGATATGGTATGTGTGACATTGTGCTTAACAGGTTGGATGAAATTACTAGGGAAAGTAACTGCTCGATGTGTAGAGAGGAGTTCTCTTACACGAGGATCCAAGGTCTCGTCTACTTGGACAGAAAGAGTAGATAAGGGACCTTTCGAGATTAACCCAACAGAATGAAGATTAGTAGTTGGATCTATGAGCATTTTCCTAGAAACATCAACCAATAAGCCAAAGTGACATAAAAAATCAGCTCCAATGATGGGCTTGTCGATATCAGCAATGACAAATTCCCATGTAAAAATTCTTCGCAGATTAAGATCAAGAGTGAGACGTCTTCTACCATATGTGTTAATGGTAGATGTATTAGCAGCTGCAAGTTTGAGAGAGTCGGGAAAACGTCTGCAGGCAGCTGAAGCAGGAATCACCGAGATATCGGCACCCGTGTCAATTAGAAATCTACATTTGGTAGAATTATCAAAAATTGTAAGGCGACATGAACCAGATCTAGCAAAGTCAGTCGCCGAAGACTTCACGCAATCTAGTTTTTTGACGAGGCATCAATTTTGGTGTTAGAAGAATCGAAAGACTTAAAAGGACAAGGTTCAACACATTTGTGGGCTTTGACACCAAATTTGAAATGGTACCAGCAATATTCTTTTTTCGTTTTACGGTTCCGGGAATTACTACGGGAACGAGATTTGTTTTGTTGATGCAATTTCGTGTCTTGAATTGTACGAGTAAGAACTGCAATTTGAGATTTAAGCTCATTTAGTTCTTTTTTCATTAAATAATTTTCATTATCAACACTGAAAATAGAAGGTCGTACAAAAATTTCACTAACTTTGTCCGCACTGGCTAATAAGTCTTTAATTGAACCGGAAGAATTACAAGCAAGAATAGCTTGAATATTGTCAGGAAGACGTTGAAGCCATAGAGTCTTCAGAAGGTCTTCGCTGACTTGTTCTCCAGCCAATTGCCGCATCTCTCTAAATAATTGTGAAGGCGATTTATCACCTAAAGAAATATTTGTGAGAAGTTACTTTAATTTTGTTGCCTCACTCAAAGAAAGACGAGAAATCAATGCATCCCTCAATACTGTGTAGGGCTGTTCTAATGAAGGTCTGCACACTAAGTCACCAACAACTTTAATTGCCTCGGAATCGAGTATAGATAATAAATAATTAAATCTTGTTGTCTCCGAAACTATCTGTGCAACATCAAATTGAGCTTCCGTTCGTTTAAACCACAGCTCCGGCAAATCTTTCCAAAAAGGTGGAAGTTTAATCGACACCGGACCTATAGTTAGAGGGGTTGAGGAGCAAGCGGTATCCTCCTGAGTTGACATAATGAAACAAACACAAAAACTATTTGTTGAAAAAAATGTTTGTCAGAACTAGATGAAATACCTCTAAAGCTACAATTCGACCACCTTTACAATAATTCCAAATTACTTAATACTTATCTGAATTACAGAACTACGTTACTCAATTTTCATTTGATGATGACGAATGTCTTCTTTCTCCTTGAGATGCTAAAGCTGTATTACTGAGTTATGGGTCGTCGGGGGCCGTCGGGTTTGTCGGGCACCAAATGCTGGGATTTTTGTTACAATCAATGCTCCAACCATAATCGTTCCAAAGAAACCATGATGTGCCAGTCCCGGATATAAAGCGATAAACGATGTTGAGAGAAATGAATAGAATAGATTGGCAAAGATGAAAACCAGTTGCCTGTTTCTTTTTCGGGCCTATTTCCTTTGTCAGGCCTATTCATTTGTCGGGCCTATTCTTTTGTCGGGCCAATTCTTCTGTCGGGCCTATTCTTCTATCGGGCCTATTCTTCTATCGGGCCTATTCTTCTATCGGGCCTATTCTTCTATCGGGCCTATTCTTTTGTCGGGCCTATTCTTCTGTCGGGCCTATTCTTCTATCGGGGTCACCATTTGTTGGAGAATGTTAATCCTTTTTTTAATGTAAATTATGAAAACTATAATTATTGGTTATAGTTATTTAACATAATTATTTTTATTTAAATATCTCTACATAATTATTTTTATTTTTATATCTCTATTAGGTTAAATAGTAATATGTATCAACGAAAATTGAATTATAATTAAACAAAATTTTATTTTATTTTTTTGACATTTCAAATCGATGGTAGAATTGTTTTTTTAAATTTTAATATTACAAAGTATTTTTGTAAAGTGTTTCAAGAGACGACGCCACAAGTGTATCTTTCGATTCCATGGGCGAGGTTGACATGTCAATAGGTGAGTTCCTGCGAGGGGATCACGATTTGACATATTTCGAATTTTCCTTATGACAATCAATCGCCAGAATACTTTTCAGATCCGGAGGAGAACATTTTCAGTTTCGAAAATACAGTGAATATTATTCTTTAATAGTTGTCACTAAGTTTTCGAATGAAATTTGCTTACAGGGGCGCTGCGATCTCCAAGTGAATTTTACAGCATTTCTACTTCCGGTCTATATTTTCCTGGCATACTCCTACTCATCATGTTAATATACAAAGGACAATTAAACAAGTCAACACAGTGCATAATTGTAACGATCGTCTTCTTGATCTAATAATGTGCAACTTCCCTCCCCACCGTTTATAATTATCCGAAGCACTAAATGGTTAAGTAAATTGGACACGTAGATATAATTTTCGAAGAGTAAATTATGACCAAATTAGTGTCGAACTAGATTCCATACACTGGAATTAATTTTTCCTCGGTTTAAACTGCGAAGAAGTAAATTCTACGACTATCTAAACAACTTGATTTATATTTTCACCCCGCAATTGTCTGCTCGTAAAAGTAAAATTTGGCTGACTAAGGCTGTTATCGACGCTGTACATCTAGTCAAAGTTCTTACCAAGTCCTTCCTCCTTCGCGGAATACACCCGTCTTCATGCCAGTACTAAACGCTCAGCGAGAATTGCAATGAGGAACTATTTCGTAAGTATTAAGCATTCTCTCTATTCTAACCAGGTCGAACCTTCTCGGTCCTACATTCGCTCCCTTAAGTCGTCCACTGGCATACCTGCTAACATCCATCTTAACGATTCGACCGCCACCTCTCCACAAGAAGTTCGTGAACTATTCGCACGATTCTTCCCCTCTACATTTTTACCCTCGACCTCGTCCTCTTTTCCCTCTGGAAACTTTATTCAATCATATCATCACCCTTGACCAGTCTGGGCATTTCTTACACTCCACTTGATGTTGCCTCAATCATAAATTGCTTGCGTTATGTATTATGTTAATTGCCTTGACCCCTCCAGGGACATGGGCGCGTCAACATCTCTAGCATTTCTATGCCTTGTTGACGTTTCGATGACATATCTGCTTTTCGGAAGTGCAGTTGCTAGCATGCACATCCTATCCGCGCCGTCTTTATACTGACGTGTTCGGAGCACCGTGTGAGTTCTATTAGTACCCACAGGCAGTTTTGATCGCGCCAAGATTGAAATGATGGATGTGGTTCAGATGAAATACCCAACTTTTTTGTTAAATCGTTGTCGTTCTCATTAAGTGTGATCCTGTTTTTTTTTGTTTTACTTAAGCCTGAATGAAGGGGTTTTCCCTACCATTTGTAAACTGGCGAATGTTCTGCCAATCCCTAAAAACAATGACACGTCTTCCGTAACCAACTACCGACCTATCTCCCTGTTGTCTTGTTTTCCTAAATTACTAGAAAGTGTCGTCCACAACAGTTTATTTAGTTTTGTGTCCCAGTAATTTGTCGAGCAACTCCATGAATTTGTCCCTGTCGATCACAATCTGCTGCTTGGTAAACTTCAGCATTTTGGTATCTCTGGATCCTTTTTGTCCTGGTTTGCTTCATACTTTTCACATCGTGAGTGTTGTCCACAACGGCTTTACTTCGTCTTCTTTCTACCCCTCGTCAGGCATGCCCCAAGAATCCATTCTCGGTTCTTTATTATTTAATATGTTTATAAACGACATTTGTCCTCACTATGCCTCCTCTACGCTGACGACTTGAAACTGTTCAGAATCATCACATCGGTTCGTCCGATCTCGATGCCTTAGATAGATAGTGTGATGATAATCACCTGCATTTAAATGTAAGTAAATGTCATTCAATGACATACACACTATAACGTCATCCAATTCCCTTCGTTTATGTTGTCCGCAATGTCGTTTTACTTAAAGTTCGCTTTAAAGACCTCGGAATAATTTTTGACACTAAATTGAAATTTGACCTTATCAAAGTCTGTGCTAGACCATCCCGCACTGCAGGTTTACCCCATTACGGCTGGTTGGTTTATTGGTATAAGTGGTGGCTGAGGCAAGACTTACCAGGGTCCAATTAGCGCAAAAAGCGCCGTTTTGAAGCCACAAACCTCGTAAAAATTCGTTATTGGCTGATAGTCGGAATCACAGGCGATGCTATTTACCATAGATCCAAGCGGAGTAGTTAAGGCGGAATTTAACATTGCCGCATGCTACGTGTCGTACAATGTCGCCGCTATCCAATAGTGAAAATGTGTGAAAAAACCTGAAAACAGGCGACACTAGGCAACATGCAGCATGCCTCTTGTCGGTCACTGTTGCCTTGATGGAGTTCCGCCTTTAAGGAAGTAAAGCAACTCAAAAATCCTCACCCCCGACACATCCCTTAGAATGTCAAGAAATACGGCTACCTTATCTCTCTTCTTGAATCCTTCCAGCGTAAATTTACCCGTATACTTTAGTACAAATCTCAATCCCTTACCGCTCTTATGATGATCGCCTGGTCCTTTTGAACATTCCTTCGTTAAAAAAAAGGAGAGTGTATCTGCATGAGTGCTTCCTCTTCAGTATCTGGTCCAGACACTCGTTTCAAAGCTTGTAAAATGTGATCTCTCTTCGAACATTCAGCAGACAGAGTAAAACGTTGTCTCTTTTTGTCATTCCCTATGCCCACACTGAGCTATACTTTCAATCTCCCTTGCTCCGCATGCCGCGCAACCATAATATCCTTCAGCTTCGACCTTTTTCTACGTCACTCTCTTCCTTTAAATACAATTTGAAAAACATCCTTTTCAGCGGGAATTGATTTTGTTTTCTCGTTTGCATTAGTTTTATCTTTTATTTTTATTTTTTGAACTTTTGTCTATCTTTCTTAGTTTTTTGTATTATGTTACTTTACTGAATTTGCGTAAACATAGTATTATTAGGTTGGCTCACGTTGGCGTGTCGCGTTCACGTGTTTTATTTCAAACAGTTTGGGTCTATGGTTTGCAACTAAAGACGCGAATCTTTCAATTTACTCGTGCGCTCAGCCTTACGAGTATAGTCCTTCTCGGTTTCTGTATTTTAACTTTTCTTTCACTTCTTTTCATTTATTTGTTATACCGTTTGTCAGCTTTGTAACTAATTTTGTTCTGTAACTGAGACCATAGTTCTGTAGGACAGATTTTTGAAATAAATACAGTCATTTCCACAAGAGCGTATACTTTGTAACTTTTTAATGCACCATTTCTCAAAGAGTGGTGGGGGACTTTTAGTTACCTGCATTTTTCCTCTTTTTCGCATTGTATAAATTTGGTCATTCTAAGTTCAAGTAGGAGAGTGATAAGACGTCAAGTGAAATGAGTGCGATTTACAAAAAACGATTCGAAGCTGTGTTTTTAGTAAGTCATCCGAAAGGACCAAAAATGACACCTGCATCGGCCGGAAAGTACCTGAAAGTTTCGACACAGTTTGTGAATAAGCGGATAAAGCGTTTTAAAGATACTGGAAATGTAGACGATCTACCTGGTAGGGGTAAAATCCGAAGCACTTCAAAAACCCAGGATAAGGCCATCATTGATATTTTTAAGAAAAATCCGTCCGTTACTACCTTAGTGCAAGCAAAGGAAATGTTATCGAAGAAGAATATTTACGTGTCCTTGAATACGATTCGGCGAAGATTACAAGAGGAAAACATCAAAACCAGGTATGCCTTGATGAAACCATTACTTACCGAAAACCAGAAGCGAAGACGTGTAGAGTGGGCTAAGGAAAACATCGATCGTGATTGGGACAACGTGATCTTTACGGATGAATCAAGTTTTGCTGTAAATACGTTCAGGAGACGAGTGTGGGCACAAAAAGGAGAAGCTGTCGTGAACCGAACCGTTAAACACCCTGTGAAGGTCCATGTTTATGGATGCTTTTCTGCACGCGGTTTCGGAAAATTAATAACGTTTACCGGAATTCTTACTGCTGAAAGGATGATCATTTTGTACAAGAAAGGATTATTGAAGTCTGCTAGGATGCTATATGGCAACGACAACACCGATTGGTGATAACGATCCGAAACATAGAAGACGGTTGTGTACACGCTGGAAAGAAGAAAATAACATTCAAGTACTTGATTGGCCTTCGCAATCGCCGGATGCCAATCCTATTGAAAATGTTTGGGGATTAATGAAGCAGAAGCTTCAAGGAAAGCAAATAAAAGGAGCAGCACATTTTGGAAGAACTTATCGACAGACTACGCGGAAAAATTGGCCGAAAGTTGTCACCGAAGATGCCAGTCAATAATCAATAGTGACGGCGATTGGACCATGTATTAAATATAATTGCGAAAATGTATTTTGTATTTACTTTCAATAAAAAATAAAATTTCTTACTTGTAACATTTTGTTTTTAATTTGTGAGGTATACGGTCTTGTGGAAATTACTGTAAATAAGTTGTTTGCGGCTCCTTGGTTGTGGACAATTTGTCAAGTTCACTGCGACTACTTGATAGTTGTCGATCGCTCCGCCGTCATCCAAGCGGCTGCTGAATAGTTGACGATTGTTGCGCCGCGCCGCTGTCCTCGATTTGTAGATAACTCGGTTTGTAGATAACTCACAAAAGCTTATGAGATCCCAAGTGGGTTGGCGCCGTTGCATACACTCCTCCGCACAATAATTATTTACCATATAGTAAATCTTCTAAATACATACGTGAGAATATTGAATTAAAAGCATATTGTGCTTGGCGAGCTCTGCATTCAAATATTTTCAACCTTCAGAATACAACCGGAGAATTCTCTTCGCTCGCTATGGATACAACAGCGGCAACCCAGTTTTTCATTGACAACATTTATTGAATGGGACTAAGGATAAAGCTTGGTTGGAATGTACAATAAGCTTTCAAATGAAAATTGATTACAGGGGCGCTGCGATTTCCAAACGGATTTTAAAGCATATCTACTTTCGTCCCATGCTTTTTCGGCATACTCTTCAAAGACGTTATCACGCCAAAATTTATTGACATTTTAAAGTTTGCCTACTAATTTTATAAAAAAGATATCATGTTTTCTGAGAAAATATAATTTTGACAGATTATTTTATCTTATTCCTGTATAAATGAAGATAATCGAATTATTACCCGCATAAACTTATCTACAGAATATTTTTTGAAACTCTCTAAAATGAAATCACTTTTTTTATAGTTGGTGATATTCGGTGATATTATATGGATAATTTAAATAAGATTATCACTGAAATTGCTTATTGGGATGTAACATACGAGGGTAAGGTGAAAAGTTCTCGGCCTGACACAGAAATACCGTTACAATCAGCAAAAATTTATGTTTCCTGCCTGGGTGCACGTGTCATTAGTTCGTACGAAGAGTTTCAACTTGTTCTCTCAAGCAGTTTGTTTACACGAATTTTTGCAGTAAACTTTTTACGTGTTTTTCGTTAAAATGGAGAAACTTGAATATCGTGCGGTCATAAAATTCTTCGTTTGAATTAACTCCTAAGGAAATTCATCCGAAGTTAACAAAAGTTCACGGGGACTCTGCTCCTTCGATTTCAACCGTCAAAAAATGGGCAGCTGAATTTAAACGTGGTCGCACGTCCCTCGAAGATGACCCACGTGAAGGACGGCCAAAAACCGCAACCAGAGCCAGAAGAATGGGTGGGAAACATCCTGCACAAAGGATTAGAGATGCGAAAGTTCTGCGCAAGATGGGTGCCGCATTTGCTGAATGTCGATCAAAAGCAAATGCGCAAACGATTTTCACAGCAATCTTTCCACCGATTCAAGCGGGAGCTGACCGATTTTGTGGGGCCATTTGTCACCATGGGCCACGTTTATACTATGGAACTAAAAGGCGATTTAACTAAATCGTTTTAGTGCTAGTACTTGTTCGTGGTGTGTTTATACCGACCATACGGAGAGGTACTAAATATGAAAGATGTCAGTTCTTGGTTTGTGACTTCGGTGACTTTGGCTTAGAAAATGTCAACAGGCAGTAGTCTCCTAATAAAAACGTGTTTATACCGCTACAATCTAAAGATGAAACGAATGTAGAGTTTCAGGAAAGGATAAGGTATTTATATAACATATAAAATAGAATTTTTACCAATAATATCATTAGCGAAGACAGCAAAACCATCTACTCTCAATTTTTTAGTCCAGTTCTGCATCGCAAGTGCAGCTAAAATTAGTACCAAAATTAGCTAATGCGACATGTTTATATCGTCGTGAGTTAGCTCGAATCAGTTAACACTTGACGATAGTTCCGCGACATAAACGAGGCCATGGTTGAGACTTGGGTCACCGCCATCTTTATTCTCAGGCTGGAGTGTCAAAGTAATGACGTCATGACAAGCAGTGAACCATATGTAAACAAAGTGAAGAACGCGTGCAGTCGACCTCTTGGAATCTGGCGATTTCCGTGAGTAAAAGTGATTTTATTGTCGCGATTTTAAGTGCAATTGAAAGTAGTGCTTGTCACTGATATTTGAAAGTGGAAAAAACGCAAGGTGCCGCGAACTTCCGACCAAAAATCAAAATCCGCATGTTGGGGCGCATCAATCCACTAAAATTTTAGCACAAAAGAAAATTTATACTTACCCTATAAATTCCGATGGAAAGGCCGGAAATCACCTGTAATGATGTCATTTGACAACCATTTTGAATTCACTTTTTGGAGCACTTCCGGGAGTTTCCGCTGAACTCACCGGCCCGAGAATTCGACCCAAGGTAGTGCTGCACCATTCACACTAGCCAAATTGCCGGAAAATTAACGAAAAATCCGAAATTTCGCGTGTCGCACTTTCCTAACCTCGCACTTTTCAATATACTATTTTACTCGATATTTCCCGGCACTTCACGTTTTTTTTCAGTTTCACACGGCACTGATAGCCACTTCTTTTATTTTCACTTAAAATTCCGACACTAAACTCACTTTTACGCACAAATATCGCGAAATTTTACCGGGCGACCGCGCGAGTTCACACTTGGTTGACTGCTTGTCATGTCGTTAGTGCTTTGACAATCAGCTGACACTCTGGCCTGAGAGTAAAGATGGCAGTGCTTGGGTCCACCACTACACGCCAGGAACGAAACAGCAGTCGATGCAGTGGGCGGGTGGTTCAGCGCCAAAGAAAGCGAAGTCGATCGCATCTGCTGGAAAGGTTAGCGTGTTTTGAGATGCGAAAGGGATCCTGTTAATTGATTACCTTGAAAAAGGCTGAACAATAACAGGCGAATATTAGTCCAAGCTTCTTGACCAGCTGGCTGGCAAAATTCGCGAGAAGAGGCCTGGCTTGAAGAAGAAAAAGAATAAGAAAAGAATAATAAAAGAAGCTTTCACCAGGGCAACGCGCCTGTAGACAAGTGTGTGTTGCCGAAGGGAAAACTGCGGGATTTAGGGTCTCTGGGAAGCGCTTCGCATCCAATGAAGAAGATGAGAGGGCCGTAGATGAATATTTTCACAGCCTTCCAGACTCTCACTTCCGGGAAGGAATACTCATGTTGCAGAAACGCTGGACCAAGTGTGTTGAAATCAAGGGAATTTATGTAAAAAAAAATAAAATAATTTTTTAACTGAAAATCGCAGTCTTGTCAGACCGAGATCTTTTCACCTTACCCGTCCATGATTCATTTACTAAAATTTCGATTTGGAACGTAGTGTGTTTTAAACTGAGAATATTAAGATTATATAAAGAACGGAAACAAGCCAAGATTTTCGGTACCCATTTATACACTGAGACATATTACACACACCACAAAAATGTTCCCCCGGCTGTTAAATAATTTGTTGTGATTTTCGATCATAGCGCAACCGAGCATAGAGCACCGCAGCTGATAGGAGAAAGTAGGCAATGGAAAAAAATATTATAAAAACCGACACAAACTACAACTTATCAGTCAGTTAATTTGACAAACGAGGGAAAGGAGAAGGTAGGCTATTAAAAAAAATGTATACGAAACACGTATGGATTGTGTGTGATGACAGCCTCTCTTCAATACATGTTCCATACTCTCAGGTTGTAAATAAATTTATAGAAAAATATTAACTAGAATAATTTATCTAGTAAAAAATAAAAAAAAAATAAAAAAATAAAAATGAAGGTCAATCGTGTTAGCTTTTTCGTTTTTGTTGTGACCTTTTTGTTACGGAATCGCATTCCCCTTTACTCATCATTGGCTCCATTTGAGAAGTATATTTGTCAGTTAACCTTTCGTTTTATTTAAGTCTTCCACCTCTTCCTGGAAAAGTCTACAAGTCATTCCCTCTCCCTTATTAAAATTTCACATTTCTAAATCAGCCAAATTGTCATATGTAACTTGTCTATTTTCTGAATACCATAATCATGTCAAACCACGTTGACTTTCCTATACTTGTTGTTCGACGAAAATACAATTTAACTAATCACTTTGTAATTCCCGCAGCGGGGGCAAAGTTAAAAGGTTGAATTACAAATTGAAATACGACATCATATCTGATGTGTTCATATGGATACTCTAATCTCCTTTCCGTCTTCTGTTGCTGGGAACCATCAAAATTAATGAACTCCTTATTTATACTAAAAAGCACGTGTTACATGTCATATCAACATTAACGAGTGATGTAATTTAGCTCTACCACTTAATAGGTCCCTATAAATATCAGCCGAGCAAACTCTACTCTTTGGACGTAGTACAATCTGAGTGAGGGAAGTGATGGAGCTTTTTGTTGCCATGGCCTATCCTTTCCATTCATTAGCCTATTAATCCTATGATATTGGACCAGTTTTGCATGTTTTGAAGTAGTCGAGTGCGGGCTACGAGGTAACGTTAGGGAAATAATATGAAAACCATGTAATGGTTTAGTTGAAACCCGACCTCACAGAAATTTAGTTAAATAGGTTAATGGAACATAAATTTCAGCTGGCAAATGGCCATTCCCTTTGATGACATAACATTTAATAAAATATAATTTAAACTGTTTTAAATAAAAGCTAGTCCCCCTTTTTGTGCGGTGGTACGAATAAGTCATTGACGTTCTAGTCTTGTCGTAGAGGAAAACTAAATGAACAGGATATGTACAATATTATGCCAGTAGCTTGCATCATCCGAAGTTGTTTATATGCTAAGGCTGTTTTTGGACGCTAGGTTCGAAACCTACTGATGTCGGCTGTTATTGCTTCGCGTGAAGGGTATCATACCTTCGTCGTTACTTACGTTGCATTTGTCACTTTGAAATTAGTAGTTAAACTTGTTCCGATTTCACTGTTCCTATGAGAGGTATATGAAATAATGGGCCGATTTCAACCAAATTTAGAAACGTGATTAACAAGTCAATATGAGTGAATAATATGGAATTTGGTAAAGATATCTTCGGAAATAAAAAAGTTATTCTAACAAAAACTTGCTAGACTTGCTTTTGGAACTGTCGTTCCTACGACAGCTATATGATAGAGTAATTCAATTTCAACCAAATTCAGGAAAGTGATTTAACTAAAGATACTACTGATTAGTGTGAAATTTAAAAAAGATACCTTTAGAAACAAAAAAAAAAAAATTTCTCACAAAGACGAATTTTTGGGCCGGTTGTTCCTATGGTAACTATTTGACGTAGTGGTCCAATTCCATTGGTTCCGACATATCTACAGTGTGCAATAGAAAGAAAGCTTTGTACAAAATTTCAGCTCGATAGCTTTAAAACTTGAGGGACTAGTTTGCATAGAAACAGACAGACAGACGGACAAAGCTTAATCGACCCGTCTCATCATACTGACTAAGAATATATATAGTTTATATGGTCGGAGATGCTTCCTTCTGTGCGTTGCAAACTTCATGACAAAGTTAATATGCCCTATCACTTCCGTGAAGGACGGAGAAAGAATGTTGTCGGCTGAAACAAATCATCATCATCATCGTGGCGCGACAGCCCGACGTCGGGCCTTGGCCGCCTGGATCATTGTCCTCCAATTATCTCGGTCACGTGACCGCGTTCTCCAATTTTGGAAGCCCAGCAGCTGCGCGGCGTCCACACCTACTGAGCTCTCCCAACGAGATCTCGGTCGTCTAGGCAGTCTCGCTGCTCCGTCGACTTGTTCTGCATTCATTACTCTCTTAGGCATGCGATCATCGTCCATTCTTTGTACATGCCCTGCCCATTGAAGGTCTTGTAGTTTGACGATTTTCGAGACTTGCAGCTCATCGTACATTTCATACAACTCATGGTTGTACCGGATGCGCCATCCATCTCGATCGCAAACAGCCCCGAAAATTCGCCGAAGAACCTTACGTTCACAAGTGTCTAGCATGTTTTCGGAGGCTTGAGTTAGGGTCCATGCTTCGCAGCCATAGCATAGCACTGGTCGTATAATAGTTTTGTACACGCGGAGCTTCGTGTTTCTGTGCACATGCTTCGATTTCAAGATGGGGAGAACCGAGAAAAAAGTCTTATTAGCTAACTGTATCCGTCGCTTGATTTCGTCAATTTCGTTGGCGTCCCTTGACAAGTTGCAGCCCAGGTAAATGAAGTTGTTCACGAACTCGATGTTGAGGTCCACCACATTGATGCTCGGTTGTGCAGGTGTCCTTGTCGCCGATTGCTTCATTATTTTAGTTTTACCCTCGTTAATACGTAATCCAACTTCCTTTGCAGCGGTATCGATTTTTATAGGACGTACAAACTAGTGAGATGCCCCTGTAATTCTCACACCGCAGTTTATGAATTGGACAGATGATGCTTCTGCGCCAATCGTCTGGGATCTCCTCGTCCTCCCATACTCGCAGGAGTAGTTGATGTATGGCATCAACTAGACTCGTTACACCGAATTTTAGCAGTTCAGCTGGAATCTCGTCAGCGCCCGGTGCTTTATTTCGTTTTAGTGACCGCAAGGCGAGATCAACTTCCCCTACTGTCGGGGGTTGAATGGGTGGGCCTAGATCAACAATATCGTCGAGAGCTTCCTGTGTGGGGATGTTAGATGGTCGGTTTAGAAGCTCTTCAAAATAAGAGGCCCATCGTTTGTTAATACCATCGTTGTCGCTGATGATGTTTCCATCCTTGTCCTTACAAAGGCTAGTCCTGGGTTGGTAGCCATTCTTAATTGTATTTACTAGTTTGTACGCTTGTCTGGTGTTCCTATTAGCTAAGTTCTCGTTTATGTTCAGCAACTGCTCGTCCAACTATTTACGTTTCTTACGTCTAATTATTTTATTCGATATTCGCCGTAGCTCGTCATAATTTTCTCTTCCGGCTCTGGTTCCTCGTTGAATCCATTGTCTGTAGGCCTCGTTTTTCGCGTCAAGTGAATTTTTGCATTCTTCGTCGAATCAGTCATTTCGCGCTCGCCGGGCTTTATATCCCACGACTTTCTCTGCGACATCCTTGATGGTACCCTTGAGTTCTTCCCAGAACCCATGGACGCTTGTGTAGCTGATATTGTGTAGCAAAGGTGATAGTCTTTCCTCAAGGGCGGTAGTATACGCCACCGCTGTAGCATCACTCAGAAGCTTATCAACCGCAAGGATTTGGGGGGCTGATTCTCGATTGGTGCACTGAGGAAATTCTACATCTGTAGGTCGTCTTCACCAAGTGATGATCTGAGTCGCAGTTTGCTCCTCGATAGGAGTGGACATTTATCACACTAGACGCCCATCTCCTTCAAATAAGGACGTAGTCAATTTGGTTAACGGTATGTGCGTCTGGAGACTTCCAGGTCTGCTTGTGAATGCGTCTATGCGGGAAACACGTAGAGCTTACGACTAGATTCCTGCTGCAGGCGAAGTCTATAAGTCGCTGGCCGTTGTCGTTACATTCTTCATGGAGACTGTGGCCTCCAGTGGTCCCCCGGTGCCAACTTTCATTTCTGACTTTCGCGTTAAAGTCTCTCAGCAGCAATTTGACGTCGTTTGTTGGAAGTGAGTCGAAGAGAGTCTCAAGGCGGGCGTAGAGCTCGTCTTTTACTGCGTCTTCTTTAACTTCAGTGGGGGCGTGCACATTGATGAGCCAGAGATTGAAGAATCGAGTCTTGATGCGAATCGCACACAGCCGTTCATTTATGGGTTTGAAGTCAGTAATATACGGTTTGAGGTGATTGTTCACTTTAAATGCTACTCCAAACTCCTTGCGGCCCGATGGTTTTACCACTTGTAAAAATTGTGTGCGATTTCTTGTCATTAATCTCGCTGCCAAGCCAATTTGTTTCCTGGACTGCAGTAATTCTCAATTTGTACTTTTCGACCTGTTGAAGGAGGGCCTTCTCGGCCCTCGGTTTGTTCAGGGAGCGTACATTCCAGGAGCCGAAAGAATAATCCTTTAGTCGTTTGCGTGGTCGTCGTTGTTGATTCGTCCAATCCGAGTCTTTTTTTCCAGGTTTCTTGACATGGAGTGGTTTTTGCAAGGACGAGTTGTCATCACGTCGCTTAACCCCATTCAGGAGATGGACTCGGAAGATAGCTGCTTCAAATGGTTTAATAAACGTGCTGAAGCTCACACAACTATGTTGCAGGTCCAACTGCGCAAGTCATTCCATCCTACTAAACCTGAGACGCTTAGGTGTTCGTCAGTCATTCAGGCTACTGAAACAAATACCCAATTGAAAATTGGAATTGATCATTCTTCTGGTTAATTATTTGATCTTAATATTATCCTTGAAAAAATATTTTTTGGATGTCTCTTTAAAGAGTACATTAAGATAATTTCCCCTTATCTTATTTTTATCAATAGTACCTAAGATATTGTATCATTCTAACTGGACATTTAATACGGAATTCTTATCTTTTGCGATCATAAAAAGATATAATTTGCGATATAAGACATCTAGTGGAACATACCTTTAAAATATCACGCGGAATCTTATTGTTTACTGGGATATGATAGTTATCTGGTCGCCGAAATTAAATTATTCAAACAAAATTACGTAAATGAGGGATTCTTTTCTTTCCGATACTTGTAGTGGTTTTAATAAAAACACGTAGCTGGGAGCAACTTCCTCAGTATCTTTTATAAAATTAGTAACCATAAATGAACCTTTTTTTTTATAAAAGTGGCAACCAGGTATGTAGCTTTTATAAAATTGGAATTTACCTGTATATTTAATTAAGAATATACATCAAGATAAGTTTTAGCCCTATTTAAGCCAATGTATTGTAAAACAATTTAAGGATTTAGTAGCTGAGGAAGGGAGTAAGTTGCTACCGAAATATATTAACGTATATTATTACTCCTGTTCATAAGAAGGGTCCAAAACATCATACAGACAATTATAGGCCTATAGCTAAACTATCGGCTATCCCGAAGCTTGAATTGATTGTTAACCAGGCCGAGGCGTATATACCCTAGACTTGTACAGACCTAGTGGTGATACCAAAAGTACCAATTGGCAGCGACCATATGCATAAAAAGTGAGTTTCCTATACGGCCAGTTTATAGAGGAGGTTGACACTCATTCAGGAGGATCTTGACCATTCTCAAAATCAATTAACTAACCCATTCTACCTAGGTACAAATATTTGTCGAATTTTTCAAGTCGCTAGCTTCATTCTATCTAAAGTTATTGCTTATTTGAAGTTCCACTTGTAGGGGAGGTAGGTGTTCCTTGGGTCGGATCTTGCCCATCATTGCCACCAACCAATTAGATCATGCTACAAACATTTAAAAAATTTTTCAAGTCTCTTGCTTCACTCTATCGAAAGTTATCGCTTATTTGAAGTTTCATTTGTAGGGGAAGTAGGGGTTTCGTTGGTCTGATTTTACGTATTTTCAATATTAGCCAACTGGATCCTGCTACAAGCATTTGACCAAAATTTCAAGTCGCTAGTTTTATTTTGTCGGAAGTTATCGCTTATTTAGGTTTCATTTCTAGGGGAGGTAGGGGTTCCATAAGTCGGATCTAACCCATCTTTCATGCCAACTAACTCAATCTTACTTCAAATATTTTACCAAAATTTCAAGTTCCTGGGTTCATTCTATCAAAAGTTATCGCATAATTGAAGTTCCATTTGTAGGGGAGGTAAGGGTTCCTTGGGTCGGATCTTACGTATTTTCAATACCAACTAACTACATCTTACTACCAACATTCTACCAAATCTTCAACTCGCTAATACCATTCTATCTAAAGTTATCGTAATTAAAGTAATATTTTTTTTTTAATTTTGTAGGGGAGATAGGCGTTCCTTTGATCTGATTATGCCCAACTTACTAAAACTCAAGCAGCTTCTCCCCTAAGAGCTACGTGCCAAAAATTAGGTATCTACGTCAATTGGTTCAAGAGTTATAGACAAAAAACCTGAAAAGTGGAGTAGTACGGGGCTCTTTGTAAGAAAATTACCGTTAGTTTCCAGCTGATCGATTTTATTTTTCCAGGAAAGTATAAGATTATCCTCGCGAGCAATCTACCCAAGCTAGAGCTTTTCATGTTTATTTAGTCGGGAGTTATAGATACATTTAATTATTTTACATATGTAGGGGGGCAGGCGTTTTCTTGGCCTGATCACGCCCATTTTCAATACCAACTAACTAGATCATATTTCCAATATTTGACAAAAATTTCAAGGCTCTAGTTTCATTCTATCGGAAGTTATCGGGCGAACGGACAGACAGACGGACAGACAGACAGACGGACAGACAGACAGACAAACAGACATGGCTTAATCGAATCAGGAGATGACCCCGATCATTTATATATACATTGCCATACCACCGGAGCCTATTTCCGTCGTGACAAAAACAATATACCCTATACTAAAAGTCTAGGGTATAAAAAGAAAATAGATGTTTTGATTAGCGAGTTAATATCGCCATGTCAACATGGCTTCCTTAAATGTAGATCAACTACAACAAATTTAGTTTCCTTTACTATATTTGTTGCTGATTCTATGGAAGAGAGCATGCAGGTTGATGTTGTGTATACCGACTTCTCGAAGGCTTTCGATAAAGACTTTGTCGAAAGCCTTCGCTTGGCACATCGCTAAGTTCTGTCTTGAGCATATTTGAGGAATATGGCGCAATCATTTGCAATTGCTTCGCACTTAGTTTTTCCGCAGCAAAACTTCTTATCAAAAACTTTTTGTATTAATTTGGAAATGCATTCCATCGACCGAAAACTTTGATTGTGACAAACCGTATGGTAAGTCCACAAACCTTCGGCTTTTGCCAGCTCCTCTTCTTTTTCACCGTACTTTTCTTGTCGAAAGAAAGTTGTCATTGATGACAATGAACTTGCGGCCGTTAGTACTTTTTTGTGTTTGTCCGATCTCAAATGCCTTAATATATAATTTTTGCCGCCGTGAGCAACAGAAAATGTTCCATTACATTTGTTGCAACGGACTTCCGAAGGTGATATGTGTTTTTGCAAGAAAGGAAATTCTTTTTGCAAGTCCTCGGTGAATTTGCAACTTCGCTTTTTCGTGGTCGGTGGCATTGCGAATGGTAAAATATTGAAAAAATCACGAGCAAACAAAGAAATTTCTTCACACACAGCACAAATTCTGAAAATTTACTAAATGTCACTTAATGGCCGCATTCATAAATTGGTGGCGCTATCAGAGTGCTACCATTTCTGTATACCTGAAGATTCCAATAGGCGAAACGTTGGGATAGAATAAAGAACACTTTGCTGGAAACTCGAAGAATCTTTTCAATCAACAGAATCAACCAGTGACAAATAAGTTAATACCATTTCTGTATTGTATCGCAACAACAAAAGTAGGAGCGCTCCAGTAGCATTACCATTTATGAATGCAGGCAAATATAGTACCGAACTCACCGAACGCATTTAAACTTACGATTCGGACTGCGTGTATAGAACACGCTGACGTTCGCAGATAAGTAATATCGCTACGATATATGAAGCGTATTATGTACGGGATTCTACGAGTTGAAGAATAAAGAAATGCGGGACATGCGGGACACATTGGACGTTTTGCGGGACACTTTTAACAATAATTGCAATGCGGGACAGTCTCGGAGAATGCGGGATAGTCCCGAAGAATGCGGGACGGTTGGCCGCCCTAGATAAAGTTGATCACAACATATTACTTCGCAAATTAGAAAATTTAGGTATACAGTCGACTTTTCTCAGCTGGTGAGATCCTACTTAACTGATAGGACTCAATTGGTGAAATTAAACGGCTGTACATCGCGCTCTATCATAAGATGTACATCGGGAGTATCACAAGGAAGTCATTTAGGGCCGATATTCTTTTTAGTTTTTGTAAATGATGACCAAAATTTTGAATACATACGTGCGGGTATGGCAGTTCGCGGATGATATGAAAATTGCTATGAAAATTGGCAACGTAAGCGACTGTCTCAAAATGCAATGCGATTTAGAGAAATTGCAAAATTGGTGCCGCGATAATAATTTAAATTTAAATGTTAGTAAATGTAAAGTTTTGAGCGCGTTTGGATTAAAAACTCCTCTCTTTTATGAGTACTCCATAGCAGGTAGTGTTCTTGAAAGAGTTTCTGAGATATCCGACTTAGGTGTACTTTTTGATCAAAAGTTTTCATTTCGACCACATACCGATTACACTTTGTCAAAAGCGAATAGTATGTTAGGGTTTGTTAAACGGAACGCGCGTGAATTTAATGATCCTTATACTTTGAAGATTCTATAGGTATAGTCTTCATTTGTTCGCTCGATTCTTGAATATTGTTTAATTGTGTGGAATCCTTTCTATAATGTTCATATCGAACGTATAGAGAGAATTCAACATAATTTTACTCGTTTTGCTGTTTACCAAATTGGTTGGCGTTTTAAGCCTGATTATAGTACTCGTTGTGCCTTATTTGGTTTACAAACGTTAGCTTATAGAAGGACTTTCCTGAACGCGATGTTTATAAGAGACTTGCTCTCCTCTCACGTTTCGTGTGAAGATATTAAAAATTACTTTGTACAATAGTTAGATATGTCTCACACGATTTTCGGCGCAACAATCTTTTCATTCAGCCTTTTCGTAGAGTGAATTATGGTCTTAATGAACCGATTACACGGTCTATTAACCTATATAACAGCTTGAAGGATATAATTGACTTTCACTCAATTAACAAACTTATTTTTAAAAGAGAATATTTTGATAAATTTCCATTTTAAACAATTAAATTAATTAAACAATCTGCTAGGGCTCGCACTCGATAGATTGATAAGTCACTTACGTTGAGTAAATAAAGTGATGCAGAGAGGCCCAGTCCCGGGATGAAAGCTTCTGTGATGCACAAAAAAAAAATAAGGTACATGTTTTTATTATACGCAATTGAGTTAAAAATGAATACATAGCTGTCACAAAAAACTGGATGTGTGAAGTCCAAAGCGTTTACACCCTAGACTTGTACAGACCTAGTGGTGATACCAAAAGTACCAATTGGCAACGACCATATGCATTAAAAGTGAATTTCTTATATGGCCAGTTAATAGGGGAGGTTGGCACTCATTCAGGAGGATCTTGACCATTCTCGAAATTAATTAACTAACCCATTCTACGAGTACAAATATTTGTCGAATTTTTCAAGTCGCCAGCTTCATTCTATCGAAAGTTATTGCTTATTTGAAGTCTCACTTGTAGGGGAGGTAGGGGTTTCTTTTGTCGAATCTTGCGCATTTTTAATAACAACCAACTAGATCCCAGTACGAATATTTGATCAAAATTTCAAGTCACTAGCTTCATTTTATCGAAAGACGAAAGTTATTGGTTAGTTGAAGTTTCATTTGTAGGGGAGGTAGCGATTCCTTGGGTCGGGTGTTGCCGATCATTGCCGCCAACCAATTAGATCATGCTATGAACATTTAATCAAAATTGCAAGTCTCTGACTTCCCTCTATTCAAAGTTATGGCTTATTTGAAGTTTCATTTGTAGGGTGGTTTCGTTGGTCGAATTTTACGTATTTTTAATTTCAGCTAGCTGAATCGTACTACAAATATTTGACCATAGTTTCAAGTCGCTAGCTTTATTTTATCGTAAGTTATCGCTTATTCTAAGTTTCATTTGTAGGCGAGGTAGGAGTTTCTTGGGTCATATCTGGCCCATCTTTAATACCAACTAATTCAATCTCACTTCAAACATTTGACCAAAATTTCAATCAGAGTTTATCGCTTATTTGAAATTTCATTTGCAGGGGAGGTGGGGGTAACAACTAACAATATCTTACTACGAACATTCCACTAAATTTTCAACTTGCTAGTGTCATTCTATCGAAAGTTATCGTACTTAAATATTTAATTTTTTGAAATTTGTAGGAGAGGTAGACGTTTCTTTGATCTGATTATGCCCAACTTACTAAAACTTAAACAACTTCTCACCTTAGGGTTATGTGCCAAAAATCAGGTGTCTACGCCAATTGGTCCAAGAGTTATAGACAAAAAAACGTGAAAAGTAGGGTAGTACGGGGCTCTTTGTAAGAAAATTACCGTTAGTTTTTAACTGATCGATTTTATTTTTCCTGGAGAGTATAAAATTTCCTTCACGAGCAATCTACCAAAGCTAGAACTTTTCACGTTTATTTAATCGGGAGTTATAAATACATTTAATTATTTCACATATGTAGGGGAGGCAGGCGTTCTCTTGGCCTGATCATGCCCATTTTCAATACCAACCAACTAGATCATACTGGCAACATCTGACCAAAATGGCAATGCTTTAGCTTTGTTCTATGTAAAGTTATCATGGGAACGGACAGACAGACGCACAGACAGACATGGCTAAATTGAATCAGGACCCCTAAGCTATAAGTCTAGTGTGTAAATATGTTATCAGCTAATTAATATGTCAAAAAATGGCCAAGAATTCCTTGGAATAGTAATTGCAAATTATCCGTGGTTTTGCTCATATAGATTCCAGCCATATTTTATAGCTCGCGTTGTTGCCTTTGTGAAGAAAGAAAATGGGTTTTATTTGACAACAGGAGGCGAGATGTACGTATTATTGTATCAATTAATACTTAGACTATGAGCCAGGTAAATTGCTATTTTATCTGGAACAATTTTTTATTGTTATCCTTGAACAGCGGAAACTTGGTCCTTGCGGTCCATTTGTACTCCTTGATCACATGAAACTTATGGACTTGGTCAGTAGCGCATGCAATTTTTATACCCTTCACGGATGTGATAGGGTATATTAACTTTGTCATGAAGTTTGCAACGCACAGAAGGAAGCATCTCCGACCATATAAACTATACATATATATTCTTGGTCAGTATGATGAGACGAGTCGATTAAGCTTTGTCCGTCTGTCCGTCTGTCTGTCTGTTTCTTTGCAAACTAGTCCCTCAGTTTTAAAGCTATCAAGCTGAATTGTACAGGACCTTCTTTCTATTGCTGGCAGTATATATGTCGGAACCAACGGAATCGGACCACTACGTCATATAGCTGCCATAGGAACGACCGGTCCAAAAACTCGTCTTTGTGAGAAAAACTTTTTTATTTCTGAAGATATCGTTTTTAGATTTCACACTAATCAATAGTACTTTTAGCTAAATCACATTCCCGAAGTTGGTTGAAATTGGACCACTACGTCATATAGCTGCCATAGGAACGACCGGTTCAAAAATTCGTCTTTGTGAGAAAAACTTTTTTATTTATAAAGATATTGCGTGGTATGCATAAAGTGAGTCGAGTGGAGTAAAGCTGAGTTGACAGAATTCCACTCAATTTTCACTATGGAGCGGAGAGTAATTTTATGCATACAACTTTTTCACTCGATTCACCGAACATAGCAGACTCAGGAATGTCCTCAATAGACTTCACTCTTGAGTATATCCTCATTATTATGCATACCACCCATTGTTTTCAAAATTCACAATAATCAATAGTATCTTTAGTGAAATCATATTTCCGAATTTGCTTGAAATCGGACTACTCGATCATATAGCTGTCATAGGAACGAACGTCGCAAAAGCAAGTTTGTGTCAGAAAAACTTTTTTTATTTCTGAAGATATCTTTACGAAATTGCATATTATTCAATCGTATGACTGCTAAGTCACGTTCCGAAATTTAGTTGAAATTTTCCCACTATTTCATATACCTCTTATAGGAACAGTGAAATCGGAATAAGCTTTACTACTAATTTCAAAAAGGCAAATGTACCACAAACCACAACGAAGGTATGATACCCTTCACGCGAAGCTAGCCAAAGGCTAGCTTGTTTTTTTGTTAGATATAAACGTTGGTCATGGCGATAGTTTTAACTAATATATAGGTTAGTATTAATATCAAGTTGCCCGTTCTTCATATGTTAAGAACCGGCAACTTGATATTAATACTAATATATTTTATATAAATTCAAATTAATGTTAATACGGCGATGTAAACGCCTGCAATGTGTTAATTGGCTCTCCTCGTCACTTATTTTGCAAAAATTGTAAGGTTGTATTTTGGAGTAAGAAATTCAATTTAAAAATCCAACAAACGAGCTTTACCCGTTCCGCCGGCCTGGCTAAAGCCATTGCGTTTAGATCCATGATTTTGTGGGAGAGTAGGCATATTCGTCAACCCATTCAACATGTTGCAGATAAGTTGATGAGGTTGGTTGCAAATCACTATGAGGAATGGGATCGGCGAGAGAATGCGTCCCTGCCGAACTCCACTCCGGAACTCAAAGTCCCCCGACACCTTATCTTTATGCAAAACGCGACATTTCGGGCTATCGTCAATTGCCTTAATAGTAGCCACTAGCCACAATCTTCTCAGGGATGCCTCTCCTACGCAAGCCGCTCATATAGAGAATCCCCATTCACATTGTCGGAATCCTTCTCGAAATCAATGAAAAGCAAGTGAAACTTAGAATCGAACTCAACGCATTGCTCGATGATGATTTGCAAGGTGTTAATGTGATCGACACAGAAGAATCTTAATCGAAAGCCTGCCTGCTCTTCATTAATTATGCTTTCTGATCGCTTAGTCTTTCCAGGATAATTTTAGCAATTATTTTGACAAAGGCAGGAAACATGAAAATGCCTCTCCAGATTTTGTAATCTGCAAGTCTGCCCTTCTTTGGAAGTTTGACTATGAAGCCTTCCATCCACTCAGTATTCCATGCTTTATCAACAAGTGGGCGCAGCAACTCGGCTGTTATGGTTGACGTTGCTTGATAAAGTTCGGCAGGAATACCGTGGAGTCCGGCGGCCTTTCCTTGTTTCAGTGCAATAATTGCAACGACTATTTCCTCCCTAGTCGAGGCAGGTGACCGTATACGCGCATTTCGATGGCCAGCTAAATTCTCTACATGAGGGGGAACGTCGCCAGAAGTTACATGGTTCAAAAGCGTGTTGAAATGCTCATCTGACATAACTAGAAAAGCCTATCAGTGTCCTTCACCCGATGTTGGTAGGAGTTACGACTATCTTTAAACTCCCTAATGACATCATATACGGCGTTTAAGTTTTTGCTTCTTGTGGCTTCTTTTGCCGAGGCCAGTTAGGTGTTTGCATAGTCTCGCACACTTCGCTGGACTTTACGAGTTTTCTGACTGTAAAGGAGCTTTATGCTACTTCGATTGTTATCTGTCACTGTAGCTAATCGTTCATTCAGCTCTTTCTTTTCAACAATCGGCAATCTGGATTAGTGCCAAGGATGGTAGCTGCGCTGTCAATGTACGCTATTTTGATGGCATACCAGTGTTCATTCAAATTACTACCTGGGTGACTAGTTACCTCAGCTGCTTTCTGCGTAAGATGTTCGTTAAACTGTTGTACGGCAGATGGATTTATAAGTAGGGCGGTGTTGAATTTGCGGCGCCTAGACCTTTCGTCACTGGAATGGTCGCGCGCCGCGGCGCACGCCTGCTATTCGCAATAGTACAATATATTAGCGATCATAACATAATGATCTCTTCCCATTCCAATATCGGTGATCCTCTTAGTTCGCACGTCCAGAAGGCAACTTTTTAATCTTTTTCTAATGGCGAGGTAGTCCATCAACAGATTTTGTGGCAGTCCTTATGCTCATTGATGGTGCCACCGATGAAGAGACGGTGGAATTTGCATTACTCTACAAATCTTTCGCCGCTGTAATTTCCGTCACCAAGACCGTGTCTCCCAATCACATCCCTGAGACCATTGTTACCAGCACCCGCTTTCGCATTCAGATCTCCAGTAACCATTACAATGTCGCCTTTGGGTGTTCGGCTTTAGACGGCGTTAAGTTGTTCGTAGCAGCTACTCTTTTAGCCACGACATTGGCGGGTTTAGTTAGAGCGTAGCGTTGTATAATTGTAATATATCTCTTATTTTGGTCCGGAACCTGGCGGTCATGATTTCTTTGAAGACTGAATTCCAGGATTAGAGAGCTCCTCGTGTGGCTCTGGTTAAAGGGAACCTACACCTGTGTTACGACCATCCGGTGGCCTTACTGGAGTACAACATTACAGTGCTTGGCGTTGGAGAGATAAAGTCTTTGATGTTCCACCATCCTATCTCACTTACTCCTAAGATGTTTAATTTATACCGCTGAAATTCGCTCTCTAGTTGAGGAAATTGTACGTTCTGGGGACCTTCTGATCCGTTGTCCGGCAGAATACACACATTCCAGAAACCAATCTTTGTTATTGAACGATTGGCAAAAGTCCTAACCGATGATTAAGTGCTTGTTTGAGGCATAGTTGATATTTCGTCGGCATATACGAGTAGAAGATATCGGATGATGTAAGCTGCTGTCATGCACATCCTGTTCTTTTTTTATTCGCCTTCTACGACATACCGGGAAGGTCGTGGCATTATTCTTACTTCCCACACCACAAGGGAGGCGCCATCTTATACCAGCATAAAAAGCTGGGTAGCTCAGTTTTAACCTGGTCGTTGCAGTTTGGTTGATGAAGCTGATTTAAGAGGCTCAAAAACTGCGCCCACCAAGGAAAGCATCGAAAAAGTGCACTTATAGCTGGTTTCTCAAGGTCGGGTTAAACCACAGATTAATTAACCGGAACATTAGTCTATCGAAGTGCCTAAGCCTAAGGGTATGCAACGTATCGCAGCACTCAGAAAATCAGCTGTTTTTCTTGGCCGAATTTGTAAATGTACCATTTCATTCTGAGTCTATACCGTCTCTTAGCTCTCATTTGCGATTGTGTTGGTTCGAATTCCTTTTCCATCTAGAACTCTGTTCTTTATGGCCAGTTTAATTGTTCTTATTTGAATGCGTCTAAACTGTTCTAGCTGTCAAATCTCTGCAGCCGATATAAACTGTTTGAGTTTATCGTGTCGTTAATTTTTAGACGGAAGGATAGGTGGCGGTTAGTGGTTATCGTTACAATAAACCTGACATTAAGGAACTGGCCCTGAATGATTTGAGATGGCAACTGAATTAAATATACCTATATAGACATTGCTGAGACCTCAATCATATCAATCATATCAATCGTATGAAGGAATTTGGGGATTTTAAGGCTCTGCGAAGAAGGTGAAGAAATATTGTAATATCGCATAAATTGCTAATTGAAAATCATAAGTCCGTTCGAAATTCATAATTTTGAGAGTACTTTACTTTTGTATTAAAAATTGTACTAACCTATCAACACTCCCTCGACAATAATAACCAAATTGAACGACGAATCTTAAGGCGGCATTTGACCATTGTTTTCAGGCTCATAAGAAGCCTTGTGAAGTAGGGGCATGGCGCGTCCATTGTACCATGTGGTCCAGTTGACATTCCGGCGGCATAAACTGATTTCGGAGAATGCAGTTACCAGCATGCACCTCCTGCACATCCATGGCCACGAACATCGTCGCGGACGGGATTCGAACCCGAAACGCCGGTAGTCAAAAATGAGACTGATGCCTCAACACACTGCGCTACCGGTCACCCCAGCTTACATTTAGTCTTACTAGGTTTCCAAAACAATCCTGAATATTCCAGCAGCTTTCATACTAAACCGACATTGGTTTTTGGGAAGATGAATTCCAGGTTAGTAATCGATTATGAAAGAAACTACATATACCCTAGCACAGCTTTAAGTAAACTTGAAAGTGAATTTGGTAGATATGTGTGTGACATGTGTCTGCTGTAGTTGCACTAGAGCACTAAATAGGAAGGTACACTTGACGTTGACGAATGGAGAGTGAAAGGCATGTAAAAATGACAGCTCCCAGTTAACAATATTAGTGCTGTCTCTCTCTCTCATATGTCCATTCGATGGGCACAAATCTCCATTCGATTTCAAAAAAATTGTCGCGAGCGTACTCTCCTTTTTAGAGCCTTAGTTGCACAACAAATGCTCGACAAGTTTGACATCGATTGTTGTTCAACCGTTGGCTTTTGTATCAGCCGTTTAAAAAAATCAGTTATGTTCATATTCACAATTCTATACATAAAACATATCCATGTCAAAAATACAAATGCGGCAATGCATTGTCCGATTCTTCCAAAAATGTTTCCAAACTATTTCTTCGTAGGGTTAACATTTATGAGATTTTGTCACGGACCAAGAATATCATAGAATCCTTGTTTGTTTGCTACACAATAATCTGAATAGTTGGTTGCCTATAGCCCCCAAAAACATATACATGCCGCAACATACGAATATAATATCACACGACTTTCAGGATTCATCCATTCAAATTGTTAGTAACACAAATTTCGTAGAGACCGTGGAAACATACGTTTATGATCCGATTTCTGTTGCTAATGCTCCCAAACAAACATCGGCAAATCCAACCTCATAAAGCAAACATCAAATCGGAAGCTTTTGGAAGCAAGCATAGAGGATGTGACTTGAGGGCGTTGAATTAGATGTATACACACCAAATGGGTGCAAGCGATGTGCTCATTAATTTTGACTTGAATGTATGATATTAAATTAAACATGGGATAAGGTACCGACTTGTAACGAGCATACGCCTTATATTAATTTTCATTTCTTGTGGGTTGATAGCGTATTTCCAAAATAGTGGTTGATCCAGCGAAAAATGGGTGGCTCGTCATTTTTCTGGACTATTTAGGCACGTATACATGTCCTGACGTATTAAAGTTTTGATTGAAATACACCATGACGATAGTTGAGTTCGCTGGTAATAAAGCAGTAGTGGTTGAGGCCGCTATACATACATCTGGAAGATGTTCAAATGTACGCCAAACTGCTCGGAAAAAAAAAATACTTTTTCACTTCTTGTTTGCCTATAACTTCGCAAATATATACTAAGTTTTGAAGCAAAATTAAAGAAGAAGCAAACACAAAGTACATTAAATTCCCTACAAAAATAGGATGGATGATGTAGGCGCTAGAAAGCGTTCACAATTGGCGAAAATTTCAATAAATAAATATTTCTTCGTTTATAACTCCAAAACCAAGTCAGAAACTATGAAATTTAAATACCATTCGAAAACCCTTATCCCCCGAATGGGGTTAAGCGGTATGCTGACAACTCGTCCTTGTAAAAACCACTCCACGTCAAGAAACCTGGAACAAAAGCCTCGAAATGGATGGATTAACAACGACGACCACGCAAACGATTAAAGGATTATTCTTTCGGATCCTGGAATGTACGCTTCCTGAACAAACCGGGAGCCGAGAAGGTAATCCTTCAACATGCCGAACAGTACAAACTGAGCATTACTGCAGCCCAGGAAACAAATTGGCTTGGCAGCGAGATCAATGACAAGAAATCGTACACAATATTTACAAGTGGCAATCCATCGGGCCGCAAGGAGTTTGGAGTAGCATTTATAGTGAACAAGCCCAAGCCGCACATTACTGACTTCAAACCCATAAATGAACGACTGTGTTCAATTCGCATTAAGATTCGATTCTTCAATCTCTGGCTGATCAATGTGCACGCCCACACTGAAGTTAAAGAAGACGCAGTAAAAGAAGAGATCCACGCCCGCCTTGAGACTCTCTTCGAATCACTTCTAACAAACGACGTCAAAATGCTGCTGGAAGACTAACGCAAAAGTCGGAAATGAAAGTTGACATCGGGGGACCACTGGAGGCCAGAGTCTTCATGAGTAATGTAACGACAACGGCCAGCGACTTATCGACTTCGTCTGCAGCAGGAATCTAGTCGCAAGCTCTACGCGATTCCCGCATAGACGCATTCACAAGCAGACCTGGAAATCTCCAGACGCACATACCGTCAACCAAATTGATCACGTCCTCATTTGCAAGAGATGGGCGTCTAGATGATCTTAGCGAGGAGCAAATTGCGACTCAGATCATCACTTGGTAAAGACGACCTACAGATGTAGAATTTCGTCAGGAACCAATCCAGAATCGGCCCTCCCAAAATCTTTGCGGTTGATAAGCTCCTGCGCGATGCTACGACGGTGGCGTATACTACCGCCCTTGAGGAAAGACTATCGCCTATGCTACACAACATCAGCAACACAGGCGTCCATGGATTCTGGGAAGAACTCAAGGGTACCATCAAAAATAACGCAGAGAAAGTCGTGGGATATAAAGCCCGGCGAGCGCGAAATGACTGGTTCGACGAATAATGCAAAAATTCAATTGACGCGAAAAACGAGGCCTACAGACTATGGATTCAACGAGCAACCAGAGCCAAAAGTGAGAAATATGACGAACTACGGCGAATATCAAATAGAATAATTAGACGTAAGAAACGTAAATACTTTGACGAGCAGTTGCTAAATATAAACGCAAACTTAGCTAATAGAAACACCAGACAAGCCTATAAACTATTAAATACAATTAAGAACGGCTATCAACCCGGGAGAAAAAAGTCTTATTAGCTAACTGTTTCCGTCGCTTGATTTCGTCAGTTTCGTTGGCGTCCCTTGACAAGTTGCAACCTAGGTATATGAAGTCGTTCACGAACTCTGATGTTGAAGTCCCCCACATTGATGCTCGATTGTGCAGGTGTCCTTGTCGTCGATTTCATCCTTATTTTAGTTTTAATCTCGTTGATACGTAGTCCAACTTCTTTTGCAGCGGTATGGAGCGTATGCAGAAGGTCTTCTGCGTCGGCCAGCCTTCGGGACATGATATTGATGCCGTCGGCGTACGCTGCCAATTGTGTCGACTTTATGAGTAGCGTCTTGCTATTGTCCATCAGACTATTATGAATCCTGACCTATGAAACGGAGTTGGTCATCGTCATCTTTGTCAGTCTTTGCCGGTATACCAAATTGCAGCATGATGTTGTACAGTTCTCCACGATTGATACTGTCATATGCCTGCTTGAAGTCGACAAAGATTTGGTATACGTCTACATACGTTGAATTCCCAACACTTCGGGAGTATCAGTTTAACCGTAAAGGGATGATCGGTTGTCGAGTGACCAGGTCTGAAACCGCTTTGATATTTGGCAGTGATTCGTTCTGCGTATGATTTTACTTTATTTTCCAGAATTTTCGTCAAAATTTTATAGGACGTACAAACTAGTGAAATGCCCCTGTAATTCTCACACCACAGGTTATATCCCTTTTTGTGAATTGGACAGGTGATGTTTCTGCGCCAATCGTCTGAGATCACCTCGTCTACCTATACTCTCAGGAGTAATTGATGTATGGCATTAACTAGACCCGTTCGACCGAATTTTAGCAGTTCAGCTGGAATCACGCCAGCGCCAGGCGCTTTATTTCGTTTTAGTGATCGCAACGCGAAATCAACTTCCTCTACTGTCGGGGTTTGTATGGGAGAACCTAGATCAACAATAGCTGCTTTCGATTCATTAACCCGGCTTCACAGACCGAAAAGAACGCCACGGCCACGGCGAACTTAAACAGCCACCATACTGATACTTCGCTGTCGTGATGGCGAATTGCGTACTCCGTACACATTTAGACGGGGCGAGAGAAGTTGATGTTCAACCAATTTGCTTTCAACTTTGCTCCGATGAGATCCCATGTGAGAGCTGGATTAAAACCGGTCTGTCGTTTTGTATGAAAATGATCCGAAAATTGGTTGAATCGAAAAGAGCTAATATCGTCGGGAGCTTTTTGTGTGGGGATGTTAGATAGTAGGTTCAGAAGCTCTTCAAAATAAGAGGCCCATCGTTTGTTAATACCATCGGTGTCGCTGATGATGTTTCCATCCTTGTCCTTACAAAGGCTAGTCCTGGGTTGGTAGCCGTTCTTAATTGTATTTACTAGTTTGTACGCTTGTCTGGTGTTCCTATTAGCTAAGTTTTCGTTTATGTTCAGCAACTGCTCGTCAAGGTATTTACGTTTCTTACGTCTAATTATTCTATTCGATATTCGCCGTAGCTCGTCATATTTTTCTGTTCGGGCTCTGGTTCCTCGTTGAATCCATTGTCTGTAGGCCTCATTTTTCGCGTCAAGTGAATTTTTGCATTCTTCGTCAAACCAGTCATTTCGCGCTCGCCGGGCTTTACATCTCACGACCTTCTCTGCGATATCTCTGATGGTACCCTTGAGTTCTTCCCAGAACCCATGGACGCCTGTGCTGCTGATGTTGTGTAGCATAGGCGATAGTCTTTCCTCAAGGGCGGTAGTATACGCCACCGCTGTAGCATCGCTCAAAAGTTTATCAACCGCAAAGATTTTGGGAGGGGTGATTCCTGATTGGTGCACTGAGGAAATTCTACATTTGTAGGTCGTCTTCACCAAGTGATGATCTAAGTCGCAGTTTGCTCCTCAATAAGAGCGGGTATGTTATACACCAGACGCCCATCTTTTGCAAATAAAGACGTGATCAATTTGGTTCACTGTATGTGCGTCTGGAGATTTCCAGTTCTGCTTGTGAATGCATCGATGCAGGGAACACGTAGAACTTATGACCAGATTCCTGCTGTAGGCGAAATCGATAAGTCGCTGGCCGTTGTCGTTATATTTTTCATGGAGTCTGTGACCTCCAGCGGTCCCCCGGTGCCAACTTTCATTTTCGACTTTCGCGTTGAAGTCTCCCAGCAACAGTTTGACGTCGTTTGTTTGAAGAGATTCGAAGAGAGTCTCAAGGCGGGCGTAGAACTTGTCTTTTACTGCGTCTTCTTTAACTTCAGTGAGGCGTGCACATTGATGAGCCAGAGGTTGAAGAATCGAGTCTTAATGCGAATCGCACATAGCCGTTCATTTATCGGTTTGAAGTCGATAATGTGCGGCTTGAGGTGATTGTTCATTCTAAATGTTGCTCCAAACGGCTAGCGGCCCGATGGTTTATCACTTGTTAAAATTGTGTGGGATTTCTTGTCATTGATCTCGCTGCCAAGCCAATTTGTTTCTTGGACTGCGGTAATGCTCAGTTTGTACTTTCGACCTGTTGAAGGAGGGCCTTCTCGGCCCCCGGTTTGTTCAGGGTGCGTACATTTCAGGATCCGAAAGGATACTCCGTTAGTCGTTTGCTTGGTCGTCGTTGTTGATCCATCCAATCCGAGGCTTTTGTTCCAGGTTTCTTGACGTGGAGTAATTTCTACAAGGACGAGTTGTCAGAACATCGCTTCACCCTATTCATAGGATGGCCTCGGAACATAGCTGGTTTAATAAACGTGCTGGAGTTCACATAACTATGTTGCAGGTCCAGCTGCGCAAGTCATTCCATCCTACTAAACCTGAGACGCTTAGGTATTGGTCAGCCATTCAGGCTACAGCAAGTGCTGATTCGATACCCCCAGGGTAACGATACCAAGTACTTGCAAGTACTTCGGGCAAAAGGTATCGATACCTATTTGGTATTGAATCAAAAGCATCGATACCTACTCGAATCGAATCGAATGAGTTACTACAAATGAAACTCGAAGAGTTCAATATTCTTGTTTTTGTATTCCTGAACACTAAAAGAAAGGCCGAAAAAGGATAAATGAAATGATGTGTGAACAAAAACCAGTCGTGACATAACATGCACAGCATACAGCACATGTCGCTTTCGGTTTTGAATTTCAATGGTAATAATGAGGAAGTGATAAGTGTAGAAAAGGAGTGAGTGAGAGACAATATACAGTGAGTCACAGTTAAAATGAACCACTTTATGTTAGAAAAAAAATATTTAAAAAACTACTGAAAAACCATTCAGATTAAAATTATTTTTATGTAAATTTATTGTCTCATCATGTAAGTCTCTTATTTCAGTGTGTTTTATAATTATCTCATCTCATCTCTTTAAGTGTCCTTAAAATTTTATAAATTGTTTAAATAGTATAATGCATGTCAAATTTTATATTGCGTGTATAAGCTCCTTTAGTCGATACAGGTAATAACCACTATTCTCTTGCCACTACTTGTGTTATTAAACACACAATCGACTGTTTTCAAAGAAAACAAAGCACAGCCTCCCACATCCTTGACGATTCATGGGTTACCTTCTGCGTAATGTGGAGTCTTGAAGGATAAAGCCTTGATTTTGCCTTTGCGAACATCTTTCCGGGAAACGTTAGATCTTTGAAGGTAAGCGGCATCCTACTTCATAACCACGCATAAAACCGCGTCTTATGCTAATTCTGAAGCGTCGGGACGTGCAGAGTTTAATGAGTCGAGTGGGAACTATTTCTATATCGCGGCTATTGACATGCATGAAGATTGCTGAAATTGTTCCACCTTGTTAGCGTTCGAGTAAATTATCGGTGGATCTGATTACTTAAGTAGTTCATTGTTCTATTTTGAAACTGGCGGATTTACATTCATGAATTAATTAGGTGGAATTATTGATAATGCGATGGATACAGATGGAGAAGATTTTCTGTGCGGTAGTGAAAACCGTAAATTAGAATTGTAGAACTGGAATATGTTTGACTTGGGGTTTATTGTTGTCTAATCGGATAGATTATAATTTAAAGTAGGTTTAACCAGAATAAAGACAAGACCGACGCTTTGCTTCGTTCAAAGTGTGGGTAACCTAGATATAAACCTAGGATCTATTTTTGAAAGCACTTATCAACTCTACACTTTTCCCTTTAGAAAATTTGAAAAGTGAAAAGTATCTGTGTTTTTTGAAACTAATAAAGCTTTGGAGAATTTTTTTTTTCAAATACAATAGAAAAAGTTCTAGCTTTTCACTCTCTACTTCCCCATTCAATTTTTGTTTTAGGAATATTGTAACTTTCACCCAAAGGAACTAAGAAAAAATTGCACAAAGCTGGATTTTTTCGTGAAGCTATATAGTAGTGCTCCAATTAACCAATTAATTGTTCAATGCAAACTTTCACAACATATTTGTAGCTTGTAAAATTTACTACACAAATTATTTTCCTAAAGTGAACTACTTACTACATGCACTGCTACTACGGTCGACAAACAACCCTCATCGAAGTTTGCGCCAAATAAGGTGTCAAATCAATCGCGATGAGGGTTATCGGTTGACCGAAAGCGTCACCTTTTCCCGCTGCTGCCTCCGCCTTCCGGCGAGCTTTCGCCGGGCAGATTTGGTTTTTTTCGGAAAGAGAACATCAAGACCTTTGATTTGACCCCTGACTTATCAGAAACCCCGATGAGTGTTGTTCCTTGACCTGAACCGTCAACTTTACCCGCTCTTGCCACCCACTTCCGGCAAGCTTTCGCGAGGCAGATTTGGTTTTTCCGAAAGAGGACATCAAAACCTTTGATTTGTCAGCATATTTAGCAGAAACCGAGATGAGGGTTGTTCGTGACTTGAAACGTCAATTTTGCGCGCTCCTGCCACTTCCGGCAAGTTTGGACGAGGCATATTGGCATATTCAGCCGCCCTACCCACTCCTCTACACTTTTATGTATATTTTATTAGAAACCGCTATGAGGGTTGTGTGACCCATTTTTATACCCTTCACGGATGTGATAGGGTATATTAACTTTGTCATGAAGTTTGCAACGCACAGAAGGAAGCATCTCCGACCATATAAACTATATATATTCTTGGTCGGCATCATGAGACGAGTCGATTAAGCTTTGTCCGTCTGTCTGTCTGTTTCTATGCAAACTAGTCCCTCAGTTTTAACGCTATCAAGCTGAAACACTGTATATATGTCGGAACCAACGGAATCGGACCACTACGTCATATAGCTGCCATAGGAACGACCGGTCCAAAAACTCGTCTTTGTGAGAAAAACTTTTTTATTTCTGAAGATATCGTTTTTAGATTTCACACTAATCAATAGTACTTTTAGCTAAATCACATTCCCGAATTTAGTTGAAATCGGAAGACTACGTCATATAGCTGCCATAGGAATGACCGGTTTAAAAATTCGTCTTTGTGAGAAAAACTTTTTTATTTCTAAAGGCATCTTTTTAAAATTTCACAAGAATCAATAGTATCTATAGTCAAATCATATTCACGAATTTTATTGAAATTGGACTACTTTATCATATAGCTGTCATAGGAACGATCGTTCTAAAAGTAAGTTTTTATAAGAAAAATTGATTTATTTCTGAAGGTATCTTTACCAAATTTCATATTATTTAATCATATTGACTACCAAATCATGTTCCTAAATTTGGTTGAAATCGGCCTACTATTTCATATACCTCTCATAGGAACAATGAAATCGGAACAAGTTTTACTACTAATTTCAAAGTGGCAAATGCACCATATCCATAAGTCACAACGGCAAGGTAGCCGAAGGCTAGCTTGTTTCATAATTCTTTAACCCATAAAAAGGCATTTCCTGCAGGATTTGCTAAGGCAGATCTAATATTCCGTGATTACACATATCAAACCTATCTACGAGTACTAATAGTTGGGATGCTAAGCAATTTGACCTTGCAAAATATGATAGAGAAATGCCGTTTGGTATTATTGTTGGTGGTCCCCATACATTCATTTTAAGAGATGGAGCCATCTTGGACCCCGCGGCAGAGCGGCTGTCCCGGCGAAAAACCGAAAAATTTGAGCCCTTTTTTTTAAATATTCTCCTCATAATTTGTAAACGGTGCCTCGGATCGAAAAACTTAATAGGATTTAAATTAAAGAGCATCAAATTCTACATCCAATGCATTGCTCAAAGTTGGAATTCGGTTTAGAAGTATAGTCAAAACCGATAGTCGAAAAACGTCACATTTGAGGCTTTGGAGGAAAATCACACTATTTTGCTTTTCAAGCTTACCTAACTCTGAAACCGATGCTACAAATGGAAAACTTATTAGACAAAAGTTGAAGATATTTCCATTTCAAGTTTAACTAGCCCAATACTTTTCAAATCTGCTCGTTTTTAGTGTAGTTGCGAGCGAGCGATCATTAAGTAAGTTAAAAATAAAAGGCTTTCATGCAAGTTTTAGGTTGATTCTTAATGTATTTGGTCATTCTAAGTATAGAATAAAAACAACCATGATTCCATACGACAATTAGTTCAAAAGATATTCACATTTTTCCAGATTTTTTATTACTTAAATAACCTTTTTAGGGTTTTGTAAAAAAACAAAACCCTTTTGAAATCGGTCATGCGTCCGTCTGTCTGTCTGTCTGTCTGTCGGTCTGTCCATGAAATATCTCATGAACCGCTGAAGCTACATGCATGAAATTTGGTGGAAATATGTAGAAGTACTATAATTCTCTGGAGAAAGCGATGCGTCGTAATAGGTCAATAGAGGGGAAATGAAGGTCGAAATTTTTTTTTTCGTTTGGTATAGGCAAGTGGGGTATCGTAAGAAAGGTACTGTCGAGTACATTCCATTTCTGGAATTTTCTTCAAATTTGAAGAAAGGAGAAAAGAGGCAGAGGGAAAAATATGTGATCCGAGTTTGTCCCACCCCCCTTGCATTTCGAGACCGTTATACTTTGAAATATGAAAATTTACAGAAAAGTGGCATTTCACTAACACAGAAAACTAAAAATAATGGAATTTTGAAATCTCAATCTCAAAAAAGGTTAATAATACATTTCCTCATTTGCAGTTAACACATCCTGCACCCCTCAAGCACACCCCAGGTCAAAAATATTGATGGCTAATAATAACCAATATCATGGGCAATAATATGTCTAGGTTTCATTACAGTCAGATAATATTTAATAATAGTACATTCATTTAAAGTTAGGCAAGTTTACACTATCCATACAAAAAATACACCTATAGGCCTCATGTATAGGTGCGAGTACTACTTGCATATTGTTTTTCGTAGAGCGAATTGTAGTTGAACCATTTCTGTAAGGGTAAAGATTGGTGGGAGTGGAAGGAGGGGAGGGGGGTTATGCAAGTTTGCAATTTGCAATGTCGTCTTAACATGAATGGCTAAGCATGTCGAAGAGTAGGACAGTTTTGTTGGGAAATATGTACATTTGTATTCTTGTAATACTAATCTGAGTTGTCACATTATTAAATCGTACTTTGGTAACACTAATCTTATGGAACTACCAGTTAAGTTGTCAATCATCAATACAAAAAGTTGGATCATTTTGCTTTACTTAATAAATATAATTTGCTGCGCTTGTACATATATCTTTTATTTTAACATGGTAGCAGAGCGTAGTTCAATATTTCCGTCTCACTTATGTTCGCTCCAGCAGCTTTTACGTCATTCACCGCCCTTCCGAAATCATCGAAGAACTTTCCAGGATCCACATAATTTTCTAATTTAATGCGCTCAAGATTATTCCGTGCAACAATTTGCAAAGCCGTTGACGTTTTCAAATATTCGTCGTCGAGTTTTCTAATCATTTTAAATGGCGTATCCAACAATTTTATTCTTTCTAGCTGCTTATTTGTTACGGCACTAAAGATATAGTTTGTGGCCCTCAATTCTTTCTCTTTCCAATTCGCCTCATTTTCTTCCGCTTTTCTTACTCGTGCAACTACATCCAGGCATTTTTTCATCTCCATGAATTTGAAGATACGCACCTTCCAATTGCCATATTCTGTGCCATCAAAAATGGGGATGATGACATCATCATTCCGCACGTACGCCACTTTTCCATCCATGTTAGCCACTTGTTTTTCATCGAATTTACAATTTCGCGTTTTCTTTTTCAAACAAAGAAACACTCGCGCAACAATTAACCAGGCTCTGATACCATGTTAAAATAAAAGATATATGTACAAGCGCAGCAAATTATATTTATTATCTTTGGGTTTCTCAACTAAATTCCAAGTTTTATTTTTCTCTATACACTCTAACTCTTTATCCATTGCTTTTCTCCACTCATTGGATTCATCAGAATTTATCGCCTCTTCAAATGTATGAGGGGTATTGACATTGCAACAATTTACATACACAACATGAGCTAAATAATCATCTGTATATTTCCTGTTCGATTTTCTTTCTCTATTGGATCTTCTCAATGGTTCCTCAATAATTTCTTCAGACTTCTCATCTTGTGATTCAGCAGACTCGTAATCCGATTCAATTTTTGCTTTATCTTCAATTTTTTCATCAAACGCTTTATTTAATTCTTCTTGATTTTCATTAATTTCAAAACCAATGCATTTAATATTATTTTCAACTATGTCGACATGTCTTACTTCAAAAACTCGATTGTCAATCAAAACTCTATAACCTACTTCAGAATATCCTAACAGAACTCCAACCTTTGCTTTATCATCCCACTTAGATCTTCTCTGTGATTCATGAGTTCTTACGAACACTCTACTTCCATACAACTTTAAATGTTTAACACTCGGTTTCTCGCCAAAAAATATTTCATAGGGTGTTTTTAATTTAATCGTATTTGCTAATGTTCTATTTCTCAAATATGCGGCAGCTTTAACAAACTCTGGCCAGTATTTATTGCCTACTTTGGCTTCTTTCGCTAGACACCTAGCTGAATTCATAATCGTCCGGTTAAAACGTTCAGCAACGCCATTTAATTCGTGTACATACGGAGGACATGGGAAAGATTAAAAATTACATTGGAATTGATATTAATTATAATTATGAGAGTAATGAATTGAGTTTGAGTCAAGAGAAATACATAGAGTCATTGGCTAAGAAATATAATTTGGAACAAGCCAAACTTTATAAAACGCCTATGGAGATAAATTTAAAATTAGATCCAGCTGAAGAAGTTAATGAACAGATTAAGTATCGAACAATTATTGGTGAATTATTATATATCAGCACAGGAACAAGACCAGATATTGCATTCAGTACTAATTACTTGAGCAGATTTCAAAATTGTTACAATGAAACACACTTTAAATATGCATTGAGAATTTTAAAATATTTATATTTTTCCAAGAACCTAAAGTTAATATACACAAGGTCCGAAAATTCAGATATAATTGATTGCTTGGTAGATTCTGATTGGGCAGGAGATATTGTCGATCGAAAATCGACTACAGGATATTTAATAAGATTGTATGGAAATGTTATTTACTGGAAATCCCGAAAACAAAAGTCTGTCACGAAATCGTCTACTGCTGCTGAATATGTTGCTTTGTCAGAATCATTGAGTGAAGTTAAGTTTGTAAAAGGATTAATTGAAGAAGTTTTTGAAATAAAAATTGAAAAACCGATAAGCCTATATGAGGACAATTCAGGAGCAGTGGTAATTGCAAAATGTGGAAATTTATCAAAGAAATCAAAGTACATTGAAGTACAATACCATGATGTACATGACAATATTAATAAAGGGATAATTGAAGTAATAAAGATAAATACAGAAGAAAATATTGCCGACATTCTGACAAAATCGTTGAGTAAAGATAAATTCATTAAATTAAGGATTTTGTTAAATTTAAAATAAAAATTGAGGAGAATACAAATGTAAAGAGGCGTGTTGGGAAATATGTACATTTGTATTCTTGTAATACTAATCTGAGTTGTCACATTATTAAATCGTACTTTGGTAACACTAATCTTATGGAACTACCAGTTAAGTTGTCAATCATCAATACAAAAAGTTGGATCATTTTGCTTTACTTAATAAATATAATTTGCTGCGCTTGTACATATATCTTTTATTTTAACAAGTTTATCTCGTATGCATTCATATCTATCTACAGTACAGCTTCTGGTATTAAAACTATTACTTTGAAAGGTGATAGATAGAGTCTTTTTTATGGAATGACTTGTAAGATACTATATCACGTGTAAGATATTTTAGTTATGGTGTTTTTATCCAGGAGAAGACCATGGAGCCAATATTTACATGCCAAAATAAGCGCTTGTTACAAAACCCTCGGATTGCGGGCGTAGCCCTCTATATTCCGGTTTCATTTATTAAATGAGTTGAAAATAAAAAGCTTTGACGCCAGTTTTATGCTGTTTCCTAATGTATTTGATCATTTTGAGTCGTAAGAATTTAAAGGCAATTCCATTCAACCGTTAGTTCAAAAGATATTCACATTTCTTCAGATTTTTTTTTAATTAAATATTTTTTTTTTATTAAATAAGTTTAAAAAAAAAAATTTTATTCCACTTTTAGGCTAACTCCTAATGTAATTGGTCATTTTGAGTCGAATGAAATCAACCGCAATTCCGAACGATCATTAGTTCAAACGATATTCACATTTTACCAGATTTTGCTATTAATTAAAAAAGACTGTTTTATTAAATAAGTTTAAAATAAAATCTTTTTCTTTTTAGCAAAACTTTTATAAACAAGGTAAAAATATCTACGAATTGAGGCTAAACCAAAACTTTTAGCTATTATATTTATCGAGATATAGCTATTAAGGATCAAATCGCTAAAAATTCATTTCTGCATTTTCGCTCACAACTGTACTATAAACGGGCCGATTTGAAAAGTATTGGGCTAGTTAAACTTGAAATGGAAATGTCCTCAACTTTTGTCTAAAAAGTTTTTCCATTTGTAGTATCGGTTTCAGAGATATGTGTGCTTGAAAAGCAAAATAGTGTGATTTTTCTCCTTCAAGCCTCAAATGTGACGTTTTTCGACTATCGGTTTTGACTATACTTCTAAGCCGAATTCCAACTTTGAGCAATGCATTAAATGTAGAATTTGATGCTCTTTAATTTAAATCCTATTAAGTTTTTCGATCCGAGGCACCGTTTACAACTTATGAGGAGAATATTAAAAAAAGGGCTCAAATTTTTCGGTTTTGCGCCCGCACAGCCGCGGGGTCCAAGATGGCTCTACCTCTTAAAATAAATGTATGGGGATCACCAACAATAATACCGAACGGCATTTCTCTACAATATTTTGTAAGGTGGCGTCCATTTATGTCGCTTAGCGTCCCAACTATCGTATAATTACAGTCCGGAATGAAAACGCGTTGCGGGCTGTCATCATGCGGTCGTCTCCCGGATTAAAAGACACTTAGTGATTTTAATATTTCCATGGCTTTAGTGACGGAAGAAAAAGATATCCGGAATAACGCAATAGTCACGTTTTTTTTGTGGGTCATGACATGGCGTGAAATATGGCACTGCGACTTAATAGCCCCCATATACATGCGATCCGTCGTCAGATCGATCTGACGATATTGTGATCGTCAAATCGA